>OY755045.1:38085908-39443408 GCA_963576565.1 Aspidapion aeneum
TACGGCATGGCTTGAGCTAGAATTTGCGTAAAAAACAAATACTTACTTCTCACCTGTTTCGCTGCACATGACGGAATGGCAAAAAACTTCGTGAAAATGAGAGGTCACGATGTATTCCCCTACTTTCCCTCTACCAACCCGAATACGGGTCTAAAACAGCAAAAAATATTTCAAGACACGGCCCAAAATATATTTTTCTTTCGATTACTTCCTACTTACACACAATAAGCACAGTATTAAGCAGTCTACGATCCCTATAGCTTCTAACCATGCTGTATATCTATGAATATATTAATAAAAATCATCAGTGACAATGTAGATATGCTAATGTAAGTCAAAATTGATGTTCTCACAGAGAGGGTTAAATGTTGGCTTTTTTATTGTTTATGCTTTTTACTTACCATTAAGAAGAGGACGGTTTGCACTGTAATTCTTTCCGTTTTCTTCACTGTGATCATGGTCATCTTTTAAAATCTAGAGAATAATTTTTTCTTCGTAAAGGTAGTATAAAAAGTTCAAAATTTACACCTTCACCCAAACAACACAAATAAGCTGGTTTTCCAATATTAAAGCATAATTATTTTCACAAAAAGAAAATAAAAAAAAAGCACAAAGTTAAATAATTTAAAAAATGTATTTAAGCATAATTACACCTACCTACACCAAAAGCTATTCTAACAAAATATATCCCAATATATTTAGATGAATCCCGATGTAAAATGCAAATACCGAATTCCTTCATACACTTTTTTGAGTGCGTTCGGTAGGTATACAAAAGTTGTTAAAAATAAGATTCTCTAGAACAAAAAACCTGCATCAGAAGAATGATAAACAAGTAATATTTTTTAGTAATATCTTGCAATATTTTTTATTTGTTTACTGTAATCGTAAAGTTCAAACACTCCTTCCTCAATTTAAACCATGTCTCTCTGGATAGAACTACATTATACTTAAAAACTGATTTGATTGACATTTTGTAAGCAAGCGGTATTGATAAAAAGTGTTGCTTATTCTTAAAAATGTCAGTTACATCTGTAGCAGACATATTAACATCACAAGTTTTCTGCCAATAACTTTTTGCTTCTTTTATAGAAATTGATCTAAATTAATTGGGCTTATGTTAATTGTTAAAAAATATTTTCATAAGATAAATTAAAAATTTTGACTCTTGTACAATCGTACAAAATTATAAAATGTGAATGGTTTGAGCCCGTTTATACCTAATATTTTTATTAAATTGACATTTTGACAACACTGCACGTCCGCACCACCAAGCGCTGATAGAGCACTTTGCCAAAAAGCCTAAAACGTCACGGTAACAAAGCAAATTATAAAACGCTCACCATTCGCATTTTATTATTTATTTACCTACTCAGTTTCTACATAAAAAGTTGAGAAATATATTATCCCTTTGAGGATGCTTTATTCACGTACTACTCATTCCAAAAACATCCTTTGGTTATAAAAGACCCTGTATTAGAACAAATTTAAAGTCTTATATATTAAATACTTGGGTTAATTTTCTAAGCGGGGCTTCCCATTTCCTCGATCATAAATGGCAAGGTGGTTGCCATCGGGTTACTACTTGGCGGTGGCAACCGGCTGTGTCTTACCGGAGGAGTAGGGGGTTTAGGAGGCAGGAGCGACACCTATACACCAAAATGTTAGTTTGTTTATGATAGTTAAATTTTGTTATGGTACTTAATGAGTTGGTAAAAAAGAACATTTAAGATATACATTACATACTTAAGCTAGTAAAAATTTAACATTCTTATACTTACCATAAGCACGAACATAAACATGCATCAAGAGGTAGAATGGAAAGAAAAACGTTATAAGAGCAAGTTAAAATTCTTTTAAAAAAACCCATAAAGGTAAAAAAGTGGTTTTTCACAATGACTCGATACTTTCACTGATTTCTTAAATTACTCGCGCAAAACTGCCCAAACACGCAAAAGTTAGCACATTAAATAAAGGCTGAATAGAGTCCGGTTAATAAAGAAATCACAAACAACTGTTAATCACGAAACATGCGAATAGCCCTGTATATTGATTTATATGTATTTTTAAAAGAGTGATGGTACAGTTAAAAACATAAGCTACTAAACTAATTATTGGTAATATACTGCAATTATAAACGTTTAATACACAACAGGATTACTAGATACAAAAAGCAACCAATAAAATTATTTCTAAGATTTTGACACTTTACAACCAAACACTAAATCATTACAATCACCAAAAAAGAAAATCGTTGGTTTCCAGTGGCTAGATACAAATTACAAGAACAAACAACGAAAATGTTCGTATTTATCATTGGTCATCAGTAGGTTGTATTATGTATGTAGTATTTTTATTACAAGTTGCATCTAGTAGGATAGCTTGTATTTTTAATTGTATCTTTAAACACTGCCGTCGTAAGAAAAAGGGTAGTAGCTACTTCACCCAGAAATCCTACTTCCACAAGACTACATAGTAAGATATTATATGTATGGCTCAAAAGCTAGACAGAAAAAGGAGCTTTTTTTGTGATCACGACACTACTTTTAACTTAAATTTAAAAGATATCGTGTTATTTTTCTTACCAAAGCAGAGTAGTACTTTGGTACCTTGGTTTCTCTGGTAAAACTACTTAAAATTATTTCTGACAAATCCTGTATAAAATTTGGCAGTATGCCCACCGTAGTCACGTTACTGTTTAATCCTATAATGTAACTGAAATTACTTTCGTTAGTTACCTTTTTTTAATTGATCGGTTTATTTTACTAATTTTTTTCTGAAAAATTAAAACTTTTTTAATATAACTTATAAACAATAACCAATTATATTATAATTTGCAATTCTGCTATTATCTTGGAAACTAGTTTTTCAGGTTCCTGTAGATAATAGTAGATCACAGGATACATTAATGCATGCATCGATCACATGCTCAAGCTCCACCTGTCTCGAACCTTCGGAAGTTACGCAGAGACTTAAACCAATAATTAAAAAAATTAAAAAGCGAAACGAAATATGTGCAGCTGGTAATTTAGGAGATATTGTATGCATGTAGCACATTGGACATAAATATGAATAAGCGGTAAGTTAATTTAAGTAAAGTTAGTACTTACAGGTTTCATACTGCTACCGACTTCATCTTCTTCATCCGTTTCTGACTGTGAGTCTTTCTCTTCATTCTCTGAGTCATCTAGAAATGGTGCGCTAATCTTATTTTGATCATTTTTTTCTAATTTTTCAGGTTCAGAATCTTCCTCTTCTACTTCATCGATTGTGTCTTTGATTGGGTGTTTTTCTATAAAAACAAAACAGATACAAAGTTAAAATAAAATCTAGAATCCATTATAAAAACAATTTTTCTCTTTTGGCCTTTCGATAAAAATAAGAAGAGAATGATAGTTTTTCAAGAAGTGCATGTGTAGCCGAATTTCCGCAAACACCGTGTTCTATCAGTCGTTCATTTTATTGGTAGACTTTCCCTTAACTTTTCCTTAAATACAAGCCGATTAAATCTTAGTTAGTAGGGAGGAATAATAATCTATCCCCATGTCTCTAAGCCTTCCCAAGCACCCCAAAAACAACAAACAATACATGCAAATATCCCTGTATATTCTCACCTTGAATAACATCCCCTTTAGATCGTCTCCTTCTGTTATGATTCCTATCTTTGTCGTTAAAACTAAACGGACTGTCCTCCAAGCCTTCGATAGTCGGGCTGGGTAGCACATCTGGGGTTCCATTTTCTGTATCCCAATTAAGTTCACTAGCGCTATCTGAAAATGGATAGTACATATTTCACCAAAGCACTTTAATTAGCATTCCATACAATTTTGGTGGTGAGAAAGTATTATAATTTTAACCTTTTTTATAAATGGTTTATAAGGGTTGTGTATTTTTATCATCAAGTCATAAATTTTTATCAACAAACTATTAGTCGTATAATAGTCGCCAGATACTTATAGTTGCAAGTCATGTCACGAATAAGGTGAGCCAACGGCAACGATTATAAATACACAGGATTGCTTATTAGCTCGAATCTTTCAGCGGTAGGCGGCGCCTTGCTCACGTCACTAGTGGACCTCTGCTCAGCGCGCTTCATTTAATACACATTGCAATCGTGAGTTTTTCCCGTTTTTTTATTGCTTAATTGCAAAAAAAAAATTATTCGTGATAGTAAATATAATTAATAATTTCATTTATTCAAAACAAATGATTTGATAAATCAAGAGTTTGCTCTGAGAGCTGAATTTTCCTACCAGACGATATGTTGGAGTTTCTTTTTTAGATAGTTGAAAGTTTTAGAATAGAAGTAGGATTTTTTCTAAAAGTTTAATCAATTTAAATCATTAGATGTATAATTTATTGTTTTTGTTGCGGATATAATAAAATACACTTATATTATGTAGTAACAAAAATGTATTTATTTGATATTTCAGATCTAAAATTGCAATATTTATTATATCAAAAACCAGTCAGTTTTTGGAGAAAACAGCCAAATCAATAGATGTTCATAAGTTTTTTTTTCAAATGACTTACATTGTTTGTGTTATGAGTTGTTTTTATCCCACCCAGCGCCCGTTTTAACTCCTTCTCCTGTAACATGTTTCTGAAAACTTCTATAAAGAGACTAAAAAAACTTAAGAAAAAAACTGAAACTAAACTTGAAGAAACTGTCTACAAAATAAACTTTCCAATAATCAGTTTAATAAAAGAAGTATGTTTGCGGCATAATTACCAATTTTCTTTAATGTGATTAATTTAATGAGCAAGGAGTTTCCAAAAATCAAAAATAAATTAAAAGTTTATATAAATATAATAATATAAAAGTATATATATTTATATTTCTACACTGAAAGAGGTAACACAAAGCTTTTATTTCAACAATAAATTAATGTGCTTTCTTTGTATCCATTCACTTAATTCACATTTCTAAAGGTTTATCATAACAAAAATATTTCATGTAAAAAAAAGCCAAATACGCGAAAGTGGTATTCCGTAAAAAGAATTGAGATAAAAGTAAAGTCAAGTTCTACAATACAAATTTCAAAATGAATGGTTCTTACTAGTTTGGAAATGTTTTTTTAAACTTTGCTATTCCAGCCAAACTTCTTTACGTTCAATTTAGCACTGTGCCCAAGAGCCATTTGCAGCCGTAATAGCCAAGTTTAGAAAAACATTTCCAAACAAGTAAGAACCATTCATTTTGAAATTTGTATTGTAGAACTTGGCTTTACTTTTATCTCAATTCTTTTTATGGAATACCACTATCGCGTACTTGGCTTTTTTACATGAAATGTTTTTGTTATAATTTCACTGCTTTTTTAAAGGATTTGGATAATATTTAAGTTTTAAAGTAGTAAAATATACGGGATATTGTTCAAAACTTTTGCAATGCCTTATTAAAAATGTTAAGTTTTTTTATATTTTCCTATGGTTTTATCATAGTTCTTATCAGCCTTCTAAAGCTCAGCTCTCTAGTGTTCCTGGAATTAGGCAATGTTAATTTTACATAATTTTACATTTATAGGGAAGGAAAGTAAATTAAAATCTTAGTGTTTTTAAATTTTTTCCTATAGTTTTATCATAGTTCCTATCAGTCTTCCAAAGCTCAACTCTCTAGCGTTTCTGGAAGTGGACAATGCTAATTTACATAACTTTACATTTATAGGGGAGGGAAGTTAATTAAACTTTGGGGTCTTTTAATTTTCTTTTATAGTTTTATCATAGTTCCTATCGGCCTTCCAAATCTCAGCTCTCGAGCGTTTCTGGAAGTGGACAATGTTACTTTTACACAACTTTGCATTTATAGGGGAGGGAAGTAAATTAGAATTTTGGGGTGTTTTAATTTTTTTCTATAGTTTTATCATATTACTATCGGCCTTCCAAAGTTCAGCTCTCTAGCGTGTCCGGAAGTGGGCAATGTTACTTTTACATTACTTTACATTTATAGGGGAGGAAAGTAAATTATAATTTTGGGGTTTTTAAATTTGTTTCTGTAGTTTTATCATAGTTCCTATCAGTCTGCCATATCTGGAAGTGGCCAATGTTACTTTTACATAACTTTACATGTATAGGGGAGGGAAGTAAATTGGAATTTTGGGGTTTTTTGATTTTTTCCAGGGGTTTGGTCATAATTTCCATCAGTCTGCCAAATTTCAGCTTTGTAGCATGTCTGGAAGTACAGTAGAATTGTGATGATGTATACAGGGAGTGAGTAACAATTTCGACGTTTTTTGAAATTTCGTAACTACTTCAGTACTTTTGGGAATTCCATGAAACTAAACATGAAGGGATTGTTAACTCCATGGAGATCTACGACTGTGCAAAGTTGAGATTCGTAGCTCATTCCGAAGTAGAGTTTTAGATAGGTCAAATATCGGCTGAAATGTTTCAAGAAAAGATGGTACGGCGCGTGAACTTGGCGAGGCACTGCCGTCCCCTCAGATTTACCTCCTTAATAGTCAACCACACCGTCAAATAAATGAAAAAACGCAAAAAAACGGAGGTAAAAACGTCAAAAACACCTTAAAATCACACGAATACTCAATACAAACAAAGCAACTGGTCCGCTGGTGACGTAAGCAGACACTGTTCGTCTCGCTGAGTGACGCTAACATAGAGTTAAATTTATAATCGTTGGGCCAAGGGGTTGGTTTTAGGTATTGACAGGTCGTTAATTACCTGTCACTACTTTACAACCCCAAGTCTTATTCGTTATTCAACAATTAATTTGATACCGCTCCGGTCGAATTCATCTAACGGAGTTATTTCGATTCGAGCCGTCGAAGATCTTTGCTTAAAGTTAAGGGATGCAGATAAAATGATACCTGTCTGAAACTAAAAGTTGTATTTTATATAAAATCAAGTAACTCGGACTACAACGGTTGGTACGTTGGCTCTAAGGGACAAACACCCAAACTTACCTGAATCTACAGGATTTGTGGCCAATTGTCACAAAAACCATGTTTAACGCCCAAAAAGTGTCACACGCCCGTATACCGGTTACGTATTCGCGAGCACCCGATTTAATACTTGTTATAGAAAAAGAGCCCGAAACTTAAATACGGCGCGGCGAGGCAATGCCTCGCCTTAACGTACTTTTGTCTAGCGCGTCTAAGTCTAAGTTAAACCCTTGCTCAAATTAAATAATTTTTTTTTACAAATAGTAATTAAAAAGTCCGTGTTTAAAGAACCCTTGAAAATCAAAAACTGAAAAAGTTTTATAAGGAAGCATTCTAAGGATGTTCTTGGATTGATAATTAGCTATGATTAATTTTTAACAGTATTTAAACCCAAGGAAAATTAGACATAAGTACATTCTACTTACCAAACACATATAGTGTATTTGGTAAGTAAAATTAGAAAAGAAAATGTAGCAAAAAAATCCAATATTGTTTGCACATAGAAATTAAACGTTAAAACTTTACAGAAAAATAAAATTTGGAACCCTGAGTTGAAATTTTAGAATTAGTCTTCGGGTAGGATCTAAAATATGTTTTTCTTTATTTGCACTTTGCGCCAAAACAAAGAATAAAGGAAGTAATAGTATTTTACGTTTTTTGTCTTTCCCTAATGAACAACTTTTTATGAAGAATGAATGACTCTTGGGACTTCTATCCGTGGACATACTGCATAACGATAAATATATGGTTAATTGGGTCTTACCTCTAAAACTAATTCTCTTCTGCAGTTTATCTTTACTCCTACTATTCGATCGACTAAGAGGTTGTAAGGGTACCGCTTCTTCAGGAAGTACTTTTTCACCGTCAGAACCGTTGGTACTGTGACCGTTTGCCACGTTGCCGTTTTGTTTATCGGGTCCTGAATTAGAGGCTGAATTTTTCCTATCCGAGGGCTAGAGCAAAAAAATAACAAAAGACGAGTTTGATTTCTGCGTTTAATTTTTTTAAATACTAAGATAAGAAAAAGTTTTGTGATTTTATTATATTTCTTTACAAAGAAGTTGTATATCAAGTATAGTTTGTTCAATACTAACTAACACTAACATTAAGGCTTTAGTTGCCCATAGCACCGACTTTTTTTACCATTCCTTAGCCTAAAGAGGTCGTCATTACATAATAATATGATTATTGACCCTGTCCTAAAGTGGAATCTAGAAGTATGATCTTCGTACGCTAAACAGATGTGGTATATAGAATTTGTGCGGGCCAAAGAAAACCAGATATATTGCGCTGCCAGTTCTTTACTCCTAATTGCATTAAAAATAATACCCTTACTTGATTAGCAAAGTTGATTTACAATACATTAGATCCACGGATAAGAGAACATTGACAGATTGGATTTGACCAAAGTAAATGCGGCAAATCAAAAATGGCCGCCGTCCCGGCCTTTTTAACCATTGACATGTCGTTCTCTGGTTTTAGGAATGTCAAGGGCCTGTCAACCGCTGTTAATGTTTATTTCTTTGTTTTTTTAATTAAACTTGGGATGAAATCTAACTGTTAAAAACTGTTCAGGGTGGTAAAACATTTTGACAAGGCCGCGATAAAATTAAAGTATAAGTAGGTTGGGTTAGGCTACCTAGCAGTGCCCAACTATCTTTACCAGGTTTTCAATGGTAATGTCAAAAGTATGGTGTACCCACTCTTTCTATTTTGGTTGGTTGTGAAATTCAATCTCTAGCTGTTCTAATATCTGTGATTAGGTAAAAAAATTCTGTGACATCGTTGCCAATAGCCCCGAACTGATCAAATCAATATGGTAAAATAAATACCGCGTCATGCAGATTTTTCTAGCACAATCTTTGCAATCAGCTTTGAATTCAAAAGAGCAAACGCAGATTCCCGTAAAGCACTCAATTCGATTTTGTCGACTGTTATTCAGAGTTAAATAAGTATTAACAATAAATAGGAATTGGTTAGAAAAAAAAAAACAATTTTATTATGGTTTTCATAGTTTTCAAAGAAAAACTGAAAAAAATATTTTTGAAGGAAGTTCACGAGGTATAAAGTCTTAACAAAAAAGTTTTACGGGCAAGACCTCAGAGGTAAAGGTAGCTACGTCCCCGTAGCTACCTTTACCTCTGAGGTCTTGCCCGTGAAACTTTTTTGTTAAGACTTTATACCTCGTGAACTTCCTTCAAATTTAAAACAATCCAGGGCTCAGGCTGTTTTCTGGGAGCAGATTATATCTGTCTCCGTCGCGACGTCAAAATTAGCCTCAAAACCGAGGCAACCCTGACCGAAGCTGCAAATTGACAGTTGGTCTCTCCTCAGTAAACACCATATTTCATATTTCTTTTTCAGTTACCCACATCATCATTTCATCTCCTTCCATTTTATGGTTATGCTCGGGCTGAATGAAGCCTAATGAGGCAGAAACGCGTCCCCGTAGCTACCTTTACCTCTGAGGTCTTGCCCGTGAAACTTTTTTGTTAAGACTTTATACCTCGTGAACTTCCTTCAAATTTAAAAAAATCCAGGGCTCAGGCTGTTTTCTGGGAGCAGCTTATATCTGTCTCCGTCGCGACGTCAAAATTAGCCTCAAAACCGAGGCAACCCTGACCGAAGCTGCAAATTGACAGTTGGTCTCTCCTCAGTAAACACCATATTTCATATTTCTTTTTCAGTTACCCACATCATCATTTCATCTCCTTCCATTTTATGGTTATGCTCGGGCTGAATGAAGCCTAATGAGGCAGAAACGCGTCCCCGTAGCTACTTTTACCTCTGAGGTCTTGCCCGTGAAACTTTTTTGTTAAAAAAAATATTTTTTTATCCAAACCTAAAACGTGAACGAATACAAAACAGAACTCTGTGTTAAGGAATCTTTTACACTAAGGAACGAAAAAAAAAGTCGATGAGATCGGCCTTAAGAGAATGACGTGGTATGATATCTAATCAACTATCAAGAAGGAACTTTTAGAAGAAGCAGGGATTATAGCTGGCTAAAACATAATTTTAAAATGCTAACCGGTTTGCTATTGTCCTGCATCATAATGGCCGCTTGTTGCTTGCTCAGTAAAATACCAGCATCCGTTTCGTACTCCTTTCTCTCCTTGTAGTTCTTGTTCGTTCGGTAAACGTCGTACGAGATGCATATAAGAACTAAGACAAAGAACGACGCCAGAATAATGACTATTAGTTGACCAGTGTTGTCTTCCTCGACCTCAGGTTTGGCATAGATTGAGGAGTAGAGGACGCGTTGTGGGGCATCTTGAACCCATGTCTTATCTTTGCCCTAAAAACAATATAGTTTTCTTTTTCTAAATACATATAGAGTTAATTTAAAAACGAAAAAATGTAAGAAAAGCAAACTTAATAGAATATTTATTGAAGAAACTTTAACACCAAAAAATTAATTACTAAAGAGATGGTTATGAAAGGCCTCTAAAGTATCCATTGTAAACAATGCAGACTTTTTTCCACTGTTGCTACTCCCTCTTCTTCTAGTCTTCATTTCAAAGAATAATTTTACTTTGCTCTAAATAATATGGTCCAACGATTTAAATATTGTCAAAGCGTAAATTAAAATGTACAATTCTCTAATAGCCCTGTCAATGAATGACCATTGATGTAGAATGGTGGAGGGCAAATTTTTCTTCTAAGGAATCTGTTTATGGTAGTTAGAGGTAACATAATAAACCCTACCCTTCCTTTTTCGTTTCAGTGGCGCCTCTTTTCCAATTTTTTGCTCATAACTCAAATACGGTGTTGTATTCTTTTCTTTCATTCTAGTTTCAATGAGATCGCGTCTCGCCTGAGGCGTCCACCCAAGTTTGGTATATTTGTAGGGACAATCACAATTCATTTATACGACATGACGACCCAGCAGGCCGGCCTGCTAAGCATCTTTCTTTTCTCAAGGAGGATTTAATTTTGCCTGATACCCTTTGTCGGGCACAGGGATATTTATCGTGCTAGCGCCATCTACGCTCTTAACACGGGACCATCCGCTTAACGTGACTTCCGAACCATGGCCTTGAATTTTTTCATCAACTTTGCCTACTGCGTTGATGCCCAAACTGCGCCCAAGACAGGCGTTACCCCTACCTCCGGTGAATCTGTATACACAAACGGATAATAGGTTCGAGTTTGTACTGGCAGGCATGGGGATCGAACCCATTACCCTCTGATCGAAAAGCGGACGCGCGACCACTGAACCATCAGGGCCCATTGACGGTGTTATATTAGTATAAAAAAAATATGTTCTGTAAAAATTAGACAGAAAGTTATGGGTCATTACCTGACTTATATTTAAATTTGGTGTCCCGTGAGGTGTTTTTTCGTGAACAACATCGAAATCTGCACTGCACTGAGCACTTCTCACTCCATGTGGATTGGATACGTTCACCTTTTCCGCCCCTGTTTTTGTGAATAACATGTATTCTTCTAACGGTTTCATAACGTGTTCGTTTACTTCTATTACTATATCTAAGAGACAGAAATATACAATTATATTATAGTATAGTCCTCGCCATAGGAAGTTACATTTTTATGACATTGCCAACCTCTTTATTTATTATATGCATACTGAACGCAACAAAAAAAAAACCTGAAAAAGAGATGTTTTTATCTATGCGTTTTTTTTGTCAACCTACAGTCGGCATCTTTTTATCCAGAGACAATGACAGTTTTACCTTTACTTTTATACCAACATGACATATTTACTTTTTAATATATTTCTGGTTAGGAAATGTTTATTTCATGTCAGTCACAAAAGTGTAACTGCGTATGGGAAGGACTATACCTAAGTAAATAACATTAGCATTCTAAAATGTGTATTGGAGAACTTGGCTTTACTTCTATATCAATTCTTTTTACGGAATATCATTATCGCGTACTGGCTTTTTTTACATGAAATGTTTTTGTTATGGTAAGTATATCTAAAACAAAAATAGGCCTGGACATTGTAATATACACTTCTTATAAACCATGGTTTATGACCTTTTAAAAGTTAATTAAGTCACGCTTACTTGATAGGCACCCGCTAAACTTTTTAAAAATGGCAAATCTCGGGTCGTTAGTCTCTTGCCCGCCAATTTGCACTTCGTTCGCTCCAAGCTCGGGAATATTCGTAAACGTTTGTGCCGGAATTTGTTCCATGGGAGTCAATTCTCTAAAAAACATCAGAAAAAAAAATCACATTCAAGACCTTTTCCAGCATTGGACCGTTCGGTTATTAGTCATTTTCAATTAAAGGTGAGAATCAAACTAGGACATGTCAAAACATTTCTGGGTTAAGCGCTCTCTGTTTGATTCTCGCATTTAAACAAAGAAAACTAATAACCGAACGGTCCAGTGCTCCAAAAGGTCTATACATATTTTAAATACGGAACAAAAAACAAAACTTGAGCATGGTTTTTTAAACAGAAAAAACGGTTAGGTAGAGCTTTAAAAGGACTATCAGAACTCGGTTAAATTACCCTTCATTTAATCGATTACAAAAAAAATAATAAAAAAAATAAAACCAAAGCTTTTTTCTTCTATTAACTTTCCCTGTCACTTAAATTTATTTTAAGTACCTACTTAAAACACAACTTGTATATATTACCTGTCGACAAATAGTTCAGACTCATTAAAATCCCTCTTGTAATACACAGAATGCCTAGCGCCGTTAATAAAGGACTTTTTATTGACAGTTGCCGAGAACACAGCGCCCTCTCTGTCCTCTTGGATAATAAGATAACCTTCGAGACTGAGGCCTACTAGGAGGTAGTAGCTTCGACTAAAACATGAAGACACAATAATAAAGCAAGAATAAAAACGATTATGGAGAGAGAGTTCTGGAGAAACCTACCTATTTGAAATGAATCTTAAGGAAAACCGTTCTTACTCCACAAATTTCTGATAGGTTGAGAAATAAAAAGCGTTGTTTGAATTAAATTATGCTTAATTTATTTCTAAAATCCATGAACCCAACGCGTTTCAGCTTTACAGGCCATTTTCAAGGGTGATATAAGTTTCTAAAACTAAAATTTTGGAAAACACACAAACACTTAATATAATGCCACCATTATATAAATAAAATATATAATTATTATAAATTAAACGTAATTTAATCCAAACTACGCTTTTTATTTTTCAACCTATCAAAAATTTGTGGAGTAAGGACGTTTTTCCTTAAGATTCATTTCAAATTGAAAAATGCTCCACGTAGGAGAGTTGGAATCACAATGAAACCTACCTAAATTTCAAAAATCTTAATTTTTAAAAGTGGTTTTAGAATTAACCTCTTAATTAACTAAATCGAAATTATATCTCAATATTTCCAGATGTTTATTTTGTTCTGGTACTTATCTTGTTTAGTACCGAAAGTCAATAAAGTTAAATTTGAACGATTGGCTCATTATTCAATAGGAATTGATAAAAGCGCCTAACTTTAAGTACTACACATCCCAAAAACATCATTTTGTGCGACATCGGCATTGACATAATGGATTTTCTGTCACCGTAAGCAACGACATGTCATTCAACATGAGTCTTAAAAGCAAATAGCAAGAGTTTTAGATTATTTAAAATCATTCTTACTTGTTTTCAGTTTGAAGAAGTAGTAAAACAGTGTTTTTCTGTCTAACGTCTAGACTCGAAAAAGCCACTTGAATTTTCACATGATTGACTGTACCATTTAAAACATAAACCCTAAAAAATAATTTAAATAAATAAAATAACTCACATTAAATAATATTGGGTAGTCACAAAAATAATGAGACAACAAAAATCACAAATTCAAATGTCATTTATTAACTATAGTCTTGTATTATTGAGGAATATTCTAAATACGTCTGCTCTATGGGTAAATGAAAAACGCTTTCACCATTGTGATAAGCGGCACATTGACTCACAACCACCAGCGTTCTGGGTGGAGAATAAACGAACGAACTAAGATGCTTGTTGGTATGTAAAACGTAGTGTCTCATAAATTTTGTGCCAACCCGATATCTATTCATTAGAGAGTTAACTCGCTAACTGAAGCTGTTTTCAGGTCACTCATTCCTTAGCAACGTTACTTATTACAGCTACTACAGTTATTAATACTCTTCCATTATTTTATGAGGATAAAATACCTGGACAGAATAGCTTCCCCATTGAAATCTGCACCTTTTTCTTCATTGCAAAACTCCCCGTAATAACTGGTATGTTCACATTCACAGGTATGTTCTTGTCGTTCGAAATCTTCAATGCAAATGCCTTTGTTTTTGCAAGGTTCTGCGTCACATTTCATATTGCAGTGAGCAATAACCCCTAAGAAAATATCATGATACAGGGAGTTATACTTTTCAATTCTCCAACTTTTTTGGGTTTTCTTTGATCGTTTTGAAAATCCAAGTTACTGAGTATCAATCTCTCAATCTTGATTTAGACGAACCCCATTTTTAAATATTTTATTATATTTTCTTTTGCAAAGTGATAGACTGACATTTTTTCCAGGTCTTTCTGTTTGCACAAGTTAATTTGCATACATAATATTATTATTATTACTTTGAATGATCAACCTAGGTAAACATAAAGATTTTTTCCGAATTTTACTTCTAAATATTTGAGAAAATAGTCATTATAGCGCTAAAAATCTTTCTTCTAATCAAGCTGATTTTCCAAAATAACTTAAGTAACTTTTCATATATTATGACACACTATATGGATATACTTACCCTTGTCAATCTCGGCAATTTTCGATGGCAAATCTACCAAACTATCACCTATCTGTAACCCTCTTAGACAACCCACATATCCGGGCAGAAGCGGCGGATATTTTGAGACTTTTAGTAATGTTTCAGGGTCAAATCCGCCTAAATTTAATTGAAAGTATTCAGTTGGGGGAGCGGGTGGGCGTTGAGGGGCTAAAACCTCTAAAAAAATTAAAAAAATTATATTTTTTTTTAATGTTAGGATCTTTTACAAATATTTGTTATTTTTTAGCGTGTAACTCCGTTAATAAAATGTGTGCATCAGATCAGAAAACGAGTCTTTTTATGCAAATTAGTTGATAAAAATCTTTAATTCAGTGGCGTATATAAGCCTGATGGACCCGGGCCCTCCCAAAAACTAAGATTTTTTTAGATATTTTCCACTTATTTCATAAATACAAACATAAAATAGCATAAAAAACGGCATCATGAGGTCTCGGACCCCACCCTCAAAACTGTCTTGGGTCCACCCCGAAACTTTTTTCTATATACGCCACTGCTTTAACTTCACTGACAACAACAACTTGACACAAATTTATTATTAAGTCCATAAAAAGAAAATATTTATTTCAAAAAATATTTGTTGGCCAAGTCAAACAAAATAATCAAAAAATAATGACAATAATATACAAAAATATAAAGTGAAAATAAATAGGATATTAATATGTAAGTAACTATAAACTTTTGACGAAATACATTGCTTAGCAACTGATCTGTAATACTAGATCATTCTTTTTTAGAGCAAAATACGGAAGAATTGATTTTGAGAAAACTTTAAAATGTTTTTATTTTTACTTAGGCGCATCTTCTGTTATTTCCAAAAGTGTCAACTGTTTTATTGCTACCCAATAATAGCACTGCATCACTTGATCTAACCTAAATATGTTTCTCAAAGTTTATAGTTTGTGCGCCTAAAAAACTATTGTATACGGACAATCAATGTATAGTTCCGGCAGGACCAAAGAACTATTATTTACGTACATTATTATAGTGTTAAATATAGGCCATGCCAATATATTGATTCTAAAAAGTACTACGATTTTTTGTGATTAATGCCAAAGAACAGAGTTAATTTTTAGGTCAGGTTTTGGTTGGCACAAAAAATCTAAATCTTAAGCTATATCTCAAAAACGAAAAGCGATAAATGAAATATAGTTCGATAGTTACATAAATAAAACAGCCTTGAAAATTGCATTATGTATTAAGATAAACTTTAGGATCACTAAGGGTCTCAATTTCTCTCTATCTTTCCCCTGGAAGTACTTTAAGATTCCAAAAGTGTGTAGGTACTTTGCGTTAATGCATTGCTGTGTTTTACCCCCTAATAAAATATTAAATTATAATGTATGCTTACCTTTTTCAGGATTAATCCAAGGTTTATTCGAGTACTTTTCCAGCAACTTAACCCCAATCGGGATGGTGGTGTTCCTGTCATTAACGTGCACCGTTGTCAAGTTCAATTTTCTGATAATCGCGATTTGAACAGATCGACTAGTGTTCAGTTCAGCATTTTGCACGGTTATGTTGTAGATTTTATTATCGTGGTTGAACAAGTAGACAACTTTAGTCGCTAAAAAAGACACACCCAAGTGGTGGATCGACAATTCATGTTGTGCTTTAATTAAAGTTAAGGTAGAATTATTGGGTTACAGAAATTTTGGTCTATAGATAAGATATTCTCATCCTTTCCTCCTTCCTCCATCCAATCCTTTCAAACAACGAATAACTTACGTATAAGTTTTCATAAATGTATTTTTTTATTTAAAAAAAACTAAAAAAACCCTACGTTTTTTTTTAACTATTTTTCATTTAATTGCAAATTTTTATAATAATGGAAGATATTGTGTCAATTTTGTGGGTTTTTTTACCAAAAAGATTCAGGTTCATGAATGTCAACAAAAAACTCTTGACTTGAAAAAAGATACATTCCATTTTTTCAGCGAAGTTTTGTGTATCTAAGGCAAACCTGTGTAAAAGTATGAAGATCTTGCTGGTGACATAGTGTGAGTATAAAAGCATGCTGGAAAACTGGCAGGGTCTGAAGAGGGTTCTAAGCATTCGTAGTACAGTGCCATCGGATATGGACTCACACAGGTCGAGAGCTTGGAGCAAACGCCTCTAGATGTCGCGAGACATCCAAGGAGTGTCAAGATGATCAGTAGTTAAAGAACACAAAAGAGTTTAGCGCAATAAGCAGTTTTGGTATTTTTTCTCGGAGTAAAAAAACTATTCTAAAAAACTAAACTATATACACTTACCATTTTCAATATAAAGATGTACAAAATTATTCAAATTATCATTGGCGTAAAAAACCAGAGAAACATTGTCGTAAGTTCTCAAATTTAGTAAAATCTGTTCTTGAAAAATCCCCTTCAACACGTCCTTTTCTGGATTTGAATCATTTGCTAGAAAGTTTCTGTGTAAATAGGATTCTGGATGGGTGAATGTAAGAGCATTTGTGTTGGTATCTAAAAAACACACTGCAGATGAAATTCAAGTCCTCAAACCTTAATTTTCCTACGGAATTCAAAAAGCTTGACTCATTCACTGTAATTTTGTTTTGAATTAGTTTAAATAAAAAGCAATATTTAATAACCGATTTTCACGAGAACAAAACAACTAAAAATATATATTTTCAATTTCATGAATACCTACCGTGTTGGTCAAAAGTAGATGACCTTCCTAAACTTATATATATAAATTTGACCATTACATGTTTATTACATGTACCAACTTCCAAAGAACAAGTGGGGCAATCAAAAACTTCAATCCAGTGCTCAGTTTACAAGTTTCGGCAATTTTTCCAACAAAATCATGTTGTGCCTTTTTCTGTATAACTTAAGGCAAAAATTGAAAGTACCAATTGAAAGAAACGTAAAAATTATTTAACTCATGAAAATTTCACAATTGCAAAAATAATGAATTATGAAAAACATCTTGAAATATTTGTTTTCTTTAGCAACTTTAAAATTGTATATTATCCTTTGTTCAGTTGTTGTGAAATATAACACATATGACATATGTGTGACATATAACCTGTATGTGTTTTTCAAATGGTAGTTGCCATTTTTGCCTAAAATTACAGAGAAAAACTTCTTTAAAGCTATTTTTTACAACAGAAGAACTGAGAACTGGATTGAAGTTTTCAAATACACCAATTGTATTTTGGTAGTTCGTACATGATCTCATTTATAAACACGTTTCTCCAATACTGCATGTCTAAAGGAACCAGAAAATCGCAAAATTAAATCTTGAAATGGGATAATTACGCTTTTATAACAAACTTCTTTAAAAACTTACTATTTTCGCAATGTTTTCCTGTATAAGCCCATGGATTTGGGCAAATACACTCGAAAGTACTCCAAAGTTCTTTACAATGTGCCCCATTTAGGCAGGGATTAGGCACACAGGATGGTTTGCAATCCTTAAAAAATAAAGGGATATTTGAGTAAATTGAAAAAATAAAGCTCAAAGCAATGCAAAAGTTAGAAATTACTTTAGTCGCCTAAATGCTTTTATGTATTTTTAGCGTTAATGTAGATTGAACTCCTGAGGTTGAATCCCACTTATCAGTGCGCCCTAGAGGTTCCCCTATGTAAACCACCATATTTGACATAATATGCCTACTATATTAGAAACTATAGGTATCGGCATTTAATTTTAAAAGCTTTTTTTTCCGGTTTTAAAAATTTCTTGAAAAAGTTGAAAGAGGTCAGGACCCCTTAGCCCAATTTCGTAGTTTTAAGCAATACTAGAGAACTTTAAATTTTTTGGAACTTTTATCCAAAACACTCCTGTTTTAATGCTATTCGTTGCATAATTAATTTTAAAGAAAAAACAATATTACCTTAATAATTTCACTAAGATGCACGCTCATGTAACTGTAAATATCCAAGATTTCCTCGTTTACAACTAAACCTCTAAAGCATCCAATCAATCCTTGATGAACAGAGGATTTCGGATCCATCAAGTCACTAAAATTAATTTAAAAAGTAAATTTATTATCAAAATAAATCATGTAAGAAGGGAGAATTGTGGACTTTAAAAAAAAACAACAGCGCTTCTTTACAAAAACAATTGCAAGGGAAATGGAAAAAAAATCTCGGAAACATTGACGTATATGCTAGACAGGGAATGAGAGAGAAGCTGAGAAAATATGTAATATTTGCGAAGATGGACACATGACCCATTGCAGGACAAATAGACAACGATATAACAAATATTATTGAGCAAAGTTTATTTTCATTAATAATTTATCCGAACCAAACGTCGCGACAGTTTTCATCTCTGTCAAACCCTCCACAAGAAACTTCCCTCTCAAGACTCAAAACCACGAAGTAGAAATTTGTTTAAACTAATCTCAGGATGCTGCGGACAGGTTGCATCCTTTTCAAACTCTCTCACCCTCGAGCGCAGAAGAGATACGGCGGGTCAGATTAACCCGTTAAAGTAGTAGTTTTGCCGTTTATTCAAGTGCTTGATGCGATGTTGTTCGTTAGTTTGAACATTTTCAGTGACTTTACTGTATGTTTTTCCATGACATTTACGATTAAGAAAATATAATATTTTTAGAAGAATAGACTATAAAAACTAATTTCTCAACCGATTTAATGGTTCAGAAGTGTTCTCTGTGTAAAAAACTTCATGTTTCGGGTAAAGAAACGTAAGTAGGAAAGCGACGCTGCCAAAACAAAATAAATCCAAAACAAAACGTGTGTTGTCTCTGTTTAACTCACTAATTTTATTTTAGATAAAGTTTCAAAACTAGATTTATGAATAAATATCATATTTCAAGTCCAGCCCTGCACGCCAATGCTCGCGAAAGCCCTAGAAACCCCCCATCATTCGACGGTGGCCGCAACAGTCTTACACAGTTTGTAATGGGTCCTTTTTAGGAGATTGTAATTATAATAATGTATGGGTAATTGAAAATTGACTTACTAAGGAGCTCCTCCTATAAACATTGATCCTTCAAATGGACCAAATTCTTCCTCTGGTTTTAAGTCGACCATTTTGTATTCTTCGTTGATCATAAACCTACAAAAATTTTAAAAAACTTAACCAGTCTTTGATATTAAAAACTGAGCATCTTTAGCAAATGACAATATTTTATTTCCGACTGTTTATACAAAAAAACAACCGAACATTCGTTAGATTTAATCTTTAGTTGAAATTCGCCATTTCTATAGTAATTGAGCAAGGATAACTTTGATAACCTCGATTCAAAAAAGAGTGGCGCATGCGAAGTTGAAAAAAGGGAAATGGACAGAGTGTAAGTCTTTATTGTCTATTCACCACGGTGACATTTAGGGATGGCTGCTTGTACTATGCTTGTTCACCATAGCGACCTCCAGGGGTAGCGGCTTGTTCGCCTCTATTTTAGTCTGCGCAGTGGTCGACGCTAGTTCCATTTATTTTTCTACTTCTAGGGTTCAGATCATAATTTACTTAATAATAAATACTAAAAATATGTTAATACCTGACATGATATTTATTATAGTCAATCCAAACTTTATGCCATTCACCACCATTAAGCTTTCGACCAGACACTATGACCAATTCCTTTGACACGCCAGTATTTAAAGTAAAGTTAAATGTCAGTTGAAAATCTGCAAAATAAGTAGAAAACAAATGTTAGATACCTTAGCGGTAAGGTGCTTAGCAACAACCACAAAAAATCAATTATAGGTGTTATTTTAGGAAAGTAAAAAAGAGTACAGCAGTTTTCTTCAAAAGGTAAACACAATTTTAAGTTGGACCTTAGTTTTACTTACCACTAGTTAGGGCAATCATAAAACTAGGATAGTTTGGTCTTATAGGAGGCTGATACAGCAAAATAGCCTTTTTGCCAGTAGTTCTGAAAGAAAACGCCAAATCTCCTTTTCTCCATCCAGGGACTTCGATGTAAGACTGACTTGTGGTAAATGTCACTACGTATCTCTGTGTGTCTGTCAAAAGTAATATAAGTTAATATTATACCATTAATACTCAGTAGTCTAAGTCTAACGATAAGGGTTTTTCTAACCTCAAGGGTCTTATAAATTCATCCATATCTTGCTTTCTTTATGATAATGGAGATTATTAAAATTATTAACTTTTGCCAATAACATAGTAGATGCATGTAACCCAAAAACAGTTACAATTATCATAAAGAAAACAAAGATAAAGAATTTTGTATCGTATCGTATCGTTAGACTTTATCTGCCTATACTTATATGTATAAGTTTATTTATTCACTTTATATTTTTGTTTATGTATAAACAAATTGTGCACTATAACTTTTTAAAAGATTTTGCTAAAAAACTGTGTATTTTATAAAAAATATGCAAATTTTTTTTTCATATTTTTACATAAGTTGTAATTTTAAATAAAACAAAGGAGCCTATTTAATAAAGGTAGCACCTTTAATACAATTTAATTCAAACATAGTTGCTTAATAAAATATATCTTTGGGGCAGCATTTCTTACAAAAAAAATACTTTATAGCTATAAAGGAGTAAATAAATAACAATTTAAAACTAGTTTTAAATCGTAATTACTATATTAATTGCAAGAGAATTGATAATTTGTTTTTAGAAAATAATGAAGCATGATTGATGCCTCAAAAAACTTCCACCTCGTTCTTCATAAATAAATGTCTTCTATAATATTATTTTAATTGTTTTGCTCAATTACAAAATACCAAGAAATTTACTAGATGAAGCATTTGTTTTGCATTTCATAATCTGTAAAAAAATTTAGACGGGAAAAGGACTGATGACTCCAGAAAAAAATATCTCAATGTAAATTCTAATTAATATTTGGCATGTAATACCGAACCAAACGCACTTTGGCATATTTAGGTTCCAATTTAGAGGTAAATGTCTCAAAAAATGCAAAAGCTCGGTTGAATTCCTCTTTAAAACTGCCTTAAGAATGTTTTTACAGAAATAAAAAATATTCGTAAATAACAAGTTACGAAAATGCTCCAAATTGAAAACCACCCTATCTTGTAAGTAGTTCAAGATATCGACGTATGGTTTTTGGCATTCATTTTTTTACGAAATTAGGGTTCGTAACATGTAGGTTACTTTTTCTCTAGCGTTTCTAAAAATGGGCATTTCCAATCAAAAGTGTCCAATTTAGACCACCCTGTAAAAACTAAGCCTATCACTCAGCCATTATTTGTACATAATACCCTGTATAATAATAGACCCCTCAACAAAGCAATTATGACGCATCCGTCGTAATCGTCAATTGTCTACCAAGTACACACAGGAACTGATAAATTAGGTGCGAGACACAAAAATTACGTTTAATCTAGAGGTCAGATGATCTTTATCTAAAGGTTACCGGGACAGTTTCGTGGGTGGTAACAAGAGTACGGAATTATTGTAATTTTCATTCATCTCGCAAAAAAAAAACATAAAAGCAAAAAGTTGTCGTAGGGCTATCTAATACCTAGCACATAATTTTTATATAATAATATTCTTGACCATTGTAGCTACTAGAATATAAAAAGGTAAAGCTTTTGAATTTCAAATCTTAATTTTATTGTAGGAAATTAAGTTACCTTTTAAACGAGGTATTAATTAAATGGATCAAGCTAATGGTTCGTACTCTATAGGCATCCCAATGTTAGGGTTATTTTTAAAGATCACGAAAAAAATACATGTTTTTTTAGATTTAACTCAAATTTATGATAACTAAGCAATTAAGAGAAAAATGTCAAAGAGACTTTTTGGTAAAAATAAAATTTTTATATTAAATGATAGATTACAAATTAAATAGCTAGGATTAACACTCCAGGAGCGTCCGCACATTGAAGTTATTTTTTAAAATCTTGTAAAAGAGCTTTTAGGGACGTCAATGAAGTAACAGTGAATTAGCTTTATTAATACAATTTTTAAATATTAGTTTGATTTTCTACAATAAAATGTATTACAGATTTTTTGTAGAAAGCTTCGTTCTTAAGAAAATCATAAAGAACGTAATAATTTCGATTATTATAAAAATTCGGACGCCCCTGGGATATCAAACTTAGCTTGAACACCTTGTGATACATAAAAAACAGAAAATTTTATTAACTAAAGATGTTTTTAATATTTTCCTATAAAATTCTTAGTTTTTACAAATATCAATTTTAAAAACCTATAAAAACAGGTACTTTTTTCTCTTTATCTTTAAAAATAACGGCCAATGGAGTGCTAAACATTACACTTGACCCATTTAACTGATACATTTTCTACAATAAAGTTTATTATAAGTTTTCTCTAAAATACTTAGTTTTTAAGAAAATTGGAAAGAAACCTAACAATTTCAGTCTATTTTGCATATGATACAGAAATACACAGGAAATGTATCTTTAATACTTTAGGGTTTGTATCTCAACAAGGCAACTAACTAATATCTTATTTGGTAGGCTATTTATCAATATTTATTTAATGTTATTACAATCATTCTCGAAAATGACTAGATTTTAACTTAAAGGCCACATAAGGAAAAGATTGGACAAAATCCAGAATGGCAGCTGGTTGATATCATCATTTGAAAACTATTAGTCCGACAAAGAAAAACATATTGGCATTTTTGTAGAAATTTTTTGATAGCTATAATTTTTTGTCTACAACCTACCTAAACCCAGTAATTTTAGAAAAAGTAAATTTGGGTATAATTTTTCCATGATGGCGGTGCGAGCGGACATCGCTTAAAGAATATCAGCGACCATCAACCCTATAATCGTTTCAAAACTTTCGGACCTTTTGAACCAAAACGACATTTTTATGTCTCAAATGATTGGACTACAAAACTTACTTGTTTCTACACATTCCAGCGGCCCCAAAGTGATTCTGCCAAGAGCATCTTCAGGCAAGTCCCTTTGTTGTAAGAAAACCATTTCAGTGATTCCCAAACTGTCTCGTGTGGTATAGTAACCGTCATCTGTGTTCCATTGTGAGTCGTTTTGGTGATCGCAGTTGCACCATTGGGTCGGATTCTCGCATTTTTTACCTATCGAACAAGGGCAGGTACCCCTGTTAAACATATTAAACTAACAAAATGTGTTGGATATATCATAAACACAATAAAAAACTAATTTATGCTATAGTCTCTCTAAGATTTATAAATATCTTGGGCCCATCTGCTTTTACACTTAAGGTTGCTCCAAGATACACTAATCATAACAAAAACATTTCATGTAAAAAAAGCCAAGTACGCGAAAATTGAATTCTGTAAAAATAATTGAGATAAAAGTAAAGCCAAGTTCTCCAATACAAATTTTAAAATGAAAAGTTCTTACTAGTTTGGAATTATTTTTTTAAAACTTTGCTATTACAGCCAAACTTCTGTATGTTCAATTTAGCACTG
Source organism: Aspidapion aeneum (assembly GCA_963576565.1). NCBI lineage: Eukaryota > Metazoa > Arthropoda > Insecta > Coleoptera > Brentidae > Aspidapion > Aspidapion aeneum. The sequence goes on from OY755045.1 coordinate 38,109,898, forward strand.
TGCCTAAATATTTAGTTTTTTTACAATTTTGCCAGATATATTTTCTATACTTAGAGATTAGTCATACTATTTTTTATACCTAGTTTAAGTATAGCTTTTACGAATAAACATATATGCAATACTAAGAAAAAAAGTTCCTCGAATTATATAAACCCATCGGGAACCCCCCCCCCCCCCCCCACTCCTATTTATATAACAAATTTTGCTTAAAACTGATCAAGGAATCAAGGAATAGTTTTATCGATGTTTGCTGACTAAGAAAATTAGTTCCCAAAATCTTCACGGCCTCTCCTATCTACTAGTAGTATAGTAGTAGTATATTTTTATTACAAAGTATTTATACATATGTGTATATATACCTAAGTCGTCAAATTCATTTAGGAAGCTACTTAAAAACAAATAAATAAAAATAAAAATAAAATAAAGTGAAATCAAATGTATCACAATGTACACAAAATAGATAAATAACATAAAATTAGTAAATGACACTAGTTTCACAAATATTTACGCACAAAAGATACACAAGATCACATAAAAAAGATACAAAAGTTAGGATTTTTGTTTAAAAGTTTATCTAAAATTAAAGAAATCTTTTACTGTGTACGGTTCAATTTTACAAATATGGGCAAAACAAGCTTTTTTAAACCGTTTTATACTATCTATATCTTTAATTTTGTCTGGCAAAGAGTTATAAAATTTTAAACAGGTATAGAAAGGAGGTTTTTCTGTTACGGCTAGCCTGTGCTTTGGAAGGTTATTAATTGTTCTTTTGATGTTTAGTAGGATAATTATGGTTAGGTTTTAAGTGTGCAAACTTTTCGGTGTTTTTGCGTAGGTAAATTACACATTGATAGAGGTAAATTCCTGTTACTGTAAGTAGGTTACTTCTTTTAAAAAGCCCTCTGCAACTCTCTCGGTGTTTTAGAGACCACATTATCCGCAAGACTCTCTTTTGCTGCACAAATACGCTCTCAATTCGACTACTGCTGCCCCAAAGTAGTATACCATATTTTAAACGTGAGTCAAACAATCCGTAATAAATGGACATTAATATTTTTTCATCATTGATATGTTTGGAAATCACACGTATTGCATAGCTAGCTTTGCTTAGTTTGCCACAGAGTAACTTAATGTATTCATGGTAGTTCAGTAGAGAGTCGACTGTGACTCCACCGTCTGTGACACCTGTATGTTTTGATTTTGAAACTGTATTGATTCGCTAATATTAACGTTTAAGTTATTAAAAGTTATTATGCTGGTTATATCTACATTTAAAAGTAGTTGGTTTTTTTTTAACCAATTTTTTGTCATACCCAATAATTTTGGCACATGTTTTCAATATTTTCATTTCTATCAATTGGTATTACTTCGGTGGCATCATCAGCATAGTTAAAGAGGTCGTTTGTTGTAATTTCTGCAAAATCATTTAAGTATATCACAAACAGCAAAGGTCCGAGAATGCTTCCCTGAGGAACGCCAGTGGTGGTAAAACCGCTGGTCGACTCTACCACTTCACCCCCACGCCATACTCTCACCTTTTCTCTAAATAACTTTTTATGATTAATGGAGTCGAAAGCTTTAGATAAGTCTAAGAGAATTCCACAGGCAATATACTTAGATTCCAGGAGTTCTATTATTTTATTATTAAAGTCAATAAGTGCAGTTTCGGTTGATCTTTCTGGTAAAAACCCATGTTGGAATGTGTTAAATAATGAGTTTGATTGGAAAAAGTTTATTGTTCTTCTGTAAATAATAAGCTCAAACAGTTTTGAGAAAGAAGACAAAAGACTCATTGGCCTATAGTTGTTGGAATGACAGTAGCTATTTTTAGTTCTTCTGGGAAACTACCTGTGCTCATACTTTGATTAAGTCAGTAATATGTAGAACACATTTCTCTCAAAAACTGGTTTTAAGGCTGATATAGTGTGGTGTTGTAGTGTGCTAATGGACTAGGAAAATATCAGATCCGCCATGGATGCATTTATTTTTTTAAATAATTTAGAATTATATTATCAACATCCGTTACCCCCTTATATCAGAATGGGAGTGAATTTTTACTGCAATCCAGGGTTACCATTGGTCCGTATAAATATTATTTGACTTAAAACTGATGCTTAAGAGATTATTTTTGAGATAAAATTTGACATAAATTCCCTAGTTCCCTTACATCACGACAAAAAAATCTGCGAATTCTCCCCTAGGAGTGAATTTTCACTGCAATCCACGATTACCATTGGTCCGTTTAAATATTATCTGATTAAAACTGATGCGGAAGAAATTATTTTCGAGAGAACATTTGACATAACTGGTTTCTTGTGTAAAAGGAGACCTGGGAATGAGAAATTCGTTAAAAAAACTGTCATTACTATTAAATTAATCTCAGATATCTAATATCAATCGATGGTAACCGTAGACTCAAGTGAACATTTACCAGGGGAGAATTTACAAAATAAGGACCCTGTACACATCGCTTATAAAATTTAAATTCTAAATTTTTTGAAATTTTTGCGGACTCAAAAATTTGCAAAAAACTGACATTATTTCGTACCTTTTGACATCTCCTATGTAATCCACAGTCTGATTAGCTGAGCTGATAAACCATGTAGCTGAATGAAGTTCGATCGGAGCCTTGAGACAGTCATATTTGATATATTGGCTGCAGTTTAGTGAGTGTCTAACCAATTCTTGCAACATGTCTGCGTTGAATTCTCTGTATTTTATGCTAAAACTAAAAGCAAAACAATTTGTCTAATAATGATGTTACAGAAGTCGTAATTCTGTGCAGTTACTAAACGAAATTTATTTACAAAAACAAGTATAAACAGTACACTATACACCAACCTAACCTCACCTAACCCAACCCAATTTTAAGTTATTATATTTAAGAATTACAATTACTACATTTGGAAAAAGTAAAAACTACACTTTAAAAAGTCTAGTAATAACATTGGTTCTATATTTGTTGTTGCAGTTGGCTTAAACATAAACTAAGAAAATAAAAAAATAGTCCAATTGTCTCCTCTAGCATAGGTTCACCGGCAGAACGTGGACAAATTTTATGTTTTTATATTGTTGACTTTCATAATCACAATGATTACCTTTGGGAAAAGTAAATATTATACTTTATAAAGCAAAAAAAAACTTTTAACCGATAGTTTGACAAATATATATATTATCCACTTTTTTTATTTTTGTTGGTTGTAGAATCTATAACCTTATATATAGGGATGGTTTAGAATGATAACCTAGTAAATGAAATAAAAACAGGCTTAAGCACAACGATCTCTGAATTATATTGAAGATATATCATAACTTACCTAAAATCCTTTTCAGAAGGACTTCTGACATCCATTTGGCTGGGCAAATTATGTTCAACAATGGTTTTGGTGGACTCTTCGATGCTTTGGAACTCGCATCTCACATGAGCAGGAGGAAAACGACCGTTCCCATCGATGTCTATGAGGTAGACATCTGGCTTAGTATACCCTAAAATAATAATTTATTTCGGTATACTATAAAAGCAGCGGGTATTGTATCCTTATCTGCTAATGCGTTTTACAAGAACTTGCCTCAAATCACATAAATTTTTTTATAAAGTTTGCTGCAACCTGAAATATTACAATCCAAAGGATTTTTTTCTAAATAGTTATACAACTCTTATAAAACCCGAGGTTATATAAAGCTTTTCACGGCTCTTTAAAGTTAATTTTATAGTTTTATAATGGTTGCTCAAACATTTTGGCAACTGTGATGTAAAGTGAGTAAAAATAAAATGTATACATTCTTTCTATGTCTGAAAAAAGATGCTCGGGGTTGGAGAGAAGGTTAAAGCTTACATATTACCGATTTTGTAAAGTATGGCATTTTAGAAGTCATATTGGAGGCTAGATAATTATAAAAAGAGTTAGTCATTCGAAACATACCTAGAAGTGCTAGTTCCTCACACGTCTTTCTGTATAAAGCAAAGTGACAATTTGTTCCGATGTAACCAGTATTAGTGCAGTCGCAAGTTAACCTGTCTTCTTTAACAGAACACTTTCCACCATGTTCACAGGTGTTAGGTCGGAGACAAGCATCAACAAATCTACGAAAATAAAAAAACCTTTTGATTCAGGCATTCATGTAGAATATCAATAATTCTTTAAGCAAAAACGACATCAGCATTTAAGATAAGAAGAGGCTTAGCTACAAAAACTAGAAAATACTTAGAACACAAACCTTACGGTATTTAAAAATTCTTTTGATGGGCTTCTAGATAAAATTTTCTAGACAAGCCGGTATTATTTGATTATACAGTTATTTTACCGCTTTTTATGCGACGCGTGTGTTTATTTTAATTTGGTAAAAGTAAGATTTATGTCCCAATTAGTTTCTGGTTTTTGATATAGCTGATAATGTATAATAAAAGTGTTTGTTTAACTTAAGTTTTTTTACTTGTTTTTATTTTTTAGTTTTTATATTGCATCTTTGTTGCACTTTGGAACCTGTAACCTAAAACAACCTCAAGTATATAGGCCGCCATTTTTTTGGATTCCCCATGTTGCTTTTTTTAAGTTTAGATGACACACCCAAAAGTTTCAAATTTGTTAAATATCGGTTCATTGGATTGTATCCGCCATTTTACTGTTTTTTAAATTTGAGATAGATATAAACTTACGTACAGAGTCAAGCAAACTAAAATCGTATAAAAAACAGATTTAATCACGTTGCATCCGAGTGATAAAAAAGTTGCATCACAAACCTGCAGTCATCCAAAGTCACTTCCCCCACTACTCTCTCTGTTTGTAAGACATTTCGAGGTTCAAGTCTGGCACCGTTGACAACAATGTCTCTCATACATCCCAAAAATCCAGAATTACTTCTACTGCCAGCTGCTACTTTGATTTTGTCTCCGATGGCAAACTTTAAGTTGCTAAAAAAAATAGTCAATAATAACGATTGTAAATCCTTTCCTGACATGTATATACGTACAATATAATATGAACAAGTAATGTGTTATTAAGCCATTAACAAAAAATTACTGCTATATATGCTATATAAGCGTTCAGCAATACTAGATTCAATTGAACACCAACGGATAGCTTGGATTAAAAAAGTAGATGCTTTAAATAAAATTTGAAAGGTACCGCTTTTAAATGACATTGACAATATGTCAATTATAATGGCTCGGGGACTAGACGTTGCCAAGATTAGGATTAATTTTTATGTTTGGTTTTAATCTGAGAAAATTCTTTGGATTTTGAAACTTCTAGAACACAATGCCAGTATTTTAAGTTGGCGTAGCCGCTTGTTTGTTGTTTTTAAAAACAAATCGAGAGGTATTTATCCTAAGGTAACTGATGATGAGTGTGTTTAAGAATCTAGCAGTCATATTTAGAGGTTCTTTCGTTGTACAGACCAACCGTTCCGAAGAAGAAAGGTGCATGTAGAAGTTTTACGTTTTAAGAAATATCTTTGCTGCCAATTATATCCAAGCTCTATGAAAAATTATTGCTTAAAAGAATAAAACCCATCATAGAAAGACAAGAAATTATTATCTCATCAATTTGGTTTTGGAGACAAGCATTCCACGATAGATCAAGTAAACAGAATTACTAATATAATAGAAAAAGCTCTAGAAGAGGGAAACGTTTGTTCTGCAGTTTTTCTAGATGTAGCACAAGCATTTGACAAAGTGTGGCATGAAGCCTTAATTTTAAACTAAAACGGTTTCTGCCAAAACAATATTCGGATATCTTGGAATCATATATATCTGATAGACATTTTAGAGTAAAACAGGAAGATTCATACTCAAATTTAAGAGAAATTCAAGCAGGCCTGCCCCAGGGTAGCGTACTAGGCCCTTATCTATACTTATTATTCACTGCGATATCCCAAAGCCAGAAAATTGTCACTTAGCAACATTTGCCGATGATACTGGTTTATTGACGGTAGAAAAATCTATTGAAAAATGCATAGAAAAACTTCAGGATGCAGTCACCGAAGTTCACAGTTGGACCACAAACTGGCGAATAAAATTGAATGAAACCAAATCAATTCATGTTGATTTTACAAACAAAAATAAAAATCACATACAAATAACAATTAACAACATTCCCGTACCATATTCAAATCAGGCAAAATATCTCGGTATGACACTTGATGCCAAAGCACATGTTAAGAAAAAAAAGAAGAACTTGAGATAAGGTATAGAAAAATGAACTGGCTAATTGGAAGGAAGTCCAATTTAACAATTCATAATAAGTTACTGCTTTATACACAAATACTGAAACCAGTATGGACATATGGTATTCAACTATGCGGTTGTGCTAAAGAGAGTAACATTCTAGTTTAACAGAGATTTCAAAAAAAAGTATTAAGAAACATTGTAAAGGCACCTTGGTACATTCGAAATAGTGACCTTCATCGAGATCTACAAATCGAAACTGTACCAGAGACTATAAAAAAGTACGCAAAAAGCCATAAAGATAGACTCCATCGGCATGTGAATGTGAAAGCAATTCAGCTTCTAGACAATATTATGCTAGATCGAAGACTAAAAAGAGTGAAGCCGTTTAAGCTAGTAAACTAAGTGAATTACATAAAACACAATAATGCTATAAACACAACACAATTGTGAGTTACAGACCAAACAAAGCGGGGAGAACTGTTGAGTGAACCCTAAGTTTAAATCTGACTTTTGTAGTAAATTAAGTTAAAACAAAATTGCTAATTAGTCTTACTGACTAGATTGTAATACAATAAACAGTGTGTTTGACAAATTAAAAAAAAAAACGTTTTAAGAAAAACGGGTGAGGAGCCGTAAGGGTTAGTGAGGAGCCGTAAGACTCAAATCCTCTGCACTGCAATTAAATTCCCGCCCTAGAAATAAATAATAAATATTTCCATCTTTTGTTTCTCCGTTGTACACGTATAATGCATTCATTAATTCATTAGGGCATTCTGCATTATTAATGTTATCTAAAACTAACCTGATTTTCTCACTTTTGTTTTTCTGATCCACGATGACTTCTATATCACCATCGGCGTAGGACAAATTGAAAAAATGCCATATTCCCGGAGTTTTTTTGACGCTTATCAAGTGAGTGGCATTTTTTGTGCTGTCAAGGAGTTCGAAACGGACTTCGTCGTTTACAACACGTACTTCCCAATAAATGCCTAAAAACGTCAAATAACAAATTATTATTAAAGAGGTTAAGTCCTAATATTGCCACAAGTAGGTAATTACGTCTTGCTGCTTGTCACAGTAAAATAACTAATAATAAGTGCGGCGCTTCTAATAAGGAACACTGATTATAAGATTGAAGATATATAAGTTACCTTATGTTAAAGACCATTATTTTGACTTAAATTGGCTGTTAAAAATGTTATTGTATTCCGATGGATCGTTTCCGCTTTAAGTTTTAAAGTAAAACTTATACCCGCTTGTAATGACGTCATTCTAGTCGCTAAAAATGTATCTTTTATCGTATTTATTTTCCAATAAACCTTCTAAACATGATATTTAACTGACAAGAAAATTAACATTGAAGAGACACCAATTTTTTTCAAGTACTTATTGTTAATATTGTTACGGGTTCACAACGACAAATTAAAACTCGCAATTGTTGAAAAGGATACGTCAATTTATTTCGACAAATTATGTACAAAAACACGCACTTAAACTTAGTAATAACTTGCTAATAATTCACTACTATAATCGGTCTATTAACTTCGTGTTAATCTCACGACCACTACAGCACGTTATCTGTGACTGACTGCCTGGTGCGCGACCCCGGCCCTATATATAGGATCGTCCATCTCTCTCGAACTTTCCGGCAGCCTTCGACGTCCGGAAAGTTCCCGCACTACCGCGACCGCAAGCCACAGACAACGCAACTAAAACCTAGACTAAGAATACAACCTTAAGATAAATAGACCTAATACTACACTAAACCTAAATAAATTCCAATTATAAAATTTAAATAACTTAAATTTGTAACACTATCCTCCTCTTCAGGTTTGATCGTCTCGATCAACATTTCCCAGGTAAGGTTTTAGTCTGTCTAGATGAACAACTTTCATCTTGGACTTCGGGCTTCTCTGGATTCGGTAGACTACATCATTAATTCTCTTAACAACTTTATAAGGCCCTTCCCATGGTGGTGTCAACTTAGGTGATCTTCCTTTCTTGCGTTGAGGATTGTATAGCCAGACTTGATCATTCTCTTTGAACCCTGAAGAGTTTGCTTTCAGGTCATATCTCGCTTTCATGCGGTCACTGGCTATTTCTATTCGCTCTCTAACCACTTCATGGATATCGTGCAGCTTTTGCCTTAAACGTTCGACATAGTCATTAACCTCTAAGTGTGCTTCTTCAGGTGAACCAAACATGATATCACATGGTAAACGCAGTTCTCTACCAAACAGGATACTAGATGGAGTAGCTCCTGTCGTATTGTGAATGGCAGTTCTATAGGCCATCAAAAACAATGGAATATATTGGTCCCAATCTGTTTGGTGCTCATCAACAACTTTGCAAAGATGTTCCTCTATTGTTTTATTAAATCTTTCAACCATGCCATCTGACTGCGGATGCAAAGCAGTAGTCCGTGTTTTATGTATTCCTAAAAGGTCACAGAGATTCTGGAAGAGCTTTGATTCAAAGTTTCTTCCTTGATCTGAATGTAGTTCCAAAGGAACGCCAAATCGGCTGAAAACATCATTTACCAGAACTTCTGCAACTGTAGCGGCCTCTTGAAAGCAAAAACTTCTGGCCATTTGCTAAAATAATCCATGACAACAAGTATGTATTTGTTGCCCTTTTTAGTTTCTGGAAATGGTCCGGCCACATCAATAGCAATGCGTTCGAATGGCAGACCTACGTTATATTGTTTCATTTGACCTCTGGACCTTGTTTTGGGACCTTGGCTGGCTGCACAAGTCGAACATCGGCGGCACCAGTTTTTCACATCTTGAAAGTAATTGACCCAATAAAATCGGTTTCGAATTTTGTCCATGGTTTTATTTATGCCTAGGTGCGCGCCTGATTTTCCACCATGGCATTCGGCCATTATATTGTCTACCATGCTCCTAGGAACCACTACTTGATTAATCACAGTAAGGACATCGGCACTTTCCCAGGCACGTTTAAGGATGTTTTCTTCTACTATCAGTGAATCCCATTGTGCCCACAGTGATTTGAATATCACCCCTTGGTTTGCGATATCTTGCCATGATGGTCGTGGCTTGTTCTCTTCTTTCAATCGCAAGATAGGTCCTACATCTTTGTCGTTAAGTTGTGTGGTTCTAATCGAAGCCGACATCCATTCTTCATCTGGTTCTAACTTTATCTGGCGCACGTAGGTAATTCCTTCTTTCTGGTCAATTTTCCTGCAATGTTTACAATCCTCGGGGCAAGGTCTTCTGGACAATGCATCTGCATTATTATGCACCCTTCCTGCTCGGTGCTTAATTTGATAATGGTATTGTTGTAGCTTTTCTATCCATCTCGCGACTTGCCCCTCAGGTTGTTTCATTTAATGAGCCACTGTAACGCAGCATGATCCGTTCTAATCAGAAACTCTTGTCCGTAGAGATATTTGTGAAAGTGATCTACGGATTTAACTATGGCTAGGAGCTCCTTTCTAGTAACATAATAATTTCTCTCTGGTTTGGATAGCTTCTTGCTGAAAAATTCGATGACCCGTTCTTCTCCATCTTGTACTTGGGAGAGTACTGCTCCTATGCCATCGTTGCTCGCATCAGTATCTAATATGAATTTTCCTTTTGGAATGGGATATGCAAGAATCGGACTAGAACATAATGCTGCTCTTAGTATTCTAAATGCTTGATCACATTCGGTATTCCATTTGTAAGAAGCTTTATCTTCTGTAAGTCTATGTAACGGAGACGCTATTTTGGCGAATCCTTCTACAAATCGTCTGTAGTATGTACACAGACCCAAAAAGCTTCTCAATTCATGTTTGTCACGAGGTTGAGGCCATTCTTTTATTGCTTGTAGCTTCTTTTCGTCGGTATGGATGCCTTCTCGGGAAACGACGTGACCCAGGAACTCAACTTTTTCTTGGAACAGAAAACATTTCTTTGAGTTTAATTTAAGATTTGCGTACCTGATTCTTGAGAATACTTCTCGTAAATTATCTAGATGTTCTTGAAATGATTTCCCCATTACTATGACATCATCCAAATAGACTAGGCAGGTTTTCCAAGTAAGGCCTCGTAGAACGACTTCCATTAGTCTTTCAAATGTAGCTGGGGCATTGCACAGGCCAAATGGCATCACATTAAACTGATAAAGTCCACTTCCAGCAGAGAATGCAGTCTTCTCTTTATCTCTTTCCAAGATTCCTACTTGCCAATACCCACTTTTCAGGTCAAGAGTAGAAAACCAATATGATCCTGCCAACGTTGTTAATGTGTCGTCTATTCTTGGCAGTGGGTAACTATCTTTCTTGGTCACATCGTTAAGTTTCCTGTAGTCGACACAAAATCTAGTACTTCCATCCTTTTTAGTGACCAACACCACAGGAGATGACCAAGGACTTGATGACTCTTCAATAACACCGTCGCTGAGCATTTTATTAATGAGATTGTGAGCTTCTTCTTGCTTGGCCATTGGTAGTCTTCTTGGGGGTTGTCTTATCGGTTGGGCATCGCCAGTGTTGATAGCATGTTGAATAAGGTTTCTGCGTCCCGAACTACTCCTAGTTTCGAAGATATTACTTTGTTCTTCTATAAACTCTCTCGCTTTACTATATTCTTCTGGAGTGAGATGTTGCCAAGTTGACTCAAATTGCTGAAGTACCTCCATTGGTAACTTGCTTGTATCCTCGGAAGTTGGCTGGTTCTGGTTCAAATAATGCTACCACCTCCCCCTTATTAATTTTGACACTATTTGGGAAAATATTGGCGACTCTAATCGGGATGTCTTTATCGGTTTTAACTAGTGATTTTGCAACGAGGTAGGTGTTGGGTGTGTTTTGTTGGCTTATGAGTCCGACGCAGCTTGATGTTTTACTTTCCAGCCTCCCAAAAATTATGGTCTCACTGTTACCGACTAGTCTTGTTGTGCATACTGCCACGACCTTTATTGGTTCTTTATTGAAGTGACTATTTGACAAAATGAACTCTTCATTCCCAAATCTTAGGGTATTAAGTTTATTATCAAACGCAAATCCATGTTTACTTATCAAGTCCATTCCCAAAATAAATTCGTCTTCTATTTCGGCAACCAATACAGTGTGGCGAATCTTCAATCTTCCCAGCTGTAGGTCTATATCTGTCTGCCCCAACACGTCGGCGGATTCTCCAGTCACAGTCTTAAGTGTTATTTTCTTTTCTATTGGTCGAATTTTATATCTCGTTGCAATTTTGAACTTAAGCAATGATATGGCAGCACCAGTGTCTACTGTTATATTAACTTTTCTCCCATTATTGAGTCCGTCGATGTTAAGACTGTCAGCAGTATGTTTTAGGCTCTTAATAGAGTAAATTTTGGGGGCTCTATTCCCATTAGCCACACTCTCTGCGTTGACTAGTTTTAGTTTTCCTGATCTCTTCTTCGGTACTCTGTCCCGCTAGATGGCGAGCGAGACCTTATTTGGACGCGACAATCGCGTTGAATATGCCCTGTACGTCCGCATCTGAAACACTTTACATTTGGAGGGGATCGTCTGCTTTCTTTCAAAGAGTCAATCTTCTCTATCAGTGATTGAAACATTTGGTTTAGCGTTTTTGAGTTGACCTCATGTCCATTGCTCATTTCTTCTCCCTCCTGAATTGAAACAGCTCTTACTTTTGGCCTGGACATATTATTTGATGATTCAATTTCAAGGGCTCGAATCAACACTTCACTGCTGTTATGGAAGCGTTCTCGACGAAGTAACTTTGCTAAGTCCGTGTCTCGTAATCCGTTAATAAAGCGATCTACCGTGAAGGGATCTCTGTAATTTTCTGGCATTTCTGGGTAAGCTAAATACATCAGCCTCCTGATATCTGCTTCATACTCTTGCAATGATTCTCCTGGTCTTTGTTGACGAATATTTAATTCTGACCAATGTAAATTTCGCAAGTGTTCGTCTCCATACCTTCTTTCTAACGCTGCCAGTAAAGCATTATAATTCTGTTTTTGTTCGACTGGAATGGACCGTAAAAGTCCCAGAGCAGGTTCTCGTAGAGCTACTAACAAAGCTCTAGCTTTTTCTTCATCATCCCAACCATTTGCAGCAGCGGCAGCTTCAAACTGTTGTTTGTAAGACCAGGAAGACGTACCATCAAAATTTGGAGGCTTAATGTTTTGGTTGGAATTTACAACACATCCTTGAGCTTTTATTTTGTTGTGTTCTTTCTGAAGCTGTATAAACTGTTTTGACATGTCCTGGAATTTTTCTTCTATGGTTTGAAAAACTGCTTCCCTTACATTCTGTAGTTTGTTCTCCACTTTTTCTTCAACATGTTGTACCTTTTCTTCAACATTTTGTACCTTCTCTTTAACATTTTGTACCGTTTCTTCTACATTCTGCAAATTATTTTGTACCTTTTGTTCTACACTATGCATTCTTTGGGTTATTTCTTCCTTAAGATCTTCGGTTGCAGTCTTGAACTCGTCTCTCAGCTGTTCGGAGTTGCTCTTTATCTGATCGAAGTTTTCTTGCATGCTATCTAATGTCTGTCTCATGTCATTCTGGTTTTGCTCCATGGTCTGTTTCATATCGCCCTGATTTTGCTCAATGGTCTGTCTTATATCGTTCTGATTTTGAGCCATTTGAGCTGCTAGAGCCTGTATCATTTTAGTTAGATCTTCCATCTTTGCCGATCCTTGTCTAGTAAGCATCAACTTCCTGATAAATCACTTAAAACGTCTATTTTAGGGCTATAAAGCGAATGTCGAAGTCGGTTTTTCAATATCTCTTCCAATTCTTAAATAGAACCTAATGGAATGTTCTGGAATATACTGGTAAATGCTACTCTTTCTGCTACTAGGCAAATGTAGAAGTCAGTTTTTGATTATCTCTTTTGGTTCTCGAATAGACCGTCGTAGAATGTTATGGAATATTCTAGAAATAATTTCTAATTCTTACTTTTAAAATAACTAAGCTACTGTCTAAGTCGGTATTTGTATATCTCTTCTAGTTTTTGAATAGAACGTCGTAGAATGTTATGGAATCTTCTAGAAATTCTTCCTAATTCTTACTTTTGAAATAACTAAACTAATGTCGAAATCGGTATTTGTATATCTCTTCTAGTTTTTGAATAGAACGTCGTAGAATGTTATGGAATCTTCTAGAAATTCTTTTTAGTTCTTACTTTTGAAATTACTAAGCTAATGTCGAAGTCTCTTTTTGGATATTTCTTCTGGTTTTCGAATAGAGCGTCGTAGAAAGTGATGGAATGTTCTAGAAATTCTTTCTGATTCTTACTTTTAAAATTACTTATCTAATGTAGAAGTCGGTATTTGTATATCTCTTCTAGTTTTTGAATAGAACGTCGTAGAATGTTATAGAATATTCTAGAAAATCTCTCTAATTATCAATTTTTGGACTGTAAAGTTAATGTCGAAGTCGGTTCTTAAATATCTCTTTTAGTTTTTGAATAAAACAATATCGAACTTCTTCGAATATTCTGGAAAAATCACTTACTGTTTTTCTGTCCAATTGTCCTATCCGGTGGTACTATGGAAGGGTAGTCTTTGCACTATTTATTTCTTTTAGTTCCACTTCTGACACCAATTGTTACGGGTTCACAACGACAAATTAAAACTCGCAATTGTTGAAAACGATACGTCAATTTATTTCGACAAATTATGTACAAAAACACGCACTTAAACTTAGTAATAACTTGCTAATAATTCACTACTATAATCGGTCTATTAACTTCGTGTTAATCTCACGACCACTACAGCACGTTATCTGTGACTGACTGCCCGGTGCGCGACCCCGGCCCTATATATAGGATCGTCCATCTCTCTCGAACTTTCCGGCAGCCTTCGACGTCCGGAAAGTTCCCGCACTACCGCGACCGCAAGCCACAGACAACGCAACTAAAACCTAGACTAAGAATACAACCTTAAGATAAATCGACCTAATACTACACTAAACCTAAATAAATTCCAATTATAAAATTTAAATAACTTAAATTTGTAACAATATTTTTGTCAGTAAATGTCTGAGTAAATATGTTATCTTAAAAAATAAATATAATAGAATAGAATATACCAGAACGACGTCGTTATAAATGGGTATAGAGGTTGAGAGAGAGAGAGAGAGAGAGAGAGAGAGAGATTCATTCGTTTACGATTTACTTGAATGAGCATATACGTATACTCTCAAATCAAAGTTAAATTAGCATCTTAAGAATAGACAGTATGCGGTCAATGTTGGCAATGTTGGGTAAAAAAAACAAAAGAAAACTAACCTGTTTGGGCCTCACTAGACGCCAAAACACTTAAATTGCTATTGGCTTTAAAATAAAAGCTTAAACTCAACGTGTCCGTTCGATTATTGTGCCACCAAATATGTGATGCACTAAACGGAAACGTAATCGGAATGATTTGGACATCTGCTTCAAAAAACTCAGGTTCTAGGATGCCTATGTAGTGGACTTTGGGGTTGTTCTTATGCAGTTCGTAGATTATTGAAATGTCATTGTAAAAAACGTATTTTAAAGAGCCTACGAAATTGTTAGTTGACTTAAGACCAGTTTTCTTTTGCAGTTCCGGGCCACCTAAAAAATTATAAGTTATAAAATTACATAAATGACGGTTTTTTTCAGATTTCAAAGATTTACCGCTAGTGAGTATTTGAAGTAAGATTTTGCTTTAAGAAAACGTTCTGGCACACACAGGTGCATTTACTCAAGAAAAATTGCACGAAATGCTCACATAGAAACACTACTTGAGCACTCTCCCAACGGTCCTACATTGTCTCCTTGTGCCTACCACAATTTGGGCCTCTCAAAGAACAATCAGGATATCACCATTTTAAGGACGATGATCATGTAAATGTATAATTTTCTGATGAAGATATTTAAAAACTTTTAAATCCAGTCGGAAAAAAGCTTCAAGATTATATAGAAAAATAAAATGTATTCAAACTTTTCTGTACTGTACGAATAAAATTTTTAACACAAAATTCCGGTTTATAATTGACTTGCATATAAATTAGTTAAAAATCGTGTAATAAATAAACAGGAAAATTTTGCTATTTTCTTTCCATAATAAATATTTTAAAATAAAGAATTAGCCCACCTCCAATGTAGATCTCAGGATCGATGTAAAGTAAAGGGTTGGTACTGATATTGATTGTCCTAATTTCATCATTTAACACCAAATGTACTCGGCTGAACTCGTGAAATATGGTAAGATTGTTCCATTGGTGAAGTTTGAAATCGGGAGTCATTCCTATGTAAAAAAAGATTTAAGCCAATCAAAATAGATTTTTCAGAATATCGTTAAAACAAATATAAATACACTATTACACATTAAAAGTTACACAAATAATTTTTTAACACAGAATAAAAATCAATAACCTTATTTCTCACAGAGATTATAAAACAGGATTTCACAACGAACCAAAAAAAAAGTGGATACACCATTCGTTTGACATTACCATTGGAAAAGCTGAAAATTTGGCTGTAAAAGATTGACACTCGTAGGCAACCCATAGGCCGTCTAACCAAACTTACTATACCTTGATTTTATCGTGGCCTTGTCAAATTGGCGGAGACTGTCAGTTGTTGTTATTTTTGCTGTCTTTTTGTTGAAGAAGAAAGAAATTCTTTAACTTTCCCTACTCTAATGGAAAATGTAATATTTTAAGACCCTGGAGAGTTTTTAACAGTTAGATTTTATCCCAAATTTAAATAAAAAAACTGACAAAACCACAAATAAACAAAAACAGCGGTTGGCAGGCACTTGACACTTCTAAATCAGAGAAAGCAATGTCAAGCACAGCCGGGCGGCGGCCATTTTGGATTTGACACTTTAACTTTGGTCAAATTCAATCCGTTTATGTTCAATAATCCGTGATTTCTCTGGATAAAAAAAAATCCTTTTATTTAAGTAAGTAATATTACATGTGATGTAATATAAAAAATATAATCTTCTTACCAAGTCTTATTGTCACTGGTTCATCACCAAAATCCATCACAACATAAACTGAACTGTTATGAATCGATGCTGCAATATAATGATCAATGCCTTGCTCTCCCCCTAAAATATAAAAAATTCCACTTTTACGCAGCTTATAAGTAAGGTCAAGTCAGCAAAAGCAAAAAATACATTGAAAAACATACCGACAATAAATTTAAAGAAAATACTTTTAATTGAACCCTATTAATTTAGAGGATTTTTTTTAACTATCGGACAGTCAGATATTAATGCTGCTTTCGTTGGGGTTTATACTTGACAGAAAATGAGAGGAAATTTGAGACAAGATCTAGTCTTCCGTGTCACCAGCAACGAAGATGGAAACACGAAGAAGTATATTTCTTTTACAACTTATCATAAGACGTCGATTTGGCTTGCCTGCTTGCTCAAACCCGATAAACTAAATTGGCGGTAGTGCTTTCACCGTAACAAGTCCATTCAGGTGCATCTTGCCGCTAGTTGTGACATTTTCAGTGGTTATTGTATTTCCATAATACTTTTAAAATTAAAGAAAATTTTTTATTTTTTTGGAAGGAAAAGGCTATACAAACGAATTCCTTACCCAATATAATTAATGGTTCTGGTGTATACTGTGTTTAAAAAACTTGATGTTTTTTGTAAAGATTAGTACTTAGGAAAGCAACAAGTGACGTGGCCAAAACAGAATAACACCAAAATAAAACGTATTTTGAATTTATTTTCAACTCACTAATTTTATTTTAGATAGTGTCAAAACAAATCTAGATTTATAGATGCCTAGTCCTACTTACACGTTTAACAGCATGTTAACCCTTGACAAAGAGGTGCTAGGCAAAATAAATTCCTCTAAGAAAAAGAAAACTTGAACCCTCAAGGCCACGTTTATAAGTTTGGTATATGGTCGGACAAAATCGGGGTTTGCGTGTCTAGTCACGAGACCAAGATTGGTCGCCCGCTACTACTACGACTAGCCATAAACGCCAATGGTCCTGACGACCAAACAAAGTTCCAAGAAGTAGAAATTGAGATGTCACATATCTATTACTTACCTGCAGCATAGAGCAAAGCTGAATCATCGAACCTGGTCTTAAACATAATGGAAAATCTAGTCATCGATGAATGAACTCTATCTTTCCAGTCGTAAACTCTGTAAGACACGTATGAGGAGCCTCGTAAGGTCAAAACCGTAGCAGCTAAAATGAAAATAAAGGTTGACAAAGAAGACTATCTACCGTTAATTAAAAACTGATTTAAGGTATCAGGAAGGAAGTTAAAAATATTTATTTAAAATTCTTACAACGAATTAAAAGTTTAAATGAACTTACTGTATATATCACAATATTCTCCTTCGTATCGAGTACCAAAACAGTCACAAGTTAAAGCATTGTAATGGTTCACACACCTCGAACCCTATAAATAAATATAATTTTAATATATTTAATGCTATGCAACTGCTAGTGTAGCCATTAAAGATT
Organism: Aspidapion aeneum; assembly: GCA_963576565.1. NCBI lineage: Eukaryota > Metazoa > Arthropoda > Insecta > Coleoptera > Brentidae > Aspidapion > Aspidapion aeneum. Next base: position 38,127,499 of record OY755045.1, read on the forward strand.
CATGGTCGGCCCTGAGTAAGTAAATCACCTCGTCCACCATTTCCATAATGCTCCAGGGGGTTAATTCCAGAAGATCGTAGGAAAGATCGCACGTGAAGGCTCCTTCGAGCAATGGCAACGTAAAATGCTGTCACGTGTATAGGCGGGTACACCCAAATTCATGGCGGACTAAAGCTGAGCTTTGCCAGAGTTCGCCATGAATTCAGGTATTGGTAGAAGACCCATTTCGGTACGATATTTCCGACTATATTCAAGAATCTACCCCCAGGGATATCATTCTCATCTTCCCACTCATTTTAAGAATTCAAAGTCCTAAATAAGGAAGATTTACTCCTACTGAAAGTTATACCTTAAAGCACAGGTTCTCATTCATCATACATTTATTGATACATCCTTCTTGGACATTTTCGTGTTTCGTAGCAATAAGTGGTGATATAGGTAACAAATCGGAAGCAGACTTTCCTAAAAAAAAAAGTTAATATTAGTAGAGAACTTCGTAATAATACCTTTGTAGAAAGTCACAGGATTCCCTACATTGTACCTCAATAAAGACAAAATAAATTGAACGCTATCAATGCAATCACATCTAACTTCTCAGTAAGCCAATGTGTAGAGGGTAAGAGCGAATCGATTCCAATAAGATTGCTGCTAATTAAACTACCAATAAGTTTGAGATACGCCACATATATTGACTAAACAAACCTACCTGTACTGAGAACTACATCTTTGATACATCCAACGAAAGATTCTATAATGTATTTGACTCCATGTAGACGTTCCTCTGAACTAAGACCTAAAAAATTTTAAATAACAGTAACCAATATTGAAAAAGCTCCGATGTTTTGGTTAGAAGCTCACAAACCCGTTAAAACAAACAATTATTTATTTAGATATCCATTGTTGGTGGTTTAAGAAAATATTTTGTTTCGCCTGTTCAAAGAAACGTTTAAAAGTAACAAAATCAAAATATTGGTGGTGGTTGAAGAAAATATTTATTTTTTCGCCTGTTCAAAGAAAGGTTTAAAAGTAAACAAAAAAAAATCAAAAGATCAATTTATTATCAAAAAAGTATCGGGCTCCTACTCGAAAAATGGTATTTTCACATGTAAAACTGTAACAGACTTAGCCAACTGGTGAAAAAAAACCCTTACCTCCAATCAAAATCACAGAAGTAACATTGGCACTCACTCCATAGTTATTTTCGGTGTCTAATCCTTTTAAGTCAGTTTCCTCTTTCAAGTCATCAACTACTGCAAGGAGTTTTGCAGCGTGTACATCAATCCTTACCTAAAAAGAAGGTCAAATCTTATGACCATTTTTAGAGCACTCACAAGATTGTAACAAACAAAATGCGGTTACAAAATTTACAGAATGTAACAGAATATAGTGCCTAACGTCGCCACAAACCACGTTTTATTTGAAACTTGTACACAATAATTGAGCAGAAACAAAAGAAGAAGCCAAAGATTTGCATAAGGAGAATCTGCATTTATACGCAGAACAAATCAAGAGATTTTCTGGTTTTGTTTTAGTTACCTAAGTCCTTATCGTATTTGGCCATTCGTCTTATGTTTCCTGAAACACGTTGATCATATGGAATGTTAATAACACCCAACGGACTATTATTCTGAGAATTTGCTACGTTTGATTTGTTTTTAATTTTAGAGACCGTTTAGTTTATTCATTTCTCGGGATAACCATTCGATTATAAATTATTTTTACTGTTGCACTGTGCTTAATTCTTCATTATTACTACAAGTATTTACAGCGCTTAGATACAAACTTCTTGTTCCATAGCAACAGAATGATTAGATTTAAAATTTAGATATTGTCCCGTGTATTTAGGTTTAAGTGTTTCTATCTATTTGCTTGACAAGAACATCCAAAAAAGTTTGTCAAACCACCTGTAGTTGCAACATCAAATATAAGTATGCAACTTACAGTCACGGAATGCCACTGGTCCTTGTTTAACCCTCTTCCCACTGTCAGAGCTGTAGAATGCTTTCCGTATACATGTACCACTTTGAGCTGTCCTTGTTGGACTATAATGTAAAGTGCATAAGGTTGTAAGGAAACGCCTGTGGGCACTTTAACGTTGTGGTAAACTAAAAGACCGTGAGGTAATCTGGTGCGGAACTGGAAGGAGATTTGTCGACAGAGTCTGGAAAGAAAACGTAAAATCTGATATTTAAAGCTTATAAGAGTTTTATAAGGGTTTTATAACTATTTCAATTAAAAATTATAAAACCTTTGGATTGTAATATTTGCTATTAAGAGGTTGCCGCTACCTTTACACAGGGTGTAAACGGAATGACTCACAATATTGTAACTGTTGACAGAGGAGGCCGAAATAAGAAAAAGTTTACATAACATGGGGTTCAACACCCCCTTGTTTTTAAGATATGAGATTTTTTAAGTTTGAGGAGGGGGAAAAGGGTTTTAGCAAAAAAGAAAATCTGTCACCGCCAGATTTTTATTTGGTTAATTATGATTAATTTCGACAGTGCTTCAAATAAAAACAAAAAAACTTTAACTTTAATTTTAACTTTAACTAAATATAATCTGCTAAATAGTCACCAATTCGGCTTTCAGGCTGCAAAAATTACCGACGACGCTATTTTTAACTTTTTGGAAGGCCTTTATATTAGGCTTAACTCTGGCGAGAAGGCTGCTGCGATATTTTGTGATCTATCGAAAGCCTTTGATTGTGTGGATCACAAAATATTACTGCAGAAACTGAAAAAAAATTCAGTCTTAGGCATAGCTTTAGATTGGTTTCGCTCATATTTGCCTAAGGGACTCCAATCAGTTTTTTTAACGAGCAAAATTTAATGGAACAGAAAGTTGATATAGGTGTTCTTCAGCATTCAATTTTGGGCCCTATTGTTTTTGGTTTTTGACCTACCAGACATTGGCTTTAAAGGTCATATTGTAAGATAGTTCTTTGGCACAATACTGATATAGACAGACTAAATGTTGATGCTCAGGACGATATTTGTAAAATAAAACAATGGTGTGACGTAAACTTTCTGTCCTTTAATATATCAAAAACACACATTTTAAATTTTAAACGTGATATAGGTGATATCACACTAGAAAACTAAGTCTTATCAAATCCAGAAATTAGCAGATTTTTAGGACTAACAATCGATCCATGTTTAAAGTTTGATAAGCATATTGCAAACCTTCAAAGTAAAATTGCCTCAAACTGTTATGCTGTAAGAGTGATTGATGATAATCTGGGTTTGGATGTTGCCAAAAATGTTTACCACTCTTTAGTGGAATCCCTTCTTCGATTTGATTTCATTAAATTTAAATTTCAAAATTTTTAATCTACACTAATTTGGCTTTAAGTTTTATAATGAAAAATATTAAAAATTCATTCTTAATACAATTCATCCATTTGTTAACAATTCTAACATTAATAAAAAATTGCCTGATCATCATCTGTTTCCTCGGTTAATTTTAATTGACATTTGTCACCTTATTAAACGCTTTATTGTATAATTTGGATAAACAGCTAATTCCAGACTTAATTAATCACCTATTAAAAAAAAATTATTTCAAAGAAAGAAATTTAAAAATGATTTTGACTCTAATAATAATAAATAATTTTTTGACCTTCCTAGCCGGCAATATGAGGTGTTAAAAAATAAAATTAAGATAAAGCCAAAAACGCCAAAAATTTGTTGTTTAGGGGTATTTTGACCTAGCTTAGCAATATCATCGTGACGTCTGTCCGTGGGATGTGTGTATATGTCTGTCCGGCCCACGATAGTTAGTTGATTTTCATGAAATTTTCATAAAAAATAATGTTCGATAAACTGAATTACAAAGACACTGCAACGAGCTGATTAGATTTTGGTCAAAAACCATTAATGATAACTAGTTACTGGAACATCGGATCAATATGCAGTTTTCGGAATATATTAGAAGACATTTTTCTCTCAGAGTGTGCTACTGGGCTCGGAAGGTATCAGATCAGTTATGGATTCATTTATTTTTAAGTAACATAATAGAAATTTTTTCTTTGGAATAACGAAATCCCTAAAATTAAAGTTAACGTTCTAAAAATTAAAGTTTTTCGCATATTAATTTGAACAACAAACTAACATAAATCAAAATGCCGATAATGAATTTAATCGAAAAATCAGTACTTATCAGTAATCAAATGGTTTTTCTGTGATTAGTAATCAAACACAGATATATACTTTAAATAGACTAATTATATAATTTCATGTGATTTTTAAATGCTAAAAATTATTTTGTAAAGATATATACTAATTATACTAAAAATTTTACCAAAAAAGTTTAAAGTTTTTACTATCACATTATATACCGAGTGGGCCAAAAAAACCACTCAATTTTTTTTTCATTATAACTTTTGAACTATACCATCGCTTTTAATGGGACAAACTGTACTTGGCAGGGAATAAATTAGAGTTTTGACTAAATATTTTTTGTTCGCCATTCGAAAATCCAAGATGGCGGACGAAATTAAATTGTACCCTTCAAAGATGCTCGTTTATTCTTGTAATCGTATAATATGTAAAACAATGGCTGAAACAAAAATAAATTTTTTGAGAACCACCACACCGATTTGATTTGTACCTCGTTGTGCGGGGGAAAAGTAGTGCTTTTCAATAAATTTAAAAAAAAACTAAAACATTTTCGAAAAATAATAATAAACACGTCATTTTGAAGAATCTAGTTTGATTCGATTTTACTAATTTGTACCTCCTTGTGCGGGGGAAAATTATTGTTTTTCTATAAATTAAAAAAACTAAAACATTTTCAGAAAATAAGAATAAACACGTCATTTTGAAGAATCAAGTGTGATTCTGTCCGCCATCTTAAATTTTAAGATTGCGATAAACTTTGATCATGATCTTTAGAAAACAATCAATTCTCACCAGGATGTTTTTTATTTTATCAAAATCGGTTCAGTAGTAATGAATTTTTAAGGAAACAAATGCAGACATGATTGGCAAGGCAATCGTATAATATACAAAACAATGGTTGAAAAAATATATTTTTTTAGAACCACTTAACCGATTTTGCTGATTCGTACCTTGTTCTGCGTGGAAAGAATGCAGCTTTTTTACTACTTAAAAAAAATTATTAAAACATGTTCGCAACACAAGAATAAACGAGCATCTTTGAAGGGTACATTTTAATTTTGTCCGCCATCTTGAATTCTGAGATGGCGGACAAAGATATATTTAGTCAAAACTCTAATTAATTATCTGCCAAGTGCAGTTTGTCCCATTAAAATCGTTTGTTAGTTAAAAAGTTATAATGAAAAGAAAATGTCCGGTTTTTTATGGCCCACCCGGTATAATTGCAAAAAATCAAAGCAGAATGCCCCGGAAATGAGTTCAAGAAAACCTGACAAAACATGCGCAGAAGGAAAAATACCTTTCCCTCCCAATTTTTAGCGTTGCTTACAAAAGGGAATATGCCAATATATTGCGATTAATAGGAATATGGAAGCACCACACACAGAACCTGAAATCTTCTTTTGTTAAAATGAGGATAAAATAATTTTGGTTTTGTATCGTCTAAAGTAGCTACGAATATCAAATTATGTTTTTTTATAATGGACATTAATGATCTAAAAGATAATAAACTTTTGCCTATTCATGCATTTTTCTGGAAAATTTTCAAAAATAGTTCAAGCACTAGGGATATTATAAATGAAAATACTTAAAATTTAATGCGAATATTATCTAAAGATCTATTAAATCTAACGCAAGATAAACACACAAATAAATATTTAATCAATAATTTACCTTAGTTGAAATGTCTGAATGATGTCTCCGTCTATTTGAATAAAAGTGTTCGATTGGGCAAACATAAATGTGTTCTCTTTTCCAGTCTCTTGAAATGTCAAGTTCGGACCTCTCTCTTCTTTGGGTACCAGAGGGGCGCTTGAAATTGGTTTTGCTAAAAGTAAATTTAACAAAAAACTGAACCATACATTGTTTAAAAAGTGTAAAAAAATATGGCATAAGATCAGCATAACATAGAAAAATAAAAAAATGCTGCAAAATAAAAACTGATTCTTTATTAATATAAGTACATAGTTACAAAAAGGAATAATAAAATGCGGCGGATAAAATAAATTTTAGTGCTGAAACATGTAAATTTGGTAACATTTTTTTAGGTCAGTAAAATTAAGTCTATTTTTTTGCAAATCATTTAGTAAAACTGGGGCCCAAAAGTGCAAACAATAGTATATTATATCTCGCTAGGCTGGGGCTACCAATTTTTCAACTCAAAAAGTAACAGTTTAGTCCCTAGGTATATAATGTACTATTACTTACCAGATGAAAAACATTTTTCTATACATTGAACCTCACTGTCAAATCTGTTCTTGTCATTCCCCGCGCACCCGCCCCATATAAAGGTGGTGCATTCTTTCCTATCGTGGTCGAAGGCCCATTTAAAAATATTCCTGTAACAATACAAAACAATGATGATAATTTTTAAATACTTTTTGTGTTCTGATATTGCCGCTTAAAGACATTAAATGGCCGAATTATCTGAGAAAAATATTCAGGAAACTTAACAATGTATATAGAAAACCTATACATATGGGACAGTACCAAAATTTTAAGTCTAATCATTTTGCTACTACGAAAAAAGGAGTTATAAGAAGTTTGTATTTAAGAGCTGTAAATATTTGTAGTTATAATAAAGAATTAACCACAGAGATCTACAATATTAAAAAGGATATACAACAGAATGGTTATCCCGAGAAATTAATAAACTCAACGATTTCTTAAATTAAAAACAAACCAAAGGTAGCAAATTCTCAGAATAATAATCCGATATGTGTTGTTAATAATAAATATTCCATATTATGTTCAAGGGGTTTCAAAAAACATAAGAATAGCCAAATACTATATTATTAAAGCAGTATTCTCATTGGGAAATACCATAAAGAATTTTGTCAATCAAACACAAACAGAAAAATCCCTGAATAATAGTAAATACATCTACCAAATTCTGTGTAAGTGTGGTTAATCCTATGAAGAAAAAACAAAACACACAAGTTCTGGTTTAGCGGATCATGCTTGGTCAAATGATTACAGGATTCAATGGTCTAAAGCTAAAGTTTTGCATAAGGAGTCGCGTTGGGTTAGAGATACTTAGTAACCAAAACGTCGCGCGTCATGTTTAAAATAAATAGAGACAATTAAAGTCCAAAATCCTGTTTTTACTTAATCATTCTCTATAAGTTTCAAACAAAGACAGTAAACACAAATGGAACACCAGTACTTTGAGATTCTCTGACCTCAAATTAGGTAAATTTGAAGAGCAAGATTATTTATCGTAAAAAAATAACAGTTTTGCGAGATTGAAATCATTTAAGATCAAAATATGATCAGTTTAAGAGGCGTTTAAAAAATGACGAAAACCGTATGTTTGCAAAAAAATCTAATTTTTTTACAGTCTTCGGAAGCACAGTGACATTAAAGGAGTTTTTCTTTTGAAAATCCACACCAACGCACCTCCAAAAATAAAAGAAAAATGGTATAAAACGAGACCAACATAATTGATGTTTAAATACTATTGCTATATTATACATGGTCTTTCACGAACATCGAAACAGAGGCCTTTTTGGGTATTTAGAGTACGAATTTGGAGAAACGCTCAGACACGTCGATTTTTTTTACGAGGGGACACTTTTTGGCTATCTTGAAATTTTTGTAACACCAACCCCCTTCGAGGGGTATACTTTACCCCTATATTTTGAATAGGGAAAGTGATTCTAGTGATACCTTGTTTTGAAGGCCTTTTGAATGTCCTTACAACCGTGTAAAAATTTCAAAAATCTAGCCATTAGTTTTTGAGATAATTGCCTTCAAACTTTTAAATTTAACATGGACTGATAAAATAAAAATTTTATTATTTTTCGGATTTAATTTTTATTTTATCATTCCATGTTAAATTTGCAAATTTAAAAGCAAATATCTCAAAAACTAATTGATGGATTTTCGAAATTTTTACACGGTTGTAAAGATATTCAAGAAAACTTCAAAACAAGGTATCACTAGACCCACTTTCCCTATTCCAAATATAGGGGTAAAGTATACCCCTCGAAAGGTGTTCGTGCTACAAAAATTTCAAGATAGTGTCCCCCTCGCAAACAAAATCGACGTGTCCGAGCGTTTCTCCAAAATTCACACTCTAAATACCCAACAAGGGCTCTGTTTCGATGTTCTTGAAACACCATGTATATTAGCATTTTCCGAGGCCGCCAGTCACGACTTGAAAAGATCTGCTGCAAGTCACCTTAATCCAGAGATGCTTAAGCCAAAGAAACAATGTACATAGTTTGTTCCTTTAACGCCATTTAAAAAAAAATAATAATAATTCTGACAATGAAAAATTTCTGGGAAAATGTATGGATACGCCACTGGTTTGTTAACGAGCAGTACAGTGAAAATCGTTAACTTAAATAATATTAGCACAATAAAAGCGATTGAGACACCAGTGCTTTAAAGGTAAGGAATTAAAAAAATATATCCGTTTAAAGTCATCTGATCTCAAATTAAATAAATTTACAAAGAAATATTTTTTATTGTAAAAAAAAACACCTTATCCAGACCAAAATCACTTATTATCAAAATATGATCAGTTTAAGAGGCATTTAAGTTACTTATGGCTGCGGAAGTCCTTTGAAAATCCGCACTGCCGCACATCCAAAAATAAAATACTCTGCCAATATATGGGCCCCTAAGCTCACACTAGGTACTATAGGTATAGTTTACGTGTGAGCTAATATAACTAAAAACTGAAATATATTTTATTCAACTCCAGACTAAATTACCTTTTGTTTGATACCACACAAGCCATGTTTTGACTTAAACTCAAATTTTTTAAATCTACCCCCACCCTTAAAAAAAGCAAAAACTTAAATGTTATTTGTTAAACTCCGGACTCAATTACATTTCGTTTGATATCACACGCGCCATATTTTCACTTAAACTCTAATTTTTGAAATATACCCCCACCCTATTTTTAAAATAAATTAAAATGTATTTTGTTTAACTCCAGAGTCAATTACCTTTCGTTTGATATCACACACGCCATATTTTGACATAAACTCTAATTTTTGAAATCTACCCCCACCCTTTTATTTGGTTTGTGTTCGGTGGATTTTGTTCATTTTTAAATGGGACCATCTCGACCCAAGACCCAGCCTAGGTACCAAATTTCATTAAAATCGGGCAAGCGGTTTTTGAGTTATGCGCGTTGGTCGTTACAGACAGACAGACAGACAGAGAGACAGACAGACAGACAGACATACAGACAGACAGACAGACAGACAGACGGCGCAACAAAAAAGTTTCAAAATCATCTGAAACGCAAAGATATATAAAAATTTTTGAAATCGGAGCAACTTTTTTTTTCTCGAAAAAATTAGGATCGCCATAGCTCAGACTACTATAGTATAGTATATGTGTGAGCTAAAAATGGTATAAATTACTATTATCATTTTCCGTCTACCCCCAGTGACGACTGCATGGGAAAGACTGCTGCAACGCTGTACATAGTTTGTTGCTATGATCCCCGCTTTTTGTTAAATTTTGACACATGTAACTTCTTAGCCAGTTAAATATTTTTCTGACAATGAAATTTTGGGCCTATTTCTGGAAAAAGTTATGGATACGCCACTTTAACGAGCAGTACAGTGAAAATCATTAATTTAAATAATATTAGCATAGTAAAAGCAATTGGAACATCAGTGCTTTAAGGGTGAGAATTTATAAAAATAGGTCCGCTTAAAGTCATCTGTGTACCAACTCTTGACTGGGTGAGAAGGAGTACTCCCTCAGAATTGGGTGAAAGTCGAACTGCGCATGCGATCTCGCTTGATTCGGTTAAGAAATATTTTTATATTAAGAAAACAATTTAGCTACAAATATGATCAGTTTAAGATACTTGGCTACTTATAAGAAAAAAAACTGGTTTTTGCTAAAATCTAGTATTTTCACAATCTTCGGAAGTCTAGTGACATTAAAGAAAGCTTTTCTTTTTAGAATCCGCACTACCGCACCTCCAAAAATTAAAAAAAAATTATAAAGCAATACGAACTTAATTAACCCCTCCTCCTCCCCCCTCTCCGACTGATCCGAAATGGATGAGACCCGGTCCTTCTAAGAGGGCCAAGTAAAGTAGGGTTTTTGTATTATTATATTTTATAGTTTATACATATTATATTTATGTTGTTTTACTATATTTTGGTTTTTGAGGAAAATACGACGCCTACGGCGTCATTCTTACACCAAATTAAAGCTGAATAAATTCTCTACAACTTTATTTCTCATGACTTTTTCTCCAATGTTTAGCCGATAGGTGCTTTGGAGTGTATAAATTTTAAGTTTTTCAAAAAAATTGCCGATATTTGATTGGCTGTAGTTCAAGAACAAATTGGCCTAGAAGGTTCGGGTTGGGGTTATATTGTAGGAAATTTAGTTGAATTTATAAAAGTATAGAATAATTAAATTCGAAAAATGCGGTCTTAACATAGTTTTTTCAAAAGAACTAAAATAAGTACCAAACTTTTGAGGTTTTTTGGGTATCACAGGAGTAGCACAGGGTTTTGAGGGTTGCAAAATTGGGCATAACTTAGTCTCATGGGTCCTAACAATATATAAAAAAATCGTAGATACAGTCCCGTTTGCGATGTTTGCCTTTTTAAATGTCTTAGATGACTGGCCTACATCGTCATTTTTAGTAGTTGCGTTTGGCTGCGAGTTGATACGAGTCGGTACCAGATACGCTTTGTGTAACTTTGGTTAAAATATTTGCCTTTTGTAGAAACAAACATGGCAAATTAAAAGCACAATTATTAATCTTGAGAGTGAATACATATTTGGATCTACTCCAGTTGTGTGGGAAAGATGGTATAGTTAAAGAACAACAAATGTGTATGCAGTGATCTAAATGAAGCACCACAACATAAGGTAAGAAAGTAGACAAAAGAAAAAAAATTGTTTTGTATGAAATATCGCATACCTAAGGTTATAGGTAATCAGACAGGGAATGCGACAATTCACCGCGGACGATTAGCCGCCGGACCTTAAGCCGCGTATTCATTTGAGGCAGAATTCGCAAGCCTCGCAGTGGGACCAAACGAATGCTTCGTTTGCATTAATGCTAAATTGAATAGGCGCCTTGAAATTGTTTGCCTTGTATTCACTTGAGCATGAACTGTTTGGCCTCGTAGCGAGGCACTTACTACAAAATTATTGTTTACATAAAATTTTAAATTTTATTTTCAGAAGCTACGGATCCGAATTTCCTTTACTGAGTGTCGAGTTCACGAAAACCTCAACAAACTGTTGCTGCCCTGCGTTTCCAAAATAGAAGAATTTTATTTACGTTATTTATGTTACCTTATCTTTAGAGATATTTGGAAAAAATATATTTTTTCATTGTTAAAAATACATTTATTTTTTCAATCAATATTTTTTTAACTTTCGAAAAACACTTTAAAAAAACGTTATAAAAACATAAGATTATTTTTCTAACGTCAGAAAACGGGTTATTAAGCTTCTTTTTGACTATGAATATGACGTTAGAACTAACATCCAACTTAACGTTATGTTTTTAAATTATACATTATTCTGACGTTATTAAAATGTTTTTGTGTTTAGTGGGTAAGCGACAAAGACACTGTGCATAGTTTGATATCCCGATCCCCAAAAGACATTTTTTTTAATTTTGACATATACAGTTTCTTAGCCACTTAACTATTTTTCTGACAAAATTATGTGCCTATTTCTGTAAAAAGTAATGGATACGCCACTGGTTTGCAAACGCGCAGTACAGTAATAAATCACTTACCTATTACATGGTCCCCTTTCTGGATTGCCAGGGCATAAGGGTAGTGTGCTATTTTCCATGATGCTAGCCGATCTTACTGATGTTAAAATTGAGAGACTGCATGATACAAAAGTCCATATCTGGAAACAAAATTAAAATAAATAAAATTATGCTCCATAGTTTGCTGAATTAACTACAATGTAATTTTTTAGATTCACATTATCAAAAAATATGTGTATGTGTATGGCTGTGCGGCCCACGATAGCTTCTAAACCGCTGAACCGATTTTCATATAATTTTCAGACAGAATAGTGTACAATACTGTAAAGAGCTGATTAGATTTTGGTCAAATAATACTAACGAAAGTTTTTTGACAGTTAAACAATTTAAAAAACTTTTTCACGGAGCATCGCTTATTTTGCTCAATAATTTGTGTTATTATAGCTTCGTAGGAGCTGTCATTTTTACGATATTTATAAAAACTGTTTTTAAGGCAGATATAGCGTTAAGTTCCCTCACACAAAAGAAATTTTTGAATAAAAATTTTAACCAAAGATAAAAACATAATTGCCTATTACTTTTATTGTAATAGAAATGACTGCACTAGTTTGATTTTCTATTGTGATTTCTAAAAAAGTTTTTAAACTATAGTAAATCAATTTAAATACATCCTGTATACGATCTAAGTGTTATGTGGTCCGAAATTTGTTTACTAAAAAAATTATCATTATTATTTAAATTGTATAGCACCTACTCAGACCTCCATAATTATATTACAAAATCAATTTTGCGAAATAATACGAGTTTTCGACATATTATCATCGATTTTTTTCATTAACATAATGTGTATTAGTAATTCCAAATTCTTAATGTCATTAAAAAAAAAATACGGATAGATAAAATGGATAAGTCGTATATTTATCTCGAATTAAAAACAGCAGTATGTACTCCGGAACCTACTGCAAACAAAGGCCTTATATGAAAGATCAGCTGTTATCTTTCATTATAAAACTGTCAAAATACTGCCTGACACTATTACTGCCGGGCTTTATTCCAATAAGTGTCTTATCGGCGAGTAACTCTTGTGTGGTATAGTATAGCAAAAGCCGTGAAGCCGTGAAGCAGAGAGAGCCAGAAAGAGAGAGAAAGATAGAGATATACAAAGGGAGAGTAACTGCCGCGACACTGAGATAATCCCGTTTAAAATTTTGTCATTTTGACATTTAATATGAACTTGCGTGTGCTTCTAGATTTTTGAGGACATAGTTCGATCATGAGAAGTCCAAATAACCCAATATAGTGGCTTTCCTACTTTACACATGTATCAGGAACAATATTTTTTCTTCGAGTATGTGGAAAATATAAAAAAAAATAATATTGAGAAACCAAACCAAAAGACATCCACACCATTATATGAATTCTTGAACGAGTGAGCAGGGGTACTCTCTCACAATCGGGTCAAAGTCAAACTGCGCATGCGCATGCTCGAATTTCGAGGAGTACTCGATCGGGAAGATTTCAAGAATAACGACAATAACGAACTACTTGTCACTGATGAATAAATTGTGGGAGCTACGGCTGGGAAAATTTTTTAAATTTTTATTTATAAACAAATCATTCTAAGCGGTAAAATAATAATTATTGTTGAAGACGATAAAAGTCCAAAACTTGTTTTAGTTATAAATTAGCAGTGAGTTTGGAAACCCCCAAGAAATCGAAAAGCTCGGGCCCCCCTGGGAGAGAGACAGTTGCAAAAGTTGCAGGCATTTTATAAAAAAAAAACATGGCTTTAGTCTTTTCTGCGACTCACTAAAATCGGACAAATAAATAATTCTTGAATTAACCGCTGCACTGGCTGGTCACAATTATTATAAATAGTAATTAAAAGCAGATTTATTATTATTTTACTACGAAACTAAATATCAAAAAAAATAGAAACCACAAAAAAGATGCTTTTGAACAACTGGTTTTATAATTTATACAGGGTGTTTCTTAAAAGTAGATACAAAAAATGTCAGAGTGATTTAAAAAAATGCTTTGACTGGTAGAATGAACTTAGCAAAAATCATTAAACCTTATTTTTTTGGTTGGTCTCAGATGAATTGACTCACTGGAAAAAAATTCCAGACTTTTTTGACATCCGAATATCATGTTGTCGACATTTTTTTCTTGTGTGGTTGTTTAGTGCCCTTGTCAAATACACTAAATGCAAGGACATGTCTGCCTAATGGACGAGAAATACAATGTGCTTAAAATCAATTTCTGAGAAAAACTAAAAAAACAAATATACTAAAAAAAACTTCCAAATTTCCATTTAATTTTGCTTTTTTAATCTTGAATATCTTAAAAACCAAGTGATTTACACATAGTATTACTTTGGGTATAATATAAAAATCTCAATTTTGACCAACATTTTAGAAACTCTCTTTTTGATTTGTGCAGCAGCAGACTGCGGTTCTTTTATTAGAAATCCATGTATACATAGGGTGGCACAAAAATAAGTTAAATATTTTTAAAAAATGAAAACTTATAAAATTTAAATATTTTTTTCATTTCAGAGCAGATTTTATTTTTAGGTGGCATTTTCTTGTGCCACTCTGGATACACAAATAGGGATTTTAAATTTCCGGAAAAATTGAGTTATGGAAAAAAACCGGTTTTTTTTTCGGAAAAAAACGAAAAAAAAACTGAAAAAAAAAACAGAAAAATTGAAATTGTGTTAAAAATCAGTGTAGAGTACTCTGATAAGGAAGTTAGCCCATATAAGGCTCATAAAAATTTATCATTATTAAGTAATTTTAATAAAAATTTTGATGAAAAATACACTGTACGTATCCAAGATGAAGAAGACTAAGAAGAGGGTATTGTGGAGGCAGATTCAAATGTCGATGCTTACTTAGACTCAAAAGCCGAAGACTTAGGATCGGACTTCGAGGAAGCTCTTCCTCTTAGTTTTTTTGCCAAATAATGTTTTTGTTTTTTGAAGTGATAATTTAGTTTAATTTTTAAAAAATTTTTACATTTATTTTGTTTAAAAACTTGAAACTAACGTTATTTTTATATTATATGAAAATAAATGTTATTTGCTTTTGACTATTGACCCCCCAAGAATGTATAATTTGGTTAATTTACGTTTATTTGAGCTATTTGTGCTTGTATAAATATAATTTGTGGTTTCTCAATTTTTGCAATTTTTTTCCAATGTTTCCAAGGTATGTGAAAAAAACGGTAAAAAACGGTTTTTTTCCCAAGCGTTAAATTTGTGTTACACAAAAAAAATCGACGAATTTAAGCATTGCTCGAAAAAACACAAATTTCCCCCCACGCGACGGTATATTAAAATTTAGAAATTGTAATTTTTTTAGTTTAACTGTATTAAGCCATTTTAACCAAATTTATTGCGTGTTCTAATCAAATACATTAGAGCATAAATATATGTCTAATAAATCGAAAAGTGAAGCACGCATTGCTTGACGCAGACGCGATTTGTCACGTAGACACAGCTGCTGTGTGGGTGTACGCCATATTATTTACATTTTACGGTTTTGCGTTTCTCGTGTAAAATGATGTTTTTTTTTCTGTCTAAAATTTGGAAATAATTCACGTAAAACATGTGCGGTTTGTGGAAAAATGTCCGGGAGAAGTAAGGGAGTGCCATTCCATAGGTAAATACTTGAATTTTTTTATTTATAATTTGTTAATAAAGTTAAGAGTGGTTTATAGATGCCAGTAAACACTCTTTATGATGTCCACAATAAATCTGCACAATTAATTCTAGAAAAACTACAAATATTATCCACAATTTAATAAATTTTCACCCAATCAACTAGTTTTTAGAAAAAAATAATAGATATAACCCTAAATATTTGTTAATTGTCCAATAATGTAGTGACGTAATGGAGTATGTTCCAAAACCACCAAAACTGACGCATGCGCAGTAACCGAAATCCTGTCTACCCGAACAAGGAACATTAAGAATTATAACGTATTTGAATCTAATTTAACAAAATGGCATTATTTTTAAGCAAATATAATGTGTCCTTCTTTGTAGGAGGCACCCTGTATAAACTAAGTATTATTTAATTGCAGTTTTTGTGTGGTGAGGTGTGTAAATTAACTCGGGAATTAACAAGAGATGGTATTGGGGATATTCACATGATTCATTAGTCAATCACGAGGTTTTATAGTCTTGAAAAAAGTTTAAATATTAGAAATATGAATAGTGAGTGAACGAATACGGTATATCAGACTTGGGTCGAATACTGACATCCTATATTTGGTAAATCAAAAAGAATAGAAAAATAGGTGAAACCTATTTTTCATTCTACGAGTAAACGACAGCGAACCAAGGAAACTATGTCCATGGCGGGACGTAAACGTCCACCGGTCAATAAGGAAGAAAGACTTTTCGTCACAGTTCAACCAGACCATGCTATCACCGACTACACGGTATCGGTTCGGAACCGAAAACAATGAGTTAACCAAGTAAACACACACCGGTGTTTCGGAAAAAGGCATTTCCTTCCTCAGCGTTGCTTGCCTGACACAAAGTAGAACAAACTGACTACAAAATCAAGGTATATCAAAAGAATAGAAAAATAGGTGAAACCTGTTTTTCATTTTACGAGTGAACTGGTTGACTATAACCCTATGAAGTTGCCTTTTATACTTGGCTAACTCATTGATTTCGGTTCCGAACTGATTCCGTGGAGACAGTGATAGCATGGTCTGGGTGAACTGTGACGAAAAGTATAGTTTCCGTGGTTCGCTGTCGTTCACTCATAGAATGAAAAATAGGTTTTACCCATTTTTCTATTCTTTTTGATTTACCTTGTATCTTGTAGTCAGTTTGTTCTACTTTGTGTCAGGCAAGCCACGCTGAGGAAGGAAATGCGTTTTTCCGAAACAACGGTGTCCGTGGTTGACTATAACCCTATGAAGTTGCCTTTTATACTTGGGTATCGTATATTTGAATATGGTATTCCAAATTGCATTCGAATACGAAGCAGAAAAAGTATTCAAATACCGCTCTATTCAAATACCTGGATTCATTTAAATAACAATCCATCTAATTCGCCTTCTTCGATCTATCGTTGGATCGAGGCCTCCCCAAATATCTTCCTCTCGTCTCTGTCGCCGTGTTCATACATCTGGTTCCCCCCCATGTTTCTCCAAATCCTCCGCCCATTTCCTTTGGGGTATTCCCCTACTACTTTTATTTTCCAAATTTCTCCAGTTTACAATACATTTGTTCCATCGATGGTCTTTTAGTCTGATATTAAGACCGCTAAATTTGCAATTTAATTTTGGTACCTCTTCTGAAATCCCTTACTATTGTTTTATTTCTTATCCATTCATTCATTTTTCTATCTGTCCGCTTTACATATAACAATTGTCTTTCCATTGATCTTTGTGCCATAGGTGAGTACAGGAAGGATACATTGGTTATACAATTTAATTTTGAGGTACTGAGGATATTTTTTAATATGTAGCTTAATTTACCGAATGCTGCCCAGGCCAATCTTACTCGTCTCTTGATTTCAGCTGTTTGGTTTTTTTTATTTAATAATTTGTCCCAGATATATATATATATATATATATATATATATATATATATATATACAGGGTGTTTTAAAATTCAATAACAAAATTTTAATGTAAATCTCCTTGAGTGATTACAAGACAAAAAGTTCATATAAACATAGGTCCACAAACGCTTAGTTTTCGAGATACAAAGTGTTAAAATTTTGGATCTTTTATAGCTCATTTTTGGCACGTACATTTATTTATAGGCACTATAATATTAGGCATACTAACTAAGTTTTGATTAATTTGTTTATTTTGATATATACTCGCAATTTTCTCGAAAATGGTTAAAGACGGTTATTGCAAAAAATAAAAAGTTTGCAAATGAAGCAAGGATTTTATTTCTTGTTTTAAACTACCTACTTCTACCTACCAGTGGCTTACAACGAAAAAAAATACAGGGGAAAAGGCGACATGACCCCTGAAACAGTATCACTCTATACATTTTTACTATTATTTGGCATGTCTAATAGTGTGGTGTCTATGGCTTAATATACGTGCCAAATTTGAACTAAATATTTCAAAAACTGCACGAGCTATAAACAAACTAAAGAAAAAAATAAACTTTAACACCCTGTATTTCGAAAACAAGGCGCTTGGGAACCTTTGCTTATATGAAAATTTTATCTTGAAATCACTTAAGGAATTCAACAATACGAATTGTATTCAAATACCAGACAAATATTCTGAATAGTATTCAGAATACTGAGATTTCAAATACTACCGTTGTGTGCGGGATATATCCAACAACACTTTCAAAATTCTGAAATAGTATAGTTTATAGATAAACACAAAAATGTTATTTTTAGCAATCGATTCATATCCACATATTCATATTACTTTCTAGCTGGGTTTATAGAGAAACATAACATGACATAACATAACATAGTTGACCTTATGACAAACCGTTTTGGTGTTAATACAGAAAAATAACATTACATAGCATAAGACATAAAAAAGATGCCCATCTTTTATCTTTTTATTGTCATGTCTTCTGTGGAATCACATTACGTACATGACCGCGACCCCATTATTTATGATTTTTCACCATAACCCTACTTTTTATAGGGTTAGGATGGTTTGGATGTATTTTGTTGTTTAAAAAAAACTAATTAGGCAAGAAAGGTAAACAAAATGTCGGATATTTAATATTTAAGTACGTATAGTAGGTAGACCGTTAATTAATGTTACAGCTAATTGGGGCTCAGTCTTAATACATGTATTCATGACCCTTTGGTTACATTCATTAGATGGTTCATTAGATTTTTGTTTATAGGACAGGGAAGCCTGCACCTGTTCAATCAATTCAGCTGAAAGTTTCAATAGTTATTATATTTTTTGTATAAACAGCCATCATCCTTCTGTTATGCTATGTTTCTGTATAAACCCAGCTTAACATTGCATATAAATTTCATCCGGTACCAACTATCAAAGAATGCGTGGTGCATTTCAAAACTTTAATCAGCAAAAATATATCTGACTATATTTTTAGACAGTTGCACTACTTTTGGCCGATACTGGATATCTATTATTCTTTACAAGCCCAGGGGTATCAAAAATCTGGAGAATGGGTATCGCAAGATAAAGGATAGAGAGACTGTGAAAAGAGTGGATAGATATTATACCGTTGGCCTTTATACAAATCATGCACATACAATTTGTCAAAATTAAATTTTATCACGGTTAAAGACAAAATTACGTCCGTTTGTTACCAAGATAATTTAAAGATAATCAGATCAATTTAGTACCTTTCAAAATGGCTTCTTAACTTAAATAATGACTTATGACATATAATAAATAAAACAAAATTATTATTACCTTTGACGAAGCGCCTAACCCTTTGCTATTGTTTTAAATCATATGACTTCTGTTGTTATTTCTAGGATTTAAGTACTTATATGTAGTTAAAGTAATAAACAATTTTTATCGAGAAACCAATTAACATAGATAGAACAAAAAATTTAAAAGGTAAAATAAAAAAAAGGAATGGAGTAAACAATAATTTCATTTTATTAAAAAAATTAATGGATCCATGACGGATCTGATACCTACATAGCCTTTTGTAAATATCTCAGACACTAAAGGTTTTACGAAGTTTTTGGTTATAACACAAATTATTGGGCAAAATGTAATCTACTATATTCCGAAAACCGCATATTGATGCGATGCTCCGTTAAAAAGTTAGCATTTTAAAAAAAAATTAATTGTCAAAAAATTGTCATTAGCATGAATGGATTTTGACAAAAAATCTAATCAGCTCGTAAGAGTGTCGAACACTATTTTAACTGAAAATTTTATGAAAACTGGTTAAGCGATTTAGGAGCTATCGTGTTACGGACAGAAATAATATACAAACACACACACCATCACACACACACACACACACACAGACATTACGACGATATTGCTAAAATAGGTCAAAATACACCCAAATAAGAAATTTTCGGCGTTATCTCAAAAAATAATACCTTCTCTATTCATTGCTACGCAAGCTAGAAAAGTAAAAATAAATAACTTTTCACCCAGGTGTGATAAACTATATATAAACAGTAATAAATAAATTTTGTTTAATTTTTTGTGTTTCTATTTTTAATAGTATCCAAGATTAAGAAAACTAAAAATATTACAAAAAAATACTATAAATTTTTATATTTTTAGAAAAAGGCAGAATACATACGAATAAAGACGTTTATTATTATTGTTATACATATAAATATGTAAAGTAAATAATATGGTGGTATGTAATACATACATAATAGAAGCCTAAATCTTTTTTTTTATTATTATGAAATCCATAATTTTTGTTTGTACATTTCCACTTGAAAAATATTCCCAGTAAGACAATACATGAGTATTTATGGATGACTTTTCGTATAAAGAAAAAAAGTTCGTATTAACCAGAAGTTTGCTATAAACGGGTTCGCTATAAGCGGACTTCACTGTATATATATTTCACAAGGGTAAAGCAACCTTTTTTCAAAACATTATGAATATTAAAAAAATTGAATAAAGGCGTCCAAGTTTCATTAAGGTAGTTTAAACATTTCAGATCGCCACTATTTTGATTGGCAATGTTTTGCCTTTTATGACAAGAATATTTAATCAAAATCGGTCAAATAAGTTTCAAGTTATTAAAAGTCCAATCAGGTCATTTCGGGTCAAGTGAGGTAAGGTCACAATATATCCTTAATTTTAAAAATAAAGAAACTATCCAAGTGCGAGGTACAAATTTTCAGATAAATTTTAATACATTCCTCACATTCTTAGCAAATGCAAAAGTGCTAATACCTTATTATTGACATAATTTATATATATTTTTTTTTATATTTACCCAACCGACATAAAAACTAGGCTATACAGGTTGTTCCAAAAATCTAAAATATATTTTTTTAAATTATGAAAAATAAAAAACAAAATAAAAGTTACCAGAGTTTAAAGATTTTAAATCGCCGCCATTTTGTTTCGCATTGCCTTTTTACAAGAAAATTTTTAAATTTAAATAAACCCAAAATGCTTAAAAATTTTGAAATCTCTACAAATGTCAGATAAGGTCATTTATTCAAACGAGGTAGGCATCTCGCGATATATATCTAATTTTAAAAATTAAGAAACATTATCTATAAAAGGTGCAAATCTTATCTTACTATAAATGCAAAACTGTTAAAATTGACATAATTTATGATTTTTTTTAAATTTTACTATTAAGCGACACAAAAACTAGAGTATACAGGTTAACCCAAAGATATAAAATATTTTTTTCAAAAAATTATAAATATTAGAAACGACCAAAATAATTGAGGCAGCTTTAACATGTTAAGTTGCCATCATTTTGTTTCGAAATGTTTCTTCAGCCTTTCATTTTTAAAATCTCCGCAAAGGTCAGGTAACGTCACATTGAGATTTATCCTTAATTTTAAAAATAAAGACACTTTTTCTATAAAATGCAAATTTTCATTTAAACCTGTCGGAATATTGTTAGCAAATGCAAAAGTCTTAAATACCTTTATTGACATAAAAACTAGAATATATAGGCAGTATTAAGTCTGCAAGGCCCAGAGATATGAGAGCAAGGCCATACCCAGAGAAATTAGAAAATAGAATTCGAGGGGTTACCCCCACCCCCCCAATAACAAATAAATAATAAATAACACTTATACAAGAAAACCACAGCATTCTCCATCGATGATCTAAACCCCCCTCCTAAGAAAAAATATAACCCCCCACAAGAAAAAAATCCTGTTACAATGTTTTTCGGGGGATTTCAGGTTTTTCTGGAGAACTGACTCCCAATTGCGTCACTCGAAGAGGAGCTTAAAGGTAAAACCGCATCATGATATAGCATGCCGTTTTCTAGCTACAAGTCTGCATTTTGGGAAGGGGCCTCATTCATTTATCAAATAAAATTTTACCTGTCACTTTTAATTTTTGAGATATTACACAAAGTTGGTATATTTCTTATGAAATGGCACACTTTTTATTCGATTTTTAAAATTATTAAAATTAGCGTTTTATTTTTTAATTATCTCTTTATTTTTAAATAATTTTTAATACATTTAATAATTTTAAAATGTTTTTTACAAATAAAATATAAAATAAAAACAAACAATATAAAAAAATACAAAGAATATAATGAAATAAAAGGGTGATTCCATAACGAAATGACAATTTTATGTAATAGGTATCTGAAAAACTTAAAGTGACAGATACAAATTCAATTTGACAGTTGTATTCTTTATTAAAAAATCTATAAAAAGCATTTACAGCAAAATAAAATTTCCATAAATAAAAAAGTAGGGTCGACCGGGGTAAATGTAAACAGGGGTAAATGTACCTAAAAAAAATTTAAATTTGCCTCTAAATTCGATATTGGCGCCAATTGACAGTTAGCGGCAATGCAAATTAGCTTCCAGATCAGTTTGGTTTAGTGTGCAAGGTGCAAATTAACCGTATTTCATTTTTTCAGACACTAAAATCTGTCAGTATTTCTTTTGTCAGCAAGGTAAGTTTTAAAGTAAAGTAATTATTAGTAACACAATGCATTATTTTATTTGTTTAAAAATGTTTAATTGCATAATATCAACAAAATAAATTGTTATTATCGTGTTTACATTTACCTCTAGCAATATTTGCCTAGGGGTAAATGTAAACACACTTTTGAGGTAAATGCAAACACACGTGGGATAATTGTAAACATAGCTAAAATAATTAATAATTTAATTCCAGATGCCTCGAAAATATGCGCGGAAGACAAATTGGCCATCATACAGTAGGAGAAGGATTTGCTGAACGCTATAGCTGATGTGCAAAACAGTAATAAAACATAATGTGAAGCTCAGATATCTGTAATATTCCATCGGCTCAATGGTCGAAGGAATTGCTTAGATTCCACTGGTCCAGGTCGCAAAATGGCGTTTAATGCAGATGTAGAATCCAACATTGTAGATTGCCTACTGGCCAGGGCAAGATATCTGTGCGACAAAGATGAGCTAAAATACCAATTTACAAACCCCGGTTTGTTGGGATAAATGTAAACATATGAGAGTTTTTTAAACAATTTTTTTTTCTTAAAAGCACTTTTGTTTTTTTGTTAATTTTGTTCTAAGAACAAAGGATAATATCCAAATATTACCACAAAATTTTTGTATAATTTTTTTTATAAACGGGATTGTCTATTTCTTGATTTCAAATCTGAAATTTCTCAAAATGGTCAAAATTGTTTAATTTACCCCGGTCGACCCTAAATGCAGACTTATCGAGGCTCGCAAGTGGGGGGTCAGAAATACCTGAAACCCTCCAAAAAACATTTTGGGACACCCTGAAGATCGATAGGTATTCTTTTAATATTTTGGATGCAATTTACAGTGCTTAAACTTTTTTTACATCAATGCGAAAAACATACCTTTGCCGAAAAAAAATCCGCAATCATCTTGAAACTCTTTTTCACCACACTCAAAAAAACTGAATTTTCCTCACTACATAGTAAAAATGGTCAACTTCTAAAAATCACAGCAAGAAATTCACTTTTGCAAATACATCGATGATCACTTTTTTTAAACAAATTTTGCACTGGTAACTTCACAAAACTTTAATCAAAAATATAATCAAACAAATATCGGCAAATTTAAAAAAGTGTGAGTGAAATGAACATCCACTAATCTAAACAGCAAAAACAAAATGTTCAAAAATCGCGCGTAAACACTTTTTCAAAAAAAAAATGCGCGGGTGAAGTCGCGGTTTTAAGATTTGCCTTGACTGAGATACATAATACATAAAAGTACAACATTAAAGATCAAGACTCGACATCTCAACCTGACAATTCAATATCAGGTTAAATGCAAACAAAATACTACAAGTCCCAGTTGCGGCTCACCCAATGACGCAGGTGAAGCGCTGCTTCACCTGTTTTTCCCAGACTAAATATAATAATCTAAGAATCTAAGACAGGACAAAAAATTAAAAATCAGAGCCGCGCCGCGTCAGTAAACCAAACAAGCGGTTGGTAACCTTATTAACTATTAACCAATAACAAACCGTGAGCGATCCCGCCGCGGATTCTGTACTATCGAATTTTCTATAGCGACATGTCGTTCTCTCTTTTTATATTTTGCAATTAGCAGGCACGAAAACATATCGCTATGGAATTCTCCACTGCACAGAATGCGGGCCCAACATAAAGACAAGCATTGTTGAAGCGATTTTCGTTTTTCGTTCGACCGTGTCTTCTAGAGATGAGGTGATGGTGGTCATGACAACGTCGCATGCTTTGGCAGGGCAAAGAATCAGGTGTTGACCCTGCGTACATTATAGAAGGACGTTGATGGGGTGTTATCATCAGAGCAGAAGATCGAATATGGTGTTCCACAAGGTTTAGTTCTTCGACCAATCTTGTTTTTAATCTACATTAACGACTTTTTACATTTGGATATCTCTAGGGTTTTCACGGCGTTTGCAGACGATGCCACAGTCATTTGGCATAGCAAAGAACAGAAAGAATTAGTACAACTAATATCCAACGATATGAAAGCCATCAAATTGTGGTGTGATTCAAATGGACTATTACTTAATTTTAGTAAAACTCAAGTGTTGGGATTCCGTTGCAACATCAGCGATATAAACGATATAAACTAACATGTTTTAATAAACTTTGTCACAGACACAAAATTTCTTGGGCTTCAACTTGATTCCGATCTAAAATTTCAATCTCACATTATCACTCTCAATAAGAAACTTGCTTCTGGTTGTTATTGTGTCCGGGCAGTGGCAACAAATCTAAATACTTCTGTGGCAAAATCTGTATATTATGTTGTTATCCAATCACACCTTTCTTACGGTCTTCCCTATTGGGGTTGCTGCACTGATTATCTTTTTCAATCAGTTTTAAAATCATCTGAAACGCAAAGATATATAAAAATTTTTGAAATCGGAGCAACTTTTTTTTTCTCAAAAAAATTAGGATCACCATAGCTCACACTACTATAGTCTAGTATATGTGTGAGCTAATACATAAAAAAATAAATAGCGCCCATTAATCTTTAAAAAATGGACTGCAAAAAACTATTTCACGTCTTGGTACCTTTCTTATTGGATGTTAGTCCACGGTTAGAAAAACGTTAAATGCAATGGACTGTATAAATTTTAATTGATGATAACGCGAACAAACATAAATATTGATATGAAATTACGAAATAATCAAAACGTCCATAGGTAAAATATTGGTGGCACACAACGGTAATCAGAACAAATGCACTCACCTCTTTGCATCCACTTTCTCCACGTTCCAAGGGGCCCCTGATTGGATCTAATGATGTCACCACGTAGCTGAAGGGTTGAAGTTTCTAGTTCTATGCTTCAGTACACAAAAATCGAGCACTTTCAGGTGTAGATATTTGAAATAGTTGGAGAACGAAATTAACACGCCATTTTCTTTAGGCGATTGACAAGGATCTCGCTTGTTGTAGGTGCGCATGTCCAAATACGCGAAATGCGCTTTGTCCTTCATACAGTTGTGTGTTTTTAAAAATATATATAAACAACCGCGAAATTTAGCGGGAGCTAACATAACTGCCCTCCAAAACACACAATTTTAGAATCTCAACCGGACAGATATAGATATAAGAAAAAGAATCGACCGATAAATATAAATGAATGAAAATAGATAAGTATCGTAAGTTTATTTAGAGATAACGATATCCCGAAAAAAGGCAAAACAAACAAACAAAAAATTAAAAATAAAAAAAAACCTATTGTAATACCCGGTAAAAGGTAGAAAATTAAAATTACTTTTAATTTGGCAAGAGGCACAGTTTTACAACTGGCCGCTTATAAACACCGGTAACCGTTTGTACCGTCGCAACACGCACCTGACCGTCCCCGCCGGGATGCAGTTCGATGACCCGACCGACCGGCCATTTCAAAGGCGTTTGAATGTGATCACTTGTTATGATAACCAAATCATTTAATTTGATATTTGGGGACGAATCAGCCCACTTGTGTCGCTGTTGTAGCGTATGCAAATACTCTATAGAATACCGTTTCCAAAAATCATGTAGTTTTTGGATTAGTTGCCATCTCGAGAGCCGATTTAGAGGAACCTCGGACAAATCTGACTCCGGAATTTCTGAATTAAGGGGTTCAAGTGTCAAAAAATGCCCAGGGGTAAGAGGTTGAAGATCGTGTGGGTCTGAAGAGGCAGGAGATACAGGGCGACTATTAAGTACGGCTTCTATGCGACAGGCAAGGGTGGACATCTCCATGATAGACAACTTCTGGTCGCCGACAACTCGTACAAAGTGAGTTTTAAAACTTTTGACGCCAGCTTCTGCCAGGCCATTGAAATGTGGACTGAGAGGAGGTCCCAGATGCCAACGAATAGAAAGTCTGGTGGCAGCACTTCTTGCGTAATCCAGTAATTGGTTACGAAACCCTATAAAATTACTGCGTTGATCTGACCAGCATTGCGTCACGCTTCCGCGTCTGGAAATGAATCGATGGAATGCACCTACGAACCCTTCGGTGGACAGTTCCATGGTTAATTCCAAATGCACGCAATGTGTGGCCGTACAGACAAACACACAGACATACGATTTGAAAGCTTTACAACCACGGTAACGATGAGGAATCACAAAGAAAGGTCCACAAAAGTCGATAGCTACACTCGAAAAAGGTTTTAGTTGATTGATTCGATGAGCGGGAAGTGAACTCATTATGGGCGGTCTATAGGGTTTAGGGTTGATTCTAAAACATTGCAAGCACTTGGATATGGTTCTTTGAATTGCCCGTCTGGCAGATAATATCCAAAATTGCTGTAAAAGCAGATTATGTAATGTTTTAAACCCAGGATGAAGATATTGTCGATGAGCGGACTCGATAAGAAGAGTAGTTAAACGATGGTCACTCGAAAGTAAGACGGGGTGTTTTGCAGAATAAGACAAAAGGTCAGATTTTTGTAATCTGCCACCGACTCTAATGATATTATTCTCATCAAGAAAAGGTGAAAGTTTTCGCAAAGGTTTCGGTATTGGTTTATCCTTAGATAACGCGGAAAAAAGCTCAGAAAAACAAGAACTTTGCACGCGTTTGATAAGAAGGTGTAACGCACTTTGCATCTCACCGGTGGTAGGAAAAACAATATTCTCAAAAATAACTTTTTGGTCCGGCGGCTTAGTGGGTTTTTGATAAGAATGGTTTTGAAAAAGGTTAACTATTCGAAGGACATAACAAATGATACGTTGAATTTTTCATATAGAGGAATATTTGATAAGAAGCTGATCTAAGAAGTTGACATCAATTATCGCATTGCAACAGACTTTTGGCTTTTCCTCCAGATTAATATCTCCGAAATCAATCGGCATTTTTGGTTTATGAAAATCGGGCCATTCGTTTTCGGGAGACCACAAAAACGACGGTGCGTTCCACCACATGTCATGTGACATGAGCTGTGAAGGGGTGGCCCCTCGTGACGCAATATCGGCTGCATTCAAAGCAGAAGGAATGTAGCGCCACGAGTTTGAGGGAATGATTTCTTGGATTCTACTGACTCGATTTCCAACAAAGGTTTGCCAGCGATTAGGAGGGGATGAAAGCCAGTGCAATACGACTTGCGAATCGCAGAAAGTAACGATATTTGTAAAAGTTATTTTTCCTTCATAGCTAGATAGAACGAATTCAATTAATTCGCTTAAAAGAAATGCGCCTAGGAGTTCTAGCCTAGCCAAAGTTTGTGACTTTATAGGCGCGACCCTAGATTTTGCAGATATGAGAGAAACAGATATATTGTTTTCCTCTTCTACACGAAAATATACGACGCCTGCGTAGCCTCGAATTGAAGCGTCACAGAAGCCGATGATTTGACAGGTATTGGTTTTTGACAGTTTGATTTGTCGGGGTAATTGAAAATTGGAAAGAAGCGGGAATTCAGAACGAAGTTTGTTCCAAGAGTCGATGATAGAAGAATCTGGTTCTTCGTCCCAGCCTATTTTCGATATCCACAACTGTTGCAAAATAAATTTTGCTTGTAGCAACAAGGGACAAAGAAAACCTAAGGGATCGAAGATTGTCCCTATGATAGATAAAATAGAACGTTTGGTTGGGGGTTTGTCCTTCATTCGGCATTGATAAGAAAAAATGTCGTTTTTTGGATGCCATTGAAGTCCTAAAACTTTGATAAAGTGGGGTTCCTCCTTGTCGAAAGAGAGAGGCATTTGACGATCGGACTCTGGCAATGTTGCCAATAACTCAGGACAATTGCTTGCCCATTTTTTAAGTTCAAATCCTCCCGACTTCAACAAATCATTGAGTTTTGTTTGAAGGGAGAGAGCTTCAGAAAGCGAAGGGCTAGTTCCCAAGATATCGTCGATATAGATTGACGTTTTTAGAACAGTACTAGCCATAGGAAAACGTTCCTTTTCTCTCTCTGCCAGCTCATTTAAGGTACGCATGGCTAGAAAAGGTGAGCATGTCATGCCAAAAGTGACAGTAGAAAGTTCCCACACTGAAAGTGGGTCCTGTGGAGAAAACCTCCACAATATCCTTTGATAAGGACGGTGATAAGGATTGATAAGGACTTGACGGAACATCTGTTTGATGTCAGCAATGTAGGCAATAGGATTAAGACGAAAAGTAAGGAGTAAAGAAGCAATATCCTTTTGAAGTTTCGGTCCAGATAACAATGTGTCATTGAGACTAATATTTTTTGGGGTGACTGCCGAACAATCCCAGACTACCCTTAATTTTGTACTTAAGCTTTCCGGCTTTAGTACGCAATGATGTGCCAAAAAACACGACACGTCGACCTTTGGTTGACTAGATAAAACTAAACTCATATGATTAGAATCAATATAGTCTTGCATGAAACTTGAATAGGCAGTGTACAGATCAGGATTTTTGATTAATCTATTTTCTAGAAGTAAAAATCTACGATAAGCTTGCGGATAAGTATTTCCTAGGTCAGGGTTTATTTTGTCTTTAAACGGAAGATCTACCATGAATCTACCATGAATCTACCGCTCGGTTGCCGTACTACACTAGCAGTAAAAATTGATTCTGCCTGTTTTTCTTCCTTTGATAAGATTTGTTTTTTAGGCAAATGTTCGATTTCCCAAAACCTAGGGAGAATGACCTCTAAAGGAGGTGAATGACTCGTTAAAAAACAACTGGTTCGTTCCGTAAGACTACCTACTTCGTCAACCTTTCCCATGACGACCCAGCCAAAGATAGTTTCATGGGCTGAAGGCTGCCCTACCTGTCCAAGAACCCTGCCCTCCTTGAATATCTGTGCGAATAGCTCGCAACCAATAACCAGGTCCACAGGTCTAGATTTGAAATAAGATGGGTCGGCAAGTTTAAGGTTTTGCAAGTGTTTCCACCGATTATCGTTCAAAGAGAATGTAGGCATATTGGAACATAGTTGTGGAACAACAATTGCTTCGAAATTAAGTAAAGGAGTGACTTGTCCTTGTGGCTTAATGTGACATTGAACGAGCCCTTTGGAAGTGAAAGAAGACATCTGATTTAATCCGAATATTTCAGTGGTGTAACTTCGCCTAGGAAGATTAAGACGCTGAATACACTTTTCACTGATGAATCCTGTCTGTGATCCAGAATCAAGCAGTGCCCTTACAGGTTGAAAATTTCCGCAACCGTCCATAACATCTATTATGGCGGTGCATAAAAGAAAGGTACCTGAAGGTCCTGAGGCATTTAATGACACATGAAGATTATTGACAGGTGGTGTGTGAATGACAGGACTAGTATCTTGGCTTCCAGACTCTTGATTAGTTTCTAAGATATGAGTTAAAGTGTGGTGCCTTTTACTATTGCAAGTCCTGCATGAATATTTTGATTTGCACGTATCTACATCATGCAAGGGATGAAAACACGCTAGACATAATTTTTTCTGTTTGACGAAAGATAGGCGATCGATAGGTGAGAGATCAAGAAATGTTTGACATTTCGAAAGCACGTGACCTTGATTACACCGGAAACATTTTATTCCCGTACTCGAATTAGTTGAGGTGCCAGCCAGTCCTATAAAAGGCGAATTGGATGATTTATAGGTAGGCTTTTGCCCAAACTGATTTCGCATAGAATTTGAATTTTGATAGGTAGGCTTTTGCCCAGACTGATTTTGCATAGAATTTGATTTTTGATATATAGGCACCTTTTTGGGTGCTGTTGATTGAGGAAGTGATTCCAAAACTTTACATCTTTTTTCTAGAAATTGAAAAAGTGACTGAAAAGTGGGAATTTCGGTATTAGCATTGGCGTGACTCATTTCGAAATTTGAACGCGTTGGAATATCCAATTTTTCTAATAAAATCAAAAAAAATAATAAAGTCCCAACTGTAAACGTCAAAGCTAAGTGATTTTAAAATTTCTAGGGATTCAGAAAAGGTGTCAATTAAATTACGCAATTCTTTAGCTGATTCGTTTTTTAAGGTGGAGTTCATAATTGAGCTTAAAGCATCATTTGCGAGGTCTCGCTTGTTTTGATATCTATTGACTAATTTGTCATAAGCAATTTTATAATTTTGATCAGATAAGCTAATCCCTGATATCAATTTTAAAGGCTCATCCTCGAGATATGAAAATAAATATTGAAGTTTTCGAACGTTACTTAGACTTTGATTTTGATCTATAATGTTATTAAAAAGATCGAAAAAGCTTGGCCATAATTTTTTATCACCTCGGAATATGGGAATACCTAACTCTTTGAGTTTTGGAGTTTCAGATTCATTTTGTCGAACATATGATCCCGAAAAGGATGGGGCCTCAACCGGAAATATTTTAGAGTAAACCCCCTTACACGCATAAAAATATTTACGAGCTTCTGAAAGGATCGCATCCTGCGTTTTAAACTCCTCATCGTCCGAGTCGTCTATCAATATAATGACGTCATTATGAGCCAGCATGCATTTATCGAATGTTTCATCCAAATCGGAATACCTCACTTGAAACTCGTTTCTCGCTCTTTCATCCTTTTCCGCGGTCTTTGACAACACATAACACTCGGTGATCGCAGATAAAAAACCCTTGCGTTTTTGTACGGCTTTTTTGACAGACATGATTTTACCTTTGAAATGACGAAATTGTCGGTAAATATACAATTAACGCTAAATTAATGCTTCTGAAATAGAAAAATGACGAATTGTCGAAAATATGCACTAATTTATCGCAATTGATGAAAATTGTTTTAAATATCGAAATGATATGGTACACCACTGAACGTTTGTTTTGTTTGTTTTGATTCCTACTCGCTTTGTTTACTGAATGACCACGCGCTAGCCACGTGCCCTGCACACACCACACCGACGACTTTCTCGACTCGACGTTTCAAATACGATGCGAAAATTCAAGGCCACCTTGTTTGGCTTGGCCACAGATTAGGTAAATAAGTGGCTTGGCATGAAAATAATTATTAATACCGTCGTATGGATTTATTCTAAATAATTCGGCTCGCAAGGAACACTTTATGTTAGTCCACGGTTAGAAAAACGTTAAATGCAATGGACTGTATAAATTTTAATTGATGATAGCGCGAACAAACATAAATATTGATATGAAATTACGAAATAATCAAAACGTCCACAGGTAAAATATTGGTGGCACACAACGGTAATCAGAACAAATGCACTCACCTCTTTGCATCCACTTTCTCCACGTTCCAAGGGGCCCCTGATTGGATCTAATGATGTCACCACGTAGCTGAAGGGTTGAAGTTTCTAGTTCTATGCTTCAGTACACAAAAATCGAGCACTTTCAGGTGTAGATATTTGAAATAGTTGGAGAACGAACTTAACACGCCATTTTCTCTAGGCGATTGACAAGGATCTCGCTGGTTGTTGGTGCGCATGTCCAAATACGCGGAATGCGCTTTGTCCTTCATACAGTTGTGTGTTTTTAAAAATATATATAAACAACCGCGAAATTTAGCGGGAGCTAACATTGGATGTTGGTAGTAAATTTAGTTCATTATCTACTAATATAGAGATTGAGTTTCAATAAATTTTATTCCTTAGCAGCAGTTGCTGTAGTGGTTGGGTCAGATTTTCTCTATATTTCTGGGAAGTACCTTGAACCCAGCTAGTCAGAGCATATTCCCAGGTAGTCACGTTTTTTAAACGTCAAAAACAGGTAATTTTTAATGACCATTGAGTCTCTAATCTGACGTGTAAATGACCTTTAAATGACGTTCAAAAGACACACCCAAAATGACGTCATTTTTAGACGTTTTAAAGACGTGAGCAATATGACGTATGTGGGACCAAATCAGAACATTAGGCACACACACAGACACAAACCTATTTATGACTTTTTTTTAACTCGTCTGAATATATGAAATATTCCCTGCAGTTGAGAACACTGAAGGAAACTTAGACACAGAAGGTGACTCTTCTGTGACTTACACCTGGAAGTACTGGAACAGGTACAGCGGTGTTTGTCTGTGAGGTACAGATCAAAATAGACCTATACCTAGACTTACACATCTCCACCTTGAAGCGAAAGAAGCCTCAAAGTTTGTCTTGATTTAATATTTAATTTATTTTACATACGTACCCCCACATTCCGTATAAATCCGGTCAAGTACTGACTGGGGCACCATCTATGTAAGTATGAGTGTATGTCCCTTGGACAAAGTGTGCAGTGTGGGTAGTGACCAATATATGACGTTTTTCAGACGTCAAAAACTACACTACGAAAAGACGTCAAGTAACTGACGCCTTAAAGACAACATTTTTTGGTAGATAACCTGCTGGTCATCCAAATGACCACTTTTCGACGAAAAAAAGACGTCATTTGATGACCCCTTGCTACCTGGGTTATTTTAAAAGGCTTTCCGTTTTCGGTCTAGAAGCAAATCATATTACTTTTTGGCAACAGACCATTTCCCCCTAATTTGACCCCGCTGAATCCGAATATCTCTGTTACCAACTCGAAAAATCGTCAGGGACGGAGAAAATCCCCCCAAACCCCCAAAAACCTGTTTTTTTTTTCAGTTTTATGCAATTTTCTCGAAAACTAACCTTTTTATCAAAAATTGCAAAGAACAGTTTTTTGTTGAGAATAAAATTCCCTTTTCAATGATGTATTGGTCAATAAGGTTAGGAAAAGCAAGTAGCTCTTCAGTGGCGTACGGAAATTGGGATTATTTAGAAGAAACATGTTTATTATAGGTTTTTCAAAATTTTCTCAAAAACTAGACTTTTTAGGAAAAAATATGTAGTATACTTTATTGTAGAACATAACATTTTCTTTTAAAAACTTTATTAAAATGTCGGGTTGTTGCCATATTTAAGGCTTCAGGGGCGTACTAATATAAACTTATTTTCAAAAATAACTGAAATAATCAGTTTCTCTTGCATATTTAAATATCTTTTCTAACTAAGATTTTCAGAAACTTCAAAAAGGTTCGTAATTTATACCTACTAAAATAAAATGTTTCCAAATTAAAATAAACTGTTTTTTGATTAGATTAGATATTTTGATTTATTTAAATAAGTTCTTTAAAGCAAAAAAACACCGGTGGTTATAAGGGGAGGGGGCATAGGGGCCATGGCCCCCACTAAGCAATATTTTTGTGCAGAAAGTAATAGTAGTAACTTTGACACAGGTGTTTTGGTTATTTTTTAAGCATATGGAACTAAAAATAAAGTGGTAAATCTTATGCAACGATTTGGGGGGGGGGGGGGGCATAATCATAATTAGGTACTCATACTTTCGACCTTTTGAACTTTCGACCTTTTGTTTTTTGATCTTTTGTACTTTCGACCTTTTGTATTTTCGACCTTTTGTACTTTCGACCTTATTCTTTCGACCTTTTGTACTTTCGACCTTTTGTTCTTTCGACCTTTTATCCGCCGCTCTTTATTATCCACCGAAAAGCTAATAAGACACAAAATTGATTAGTTTGGATTGATCTTAAATAATTTCTTTAAATTAAGAACACCACTGGAGCGGTAAATATAAAATAACTTCCACTTTGTTATACATCATTTGAAAGGAAATTTTATTGGCTATGACGAAGTATAGAACACATTTTTTGATAAAGAACTTGGTTTTTAAGAAAATTGAATAAAACGTATGAAAAACATGTTTTTTTTAATGATTTGTTGAAATCACCCCCGGACGGACGTCGCTGGAGAGTTTGCTATACCGAGTTTCACATTTTTAAAAAGTGAATTTCCCTGTCTGCAAAAAAGTGTAGAACAAATGTTTTCATGTTAAGCTTAGTTTTTGAGAAAATTAGATAAAATGTGTAACAAAAACGGTTTATTTTCTGTTTTTTCAAAATTAATTTAATTTACGGATGCCCCTGAAGTTTTATTTATAAAACCGATTTAATCATGTTACACGTCATTTTGAAAGAAATTTTATTGAGTATACCAAAATGTAATACATGGTTTTCTGTAGATATTAGTTTTTAAAAAAATTAAATAAATCTTGGAAAAAACATAGGTATTTTTTCAACTTTTTTTAATTACTTCAATTAACGGACGCCGCTGAAGAGCTTGTTATTAGTCTAATTTTATTAAGTTATAC
The DNA here is from genome assembly GCA_963576565.1 of Aspidapion aeneum. NCBI lineage: Eukaryota > Metazoa > Arthropoda > Insecta > Coleoptera > Brentidae > Aspidapion > Aspidapion aeneum. The sequence continues at coordinate 38,161,963 of OY755045.1, forward strand.
CATGTTGAAAAGGGAATTTTATTGTCTACAATAAAGTATATTATACATTTTTCTCTTAGAAGCTTAGTTTTTAAGAAAATTTGAAAAAACCTCAAACTTTCAGATTTTGGGGGGTCTGGGGGGGTTTTTGGAGGTTTTTGCAGCCATTAAAAAAAAATAATATGTTATTATTTTTTAATTATACAAATATATATTTTGAATGTACACCTGTGACAATTTGGGCTTTCCAGCGGCAATTTAAAATTCCGCCGCCATTTTGGCCGCCATCTTGAATATCTCAGCCCCTGTCAATATTTCAAGTTGGCAACAGGTATATTCGGATTCAGCGGGGTCAAAATAGGGGGAATTGCCCATTTGCCAAAAAGTAATATAAAATACTTCTAGAAAGTGGATTTGCCCGAATCTTGCCTGAACTAAGCGTCGGCGTCGGAACACGGGCAGAGAGATCTTGGTTGGCCCCAACTGACTTATTTATTTAAATTTGACAACGTAAAAAAAGCTTCCTAAAAAATTAAACATTGCCTTTGCAAAAAATTGAAGGAACAAAAATTTGAACATTGCCTTGGCAAAAATCTGACGACCACAAAACAAAAAATTTGAAATTGCCTTGATATATTACTGATTTTTCATTTCCGTTTTAAAAAGACGAGAGGTGCAACCGGGCAAGGGGTAACTCGATTATTCTGTGTCACGATGCAGATGGCCGAATTATCAAAAAGTAGGCATTCGTTCTTACAAAATAAAGTAGGAAAGGGGCTCTGTTTTGATAAGAAATCGTAGATTTATAAAAAACTGTTCATTTTTAGATTCTAAAAGTCTCCACCTAAACCTCAAAATACTAAAAATTTTAAATACATCAAAGTTTGTGATAACCAACAATTTTTGGAGTTTTGCGAGGCTTCCACTACTGAGTTGGGAATTGGGTTGACAGGAAGTAATACTAAACCTAAAAATTCATATCATTCTAATCAAAGTTCTAACACTCTGTACATCACAATTTTCTTCTTTTAACGCATGCTAAAATTTCTAATTTTTGGTTTCCTCATTATTTTGTTTTGCTTTCACAAAAATTCATCGCTGTTCTTATACAAAATAGTAAGATGAGAGATAAACGCTTTTAGCTACTAATTGTTTATAATGATATTTGTTGGTTTATATTATTATATTAAATGTGATATGTGAATGTGGGGACTACACAACATGATGCGATGGCGCGGATACTAAGCTGATGGTTGCGTGCATGAATATTACATATACTTTGTTATTTTTGGGGATACATTTTGACAAGTGAAATTTAAAAAATTAGAAACTCTCAGAGGCAGGATGTTACTAAAATATTTTAGATATATAAGGATCCATCCATCAGGGGCATCTTAATGGGTGGAGCGGTGGTGCAGCCGCTCCGGGCGGCCGATTTTGTGGGCGGCCAACCGATTTTTTTTTTAAGAAGCCGCCATTCGGTGCCTTCCACACTTTCTTTTAATTCAAAGATTTACCATGTCTTAGGTCACTAACACGAGGCTTAATATCTCGAAAACTAATAAAACAAAATTTGTGATTTCTTTTGTATTACCTAGTTAAAGAGATTGTATAGCAGAATGTAAACAGGATTGAAGAATTTAAGCAAATGAAGGATATGAAAAAACTTTTTTAATTTTTGAGCCTCGAATTTTTTTTTTCAACAAGAATTATTAGGCACTCTTATTTTATCGATTTTTTGTTTAAAAATTTTTAATTTTAAAAATAAGCGCTGCAGATGTGTGTGCAGATATAAATGATTGCACTGTACAGGGTGGGCCAAATTCGATGTTTTTTGCTGGTTTTAGGTATTTCTAGCCGAGATACACATAAAAGAGTCGACATGTCCTGGGCTCGATTTTCGAGACGTTTTCAAATATCAACTTTGTAGTTTTTTAGCTACAAGGGGATTTTGAAAAGTCTGCATTTATGGAGCTGGCCTAAAAGGAGGAGAATCCAACTGTCAAACTAAATTTTATCTGTCACTTTTAGTTTTTGAGATATTACAAAAAGTTTAAATTTTTGTTTTTGTTTTGAAATCTACATCAAATTTTTTGTTTACCGATATGCCATAAATGACAGTTCGTTACGCAGTTTTCAAGATATTAGGAATTTTCGTTTGGAGAACTAATATGTAAGGCCATGAAAAAAAAACATTTGAATTATTTTCTGTGTCATGTCAATGTCATAATAATTTTAATCAAAGCCTACTTGCCATATCTCAATATCAGATAATTAAAAAATAAAAAATAAAAAACAATTTTGTTTTAGTTTAGATTTTTTTTATAATAAACTATATTAAATGTTCAAAATGGCGGCCATTTTCATTCAGACGCAAACGACATGCATCTTTTCTTTGTGTTATTTGCCGAATTCAACATCATGACGGGTGAAGCTTGACGAATGGCAGCCTCCAACTCTTTCCTGGTATGAGCTTGGTTTCGGTAAATTTTGGATTTTCTTGGCATTTTCTTTCTTTTTCATGGACTACATTTTAGTTCTCCAAACGAAAATTCCTAAATATCTTGAAAACTGCGTAACGAACTGTCATTTATGACATATCGTTGAACAGAAAATTTGACGTAGATTTCAAAACAAAAACATAAGAAAATTTTGTTTTATCTTAAAAACTAAAAGTGACAGATAAAATTTACTTTGACAGTTGGATTCTCCATAAAAAAAACCTGTGAAAAAGCATCTTACACCAAAATGAAATAAATAAAAAAGTTATAGGCCAACTCCATAAATGCAGACTTTTCGAAATCCCCTTGTAGCTAAAAAACTACAAGGTTTATCAAGAAGCGGTTTTGATATTTGGAGACGTCTCGAAAATTGAGCCCACGACATGTTCACTCGTTTTTGTGTATCTCGGCTAGAAATACCTAAAACCAGCAAAAAACATCGAATTTGGCCCACCCTGTACATAACCAATACGAGCTTAGTAAACCTAACGCAGAGCGACAAAATTTGGTACGCTTTTAAACATTGGCAATTGGCAAATTACATTGAAATGTACTCTTGGCACAAATTTGTTAAAACCTTGCATTTGACTGTTATATGGTTTCGACAATTTAAAGACACAATTCACAAGAGATCTAAAAAGTTTTAACAGGATTCGTTAGCTTATATTATATTGGAGAATCTGAGTATCAAGCACTTCAACACCAAAACGACTTAATAAAATGTGACTTTTTAATGTATCACTACTCTTTGTTATTGCCGAATTTTGATAGATTTTTCAAAAACTAAACCGATTTTTCTAAAACTAAATAAGTTAGTTATTACCAATTTTAAGCTCTCATGTTTTGAGATATAGAGCAAAAACTAAAATTTTAAAAAGTACCGTTAAAACGCTGATATCCGAAACCACTAAACCGGCATGTGAATGTGGAAGCAATTCAGCTTCTAGACAATACTATGCTAGTTCGACGACTAAAAAGAGTGAAGCCGTTTGAGCTAGTAAACTAAGTGAATTACACATAAAACAAAATAATGCTATAAACACAACACAATTGTGAGTTACAGACTAAACAAAGCGGGGAGAACTGTTGAGTGAACCCTAAGTTTAAATCTGACTTTTCTAGTAAATTAAGTTAAAACAAAATTGCTAATTAGTCTTACTGACTAGATTGTAATTAAAAAAAACACAGTGTGTTTGACAAATAAAAAAAAAAAAAAAACTAAACCTATCTAAATTTGGTTTTCCTTTTTTATATAAGACGAAAAAAATTGAATCCCCTAATATTAAAAAAAAAGTAATAAAAACACGATTAAAAAAATATATTTTACTTTTTATGCTAATATCATTCTTTTAACAATTGTTACTTTGTTTTTGGTGTATATTACATTTTGACACGCGCTAGCAATTTATGTAAAGGAATAACACAAAAAAAACTTGCATTGGTAAGGAGAAAAGCGGGAGGTGGGCGGTATTTTCCGCGTCTTGCTCCAGGCGGCCACCAGTCTAGCGACGGCCCTGGATCTATCGTCATAAAGAACAAAAAAAATCGTTCAAGATCTTAAAGAGAAATGGTATAACAGTCCAATTTCAAAAACGGAATTATCAATAACGGGGTTTTATAAAAAACTTCATTTATCAAAACAAGACATGAGCAAAATCGTCAAAAACAAACAAGTTTTGAATTAGTTTTGAATAACATCTTTTCTTCAAATTTCGTATCTTTATGACCCCACAATACTGCAACTCGGTGCTTTTGTTGATAAACTGTATAAGTTTTTGAAATATGAAATTTCAAACTTTGGTCATTTTGGTCTTATGAGATTCCTTACCCTAAAATTTGCTAAATCTAGTGAGTGTGCGGTTTTTTTCGCATCTCTATGGCCCCACCATACTGCAACTCGGTGCTTTTGTTGATAAACTGTATAGTTTTTAAAATTTGAATTTTCCAAGTTTGGTCATTTTGATCTTATGAGATTCCCTACCCTAAAATGAATTTTAACTTAGGGTGTGGTCTTTTCGCATCTCTATGGCGCCACCATACTGCAATTTGGTGCTTTTGTTAATAAACTGTATAGTTTTTGAAATATGAATATTTAAAGTTTGGCCATTTTGGTCTTATGCTTATGGAGTTCCCTGCCATAAAATTCGCTAAATGACGTTTTTCCGAATCTTGACTCGGTGTGTTTTTTTCGCACCACTATGGCCCCACCAAGCGCAGATCTGGGCATAAATCTAGGGGCCCCCGGTGTCATTGTCAACAAAGAAATATTATATATTTTTTTTTTGGTGAGAGTAATTTGCTGCTATTCCAGCCAAACTTTTTTATCTTCAATTTAGCACTAAGAGTTATTTGCAGCCGTAATGGCCGCGTTTAGAAAAACATTTCCGAACTAGTAAGAACCTTTCCTTTTAAAATTTGTATTGGAGAACTTGGCTTTACTTTTATCTCAATTCTTTTTACGGAATACCACCTTCGCGTACTTGGCTTTTTTTACATTAAATGTTTTTGTTATGATTTCACTCATTTTTTAAAGGATTTGGATAATAGTTAAGTTTTAAAGTAGTAAAATATACGGAATATTGTTCAAAACAATGCAATGCCTTATTTTGAGGTTTTTTTTATATTTTCCTATGGTTTTATCATAGTTCCTGATCATAGAAGGCTGATACTGCTAAAGCTCAGGTCCCAAGTGTTCCTGGAAGTCGGCAATGTTAATTTTACATAATCCTACATTTTTTCCTATAGTTTTATCATATTTCCTATCGCAGTCTGCCAAAGCTCAGCTCTCTAGCGCCTTTGGAAGTGGGCAAAGTTACTTTTACATAAGTTTACATGCATGTAGGGGGAGGGGAGTAAACTAGAATTTTGGGATTTTTTTAATATTTCCAAGGGTTTGGTCACAATATCTATCAGTATGCCAAATTTCAGCTTTGTAGCATGTCTGGAAGTACAGTAGAATTTTGATGACATATACATGAGTGAGTGAGTGGCAATTTCGACGTTTATTGAAATTTCGTAACTACTTTACTACTTTATGGAATTCTATGAAACTATGAAGATCTACGACTGTGCAAAATTTGACATTGGTAGGTTATTCCGAAGTAGTTTTAGATAGGCCAAATATGGGCTGAAATGTTTCAAGAAAAGATGGTACGGCAGCGCGAACTTGGCGAGGCACTGCCGTGCCCTCAGATGCTCAAATCAAGTATATATATGATTAAAAAATTGTGAGCAAGAAAAATCATTCCATTAATCTTATAATTATATTTGTTTAAATATTATCGTTAAAAAAAAGCGAAAGTATTTTGCATTTCTGAAGAAAAACGTTAAAATCCTAAAAAGCTTAGAGTTTTACAGCATTTTGTGAAAAACTTTACAAACGGATTTTTACCATTTATACATATTTTGGTTTCTTTGGGAGATTAGTAAAACACAGGAGAAAACAAAACAAATTCCACCGTTTGGTTTTTTTTTATAGTTAATTCTGTAAAGCATCGTTTTTTGAATAAATATTTTTTAATAATTTTTATGTTCGGAACGCCACTGACTGTAGCAAACTGTTAATAAGTCCAATTTTTTTGTTTGTATATTGAGCTCTACTTGTGATCTAACGTTTAATATATACCAAACAATAATATCATTTTTCAGAATAGGTAGAAATGACTTGAAATAGTTTTTTGAGAAAAATGCACACAAGCTAAAAACTGAAATTTTGAACCCCTGTATCTTAGAAACCATAGGTCGAACGACGATGGGGCAATGATAACTTTTCATCAGAGCATCAAGGTCTACAACATACTGAAATTTAAAGGAAATTCAACCGAAAGTCAAACGCCCATAAGCTCCGGGCGGGATCCTTTCGGCCAGTTTTTTACCTTATTGTCTACAGGAAAAACCAAACTAGCCAATTTTTAACCGCAAATTCCCCTGCAAATATTTCAAAAATGATTAGAAAAATAAACATTTTAGTTTAAAAAGAAAAACTACATATTATATAGTGTTCAGAAAATCTCAGTTAATTCATATAGGGGAGAGTTGCCATCATCGTACCCGCTCCTACATCGTACCTCTCTATTTTCTGCTAAACTGTGACCAGTAGCGCCACCTCGAAAATTGTAGATAAAACTACCCCGCGGACAACTTTCAACGCAGTAGCAATTGTTCTGTGCAAGCAGGTGTGAAATGAACCTTTTTCGATGTAATTTTTTTACATCAAACGTAAGTATCCTATTATTGTACCATTGCCACAATTAAAAATTATTATATTTTGTCAAATAGAACATTGTTTTGGCATTTTTAAATTGTAATTTTGGTAATTTCTCTTAAAAGCTTTGTGTCGAATTTATAGGTTAGAAACATTAATAAGTCAGTTTCCTACATCGTACCTCTATCATGTTCCCTACATCGTACCGATACGATGAAGGCAACTGCAAAAATCTGAGCAAAATATTTTGTTTTCAGATGGCAGAAAGAGAAATAAAACGGAAAATAGAATATGGTCAGAGTAGGATATGCAGGCTGCTATTACATTACATTAGGAGCAGGTATATAGCCTATCAATAGATATGTATTTAAAGATTTAGAATTCGTAGCTGCAGACGCCCTAAATGCTACGGATGTTACAGAAGAAAAAGAAAATGACGTAGACAATAATGAATTTAACAGAAACATAGAAAAAGCAGCGGCGTAGCGTGGGGGGGCGCGGGGGGTTCGTGCCCCCCCCCCGCCCCGAGGGTAGTGGCGCCCCATAGGTGGCTGAAGCGCCCTCAGCTTTATTAAGTCGGGCCAGTAACGGCCATTTGAGTGGGTGCCAAAGGAAACTAACAAAATGAAGACCTTTTTTTTTTTTTTGGTCGCAAGATTCGTGAGAGGCGCCCTTGTGACTTATCGACCGCCCCCTCACACATGATGACCTTTTTTTTTTTTTGGTCGTAAGATTTGTGAGAGGCGCCCTTTTGACCTTTTTGTTTTTTTTTGTCACGAGATTTTCATCAGTTTTCAGAGGCGCCCTTTTTAGCTGTCGCCCCCCCCCCCCGCCCTTTCGGGCACGCTACGCCGCTGAGAAAAAGAAACTTCTCAAGAAAATATTTACAGTTCGCAGTCATCTGATACAGATGATAAAATACCAATCATAAATTATACAAAACAAAATGATTCGCCGGAAATGTTGAAGCCACTGCCAAAAATATCGCTTCAGTAAAAGAAAACGAAACCAGCACAAAAAGCAGTTGAGCTTACGTCGACCCCTTACAAAGAGGAACTCAAAGCTAAGAAGGAAAAGATGAAGCCAAAGAAGGTTGTAAAGTAAAAAGAAAGGTCTTTACGAAAAAGAAACATGAAGAAAACAAAAATAAATTTAAAAAAGCGATTGCGTCGACTGTAGAGCTTCGACGTCTAAAGCAGGAATAAATTTGGATGAACGGTACTGTTTTATTTGTGACAATGTAAAACATGGGTTCATGTATCTTGTTCTACAGCTGAAAAAGGCAAAAAACAAATTTATGTTTGTGACAGATGTTAAAAACATCTTAGTGGACTTTGTATTTTATAATTTCTGATTATTAAAAAAATAAAATAGGCATGTTTTCTCCAGTCACTGGTGTTAGTATACGATCTAAGATAAAGCAGTACAATGTAGGAGAAGGGGGGTACGATGTTGGAGAAGGGTCTCCTACATCGTACCGTTTGAAATTTTTTTGTTTTTTAATTAAAAAAGATACTTTTAGGTAACCTTTTTTTTTCGTACCTGGTAATTTATTATAGGGGGTGTCGTAGTTTTTTGAGAAATAACATTTAGTGTTTTTTGACAAAAAATAGCTGAGTTATAGGCAAATATGTCAAAAGTGGTACGATGATGGCAACTCTCCCCTACGTTTCTAGTTCAGTTGGAAAAAAATATCCTAATTTATGAACGGTCTCTAGAGCGCTTTGGAGATTTGTCCCTTTAACGCCAGCCGGCCACACAGCTAAAAGCTTGTACTTTTTACATCGAGCTCTTTCGAAAGTCAGCTGTTCTAACCCCAAAATTCAAACTTCAAAACAAGAGACGTAAACAAAAGATTTTTCGAGGATTTTTTTTACTAGAATCGGCTCAACGCGCTCTTTAAAATGACGTCTTTCACGTTAAAATCTGATGACAATTTTAAGGCTAGACAAAGAAGTGTATTTGATCAACTTGAAGTGTTGGAAAGCACTAGGTAAAAATATTTTCATTAAGGGCTGGTTTACGTAATGCTTAATTTTGGTATCTATTTCTTGTTTCCTCCTTTCGAATACAGTATCGGTTGAAGATATAAAGTGGCCTATTCACTTACCAAATTTGCAGGTATAATTTAGGGTTCATTCGCCAAGAGACTTTAAATTGACTCTGCAAATTGGTAGGTGAGTAGGCCATTTAAAATTAGGCACTAAATTTGTGAATTCAGACCAGCATTCACATACAACAGTTTCCATGTTGTTTAAGCAGGTTAGGTATACTGAAGCCAGCAGCAAATAAACAGCAGGTCATTAGTCCTAATTTGAGGTCATTAGGCTTCACTTGTCTTACCAACTTACTTACCAACTTACTTACTTCCTGTACCATAATTTGATTTGCAACATAGAAAAAAGAATAATAATGTCTTTCACAGTGCGACCCTATGAAATTTAGGTTTTTTGAGAAGGCCACCAAATTTTTTTTTTGCTTCCTAATAATAGACTGCCCTGTCATTAAAAGCCACTGCTTGCCTAAATCGTTTGAGGGGGCCCTAGGCCTCTTGATGGCATATTTTATGCTATCTTATCTTTTAATTTTTGAAATATATGAAAAATATCTAAAACCGTCTTAGGCCTGGGGGGGCCCGGGCTACGCCCCCCCCCTCTGAGTGTGCCCATGAAATAAGCCAAAAATTTCCGACTCACTAAATTATTTAATAAATCTTTGGTCGTTTTTTACCTCTAATAAAAAATTAATCTTATCAGTTTATTTTTAAAATGCACAAAGTAAGGGACATAAAAAAAAACCAAAAAAATTAGACAGCAAACTAAGATTTGCCAGACTTGCTTACAAACTCTTGGTAAAGGAATTCAGCATCCTTGTACCCTATATAGAAGCAGCAACAACACTTTAACCCATTTATGACCAAGGGTAGAATAAAACTTAAAATTTTTACAGATTATATTTGAAATATCATCATCATATCAACACAACAGTAACACAAATGTGGCGTCAAAAAAAAAACTCTGCTACTTCAGTTTATTATTGGGTCAATGGTATCACCCATATTTTAAACCAAAAATTCTCCCATTTTTAATAATGAGTTAATTATGCTGCTGTGTTGCGTATATATATGGGTTAAAACTTCTGGAAGCAGCACCTTCTAAAAAGCTAGAACAAGTAGCAGTGGATATTATTAAAAAAAGAGTGGAAACACCAAAGATTTATTAAATATTTTAGTGAGTCAGATATTTTTTGCTCCTTTCACGAGCGCACCCAGGCGGGGGCCGGGCCCGCCCTCCCCAAGCCTAAGACGTTTTTAGATATTTTTCACAGATTTCATGAATGAAAAGATAAGATAGCATCAAATATGCCATCATAAGGTCTGGGGCCCCCCCAGAGGTCTCGGGCTCCCCCCAAGACATATTCCTGTGTGCACCACTGCTTATTTGATGGTATCATCAGATATGACCCTCATAGCCAGTAGAAAATTTATAAATTATTTTTTTTTAAAGACTGATAACAAAAAACATTTAAAAAATTTTAATCTTAAAAATCTCTTAAGAAGGACCAGCTGCGATTTAGGCGAGCAGTGATTTTTAATGAAGGGGTAGTCTATTATTGGGAACCAAAAAAAAATTTTGGTGGCCTTCTGTAAATTTTAAGAATGTATGTGATTGTCAAATAACTGTTTTTAATCCAGATCTGTCAGATCATAATGCCATCCAATGTGAATTAGATATTTCAATTTGATATTAAGCTGTAGTCAAGAGGTAAAAAATAGTCTTTGTAGGCCTTTTAATTAAATGATGAAAATTGGTCTTTTTTAGAGTTTAATAATGCAGAACAAATATGCACTCAATTTTGTGAGAAATTTTTTCATATTGGCGCGTTGCATTTCCAGAAGTAAAACATCTTAAAATGCCCCAAGAGCCTGGAGCTGAATGGTTCGGAGAAGATTTACAGATTATGCAAACCAAACTACACACACTAAATGAGATGTGCTCAGAAACAAACTGTAACCTACTGAAGGCTGAGAGAAACACTTTTCGTAATAGGTACCGGGCAGAAATAAATAAAGCAAAACGAAAAGCTAACTCAGATTATATTAGTAATTCCGACAATATTGCTAGAGCTTCATGGAATTTAATTAAAAAACAGACCATAAATAATAATAAATCTAATTCAACTCTAGATTTAGACTCAAACCAATTTAACAACTACTTTGCTGATATTGCTCAAAAGCTTATTAATGCCCTGCCAGCTGCGAATAATTCGCCGGATCTGTATTTGCAAAATAGTAACCTAAAAAATTTTGTTATATTTGCCAGAATTAACTTTTCATTTCGTGAAATAACTCCACAGGAAGTTTTCAAAACTCTAAATGACCTTAAAAAAAAAACATAGCAAAGACTTCTATAATCTGAGTGTGGTGCAGGTACAGAACTTTGGAGAAAACGTCTGTGACCTGCTTTCGACTATTTTTAACAAATGTATAAGAGAGGGTGTTTATCCTAAGGAGTTCAAAATAAGCAGAACCGTTCCTATCTTTAAAAAAGGAGATAAATCACTACCATCAAATTATCGCCCAATCGCCTTGATTCCAATTTTTTCCAAAATTTTTGAAGCACTCTTGAAGGACCAACTTTATACTTATTTTGAAGCAAATAACCTTTTTGTTGAGGAACAGTTTGGCTTTAGAGAGAGCAAATCCACAACAGGGACAGTCCTTAGTCTGTGTGATTTCATAGTCGAGGGCTTTAAGGAGGGGCAGATCATATCTTCTACCTTCTGTGACCTCTCCAAAGCGTTCGACTGTGTGTCGCATAACATCCTTTTGGAAAAATTGGAGTACTATGGACTGGATGAAATAAGTTTAAGACTTATGTCTAACTACCTTGCAGATCGAAGGCCGGTCACAGATGTGAATGGAAAAAGGCCGGAGGAGAGAGCTATGCAGCATGGTGTTCCACAGGGATCAATACTCGGCCCCCTACTATTTCTGGTATATATAAATGACTTTTCCACTTCATTGCCAGAATGCCATGTAGTTGTTTACGCGGATGATAATGGTTTCTCCATTAAGGCAAAGACTATTGATGGTGCCAATACTGAGATATCTAGACACATAGAAACAGCCAATGACTGGTTTAGGTCAAATCTCTTAAGTGTCAACACAAGCAAGACAGAGCAGATAAATTTTTTTAAAATTATTATTTGTATTTTAAAGAAAATTGACTATGTTATGAAACTGTAAAGTTTTTCAATGAAATATATACTTCTACTGAAAAAACCTAAATTTTATAGGGTCGCACCCTGTGCAAAGGTTTGAAATAATGCATTTTTTGACATCAAACTAGGTATAATGCTGTCAACTATGGGAAATTAGAAAGAGAACTTAAATGTTTGTGTCCCAAAATAGTACATTGTCCAAAATCTTTTATAATGACCCATTGATTTTTTTAGGGCCTCACCTTAATTAAATAACCATTCCTCTTCACCTATTTTAAGGTGAGGGGCTTTTCACCCCTGTCAATCAGTGTATATGATTAAAAATCCTTTGAAGGCAATACCTGAGCCAATACCCTGTGCAATACCATAGCAATATTTAACCAAACTAGCAATCACTACAAAATCGGGTGGGTAGTTAAAGGCCCTTTACTTTAAAGACTGGAAAATTGCATGTTCCAGTTCAATATATGTAACTCAATTGTTTTAGGTAATTATTATTGCTACTTTGTAAAAGAATCTATGAACTATACAGGGTTTCACAACTTATCTAACAAATTGCAACTAAAAGTTCTAAGTTATATAAGTTGATTTAGAAAAAAAAATAAAAGTACAACAGAAAATGAGATAAAATAACAAAGTTTAAACAATTATCTCCATTAAATTGAATGCAACCTGGATGCTTCAACTTCAATTTTGAACAGCTTTTCTTTAAAGAAGAATGTTTTAAAAACTTAAAAAGAAAATGAATTTTGTTTTATAAATCTACCTACTTTGTTCACCCAGAACTTGTGTTTAAAGTTTTTCAGATATGTTGTGAAACACCTTGTAGTGCTCTACACATACCTTATATCAAGAATTCCATTTTCATAACAGCCAAAGCTATAACTGTAAAATTAGTTCTTAATTTCTTCATCCATTTGATACTGGAGTTCACCTATAATTAGTCAAAAAATATTTGTATTATATAAAATATTGGTTAGGGCCCAATCAAATGTTTTTGTTATCTAGAGGATGTTTAAAAAGTCCAGGTACAGCAAAATAATTTTAAATTTTTTATGAAAATTTGTCATTATTTTTAGTTAAGAGAGTTAAGAAGCCTTTATTTTTATAACTTATGCCAATAAAAATATGAGGTTCTATTTAGAAAATTACTTTGAACATCAAAGTTGCTGTAGGGTTGTTTCATATCATATTAAATTTCAGGATGAAGAATTGAATTATTATATAAAAAAAATGTTAACAAAAAAACTACTAAAAATTTGAAATTTGGTATTTTTCATCCTCTTTATGGGCGGAATGAATGTACTCAGTACTAATTATCAAAATCGGAGAGATGGTCTGCCAAACCACCATTTTTTTTGGGTTAATTTCATAAGAAATGACCCTGTGATTCATGGTGACAGGCGTAACGGTTTATAACATTTTTTTAAATGTTTTATTTGTATTTTTAGCAACATGTATTTTTAAATAATAATTTAAGTGCCAGGCGTTACAATTAGAACCCTTAAAGAAATCAAAGAAATGTTTAATAAAACAACAATTTTTCGTTGCTAAGCGGGCATAGAAAGATTTTGTTTCTCTTGCCCAAGATCTAATGGACACCAATTAAGTGTTAACAGTTAACTCTTTCAAACACTGCATGGTCAATGTGACACTTTTGTAAAGCTACAGAGACGGTATATGAATCTCATCTTAAGATGTTGGTAAGTATACTTTTACATAAGTGGCGACATCTACAAATACAAAAGAAACAACCAGAGTAAAAATAAAAGGCAGGCAGATGAAACAAAAAACAGTACTCATGACTGTGACATAATTTGTACTAATTGATTATTGATTTACAAATATAGGGGCATTTATAAATTATGTAATGCTCGCAGTGGGGGGAGCAAGGAATATAGCCCTGCTTTACATTTATTGATTTTCTAATGTATCTAATTTTTCTTGAAACTGTATTTATTTATTTATTTAATTTATGTATTCATATTTGCAATAATTAGATACAATAATTTCTTAACCTAGAATTACCTTCTTGGCAGCAGTCTTGAACCTATCTTTTGAAGCAGTAAAGAAGTCAAGTTGGTTACAAAATTTGTTAACATTTCTGCTAATTCTATTAACTGGATTAAACATAATAAGTACGACAATGCGGGACATGTAACAAAGGAGTATTACGAGTTATTTAACCTGGAACATGAAATTGTAAGATGGAAAGACATTCTGGACTACATATAAAATTATTATTAGTATTGAAAGCAAACCATATATCATAATACTCCCTTCTGTCCTTCAGAACATTTAATTGCACATATTTATGTATACCTTCCACTGAGAGAAAAATGCCATTACTACTAACTTTATAATATGGAAATTTAATAAATTTACGCTGAATACTCTCGAGTCAATCTATGTAAATTTAAAAAAATGGTGACCATACAATGTTAGAAAACTCAAGGATTGATCTTAGAAATAGTAGTTTTAGTGTGTTTACATTTGTAAAATCCTAGCAAGATCTGTTTATGAAACCCAACATTTTTTTTGCACGGCTATGATCTTTTCATACTGTTCAGAAAATGTTAATTTTGAATCAAGATATACTCCAAGATCCCTCCTGACAGATACTTCTTTTAATACTTTATTACCTAACATGTAGGTTAGAAGAGAATTATTTTTTAGACTAATTGAATCACATAACTTGACACTTTTCAGTGTTTAGTGACCATTCAGAGTACACCACCTATCAATTTTATTTAAATCATTTTGGATTCTGATTTGGTCCAGCTGTGAGGTAATTCTGGCATATATCTTTAAGTTATCAGCAAATAATAGGCATGCGACCTCCAAAAAAGAACAAAAACTCTGCCAATATATGGGCACCTAAGCTCACACTAGGTTCTATAGATGTAGAGTACGGATGAGCTAATATAACTAAAAAATTAAATATATTTTATTCAACTCCAAACTCAATTACCTATCGTTTGATACCACACAAGCCATGTTGTAAGTTAAACTCTAATTTTTGAAATCTACCCCCACCCTTTGTTAAAAAAACTAAAATATATTTTGTTTAACTCCAGACCCAATTACCTTTCGTTTGATATCACACACGCCATATTTTCACTTAATCTCTAATTTTTTTAATCTACCCCCACCCTTTTTTTTAAACTAAAATTAATTTTGTTTAACTCCAGACTAAATTACCTTTCGTTAGATATCACACACGCCATATTTTCACATAAACTCTAATTTTTGAAATCTACCCCCACCCTCTTATTTGGCTTGTGCTTGGTGGATTTTGTTCATTTTTAAATGGGACCCTCTCGACGCAAGAACCAGCCAAGGTACCAAATTTCATTAAAATCGGACAAGCGGTTTTTGAGTTATGCGCGTTGGTCGTTACAGACAGACAGGCGGCGCAACAAAAAAGTTTCAAAATCATCTGAAACGCAAAGATATATAAAAATTTTTGAAATCGGAGCAACTTTTTTTTTCTCGAAAAAATTAGGATCACTATAGCTCACACTACTATAGTAGTAGTGTGAGCTAATATAATTTTTAAAGATATTAAAGAAAAGAGGGCACAAATGAGACCACTGAGGAACCACCATGTGACAAAAAAATTAGTGGATCGATAGCCTTCAACCTTTACTTGCTGTGACCGATATAATAAATAAGATTTTATCCATTTCCATAACGGACCAGTGATGCCATATTTTTAATTTTTTGACATCAAAACACCGTGGTTTAGTTTAGCAAAGGCTTTCCTACTAAAGTCCACGTAAATAGAATGGAACTCAGCACCTTCCACCATTGCAGTAGAAATAAAGTGTTTATATAAGAAAATATTTGTGTCAACAGAACGACCAGAGGAAAAACCACGTTGTTTTAATGTTGTAATTTTCTTGAAAAATCTCTTAAGTTTTACCTCAACACAATGTTCAAATAATTTAGGAAGAGCCGAAAGAATACTTATAGGACGATAATTACTGACGTTTCCTTTATCCCCAGATTTGAAAATGGGTATAACAAATGATTTTTTCCATAGAGTTGGAAATTCACCGATATTTAGTGATTTATTAAACATTATGCTAAGTGGTAAATAAAGAGATTCAGCACAATATTTTAAGACAGATGGAAGAATTTCGTCTGGGCCAACAGGTCTTGAAAATGCTTATTATTGAACCAGTGCTCTGCGACGATCGCTCCCTGAGTATCGCTCTGCGATGAGATTTACAATCGCTTCAGACAACATTTTTCATTTACATGCTTCAAAACTTTTTCTTTAAAAATCAACTGTGTGAATTAACAGTTCTAAATAACAATTCTTCTAGAAAACCTGAAGAGTTCAACGAAGAAGACAATGAGTACAATGTGGACAAAATGGAAGCAGAAGAAGATGAAATAGACACACAACAAAGCAGGGCTTATTGGGATGCCAAAAGGGCCAGTAAAAATCAAGAGAGAAGTCTGGAAAAGAGGGGGACCAACAAGAGCAATAATATGAAACAGTTTAAAGGCAAGTTACTGATTTGTTTTAAGTTTGAGGAATGGCGGTTTGGTTTGGTTCGTTCGTTGCAAAGACATTCAAGAGACCTTCAAAACAAGGTATCACCCGACCCACTTTCTTTCTTTTAAAGTTTACTTCTCGAAGATAGGCAAAAAAAATCCCCCTCGCAAACAAAATCGACATGTTCACGAGTTTTTCTAGTTACATTTTAAACGAAACACTCTGTATATCGGAAACGAAACTCCAAAACAAACTTTTAGTTTATGTTTTCTTTCGGAGTTTTGCAAAATCTATATCTTGTTAATTTTTCCCAAATAAGATATGTAACACCTTCTATAGGTAAAGAAAGCATTTTCAAGAAACCCCAGATGCCAGCTCCCAAAAATTTCATAAACAGAATACCAGATTTTAAGAAAAACCCGCACAAATGGACAAAATACACTTTGGAGGATGTGGATGAAGTGACAGATGAAAGCAATAAAAAGTCGGCTATGAATTTTTTGAAGGAACTAGCTGATAGAAAAAGGTAACTTATTCTATTAGAATTAACAAAAAAACACAAAAAACTAGATTTGCTGAACAGGCAGATCAATAATCAATGGGCAATGTTTAAAGTTTAAACTGTGACACGTCACGTTTTAAAAGGCAATTTATGTGCAAGTGCTTTTTTGTCATGTTTAAAAACAAGCTTTAAAAAATATTTCTGTAAAGTTTTCGACAAAAATGACTGGTGCCATTCGAAGCGGCAGATACATTTTTGCATCGGCTCGTTTAAAACTGCATAGGGAAATTTGCCGCAAATTCGCTACATCGTACCTGAGACATCAAATCAGTTCAGTTGTAATTAGAGTATAGATTTATATGATTTAGATAAGAATTTTGTATTCTTGGACAATAAAGAATGTTTTGAACTTTGAATATTTTTTTCTGTTTAAGGTTGGAAAACGACGACTCAATGGAAGAAAAACTCGAAGAACTACCCACGAAAATCACGTTTAAAAAACATACCACAAAAAACTTCAGAAAAGACTTAGAATCAACCACACCAAACACCACACCCAAAGACGAAAAACCTGTTTTTCGAAACTCAAAAGTTGTCATGCCAGAATATGTCATTGGACAGAAAACAAAAAAAGAGAAGAAGATCAAAGCTAGTAAGCCAGAGAAGGGGAAAGAGTTGAAGTTGGATCATTTGGCTTTTGAAGATGATGAATAGAAGTAAGAAAGGTAAGATCCATCTTATAGGATATCCATTGATACCCCAGACATTTTAAATTTAATACCTTAGGAAATCCTACACTTTAACATACTATAAGTCCTTATTTCTAACACATCAACGTCTGCCAGCTTTAACCTGAACATTTGGTTTCCCCGGTTTTCCGAGGTGTCTCCGAGCGCTTTGGACTACCATACAATGCATTTTGAAAAAAATGCATCATACTATAATGAGTCAAGGTTAAAAGAAAAAACTGGTTTTTATGACTTGGTATAACTTTGCACATTTTTTTTTCAATTTTTTTATCAAACCTTGTCTATAATTATCTATACCATTCCTCATCTTAATATAACACATTTTTTCAATAGTTCACTAACTAAGTTTGGACTAAAAATAGTTTTAAAATTACATAAAATATTTTATTAGTATAAAAATGTAAAACATAATATTACTTACTTAATCTAAGTAGGAGTGTAATATAAAACTTGGTTTATAAAATAAATTATTCTAAAAGATCTTTTTATGATTTATTATACATTTAAGAACGCATGAATGGTAACATAGAAAAACTTGATTGTTGTTCTTTGAGCATTGCGAAAATTACAGTTTTAGATTGGGTATCCATGACCAAGAAAATAAATGCACAGGCAATATAAAGTAAAAAAATAAAGAAATATTGCAATCTAATAGACAACTGCTTAACCTTGTTCTGAATCGCATTAAAATAAACGTGAGTACCCAAACTTATAGATACAAAATGTTTGTATACCTTCAAAAAGATTAAGAAAATATTTAGATCTGTACAAATTGTTATCAAAATAGGATTTTTCTGACATGACAAATTATTACTAAATTATTTTAAATCCTGGGAATCGGTCAGTAAAAATCTATTTTTTTAAAGTTTTTGACGTTTCAGTTTATTTAACCATCATCACACATATTCATTTTTGTATATTTGGTCTCACCATTCATTTAAATAATGCAAAAATTGATATAAAATTAAAAATACAGATATAAATAAATAGTAAGACCGATTCCCAGGATTTAAAATAATTTACAATTTAAACGGTCAGGAATAATATTTAAATTATAAATGATTAGTACAATATTCAATTCAATTACTACCTATAAATAAAAAATAAAAAACACCACTTTTTGCACTTCAACAATTTCATAATCATTGTCTTAATAATTACCTACTTTTTTAACTGTGGCATACTTTATAAAATGAATTCGATAACCGTTTAATATTAGTTATCCGGCATATTTTATTATCTAAACTATAAAAAACTTTTTAGAATTCCTTTACAATTCATAAGGGATAAGCGCAGCTCCGTAAGTGATATAACTAGTTTAAAAATTATTATAAAATATGAAAAGCGCAATTCTCTTCGTTGTTGGGTTTATACTCGAAAGCTCTAGCTTGAAGCATGTCCTCTATTATCTATAATTGTCTGAATTGGTTTAAAGCTTCAAAAACCAAAGGTCAAAAAACACAATTTTCTTCATGCAATCCCGGATTTAAGTACAATTTAATAAACCCCCGATGTTTATGTTCCGAAGTTTACACTGTTTTATCTTCCGAGAGTTTTCTTCTCAAATACTGATCAATCATCATTAACAACTCGTTTGTTTTATCGGTATCTATCGACTGGTTAAATGAGCACATGGTCCGTAAATATTTGGCATAACAATTTAATATATCATGTGCCTCTTTACGCACCTCGTTATGATCAAAAACCTTGCAGCGCGTCTTCTACTGATCTCACATTCAGTAGTTTTCGTGTTTGGTATTAGCTTTATTTTTCTGGAAATTATACTAAGTTTTTTGTGTCCCACCGGTTTCTATTCTATAAGTGATTTCCATAATTGAATCTAACGGTATCTCTATAATTGTCTTGAATTGGTTAAAAGCTTCAAAAACCAAAGGTCAAAATCGTTTCAAAACACCATTTTCTTCATACAATCCCGGATTTAAGTACAATTTGTTAAACTCCCGATTTTTATGCTCCGAAGTTTGCACTGTTTAATTTTCTGAAAGACGCCTTTTGAAGAACTAATCAACCATCATTAACAAGTGGTCAACCGGTTGATTGTGCGCATGCTCCATGAATATTTAGCATATTAACTTAATATGCCAGGTGCCTCTATACGGATCCCTGTGCGCTTTGAAGCCTTGCAACGTCGCATAACCCATGACCATGTCCTCCACTGATCCCAAATTAAATAACATTGATGGGTCGTGTTACTTTAGGTTTTTTGGGATTTGTTTGTTTTATCGGTATCTAACGACTGGTTAACTGCGCACATGGTACCTAAATATTTGACATAACAATTTAATATATTATGCGCCCCTTTACGCTCCTCGGTATAATCTGAAACCTGGCAGCACGTCTTGTACTGATCTCACATTCAGTAGTTTTGGTGTTTGTTATTAGCTTTATTATTCTGAAAATTATACTGATTTCCATAATTTAATCTAACTGTATCAAAAATCAAGTACAATTTGTTAAACCCACGATTTTTATGTTCCGAAGTTTGCACTGTTTTATCTTCTGAAAGCCGCCTTCTCAAGTACTGATCAACCATCATTTCAAAGTGATCAACCGGTTGATTGTGCGCATGTTCCATAAATATTTGGCATAATAAGTCAATATATCACGTGCCTCTATACGGATTCCTGTGCGCTTTGAAGTATTGCAACGACTCATAACCCATAATCAGGTCCTCCACTGATCCCAGATGAATAACCATGATGTCATGTTATTTTAGGTTTTCTAGGATTCATTTGTTTTATCGGTATCTATCGACGGGTTAAATGCGCACATGATCCATAAATTTTTGGCATAACAATTTAATATATCATGTGCTCCTTTACGCACCTCGCTATGATCTGAAACCTTCTACTGATCGCACGTTCAGTAGTTTTCGTGTTTACTGTTAGTTTTAGTCCCGCCGGTTTCTATTCGTACGCGATTTTCATAATTTGTTCTAACTGTATCTTTATAATTGTCTTGAATTGATTAGAAGCTTCAAACGCAAAGGTCAAAATGGTTTCAAAACACCATTTTCATCATACAATCCCGGATTTAAGTTGTTTTATTGTTGATTGCACTGTTTTATCTTCTGAGAGTCGCCTTCTCAAGAACCGATCAACCATCATTAACAAGTGATCAACCGGTTGATTGTGCGCATTTTCCATAAATATTTGGCATATTAACTCAATATACCTCGTGCCTCTATACGGATCCCTGTGCGCTTTGCTAAGTCGCATAACCCATGAGCAGGTACTCCAGATCCCAGATTGAATAACCTTGATATGTCGTGGTATTTTAGGTTTTCTGGGGCTCGTTTGTTTTATCGGTATGTATCGACTGATTAAATGCGCACATGGTCCATAAGTGTTTGGCATAACAATTTAATATATCATACCCCTTTACGCACATCGGTATGATCTGAAACCTTGCAGCACATCTTATACTGATCGGACATTCAGTAGTTTTCATGTTTGGTGTTAGTGTTATTTTTGTGGAAATTATACTAAGTTTTTTGTACCTCACTGGTTTCTATTCATACATGATTTCCATGATTCATTATAACTGTATGTCTATAAGTGTCTTGGATTCGTTAAAAGCTTCAAAAGCCAAAGGTCAAAATCGTTTTAAAACGCCATTTTCTTCATACAGTCCCGGATTTAAGTACAATTTGTTAAACCCCCGATTTTTATGCTCCGAAGTTTGCACTGTTTTATCTTCTGAAAGTCGCCTTCTCAAGAACTGATCAACCATCATTAACAAGTGATCCACTGGTTGATTGTGCGCATGTTCCATGAATATTTGGCATATCAACTCAATATACCACGTGCCTCTATATGGATCCCTATGCGCTTTAAAGCCTTGCAACGTTGCATAACCTATGAGCATGTCTTCCACTGACCTCACATTAAGTAATCTTGATGTGTCCTGTAATTTTGGGTTTTCTTGAATTTGTATCGAGTTTTTGGGTGTTCCGTCGGTCTCTGTTCTTGCGTGGGGTCGTGAAATATCGAGATCGTTTCCCCTACATACTTGAAATAAAAAAATCTTGGGTTTTCCTTTAAATAATTTACAATTTGCGTTTGTAAAATAGTTCAGGACTTGAGGAACGGAAATATGCATCCCGTCTATGCCATAGATAAATGTTTCGTTTAATATTTCTCCCCCGTGACTCATTATGCAAACTATACACACATCAGATACCTTTTCTTTTTGGTATTTCGTGAAATCTTTTAGGATAAGTCGCATTTGCTCTGTTGTTATGTTGCTATGCTTTTCTACTATCCAACCTAAAATTAAAATAAAAAATAAAATTTTAGCGTAGATCAATAAAAATAATGATTTTGGGAAACGAAGCAGTATAAAAAGTATTGGAAATTGAGGGAAATATAATGCAGCGATTTTCAGCGGAACTCGACCTAATATTTCAAAAAGTTAAATATAAAAGTTATAGGTAACAAAAGGGTCCAAAAATTTTATATAAGCTATTTTTTTCATAATACATTTTCAGAGAAAAGTTTAAAAAAACGATCTTTCGTTTTTACCCAGCTGCAGCTCGGCCAAAGGAAGGGTAATGTTTTTAAATTGTTGTATGTATGTAAGTAAATATGTTTGTGTTACGTTAGAGGCTAAACGGCTAAACCAATTTTGACAAAAAAGGTGTCGTTGAATTGCTACTGATCGCGAAGGTGCTATAGGCTATATTTTTTTAAACAGGAATCAACATGGCGGTTTTCAGGTTAAGGCATACAAATTATCTAAATTTCAGGCGATTTTATTCAAATTGCTTTGATTACCCATTGCAAATGTCCTCTAATTTGCTGTAGTTACTTTGTAGTCCTCCCTGCTCCCACCCATTTTCCCTCCTGTCATTTCCCCACCCTATTCAAAAACCATATTCGCATAATTTTATCAAATATAGAGCGATTTCAACAATTCTTTCTGCATATGCTTTCAGATTTTTTTTCCAACACTATTTTACTAGCTCCCCCCCCCCCGCCTTTCCCTCTCGCCTCCCCGCCATCCTTATTAGTCATAGTTATAGCTATAATTTTCACAAATATAAAGCGATTTCAAAAGTTCTTTATGCACATGTTTGAAGACTTTTTTCCAACATCATTTAACTAGTTTCCCCCTCCCTCTCTTCGCTCCTCACTCCTTATTACTAATAGTTGTAGCTATACGTTTTACAAATATAGAGCGATTTCAAAAATTCTTTCTACACACGCTTTACGACTTTTTTTTCCAACATCATTTCACTAGTTTTGCCTAGTTTTTTTTATTTCAATTTTTTTTTATTGATTTTTATCGTCGAAATTTTAGACGCGACTAGTTTTATTATTTATTTAAACTTACCTCCCATCTGTAAAAACAGTTTTTCCAAATTTTTCTCGTCGACAATGGCACCATTTCTGTACGGATGACCGGTATCGTTGAAATCATAATTGTTTATGATCAGAAGTCTACCCCTTCGTTTTGACCTTATAAACAAAAAACTGATATGTTTCATTGCATTTCAAATTATTTCTCAAGTTACATTATAGATTGTGAATATTTTTTTGATTCAGAGCTTTTCTTATATATTGGTTGTGTATTTTCATAATCAAGTTATTAAATTTTTATATGAAACTGTATGCTATAGTTTTATAAAATAAGTTCGAAAAACCTCTTGAATGGCTTCCTTAAAAAAAATTGGTTTAAAAAAAATACAAGTTTTATTACATGTTCTGCACAACAACCCTAGGTTTTATAACATGTCCTAAAAAAGTGTTTAAATGGGTAATATCCTGGGGTTTTATTGTAGATTTATATAATATCCCCAAAACGTTTTAAAAATATTTTACGCAATACTCTGCCAATTTATGGGCACCTAAGCTTACACGATTAATGCTTAATGTAATTTTTACCCATTTTGGTCCACGAAAATAAACCCCGGTGACGCGCCCGATTGTAGATTATCCCCTTCCCAGTGTAACACCACTGAACAAAACACATTATAATGTATTTTTTTATCTTCATGGTTAAGTTATCTTTAATATATATAGTACCATACAAGTAATATTTTTACCAGAATCATCGAACATATAACTAAACAGTTATATTACCAAAACCCAACCAAAATAACAAAAAAAAATGATAAACTCGGGCATTTTCGCAAGAATTGGGAGTGATATTAAGAATTTATATATTTTAAATATTTTAAACAGAGAAGGCCAACAGATATCTTAGTTTTATGTACTCTTTATTAGGGTTATCACAATTAAAAAAACGTTTTAGTAACTATTATAAAACCATAGGTAAAATTAGCTTTATGTTTTCAATTTTTCTTACATAAACTTTAGTTTTATAAGAGTTGTATAACAGAAATTAAAAACCATTGGATCTTAATATTTACTACTATTACGTTGCCGCATACTTTATAAAACGTCTTGTATTATAAAGATTGCACAAGGAAATAAACCGTCCTCATGTCAACCCGATTTAATACACTCCTTAAAATAAAAAACGAATTTTTCCAGTCGTATCAGTTTTTTTTAAATTAGCTGTACTTGGGTTTCAAATCAAATAATCAATCAAAGAAGGGGAAGAGGGTTGGGGCAAGGCTTGCTGTTAAAACTTTGAACTGAGCACTTTTATTTTTACTCTTCTGTTGGTTTTGTTAGTATTCTTGTGTTTTTTAAATCAAAAACAATTACCTGCAGCTGTAGTACTCCAAACCACCATTTTGCTGTGGTGTGTCATGAAATTCTTCAGAAAATTTCAGTTTTATTTCGATTGGTTTCGTACATGCGTTGGTCTCTATTGAAGAGGTAAGTTCACCTTCTGGTTCATCATCTTGATCAACGGAAGAACCGTCTTCTGCTTCTAGCCATTTCAAAGAAAAGAAATTACCAAATTATCTTGTAAAGTACCTGAGACGGAGAAAGTAAAATAAAAACCGTAATTTTTTTAAGTTTGTCTTTACTTACCATTCAAGGCTTCTAACAGTTTCGCAAAATTTATTTTACTCTGTCACAGACAAAAACAAATTATTTTTCTAGTTGGTCAACACAAATCAAGAAATTTCTGTCAAAACTTGGTATTTCGTTCTTTAAAATTTGCACAAATTATGTTCAAATTGGACAAATCCTATTATGGAAATGGCAACAACACACAAACACAGACTATATACAAGACGCTAGCCCTACCAAGTGTACTTTGGCTGCCTGACTTCCGCATGCGCAGATCTACCAATATTATTTACCTCAAGTATTACAATAGATGAGCAGGGTGATTTTCACTTGATTTCTAACCACATAAAAATAGAAAGTTTGAAAAACCTAACCTAACGAAACCTAATCAAATCTAACCGAACCCAACCAAAGCAAACTGAACCAATAATTAAAAAAAAAACTTTCCTGACTTCCTACCGAGATCCTAGAGGATGTGAATCCGAACCGAATCGAACCAAACCTAACAAACCAAACTAAACTACAACACTGCTAATTGAGTTTAGTTATGGTTAAGTTTGGATAGGTTCGGTTCGATTCGGTCCGGTTCGGTTCGGATTTACACCCTCTAGGATCCCAGGAAAGAAGTCAGTTTTTTTTTTGAAAAATATTGTTGGTTCAGTTTGCTTTGGTTCGGTTCGATTCGGTTTCGTTCGGTTCGGTTCGGATTTACATCCTCTAGGATCCCGGGTAGTAAGTCAGGAAAGTTTTTTTTTTAGAAAATTATTGGTTCAGTTTGGTTTGGTTCGGTTTGGTTAGATTTGATTGGGTCTCGTTAGGTTAGAAATCAAGTGAAAATCACCCTGCTCATCTATTGTAATACATGAGGTAAATAATTGGTAGATCTGCACATGCGGAGGTCAGGCAGCCAAAGTACCCTTGGTAGGGCTAGCGTCTTCTTTTCCATTTTTGGATTAAGTATAATGCAAAATACCATGCATTTAATGAAAATAGAGGGATTAAGATAAGTTTGACCGTTACAGGCCTATTAAATAGAATAAAGCAAAAAGTACAAAAAAAAAAGAAAAATATAAAAAACGTAAACTGAATGAGAATAAAACACAGTTAAATTTTCTACCTTTAATATACGAGGTGTGACAATAAAATTATAAGACTGTTGTAAAGAACTATCAACGCAGCGTTGCATGCGTTTTTTTCCAATGTTGGAAGCAATTTTAGAAATCATCAGAAGAGCTGTTAAGAAGTCTTGCCGTTTTTTCTTTGACGTGTTCTAATATTTCAAAATGGGTTCCTTTGAACGATTTTCTCACTTTTGAAACCAGGTTGAAGGCGCAAAGGGCCAAGTGGTGGTTAACGACGAGGATCTTCTTATTAGCTAAAAACTGCTTAATGGATAGGGCATTGTGGATCGGGGCATTGTCCTGGTTTTTTCCTTACTTACTTTTTTTTACTTCCAAATATAAATGTTGGTTCACTGTTTGGCCCTCATTCAATAAGCATAACACCCCTAATATCGAAAAAAAGACCTCCATAAACCTAGCAAGCCCACCTCAATTAAAATTAAAAAAATATATTCCAGAATTATGTGCTTTTTATGTGCTAATTTCGTCCACTTTTTAAAATTTTTGTGCTCCTTTGGTTTCCATGGAAATTTAAAAAAATGATTGATGTGCTAGCTTTATGTAAAGCTAGCAAGCCCATACAGAAATGATAAATATTTTTATAATATTTATATGTGAAAATTGAGTGCTTTTTATGTGCTCCCGTTTGCTAAAAAGAAAATTTCATTTACCAAGTTTTTAAGCTTTTTTTTAATGTGGGGGCTGGCTAGGCTTATATAAAAGTTCTTAAGCTGTTTTTTTTTATTGTGTGGGCTTGCTAGGTTTATATAAATCTAGCAAGCCCACCTCAATAAAAATAAATAAAATACATTCCAAAATTATGTGCTCTTTATGTGCTAATTTCGTCCACTTTTTAAAATTTTTGTGCTCCTTTGGTTTCAACGGAAATGTTAAAAAATGATAAACCTAGCAATCCCACACATTAAAAAAAACAAACTTAAAAACTTGGTAAATGAAATTTTCTTCTTCAAACGGGAGCACAGAATTGCTTCTTTGGTTTCCACAGAAAAAAAAATGATTGGCGTGCTAGCTTTATATAAAGCTAGCAAGCCCAAACAGAAATAATAAATATTTTTATAATATTTATATGCGAAAATTAAGTGCTTTTTATGTGCTCCCGTTTGCTAAAAAGAAAATTCCTTTTACCAAGTTTTGAAGCTTTTTTTAAAAAAACATCTGTGGGCGGGCTAGGTTTATATAAACCTAGCAAGCCCACCTCAATAAAAATAAATAAAATACATGCCAGAATGATGTGCTCTTTATGTGCTCATTTCATCCACTTTTTAAAATTTTTGTGCTCCTTTGGTTTCCATGGAAATTTAAAAAAATGATTGGTGTGCTAGCTTTATATAAAGCTAGCAAGCCCATTGGTCGGTCGAGACGTCTTTCGCATGAAAAAAGTCAACAAACCAACCGAACTGTAGCAATAGGGATCTCCAGTCCAATAGTTCCCACTCTTAGGTTACACTTTTGTGTTTTTAGTTAGGAATAGTAGCATAGGGAATAAGTAAAAAATGTAAAGAAACGCAGCTCAAAAACACTTTGACTTACCCTTGGATGAAAGGAACTTGGTACATGGACAACTGCACAGTCGAATCCAAATACTTCCAATCAAAGTAGTAGCAGTAGCACATCAAAGCAATCCATAAAATGTTTATACACGACCGCGGTCTTAAAAAACACGCATGTGATTTCACTTGGCGATCAATATATATCACTGGTATGGAGAGTACCCCAAATATTCGCATGAGCTCCGTTTAGCAAGACGGACCTTGGAGCACTGCTATATGCAGCAATATAGCAGTAAAGGTATGTGTAGAATTAGGGAAAACTTAAATTAAAAAAGGATAGAAAATGGATATACTCAAGGTAGAAAAAAAGCAAAAATAATAAAGTAAAGTCAATGCATTCTTGAGCATATAATTCACCGCGCAAATTCAAATTTTTACCCTTTTTGTAGGCAAGGCATATCTTAGTAACTAAATTAGTTTAAACCAAGAAATAAAAGTAACTTTAAGTATAAAGTTTTAGCATAACTCTAGCAAAAAAAAGAAAATAAAAAGCATTCTAATTTAGATAAATGTCTCTAAATTTTATATCTTAAAACTAAACGCCGGGACGAAGCATTCCGGCCCCCCTGAAAATACCCAGGGTATGGTATTTTCTGAACTAAGCATTAGGGAGAGGGCACAATTTCACCAAAGGCCTCTTGAATAAACCTTTGGAGGTTTTAACTGTAGCAACTCTTACTACATTATCAGTACCAGGGTGCAATCCTACTACTCGTCCCAATACCCAATTTAAGGGAGTGGTTTGATCATCTTTGATCAAAACCATCGTATCAATCGCAATGGGATCAATTTTGTCTTGATTCACTTTAGCGTGCTGTTGCAATGTGTGTAAGTAATCTCTGTGCCATCTACGCCAAAAATCGCGATGCAGTATTTGCAGCAACTGCCACCGAGAAAGCCTATTTAAAGGCACTTGGTCAAAATCGAGGTCTGGAACAGTCGTAAGTGGTTCCAGGCTAAGGAAATGACCGGGCGTCAGTGCAGTCAAATCATTTGGATCTGTGCTGACTGGACACAAAGGCCTAGAGTTGAGGATAGCTTCTACTTGAGTAACCACAGTATAAAGCTCCTCAAAAGTAAGCACCTGTTCTCCAATTACTCGTAGTAAATGAGACTTTGCACTTTTGATGTTACTTTCCCACAAACCGCCCATGTGGGGTGCGGATGGAGGGTTGAAGTGCCAACGAATTGATTCGCGATTAGCAACTTCAGCAAACATCTCGTTAAGCATTTTAGCAGAAAGCGTAAAATTTGACGCGTTATCCGAGTAGACTACTTCCACGCGTCCTCTTCTGGCCATAAAACGTCGGAATGCTGCCATAAAAGCGTCTGCCGATAAGTCTGACACAATTTCTAAGTGTACCGCCTTCGTACAACCGCAAATAAATAGAACGACATAAGCCTTAAGTCGTTTTGCACCGCGCATGCGGCTCATTGTAATAGCAAAACTTCCCGTAAGATCAACGCCAACGTGTTGAAAAGCTTTTGCTTGTGAAACGCGAAATTTTGGCTGATAATTATTGGGGCGCGTGCGCCAGCATGTAGAACAACGCGAAATTATTTTTCTTATATGCCTTTTAGCTGCAAAAATCCAATAATTTTGAAAAAGTAAAAATAAAGTCGTGTTTATGCCGGTATGCATATGTTTCTCGTGAGTATGCGCAATCAATAACTTTGTAAATTGAGAATCACCGGGTAAAAGTATAGGAAATTTTTTGTCATAATCTAATTCCGAATTGCATAATCTTCCGCCAATGCGTAAAATATCATTTTGATCCAAAAACGGATTTAATTTTCTAAAAACCTTTGGCAACGGTTTATTATCGACAAGTAAAGAAATCTCGTTTTGAAAATATTTATTTTGCACGTGTTTTATAAGCACAAGTATTGCATTTTGTAACTCATATTGTATTAACCACGTAGAATTAATAATAATTTTCTCATTATTAAATTTACGCGCGCGAAGATTGTGAATAAAACGTAGTATAAAAGCAACAAGTCTAATTAAACGCAAAAAATTTTAAAATTTGTTAAGCAGACAATCCAAAAAATTTGGTTCAATTGTTGCAGCAAACACCAATTTTCGCTCCTCTTCGAGAGCTTCTTTGGGTGTAGTAATATTATTTTTAGTAAAATCCCATGTCTCTTGTGGCTTACAAAGGAACTCGGGTCCTTGCCACCAAAGGGAACAATTAATTAAATCTGCAGGCAATAGACCACGTGACCCGGGGTCCGCGGCATTTAATTCAGAAGGAACATGGTTCCAATCGCAAGGCTGAATTTTTTCTTGTATGTATGTGACTCGGTTGGATACAAAAGTGCGCCACGCATGTGGTGATCCTTTGATCCAAGAGAGCGCTACCATACTATCCGTAAAAGCAATAATATTTTGAAAAGCAATTTTATTAGCAAAAGTATTTTGAATAAATTGAATGAGTTTAGCTAGCAAAACTGCCGCACAGAGCTCCAAACGGGGAATACTGATTCTTTTTATGGGAGCGACTTTCGATTTTGCGCACACAAAATACGTTTTAATATCTCCGTTTTGATAAACAATACGAAAATAAACCGCCGCACACATACCGCGCTCGGATGCATCGCTAAATCCAACAATTTGACAAAATTGAAAATTAGAGAGATCAATCATTCTTGGGATATAAAAATCAGAAAATAATTTGAGTTCTTCCTCGAATTTTTTCCACTTGGAAATTATTTCCGGGGGTGCTAACTGATCCCAATCTAACTTTATAAACCATAAGTACTGGATTAAATTTTTTGCAAAAAACGTAACCGGTGTAAGAAAACCTAAAGGGTCAAAGCATTTCGCAAGGGTACTAAGCAAATTACGCTTAGTGCAAATTTTTGTATTATAATTAAAAGAATAAAAAAAGTTAAAACTTTGAGGGTTCCACCTCAAGCCTAAAATTTTTAGAGAGTTTGCATCCTCTCGATCCAAAGAGAAGTCTTCGGTTTGTATGTGGGTTGCAGGCAAGTCTGCAAGCAATTTGGGTTCGTTTGATGCCCATTTTTTCAGTTCAAATCCGCCTCGCCCTAATAACTCAATTAATTGATTTTTCATAAGCATGATTTGATCAAAATCATTGCAACTTACTACGCAGTCGTCTATATAGACGCTGTCCTTTAAAATCGCAGAAGCCAACGGTAAGTCTTGATAATCATCGGCTAATTTAAGCAAGGTTCGAATTGCTAAATATGGAGAACAGTTTACCCCGAAAGTCAAAGTTTTTAATTCGTAATCTTGCACCGATTCTTCAGAATTAAAACGCCATAAAATTCGTTGGTATTTATGTTGATTTTCCTCCACATTTATCATTCTGTACATTTTAGAAATATCGCCATTAACTTCAAGATATCAATGAATATCGCTAACAAAACAATATTTATGTAGCCGAAAATTAAGCAAAATTTTAACTAAATCTCCTTGTAGTTTAGGACCCGTGTGAAGGGCTTGATTTAGGCTAGGCTTATTTAAAGAATGACTCGATGCGTCAAAGACAGGACGAACAGGCGTGCTACTCGAGCTTTCTTTTATAACCGCATGGTGAGCAATATAAAAATATTCATGAATTTCTGAGTTATTAGGGGGTGAAACTGCACGCATGTGACCCATATCCAAGTATTCTTGCATTACTTGTGAGTAAGAAGTAAATAATTTTTTATCATTTAGCAAACGTTTTTCAAGCGAGTACAACCGACGCAAAGCAAAGGTTCAGGTATCGCCGAAATCAACGGGATTGATTTTAAAAGGCAACGAAACGGTGTATCTACCGTCCACATCGCGTATAGTAGTTTTTTCAAAATATTTTTCGCAAAAAATATTTGAAGGTGATTTTTTCTCCACCGTAGGAACCTCTTCCAACTCCCAGAATTTTTGCAAAGTATTATTTAAATCAGGAGTGGAAATAGTTGCCATAAAAGTAGAAATATTTTTTGATGCAAAAGCAGCATTTTGCAGAGGCATTTTTCCGAGCAAAGTCCATCCGAAGACTGTATTAATACAAGAGGGGGTGTCTGGACCGAAATAAAGTCTACCTTCTTCTAAAAGTGATCCATAAAGGTCCGCGCCAATAAGAAGCTGAATTCCAGCTTGATTATACCAACTGGGATCAGCTAATTTTAGACCAGTTAAGTAGTGCAAAGAATTTTGGTTAAAAGATACACTTGGCATTTTATCGCAAACTTGGTCTATTAATACAGGTTCTAGACTAAAAATTTTCGATTTATTATCGATAGCAGCAATTTTACAATGCACCGCATGGCGCGCAGTAGTAGACGTATCTCCTAAACCGTTTACATTAAGCGAAATGTTGGATTTAGGAAGTCCGAGTGCATTCGCACATTTTTTCGTTATAAAGGAGCACATGGCGCCATTATCCAAGATTTCGTGCCAATTTCCGTATGCATCACGGATGTGCAGCAAAGCAGTGCAAAGCAACGTGTCATAGTCGCCAAGCACAGTACCCGCGTGAATAGATTTATTTTCAGTAATCTGATTTTCTACGGGGTTAGTTTGTGATCCACTAGACGTCACAGAAGAAGAAGCAATCACCGAAGCTGGGGAGTTGTTTTTTAGGCATAAAAGACTGTGGTGATTTAAAAAACAAAATCTACATCTTTTTTGTGAAGTGCACGAGTTTACTTGATGAAAACTAGCCATGCAGTTGGTGCATCCCTTATTATTTCTAATAAAATCAATGCGTTCTTGAATTGGTTTCGTTAAAAAAGATTCACAGCTAAAAATCAGATGTGTATTTTTTGCTTTGCAGTAGAAACACGTGTTTTGTTTGGAATTTGGAGTTTTTTGTGACTGTCTGTTTGCAAGTAAAACTGTTTTATTTCGTGGATTACGGGGGGATCTCGAGAAGTTCCCTGGTCGTGAGTTTTGAACATTATCTTGTTTCATAGACAAAGATAAAGATTCAAGAGACGTGCAATGTTGCTCTAAAAATTTGTAAATATCTTCGTATTTTGGCATTAAATTAGAAGCGTGATTTTGTTCAAATAACTTACGCGTTCCCGGATCTAATCGATCCAAAAGCAGGTTCGCAGTAATAAAGCACCAACTATGGGTCGCATATCCCATATTTTTTAAGCAATCAAGGTTTTCCTTGAACGTATCTAGCATTTTTCGCAATTCTAAAACGTCATCATTGGATAGCCGAGGTGAGTTTTCGATAGATTTCCAGTAAGAAACCGCACGCAAGCGCTTATTGTCATATCTGGAAATCAGCGTAGTGTAGCAAAGTAAATAATTATTTCCTTCAAGAGGTATATTTTTAATTAAATTTAAAGCAGGGCCTCTTAAAATCGTACGTAAATATTTAAACTTCTCAATGTCCGAGCTCTTACGCGTATGTACAACCGCATTGTAAATCTCAATAAAGCTTGGAAACTCCTCAACATCGCCCGAAAAAGGAGGGACATTTAACTTGGGAAGAGAAAATTCTGGTTTCGGAAAAATAATTGTTTGATTATTTACCTCATTGTGGCTTCGATTTATTTCTTCAGCCTCCACCTCCAATAAATCATAGTGCAAAGCCTCAACCTCTACGCATCTATCCAAAAAATCTTTTTGTATTTTATTCTGAGCTTCCAGAGCTTCAGAATCGTCTGAAATCAAGATCAGTTAAGCATTATGATGCTTTTCAAAGCTCTTACAACAAGAAGAAAGTTTTTTAAAGTTAACTTTAAACCTTGTGTGAGCAGCTGGATTTGTTTTCGCCTGATTGGCATAGTGTTCAAGCACACTCAACTGATTAACTGCAATCTGACGCAAGGCCTTAGCCGAGCTTACCTTTTTTTCGGTATCGTTTACCATTTTAAAAGGTTAAAGTGCAAAGCAAAGCAATAGTTAATAAGGGAAGCAAATTTAAAAAATATATCGTACTACTTTTCAAATTCCCTCGTAAACCAAGATTCAAAGCAATATTAAAAGGCCAGCGGCTTTTAGCAAATATCGAGTAAAGAACAGCAAGTTTTTAGCAAAAAGTATAAATGCTAATAAATATGCACAAAAAATTTAGCAACTGATAAGAGTTTCTGAATTTGTGTAGGTACGCAAGGAAACGCAATCCTTACATACATCGACAGCGCAATAATTTTTAATTTTGAAGAAAAATAAATTTTTCAAAATTTGTATGCAATTTGTATATTGCACAAATAAAAAATGCAATGCAAGTTGGTACGTGCAACGTACAATAGACACACCGTAGATAAAATGTAAAACCTAAGATATGCCTTGTCTCAAAAAGACGCAAAGTAAAGTCCTAACTTCAAACACAATTATGCAACTCTGAGAGCACCTATTACGCAGAACGGGAAATCCGGCTCGCAGGACCAAAAAATGGTCGGTCGAGACGTCTTTCGCATGAAAAAAGTCAACAAACCAACCGAACTGTAGCAATAGGGATCTCCAGTCCAATAGTTCCCACTCTTAGGTTACACTTTTGTGTTTTTATTTAGGAATAGTAGCATAGGGAATAAGTAAAAAATGTAAAGAAACGCAGCTCAAAAACACTTTGACTTACCCTTGGATGAAAGGAACTTGGTACATGGACAACTGCACAGTCGAATCCAAATACTTCCAATCAAAGTAGTAGCAGTAGCACATCAAAGCAATCCATAAAATGTTTATACACGACCGCGGTCTTAAAAAACACGCATGTGATTTCACTTGGCGATCAATATATATCACTGGTATGGAGAGTACCCCAAATATTCGCATGAGCTCCGTTTAGCAAGACGGACCTTGGAGCACTGCTATATGCAGCAATATAGCAGTAAAGGTATGTGTAGAATTAAGGAAAACTTAAATTAAAAAAGGATGGAAAATGGATATACTCAAGGTAGAAAAAAAAGCAAAAATAATAAAGTAAAGTCAATGCATTCTTGAGCATATAATTCACCGCGCAAATTCAAATTTTTACCCTTTTTGTAGACAAGGCATATCTTAGTAACTAAATTAGTTTAAACCAAGAAATAAAAGTAACTTTAAGTATAAAGTTTTAGCATAACTCTAGCAAAAAAAAGAAAATAAAAGGCATTCTAATTTAGATAAATGTCTCTAAATTTTATATCTTAAAACTAAACGCCGGGACGAAGCACCCATACAGAAATGAGAAATATTTTTATAATATTTATATGTGAAAATTGAGTGCTTTTTATGTGCTCCCGTTTGCTAAAAATAAAATTTCATTTACCAAGTTTTTAAGCATTTTTTTTAAATGTGTGAGCTGGTTGGGTTTATATAAAAGTTCTTAAGCTGTTTTTTTTATTGTGCTTGCTAGGTTTATATAAACCAGCAAGCCCACCTCAATAAAAATAGATAAAATACATTCCAAAATTATGCGCTCTTTATGTGCTAATTTCGTCAACTTTTTAAAATTTTTGTGCTCCTTTGGTTTCCACGGAAAATTCTGGAATACATTTTTTACATTTTTATTGAGGTGGGTTTGCTGGGTTTATGGAGGTGAAAAAAAAGACAATGAGCGTCATATGGATGTGCTGGAGCGCCCTTCTCGTTCATCTTTAACTTCTTCACAACCCTCGAAAAAGCTTTTACGTCACATAAAAATCATTGCACTACCCATACACTGCTTTCCATAGACATCTTTTAGCATTTGAAAGTATTTTGAGTTTTACTTTAAATTAATATGTTGCTCAGTTTTCGTTTATCATAATTCCGCCAAATGATCCGCTTCAAACCACTGCGTAAGCCAAACTAGTAGAGGAAAGGCGACAAGATTGCGTGCGTTAGTAGAACGCACATCAAGGTGAATATAACCGCCCGAGGCGTGGAGATTTAAAACCTGTTAGTACGGGGGCCAGTCTTAAAATTTAATTGGCATACCTCGTATATACTCAAATATCAAAAGCGTTAAAAAAAGTGTGGAAAGTAATACTTTTCCGCATGCATCAAGGTTTACTCGGGCAAGCCGTGTGCCGAAAATCTACTTTCCGCATTGTTATTTTTTGACCTTTAGACACTAAAAACCAAAAGAGCGTGCATGAAAAACACTTTTCGCGCACGTCAGTGGCGTATATAGAAAAAAGTTTCGGGTTGGCCCGAGACAGTTTGGGGGGGGGGGGCCGGGACCACATATTTTATGCTATTTTATGTTTGTATTCATGAAATATGTGGAAAATATCCAAAAAAATCTTAGCTTCGGGGAGGGCCCGGGCCCGTATATACGCCACTGGCGCACGTCGTGCGGTGAGTGAAAAGCGAACTGACATATTTCACACGAGTGTAAGAAAATAACTTTCTAACGAATGATGTCGCTATTTTTCCAACGACCACAAGATATTAAACCCGAATTGCCTTGTTATTCTTTGTTAAAATCAATTTTTTTTTTCGTTCCTAAAGACAAAAGTATGTTCTTCTCTGGAGAGGAACATATGTTTCTAATATTTACTTTAATGTTTTTTTAAATGTTTCTCAAACAAACCTATAGTAAAACATGAGATATGATACTAAAGCAGTGATATATGGCTCTGTAAAGAAAGAGCATGTAACAACATAAAAGAGCGCAGAAATGCGTTTACCAAAAGAACGCAAAACAAAAGAGCGGTAAGAAAACAGCACTGTAACAAAAAGGTGAGTAAAGAAACCGCTGTAATAAAAAAGTGTCTTATTAAACAGCGTTGTAACAAAACAGCATGGTAACAAAAGAGCGCTGAAAGAAAGAGCGCGGAACAAAATGACGCTGAATAAAATAATGCTGTATCATTGGATGCATTTTGTTGGACTTAAACAAACCTTACATATTTAACTTAACATAATCTAGTTATTATAACAACCCAGCCTACCCTAACCATAAAGAGCACATGGACAAAATAGTGCATGTATAAAAAGAGTGTTTTATTAGATTAGTGCTATTTTAGGTTATGTTATGTAAGTTTTTTTTGTAATCTAATAAAACGGTGCTAGTTTGTTACAAACAGCCCAGTTATTTGTTACAATCTCTATTTTGTAACATTCTATTTTGTAATGTAGTCTTTCAGCACTGTTTTGTTACAAGCTTTTTTTTACAGGGCTCGTTTTTTATAGTGCCCTTTCGGTGCATAGCCGTGATTTATTGATATTTGAATGGCATTTTACTTATCAATGGATACAATATATAAAAAATGGTTTCAATGCAAGTGTGATTGTTGTTACATTTTAACCGCCGTATCAACACATACCAATCATTCAATTAAAGATAATGTAATTTTTTATAATCCATACCTGGCATTCTAAAAGCTTTAATAGTCTTCCTAGGAGGCTTTAGCATATCGGCGATCGATCTATGTCCAGTCTCGATAAGTGCTTCCAAAAACGCACCAAATGCGAAATCGATTTTCTCCTGAAGAGTGAACAGAAACACTCTGCGGTTGTGTCTGTCATCGGTTGTTTGGAAAATTTGGATTATCTGTGTTGTAGTAGATTATACTTTTGTTATTTTTTTTCTCATTTAATTATCAATAATTTAAAATGTTCAAATCAAATCAAATCAAACAAGCTTTATTGTCAGAACTTCAAACAAAATTATTGACAAAGCAAAAAATATCTCTACATTTGACTCTACACTCTCAATCTAATCTAATCCAGATCTAGTGATACTTTTCCTTTAAAATAAATGTATATAGGCAACATTAATTTAAAAATTAATATTCAAATTAAGAACCAAAATATAAAAAATAAAAAATTACCACGCAGGTACATGTAGGTACTTAAAAATCAAAACAATACAGAGTAAAAAACAATTAATAAAATGGAATAAATTTTTTTTAAAGGTATCACAGTCGAAAGGTTAATATTTTAAGTTTTAAAGTTTAAAAAATTAGTTATACTCATATGTATATAAACATAACAGAGTTATAAATTTTAAAAGATAATAAAACAAACAAATCTACAAAATTTAAGAAATAAAGATATATAAGTTTTAATTAATTAACTAACTAACTGGAACAAAATAAAACAATGTCAACATAAAACAAATAAATAAAGACCAAGCAAAACAGAACAACAAATAACGCTATAAAATATTTATTTAAATCATAGAATAATCTAATTATTATACAATTCCTGTAAGCTGTAAAATGCCTTGGAAACCAAGAACTCTCTTGTGCATGCACGAAAGGTAAAATATTCCCTGATGTTTCTTATGTCTTCCGGCAGGCTATTAAAAATTTTTACACTTTCGTAAATTATTGAATTTTTTGTTAGTGCAGATCTGGGCATTGGTAAGGGCAGATTATTGTGCCTTAAGTCATATTGATTTTCTCTCTGAAATCCCTGGAACTTTTTAAATATCAAACATACAGTTTCTAAGATAAAGATAGATGGAACCATTAGAATCGCGTGCTCAATAAAAAGAGGCCGGCAGCTGTCCCTGCATCCAGCTTGGCATAGATACCTTAATGCCCTTCTCTGTAGCACAAAAACTGATTGTATTGAGGACTGTGTCGAATATCCCCAGAATGCTATGCCATATCTCAGGTGAGATTCTACTAGAGCATGGTAGGCAGTTTTAGCTGCAAGTCTCCCTAGTTCATGAGTGATTGTTTTTATAAGAAAACAACCTTTTGCTAATTTTTTATTTAGTTGATCGATATGAACATTAAATTTGAGCTTTGAATCTATATGAAATCCGAGAAACTTGACATTACTTTTTTTTTCCAGATTATGATCATCAAGTGTTATGCCTTCAAGTGAACACTTAAATGAAAAAATATTTGTTTTATTAATATCAAACACAAGAAAATTAGCATCACACCATTCCTTGACCCTACCCAGATCTTGTTCCACTATTCTTGCCAAAATATTCTAGTTCCTATGTTTCCAAAGGATGGTGGTGTCATCTGCAATTTTTTTTTTCTATTTCACAACTTTAATCTATTTCTCTACTAGTAGTACAAAAAGGAAGACTTGGGAGGCCTTACATCTGGTAAGTAGGCCTAGACTAGCTAACACCATTCAAACAAGGGGTTAAAATTGTATGACTCCTGAACATTTCATATTAATTTGACAAATGGTAGTCTAACAATAAAATGTAAATATTTAAATTTTGAAAAAATTGCTTAAAATACTGAGTTCTTCATGAATTCTGGTAATTTTCATAATTTTTGCTTAGCTGTTTTTAACCTAGATGAACTTTTGTCTAATTATTATAATATTTTCATGAGATATAAAGTTTTTACGACTTTTTCAAATGATGTCCAATTTTAAACATGATAAAAAGGCACTAAAAATGTTTATAAAAAAAATTGCTGTACCTAGCACATGAGCTGAGAAATTGATAAAAGTTTTCAAACACACCACTAGTTTTTTGATAATTAGTGTAGGATCAAATGCTCTTACAGGTTTGGTTACTTAGTTGCTAAATTATTGGATATTAATTAATTAATTGATCAAATTAAAATTAAATTAGTTTTAACATTTGACTGATTATCTCCTAGCTTTCCCGAAAGTACTTAAGCATTTCACATTTGCTAAGGGACCATTCTTAAATTGTGTACCTAACACTCAAGGAGGGGGTTTTTTTAAGGTGTTTTTTCTTTGAAAATGCATCACATAGGGGGGCTGAATTTTTGTTATATTTAAAAGTTATTTTTAAACAAAGCTATGATCAAAAATAAATGAATTTTAATCATGTATTAATACACATAGATTTTAATAAAACTTTAAGATGATTGTAGTAACACAGTAAAGCTATACCTTAAAGCTTTCAACTCAAGCTCTTGTATCTTATGACTGATTTTCTGGTTCTTTTAAAATTGGCTACCACATATAAAAACTTAATTTTAATAATAAGAACCAGTTTTTTTACTTTGCCATCCATATCTCTTCTAGGTATTCCATAGATTACATTGGAAGTATTTCTCTTTGAAGCAAATTTAGGCAAAATAAAAATAGTTAATTGTGAATGAAATTTACCCTACGGAACCTAATGCTCAAATTCACATTTCAAGTAAAACACCTTCCTACTCTAAAAACTCATGACAGGTATATAGGACCAGAGCCATTGTATACATCTTTTAATGCATAAATGCAGGCATAAATGTAAACATAACCCTCATTTCTCTTTTCTTTTTAAAGTGGAAAAGACTGAAATAGGTAGATAAGTATTTGAGTTATGCTTAAATGCATTTAAAAATTGATAAATTACAGAAAAATGTAGTTACTAATCTTATTTAACCTAATCTGTGATGTAGACAAATAATGATTTACCTCATATTCCTCAAAGACCTTCTTTTCTACCATCTTTGTCGCCACCAGCCTCAGATCATTGATCTGCACCAACTCTTGCCAGTGTTGTATTATTAGCTGGGCCATAAGCTCTCGATTTAATAATTTATTGTTTTTATTAATAAAAAATTCATTAATTTTTTCACGAGTCGTTAAATACCGAGATGAATTCCAAGACGTGCGCAAGCGTTGATCTGTCACTTCTACCAACCAATCAACTGAGAGATATTTCAGTATGGTTTTATCAGCAACACTTTAATAATTCCCAGTTCTTTTTGATGAAAATTCGTCGTTTTTGTTCTGTGAAAATGCCGGTGACGTGCAAGTTGTGTGACAAATTATTTAGTGCCCAATTTAATTTGAATAAACACTGTCATCGGGGTTCTACTGTATGTCTATGCTACGATAAACATTTTTTTTTAAGATTTAGCGCATTTAAATTTGTCAATACTAGGAAAGCTGGAAAACTATAAGATCGATCAAAAAAGAAACATGCAGAGATATTATTTCACCAATACCAGACAAAGAATGGGATGAGCATTTTAAAAAACTTTTAACTGAAGATAGAGCAGAATTCAAGGAAGACGAAAGAGACAATATCATTAGAACGATGGGATCTCCAGTACCCCTCACAATATCTGAGGTCAAAAACGTGTGCAAAACCTTAAAAAGCGGTAAATCTGCCGGACCCGGAAATATCCCAGCGGAACTTATTAAATATGACACTGAAGAATTGTTTTGTAGATTACGGAATCTTTTCCAAAGATATTTAAATGGAGCTGTAGTACCAACTGAGTGGAAAACGTCATATATATCCACAATACACAAAAAAGGAAGAAAAGATATATGTGACAATTATAGAGGTATATCTGTAACTAGTACGCTAAGCAGAATATATGGCAAAATAATAAGAAATAAAGTGGAGAGCGAATATAAAGATATGGAGGCAGAAGAACAAGCTGGTTTCAGGGCGGGTAGATCGACTTCAGATCATCTCTTTTGTATAACCCAAGTTATTGAAAAGAAAATGGCATACGGACAAGAGCTCCATCTGCTTTACGTAGATTTGCAGAAGGCATATGATAGTATACCACTAAATCTACTTTGGAAAGCGTTGGAAAAGACAAACATAAGCGTACAACTAATTAAGGCCATCAAAGAGTTATACCGCAATAGTAAGGCAAAAGTTAAAATAAAAGCAAAACTAACCAAAGGCTTTCAAGTAAATAAAGGTCTTAAACAAGGTTGCTGTATCTCGCCTACGCTCTTCAAGATATATTTGGAACAGGTCCTTAAAGTCTGGAAGAGAAAATGCCAAAACATGGGAATTCCGTTGAATGAAACCACCTTGTATACTTTATGTTTCGCCGATGATCAGATAGTGGTGGCTCAGGATTATGACGACCTCGAATATATGACACGAAAACTAATAGACGAGTACAATAAGTGGGGACTAGAGGTTAATATCAATAAGACAGAGTATATGTGTATTGGTGGAACGAAACAGGATCTAATCTTAAATACTGGGCAGCGAACTCAGTCCTGTGATGAGTATAAATACTTGGGTCTAAAAATTACAGCTGACGGAACACTAGACAAAGCTATAAAAGATAGAAACGTACAAGGAAGAAAAGCAATAACTTTATTAAATGGAATAATTTGGGACCAAAGTATATCAAAACATAACAAAAAGCTTATATATAACACCATTGTAAAAAGTATTATTACATACGGCTCAGAAGTATGGCCAATCAAAGATAGAACACAAAAAATGCTTTCCGCTACGGAGATGGACTATTGGAGAAGAGCAGCAGGGAAATCAAAAAGAGAAAGAGTTACCAATCAAAGAATAAGAGAAATTATGACAGTGGGTGAACGTACTCTAGTGGATGATATAAGAACAAAACAACTGGTATGGTACGGACATGTACAAAGAATGGATGATGGAAGACTACCTAAACAAATATTACAATGGAAACCAACTGGCCGAAGAAAACGAGGAAGACCAAGGAGAAGCTGGAGAGAAGGAATAGATAGTGAAATAAGAATAAGAGGCCTAGATGATGAATTATGGGCAAATAGAAACGAGTGGAGATTGGGTATCGGAAGACGTAGAACGTTGTGAAACCGATAAATATATATATATATATATATATATATATATATATATATATATATATATATATATATAAATTTGTCAATACTCCCATGGCAAAACAAAATAAACGTGAAATGCATAGAGAAGAAATACTGCATATACCTCAAAAAATATTAATCGCAGCACATAGATATTGTATATGTTTGAAATCAAAAAGAAAAGACGAATCTTAAAATGCAAAAATATACAGGGTGTTCCCTCTAAAAAAATCGACTTTATTGTCACACAGGGTGTCCCAAATTCGTTGTTTTTTTGTGGTGTCGGGTATTTCTAGGGGA
This sequence comes from Aspidapion aeneum, assembly GCA_963576565.1. Taxonomy (NCBI): domain Eukaryota; kingdom Metazoa; phylum Arthropoda; class Insecta; order Coleoptera; family Brentidae; genus Aspidapion; species Aspidapion aeneum. The sequence continues at coordinate 38,203,956 of OY755045.1, forward strand.
GAAAGAAAAAAACTGAGCCCCCTTTGCGACGCTCAAATTTTAAGAGAAGCCTAAAGGTGAAAACTACATTTAGATATAGCAAGCCGTTTTTAAGCTACGGAGTGTTTTTGTCTGCATTTTGCTTTTGTGTAAATAGCTTTCTTATAGGTCTTTTCTTGAAGAATTGACAGATGTCAACGGTTTTTATTTATCTCTTTTGGTTTTTAAAATATTGCATAAAGTTGTTATTTTTCTTACAGAATAACTCTAAAACTCTCTCTAAAATTTCCTTTAAAATGATGTATCACACTCAATATTTTAATTTTTAATTTTTTTTATTGTTTTCTTTCATTTTATTTTTTAATCACCTCTTTATTATTTTTTAATATTAAGCAAACTAAAATATGTGGTAAAAAAAAATATATATATATAAAGAAATCCCACTAATCCCATAAAGAAAAATTAATTTTATGTGATATCTCAAAAACTAAACGTGACAAATGAAATTTAATTTAACAGTTGAATTCCTCTTAAAAAAGTGTCTATTTCACAGAAATAAAAATATTAATAAATAAACAAGTTATAGACCCCTTCCCAAAATGTAGACTTTTAAAAACACCCCGTAGTTTAAAAACGGCTTGCTATATCAAAATGCGATTTTCACCTTTAAGGTTCTTTTGAAATTTGAGTGTCGCAAAGGTTGATGAGGTTTTTTTAGTTCCTCTAGGAATACCCGAAACTCCCCAAAAACATCGAATTTGGGACACCCTGTACATGGTGACGGATAGAAAAAAATTATGTTGGCTTTTAAAGTTCATCATCATCATAATTAACCAAAAAAAATCTACAATTTATTATAGCCCTTTATTTTCAATGATAAAGTTGCTGAGTGCTCCGGTTATAAAAAACCACCCGGTACCTACATAAAATCATACCTAAAAATTAGAATTTACCATTATTTTATACCTTGAATTTTTTATTATACGTTAAGCTCTTCGATCTCGCGCCAATCCCGGTATTCGCGCCAATCCCGGTATTCGCGCCAATAATTTAAATAAGACATTTTGACGTTAATTTTGGCGCATGCTCCTTTGATGGAATTCATCTCGGTATTTAACGACTCGTATTTTTTCTTTGTTTTGGGAAAAATAACCAATAAATTTCACTGGAGTATAAATTTCCAGTGTCCCTTGAAGAAATGATTGGTTGAATGCATGCGTAAGTTCGGTTTATCACGCGGATCGTTTACGTCAAGCTTACATTATCTGGGGTACGTTCAGATAGCACGTCGGATGTGGTCGGGCGCACTCAAATCCGTTCAGATTGAAATCTAGGTGAAAGATACTCTCGTTCATATTGGTCGAAAATAACGTCGGACGAATCGCCTTTTACACCCTTCTCTATGAGGTGGGTGACAAACGCTCGACTTGCGCAGTAGGTATATAAACCAAGCCCCCCAATTTAAAAAAATATATATATTTTCGAAAACATTATATAAAAGTGGCATTTTCCATAAAAAAATAATCAATTTTTACTTAAAAACACTCTTTCAGATGCAATTAAATGGATCCTTTACAGAATTTCATTTTGACTGTTTAGTTTCTACTTAGGAGAATGTAGAGAATGGATGTTTATTTTTATTTGGACAAGTTGTTATAGGAATATAAATAATACCTAGATATTACTTTGTGCTTTCAAATTAAAATAAAAGACATTTAAACTATGTATATTTGTATTCTTTATTTAATAGTAGATAATGTAACCATATAAAGAGGTTTGACATAATGTAATTAAAGATCTCTCAACGCTTCAGCAAACACTTAATGATTGAGAATTTGTCTTCTTTCGCATTGTCATTGTCAAACGCTATTATATTATATCCTTTGAAAGTATTGAGCACAGGCACTTAAAACCTGTATTGCTTGTACGTACAACAAAGAAAATAAATTTACAGAAAACACAACTTTTAAATCTAAAACAAAACTTTATTTGTCTAATAAAACTCTGTCAGCCACCAAAAGTCGGGTACTCCAAAATACTCTCTATTTCCATTTTTCAAAACCAAAAAACACTTATTTGCGTTTTTGTTAACTCTACTAAATCAACTGTAACAAGTTTTTAAATCTGATCGAATTTATATATATTTATCGGTTTCACAACGTTCTACGTCTTCCGATACCCAATCTCCACTTGTTTCTGTTTGCCCATAATTCATCATCTAGGCATCTTATTCTTATTTCACTGTCTATTCCTTCTCTCCAGCTTCTCCTTGGTCGTCCTCGTTTTCTTCGGCCAGTTGGTTTCCATTGTAGGATTTGTTTAGGTAGTCTTTCATCATTCATTCTTTGTACATGTCCGTACCACACCAGTTGTTTTGTTCTTATATCATCCACTAAAGTACGTTCACCCACTGTCATAATTTCTCTTATTCTTTGATTTGTAACTCTTTCTCTTCTTCTGAGCCGTATGTAATAATACTTTTTACAATGGAGTTATATATAAGCTTTTTGTTATGTATACTTTGGTCCCAAATTATTCCATTTAATAAAGTTATAAGTTCCCTGCTTTTCTTCCTTGTACGTTTCGATCTTTTATAGCTTTGTCTAGTGTTCCGTCAGCTGTAATTTTTAGACCTAAGTATTTATATTCATCACAGGACTGAATTCGCTGCCCGGTATTTAAGATTAGATCCTGTTTCGTTCCACCGATACACATATACTCTGTCTTATTGAGATTAACCTCTAGTCCCCACTTATTGTACTCTTCTATTAGTTTTCGTGTCATACATTCGATCGAATTTATCATTTTTAAAAAAATATATTTTAAGGTTAGTTTATTACACCCATACCGTTCACAAAGGCAAGACGTCCGGCGATTTACCCATGACGTCATTCGCTCGGCAAGACGTCTCGCCCGACGTTTCAATCTGAACGTACCCCTGGGTGCGTTTAAGCGACGGTCCGTAAATAAGCCGGTTGTCTGGTAACTCCCAGGCAATAAGGACTCGGCAGCCTACGACGCGGCAATTTTCCTGCTCCACGATCAATAAAGAGAGACCTATACATAATATTATGAGAGAAATAAAGATAGAAGCCGTAAAAATACCAAAATTTATTAAATAATTTAAAAATTTATGATAAAAATTCCAACAGTTTTATAAATATCAGATTCAGGATACGATTATACATACTTTTCCTAAGTTAATTCGACTCTCTTGTTCATATAAATTTAACTTTTTTCGCCGAACACTCAAGCAAACTAGCCACATATTATTGATTTTTTAGGAAGTAATTAAAATGAGTTTCTTTTGAGAAATTGTATTAAAACAAAATTGAAATGACTAGAAGTTAATGGCAGTAAGGGAACATTTAGAAATTACATAACGCAAATATTCAGGATTTTTGATCCCCCATTCTTAACGCATTTTCAAGAAAAATTATAATAAAAATACATTGACTGTAACGCTTATATTCCTTCCCTCCTGCTTGAGCATTATACAGGGTGTTCCAAGTTAAGTGTCCACCATTTGCTAACTTTTTTATTATTCAAGATAGAAAAAACTTTAAATTGGCAAACTAGTAGAATTGTTGATGCTCTTTAAGATGCTTAAATAAAAAAAATCGAACACCGAGTTTTCGAGTTTTTTCAAAAAACATAAAACCAATTTTGATTTAAACACCCTGCATTTTATAATTTTCAAAAATTCTACCAGTTTGCCAGTTTTAACTTTTTTCTATTTTTAATAATAACAAAGTTAGCAATGGTGGACATTTAACTTGGAACACCCAGTATATAATTTAAAAATAATCCTCAACAGTTTTTTTAAAAATTATATTCCAAGTAACAAAAAAACTGTACCTATCTAATTACAGAATAGTTACAAAATAATTTTCTTTAACTTTTTTACTGTTTTTCGACTCTCATCAGTCCCTGTATGATCAAGCTTTCGTTTCATTGTGGATTCATTTTGTTTTTTGGTATTTATAAATTTGATTCTTATCATCGCTCTTTGTTTTACAAATGAATTTACCAATTTATATGGAATAGAAACTATCGCTTCACAATATTTGTTTTAAATTTAAAACTGCTGCCATGCAATTTTATGAACCATTGGTCCATTTTGTTTCCATGATGGTGAAGGCTCAGTTAAGCCTCCAAAAAAAGGCTTTGCATGAACATGAAATGTTGGTTCATTTTCATATGTATAGCAACCAAGTTCAGAGAACTCATTGTGATGCTTTCATGCTAAAAGTCCTGCAATATAAACTAAACCATATTTTTCACACATATTTTTTGTAGATGTTGATACAGAAAACGAAGTAGATGAACTAGCACTAAATTTCTTTTAGTTAGTCTAAAATTTCTTTTAGTCTTTAATACATTTATAGCAAGCACGGAACAGGTAACACTACTTAGGAGATGACAAAACCCAAAATGTACAAAATTTCCTGACAAAAGACGAAATTACGCTATAAACAGCGTTTGACTGAAGATTCCTAGGAAAACTGTGACGTAGCTCTGACGTCATGGCCGTCATGACACCGAGTTACCAGATAACCGGTTTATTTACGGACCGTGGGTAAAAAGATATATTAAAACGTAGTGCCCGAGCAAGGACTATAGACATAAACGACTGCTTACTTCCATTTAACCTGTGTTAACAAATTGTGCGGGGTGAGGAGAGCGGCGTGACGTCACCACTTGTGCTAAATCCTATGTTTACGTTCGTTGTATATGATGTTATTCGTATTTTCAAGACAGTTTTGTTGACATTTCGCTTAATAGTTTGTGTTTTTTGGATTGTTTCATTGCAGTGCTACTAAGAAAAGACATATAAATAAACATTTTCACGTTTGGTTTGTTAACAGTGTGTAAAAATTCGATTCAGGACAGAGAAGAACGTTTGTTTACAGGGTAAAAAAATGGCCACGATTTTCTCAGCAAATGGGCTTCTTGTTTAATAATATCTATGAAGAAAATTACAAAAGATTGTAAATTGAAAAGGAATATTTTTCTAAATTAAATATTATTATTTATATTAATTAATATTTTTAATTTATTGTATGTATCTGTACTTTTCTGTTTTTTTGTAAAAATGTAATAATAAATACTTTTTTTATGTTCTATATTCCCGTTTTTTAATTATCTAATTAATAATCTCTTAAAATGCTTTAAAAAGCGGTTGTAATAATTAAACTATACATTATGTGCATTTTTTCCTCTTTCTTTTTTGTCTATTTGTTAAGAACAATATTTGTGCTTTTCCTTTTTTAAATAAATCAATAAATTTTTCGTCTACCTATATTGCCGTTTTTAATTATTATCGCAATATAATCTTTACATACTTTTAAAACAATTGGACAAATTATGGGTGTCCCATAACTTGGGGGCCATAGTGCAGCAGGTGATAGAGGAGGTTATTTCCAAAAAAAAAGTTTATTTAACACATCTGTTTTTAAAATATAGGATTTTTAATGTTAGAGGAGTGAGGGAAAAAGGGTTTTGCAAATAAAAGAAAATCTATCACCAACAGCTGAATACTCAGCTAATTGTGATTAAAAAATGTAATACTCCTTTTTTTAATAAAATTACACGTTAAGAAGATACAGGCTGTCAAAATTACCTCCAAAAATGTATAAAAAATAATAATTTTTTTTTAAATTAATTTTTGCTTACTTATTCTTTTAAAAAATATCAATAATATTTTATTTATTATTATGTGTCGCTAAAGGCTTGTTTTTATTAACAAAAAATATTTAAAAAAACATTGCGTTTAATATGGCATTTATAAAAGTTTATACCAAAAATAGTTTTTTCTAAAAAAAAATTGACCGACTAATTTTTTTTCAAAATAAGTTTTATTTCAATTTATTGCTCTTGTTCTGATACACGACTTTACCCAATTTCATGTTTTTACTGCGTTTTAAAAAAAAGTTATTATCAAAAAAGTTAAAAAAATTGCCAACTTTGATCCTACTAAGAGTTTTAACCCATGGATTACTTTTTTAATAATCAAAGGTGAGAAGAATGATCAGTGATAAGAAGAATCAATCATGGATGCAAAAGTGCCAGAAAATAGATTCTTACTTAGGAGGTAGGAGAAGTACCGAAAGCTGGAAAACTATAAGATCGATCAAAAAAGAAACATGCAGAGATATTATTTCACCAATACCAGACAAAGAATGGGATGAGCATTTTAAAAAACTTTTAACTGAAGATAGAGCAGAATTCAAGGAAGACGAAAGAGACAATATCATTAGAACGATGGGATCTCCAGTACCCCTCACAATATCTGAGGTCAAAAACGTGTGCAAAACCTTAAAAAGCGGTAAATCTGCCGGACCCGGAAATATCCCATCTGAACTTATTAAATATGGCACTGAAGAATTGTTTTGTAGATTACGGAATCTTTTCCAAAGATATTTAAATGGAGCTGTAGTACCAACTGAGTGGAAAACGTCATATATATCCACAATACACAAAAAAGGAAGGAAAGATATATGTGACAATTATAGAGGTATATCTGTAACTAGTACGCTAAGCAGAATATATGGCAAAATAATAAGAAATAAAGTGGAGAGCGAATATAAAGATATGGAGGCAGAAGAACAAGCTGGTTTCAGGGCGGGTAGATCGACTTCAGATCATCTCTTTTGTATAACCCAAGTTATTGAAAAGAAAATGGCATACGGACAAGAGCTCCATCTGCTTTACATAGATTTGAAGAAGGCATATGATAGTATACCACTAAATCTACTTTGGAAAGCGTTGGAAAAGACAAACATAAGCGTACAACTAATGAAGGCCATCAAAGAGTTATACCGCAATAGTAAGGCAAAAGTTAAAATAAAAGCAAAACTAACCAAGGGCTTTCAAGTAAATAAAGGTCTTAAACAAGGTTGCTGTATCTCGCCTACGCTCTTCAAGATATATTTGGAACAGGTCCTTAAAGTCTGGAAGAGAAAATGGCAAAACATGGGAATTCCGTTGAATGAAACCACCTTGTATACTCTATGTTTCGCCGATGATCAGATAGTGGTGGCTCAGGATCATGACGACCTCGAATATATGACACGAAAACTAATAGAAGAGTACAATAAGTGGGGACTAGAGGTTAATATCAATAAGACAGAGTATATGTGTATTGGTGGAACGAAACAGGATCTAATCTTAAATACTGGGCAGCGAATTCAGTCCTGTGATGAGTATAAATACTTAGGTCTAAAAATTACAGCTGACGGAACACTAGACAAAGCTATAAAAGATAGAAACGTACAAGGAAGAAAAGCAATAACTTTATTAAATGGAATAATTTGGGACCAAAGTATATCAAAACATAACAAAAAGCTTATATATAACACCATTGTAAAAAGTATTATTACATACGGCTCAGAAGTATGGCCAATCAAAGATAGAACAGAAAAAATGCTTTCCGCTACGGAGATGGACTATTGGAGAAGAGCAGCAGGGAAATCAAAAAGAGAAAGAGTTACCAATCAAAGAATAAGAGAAATTATGACAGTGGGTGAACGTACTCTAGTGGATGATATAAGAACAAAACAACTGGTGTGGTACGGACATGAACAAAGAATGGATGATGGAAGACTACCTAAACAAATATTACAATGGAAACCAACTGGCCGAAGAAAACGAGGAAGACCAAGGAGAAGCTGGAGAGAAGGAATAGATAGTGAAATAAGAATAAGAGGCCTAGATGATGAATTATGGGCAAACAGAAACGAGTGGAGATTGGGTATCGGAAGACGTAGAACGTTGTGAAACCGATAAATATATATATATATATATATATATATATATATATATATATATATATATATATATATATATATATATATATATATATATTACTTTTTTATCAGACATGACCTCCTCTATCACCTGTTGGCCTATGGCCCCTAAGTTATGGGACACCTTTAAGTATTTAAATTTAATTTATTTAACAGATATTTCAAATATAAAATAATTTATTATCCCTGTAAAGACAATATGTTTAAATGTACAATGCCTCAATTTTGCATAAAATTTAATAAGCATAAAGAAAATAGCTCTAAAAGCACATAAAATCCAATATAACGATAGGCGCGCTTTCTGCCCAGCACAAGTGGTGACGTAACAGCGAGTTTGGCTTTGAACATCGACTGCAGACAGATTCGGCAAACTGAGCAATCCTGTCTAGTGTATAATCGTTCGGGCCCGAGAACAGCGTAGTGCCAAAGGAAATAACAAGACGCTAGCGCTACCAAGTCCACTTCCAATCCCTGGCTTCGCATGCGTAGATCTACCAATATTATTTACCTCATGTATTAGAATCGATGTACAGGGTGATTTTCACTTGAATGATTCTAACCACATGAAAAAAGAAAGTTTCAAAAACCTAACCTAACGAAACCTAATCAGATCTAACCGAACCGAACCAAAGCAAACTAAACCAATATTTTTTTTCAAAAAAAAAACTTTCCTGACTTCCTACCTGGGATGCTAGAGGATGTGAATCCAAACCGGACCGTACCGAACCGAACCTATCCAAACCTAACCCTACCCAACTAAACCTAATTAGCAGTACGTGTTGTAGTTTAGTTTGGTTAGGTTAGTTTTGGTTCAGTTTAGTTAGTTTCGGTTTGGTTCGGTTCGGACTCACATCCTCTAGGATCCCGGGCAGGAAGTCAGGAAAGTTTTTTTTTTGAAAAAAATTATTGGTTCAGTTTCCTTCGGTTCGGTTAGATTTGATTAGGTTTTGTTAGGTTAGGTTTTTGAAACTTTCTATTTTCATGTGGTTAGAATCATTCAAGTGAAAATCACCCTGTATGCATCTATTCTAAGACATGAGGTAAATAATATTGGTAGATCTGCGCTTGCGAAGCCAGGGATTGAAAGTGGACTTGGTAGCGCTAGCGTCTTGTAAGGAAATATTCTTTGGTAGTGCTGTAAGAATAGCTGCGTTTCTTTATTCAATCTGTACTTTTAGTCACGTGATCTCTGATATATTGGTTAGATGACTGAAGCACTCAGAGCATACATAATAGGGACCTATTGCAATAAAGCCAGGCCAAATTGTGCAACTGACAGTTGATCTTTCAAAATTGACATACCAAAGTCGAATTTAGAAATCCAGTCGTTTATTAATAGTGGCGTCACTATTAATTCCAGCTCTTTTAATGCGAAACTGTCAATATAGTGCCCAGCACAATTAGTGTCTGGCACTATTGCAATAGGTCCCTAATAAATAGAGAAATTCAGCTAATAGGGACCTATTGCAATACGGCAATAATTGTGCCGGGCACTATATTGACAGTTTCACATTATAAGAACAGCTGTCTTCTTTCAAAATTAGGCCTTTGTGTATCATAAGACACGGACTTAATAGTGCCGCTACTATTAATGGAAAATAAACGACTGGATTTATAAATTCGACTTTGGTATGTCAATTTTGAAAGATCAACTGTCAGTTTTCAATAAGAAAATGTCAAAATAGTCCCCGGGACAATTATTGCCTGGCCGTATTGCAATAGGTCCCTAATGATCAAACGTCAAAGAGTATTTAAATTATTTTTGTTCGCCCGTTTGCTATTCATAAATTAGACAGAAACTAAAAAAAATTGCATTTTTAAATTTTAAACCCTCCATTAGGCATTTTTAAGAAAAATAAGATTAGAAACATAATAATTATTAATGTTTATATGTAGATATTTATAACCAGTAATTATACAAAAGTTTTGCCGCGAAGAACAAAATACTACGCAGATGTAAACATATTGGTAAAATTTGTCTTATGAAAGGTTAAGCTACATTTATAATCCTGTTTGCAGGTAGTGGCGGAGTCCAGCACGGTTTTCATTACGAATTTGTGCATTTTTGTAATCATGTAGCGTGCCAGCGTGCATGCTTTTGTTAGCACATGCGTATTGCAATGTTTTAGGCAAGTTTAGGATATGTTGAAAAAAAATCTATTTTTTGATATATTTTTTATTAAAAATGGAAAACTTACTGTCGAATAATATAAATTACCACTTATTTCTACATTGTATCTGCAATTATAAGCCTTTTTATGACAAAAGTGTCACAAGGGTCTGAAAAGCTTGCAAACAACTCGAGCCGTGCTGGCATGCGTGTTGGCATTAAAACTGGTTACATTGATTCCCATATGCCTAGCATGCGTGTTGTTTGCACTATGCCCGTGAACACGATTAGAAATGCACCAATTTTTCCACCCTAACGTTTGACAAAAAAACTCTCCAAAAATGATTTGTGATAATTTGTCTCGTTCGCTGCATTCCAGAGACAAAGTAAAAGATGCATTACCGAAACCATTTTTTTTCTTTGGTCTTGTTTTGATTTTGAAGATAACACATTTTTTTGGAAATATTTTAAATAAATGTGCAAAAATTGATAAAATATAGTTCAATTACTATCGTGCAACGAAGTTCATAAAAGTGCTTTTCGATGTGGCAGGTGAGTAAAATAATAGACACATTATTTACCTGGTGTTTGATTGTTTTTTTTTAAATAGTTCCTAACCTAACAACTTAAAAAATTTGGCAGCTGCTCCTTTCAAAAACTTTTGAAAATGTACACAAACTCCACAAAAAATTTGTTTTCGTCGATTTATCTTTTGGTTGATCTTCCGGGTCTGTTTAAATTTTTGAATGATTGGTAAGCTAATATTTTATTTACATTCTAAACCGCTTCCTAAGGGGTTTCCTAAATCACATATTCTTCTTCTTCTCTTTGCAATGGATTTGCGTCTCTACAGAAACGGCTGTCCAGTTTGAATTTCTGTGAAATGCATGTATGTAGTTAAACATGTCTGGCTTTTGTTTAGGATATGAGCAGGGGAGAGCCTAACTTTTTGGTTCCTTGAGGCAAAGGGAAAACTGCTGCCACTTATTTAAAAACAAACATCTCTTGTAATGCTTTTTTTTCTATAACTATAATTCATTTTATGCACTTAGAGATTAAAGGCTTATTTTTAGTCCCTCTTTTAAGGTATGTATGTGTTTATTCTTAAGTGGTGGCAGGCCCTACTAGACCTCCATGCACTGTGACCACAAATGGACCTATTGTGTGCATGTACCTACATACTGAGTTTGACTAAAGCAGCATATTTTTTTTTCACCCAGCACATAAAAAAACTCTGCAGATTACAACAATAAATGATTTAGAGAGAAAAAAAGTAGTAAGTAAGTACACAACACACAAAACTTTGAAGAGACCTAAAAACATTCTAGCCTTGGGATTAAATGTGCCCAGTCTTTAGGTTTTCAATGTACTATTCTTGTCCAACATCATGTAATGATTTTTCTTATTTTTTTTTTGTTTTTTTTTATGTTTTTTAAATCATATATCATCTCAGAGGTGCAACTAGTTTATAGACTAAAAGTGCTTGTTTTTTCTAGAGGTTGGTAATTACCATGTGACTTCCTTACACTGTTATTCTGCGCTTGGGCCCACCCTACTGGAACTCAGTGCTTTTGTTGATAAACTGTATACTTTTTGAAATATTAATTTTCAAAGTTTAGCCATTTTGGTCTTATGTGATTTCCTACCCAAAAATTTGCTAAATGAAGTTTTTCTAAATCTTAACTCATGGTGTCATTTTTTCGTATCTTATGGCCCCACCATACTGGAACTTTGATCTTTTGTTAATAAATTATATAGTTTTTAAAATATGAATTTTCAAAGTTTGGCCATTTTGGTCTTATGGGATTCCCGAGGGGTGAACAGCTAACCCAAAATGTGTACACTGATTGTGAAAATCCACAATCTTTAGCTAAGATTGTGTAAAGATTGTGAGAGATTGTGGTAAGATTGTATTGGTGTGAAACTAGCAGCCACCTTACAGCAGCCAAAGTGTGAAGTTAACAGCCACTTACAGCAGCCAAAATGTGAAGTTAGCAGCCACATTTGGCAGCCTAACAAAAAAGTATATTTTCAAAAATTATTTCATTGAGAAGCTGCAAAAACCTTGGAAAATAACTTTTTTTATTAAGAAATGGAGAATTTGATAAATTTGGAAAAAAATAAAAAATCCAAAAAAATTTAAAAGTCCTCTTTAAAAATATAGTTACGCAATGAAACTTGGTAGAGTGTTTAAGTTGCCTACAACTAGTCATCTGTGGAAGCGGCTGCTCCTTGTTCCCGGTTTAACATGTTCAAATGGAAAAAAAATGGAAAAACAGAAAAAAATTCAAAAGTCACCTTTAAAAACATAGTTACGCAATGAAACTTTGTAGGGTGTTTAAGTAACGTACAGCTAATCATGTGTGTAAGCGGCTGCTCCTTGTTCCCGGTTTAACATGTTCAAATGGAAAAAAAAATGGAAAAATAGAAAAAAATTCAAAAGTCACCTTCAAAAACATAGTTACGCAATGAAACTTGGTAGGGTGTTTAAGTAACCTACAACTAGTCATGTGTGTAAGCGGCTGCTACTTGTTCCCGGTTTAACATGGTAAAATGGAAAAAAATGGAAAAACAGAAAAAAAATCAAAAGTTACCTTCAAAAACATAGTTACGCAATGAAACTTTGTAGGGTGTTTAAGTAACCTACAACTAGTCACGTGTGTAAGCGGCTGCTACTTGTTCCCGGTTTAACATGGTGAAATGGAAAAAAAATGGAAAAACAGAAAAAAATTCAAAAGTCACCTTCAAAAACATAGTTACGCAATGAAACTTTGTAGGGTGTTTATGTAACCTACAACTAGTCATGTGTGTAAGCGGCTGCTACTTGTTCCCGGTTTAGCATGGTGAAATGGAAAAAAAATTGAAAAACAGAAAAAAATTCAAAAGTCATCTTCAAAAACATAGTTACGCAACGAAACTTGGTAGGGTGTTTAAGTGACCTACTGCTAGTCATGTGTATAAGCGGCTGCTCCTTGTTCCCGGTTTAACATGGTGAAATGGAAAAAAAATGGAAAAACAGAAAAAAAATCAAAAGTCACCTTCAAAAACATAGTTACGCAATGAAACTTTGTAGGGTGTTTAAGTAACCTACTGCTAGTCATGTGTATAAGCGGCTGCTACTTGTTCCCGGTTTAACATGTTCAAATGGAAAAAAAATGGAAAAACAGAAAAAAATTCAAAAGTCACCTTCAGAAACATAGTTACGCAATGAAACTTGGTAGGGTGTTTAAGTAACCTACAACTAGTCATCTGTGGAAGTGGCTGCTCCTTGTTCCCGGTTTAACATGGTGAAATGAAAAAAAAATGGAAAAAGAGAAAAAAATTCAAAAGTCACCTTCAAAAACATAGTTACGCAATGAAACTTGGTAGAGTGTTTAGGCAACCTACAACAAGTCATGTGTGTAAGCGGCTGCTACTTGTTCCCGGTTTAACATGGTGAAATGGAAAAAAATGGAAAAACAGAAAAAAATTCAAAAGTCACCTTCAAAAACATAGTTACGCAATGAAACTTGGTAGGATGTTTAAGAAACCTACAACTAGTCATGTGTTTAAGCGGCTGCTACTTGTTCCCGGTATAACATGGTGAAATGGAAAAAAAATGGAAAAACAGAAAAAAATTCAAAAGTGACCTTCAAAAACATAGTTACGCAATGAAACTTGGTATGGTGTTTAAGTAACCTACAACTAGTCATGTGTGTAAGCGGCTGCTACTTGTTCCCGGTTTAACATGGTGAAATGGAAAAAAAAATGGAAAAACAGAAAAAAAATCAAAAGTCATCTTCAAAAACATAGTTACGCAATGAAACTTGGTAGGGTGTTTAAGTGACCTACTGCTAGTCACGTGTATAAGCGGCTGCTCCTTGTTCCCGGTTTAAGATAGTGAAATGGAAAAAAAAATGGAAAAACAGAAAAAAAATCAAAAGTCACCTTCAAAAACATAGTTACGCAATGAAACTTTGTAGGGTGTTTAAGTAACCTACTGCTAGTCATGTGTATAAGCGGCTGCTACTTGTTCCCGGTTTAACATGGTGAAATGGAAAAAAAATGGAAAAACAGAAAAAAATTCAAAAGTCACCTTCAAAAACATAGTTACGCAATGAAACTTTGTAGGGTGTTTAAGTAACCTACTGCTAGTCATGTGTATAAGCGGCTGCTACTTGTTCCCGGTTTAACATGGTCAAATGGAAAAAAATGGAAAAAGAGAAAAAAATTCAAAAGTCACCTTGAAAAACATAGTTACGCAATGAAACTTGGTAGAGTGTTTAAGTAACCTACAACTAGTCATGTGTGTAAGCGGCTGCTACTTGTTTGCGGTTTAACATGGTGAAATGGAAAAAAAAATGGAAAAACAGAAAAAAAATCAAAAGTCACCTTCAAAAACATAGTTACGCAATGAAACTTTGTAGGGTGTTTAAGTAACCTACAACTAGTCATGTGTGTAAGCGGCTGCTACTTGTTCCCGGTTTAGCATGGTGAAATGGAAAAAAAATGGAAAAACAGAAAAAAATTCAAAAGTCATCTTCAAAAACATAGTTACGCAATGAAACTTGGTAGGGTGTTTAAGTGACCTACTGCTAGTCACGTGTATAAGCGGCTGCTCCTTGTTCCCGGTTTAAGATAGTGAAATGGAAAAAAAAATGGAAAAACAGAAAAAAAATCAAAAGTCACCTTCAAAAACATAGTTACGCAATGAAACTTTGTAGGGTGTTTAAGTAACCTACTGCTAGTCATGTGTATAAGCGGCTGCTACTTGTTCCCGGTTTAACATGGTGAAATGGAAAAAAAATGGAAAAACAGAAAAAAATTCAAAAGTCACCTTCAAAAACATAGTTACGCAATGAAACTTTGTAGGGTGTTTAAGTAACCTACTGCTAGTCATGTGTATAAGCGGCTGCTACTTGTTCCCGGTTTAACATGGTCAAATGGAAAAAAATGGAAAAAGAGAAAAAAATTCAAAAGTCACCTTGAAAAACATAGTTACGCAATGAAACTTGGTAGAGTGTTTAAGTAACCTACAACTAGTCATGTGTGTAAGCGGCTGCTACTTGTTCCCGGTTTAACATGGTGAAATGGAAAAAAAATGGAAAAACAGAAAAAAAATCAAAAGTCACCTTCAAAAACATAGTTACGCAATGAAACTTTGTAGGGTGTTTAAGTAACCTACTGCTAGTCATGTGTATAAGCGGCTGCTACTTGTTCCCGGTTTAACATGGTCAAATGGAAAAAAAATGGAAAAAGAAAAAAATTCAAAAGTCACCTTCAAAAACATAGTTACGCAATGAAACTTTGTAGGGTGTTTAAGTAACCTACAACTAGTCATGTGTGTAAGCGGCTGCTACTTGTTCCCGGTTTAGCATGGTGAAATGGAAAAAAAATGGAAAAACAGAAAAAATGTTTTTGAAGGTGACTTTTGAATTTTTTTCTGTTTTTCCATTTTTTTTTCCATTTCACCATGTTAAACCGGGAACAAGTAGCAGCCGCTTATACACATGACTAGCAGTAGGTCACTTAAACACTCTATCAAGTTTCATTGCGTAACTATGTTTTTGAAGGTGACTTTTGAATTTTTTTCTGTTTTTCCATTTTTTTTCCATTTCACCATGTTAAACCGGGAACAAGTAGCAGCCGCTTACACACATGACTAGTTGTAGGTTACTTAAACACCCTACCAAGTTTCATTGCGTAACTAAGAAGGTGACTTGAATTTTTTTCTGTTTTTCCATTTTTTTTTCCATTTCACCATGTTAAACCGGGAAAAAGTAGCAGCCGCTTACACACATGACTAGTTGTAGGTTACTTAAACACTCTACCAAGTTTCATTGCGTAACTATGTTTTTCAAGGTGACTTTTGAATTTTTTTCTGTTTTTCCATTTTTTTTCCATTTCACCATGTTAAACCGGGAACAAGTAGCAGCCGCTTATACACATGACTAGCAGTAGGTCACTTAAACACTCTATCAAGTTTCATTGCGTAACTATGTTTTTGAAGGTGACTTTTGAATTTTTTTCTGTTTTTCCATTTTTTTTCCATTTGACCATGTTAAACCGGGAACAAGTAGCAGCCGCTTATACACATGACTAGCAGTAGGTCACTTAAACACCCTACCAAGTTTCATTGCGTAACTATGTTTTTGAAGGTGACTTTTGAATTTTTTTCTGTTTTTCCATTTTTTTCCATTTCACCATGTTAAACCGGGAACAAGTAGCAGCCGCTTATACACATGACTAGCAGTAGGTTACTTAAACACCCTACAAAGTTTCATTGCGTAACTATGTTTTTGAAGGTGACTTTTGAATTTTTTTCTGTTTTTCCATTTTTTTTTCCATTTCACAATGTTAAACCGGGAACAAGTAGCAGCCGCTTATACACATGACTAGCTGTAGGTTACTTAAACACCATACAAAGTTTCATTGCGTAACTATGTTTTTGAAGGTGACTTTTGAATTTTTTTCTCTTTTTCCATTTTTTTTCCATTTGATCATGTTAAACCGGGAACAAGGAGCAGCCGCTTATACACATGACTAGCAGTAGGTTACTTAAACACCCTACAAAGTTTCATTGCGTAACTATGTTTTTGAAGGTGACTTTTGAATTTTTTTCTGTTTTTCCATTTTTTTTTTCATTTGGCCATGTTAAACCGGGAACAAGTAGCAGCCGCTTATACACATGACTAGCAGTAGGTTACTTAAACACCCTACAAAGTTTCATTGCGTAACTATGTTTTTGAAGGTGACTTTTGAATTTTTTTCTCTTTTTCCATTTTTTTTTCCATTTGACCATGTTAAACCGGGAACAAGTAGCAGCCGCTTACACACATGACTAGTTGTAGGTTACTTAAACACCCTACCAAGATTCATTGCGTAACTATGTTTTTGAAGGTGACTTTTGAATTTTTTTCTGATTTTCCATTTTTTTTCCATTTCACCATGTTAAGACGGGAACAAGGAGCAGCCGCTTCCACAGATTACTAGCTGTAGGCAACTTAAACACCCTACCAAGTTTCATTGCGTAACTATGTTTCTGAAGGTGACTTTTGAATTTTTTTCTGTTTTTCCATTTTTTTTTCCATTTTACCATGTTAAACCGGGAACAAGGAGCAGCCGCTTATACACATGACTAGCAGTAGGTCACTTAAACACCCTACCAAGTTTCATTGCGTAACTATGTTTTTGAAGATGACTTTTGAATTTTTTTCTGTTTTTCCATTTTTTTTCCATTTCACCATGCTAAACCGGGAACAAGTAGCAGCCGCTTACACACATGACTAGTTGTAGGTTACTTAAACACCCTACCAAGATTCATTGCGTAACTATGTTTTTGGAGGTGACTTTTGAATTTTTTTCTGTTTTTCCATTTTTTTTTCCATTTGAACATGTTAAACCGGGAACAAGGAGCAGCCGCTTACACACATGATTAGCTGTACGTTACTTAAACACCCTACAAAGTTTCATTGCGTAACTATGTTTTTAAAGGTGACTTTTGAATTTTTTTCTGTTTTTCCATTTTTTTCCATTTGAACATGTTAAATCGGGAACAAGGAGCAGCCGCTTCCACAGATGACTAGTTGTAGGCAACTTAAACACTCTACCAAGTTTCATTGCGTAACTATATTTTTAAAGAGGGCTTTTAAATTTTTTTGGATTTTTTATTTTTTTCCAAATTTCTACATTTCTTAATAAAAAAAGTTATTTTCCAAGGTTTTTGCAGCTTCTCAATGAAATAATTTTTGAAAATATACTTTTTTGTTAGGCTGCCAAATGTGGCTGCTAACTTCACATTTTGGCTGCTGTAAGTGGCTGCTAACTTCACACTTTGGCTGCTGTAAGGTGGCTGCTAGTTTCACACCGGTTAAGATTGTGAGGGATTGTGAAAGATTGTGAGGGATTGGGACAGACTGTGTAAAGATTGTGAAGGATTGTGAAAGATTGTGAGTGATTGGGATGGATTGTGTAAAGATTGTGAGGGATTGTGAAGGATTGTGGTAAGATTGTGAGGGATTGTGAAGGATTGTGGTAAGATTGTGACAGATTGTGAGTGATTGTGTAAAGATTGTGAAAGATTGTGAGAAATGTGTACACCGATTGTGAGAGCTGTTCACCCCTCGGGGATTCCCTACCCTAAAACTCACTAAATGACGTTTTTTCGAATTTTAACTCAGTGTGTGGTTTTTTCGCATCTTTATGGCCCCACTATACTGCAACTTGGTACTTTTGTTGATAAATGGTATAGTTTTTAAAATATGAATTTTCAAAGTTTGGCCATTTTGGTCTTATGGAATTGCCTACCCTAAAATTCCCTAAATGACTTTTTTCTGAATCTTAACTCAGGGTGTGGTTTTTTCGCATCACTATTGCCTCAGCACACTGCAACTCGGTGCTTTTAATAACAAAATATATAGTTTTTGAAATATTAATTTTCAAAGTCTGGCCATTTTGATTTTATGGGATTTCCTACCCCAAAATTTGCTAAATGAAGTTTTTCTGAATCTTAACTCAGGATGTCATTTTCTCGTATCTTATGGCCCCACCATACTGCAACTTCGATCTTTTGTTAATAAATTATATAGTTTTTAAAATATGAATTTTCAAAGTTTGGCCATTTTGGTCTTATGGGATTACCTACCCTAAAACTCATTAAATGATGTTTTTTCGAATTTTAACTCAGTGTGTGGTTTTTTCGCATCTTTATGGCCCCACTATACTGCAACTTGGTGCTTTTGTTGATAAATGGTATAGTTTTTAAAATATTGTTACCGGTTCTCCACAACAATTAAAACTCACAAATGTCAAAAACAATACGTCAATTTATTTCCACAAATTATGTACAAAAACACGCACTTAAACTTACTAATAACTTGCTAATAATTCACTACTTTAATCCGCCTATTAACTTCGCGTTAACATCTAGCGATCACTACCATTGGTTATCTTTTACTGGCTCGATGCGCCGCGTCCGGCCCTATATATAGGGTCTGCCTACTATTCGAGAACCATCCATCCTTCTTCGATTCACGAGCATTCTCGTTTCTTCCAGAAGGTACGCGGCATGCATGAGTGTCATTGATAACGCAACTAAAACCTAGACTAAGAATACAACCTTAAGATAAATCAACCTAATACTACACTAAGCCTAAATAAATTCTAACTATAAAATTTAAATAACTTAAATTTGTAACACTATCCTCTTCAGGTTTGATCGTCTCGATCAACATTTCCCAGGTAAGGTTTTAGTCTGTCTAGATGAACAACTTTCATCTTGGACTTCGGGCTTCTCTGTATTCTGTAGACTACATCATTAATTCTCTTAACAACTTTATAAGGTCCTTCCCATGGTGGTGTCAACTTAGGTGATCTTCCTTTCTTGCGTTGAGGATTGTATAGCCAGACTTGATCATTCTCTTTGAACCCTGAAGAGTTTGCTTTCAGGTCATATCTCGCTTTCATGCGGTCACTGGCTATTTCTATTCGCTCTCTAACGACCTCATGGATATCGTGCAGCTTTTGCCTTAAACGTTCGACATAATCATTAACCTCTAAGTGTTCTTCTTCAGGTGAACCAAACATGATATCACATGGTAAACGCAGTTCTCTACCAAACAGGATACTAGATGGAGTAGCTCCTGTCGTATTGTGTATGGCGGTTCTGTAGGCCATCAAAAACAATGGAATATATTGGTCCCAATCTGTTTGGTGCTCATCAACAACATTGCAAAGATGTTCTTCTATTGTTTTATAAAATCTTTCAACCATACCATCTGACTGCGGATGTAAAGCAGTAGTTCGTGTTTTATGTATTCGTAAAAGGTCACAGAGATTCTGGAAAAGCTTTGATTCAAAGTTCCTCCCTTGATCTGAATGTAGTTCCAAAGGAATTCCAAATCTGCTGAAAACATCATTTACCAGAACTTCTGCAACTGTAGTGGCCTCTTGGTTAGGCAAAGCAAAAACTTCTGGCCATTTACTAAAGTAATACATGACAACGAGGATGTATTTGTTGCCCTTTTTAGTTTCTGGAAATGGTCCGGCCACATCAATAGCAATGCGTTCAAATGGCAGGCCTACGTTATATTGTTTCATTTGACCTCTGGACCTTGTTTTGGGACCTTGGCTGGCTGCGCAAGTCGAACATCGGCGGCACCAGTTTTTTACATCTTGAAAGTAATTGACCCAATAAAATCGGTTTCGAATTTTGGCCATAATTTTATTTATGCCTAGGTGCGCGCCTGATTTTCCACCATGGCATTCGGCAATTACATTGTCTACTATGCTCCTAGGAACTAATACTTGATTAATCACAGTAAGGCCATCGGCACTTTCCCAGGCACGTTTAAGAATGTTTTCTTCTACTATCAGTGAATCCCATTGTGCCCACAGTGATTTGAATATCATCCCTTGATTTGCGATATCTTGCCATGATGGTCGTGGCTTGTTCTCTTCTTTTAATCGCAAAATAGGTCCTACATCTTTGTCGTCAAGTTGTGTGGTTCTAATTGAAGCCGCCATCCATTCTTCATCCGGTTCCAATTTTATCTGATGCACGTAGGTAATTCCTTCTTTCCGGTCAATTCTCCTGCAATGTTTACAATCTTCAGGGCAAGGTCTTCTGGACAATGCATCTGCATTATTATGCACCCTTCCCGCTCGGTGCTTAATTTGATAATGGTATTGTTGTAGCTTTTCTATCCATCTCGCGACTTGCCCCTCAGGTTGTTTCATTTTCAGGAGCCACTGTACCGCAGCATGATCCGTTCTAATCAGAAACTCTTGTCCATAGAGATATTTGTGAAAGTGATCTACGGATTTAATGATGGCTAGGAGCTCCTTTCTGGTAACACAATAGTTTCTCTCTGGTTTGGATAGCTTTTTGCTAAAAAATTCGATGACCCGGTCTTCTCCATCTTGTACTTGGGAGAGTACTACTCCTATGCCATCGTTGCTCGCATCAGTATCTAATATGAATTTACCTTTTGGAATAGGATATGCGAGAATCGGACTAGAACACAATGCTGCCTTTAGTCTTCTAAATGCTTGGTCACATTCAGTATTCCATCTGTAAGAAGCTTTATCTTCTGTAAGTCTATGTAATGGAGACGCTATTTTGGCGAATCCTTCTACAAATCGTCTGTAGACCCAGAAAGCTTCTCAATTCATGTTTGTCACGAGGTTGAGGCCATTCTTTTATTGCTTGCAACTTCTTTTCGTCGGTATGGATGACTTCTCGGGAAACGACGTGACCCAGGAAGTCAACTTTTTCTTGGAATAGAAAACATTTCTTTGAGTTTAATTTAAGATTTGCGTTCCTGATTCTAGAAAATACTTCTCGTAAATTGTCTAGATGGTCTTGAAATGATTTTCCCATTACTATAGACAAGGCAGATTTTCCAAGTAAGGCCTCGTAGAACGACTTCCATTAGTCTTTCAAATGTAGCTGGAGCATTGCATAGGCCAAATGGCATCACATTAAACTGATAAAGTCCACTTCCAGCAGAGAATGCTGTCTTCTCTTTATCTCTTTTAAAGATTCCCACTTGCCAATACCCACTTTTTAGATCAAGAGTAGAAAACCAATATGATCCTGCCAATGTTGTTAATGTGTCGTCTATTCTTGGCAGTGGGTAACTATCTTTCTTGGTCACATCGTTAAGTCTCCTGTAGTCGACGCAAAATCTAGTACTTCGATCCTTTTTAGTTACCAACACCACAGGAGATGACCAAGGACTTGATGATTCTTCAATAACCCCGTCACTGAGCATTTTATTAATGAGATTGTGAACTTCTTCCTGTTTGGCTATTGGTAGTCTTCTTGGGGGCTGTCTTATCGGTTGGGCATCGCCAGTGTTGATGGAATGTTGAATAAGGTTTGTGCGTCCCGAACTAGTCTTAGTTTCGAAGATGTTACTTTGTTCTTCTATAAACTCTCTCGCTTTACGAAATTCTTCTGGAGTGAGATGTTGCCAAGTTGACTGAAATTGCTGAAGTACCTATGTTGGTAACTTACTTTTATCCTCCGAAGTTGGCTCTTCACATCTTGTTACTTTCTGGACTGGCTCAAATAATGCTACCACCTCCCCCTTATTAATTTTGACACTATTTGGGAAAATATTGGCGACTCTAATCGGGATGTCTTTATCGGTTTTAACTAGTGACTTTGCAACGAGGTAGGTATTGGGTGTATTCTGTTGGCTTATGAGTCCGACGCAGCTTGATGTTTTACTTTCTAGCCTCCCAAAAATTATGGTCTCACTGTTACCGACCAGTCTTATTGTGCATACTGCCACAACCTTTATTGGTTCTTTATTGATGTGACCATTTGACAAAATGAACTCTTCGTTCCCAAATCTTAGGGTATTAAGTTTATTATCAAATGCAAATCCATGTTAATTATCAAGTCCATTCCCAAAATTCATTCATTCTATTTCTGCAACTAATACAGTGTTGCGAATCTTCAACCTTCCCAGCTGTAGATCTATATCTGTCTGCCCCAACACGTCGGCGGATTCTCCAGTCACAGTCTTAAGTGTTATTTTCTTTTCTGTTGGTCGAATTTTATATCTTGTTGCAATTTTGGACTTAAGCAATGATATGGCTGCACCGGTGTCTACTGTGATGTTAACTTGTCTTCCATTTATAAGTCCGTCAATGTTGAGGCTGTCAGCAGTATGTTTTAAACTCTTAATAGAGTAAACTTTGGGGGCTTCCCTTCCATTAGTTAACACCCGCCTTTCCGTGTTGAAAAGTTTTAGTTTTTCCTGATCTCCTCTGCTGTACTTTGTCCCGCTAGATGGTAGGCGAGACCTCATTTGGACACGACAATTGCGTTGAATGTGCCCTGTAAGTCCGCATCTGAAACACTTTACATTTGGAGGGGATCGTCTGCTTTCTTTTAAAGAGTCAATCTTCTCTTTCAGTGATTGAAGAATTTGGCTTAGCGTCTTTGAGGGAACCTCTTGTTCATTGCTCATTTCTTCACCCTCGTGAATTGAAACAGCCCTTACTTTTGGCCTGGACATATTATTTGATGACTCGATTTCAAGGGCTCGAATCAACACTTCACTGCTGCTATGGAAGCGTTCTCGACGAAGTAATTTTGCTAAGTCCGTGTCTCGCAAGCCGTTAATAAAGCGATCTACCGTGAAGGGATCTCTGTAATTTTTTGGCATTTCTGGGTAAGCCAAGTACATCAGCCTCCTGATATCCGCTTCATACTCTTGTAATGACTCCCCTGCTCTTTGTTGACGAACATTTAATTCTGACCAATGTAAATTTCGCAAGTCTTCGTCTCCATACCTTCTTTCTAAAGCTGCCACTAAAGCGTTATAATTCTGTTTTTGTTCGACTGGAATGGACCGTAAAAGTCCCAGAGCAGGTTCCCGCAGAGCTACTAACAAAGCTCTAGCTTTTTCGTCATCGTCCCAACTATTTGCAGCGGCGGCAGCTTCAAATTGTTGTTTGTAGGTGGACAAGGAAGACGTACCATCGAAATTTGGAGGCTTAATGTTTTGGTTGAAATTCACAACACATCCCTGAGCTTTTATTTTGTTGTATTCTTTTTGAAGCTGTATAAGCTGTTTTGACACGTCCTGGAATTTTTCTTCCATGGTTTGAAAAACTGCTTCCCTAACATTCTGTAATGTGTTCTCCACTTTTTCTTCAACATTTTGTACCTTCTCCTCAACATTTTGTACCTTCTACATTCTGCAATTTATTTTGTACCTTTTGTTCCACGCTATGCACTCTTTGAGTTATTTCTTCCTTAAGGTCTTCGATTGCAGTCTTAAACTCTTCTCTCAGCTGTTCGGAGTTGCTCTTTATTTGATCGAAGTTTTCTTGAATGCCATCTAATCTTTGCTCAAATGTCTGTTTCATATCGTTCTGGTTTTGTTCCATGGTCTGTCTCACGTCGTCCATGGTGTGTTTTATATCGTTTTGGTTTTGAGCCATTTGAGCTGCTAGAGCCTGCATCATTTTAGTTAGATCTTCCATCTTTGCTGATCCTTGTCTAGTAAGCATCAACTTCCTAATAAATCACTTAAAATGTCTATTTTTAGGCTATAAAGGTAATGTCGCAGTCGGTTTTTGTATATCTCTTCTAGTTCTCGAATAGAACGTCGTAGAATGTTATGGAATCTTCTAGAAATTCTTTCTGATTCTTACTTTTAAAATTACTAATCTATTCTCGAAGTCGCCTTTTGGATATTTCTTCTGGTTTTTTAATAAAACGTCGTAGAATGTTATGGAATATTCTAGAAATTCTTTCTAATTATCAATTTTTGGACTGTAAAGTTAATGTCGAAGTCGGTTCTTAAATTTCTCTTTTGGTTTTTGAATAAAACATTATCGAACTTCTTCGAATATTCTGGAAAAATCACTTACTGTTTTTCTGTCCAATTGTCCTATCCGGTGGTACTATGTAAGGGTAGTCTTTGCACTATTCAGTTCCGAATATTCTGGCAAAATCACTTACTGTTCTTCTTTTTAATGTCCTAGCCGGTGGTACTGTGCAAGGATAGTCTTTGCACTATTTATTTCTTTTAATCTCACTTCTGACACCAATCGTTACGGGTTCTCCACAACAATTAAAACTCGCAAATGTCAAAAACAATACGTCAATTTATTTCGACAAATTATGTACAAAAACACGCACTTAAACTTACTAATAACTTGCTAATAATTCACTACTTTAATCCGCCTATTCACTTCGCGTTAACGTCTAGCGATCACTACCATTGGTTATCTTTTACTGGCTCGATGCGCCGCGTCCGGCCCTATATATAGGGTCTGCCTACTATTCGAGAACCATCCATCCTTCTTCGATTCACGAGCATTCTCGTTTCTTCCAGAAGGTACGCGGCATGCATGAGTGTCATAGATAACGCAACTAAAACCTAGACTAAGAATACAACCTTAAGATAAATCAAATTTGTAACAATATGAATTTTCAGTTTGGCCATTTTGGTTTTATGGAATTGCCTACCCTAAAATTCCCTATATGACTTTGTTCTGAATCTTAACTCAGGGTGTGGTTGTTTCGCATCACTAGCGCCTCAGCATACTGCAACTCGGTGCTTTTGTTAACCAACTATATAGTTTTTGAAATACTAATTTTCAGTCTGGCCATTTTGGTTTTATGGGATTCCCAACCCGAAAATTCGCTAAATGACGTTTTTTTGAGTCTTAACTTAGGGTGTGGTTTTCTCGCATCTCTATTGGCCCACAATACTGCAATACTGCAACTCGGTGCGTTTGTTCATAAACTGTATAGTTTTTAAAATATGAATTTTCAAAGTTTGGCCATTTTGGTTTCATCGGATTCCCTACCCTTAAATTCGCTTACTGACGTTTTTCAGAATCTTAACTTAGGCTGTGGTTTTTTCGCATCTCTATGGCCCCACTATACTGCAATTCGGTGCTTTTGTTGATAAACTGTATAGTTTTGAAAATATGAATTTTCAAAATTTGGCCATTTTGGTCTTAGGGGTAGGTACTACTCTAAAATTCGCTAAATGACGTTTTTCCGATTCTTAACTTAGGGTGTGGTTTTTTTGCATCACTATCACCTCAGCGTACTGCAATTCGGTGCTTTTGTTGATTAACTGTATAGTTTTTGAAATATGAATTTTCAGTTTGGACGTTTTTTCTAATCTTAACTTAAAGTGTAGTGTTTTCACATCTATATGGTCCCACCATACTGCAATTCGGTGCTTTTGTTGATAAACTGTATATTTTTTGACATATGAATTTTCACAGCCTGGCAATTTTGGCTTGGCCACCATGGGCGGATCTGGGCATACATCTAGAGGGGGGGGGGTAATGGTCGACGAAAAAAATATTTGTATATTTATTTTGTTTCTAGGGGGAGAGGGGTAATCTAGGGGGTAATTATCTGTTAAGCCGTTTAATCATCAACTAAAATTACCACGTTATCCCCCGCTCACATCCGCGTTTGCATGCTATAATTAAAAAAAAGGTTAGGAATTTAAACTGGCCAAGGTAAACTTTCCACTACTACTACTATGTCGGTTTAGAACGTTTTTCTACGTTGTCCGACGCCTATTATTCACCTCCTTCGATCCTGACAGTCATCTTCCGTCAGGTTTTTTTGACTCATTGTTCTTTGGATTGACTGTTGCCATTCCAGTTTAGGACGCCCTCTGTTTCTGCGCCCTATTGGTTGCCATTCTAGGACCTGCTTTGGTAATAGGGCTGTCTAACAAAACATATGATCAAATCCAAGATGTCTTCCATGGGACAAACAAACCGATTTCCCATAAGCCGTAATGTTAACAAAAACGTAAATTTTACAAAAACGACAAGAGCTTTAGTCTCAAAAATTAATCAGTTTTAAGAATAGATCCTTTGTGCATATGGGAAAAATGCGTTTTTCTTAAAAATATTAAACTAAAGCGAGAAAATCTGAAATAAAAGGGACCATGTTTTCTTCAAAAAAGTAGGTTATGTTTTTGTTTATTTTGTTTTTTTTTTAACTTTTTTTCTAGTTTTTTCACTTATTTTGAATTACTACATGGGCGCACCAAGGGGGCGGGGGGCTAGGGGGCCGGACCCCCCAAACCACATATTTTTTTAGATATTTTCCATATATTTCATGAGTAAACAGAAAAAATAGCATAAAGTACATCATGAGACCTCTGGGGCCCCCCAAAGGCCCAAGGTAGGGGAAAGTAGTTCTATTCAAAGAGCTCACTTCAAGGCTCACTTAACAGAGACGAAATTGAAATAGACTAAACTTTTCTCATCAGATTCAGGTTTTCTATTAGGATCTTTTGTTGTACTTGACTAAACCTTTTGCTAAGTAATAGGCCTTCTATAGCATTAAACTGTGAAAAATATTTCACTATGATTTTTAGGTTTAGACAAAGTTTAATCACAGATCACCTTAACAAAGGTGATCTGTGGTTTAATTGTTTTAACCCTCCAGTAGTAAAATGAAAAAGAGGCACAACTTATAGGTAGGTCAGTCCAACAGATCAATATGCACATATAAGTTCCAACCAAGGTTGGTCAAGCAAACTTCTAATAAGTACTTTACAAAATATGTTTATTTAAAAAAATATAAGTAAACATTATATAAAAAAAAAAACTTGCAAAATTAAAATACAGTTTTTTCTTGTCATTGGCCTCACACACCATACATCACCATATGATTTTCCATGAACTATAATACATAGGGCTTAAGTACGGTCAAATTCATCAGCTCACAACAGTAAGTACTGTTCAAATTTTACAACAGTACAATATTCGCTGTTGTATTACTACTGTTACTATTACTATTATTACTGTTTATTTGTAACAATATTTGCTCAATTATGTATCTAAAAGTTTATGCAAATAAACATATACTCTACTCTACAATTGGGCGTAACAGCATATGACCCATTAGGAGTATTAGAACCCAAATTTTTTTGAGAAAAATTGAAAAAAATATCTGAGAGAACTTATTTGTTTTTCTTGTGGTCATCAAAGTCAACAAAGATTACTTTTTTATCCATCTATTATTAATGATGCCAAAAAATTTTTTTTTGGTAATAAGCTCAGTACATTACCGGAGAAATTTCACAACAGGACTTGTAGTAGGTCCAGTCAGATACTATACAAATTTTACGGTGTACAAGTTTTAGGTGTCAAAAAGCATGGAAATAAAGGAAAATTTGCACCAAAATAGTTTAAGATAAAAAGAGGTTTGAGTTAGGGAGACTGTCAAACTCACCATTTTATTCTAAACTGTTTTGAGGTCTGTTAAATAAATATTTATTAAAGAAAAAGAAACTTTGATGATACAGGACTTCACTCGACACTATACAGGACGCTACACTACCAAAAGTTTATTTAAGGTTCTGTAGGATGGTGTACAAATTTGGTTCAGCTCATTATTCACACTTTAACCTCATATTGTTTTCCTTTTCTTTCTTCTCGGGACCCTTTTTTCAACCATCATTTTTAAAAATTTTCAACCGTTTTGAAACAATAATCCATTCAGGAGAGACCCAGTCATGATCATTGCTGTATTCTAGTTTTGAAAGTTGCTTGCCTAGAATAGTAAAAAAATCATAGTGAAATATTTCTTACAGTTTAACACAATTCTATGTTACACTTCTGCGAAAGGTCCACTCAAGCACAAAAAAAGATCCCAATAGAAAATGTTGCCAAAATGGCAGTTGCACATTTATCCAAAACAAACCTGACAAAAAACTTTCGAATATTTCAATTTATCCTCTGTTAAGTCAGGTAATAGAGCACTTATCCACTTTCTTTTCCCTTCTTTGAGCTGATACCTGGTTCATTTAAATCAAGATGATTTTTTAAGGTCAAAATACTTGGCATTCCATCAAAACTAACATTATCAAGCTCTCCCCCGCTGCCACAATTCATAACAGCACAGAAACTAATAATAATGATTCAAACTGAGTAAAAAACTGGAAAAAAAAGTAAAAAAAAACAAAAGTAAATAAAAACATAACCTGACTTTTGAACAAAACATGGTCCCTTTTATTTGAGATTTACTGGCTTCAATTGATTTTTTTTAAGAAAAACGCATTTTTCCCATGTGTACAAAGGTTCAATACTTAAAACAGCATCTTTGTTGTAATTTAAATCGTTTCACTTTTTTTAAAAATTACGTTTTTGTTAACATTGCGGCTTATGGGAAAACGCTTTGTTTGTCCCATGGCGACCATCTTGGATCGAAAAACAGCTGATCGTGACAGTTCGTTAGACAAGCTAATCTTTCGTCGCTCATCCGTTGTACATGGCCTTACCATATCAGTTGCCTTTTAGTGATGTCATCCGTTATGCTTCCCTCGATTCCCATTCTTTCTTTTATGATCTCATTTCTTATATGATCTGTTCTGGATATTCTCATTGATCTTCTTATTGCATCCATTTCGACACTTTCCATTTTTGCTTTGTATTTTTCTGTTACGCGACAAGTCTCTATTCCATACAACAGCGTGCTTTTCACCATTGTTTCATATATGTTAAATTTTACATTCTTCTTTATCTCTCTGCTCCATAAAATACTGTTAAGACAACCAATAACCTTTTATGCTTTTACTATTCTTTTTTCTAGTTCTTTACAGTCTGTTCCTGTCTTATCAAATGTAACACCCAAGTATACATACTCATTGCATGGAGATATTGTTTGTCCATTCTCTAGTTCTAATTCACTTGATTCGTTTCCAATACATAAGTACTGTGTCTTGTCCACGTTCACTGTTAGCCCCCACTTTTGGTATTCTTCCGTTAACTTTCTCATCATGTCTTCTTTATCATTAGCTACAATTACTTGGTCGTCAGCAAACTGTAGTGTGTATATGGTAAATCGGTCGTTAAGTTGTATTCCCATACCGTGTACTTTGCGTTTCCAGTTTTTTAGAGCTACTGCGATATATATTTTAAAAAGAGTTAGAACATAGGGATGTTCAAGTCTTAAGCCTTTCGTTACCAGGAATTCTTTTGAAAGTCAATTTCCAATTTTAATTTTAGATTTTGACCCTTTGTATAGTTCTTTTATCGCTTTTATGTATGTATGATTAATATTAGTCTGCTCTAGCACTGTCCATAATTTTTCTACTGAAACGGTATCATATGCTTTTTGTAGGTCCACAGAGGTAACATGAGTTTCTATATTTCTGGCGCTCCTTTTCTGAATTACTTGTTTAAGACAAAAAACATTATCACTACAAGATCTGCCTGCAGGAAACCGTACAATCTACTTAGAGTACTGGTTACTGAAATTCCTCTGTAATTGTTGCAATCCAGCTTGTTTCCTTTTTTATGTATTGAGGATATGAATGCAATTTTCCACTCATCAGGTACTGGATGTCCGTTTATGCATTGATTGATAATATATGTGAGATTTTCGAGTAGTTTTTCTGATCCATATTTGAGCATTGCAGCATATATTCCCCCAGATCCGCTAGCTTTTCTGGATTTAAGCTTTTTAATACTATTCTTTATCATTTCTTTTTCGATGATTACTTCCTCTCCATGTACTTCTATGTCTCTCCTCGGAGAGGCTGCCAGATATTCGGGTCTCGTCTCCTGCAGCAGTCCCTTATAGTGTTCTGTCCATTGTTCTGGTTTGATGATCTGGATGTTTACTTTTTCTTTTGTTGGATTTTTTACTGTAGAAATGAATTTTCATACTTCAGAGGTCTGCCTACCTCCTACGTGTGTATTTATATCGTGGCATTTGCGCTCGAACATTTCATTCTCTTCTGTGCGTATCAAATTTCTTAGCTGTCTTCTGATATCCCTGTAGATTTCTAGGTCTCTTTGCTCTTTAGTACTGAGCCATTTGAAGTGTGTGCGTTTTTTCTCCTTGACCATTTCCTGTATTTCCTCTGTCCACCACATCTTATTGTTATTTCTATTATCTTGGTATCCAACAGCTTCTTTGCTTGCTTCCTTCAAGCTTTTTACTATGTTTGTATATAGCTCTTCAAATGGATGCTGTGTGTTTAATAATTTTTCATCCAGTCGTTTCTGATACAATCTTTGCATACTTTCGATTATTAGACTTCTAAAGTTGTATTTTTGATTTTCTTCGATACACTCTAGGTTTTCACTTTCTCCAATACTTTCCTCTCTATTTGTTTTTCTTACAGGGAATAATATTTTTGCTTTTACCAGATGGTGGTCAGATCCACAGGTAACACCACGAAGTGTTCGTACATCATACCACTTTAGTTCCGAGTGTTGTCCACCTATAGCATAATCAATGATTGATCTAAGATTTGTTGTTGGCTGAATCCAGGTATACCGATGAATATCCTTATGTTTAAAAAAACCATTATTTATTTTTAGATTATGGGTTTCACACAATTGTATCAGTCTTAAGCCATTATCATAAATCATAAACTTTCTACCGATGTTTAAATAAAAACGCTATTTGTTGTTATATAAAAGAAATATCCTATGGGATGGTAATACGAAGAGAACGTGTAAAAATTGTAACGTGTCATTTTTACGTTTAAGACAACGTTACATATTTGTTTATTTAGGTAAATAATCAGGGCTCTTTGATTCGTCTTTCTGTACACAAGTAAGGGTATTTTATAGAGCTAGGTTTGGAGGTTATATAGGGTCTAGGAAGTTACCTTAAAAGGAGGCATTCCATCGAATTACTGTGGACACTACGCACACCGCATTATCTGGACATCGTAATTGGAATTTAAGATCACAGGCTTCGGGAAAATCACATAAAAATTTTGATTGTTTTGTTTTTATCTGTGGAATTTTGTGATTCTCTTGACGTTCATAAAGTTAAACAGCTGTTATGCTGGGGAATGGCGGCGTTGCCGCATCACAAATGGTTTCAGTAACAGGAAGGAAACATTTAGATGAACATTTCATTCCCTTACGTTTATTCTCGAGGATATTGGGACAATCCGAACCCCATATTCTTCACGGATTAGCTAGTTTTGATAGCACGAAAACATATTTAGGTTCACGGTTTGACCAGTAACAACCGAGGCTCCGCCACTTTGATATCTTTATTAATTTGATAGGGAAAGGATAAAATAAATACGAGTTATGCACTTTTGTAAATGGGAGATAAACGAGGGATAAAAACCAAGACTGGAAGAATAAACGAAGTCGTGTGAGTTAGCATCTGAACACTCTTGTGCCGAGCTTCTTAGCAGTAGTTCAGTGTGTATTTTTGGGTTCAGGTTCAGAAACAACTTTATTACAGTAGAAATGTTTTACAAGAATGGCGTCAAACCATATGAATCTTAGAGAAAACATATATAAAGAGCAAAGGAAACTTGTGACTGAAACTGTAGCTAAAATACAACTAAATTCTACACTTAGTATAGCTTTACTCATATGGGAATTGGTTGAGTGTTCGAATATTCCTGGGTTTGCTGCATGCCCTGATCTCCAGTAATTGATTTTACAGTTGATGGTTTCAATGCTGAGCTTCTTCTAGTCCGTCGGGTTATTCTTCTTCTACTTGGTATGTTGGTGGGGGTCCGGTAGGCAAATGTTCGGTCAAATGTATGGAGGGTGTCTCGACGTCCTTGTTATAAAAATTTCAACCGTGGAAATAGATCCGACAACACCTCAAGGTTTGTTTTACGTACTTCCTATCCCCTTGGTCGGTGCTGCCCCCTATATACCTGTATAGAGCTGTTGCTGTGTCTCATTGGTTAGTTTGAAAATCGCGGGTTTTTCTGGTTGGTTGGTATTGTGTTTTACTGTCCCCACTCCCCACCAAATTTACAAAACGGTTTCCGGCCACTTCGTTTTTTGTGTTCTGCCTGGTCTCTCTTTGCTAAAAAATTTGGCTGGGTCGGCAACAGGCTCTGGGATCGCCATTGTTTTTGGTTTGGCACTGCAGCGAATTGTAGGAGATATCCCAAAGCCAGGTTAGAGGCTTTCAGTGGCTGTGGGTGGTTTTGACACTCAATCATTTTTTTTTCATAAAAAACAAGATCATTGGTTTTTGGCAATAACATTTTTTAAGTATTTTTTTTGGTAATATTTGAACGTTGATTTGGAACTCGGTTTGTTGTTTTAGTAATTCTCATAGTTTTTTGTTGGCTTATCTTCACAAGTTTTTTTTCTTGGAAAATAAAATATTCATTTTTATTTATTAAGGAAGAATAAGTGGATAGAAGAACATGGGAGTTTTTATTGAACAGAGTCCAACTCATGTTCTTAATTCTTTAAAGTTTTTTGTAGGAAAAACATGTCTTAATTTTTTTTTAAGAAAAATAAATACAACAATGTAAATTTACTTCAATTTTATTTAATTTATAGGTGGATGGATTTCCAGACATGGTCTTTTTATGTTTTAAATATAGGACATAGGTAGTGTGTTTTTTCTAACAATTTTTTTTGCAGGTTCATTTATTTATATGTTATTATTTCCTGCTTGTGATAAGATAGAAATTGTTTCACCGATTATTTTTTTAGTGCAGTCGATTTATTTAGGTCAACAAGTTTTTTTTGGTGATTTTAATTTTTGTGGGATATCACCACTTGGAAATTGGAATATTTTTACAGGGTTTCACACAAATTTTTCTTGGCTGAGTTGTTTTAAAGTAAATATAGCTTAACAGCTGGTAGCTTTGTTTAGTTGAAAGTATTAATTAGTAATGAAAGAAAAGGAAAATGAGTTTATCTTGCTTTGTCATTTTCTTTTCTTGTTTTTTTTGGTGGTAACTGTTGGATGACAATTAAGATCTTA
The DNA here is from genome assembly GCA_963576565.1 of Aspidapion aeneum. Taxonomy (NCBI): domain Eukaryota; kingdom Metazoa; phylum Arthropoda; class Insecta; order Coleoptera; family Brentidae; genus Aspidapion; species Aspidapion aeneum. The sequence goes on from OY755045.1 coordinate 38,237,065, forward strand.
CGTCACTCAGTTACATCGGGTCAGAGGAGGGTACTACACTACTAGTGTCGGCTCGGGAGGTTAGGAAACACAAGGCTAAAATCCTAGAGTGACACCTTGGCTGAAGATCGACGCCAGAGGTCCAGTTAACATTTTTTTTTGAGGTATTTTTTTTTGGAGCAGTTTTTTTTAGGTCCTTGGTTGCCAGTTTAGTTGTCTAGTTGTGTTTTTGTGACTGGTCAATTTTTTTGGTAGAAAATACAGCGTTGGGCTTTGGAGTGCATTTTTTTTAAAAAATGACCTACGGGTATTTCTACCAATTAAAGTTTTCTGGTTCACAACTTTTTTCTGTATTTTTTTTCTGCGTTCAGGTCATAGCTTGGTCATGGCCATTGGAGAGCAAACATTTATGTTTGAGCCTTGAGAAGTTTTGCCTGCTCCAGATTGAATACAGAGAAAATGAATTTGAAGCCCAACTAGATATAATACCACAAAAGAAATGTTTAACTGAGACAGATATAGAGATAAGTTTTTTTGATTTTTTTTAGTTCATTTGTAGAGTTCATTTGTAAAGTTCAGTAATTTTTTTTAAGTAATGTCATTTTGAGTCAGTGAATTTAAGAGAGACTTTCAACTAAATATAAATGCTAGTCGGTGGTAATTGGTAAAAATATTTCAAAATTTTATTTTTTTTAAATAATTTAATCTTTCTTAAAAAGATTATTTTTTTTTTCTGTAAGCATAACTTCTCGAATTCTTGTTTTGGTCAAAACGGTTTGTATAGGGGTCGTAGTTTTAAAGGGTGACCAGACAGGTTATATTTTTTTTAGGGGACCAAACGGGAACTTCTTGAGTACAAAAAGGTGAACTTTTTTGTCTTAGTTGATCAGGCAGGAATAAATAAATCTTTTTACTTCCGAATCATAATTTTAAATAACAATATTTATTGGTTAAGTGTTTGGGTCTTATAGAAAAAAACGTTTTGTTTTGAGGATACTGGTATGATATGGAATTATTTTAATTTCATGCCAAAGGTTGGTTGACGGCAGATATGCTAGTCTTCAGTTTTTTGTTAGTTTGCAGTTCAGGACAGTGGCGTGTACTTAGAGGGGCCTTACATCTGCGCCCATTGTAAAGCAACTTCCAACATACTTGCTTAGTTTTCACTTAATCTTCGTTTTGTTGCTTCTGAAATTAAAGCGTTATGTTGGATAACGATGGATGGTGTTAGACTGAGAAAGTACCTAGGTATTTAGGGATGAAAACTTGGAAGTTGTGGACAATTGGGAAATAATTTTTTTTATTTCATTTTTTTTTAATTTTAAAATAGTTTCATACTGGTGACCTCAATTAATGAAGCAAATTTTTAAATTACAATACACTGTTGTGGAATAAATGGGAAAGTGTTCAGGTTGAACAATAAATTTAAGATGATTGATTTTTAAAAAAGATTTCAACCTAAGAATAAATTTAAAAACAATAGGTTTTCTTTGATGAGACTAAACAACGATGAGGGCATATACCTTTTTTTTTGTTATGCATAATATGATAGTAGTACCTTTCGTATTGCAATGATTAGGGGTTTTCCTCCCGCGAGCTGGGTGGAAATGGAAGAAATGTGTGGTTCGGAGTGTAGAAATCGAGGAACGAGGACTTCCTGCTAATCTTTTTAGGATTTCGCAACTTCGGTTTTCGCTAAATTAAAATACATCCAAATTTGGCCTACAGGCTGAATCTCGCATTTTCCATGACCTTGCAGATTCGCGGAGAAAGACAAATTTTGTGATCTATTTAATTATGATAGGAATTAAAATAGTAACATGCACATGAGGGAACTAGATATATTTAGGTTAAAAAGTAGTAAGAACACTGATCTGAACAGTTTTCCATAATAGTGTCCTATTTTCACAGGGTGCTTCAAAATATCTTCACCCTTTCTTTGAAATAAGATATTGTTTCGCCTGTGGGTGTTTGACCGTTTTAAAAAATATATAGGGTCCAGATGGGATTGGAATGGAAATCACAAGTTTTTGGGTTTTATTGACATTATACTTAGGGAATAGGGGAAATGTCTAATAAAAAGTTTTTTGGTTTTAGGCCGAGTTTTGTTGAGATAACAAAAGTTTAATTGGGGCCGGGAGTTTTATTATGCTCTTTTAAAATTAATGTAATAGTTTTTGGTTCTTGATTTTGTTCTCTGGTTTTTACGCAGGATTATTCCCAACTGTTTCATTTCAAAATATCATTTGTAGGTGATGGGGTCTCATTAGCCCTTGGACATTTGGTAGATTTGCTTTGACTGATAGTTGTGGAGTGGGCCCAACTTAATTTTATATCTCGTAAACACCAGGAATAAAGATCTGAGAATGCATTAAGCAGTAATTTTTTTTTTGGGTAGATGTTGTGTGTAAAGACACTTGAGTAGGCAGATTTAGTTTTACAACGTTATAGGTGAACCTTGGAATTGTTTTCATATTTGGTTTTTTGAAAGGGCACACGGGATAATTCTTTACGGGGTTGAGTGCAAAGTTTAAGACTTAGGTTCACATTAATATAGGGGTACAGTAAATGAGTACTCACGTTGGTTGTTTCCTTTAGTAATAATTTTAAACAAATATACTAACATCGTTTGTTTTTTTGTAACATAAACATTTTTTTAAAACTTTTCCTAAACTGATTGGTTTTTTTTTTCAATCACGATTTTTATACCTTATGATTCTTAAGTAAATTTAATTTTCAATATTTTTTTTTGTATAGTAAATTAATTTTTCTAGCTCACTCACTTTTCACATTCACAGTTTTGGGAGAGGAAAGGAAATCGACAACTGTTTTTTAAAGGAAAAGAACAAAAACTGTTGCATGACAACTCGAATAAGATTTTTCTGGTGCTGGTTTTATTAAATTTTTTTTAAGGTTCACTAATAGGAGCTGCAACCCCACTTAAACATTTTTAATTTTTTTTTGAAAATATTTTTTTTAAATATTTTTTTTTAATATTTTTTTTTAAAAGGGAGACTTGATTTTCTTGTTGGACATTTTTTCCTTGGTGCATAGTAGTACCTTGTCCCTACAATGGTTCTACCAGTTTATTTAAATATTTTTTTTTCTGAATTAAAATATAATTTTATTTCGAACCCTCACGTTTTAACAACCTATCATCATTTGTTTTAAATTTTTTTTTCTTCTCCCTACTCCAAACCACCTTTCAGAGTGGAGCAATTTTTTAAAATTTTAGTGAGTCACTAATTAATTTTTTTGACTATTGGACTACTGTGGTCGACACCAAAATTTTTTTTTTAAATTTTTTTTTTGGACACCTTTCGACACCATGACCATGGTTTGCATCAATTTAGTTTAAGTTTTGGGAATTTCATTTTAATGAAGATTAGAGAGTTGCAGTCCTACCAAGACGTTATTTCTGTAAATTTTTTAATAACATCGGTATTTTTTTTTAATTTTTTTTAATTACACACAACATCCTTACTAGTCTAATTCGACGCAATTTCAGCGAGCGGTTTTTTTTTTAATTGAGCATATTTTACGATTTCTATAACATGAACATCTGTTCCGACGTTTATTGCGTTCACTTATATATTAAGGGATGATGTGACCTTAAGCAATGCATGTTTCGTGTAAACTCAGAGTAGGTAAGCAGGTTAAAGTGGGTTTTGATTTATTCTTTTTAGAAAAATCATTGTATACGGCGATTTGGGTTTTTTTGAGGAGTTTATTAGTGGAGCCGTTCTGCAATAGCAGGAGTATACCCTAGCGTTAACTGTGTACAACAGCTTTGGGATTTTTGTTATAGGTAGTCTGTTGTACGTTCCATTTAGGGATAAATTTACCTATTCGGTTGCTGAAGTAAACAAACATCACTTAACTTTAATTTTAATCCAGTTCAGCTAGGATAAGCGCAATCATTTTTTTGTTGGTTTTACTCACGCAGGAGTGAAACATAAGACCTAAACACTGCCAAAACTCTTGTCTCTCTTTTATTTTTTTTTAAACTTTTTTTTATGGCTACTTGTTAATTCTAATTTAGGATTTAAGTAGTTATTTCTCTCTGCAAGGTTGGACGTCATAGTTGGTTGTACAAATACTTAACATAAATTATGATTACATTTTTAAATGCAAATAAATTTTATTTTCTTACTGCTCCGGTGTTTTTCGGTTTTGTTCGCGTCTGCCCGTATTTAAGTTTTATATTTTCTACAGTTGTGAGAAAATTTATAGTGATTTTCACTGGTGAATTTAAAGTGAACTTTGTGTTTGTTATTGCGTGGTTTAGTTTTTATAATTGGGAGGTATAATTAACAGTTTTAATTAAAGTTTAAAGTTTGAATATAAAAGGCACTATGGCTGTTTCTGTGAGTCGGTTGTCTGACATAAGGTACTTAGTCAAGGACGAATTAATCTATGAGTTAACATGGAGAGGCATAGCCATTGGATCGGTGGAAGAGATGAAACAACAGCTTATGTTGATCAAACAAAGAGAAAAGACTGATGCAAGTATGAGATACCCTCCGTATCCCTTTAAATTTGGCCAAGATGCTTTTAGCTGCATGAAGAAGCTTGATAGTCTGGTACCGCTGGTAGAGAAGTTCTCTGGTACGAGCAAAGGGGGAGAGTTTAGGAAAATCGCTGTAAGGTTGGAACATGTGTTAGCCAGGATAAATAACATGAATCCGTCTAACTTTGAAGAAAGTCAAACCAAAGGCATACTGGTTGCGGAAACCTTGAGTTTGATTGGGAGGTTGCAGAGCCAAGCAACAGATTTATTGAGAGTTGGCGTTGCCTCAGATGATGATGAAGCATCTGAAACCCAATCAACGAGTCGAAGCTCAGATCACTCGACAAATGTTGGCAACTTTCCCAGCCAGTCTCAACTACCACAACCACAGCACTCGAGCACACAACAGCCTACGAACCAACCGTCGGTCATTGCTCCAGTGCAAATGCAAGTGCTAGCGAACCCAACTCAAGCACCAATACAGGCACCACCCCCAATGCTAATTCAGAATGACCGTGCATCAGCTTTTCATTATCAACAACCGTCTACCGTTCCTTTGAGTCTAGCTGCCCTCCAAAGTAGCATTGCACCAATTGCTCAGTCACGAACACTTTCATGTTCGTCGCCAGTACCAATGTCAAGTGATCCTGGTACTTCATATCATGTTGCACCGGTACCTCCGCATAAGTGGAACATAAAGTTTACAGGCGAGAGGGGTACGATCTCCGTCACCGCATTTTTCGAGAGAGTGGACGAGTTGAGTCAGGCTAGAGGAGTCAGCAAAAAGGTTTTACTGAATTCGGGCATTGATCTTTTTGAAAAGTCAGCTTATACTTTTTACAAAGATGTTCGAAGGGAAGTCCATACGTGGGAACAGCTGGAACAGAGGTTCATGGCAGAATATCTTCCTTCTTCATATGGCGAGAAGCTATTGAAGGAGATTCAAAAACGTAAACAAGGCCCTGGAGAGTCTATAGGGACCTATATTGCTGTCATGAACACATATTTCCAAAGACTTGGCTGTCCTGTTTCCGAAGAGGCGAAATTAGCTATCGTCTTCAGAAATATCGCGGACATCTATAAGAAAGGGTTGATTGCTACTGAGGTCAATAGCCTATCACATTTAAAAGATTTGTGTCGTAGAATAGACCAGAGATATGGTTTAGAGGAGGAAAATTTTACACCTAGGAAAAACCAATCTATTGAACCTGACTTGGCCTACGTTGACGTAGAGAGCGACAGTGACGATTTTTCAACAGGGGTTGATGCAATTCAAATATCAGGTGCTGGGACATCGAACCAACAGAATTTAAATCATCCTGCTAATAGATTCGACAGAAATAGGCAGCAGCCAGCAAGCAATTTTGCTGTTAGGGCTGATAGAGATAGACAGCAACCAGCTAGTGGTCAGTCTAGTGTAAATGACAGAGATGAACAACCACCACAAGGTGTTGGACCTGGTAGGGCGAATAGGGACGTGGTATGTTATAGATGCAACCAAACAGGGCACATGGCAATCGGGTGCGCATTACCTAGAGGCAAGCAGTGTTATTCGTGTGGACAGGCAGGGGTTACAGTAAGAGAATGTCGTAATTGTAATCGTCAGGGAAACGGACCCAGGCGCTCGTAGGTGGTCGACCTTCGAGTCAGCCTGAACAAGCATCGACCGATAGGCTAACGTACGTTTTAGATTATGTGATAAGTCATGCTCGCAAAGATGAGAGGCCTTATTTAGAAGTGGATGTGCTCGGAAATAAGTTATTAGGTTTGTTGGATTCCGGGGCTTCACGTACCTTTTTAGGGAATCATGGTTGGTCAATCATCGAGAGGTTTGGTTTTTCACTTGATACGACGAAGAAGACGAGTTGTATTGTGGCAAATGGTCAAAGCACGAGTAGTATTGGAACAGTGCAGCTTCCTATGCGAGTTCAGGACAAATTTAGGTTAATAGAGGTCGTCGTCGTTCCTGAGTTGCCGCACACTTTGATTTTAGGATTAGATTTTTGGATTTCGATGGGTATAGTACCGAACTTAAGTACTAATGAGTGGCATTTTGCCGATAATAAAGATGTGATTTGTTCTTTAGAAACACCAGACCAACAAACTACTCTTTCGCCTTATGAAGCAGAGCGACTAGAGGAATTGGTCGTTAAATATAAGAATATGATGGGTGACTCACTGGGATGTACAGATAGGGTAGAGCATAAGATTACAACAGATGCAGCACCGATAAGACAACGTTCATATAAGGTCTCACCGGTCATTCAAAAACTTATTGATGACGAAATCGACGAAATGCTGAAAATGGATGTGATAGAACGTAGTAGTAGTTCATGGGCTTCACCAGTGGTAATGGTACAAAAGAAAAACACAAAGAAATATCGTTTCTGCGTAGACTACCGCAAATTGAACTCAGTGACGGCGCGTGATAGTTATCCTTTACCACTCGTATCCGAGACTCTTGACAAATTGAAAGATGCTAAGTACTTGTCAACTTTAGATATTAAGAGTGCTTATTGGCAAGTACCAATGGAAGAATCATCGAAGCCACTAACAGCATTCATCTGTCGACGAGGTCTCTTCCAATTTAAGCGGTTACCATTTGGTCTTCATAATGCACCTGCAACTTGGCAGAGACTCATAGATAGCATCATAGGAAACGATTTAGACCCTTACGTGTACGTATATCTCGATGACCTCGTAATTGTCACACAGAGCTTTTCTGAACATCTTAGAATTCTTGAGGAAGTCCTACGAAGATTGCAGAATGCAAAGATAACGGTAAGTTGGGAAAAATGCCAACTGTGTAGGCCAGAAATGACTTATTTAGGTTTCGTAGTGGACCGTCGAGGCATCCGAGTTGACCCTAATAAAATTAGAGCCATGTTAGAGCTCCAGAGGCCAAGAACTGTCAGAGAAGTTCGTAGAGTTGTAGGTACAATATCCTGGTACAGACGTTTCATAGAGAATTTTTCAGCGATAATAGCTCCGATTACAGCTCTAACTAAGAAAAATCAAAAGTTCGATTGGACTCCAGACTGCGAAAAGGCATTTATTAAGATTAAGGAACTTTTAGTGACTGCACCGATTCTTACATGTCCAGATTATACCAAGGAATTTGTCATTCAAACAGACGCCTCAGGATATGGAATAGGAGCATGTTTAACGCAACCTTATCCTGAAGGAGACAAAGTCATATGCTATTTGAGTCGATCTTTGACTAAGCAAGAACGTGTTTACACGACCACCGAGCGAGAATGTTTGGCATTGGTTTGGGCGATAGAGAAGCTCCGGCCATATATTGAGGGGATCTCATTTAAGGTCATTACAGATCATTTTAGCTTAAAATGGCTTCATAGCTTGAAAGAGCCCAGTGGGAGACTTGCTCGTTGGTCTGTAAAACTGCAGCAATATGATTTTGAAGTAATCCATCGGAAAGGGAAGGATTTAGTTGTCCCGGACATGTTGTCTCGTGCAGTACCTATGATTGATACAATTTCGCAGCCCAGAGATGTTTCAACAACAATAAAAGATCGATGGTACCAAAAGATGGTAAAGAAGGTCGTAGAATCACCGTTAAAATTTATGAACTGGAGATACACTGATAATAAGTTGTATAAATATGTCAAACAAGAATACCCTCAACTTTCACCATCTAACGAATATTGGAAAGAGGTAGTCCCCAAAGATCATAGGCGTAGAATTATTGGAGAAGCTCACGATCCTCCTACCGCAGGACATATGGGTGTGTATAAAACCTTCCACAGACTGGCAGAAAAATATTATTGGCCAAAAATGCGCCAGGACGTGGCAACTTTTGTAAAGAAATGCTTTGTCTGTGCAGCTCATAAAGGTGATACACAAGGTGTATCTGATCAGATGATATCTCACCCAAAACCAACTCGTCCTTGGGAAATTATTTCGACTGATTTATGTGGACCTCTACCTCGTTCAACAAAGGGTAATTGCTGGATTCTCGTCGTTACAGACTATTTGAGTAAGTTTTCCTTAGTTTTTCCAATGCGAGCAGCCCCTACTCAAGCTGTTGTTAAGCATCTTGAGGAGCAAGTATTTATGGTCTTCGGAGTGCCCCGTTTGATACTTTGTGATAATGGCCCTCAGTACAAAAGTAATGAGTTTAAGCGTTTTGCTGAGAGTTATCAGGTTAAAATTCAGTATAATCCGTATTATCACCCCAGAGCAAATCCAACAGAAAGGACGAATCGCACGTTAAAAACCATGTTATGTTGTTATGTGAAAGACAACCACAGGAAGTGGGACGAACAAATACATAAACTTGCCTGCGCGATTCGTACTGCAACCCATGAGACAACCAGGATGTCTCCTTTCTTTGTTAATTTTGGTAGGAATATGTGTTTGTCAGGAAAAGATTACTCCAACCCAGTTTTGTTATCTGAAGAGAATGGTGTACAAACTGCAGCTGAAAGTAAGAACGAAGGTTTCCGGAAGCTCTATGCTGATGTTAAGAGAAGGTTAGAGGTGGCTGGAGAGAAAAACGTAGTTCAGTATAATTTGCGTACAAGGGTACCCAACTTTGTTGTGGGTCAGCGTGTTTGGAAGAAAAATTATGTGTTGTCAGATGCTGCGAAGTTTTTCTCAAAGAAGTTAGCACCGAAATTCGTTGGTCCTTATGTGATTAGGAATAAAATTTCTCCATGGATATTTGAGCTTCAGGAACCATCGGGTAAAGTACTACCAGGGAGTTGGCATGCCAAAGACCTTAAGTCGGCAGCGGACCTCTCCGATTAACCTTTTTAGGTTAATCGTCTTGAAGTTGGGGGGGGATTATGTAACGTGTCATTTTTACGTTTAAGACAACGTTACATATTTGTTTATTTAGGTAAATAATCAGGGCTCTTTGATTCGTCTTTCTGTACACAAGTAAGGGTATTTTATAGAGCTAGGTTTGGAGGTTATATAGGGTCTAGGAAGTTACCTTAAAAGGAGGCATTCCATCGAATTACTGTGGACACTACGCACACCGCATTATCTGGACATCGTAATTGGAATTTAAGATCACAGGCTTCGGGAAAATCACATAAAAATTTTGATTGTTTTGTTTTTATCTGTGGAATTTTGTGATTCTCTTGACGTTCATAAAGTTAAACAGCTGTTATGCTGGGGAATGGCGGCGTTGCCGCATCACAAATGGTTTCAGTAACAGGAAGGAAACATTTAGATGAACATTTCATTCCCTTACGTTTATTCTCGAGGATATTGGGACAATCCGAACCCCATATTCTTCACGGATTAGCTAGTTTTGATAGCACGAAAACATATTTAGGTTCACGGTTTGACCAGTAACAACCGAGGCTCCGCCACTTTGATATCTTTATTAATTTGATAGGGAAAGGATAAAATAAATACGAGTTATGCACTTTTGTAAATGGGAGATAAACGAGGGATAAAAACCAAGACTGGAAGAATAAACGAAGTCGTGTGAGTTAGCATCTGAACACTCTTGTGCCGAGCTTCTTAGCAGTAGTTCAGTGTGTATTTTTGGGTTCAGGTTCAGAAACAACTTTATTACAGTAGAAATGTTTTACAAGAATGGCGTCAAACCATATGAATCTTAGAGAAAACATATATAAAGAGCAAAGGAAACTTGTGACTGAAACTGTAGCTAAAATACAACTAAATTCTACACTTAGTATAGCTTTACTCATATGGGAATTGGTTGAGTGTTCGAATATTCCTGGGTTTGCTGCATGCCCTGATCTCCAGTAATTGATTTTACAGTTGATGGTTTCAATGCTGAGCTTCTTCTAGTCCGTCGGGTTATTCTTCTTCTACTTGGTATGTTGGTGGGGGTCCGGTAGGCAAATGTTCGGTCAAATGTATGGAGGGTGTCTCGACGTCCTTGTTATAAAAATTTCAACCGTGGAAATAGATCCGACAACACCTCAAGGTTTGTTTTACGTACTTCCTATCCCCTTGGTCGGTGCTGCCCCCTATATACCTGTATAGAGCTGTTGCTGTGTCTCATTGGTTAGTTTGAAAATCGCGGGTTTTTCTGGTTGGTTGGTATTGTGTTTTACTGTCCCCACTCCCCACCAAATTTACAAAACGGTTTCCGGCCACTTCGTTTTTTGTGTTCTGCCTGGTCTCTCTTTGCTAAAAAATTTGGCTGGGTCGGCAACAGGCTCTGGGATCGCCATTGTTTTTGGTTTGGCACTGCAGCGAATTGTAGGAGATATCCCAGAGACTGTGAGGAGTGAGCCGTCGTGTTTTCGGCGTAATCGGAAGTGACGCTCACACCCTGTTGAGGGGATTTTAGGTCGGCCTACGCCATTTGTACGGGGAAGAAAGAGCATTGGTAAGTTCGATTTTATTTTTTTTAATTTTTTTTTATTAGTTGAGTACTCTTCAAGATAATATTTGCCTCCCAAATTGTAATTATTTTTCGTGGGAAATGTACTTTTTTGACAAAGGACGTGGGGAATTGTTGGCGTTTTTATATTTTTCTTTTAACCACGTGTTGGATAAAAACTATATATTGTTTTTCTCCTTTGTCTACAGCCCTGTCAATTCCAGCGACGGGACAGTTGGGCTGGACGCTGGTGGGAAGCCGGACGGGCCAGTTATAACCCTGAGAAAGGTACGTTAGGATTATTTTAGTTCATCTGTTTAAATCTACTTTGTTTTATTGAGTCGACATGGGATTATCGATTTAAGTTACTGTGTAGGGGAACTTCGTGCAAAATTGACGAATTCCAGGAAACTGAAACATTTCATTTTCCACAGGGTTTTTACGCTCGGGCAAGAATCCCACAACCCTTTTAAGACCAAAGTGCTGGCCTAACATCATGTGCTAAGCGGGCACGAGGGGAGGCGCGAGCAGAGCAGGAGACCCGGAAGCAGTGGTGAGACAACAGAATTCCAGGTTTACAAAATAAAACATACACAGAATAATCAAGGACCAAGGTAGGAGCAAGCCTTAACTATAATTTTTTCACTCATATATAAATTTTTAATATAATTTAGACGTGATCTTTTCATATATTTCATATATAAGTTTTCACAGTATAGTTTCAACATTTCTTGTAAACGCAAGATAAGGTATGACGTCATAACCCTGGTTTTGCGGCATATTTACTACATTGACTTGTTTTCCTTCCTTTCATTTATTTAAGATAATTTTACTGTTAAATTTAAAGTGCCTTGCTATTTTGGCCCTTGTTTTCATCCATTTCATTTATTTTTTTTTATGTTTCCGGTAATTTTATCTGATTTTACCCTTAAAATATACAAGATGAACTAAATCTTTGCGTTATTTGTACAACCCAGTGACCAACTTTGCGGAGACAAAAGAGAGATGAGATTATATTTTTTTTTAGCGGTTTCGTTACACATTTTTGCCTCATGGGGTGGATCTCTGACTGGGTTGCTGTCTGTCTCATTCTACCCAGCGTAGAATGATGACAGCAGATATTTGGTCCAGATCTCCCCTATGACAGAATAACTTTGGAAGTATATGTATTTTTTTTAACAATCATTTATATAATTGAGTCCTGCGCTACTGACTCAGATGTAGGTACAGTATGACCTGTTAAAGGAGTCCATCTACCTGTAAAGCGCTTCTAGTTTTGTCATCTTAATTCAATCTTTTAGAATTTTATTCTGTTTATTTTTTTTTGGTTATTCTTAATTACACAAATACTCTGGAAGCCTCGGAAGTAAGTAGAATTTCATTGTTTGGCTGCAACGTTTGGGTTGAACTGTATTTTATTTAAGATCTTCTTTGTAAAACATTGATATTAAATAATGTGGCGCACTTAAAATTTTCTTATTTCTGAACCCCCCCCTTCTCCACTGTATAAAAGTTACCGGGCATATCAATGTTTTACCTAGCTGGAAAATACAGTTCTGCTTCCAGATATTTGTTTAATTATTCAGTGGGTTTCAGTGTCACAAAATGGCGGCGACGTCTTTAAGCTGCCACAAATGTCATACAAATTTTTTTAAGGCCACAAATTGGCGCCCACATTTTTTTTAATTTTTTTAAGGCCACAAAATCTTACTAGTGTCTATTAAAAACCTCACAAAAAAATAACGTCGTGTCTCAACTCAAGATAGATACCACCACCTGACGGTTGATTTTTCAACTTAAAACTGTTGTGACGGAGATATGATACAAACAGCCAGCGTAACAAATTATTATTAGTGATATAACGATATTACATTTTTTTGCCGATACAATATATCGGCTGATACAGATATTTACGTACCGATATATCGTATCGGCAGACATAACGCCATCTATTTATACATGACCGAAGCGAAAACCGTGGAAGTCCCGTTTTATAATAACTCCGTTGCGAGGAAACGTTTTATTTTAGTGTTAGGATCGAGGGCTGATCAGCTGCCCACAGTAGGTGTACAAATTTTTCTACAGGACCCCACAGGACTATACAGGACTTTCACAGGACCCCACAGGACTATACAGGACTCTACAGGACTTCCACAGGACTCTACAGGACTCCACAGGACTATGCAGGACCCGAGGGTACTGTCGCCTAAGGGGTGCCCTAAGCAAGATTAAGTACTAAGGCCGGCAAAGGCGCAAATCGGTTCTCGAACAAAAACGAGATTTAGGACGTGAAGACTTTTTTTTTTGTCGCGAATTTTTTTATGGGGGCCTTTAGCGACGGGACTATACAGGACCCCACAGGCAGGACTATACAGGACTTGTACAAGACTATACAGGACATGTACAGGACTATAATACAGGAACAAATATTTATTAAAGTCCTGTAGGACGGTGTACAAATTTGGTTCAGCTGATCACCCCTCGGTTAGGATTTGTTTTGCTTTTAATAAAGTATTTCATTTATGCACTGAAAAGGCAAATTTTTACGATACGATCCCGATAATCGGCAACACTGGTCGATATACTGATACCAATATCGGTATCGTTCTATCCCTACAAATTATATTTGGGATTTGATCACATTTAAAGTTGATTTTGTGCTGTGATAAGTGAAGCACAGCCAAGAAACATTGGGGGTTCTGTCAGGTGCTTTCTAGCAAAGGGCTGTACAACAACCCACCGCAAACTGCCAATAATTGAGGAGACTTCTTTAGTCAAGGTCGATGGCTATGTCTAACCAACCAAACTATGATTCGCCCATGTCCAGGTGTGTCCTATGGGCAATCACGCAGCCCTTTAGGAGAAGTTTTGTGAAACACTGTAATGTGTAAAACTGTTAACAATTTGTTTTTTGTAGTTATGTTTTAATCAGAGGCAAAAAAATGACCCGCGATACCAAGAATTCACCAGAAACATTTGTCTCATCAAAAAGAAACAAACGTCTAGAAAATAGGAAGAAAAAAATGGCCGCTCTTATTGACATATCTAAGCTTAATGAATACGATAGACAGAGAAATAAGTTACATAAACCAAGTAATAATAATAAAAGAGAGATAGAAGTTGAGGAGTCGAAGAGTGTGTGTAGCAACGGAGTGAAAGCTGACGATCTTGGCCTGGAGGCAAGTCCGTCACCTCCAAGTGAACCTAGTCCGAATAAGAAGCCGAAGATCGAGTAAGTTAATTTTTTGTTCGCCTTATTTATTTTTCTCAAAAATGTTATACAACTTTGTTATACCCTCTATAGAAAAAAGCTATACTGGGAATAGGGAAGCCTGCGTAGAAAGAGACAAATTAATTTTTTAGGTGTTAAAATAAGAGTAAAAGTAGTCCTCCCCTAAACCTCCCTGCGATTCATGCTAAACTCCGCCTGCCGATGCGGTATCGAGTCACGAGTATCTAGGGGTTCGGTTCGGTCCGTGCTTTTACTAGATTTTTGTGGTTAAACATCACCTATAACAATACAATTTCTTCTCTGGTGTTCCCTCTCTTCTTTGAAGTCTTGCTACGGAGGCCGAAATTGGCTAAGGGCAGGGTAAACCTTTATGTACCTATTCTTATCTAAACACCTGCTAAATTAGTTTTTATTTTTCTAAGCAGCAGGCTGCTCTATTCCCGGTATAGCATTTTCCCCAATACGTTAGAGCATAAATACATGATCAAAAAAATCGAAAACACTCATAGCTTGCTTTGGAAACAATAGCAACTTAAAATTCGCAGACGCGAATTTTCAACTGCGCATGCGTGTGTTTTGACACACAGCTGCTGTGTGGGTGGACGCCATTTTTGCAATAATTTTAGGTTTGGAATACTGGCCTAAAAATATTCTTGTTTAATATTTCTTCTCTAAATAAACTTTTTTTTGGAGGCTGATAAGAATTTATCAATACTTTTTACAAAAACGCAAAACAGGTAAATTTTGTAAAATGCAATAAATTGATAATTTTAAAATCGTTTTATCCGAGAAGTTGGTTTGGGTCTAAAAATTACATAAAACATTAAAATAAACGTCAACGTTCGCCAAAATCGCAATCTTACCCCCGAAGAGTGTGCTGTAGTGGTTGCGCTGATTAGAGAAGGCTGGCCACAGGAACAGGTGGCGCAAAGATTTAATGCACAATCGTCGATCTCTCGAGTATTAGGATGGTTTCAAGAGACCGGAAGAAATCAGAGACCAGGTCAGGGTCGTGGGCGAATAACTGATGCAAACCAGGACCGATTTTTAAGACTTCAGACATTGCATCAAAGGTTTGGGACGTGCTATGCTTCGCCAAAATTTTCTAATACGATTTTAGCAACAAATAAGCACTGATACAGTAAGACGACTCAGAGAATTTGAGTTAAGGACTAGAGTCTCTGCAACAACCACCATTGACCCCAGCACATCGAGTGGCTGGACAGGTTTTTGCTACAGAGCCTCTAGGTTGAGAAAACGACCAATGGTCGAATGTAATGTTTTCAGATGACAGATTTTGTCTTTATGGCAATGATCGACGCATGTCAGTATACAGAAGGCCAGGTGAAAGATTTGTACAATGCTGCATACAACCAAGGCATGCGCATGGTGGCGGCTCAGTTATGGTATGGAGTGGCATCAATATGGCGGCCCGTACCGTTCTGGTGATTGTGCAGAGGGATCGTCTTAATGCCCATGGGTATATTGAAGAGATTTTGGAACCTCATGTGGTACCTTTTGCTCCCTTTGTAGGCGATAATTTTCTCTTCATGCATGACAATGCTCGACCGCATCTTGCAAGAGTCGTCCAAAATTACCTGGAAGAGGTCGAAATCTAAGTGATGAATTGGCCTGCTAATAGCCCAGATCTAAATCCTATCGAGCATATCTGGGATATGTTAGGTAGGCGTTAACGGACCTTACAAAACCCCCAAATTATTTACAAGAGTTATCACTAAGACTGGTGGAACTTTGGAATGCCTTGGACCAAAATGAAGTTAGTTCAAGCTGTTATTATAGGAGGCAATACCCGCTACTAAAATGTACTTTCTGGGTATTTTGTTTAGCTTAGATTATACTGCGGTTTCAATTTTTTTTAACCTCTGTACTCAATAAAATGTTGGTGAAAACAAATCATTTTCTTTGTTTATTATTTGCTGAATTCTTACTCCATCGGTACATACTAATTTTATTTTTAAATCTATCGTAACTTTTTGGAAAAATCAAAAAGTCAGATTGTGCGTTAATTTTGCTGAGAAGTGTATTTTGTTTTATAAAACAAATAAAAATGGAAGAGGATTTGTGGAATGCCATTTTAGCCGAGGTGGACGATGATGCACATAGCATATGACAATAACGTTATACAACTTTGTTATATAACATGTTTTGTTTTGTAGATGACTTATAGATTTGTGCTTAAGACTACACGGTAGAAGTGTAAACTTCAACAAGGTGAAATTAATAATACTGGCCTTCATTTGCATCATCATATCGCTCGCTGAATGTTCCTCTCACAGTTAGTCGACTCGAGCCGACTTCACCCGAATGAGCGTTACATAGCCGAGCCTGACGGCTCAGTTCAATTTACTACCCACAGAAACTGCTAAACGCGCCTAAAGAATTTTACATTTCAAAAACAATGAAAATGGAAGATTTTAGAAGAGCCATTTTGGCCAAGGCGGACGATGATGCACCTAGCATATGATAATATACCATTTGCCTTTTTTCTCTAACGTGGTATACAACCATATACATAATATTGTGGTACAATAACCTTAGGTTTGTTACTATGTTAAAAGTGCTTACGTATTTGGGTTACTTGTATTGATTGTTTAATATCGTTTGCTAATTATTATAATAAATCAGAATTGCAAAGTCAATCGTTGCGTTCACATATACACAAACGTCATAATATTCCAATACCCACGGTAACTGCCCATTCATGATGCAAACATGGGGGCCTTTAAGCAAAAAAGACCTGATTTGTTGTTTTCAAAGACATATGCATATTATTTCCATATAGTACGTATTATTGCAATACCTACGGTACCTTGCGATGCAGAATGCAAACATATTTGAAATAGGAATATCAAAGGGTATAAGTCTATCCTCTTTGCGAGCCTTACAATAAAATGTGTGATTGGTTATACTTTTACACATGAATATTATTTTATTCTTGTATTCGTTACTTCAAATCATCGGCGTACAGTTGACAAAAACTCTATCTATGTAAATTTGGTATCTGTGCATTTTTCGTACCTTTATTTCTGAATGTTTGCATCAAACGCCAACCATTGTGTAAATAGGTAACAGGGAGTATTGGAATATTACGTATATGTATACAACTTTGTTATTCAACATGTTTTCTATTATAGTCTGGACCCGGTTTATAGATTTTTGACCTATCTAAAAAATAATAAAAATGGAAAAAGACTTTTGAAATGCTATTTAACTGATTAGTAAACCTTTCGATTTGTTTCAGAAAACGTCAAACAAACAATGGCTTCGTATTCAAAATGTTCCAAAATCCAAATAATTTTGTTGTTAATGTTTTAACTAAACGCGTATAGCAGTAATTTTTTATTAGTGACTTAAATATACTTTACTTGCACAGTATTAAAGTATCCCTTATCTACTACTAAGATACTAATGCTTGTGCATGATAGGTATGTACCTCTTTCATTTTTAGTCTGTACTTTTCCATGTGGATTTACCTAAGCTTCAAAAACCTCAATTTGGCGCCCTTGTGGCGCAACTTTGTTAGACTTCCAGGGGCCTTTTGTAGGTCCCTGGCCTGTCTCCGGGCCGGTACAGGAACGCATCCTGTACCACGGGGTTTTGATGCCCCTCGACCCGACTCATGAAACGATCCTTCTGCTCCTGGATCGTTTCTGAGATATCCTCCATGTTGAGCTCCCTCTTGATTTGTACGTTACGCACAAACCAAGGAGCTCCCGCTATTTGTCTTACGACTCTATTTTGAAAGCTTTGTAGCCTTTCCATTTGTGTTTTGCATACCTTATTCCAGCATGAGGCTGCATACGTTAGTATGGGGCGAACGACTTGCCTCCATATTTGTAATTTTACTCTCCGGTGTAGAGTGCTCCTGGCATTTAACAAGGGGTATAGCCTACTGTGGGCTCCCCTTGCTTTTTGAAGTGCGTTTGATACCTGGTCGTTCCAGGTTAGTTTCTTGTCGAAAACTAACCCCAGGTATTTAACGTTCCTTCTTTGCCAGGGTATCCTTCGACCACCCAGAGCAAGCTTTGTTCGCGGATTGCACCTTTTCCGTGTAAAGACAATCGCTTGAGTCTTGTCTGGGTTGATCTTAATTTTCCACCTTTTAGCCCAGGTTTCAATTTCTACGAGGTGCCTCTGAAGCCTTGTGACGACGTATTGGATGTTATTACACTTTCACGTTGTCAAAGTGTCATCCGCGTACACATAGAGCTTCGTTTTCCGATCTTTGGGGATGTCACAGGTATACCATGCATATAAGTGTGGCGAGAGCGGGGAGCCTTGCGGGACTCCCGCTCTTATTTGCTTTAACCGGGATCGTAAACAGTCTACCTTTACCATAAAAGTTCTCCCTCCCAGGAACGACTGTAATAACTTGAGGATATGTCCTGGTACACCGTTATTCCGCAGTTTTAAAAGAAAGCCGTTATGCCAGACCTTGTCAAACGCTTTCGACATGTCCAGGACTACCGCTCCTATGTACTTCCTTTTATTGAACCCGCTGACTATTTCCTCTGTCAAGCGGGTTGCTTGAAGTGTTGTACAATGCCTCGGTCTGAACCCGAACTGCTCATTGGGAACAAGTTGTCCGAATTGAGGCAATTCCTGTAGTCGCCTTAAGATTATCTTATCGGCGACTCTTCCTAAACCGGGCAGTAAACTTATGGGGCGGTAGCTATCTGGCAATGTTCTGCTTTTGCCTACTTTTGGCAGCAGAACAATGTCGGCTTTCTTCCATGCCTCAGGGTAGTACTTCAGCCTAAACATACCGTTGACTATATTAGTCAACTCCGCGCACTGTTTTGGCTGAAGCTTCCTCAACATTGTGTTTGTTATTTTGTCGTAACCTGGGGCTTTTCTAACTTTTAGACGTTTAACGATCCCTCTTATTTCCCTTGGCGTGGCATACCTGAGTGAGTCGGGAGTGATTGTTGCGGCTAGCTCGTCCGCGAACGCCGCCGCCTGTCTATCTAGAAAGGTGGGAGGGTCCTGCGGGAAATTGTCCTGGAAGACCTCTTCCAGACAATCCGCAAAGACCTCCACCTTTCTTTCCGGTTCATGTATCTTATTGCCATTGACTCTTAA
Source organism: Aspidapion aeneum (assembly GCA_963576565.1). Lineage (NCBI taxonomy): Eukaryota > Metazoa > Arthropoda > Insecta > Coleoptera > Brentidae > Aspidapion > Aspidapion aeneum. Next base: position 38,256,220 of record OY755045.1, read on the forward strand.
GGAGGGAAGGGCCGTCCTCCCTCCTTTAGTCAATACCCTCACCATTTTCCACGCAGAGGTTGAGTTCTGTTCGAGATCTACCATTTTCCTTTCCCAGCACTGGGTCTAAAACTCCCTGACCCTTTCTTTAACCACGGCCTGTAGCATATTCGCTTGCCGGGTTATTGCAGGGTCCAGGGTAGCCCGGGCTCTCCTCCGCAGTCGGTTTTTATCTCGAATCAGATTTTTCAACCTCAGGGGAAATGCGGTGGTGTTTGCGGCGATATTTGTAACTTCCGTTGTGGATATTTCAAACGCGGACAAAATGTCTGTTTGAAGCTTCTCCACAGCTAGGTTCAGATCTTCACTATTCTCTATTCTTGGAATAGGACCGGTTTGTGACAGCGCGCGTTCGTAAGCCTGCCAATCTGTTTTCCGACTCACTATTTCGTGTCGGTTTATTGCGACATCCCCAAGTTGAAACAATAGGGGGAGGTGATCTGAATCTAACGCATGAATGACCGTTAATTCGTGATTCCGATTGACATGCTTTTGTAGGAAGTGGTCAATCCGGGTTGACCGCATTCCTGGCATGTAATGAGTTGGTTCGGTCGGGGAGATTCTTACCAGGTCTTGATCACCTTCGATCACCCTGCTAAGACCTGGCCCATAGGCGTTACTTGTGGGATCTCCCCAGTCTCTGTATTCAGCGTTCAGATCCCCCTATTAGGAGCGGTCCTGGAAGATCGTTTATAAGGCTCTCGTATCCTGCATCCGGAAAAACCCTATCCGGTCTGCAGTACAAACTTACGAGCCTTATCGTGGAATTATCTGACATCTTGACTACTACTTGTGTAGCTTCCAAGATGCCGATATCGATTATCTGAGTCTTTAATACCAACCGAACTTTCCGTAGCGACGAAGAACCGCCGTTGATAGGTGCCTCAGGAAAACTTCTTGTAGACGGCGCAGAGTATCTCGCGATGAAGAAAAGGCTTAGAGAAAGAACAAAAGGAATTCGCAACATTCCCAAGTTTCGACTAAGGGACATGGGTGAAAGGGCCTCACTCAAGGTGCCCTTGGAGGAGAGGTGTCCGCTATTTTTGAGTGACATTCAGCATTTGGTTATGTACTCGATGTTAGGGATACTGCACAGTCCTTATGCACCGACTAGGTGAGTATTAGTGGGGTTAGGTTTTTATATTCGGTGGACACTATACTGTTAGACATGCCGAATAATATTACAAATCTACAGTGATAGGTACTTTTTCAGGGGCCATGTCGCCTTTTCCCCTGGATTTTTTTTCGTTGTAAGCCACTGGTAGCCAGAAGTTTAGGTAGTTTAATAGAAGAAATAAAATCATTGTTTCATTGGCAAACTTTTTTATTTCCTGTAATTTTTTGCATCTTTAACGGTTTTAGAGAACATCGCTGTTGCATCAAGGGCTGCTATAAAATAAAAAAATGCTACAATGTGGTATGGCGGGTATATCAAAATAAACAAATTAAATAAAACTTACTTGGCATGCCTAATAATGTGGTGCCTATAACTAAATACACATGCCAAATTTAAGCTAAATATCTCAAAAGCTGTAAGAGCTATAAAAAAATAAAATTTTATCACCCTGTATCTTGGAAACTAAGCGTTTGTGGACCTATATTTATATGAGTTTTTTATCTTGAAATCATTCAAGGAACTTAACATTAAAATATGTTATTGAATTTTGAAACACCCTGTATAATAGCTTAGGCAGTATATACAGGGTGTTAATAAAGTATGTCGCCAAACTTCAGAGGATGATTTTTTGAGTAATTTTAAGAAAAAAACTTCAAATAAACATGGTTCCGCAAATGCTTAGTTTTGGAGATACAGGGTGTCTAAATTTCAATATTTGGCATTTTTAATGATATATGCCTTGTAGCTAAATACACGTTCCAAATTGGAGCCAAATAGCTCAAAAACTGCACTAGTTATAAAGAAAAAACAGACAAATTGTAGCGACCTGTAAAATAACTCACAGTTTGGCGACATACTTTATTACCACCCTGTATAATATTGTTTCTTTTTGTAAATAGGTGGTGTGCCTTGGAAAAACATAATAGAATTAAACACGTCAATGTCATGGTGGTAGAAAATGTGTCCCTGTATCATTATGAAAACCATGAAAGTCATTTTCCGTTTTTGAACGAACAATTTGAAAACAAGGTGGAGTTCGTTTCACCACTTACCTACAGCGACGTCATAAAGGAACTGTCATTGTATCCAGTTACAGGTAAGATATACAGGGTGTAATTTAAATGATGCACCAAACTTTAAAGCTTAGACCGCACTAGTGTCCTTAAATAATTTGACACTTTAAATAGCAAAAAATAAATGCATTTTAAATGCAAAAACTGTCAAATTATTTACGAGCACTAACCGGAACTGCACGCGAAACTGCGCGACACGATGCACTTTGGTCTAAGGTCACTAGATCACAAAGTTCCCTCTAAAGGTACCGACATAGATTTTTACGTTTTAAAAAACCTCATATACTTTTGGATACCCATTGGCGTAGATTTTTTTATTAAATAATGTCATTATTTGTCAACATTCTGGCATTTTGTCACTACCAAAGGAGCAAAAACAAAAACTTTGATATAACGGCTAGTTTTTAATTTATAAAAACTAAAAACATAAAATGCCCGTTGTTTTATGCGTGGGAGGAAAAAAGGGGATTTGCTTGCAAGCCACGCTATGACTTATTCTAGACTGTACCCCGGGCTTGTCAATATACATCATTTGTGTACCCTGTAATTTTTTTGTAAAAGCAGCAGTTTCTCTATAAAACGCAAAAAACAAAAAAAAACATGATGTTGAGGAATATATAGTTTTTATAAAATTGCACTATAATGAAGAAGTTGTGGATTTTCCAAAATTCTTCTGTTTTTCATGTTTGAGCTGCCATATTATATTTGGCATGAGTTTGACAGATGTCCAATAAGACGAATTGTGTTCCCAAAGGTAAGGGCTTTGAACGGTCCGTATCAAGTCATCCAATTTACAAAAAAAGTGTTGCCGTGACATTTAATTTTTTTCTTTAATCATGTTTACTAAATGAAACAGCTTATGCTAACCACTTTTGCACAATTTTAGATTTTTTAGTCCAATTAGTCTGTTGTATACGCATTTGAAAAGTCTAAAAACGGGCAAAATGGGACTTTAAAGAAAAAAATTATGCTCATAGTAAACAGCACCTAAAAAAAATTAACCTATAATTTTGAAAACATGCATAAAAGTGTTTTCAAAAAAATGTGATGTTTAGCAAAATCTTTTATACTGGCTTAATTAGAGCAATTTAGAGAATATCCGAAAAACGCAGAAATTTTCGAAGTTTTCATATTTTTTTGGGGTATAAACGTAATGTTTTCTTAAATTTTTGATACAGTGTTGGAAAGCTATACTCAAGGACTACGTCTTCCTTGTATAAAATATATTTAAAAAGTAGACGTTACCTTGGAGTTCCACGAAGAAGTTAAGAATGTTTGCGAAATCCCTCAACTTCAGCAACAAAAATGACCCTGTCTATCGGGGTGCTGGTGGTAATCAAGTAGGGTAAATTTTTCACTGTATCATATACTGTTAAAAACAATAATAAAAAATCTGGGTCTGTATTCCTTAAGGTCACTACACATCTTTTTGTTATTTTAATATTTTTAGTGATGTTAAATTGCATCACAAATTACAGGCGTGGATCTAGGTAAAGTTTATTTATATGAGCACTGTTCAATAAATTATGATCCAAACTCTCTTCATAAGGTCACTACACAAATTTTTTTTAAATTTATTTACTTTTTTAGTAGTTACCTACTCTCATATTTAAAAAATCGGAAAAGAAGTTGAGTTCTATAATTTCAGAAACCGAGCAAATTTTTTTTCTGAGCTTGAAGTAAATTTAGCATCTATAGTTAAATCATCCAGAGAGTGAAAGAATGGTGTCCAGTTGTTGTTTGTTTGAGATTTTAATGTAAAACAAATCGTTTCACAGTACCTCCAAACGCATCACATGGGCTTTTACCATGCGTTAGTTTTGTACTTAGTTTTTTTAATGCCCAGTGGCGTATGCAGAAATTTTCCAAGGGGGTTGGGAGAGGGGGCTTGAGTAAAAGCAAAGTCCTGGAAAACCATTTATTTCTTCTTTCAGAAAAATTCAATCTTTAGGAGAAGTTATTTAATGGCTTTGGAAAGATTAGGCCTCCAACCCCCCTCCCTTCTGCGTACGCCACTGTTAAACCTGAACCATTTTATTTGCCAAAGAAACAAACTAATTAATGTCCGTGTCTCACCAAAAATGTATTCTTAAAACTAAAAAAAAAATCCGACAGAGTACGAAGATGGAACTTGAACCCACAAACTAGGATCTAACGCAAAACAGTATGTGGCTATAAATAAGATCCCCTAACGATGATTTTTATACAAAATTATTTTCCTTTTGCGACTCAATAAAAAAATTTGATTTTTTACATGCGTTAACCAAATAGCTTAAAAGTTGAGCTTAAAATGACAGACCCAGATTTTTTATTTTACTTTTATTTAGATTACCAAGTAAAACAATGCACAAGCGAAGTTTTAATAGACAGATAGACATGACAATTTTCTTTGTCAAAAGTTGCCAATTCTGAGGTTTTTGCGGTTTTTCCAATTTTAAAAAATTTAGTTTTCTAAAAGCAATAGACCTAGAAATTTTTCTGCCTTGTATGATAGTCCAGCCACTGAGCTTTAATGTGCATATAGACTTTTTTTTGATGGACCATATTCCGCACCGGTGTAAATAATTAAAAATCGAGAAAATCATAAAATTTACTATTTTTTTAAAACTATTTTTGCCATGTCAAAAAAGTGAGGTTAATTTTTTTTTCTGTATAGGATTATCCATCCAATATTAAAGATTTCTTTCGTCAAATTTGTTTTTAAATAAGATTTAATACAATAGAAATAAAAAAAATAAGGCCACAACTGATTTTCTTCTTTTTTTACTTTTAAAGTGGCCTGTAAAATACGGGAGGCGACATTAAAAATTAAAATTTGTTAATTTGGTATTCCTAAGGACACTAATACATGTTATCAAAATTTGGATTTTTTCGTGACATTGCAGCCCCCATTGGATGATTTGGCGTGGAATTACTCTCCTGTCGTAAGAGGCGACTAAAGGGGCCTCGACCCATGGGCAAATGGGTAGGATGGTAACAGACGAGCTTTGACCAGTATTTTAACAAAAATAAATAACTGGTAACCTGTGGGATCACACCAGATAACATCTATGGTAAAGGGGGTGGTTTAATCTGGTGATTTTTTGAATGGATTCGGTGACCTGGCCATTCAGGAAATTACCACATGGGACAGGGCATAGGGAGTGCCTATTTGGAGCTAGCAGCTAGTGCGGGCACATTGTGTCTCTCTACCCTGTTGATTATGCCAAAAGGTTTATGACCCACCAGTGGTCTAAGGCTACAACCATGGCATTATGTGGTATATCATGATAACTAAGTTTCTGGCCTCAAATATAATTTGAAGTCTACTGGGTTCTATTTACTAGATAGTATTTTAAAAAATCTGAGTCGAACACAGTAGGTACGTGGTGCACAACAGGCCCAGAAAGGCGTGCCAGGTTAGATTCTTTAAGGGTGCTAACCGCCACTACTGTACATTCATACATTCAAGGGCTTTGAACCCCTGGACTCAACTTTGCATTACCACTAAAAGTGCATGAAGGCCTCTCAGCGAAGAGAATAAGTAGGGAGCGACCAAATATTGAATTTTTTAAATTTATTACTTAACAAATTATTATGAAAAATTTTAATGAATTCGTTGCTGGGTGTGGTTTTTCAGTGTTTGATTGCCAAGGTTATCAAAATGACAATATACAGGTGGATCCCAGAAAAAATATTAGTTTATCTTAATTCGATTACGATTAATAATCTATTTACTTTATTGGGAAACATCGAAAATGCTTTGTGTTGTTTCTAGGAATCTTTGATTGTGTCTAGATTATTTTCAAGTGCCGGCTTAAACTGCGCACTTACAGTACTAAAAAATGCATCCAATTCATTATCAGCCTATTACATGTGTATGTAAAAATGATTTTATTTGTTTATATTGATGATTTACAAGGTATGACACAACACTATTATAATGCACGGTGGATAGAATAGACCGGTGTTCGGATCTTATATATATATATATATATATATATATATATATATATATATATATATATATATATATATATATATATATATATATACAGTGTTCCCCCATAATGTTCGCAACATATGGGAAAAATTTTTACTTGTAAGTTATGGAAAATTTTTTTAAGTACGATCAATTCTGCTTGTTGAATAACCTAGAAATACATTTTGACATTAGTCATGTGATCACTGTCATGACGGCAAATTCAACAAATTAGTCATGAAAACCCAAAAAGATGGCAAAATATCGAAAAAAGTTATTTGAAGAAAGTGTTCAGAATGTCATTTTAGGGTCCTCTATGAAATTTGGAGCAATAATAATCAAAAATAAGAAATACCATATTTGTGGCCCCAGCCTTATTATAAATTAATTTTATACAGATTTTATTATTGAAATAGTTCAAGTAACGCAATATTTAATAGGCAAAGGTAAAATGATTCCAAATTCTTTATTAAAGTCATTCATAAAAAATTAAATAAAAATACTCTGCCAATCTATGGGCACCTAAGCTCGCACTAGGTACTATAGTTATACTGTGAGCTAATATAATCAAAAACTGAAATATATTTTATTCAACTCCAGACTCAATTACCTTTCGTTTGATACCACACAAGCCATGTTTTGACTTAAACTCGAATTTTTTAAATCTACCCCCACCCTTTAAAAAAAACTAAAATGTATTTTGTTTAACTCCAGACTCAATTACCTTTCGTTTGATATCACACACGCCATATTTTCACTTAAACTCTAATTTTTGACATCTACCCCCACCATTTTTTTTTTAATAAACTAAAATTCATTTTGTTTAACTCCAGAATTAATTACCTTTTGTTTCATATCACACACGCCATATTTTCACATAAACTCTAATTTTTGGAATCTACCCCCACCATTTTATTTGGCTTGCGTTCGGTGGATTTTGTTCATTTTTAAATGGGACCATCACGGCCCAAGACTCAACTTAGGTAGCAAATTTCATTAGAATCGGACAAGCGGTTTTTGAGTTATGCGGGTTGGTCGTTACAGACAGACATACAGACAGACAGACAGACATACAGACAGACAGACGGAAAAACAAAAAAGTCTCAAAATCATCTGAAACGCAAAGATATATAAAATTTTTTGAAATCGGAGCAACTTTTTTTTTCTCGAAAAAATTAGGATCACCATAGCTCACACTACTTATATAGTAGTAGTGTGAGCTAATAATAAAGAAAGGTACCATGTGTGCTAATCGGATATTTTTATTTAATTTTTTATGAACGACTTCAATAAAGAATATGGAATCATTTTACCTTTGTCCATTAAATATTGCGTTACTTAAACTATTTCAATAATAAAATCGAATTTTCACGACACTGGTGGTCCAGCTGATTTTTGTAAACAATAGTTAGATATGATATGAACAACTAATATTTGTGTAAGCTTAACTCGACCAGCTTCCCGCCTGTAAGGGGGGGTGGAGGGGAACACTACTTATATAGTAGTAGTGTGAGCTAATATCCGATTGGCACATGTACGTTTCTTGTCGCAATGGCCTTTTGTTTTGACAATTTGGAAGTTTTCCGTGAATTTAGTATTATTACCACAATGGAAAAGAACAACGTCATTGATATTATTTATTAAATACTTTATTAAAGTTTATTATTAAATAATTAATGATGGGGTCCTTTCTATTGTGGTATTAATATTAAATTCACGGAAACCTTACAAACTGTCAAAAAAAAAGGCGATTGCAACAAGAAAGGTACTATGTGTGCTAATCGGATATTTTTATTTAATTTTTTATGAACGACTTCAATAAAGAATATGGAATCATTTTACCTTTGTCCATTAAATATTGCGTTACTTAAACTATTTCAATAATAAAATCGAATTTTCACGACACTGGTGGTCCAGCTGATTTTTGTAAACAATAGTTAGATATGATATGAACAACTAATATTTGTGTAAGCTTAACTCGACCAGCTCCCCGCCTGTAAGGGGGGGTGGAGGGGAGGTTAGGGCTCGGGAGTTGGGCAGTCCAAAAACACAGAACACCCAAAGCTTTAAAAGAACTAGCGAAGACACGAACTCAATTAGGAAAAAAAGGGGGATAGAGGAGGTTGGATATGACAAGACCATTCATGATTCATTCCTCCTCTCCCCCTCGGGTAGAAGCCGGGACTGCCAGTCTCCGCTGGAGGGGTTCTCTGGGGCTTCTGGTGATCGGCCTCTTAGGGTCGAAAGTCAGAGTAGCCCGGAGAGTCTCCCCTTCTACTCACCACCCGAAGACGAATCTCAGGTTTTAGCGATGGACACCTCTCTGATTAAAGAAAATGTTAACAAAAAAAGTATTGTTCAAAAGACTTTGTTTGGACATAAAGTAGATTGTTAAACTATTAAACAAATATTTATATTAAACCAGCCCTTAATTTTTTTTTACATATAAATATAAAACAACTTTAAATCAATGGATAATAAAAACAAACAAATATTAAGAATAATGCAACGGAATATAAAAAGCTTTTATTCCAACAGGGCTAACTTAATCTCTTTTATTCATGAATTTGAACCTGATGTTATTTTACTAAATGAAACATGGCTTAAGCAGAGTCTTTTTTGCAATATTAAATCATACCCAGTAGTTAGAGTGGACAGACATGACGGCTATGGTGGTATTGCCACACTAATAAAAAATCAGTTGAATTATAAAATTAAGTTTGTTTCCGATGGTCACTCGAGATTTCACTCAATAATAACACAAGTTAAGGATATTGATATTGTCAACATTTATGCAGTGCCTAATTGTGAGGATTTTAATAACGGCCTTTCTCGTTCGCTTGACTTGCTGGGAAATAAAGTAATTGTGATGAGTGACTTTAATGCACACAATGTGGGGAAGTGTTAGAGAAAATAGACAAGGAACAATAACACAAGAACTAATTGAAGAACACAATCTTGTTGTCCTTAATGATGGTAGATCTACTAGATTTCAGAGACCTGGTGAGAATCCAAGCCTGGTGGATTTGACCCTGGTTTCTTCCAACCTGAGTGGGGAAATCCATTGGGATATAATACAGGATTGTGGAGGGAGTGACCAATTCCCCACGCTGTGTGATGTGGGTGGGGTCTTCCCCTTATCCAATAATAAATAATTAAAAATTATCTTATCCTAAAAAATAAGATAGCCTCAACCAAGCGGTTTCTAAAACAAAAGAAAAAACTTAAATTTCAAAATTTCTGTGCAGGGTTAAATAGAAATTCTAACATTAAAGAGGTCTGGAGAACCTTTAGAACCTTTTCTCGCATCCAAAAAAACAAAAACTCAAATCAACAATTAGAACGGGAGATGGCAGAGAGGGTCCAGAGGGCCTCACTCCTGTTGACTTCCATCATGATTTAACACTCAAAAAAGAAACTAACGAAATGGAGTTCACAATAGAAGAGTTAGAAAGCTGCCTCAAGGACAAAAAAAAAAGACACTGCACCAGGAATGGATTTAATAACTTATTCAATGATTTTTCACATACCTAGAATAGTTCTAATACCCTCGTATTCTTATTTAACAGAATCAGATTGGGGGATTGCATCCCTGTCGAATGGAGACAACAACTTATCATAGCCATCCATAAACCAAATAAAAACCCAGAAGATCCTGAAAGCTACAGACCAATACGACTTGGCTCCTGTATCATTAAAATATTAGAAACAATAATAAGAAACAAAATAGACTGGTTCCTTGAGAACAAAAGATTTTTTTCTAAATATCAGATGGGTTTCCGTAAGGGCCTTGGGATTAATGACAACCTTGCCTATTTAACCTCATATATACACAATGCTTTCTGCCAGGAACAGACAGTTGTGGGTGTCTTTTTGGACATTAAGGGCGCCTATGATAGTGTCAGGATAGGAGTACTCTACAACCTCCTCATAGAAGCAGGGATCCCCATATCCATTTGCAACTTAATCAACAGACTTATTAATAACAGACAGCTCTTTATATTTAAAAGACAAAGAGGGAAAACTCCATGGCCCTAAGGAGGCAACCATGGGACTTATTCAGGGCTCTCCACTCAGTCCTATTTTGTTCAACATTTACATAAAAAAAAATTTTGATATGATTCCAAGCTCAATCAAAAAAATGGCATATGCAGATGACCTGGTGATCTTTTGCAAAGGAAACAACATTTTTAAATGACAAAAACCCTTAATGAAACCCTAACTAAGATAAACGAATTTCTCTCCTCACAGAATTTAAAACTCTCAGAGGAAATGTGTGAGGCAGTCTGGTTCAGAAAAGGAAGATCTCCCACCATCCCACCAGATATACTTATAGATAACAGGAAAATTCTATATAAAGACCATATAAAATACCTAGGGGTTACACGACAAAGAAATTTAAAATGGGATATACACATAAACAATATTATAACCAAAGCTAGGAAGAGACTGAACTTGGTAAAAGCCTTCTGTAGAACTTAGTGGGGATCAGATCCCAAAACATTAAAAATAGCCTTTGATGGACTTGTTAGGCCTCACCTCGATTTTGGCGCGAGTTTCACAGAATCAAGGGATGTGTATTATAACAGGATGTATGAAGTCAACACCAGTATTAGCACTGTATGGAGAGACAGCTTCTGTTGACCTGTCAACCAGAAGAAAGATATTACTCAAAAACTGATTACTAAAGCAGCCAGTATAAAGAACAACCCCATTATTGATATTTTAAAAGAATAAAAAAACACAGTTAATACCAAAAATATTGATTTATCTCGTATATCCTCCCTTTTTAAAAGATCAATTAAAACTACTAGGATCACACGAGACACTGCCTTGTTATCAAGAGGAGTATCTCATTCAATTTCAAGAAATAGACATTCTAGATCTAAATATTAGTAGGGACTCAAATCTGGCTAAACTAAACTTCCTGGAACAAACTGAAAAATTCAGAGACAGATTTACATTTATTTACACAGATGCATCTAAAACAGAGAATAGGGTTGGTTATGGAATTCACATACCCAGTATAAAATTTAATTACTCAGGCAGACTTCCGGATGACATAAATATTAACACGGCAGAGATGGTTGCTATTTATGAGGGCTTGAGGTTCTGTTTGGAGAGGAATATAGAGAACATAATAATTTTCACTGACTCAAGAAGCTCTGTGGATAAACTAAAGAGGAACGGAATCAATGGGAAGCAGGATTTTATTACTTTAAGCACCAGGACAATTGCTTGGATTCCGGCACATTGTGGGATAAATGGTAGTGAGAAAGTGGACCAGCTGGCCAACGTGGGAAGAATCCTAAATATTCCAAAAAATTTAGATTACACTAAAGAAGATACCTTTAACATAACAAAACACTAAACACCTTTAAACAGAAATGGAAAGATAAAGTAAAAGAAAAAAAAGCATGGTATAGTTCTATACAAGCGGAATTTCCCACTCAGCCTTGGTTCACACGGTTTAATTTTACTAACAGAAAACACATAACCACCATATGCAGAATGCGTACTGGACACTGTCTGACATCAGCCCATCTGAATAGGATCGGTGTTAAAGATTCTTCCCTCTGTGAGTGTGGTCGGCTTGAGGATCTGAACCACATCTTTTTGAGTGCCCAATTAACGAGGTACCAGACTTTAATATCTACAAACTACTTACAGACACAGTGTGGATGGCCCTATATCTCTAGAAAGTATCCTTAGTCAAATTTCTTTTAAAAGGAGCAACCTTCTTGTGCAATTTTTAGAAAAAAACAGAATCAAACTGTAAAAATAACAGGAGAGCAAACTCTTGATTTTAAGTTTGGAAATTTTGTTTTCTTTTTTTTTTGTTTTGTTTTTTTACAAGATTAATCTAGATACATATAGTCTTTTAGGATCCTTTACCTATTTTAACCTTTGTTGTGACGTCCGAGAATAAATGAAAGAATGGAGTGAATGAAAAGAAAAAAAAGTATTGAAAGAAGGGCAAAAGAAAGAACTGCAAGAAATAAGAAAACAGAAGAAAAGCCCAGTAGAGGGAAGATAGAAAAGAGAGAAGATAGAAGAGTGAAGATAGAAAAAAGAAGAAAGAAGATAAAGAAAGAAAAACATCTACATAGAAAAAGAAAGAAAGAAATATTTAACAAAGAAATATAGAGCAAATATTAGTTTGAAAAAGAAGGAAAAAAAAAGAAAAATATACATATAGAAAAAAAAGAAGCAAAAGGAAGAAAACAAGTAAAAAAATAAAAATACACATCTACAAAGATTAACCACATCCTATGGATGCAATTTAGAAAGAAAAATAAAACATCTACATAGATGGTTCTGTATTAGAAAGAAGTAAAGAAATACAGTGTGAGAATTCTTAAGAGAGAGAAAGAAAGACTGACAAGATACACAAACTAAAATAAGGGGCCTCAATTGATTGCTTTTTAAAGATCATGATCAAAGTTTATCGCCATCTTAAAATTTAAGATGGCGGACAGAATCATACTTGATTCTCCAAAATTTTACGAAAATGTTTTGTTTTTTTTTTAATTTCTAGAAAAGCACTACTTTTCCTCCACACAACGAGGTATAAATTAGTAAAATCAGTGTGGTGGTTCTCAAAAAAATCTATTTTTTTTTCAGGCATTGTTTTACCGATTGTACGGTTGCATTGCCAATCCTGTCTGCATTTATTTCCTCATAAATTTGTTATTACTACACCGATTTTAGTAAAATAAAAAAAATCATGATGAGAATTGATCGCTCTTTAAAGATTTTAATCGAGATTTGCCGCCGTCTTAGAGTTTAAGATGTCGGACAGAATCATACTTGACTCTTCAAAATGGCGTCTTTATTCTTATTTTCCGAAAATATTTTAGTTTTTTTAAATGTATACAAAAACACTACATTTCTTCCGCATAAGGAGGTGCAAATTTATTAATTAATTAATAAAGTGCTATTCTATAAATTAAAAAAAAAACTAAGACATTTTAGGAAAATACGAATAAACGTGCCTCTTTGAAGGATCAAGTATGATTCTGTCCGACATCTTAACTTTTATAATGGCGGCAAATTTCGATTATAATCTTTAAAGAACAATTAATTGTCACCATAATTTTTTGTATTTCACTAAGATCGGTTCAGTAATAATGAGTTTATAAGGAAATGAATGCAGACAGGATTGACAATGCAATCGTATAATCTTTAAAACAATATATATAAACCATTTATTTAGCAAAAAACGCTAGTTATAAAAAACAGAAATGTAAATATTATATGCTTAATCTTGATAAAAAAAAAACGTCATTATAAAGGAAACTGCTGATTATAAAGGAAATCATATAAACAAAATAAAAACATTAAATCACCAATAAGGCAAAATCACTAATTAAATGTTCTTAACTTAAAAAATATTATTTAGGTTAAAATTAATAAAACCGATAAAACAGGAAATAATAGCCAGCTATAAAAAATCATAAAAATATTAACGCAAGATCACTAACTAAAATATTAAAACACTTATCAATAACATTTAAAATAGTAAATATTATTACAGTGAAAACGGACCAGAAAAGGAAAAAAAAAAAACAAAAAAGAAAGAACAGGTTTACGGAATATCTTCATTAAGAATATTCAATTTTTTTAGAAGATAAATTTTTAGGATTTTCTTAAAATTTTTCACTGTTGGAACAGCTTTTATTTCAGATGGAAGTTTATTAAATTCATCAAGGCCCTTAAAGAAAACTGAATTTGTTGCTGATTTTTTATTTCTATGTGGGATGTAAAAATCATTTTGTTGGCGCGTATAATGTGAATGCACTTGATTATTTAATGTTATTTTTCTGCAGAGGTAAGAGGGAGCATTACCTATTTTAAAAATGAAGACCAATACATTATATCTAAAATACTCCGCCACCGGCAACCACTGTAACTGCCTTAGCATTTCTCTAATTGGAGTATATTTATTACGCTGCAAAATAATTCTCATTGCCCTATTCTGCATTTGTTGAAGGCGGTTAATTTCATTCTGCTGCAGTAAGTACAAAATGGTTGCACAGTAATTATAATGAGGTAGAACAATATTATTATAGACCACCAACCTCGACCAGATCGACAATCCGTCAGCACACCTAGCCAGATGATTAACACTATAACTTATTTTGGACATTATTGAGTTACAGTGCTCTTTAAAAGTAAGTTTTTCATCAATAATTACACCAAGATATCGCATCTTCGTTACACATTCCAATATATCAGTACCCATATAAAGGCTATAATTTAAAGAAATTACATTTTTCTTAACATTCTCTTTTGCGATTATCATGTATTTAGTCTTAGCTTTATTGATACTTAGGATGTTGTTACGACAATATGTTTCTATTTTTTGCATTGTCCGATTCATATGTTGTAAAAGTGTTTCAATGTTATCTGATGAACCATATGCCAACGTGTCATCAGCAAGCAAATGTAATTCAATATCATCACTATCATTGGTAATATTGACAATATCATTGATGTATAATAAAAATAAGAGAGGTCCCAACACACTTCCTTGAGGTACACCACATTCACTCCTCAAGCTTTCAGACAATCTTCCATTTATTCTAACTTGCTGTTTTCTATCATACAAATAACTTCTGAACCAACTCAAAACTCTCCCTGTAATACTCACACTCTCAAGCTTTACCAACAATTTCACACGATCAATGGTCTCAAATGCCCGTTGTAGGTCTAAGAACACGACAACTATACATTTGTCGCTATCGTAAGCACATTTCCAATTATCTAAGACATACTGAATAGCAGTTTCACAACTGTACCCTTTTCTAAAACCTGACTAACGCTCAGTAATTAAGTTGCACTGCTCGACATATTCTAGTAATTGGTTATAGATAACTTTTTCAAGAATTTTTTCAAGAACAGGAAGTGTATTAATAGGACGGAAATTTTTTGCCTCAATACTATTTGCCTTTTTCTCAACCGGTATGATTGTGGAGAGCTTCAAGACAACTGCCCTGAATCAAGGAGGAATTTACTATATTTAACAAAGGGTCTTTAATTTCACTATAAACATTTTTAAAGAATATCACATTTATATCATCTGGGCTGCCCTTATTTTTTTATGAAAATACGATTTCTTTTAGAGATGGCTGGTCAATGGCTCTAAAATCAGAAAACAGTTCCTGTTGCTGTTAAGAAATATTAACTGTTGATTGATGCACAACTGTATCTATGCTACCTATAATCTGGTTTATACTACTGATGTAAAACGAATTTAATTTGTTTGGTAATAGAGATTCATCAGTTTCTACTTCCCCATCAAAATCTATTTGTTGTATTTTTTTTGAACTTTTATTATCTGGAAGAAGCATTTTTAGTGGAGACCACATAGTTTTTGGATCGTTTTTGCACCTGTCGATGTTCAACTCATTGTATGCTTTTTTTTCTTGCCTTATTATCCTAACAACATTATTTTTATTTTCCCTATATAACCTATGACTCTCCTCTGTTTGTACCATTTTATGATAATTATAACTTTCATCTCTCATTCTTGCTGCTTCTTTCACTCGATCATTCCACCAGGGCTTGAAATGGGGTTTGATTTTAACCGTCCGTAAAGGTGCCACTCTATTTAATGTCTCAAGAAGATTATTAACAAAATATTTAAATTGGTCATTGATATTAACAATGTCAAATGTCCAATCCATTTTCCCGAGTTCCTTTTTTATACAATTGTAGTCAATATTTCTACCCCTAGTTTCAATAAGAGTTGTTGAGGATCTGTTCCAGTTAAAAATTTCTATTTCAAGAGTTATAAAGAAATGATCTCCTACTCTTGGTGTGTGCCATACTTTAGGTTTAATATTTTGCTCTTGGTTTGTAAAAACAAGATCAATTAAAGTTCCATCATTTATCGAAGGTCTTGTTATTTCCTCTATAACCTGAGTTAATCCTAGATCAATGGAAATTTTTTCTAACCGAGATGAATATGTGTTTTGTTTTAGCATATCGATTTTAAAGTCTCCCAAGATAATACTAAATTTATTACTATCGCATATCTCCTCTGTCCACCAAGTCTCTAAATACTCTAAAAAATCCTTATCACTACTGCCTGGAAAATGATACAGACATACCAATAAAACACTCTTACCACTTATACTTAACTCCACAGACATAATCCAGTAATTCATACCAAACACTTTTCTTTCAACTTTACTCACAATAATTTCATTTCTGACGTATACATGCACACCGCCCGTGTGTCTACTCACACTGCTTAATCGCACGCCTTTATATCCTTGTGTACTCACTTCTGTTTCTGAAATGTCCTCAGTCAAGTGAGTCTCCGTTACACAGACAAGACTGTGATTTAACGTTATTACTAAACTGTGGATCTGATCAAAGTTGGTAGCCATACCTCCTGAATTTAAGTATAATATTGCATGTTCATTCCTAAAAGATATTGGTCTCCTAAAAAATTAAAATTATTGACATTACTTGTATCTGAAACCGCCAACAATGATGATGTTGGTTGACCATTAGATTCCCTCAAACAAGTCTTGCTCTGTTTCATACAGTTCTCTTCTTTATCATTAGAAATAGAAACAAATTTTAAATTTGACATGCCCCGATTAAAATTTCTGATACAATTTTCAACCATCTTTGAAATCTTAAACAGTCCAGCCTTACTTGCATAAAAATTTGAGTTTTTGCAAAAGTCTTTTAAATTAAAACTTTTAGCAAGATTTAAAAAATGTATGTTATTGGAAAACATTTTTAGTTTTTGTAATATAAGACCAATTTTTTCATTTATATTATTAACATTATTAGATTTTCTATTATGAAAATGTTTAAAGGGAAGGTTGCAGACAATAAGATTTGTTTTAAAACACTTATTTGCTAATAACGTAATATCGTCTCGTCTAATATATTCATCATTAAGTCCTGCCATAAATATAACAAAATCCTTAGAGGTCAGGTCTGGCTGAAACAAAAATAGATTTTTTGAGAACTACCAAACCGATTTTACTAATTTGTACCTCATAACTAAAAAAAAACTAAAATATTTTCATAAAATAATAATAAACACACTATTTTGAAGAATCAAGTATGATTCTGTCCGCCATCTTAAATTTTAAGTTGGCGATAAATTTTGATCCTGACTTTTAAAGAACAATCAATTCTCATGTGGATGTTTTTTATTTAATCAAAATCGGTTTAATAGTAATAAATTTATAAGGAAATAAATGCAGACATGATTGGCATGGCAATCGTATAATATTCAAAACAATGGTTAAAACAAAAATCTCGAGCTCTTCCTAAAGTGGTTTGGCTTTAGCTGATTTCGAATGGATTATCCTAACCACTTTTGGCAAGCTGAAACCATTTCCCAATGAGTAATGCCAATTTTGGTTTGGCTGTAGCCGCATCTGAACGCACCCCTGGTTCGGTTCGGTTTGGTTCTTCAAGGTCTTTATACTTTTACACAGGTTGTCAACAGAATTTGATCAGTCATGTGATCTTAACTGGACGACTGTAGCTGTATCATCGGGTTTCTATAAAACAAATATTATTATCGTGTGCGTGTCAAGCTTATCTTATCAGTCTATCTATTTTGTGCGATTTCTGCCTTAATTACACTTCAGTAAAATATTTTAAGTGCCAGGGGTTGTACAACAGCATCACCCTAAGCTGCACAGTTGAAGAGAGCATTGGAAACTGGGTATCCTTTCGAAAACTCTGGATTTTCCATTTTTATCAGTACTGTTTTTTTTATGTTATAATTTAATTTAATCAGTGGCACAAATCAGCTGATCACCGAGAGAAACCAAAACACAACTGAAGCTAGCGGCGCATTCGATTTAATGACCGTGCGATTTACTGACCACGAACCCGCAGAACCGACTCCACCGAGAGTAGGGCTGTGTTCAGTTTCAACTGCAGAACACTAGACCCCTATTCTTGAACATGTCTGGCACTTGCCACAAGTGTTCAACGCAAGTGACCTTTACCGAACCTAAGGGCGGTGATACATTTGGCTACTCTTGCGATCACTGCCAACAAATCATCTGCAAGACATGCTGTGGCATCAGTCCCACAGAAATTCGCTCAATCATCCTTAGAAAGCGGATCATCCAGTTTTTGTGTCCTGATTGCCTAGACAATGCAAAACAACTACTTGGCCTGGTTAAACGGGTTAAAAAAATTGAAGAAGACATTTCTTTATTGCAACAAAATGTTTCACAAATTCCTTTAATAACTGATCAGTTGCAGACCCTTAAAGAAACTGTTGACTCTCTCTGTAAAACTAACAAAACACTTGAAACCCGAATCAACAATATGGACCAAAACCTAAGCCAAAACTCCTCAAGAACCACGAACCATACAACAAAATCCAGCTCTTGACAATAATGAGCTATGGCACGAACTCCAAGACCGCCAGACCCGCTCCAATAACGTCATGATTTTCAATGCTCCTGAAAAAGGCACTGATGATAGAGATATTGCTACAATTTTAAAAACTCTTTCAGACAATACACCCACAGTGTTAAATTCCTCCAGAGTTGGCAAACCCAATTCAAAAGGGGCTCGCTCTATAAGGCTATGTCTCCAGTCCCACGATGACACTATAGCCCTAATTCGTAACCGCAAGAAACTAAAAAACAAGAATATATACATAAGCCTAGACCTTACACGGAAGCAACAGGAAATAGACAAACGGGTTTGGAGTGATTATAAATCCCGAGTGGCTAAGGGAGAGAAAAACATACAAGTTAAGTACACCAAAGGTACTTCCCAAATTGTTCCAGTTTCGGAAAACTTAAAAGAGGCCAATGTCGAAATAAATTAGAGAATTTAAGCAAGTATTACCAAAACGTTCGTGGTCTTCGAACCAAACTTCGAAAATTACTATGTAACATTTCTGTTTATGACTACCACATCATAATGCTAACAGAAACAAACCTTTCCGATGACATCTCAGATGACGAACTTGGCTTAAATAACTACTGTATCTTTAGAAAGGACCGCTGCCGACAAACCAGCCACAAAGAAAGTATGGGCGGTGTTCTAATTGCTGTACATAGATCAATTCCTTCTACCAAACTGAACACAACTTACCCATTAGAACAAATCTATGTCTCAATTGGCACCCCCAAAATACTATCCATCATCGGATGTGTCTACTTACCACCTGATTCTCCAGTTGAATGCTACCAAATATTTAATGATTCAGTAGACTACATAACCGTTTGTTACCCGAATGTAGAGCTATGCATAGCGGGAGACTTCAACCTACCAAAGGCTAGATGGACCAACGAGGATATATGCGTATGTGCACATCCACGTGCTGACCAACGTCTCTCCACTTAATATCCAGAAGATCGCGATTATATCTGATTGCTGTGCCTTTAAAAATTTCTTTCAGTCTAACTCTATTGTAAATTCAAATAATGTAATTCTAGACCTAATTTTATGTCACACACACCTATCAGTCTCTCAATGTGACCCTCTGGTAACCCCTTTAGACCAACAGCACCCTCCCTTACATTTTAACCTCACTATCGCTACTTCGTATCACACAGTAGTCAATCCAACACCAGAAAGATTCTACTATGATTTCAAATCGGCAGACTTTACTTTTGTGAATGAATACTTGGGAACGTTTCAGTGGGACGACTTGCTCGATAACCTAGATGTAAACGACATGATCAACAAGTTCTACGAAATAATCTACGATTGCCTGGATCTCTTTGTTCCAACAAAAAAAGTCCCAACTGGGAAGTTTCCAAGATGGTTCAGTCGTGAACTTATAAACCTCACGATTCAGAAAAAAATAGCTCATGCAAACTTCAAAAGCTCTGAATCAGAGCAAGATTATCTTATATTTTTTGATTTAAGGTCTCAATGCAAGCATCTTTCCAGAGAATGCCACATAGATTTTATACAAAACACTGAGAGAAGTCTTAGCAGCAATCCCAAGCAGTTCTGGAACTATGTCAATTCGCAACGGAAATCTCCTAGCATTCCAAATGTTCTTCATCTAGACAACCAAAGCGTGAACATGGGACCCGAAGCGGCAAACCTATTTGCATCATACTTCTCCTCTGTCTACTCATCAGACAACCCTGACAGCCCTAATAATAAATTTGACCAAATACTCACCATCTATCTCTGAAATCTTCACTGAACTTAGCGAACTCAACCCCCACAAAGGCCCAGGCCCTGACAACATTCATCCCTTATTCCTCAAAAACTGTTCATTTATCTTAGCCCGTCCACTCCATATAATTTTTAACAAATTACTCGGGCCACTTTCCTTCATTCTGGAAATCGAGTTATGTCGTTCTCATCCACCATTATGTTGATAAATCCAATGTTAAGAACTATAGACCAATTTCTATCATAAGCACCATCCCAAAACTCTTTGAAAAAATTGTTGCCAAATATTTCAGTTCCTGCCTTTCATCTCTTATTATCGACCAACAATTTGGTTTCTGCACAGGCCGCAACACGGAGCTCAATCTTCTAACGTATACTAACTCCCTGTTACAAGCTTTGGAGAAGGAAGCCGAGATGCCATCTATACGGACTTCTCCAAAGCCTTCGATAAACTCCCACACAACATAACTATCACTACGCTTAAATCACTGGGAGTGGATGGTTCTTTACTTTCCTGGGTTGAGAGCCTACTAACTGGACGCACACAAATAGTAAAGGTGAACAATTTCCTGTCCAAAGAAATAGTCGTGTCCTCTGGAGTTCCACAAGGCTCCCACATTGCCCCACTTCTATTCAACCTTGTTATAAACAGTGTTGCACCGTGCTTCAATTCAAGTGACTTCCTGCAGTTTGCTGACGACTTCAAAACGTTTCAAATTATAATGAATGATAGATAGGTTTGCTTCATGGTGCCGCAAATACGGTATGCATTTCAATACATCTAAATGTCATGTCATCAAATTCTCTCGCCGCCAAATTAAAACAGACTTCATCTACCATATTGAAGGCACATCACTCTCTACTGTTGACAACATCCGAGATCTTGGAGTAATTGTGGACAACAGATTGTCCTTGGTGCCCCACATTGATTCTATCATTAGTAAATCTCTGCGTATGTTGGGTTTTATCAAAAGATCTACCCAAGACTTTCAGACCATCCAGGCACTAAAGACTCTTTACTGTTCATTAGTCCGCAGCCATTTAGAATATGCCCCATCGGTATGGGATCCTCAATATGCCTACCATATTAACCGACTAGAGAGAGTTCAGAAGAAGTTTTTACATCACATTCATTTTATATTCTTTCGTGATAGTAACTACAATTATACTGAGCTATGTAAGCAATTAGATCTATCAACCTTACCCTCTTCAAAATCCTAAACTCAGTCGCGGACTGTCCAGTTCTTACCTCCTCAATCGGTCTACATGTACCCCCTGTTAATACTAGACGAATTCAAACTTTTCATGTCCCATTCCATCGTACCAATTATGGACGCAATTGTTTTATTTCAAGGGCAACATCATTAGCTAATCAACATCCATCCCTTGATTTCTTTTGCGACTTAAAAACCTTCCAAAGACAACTGAGGGTCCTGTTGTCAGACTGAACATGAACTAGTTACTTATAACATTTCATGACAGGATAGTGTTTCCATGCTTCACTTTTGCTACCTACTATCAGTTTGATACATGGTCATAGACAAAAAACTAATAACTAAAAACTAGAACGTGAACTTAAATTAAATTTTTTTTTAAATTTAAACTTCGTAAACTTGAAATTTTGAACTTAAAACTTGTACTCTAGTTAACTAAGTATAAAATGTAAATTGTGTTCTAGTATATGTATGATATCATAGATTTAAGTAATTTTATAGATTGAAGTAATATCCAATTTTATTTCCTAATTAATATTCACTTTGTATTATGTAGTTTTAATTAATAATCAAATTTGTAAAATGGCATTGGCCGTAAATAAATAAATTAAAATGGTTTTAGGCAACCCGGTGACGTAGATTTTTTAATCTGATTACAGTTGGCCAGTCAGGTTCAATGACCTTTCAAATTGTGTAGGTAACCCGTGTCAAATTATAAAGACCTTGACCCCTGGTTTAAAACAACTATCAAAATATATTGTTTTAAACTATGTTTTAAAAACAAAATCTTTTCAAAGTAGTCTATGTCGCAGGCGTATAGCAATATCAGTCTTATTATAATAGGGATAGGCGTATGGTAATATGGCCAAAATCTGGGATTCACAAATTAAATGTTTTCGGGGGCTTTCGGATATTTCTAAGGGAGACTTAAAAAAAAACTGAAGCCTTCTTACGCGCCTTGATTTTCAAGAGATGAATATAAGGAAAAACTGCATCTTGATAAAGCCGTTTTTAAGTTACAGGGGTTTTATGAAAACTCACTAATTTTTTAGTTTTAGAAATTTCGATATGCTATATTTTTTTCACATTTTTGTTTCTCGATTTTTTTTTTTAAATATTTTATCTAGAAACTGCTTGTCTGTTTTTATTCAGACGTCTACTAATTATACAATTGTTTTAAAAATAAAGCAAATACGAGGGTTGTCTTTTAAGTTTTGCATATACAGCTGGAATAAAACAGTAGATAACTTTTAAAGACTTTATTGTTTCTCGAAGTATTCTCCACGAAAATTATTTTGCATGCGCTGAAACCAGTTGTCAAAGCTGTAATTTCACTCGTTTGTTAGTACTGTCAAAATTGCATTCTTGAAGGCGTCTACTGCTTCCTCTGGCGACTGAAATCTTTGACCACGCAGTCCATCTTGATATCGTTAAGACTTAAGTCGGGACTGTATGAAGGATGGTCCAACAATTCGGCGTTTTGTTGGGTTAACAATTCAATGGTTTTTTGTGCTTTGTGCGAACTTGCATTGTCTTGGTGGAGGATGACTTTCGGCAAACAGTCATGTACCAATCGGCAGTAACAGTCCTTTGATCTTCTAGAGGAATTTTTGCTATATGACCTGCTTTTGAGACAAAAAATGTCGCGACTATCTTTTTGGATACACTTTGAGAACGGATGACATTTGTTGGCCTTTCTTTATTTTGGAACACCCAAACAGACGACTGACGTTTATTTTCGGGTTTATATCAGTAAATTCACAATTCATCACCACTGACAATGCTGTAAATGTTTTTCGAGTTTCCTGCCTCAAAGCGGTCTAGAGTTTTCTGGCACTTTTAGCTTCTTTCTATTCTTAAGTTAACAAATGCGGTATCCAGCGAGAAACTAATTTTCTTACCCCTAATTCTTCATGCAAATTTTTTTGAATTGAGGTCTTTGAAATCCTCAATGAAGCATCAATCTCGCGATATGTCACATGTCGATCTTGCCTGATTATCATGCGCACAGCATCGATGTTTTTCTTGGTGGCAGCCGTTTTTGGTGTACCTGGCCTCGTCGCTAAGTCAAATCGGTCCACACTTAAATTCTCCATACCAACGAGAAACTGTCGACTGATGTGGTGCTTCATTACCAAAAACAGAAATCAACTCGGCAAAATTTAATTTTTTGACTGATTTGTTGTTGTTGTTGACTTAAAAACATTCACTGTAGCTATAAAACAATATGTATCGGACTGACGTTTTGAATTTAAGTTAGGCAATGATTGAGGTTACGTTTTAATAACGACATTCGGTCAGTGCCGCCCTCTATGTACCTATATGCAAAATATAAAAGACAGTTCTCGTAAACATACAAAATGTATCATTTACGTAAGTCAAATAAACCATTTGTAGGAGTTAGTCACTCTAAATCTTGTATTATTAGACACTTATTGGAATAAAACCTGACCTTATTTTAAAATCGACCCTATGGTGACAGATTTACATATAAAAAGCAGCTGCTCTCCTTCAAAATTCGGCCTTTGTGTATTTATTTGTTAAATGAAAGTTAGCGACTTTATTATTAAATTTAGCTTTGGTATGTCAATTTTGAAAGGTCAGCTGTTAGTTTTCTGTGTAAATATGTCAAAATAAAGTCGACTCTAAAATAATGTCAGGTCTCTAATGTCATAATCAGGGTGCTTTGTCCAGTTCGGGTTTAACTAAAATAAAAAATTCTAGTCATGAGATATTGTAAACTAAATGTGAAAATATGCATAAACATTTTCAGCTTCCCAAATGAAAAAACTGGTAAACGAATATGGAAGTCTCGAAGATGCAGAAAAGCATTGTACAACAGTATTTAACACAATCAACAACTTTTTTCCAATACTTGACTCGACTGAGGAAGATGGTTCGACAGATGGCGGCGAAAATGGGTTGCCTAAGGGTGACAAGTTTTCCAGGTAAGCTGAGTTAATAAAAATCTTTTTAAAAGGGGTACTTAGAGCGAATCTCACACTGTAAATGTTATGTAATTAAATACTTTATCACTTTATTTATGATTAATGTGTATCTTTCTCGTCTTTGCTGCGCCTATTGCTTGACTAAAGCTAGCAGAGCAGCATTAATTGTTTAAATAAAAATATTACCAAGGTTGGACTGACATGGTAAATAAAAAGCAATTAAATTTCAAAACCTTAGAGATTTTTGCTTAGTCATCCCTGTATTATTTCCAAAGTTTGGTACTCTTCTAAAGCTAGCAGAGCAATATGTTTTTTAAAAAGGGATACATAGAGAGATTCACACTGAATGTTAAGCAATTAACTATTTTATCACTTGATTTACGATTAATTTGTCTCTTTTTCGTCTTTTCTCTGTATGTTGCTCAACTAAAGCTAGCAGAGCACCAAAATTTATTTTTATAAAAAGTTTGATACTGATACGGTAAATATAGAGCAATTAAATTTAAAAACCTTGTAGATTATTTTTTTATCATCTCTATTTGATTTCTAAAATTTGGTGCTCTGCCAAATGTTTTTTAGAAAGGGGCACCTAGAGCGGTTCTAACACTGTGAATGTTAAGCAATTAAATATTTTCTCACTTTATTGACTACTAATGTGTATCTTTCTCATATTTGCTTTGTCTATTGCTCGACTAAAGCTAGCAGAGCACCAAAATTTTTTTTTATAACAATGTTACCGAATTTGGACTGATACGGTAAATATAGAGCAATTAAATTTAAAAACCTAGATTAGATTATTTTTTTATCATCTCTATTTGATTTCTAAAGTTTAATGCTCTGCCTAAGCCAGCCGAGCAATAATGTTTTTTTTTAAAAAGGGGTACTTAGAGCGGTTCTAACACTGGGAATGTTAAGCAATTAAATATTTTCTTAATTGACTACCAATGTGTAGCTTTTTCATATTTGCTGTGTCTATCGCTCGACTAAAGCTAGCAGAGCAGCATACATTTTTTTGATGATAAATTTTTTTAAATAAAAATGTTACTACGGTTGGTACTGATTGGTACTGACACGGTAAATTAAAAGCAATTAAATTTCAAGACCTTGTAGATTGTTTTTTTATCATTCCTGTTTTATTTCTAAAGTTTGGTGCTCTGCTAAAGCCAGCAGAGCAATATGTCTTTTTAAAAGAGGTATCTAGAGCGATTCTTACACTGAATGTGAAGCAATTAAATATTTTATCACTTTATTTACGAATAATTTGTCTTTCTCGTCTTTTCCGTGTATATTGCTCGACTAAAGCTAGAAGAGCAACAAACGTTTTTTTTCTAAAAATGTTACGAGGGTTGGTACTGATACAGTAAATATAGAGCAATTAAATCTCAAAACCTTGTAGATTGTTTTTTTATCATCTCTGTTTTATTTCTGAAGTTTGGTGGTCTGCCAAAGCCAGCAAAGCAATAGTGTTTTTTTAGAAAGGGCAACATAGAGCGGTTCTAACACAGTGAATGTTAAGCAATTAAATGTTTTCTCACTTTATTGACTATTAATGTGTATCTTTCTTATATTTGATGTGTCTATTGCTCGATCAAAGCTAGCAGTTCGTACTGACACATTAAATATAAGGCAATTAAATTTCAAAACCTTGTAGATTGTTTTTTATCGTCCCTGTTTTATTTCAGAAGTTTGGTACTCTGCTAAAGCCAGCAGAGTAATATGTTTTTTTTTTAAGTACCTAGAGCTAGAGTCTCTGTATGTTGAAATATTTGGATAAAATATATCCAAATATGTCAACATACAGGGACTCTACCTAGAGCGATTCTAACACTGAATGTTAAGCAATTAAATATTTTATCACTTTATTTACAATTAATTTTTCTCTTTCTCGGCTTTTCTGTGTATATTGCTCGACTAAAGCTAGCAGAGCAAATTTTTTTTTTTATAAAAATGTTACCGAGGTTGGTACGGTAAATATAGA
Source organism: Aspidapion aeneum (assembly GCA_963576565.1). Taxonomy (NCBI): domain Eukaryota; kingdom Metazoa; phylum Arthropoda; class Insecta; order Coleoptera; family Brentidae; genus Aspidapion; species Aspidapion aeneum. The sequence continues at coordinate 38,282,692 of OY755045.1, forward strand.
GCAATTAAATCTCAAAACCTTGTAGATTGTTTTTTTATCATCCCTGTTTTATTTCGAAAGTTTGGTGCTCTGCCAAAGCCAGCAGAGCAATAATGTTTTTTTAGAAAGGGGCACCTAGAGCGGTTCTTACACAGTGAATAGTCAATTAAATGTTTACGCACTTTATTGACTACTAATGTGTATCTTTCTCATATTTGCTGTGTCTGTTGCTGCAGTAAAGCTAGCAGAGCACCAAACTTTTTTTTTCCAAAAATGTTACCAGGGTTGGTACTGATACGGTAAATATAGAGCAATTAAATCTCAAATCCTTTTAGGTTGTTTTTTTATCATCCCTGTTTTATTTCTAAAGTTTGGTGCTTTGCCAAAGCCAACAGAGCAGTAATATTTTTTTAGAAAGGGGCACCTAGAGCGGTTCTAACATTATTAATGTTAAGCAATTAAATATGTTTTCACTTTATTGACTACTAATGTGTATCTTTCTCATATTTGCTGTGTCTATTGCCCGACTAAAGCTAGCAGAGCAGTAAGGTTGGTACTGATACGATAAATATAGAGCAAATAAATCTCAAAACCTTGTAGATTGTTTTTTTTATCACCCCTAGAATCACCTAGAAAGAGCGATTCTAACACTGTGAATGTTAAGCAATTAAATATTTTCTCACTTTATTGACTAATGTGTATCTTTCTCATATTTGCTGTGTCTATTGCTCCAGTAAAGCTAGCAGAGCACAACTTTTTTTTAAATAAAAATGTTACCAAGGTTGGTACTGATACGGTAAATATAGAGCAATTAAATCTTGAAACTTCGTAGGTTGTTTTTTTATCACCCCTGTTTGATTTCTAAAGTTTGGTGCTCAGCCAAAGCCAGCAGAGCAATAATGTTTTTTTAGAAAAGGGTACCTAGAGCGGTTCTAACACTGGGAATGTTAAGCAATTAAATATTTTCTTACTTTATTGAATACTAATGTGTAGCTTTTTCATATTTGCTGTGTCTATCACTCGACGAAAGCTAGCAGAGCAGCATAAATTTTTTTTTATAAAAATGTTACCAAGGTAGGTACTTAAACGGTAAATATAAATCAATTCGTGGTGTAGTGGTAGCAATGTTTGTTTCCGACACCAGCGGTCCGGGTTCGATTCCTGGTACTTGGTTGTTTGTGTTTGTTTAAAAATGCTTTAACCTTGCTTGAACTTTGCGAAACTGGGCGATTGATCCTGATTGGATGGAAAGTCCCAGTATAAATAATTTTAAAAATATATATATATATATATATATATATATATATATATATATATATATATATATATATATATATATATATATATATATATATATATATATATATAAAGCAATTAAATGTTAAGAACTTGTAGATTGTTTTTTATCATCCATGTTTTATTTCTAAAGGTTGGTGCTTTGCTAAAGCCAGCAGAGCAATATGTCTTTTTAAAAATGGGCACCTAGAGCGATTCTAACACTGAATGCTAAAGTTCCGCGGGCATTGCTTCCATTCGGTGTCTGATTCGACACGTTACAACGCACATAGAAGTATTTGTATAATAAAACGGGTCAAAATTATTTGTTGTTGAGTTTTTTTGCAATTCCTTCGAATGAAAGACAAAGTTTGATGGTAATATGCTATTTATTTTTAAAAAATCAAACAGAGTGAGGTGATCGGGGAGGTCATTTGCTATCAGAATAACCATATAAGAATATTTTAATAAAGTTATTGATTGATGCCATGTTTCCATAAATACGTAAGAAAATTACATGTAAAAAAAAATTACATGTAAAAAAACTTCAAAATTAAATTTCATCTCTTTTTTTACATGACCATCTGCTCTAAATGCATAAAAGGCAAAATGGCGGAGATAGGGTGACAATTTTGCTGTGAGCCATGAGTGACGGGTTTCAAAAGAGATCCGTTTCCGGACACCTTGGGTTTCGTATTGGTTTATTTAGCGTTTTATTTTATTTTTAAAATTTTGAACAGGACACAATTGCTTCTTTCTGGCTGGCAAATGATCGAGGAGAATTTCCCCCTACCTATTAAAGGCCTCTACGAGCGGAAATATCCAGATTACAAGTTGACAAAGGACAAATACAAAGAAGTCACGTCAAATAGTCCCATGATAGCCATCGATTGTGAGATGTGTCGAACAGACACTGGTAAGTCCAATAAATAAAAAATAAATTAAATAAATGGATCCATGATGGATCTGATACCTTCCTAGCCCATTAGCACACTTCAACACACGCTATAATAGCCTTGTAAAAATCTCATAAACGGAAGCTCCTAATAAGTTTTTAGTAATAACATAAATTATTGAGAAAAACGTGTTCTACTATATTCCAAAAACCGCATATTGATGCGATACTCCTTTAAAAAGTTAGCATATTTTCAGTTTTTAATCTGCCAAAAATCATTAGCATTAATGGATTTTGGCCAAAATCTAATCAGCTCTTTGCAGTATTGTATAGGGCGGTCTAAATTGGACCCTTTAATGAGAAACACTCATAGGGAGCTAGAAAAAACTAAACTACATGTTATGAGACCGAATTTTAAAAAAAATTAATGCCAAAAACCGCACATCGATACCTTGAACAACGTGGTTTTCAATTTGGCGCGTTTTCGACCCGTCCTAGTAACTTGTTTATTTATGATTATTTTTTTTCTGTAAAAACGTTATTCAGGCACTTTTTAAAGAGGAATTTACCTGTCAAATTAAATTTTATCTGTCACTTTTAGTTTTTGAGATATCTATTTTATATTATAAAATTATCAAATTAAAAAAATTTAAAAAAAAGAGGTGATAAAAAAGTAAAAACAGAAAAAAAGCCAAAAATAAAATATTGAGTGTGATACGTCATTTTAAAGGAAATTTTACGCTTATTTCAAACCTCGAGTAGGAAGAGGGAAAAATAGGAACTTTATGTAATATCTCAAAAAAAGTGACAGATAAAATTTAATTTAAAAATTCCTCTTAAAAAATTGCCTCCAGACTGTTTTTATAAAAATAAAGAATACCTGGGTAGGTCAAAAATGCTCTAAATTGAAAACCACCCTGTGTGGTTTTCGGCGTTTATTTTTTAATAAAATTCGGGCTCGTAACATGTAGGTTTGTTTTTTCGAGCTCGTCTAGAAATGGGCATTTCCTATCAAAAGTTTACAACTCGGACCACCCTGTACACTATTTTACCTAAAAATTTCATAAAAATCGGTTCAGCGATTTGTGAGCTATCGTGTTACGGACAGACATACACATACCCACACACGGGCAGACGTCACGACGAATAATACCTTCTCTGTGCGGGCTCGAAGGTAAACAGACAGGCGTACTGTGGACTATTCTGTATGTACGGTGTATGTTTTTTTCAGGCGATCTGGAATTGACTAGGATATCAGCAGTAAACGAGGAACACACAGTAATTTATGATAGCCTGGTGAAGCCGGACAACAAAATTACTGATTACCTGACTAGATTTTCAGGTATTTATGTCTTTATTTATTTATTATTTGTTTGTTTGTACCTCTTTATTGTTAACTTATTTCGTAATTTGATCATTTTTAAATATTTCAAACCCAGAAAACAAATTAAAATATTAAGTAAAAACAAATAGTATAAAAAATATAAACAAGAGCCTGAAAGTTCATTCTGGCTTTATGCTTTGCCTTCATCTTGGTTGGGAAACCTGCTAGACAACTCATCTTTCTGCTTGTCGGTCAGGTTAGATCAGCCTGTGTGTGAGCCACATGTCTGCACTTGTGGCAAAACGGTCGATATTTTGGGCCATCATGGCTTATGCTGCTCAAAAAGTGCAGAACGTTTGGCTCGACACAGACTGATTAATCACATTATCAGGCGTTCCCTTAATTCATCATATAATAATAAAACATCAATTAATTCTGGCGAAGCATGAAGAATTGGAGAAGTTCATAAGAAAGACAAGTATAAATAATTAACTAATAGATACATTTTTGTGTTGAGACCTTGAGTCCGTGGGGAGATGAGATGAGCAAAAAACTAATTAACGGTATTAATATAAAAAATAAAAACCGTCAAGTAAAAAGTTTTATCTCCCAATGGATAAGCTCAGCTATTTCAAGAGGAAACGCGGCTTCCATCCTCGGAACTATTACGCTGGGGCTCGATTTAGAGGAACTTTTTTATTTATTTGTTTACTTTTTATTAGTTTAATTTTGTATTCTTAAAATATTATTGCTAAGCACAAAAAAAAACAATATAAAGAAATAAAGGAATCATTTTGTAGAGAAATAACAATTGTATGTAATATACCAAAAATTAAACGTGACAGAGTTGGATTCTTTATAAAAAATCTACAAAAAAGTATTTAAAAAAAATTTAGAAACCGCCTTAAATGCAAACTTTTCAGAAAATGGAGTGTCATATGAAACTGCGGTTTTTGCCTTTAAGCTTCTCTTGAAAATAGAGCCTTGTAGGTGGGGATTAAAAAATCGCCCAAAAACATCGTATTTGGGAGATCTAATGTTAATTTCTATCGTAAATTATTAATTAAAACAAAAAATTGTTTCAGGTATAAACTCAAAAATGCTGAAAAACGTCACCAAAAAATTGAAAGATGTTCAGGAGGATTTCAGAAATTTGCTACCTGAAAATGCGATTTTGGTTGGTCAGTCGCTGTCCAATGATCTTCACGCTATGAAGATGATGCATCCCTATATAATTGACACTAGGTGGGTTTTATGCACGGATTATTGAATATTAATATCAGTGGCGTACCCAGGAATATGTCTTAGGTGGGCGAGACCCCAGAATGCCGTATGTTATGCTATTTTATCTGGGGGCACGGCATGGCAGTGTCCCGCCAAGTTCGCGTATAATGCTGTAACATCTTTTCTTGAAACATTTCAGCCCATATTGACCTATCTAAAACTCTACTTCGGAATGAGCTACGAAACTCAAACTTTGCACAATCGTAGATCTTCATAGAGTTAACAACCCCTACAAGTTTCATGGACTAAAGTAGTAAAGTAGTTACGAAATTTCAAAAAACGTCGAAATTGCCACTCACTCACTCACTCATGTATAGATCATCAAAATTCTACTGTACTTCAAGTAACTTCCAGAAACGCTAGAGAGCTGAGCTTTGAAAAACCGATAGTAACAATGAAAAAACTATAGAAAAAAATTTCAAAACATCAAAATTTTAATTTACTTTCCTCCCCTATAAATGTAGTTATGTAAAAATAACATTGGCCACTTCCAGGAAAGCTACAGAGCTGAGCTTTAAAAGGCTGATATGAACTATGATAAAACTACAGGAAATAAATAGATCTATCACGGATCTGATACCTTCCTAGCTAGTCAATTAGCACACTTCAAGTGAAGCCATGATATATCAGCCTTGAAAACAGTTTTTTTTTAAATAAATCTAATCAGCTCGTTAGAGTGTCGAACACTATTTTAGCTGATAATTTTATGAAAATCGGTTCAGCCGTTTAGGAGCTATCGTGTTACGGATAGAAATAATATACACAGACATGCAAAATAACACATTTTCGGCGTTACCTCAAAAAAAAATGTTTTTCATCGAAAATAATACCTTCTCTAGCCATTGCTATGCGGGCTAGGAAGGTAAAAATTAAAAAAGTTTTAATTTTTTAATAAGGCATTGCAAAATTTTTAAACAATATTCCGCATATTTTACTACTTAAATATTATCCAAATCCTTTCAAAAAGTGGTAATGACAAAAACATTATATGTAAAAAAAGGCCAAGTATGCGAAAGTGGTACTCCGTAAAAAGTTAGTTTCGAAATTGTTTTCTAAACTTGGGTATTACAAGTGCAAATGACCCTTAGGCACAGTGCTAAATTGAACATAAAGAAGTTTGGCTGTAATAGCAAAGTTAAAAAAAAACATAAGTAAGAACCTTTCATTTTAAAATTTGTATTGGAGAACTTGGCTTTACTTTTATCTCAATTCTTTTTACGGAATACCACTTTCGCGTACTTGGCCTTTTTTTACATGAAATGTTTTTATGATTTTTTATTCTTGAAATATGTAGAAAATATTTGTAGAGTTTTACCTAGCTCTAAAAAGCGAAACCTTGATAAGAGCGCGTGAATAAATTTAATAGAAAATATATGACGCCATACCAAGACAATGGAGGTACTTACTTGGCTCTTGGATTTCTTTTGCGTGTTCTCCAATCCCTTGCCGTGACCACGGTTTGCACTTCTTATTGTTGTAACTTAAACACTATGTTAAGTTTAAAACTAATTGAATTATTTGTTTTGGTAAATTTGAATTGTAATTTGAGTTTTTTAAACGTGGTGCATTTTACTTCGCTTCTAATAGAATGCTGGGTTCGGTATGGCTAATAACCCCGAAATTTGAATATTTAAATAGGAAGAACAATATAAAAAAAAAATTCCTTGTGCGATTTCAAGGATTCTAATAAAACACAATTTTAATTTTGTTCACTTTTTAACTTAATCTGTATTAGCTAGAGACCTTATATACTTTTTCAGGCTCTGGGGGGTGAACAAAGTCAGTTAGTAAAAAAAAGCCAAATACTTTGTTTTAAACCTAGCTTTACTGGCGGACCCGGGATGCCTGGGAAGAAGTGCCAAGCAAAAACCAAAAAAATTTTTTGCGGTTTTTAATAAGTCTGATCTTTAAAGTTTGCCATAACATGTAGATAAACTGCGCCATCTTAAAATTAAAATTTTTTGAAATATAAAGTAATTTTTGTGTAAATTTTTTAAAATTAATTTAATTAATTTTTGGGAAAAAAAATAAATTTAGTAAAAAATTGCGGTTTATAGAACTTAAGATTATAGGCTTTATTTCCAGTAGGGGGGGAGGCCCGGGCCTCTCTGGATTCGCCACTGTCTAGCTTTTATACACAACACCTTTTTTCGGTTGAAAATTTAGAAACTTGATTTGTTTTCACGAGTCTTATTTGAAAAAATCCGATAAACAAAATTAAATCGGTCCAGTGGTTTTTAAGATATCAGCGGATTATGGTAAGCTTAGAGGAATAAAAAATGGGTCCCAAATATAGTCTAACCAATTTTTTTCTGGATCCCTTCGTGTCCCCAAGTACAAACCACTTTTTAAACGCCCCAAAGTATATTTTTTTGAGGCCTGTTTCAGGCCCCCTTGAACCGGGGCCCTCGGCGATTAGCCGACCTGGCCTGTAAGAAGCTCTTTGATTTAAGGGCCCAAGGCAGAGAAAGCAAACGGCGTGCATCCAATAAAAACTCAGCTTTTGAACTGACTTTCCTGTTCACGTATTTTGAATTGTATGCCTTATATCTCGCACTCGCACTTGCGACTTCTCAATGAAAGAATTTCACTGGGACATGAAGTATATAAATTTAATTTTATCTTTTGATTTTCAGCGTTATTTACAACATTACGGGCGACCGTCAGCGAAAAACCAAACTACAAACCTTGGCGAGAGAATTCCTGCGGGAAAAAATCCAAGTTGGCCACCACGGACATTCTTCAGCCGAAGACAGTTGTGCATGTATGAAACTCGTACAACTTAAGCTCAAACATCATTTGTACTATGGCGACGCCACCATGGGCTCGAATTATAATGAAATAAGGGCATATCCCGACATGGGCAGCTCGAATTACGCGAAAAGCATGTTGCAAGAGTGTACAAAATTAGATAAAACAGTAAGTGTCGTAGGTGTAGAAAATATTGGGTCAAAGTATCGGTTTTTCGTGGACAAAACGCAAACGGCAAAACTTAAAAACATAAACTGTGATTCGGGGAAATCTAACAAGGATGTAGTACAAAGTTTTTTAAAACATATAAACGACTTTTCGTTAAACATCGCTCATTTACGAATAGCGGAAACCAGTTTAGACAACACCGCAACTTATGACATTTTAGATCAGTGGATAGGACAAGTTGTTAACAAAGCGCAGTTGCCAAATTTAACTGTTATTATTTTTAGCGGACAGAAAGGAGGTGCAAACGGCGTAAGCTTTATTAAGTTAAACAGAGAATTCATTGATTGAACATATTTAAGACATTCACCATTTTTGTAACATTTTTGTACAATAATATGCTGCCGGCATCAATAAATCATAAAGTTATGTTAATTTGTGTATTTTTTGCATACTTTGTACTGTATACTTTGTACAATTAATGTGTACGAAGATTGATAACAACCCAAGTATTGTAGATAAAGAAAATATTGGGTCAACGTATCGGTTTTTCGTGGACAAAACGCAAACGGCAGAACTTAAAAACATAAACTGTGATTCGGAGAAATCCAACAAGGATGTAGTATAAAGTTTTTAAAACATATAAACGACTTTTCGTTACTTAGTTTATTAATTTAGCATAAGTGTTATACTACACGGCCGAAGAGAGTTGCGCATGTGTAACCTGATACAGCTTAAAGTCAAACATCATTTTTACTATGACGACGCACCCGTGCGCTTGAATTATAATGCTATAGATGTGTACGAAGATAAATTACGCTCTAAATGTCGTAAATGTAGAAAATATCGGGTCAAAGTGTTGATTTTTCGTAGACAAAATGCAAACAGCCGTACCTAAAAATAACTGTGATTCGGAGTAATCCAACAAGGATGTAGTACAAAGTTTTTTAAAACATATAAACGACGGTAAACATTACTCATTTAGGAATAGCGGAAAGTAGTTTAGAAAACACCGTAACTTATGACATTTTAGATCAGCGGATAGGACAAGTTGTTAACAAAGCGCAGTTGCCAAATTTAACTGTTATTATTTTTAGCGGACAAAAAGGAGGTGCAATCGGCGTAAGCTTTATTAAGTTAAACAGAGAATTCATTGATTGAACATATTTAATTCACCATTTTGGTAACATTTTTGTACAATATAGTAATATAAAATCTTTTAATAAAAATATGAAGAAAATATGAATAAAAAATATTTTTTGTCCCTTTCCATATGGGCGGTAAATTTTTTTGGAAAATATATTTACTAACCAAAAATTTTTTTATTTATTTATAAAGAAATGTATTAACAGTTTCAAAAAGTTGAATTAGGCCTGAATGGGGTATCGCCAAACAAAAATAAGGCACATATTTTAAAAGTAAATTTTCTGTGGATTTTACCTCACTATTTTTTTCATCCAAACTTACTTTGAGAAAAACATGATGCGGCCAAATTTTTGACCGGTATAGTTTTTAAAATAAGTAACTGTTATAAATTTGGGATTATGCAAGAACAATAAAATCTTTAACATTTAGTTCTTTTTGACATTTAAAAAAATATTTTTGATTTTAAATAAAGGATGCCAAAAACCAAATTTTATGTAAAAATTTTGACAATGACATTTTTTCCGCAAAAAAAGTAGCTATAAAAATGTTTTTAAAAAATTACGGTATTTTAAAAAATCTTCCTTATAATAAAAACTATAAGGTACGAAAAAAATCTAATAACACCATTATTAAGAGTTCAAAAAGAACACTATAAGGTGAAATCAGCAGATCGCCATCTTTATTAATAAGCGAGTATAAAAATAGAACATGCTGTACATTGAGGAAGGAAACAGGCTTAAGTATACTTTAAATGAAAAACATCATTTTTAATTTATTTATGTTTGCTTCAACAGTAGTCACTACTGGAGCCAACATTAGCCCCCTCAGTTGATCTTTATTGCCGAAAATATGAAATATATGAAGATTTTTTTAAAAATATGAAGTTTTATAAAGCCTGAAAAAAATATGAATATTGTCATAAAATATCAAGGTATTGAGATCCCTGACAATAATATGCTGCCGGCATCAATAAATCATAAAGTTATGTTAATTTGTGTATTTTTTGCATAGTTTGTACTGTATACTTTGTACAATAAATGTGTACGAGGATTGATAACAACCCAAGTATTGTAGATAAATAAAATATTGGGTCAAAGTATCGGGTTTTCGTGGAAAAAACGCAAACGGCAGAACTTAAAAACATAAACTGTGATTCGGAGAAATCCAACAAGGATGTAGTACAAAGTTTTTTAAAACATATAAACGACTTTTCGTTAATCATCGCTCATTTACGAATAGCGGAAACTAGTTTAGACAACACCGCAACTTATGACATTTTAGATCAGTGGTTAGAACAAGTTATTACCAAAGCGCAGTTGCCAAATTTAACTGTTATTATTTTTAGCGGACAGAAAGGAGGTGCAAACGGTGTAAGCTTTATTAAGTTAAACAGAGAATTCATTGATTGAACATATTTAAGACATTTACCATTTTTGTAACATTTTTGTACAATAATATGCTGCCGGCATCAATAAATCATAAAGTTATGTTAATTTGTGTATTTTTTCCATATTTTGTGCTGATAAATGACTTAGTTTTTTAATTTAGCATAAGTGTTATACTACACGGCCGAAGAGAGTTGCGCATGTGTAAACCTGGTACAGCTAAAGGTCAAACATCATTTTTACTATGACGACGCGCCCGTGCGCTTGAATTATAATGCTATAGATGTGTACGAAGATAAATAACGCCCTAAAAGTCGTAATTGTAGAAAATATCGCGTCAAAGTGTTGATTTTTCGTAGACAAAATGCAAACAGCCGTACCTAAAAATAACTGTGATTCGGAGAAATCCAACAAGGATGTAGTACATAGTTTTTTAAAACATATAAACGACTTTTCGTTAAACATCGCTCATTTACAAATAGCGGAAACTAGTTTAGACAACACCGCAACTTATGACATTTTAGATCAGTGTATAGGACAAGTTGTTAACAAAGCGCAGTTGCCAAATTTAACTTAGATAGAACGGATAGAAAGGAGGTGCAAACGGCGCCGGCGTAAGCTTTATTAAGTTAAACAGAGAATTCATTGATTGAACATATTTAAGACATTCATCATTTTTATACAATAATATGCTGCCGGCATCAATAAATCATAAAGTTATGTAAATTTGTGTATTTTGTACCTAAATTGGGTCAAAGTATCGGTTTTTCGTGGACAAAACGCAAACAGCAGAACCTGAAAAGTAGTACAAAGTTTTATAAAACATAAACGACTTCCGTTAAACATCGCTCATTTACGAATAGCGGAAACTAGTTTAGACAACACCGCAACTTATAACATTTTAGATCCGTGGATAGGATAAGATGTTAACAAAGCGCAGTTGCGCAATTTAACTATTGTTATTTCTAGCGGACAGAAAGGAGGTGCAAACGGCGTAAGCGTTATTAAGTTAGACAAATAATTCACTGATTAAACATAATTAAGACATTCACCCTTTTTGTAACATTTTCGTACCATAATATGCTGCCTAGTCATACAGTTATTTTTATTTATGTATTGTTTTGAAATTTAGAACATAACTTGGATAGGTACGAAATATTGCGAGTCCCGAACACCCCCCTCCCCCCATGGAGTTTATATAAAATAAATAGCTTTAAAAGTAACTCGGATATATTTTTGATTAATATTGCACTTGACCAAAACTGATTTTACGACGAAATATAATAGTTACAATACAAGGTGTCCCAAGTTTCGACACACAAAATTTGTATCTGGTACGAGTATTTACATTTTGATGTGTCCTTCACATTTCTAGGTTCAAATTTGTTGTGTGTTGTGTACTAAACCTTTTGGAACACCGTGTATAATTGATAAAACGCTAAAAAATAAAATACGTCTATAAAATAAAATACAAGCATTAAAATAATTAAGTACACAATAATATAAATAGTAATTAATCATTATAAAAAATAAAGGAATAAAACGAAACTGGCATAAAAGACTGCTGATATGTAGTTTAATATACATAACAACAAACAATAATACTTTTTAGTACAAAGAAATTCACTTAAGTAATGTGAGAAATGGTCATTGTTTTTCATTTAAAAAAATATCCCAAGGAATGTGTTTGTTGATTTTATAAAAATAATTTGGGATAGAAAGTACTTGAAAACTGGTACTAATCAAAAACAGCGGTTATGGATCACCCTTTCTACATTGGTTTGGTAGGCAGTCACGTTTACCTTTACTGCACCCAATCAGAGACTGCTAAAGGTCGAGCTTATGACCAAACAATATCAATCAACAAGAAGCGATAAAAGTCTCTCAAAAGTTTTGTTTATATGAGGAACAGATATGTGGTCGGAATGACATTTAAACGGCTTATTACATTCAGAGAAATCGTATAGCAATTCCAATTTCAAATGTGAATGTATACTTTATAATGTAAAATATTTAGGTACGGTCGCCCACTTTTTGAATCTAAAAATAATAATATAAATTCATAAAACTTTTTCGAATCATGCGGCGTTGCTAAGATACACGATATTTCTTTGGAGCGGGAGTACTTTGTTTTCAGGGTTTTTAGGGAAAGAAAATACTGTTTTTTCTTTGGTTACCAAAAATGAAAGCTACAAAAAAAAAACTCGACAAAACCACGCCAAACTTTTAACAAACGTCAAGGATATAACAATACTCTTCACAAAAAAATAAATCTTGGTAATTCTCAGATTTTATTGCTTCTTGTTGTTATTATACAGTAGCGGCCAAAAATTTAGCAATCACCAAATATCTATATATAATAATCTAATCCTACACTATCAAAAAACTAGTGTTGTATTAGGGTCAAGTATTAGCGATAATCAGAAAAATATTGCAAACGTAAAAACATAGAAATTTGACCTATAATATGCGAAAAAAAATTAAAACTGTGTCTCATATTTTACCTTGAAAAAGTTCAAAAATGAGACAGGTCAGGCGAAATATGAAACAGTGATAAAATTCACGAATAAACAGTCGGATCGCCCTCTAAACCAAAAATAAGACATTTAGGGTAATATTGAGACTTAAGTTTGTGTTATTTTTTTACTCAACTACAACAAATAAGTGCAAAAATATTTATTTATAGGAAAACCGATCTACAAACTCACACGACAAAAGTTTCGGTAATGTTTTGTTTTTAAAAGTTTTATATTACAAATAAAGCTATGGATTTTGTCATTTTAATTATAAGCCGATTTTTTATAAAAAAATAAAATAAATTGTAGGTATGAGGTCCTTGCAACTGCTGCTATCGGTTTATAACAGAAAATCTATCGGAATTCAATTATTAGTATTTTTTTTGTGTCTCATTTTTCAACGGGACTTTGGCACCAGTATTTACTAAGACCTTAAGACTTTACGTTGTAGACCGGGTTTAAGTATCAAGTCTATAGACTTGATACCGACCGGTTTAAGTGTATTTTTTTAATACTCACAGGTCAAATAACTGCAAAGATTTGGTTCACCCTAATGTGCAATATAATAGTAAGCATTTCTCAATGAGTTTCATCTCATATAAATTCAAATCAACTTTAAAAATAAAGAAAAACCACATAAAATTTTGTAACCAAGTGTCATTTTTTGGAAACTTAGTCCGTGCAGTCGTAGGATTCCCGTTAAAAATAGTCTCAAATTGTAGTACCACCCTTGAGGGGTGGTTTAAAGTTCGAAAAACAATAGAAATAATCTATGATTGACAAAAAAACTTACATACAAAAATATTCAAATCTAAATAATACATAAATAACTTAAGACTACATCTGTATTTAAATACTGTAAAAAGCACAAGATATATTAGAATCCCTTTTCAATTACTCATTCACTAAAATAATCGACCATCGGTTTAATCGTCGAACTTGTCTAAAAAATTAATATGTAAAGTATAGCGGACAGCTGACACTGACTGACACTAGTGACATTTGGAGGTTTAAATATGGCTACCGTTGTTAAACCAAAATATTGGATTATTTTTATTTATTTATAACCTTTGTGTGGAAATAATGTCTTTGTAACAACAAAAAAAGATGACCCATATCGCAAGGTATTTATGAACAATTTATATAAATATTAAAAACTATTGCATTTACGGGAAAAATGAGTTAAACCTTCAACCAAAATGTAGACTTTTAAACCTAGGATTGTAGGACTTAGCACTTAGCACCCTTTAGTAAATACTGGTGTGGGTGTCTCACTTTTACACCACTTGACCCTATAAGCTTCAATCTAGTTCTCAGCTTACGTGCTATGGCGATTTTGTTATAAAACTTCCTTTCTTCGGGTCAGTTTTGCCTAAAGTTTTTTAATGCTTTTTTTTCAAACGTAATAAAATGTCACTATAAAATTTTATTAAAAACAGCACGTGAGTTAAGAAATAGATTGAAGTTTTCAAATATACCCCAAGTTTTTTATTGTTAGTGTAGGATAAGATTGCCATACCGTTTTGGTAGATTGTTGTTTAATTTTTGGCTGTTACTATATATTCTTTGAATGACAACTAACCAGTTGAGAGGTTAATTTGAAGTGCCTTATTCAAAATACGGCAGTATGTATTCTGTCAAGTTTAAGCGACGGCATTAGGGATGCTGCTCCACCTTCTCCTCATGAAAGGTCTTCCCAGTCTCTTTCCGATAGTTTCCACGTGAAAGCCGATTCTAAGAAGGGTTTCGTGGTCTAGAATCTTCCTTCCGTCAAATATGTAGGCCGGTTTCATCATGTTGTCATAGATTTTTTCAAAGTCAAGAGTCTAAAATATATGAAAAGTAGTTTCATTATCACATTACATCATATTTACTCCGCTTAATACCGTCATGAACAATTTGAAACAAAATCAAAATTCTGTTAACAAAATGCAGATTTTTTTAAGATAAGTTAAAGATTAAAACTTTTTTTGTGAAAAATTTTTTAGAAGAAATTTTGGTTAATACGGATATAAAGTCATATTTTATAGAAAACATGAAAAAACTGTTTTCTTAAGAACTCAAATCAGTCAAAAAATTTTAAATAAAAATGTTATTTTTTCAAAAAAAGGTAATATAAAGTCATTATATTAGAAAAAATAGGTCACAAAATTATAAAAAAAACTACACGTTTAGTCAGTGAGCGCCCTGCAATGGTGTGATATAGTCAAAACCGGAACATATCGCTAGAGCAGCAAATATAAATTAATATTTTACAGTCCCTTCGCTAATTGTGGTGTTATAAATGTCGAGAGTCTAAAAGATACGAAAAGTAGTTCCATTATCACATTACATTACAATGGCAGGACCGCCAGCGGTGATAAAATTTAAAGCTGCTCATAAAATGCCATAAAAAGTAATAAAATTTCTAGTTGATGAGTGTTCAAGTGTCGTAAAATTTGAAGTAGTCTTGAAATTACATAAAGTTATAAAATTCCATAGTCACTACATTTTCAAGGCAGGAGCCTTAATAATCTATGTTTGAAACTCGTAGACAATGATTGTGTAGAAATAAAATTTCGGACTTCCATTGTCTTTATTTATTTTAAAACACGACGTTTCGGTTAGTAAGTATCTCTAACCGTTATCAAGTGTAAACTAAACAATCTAGTCTTTAGGCTACTACTTATACTACTTGGTGTGCAGTCAGGTGTGACGGCCCGCCCCCTTTTTTAATCCTAAGACGCCTGTTTTCCTTAAGGAGTGGTTTCCATATGTTTTGTATGTCCGTGCTTGGTTGACTGAAAACTTCTTTATTCTGCATTATAAACGCAGCTTCAATAAACTTTCGTTTTCGCCAATGCGACTCCTTATGTAAAACTTTAGCTTCTGACCACTGAATCCTGTGATCATTTGACCATGCATGATCTGCTAAACCGGATTTTTCAATATCCCCTAATTGGGTACTTTTTAGATGTTCATTTACTCTAACCTGAAGAGGGCGTTTCGTTTCACCTACATATGATTTACCACACTCACACGGGATTTGGTAGATACATTCCTTATTATTTGAGGGATTTTCTGGTTTTGTTTTAGTTACAAAACTTCTTATCGTATTTCCCGAAGAAAATACTGTTTTTATATTATAGTGTTTAGCTATTCGTCTTATATTTTCTGAAATCCCTTGAACATATGGAATGTTAATAACACCTAACGGATTATTATTTTGAGAATTTGGTACATTTAGTTTGTTTTTAATTTTAAATATCGTTGAGTTTATTAATTTCTCGGAATAACCATTCTGTTATAAGTCCTTTTTAATGTTTTTAATTTCTGTGGTTAATTCTTCATTATTACTACAAATATTTATGGCTCTTAAATACAAACTTCTTATAACTCCTTGTTTTGTAGCAAAAGAATGATTAGACTTAAAATTTAGGTACTGTCCCGTGTGTGTAGGTGGTGGTGGTTTGAATGTTTCTGTCTAATCGTTTGACAAGAACATCCAAAAAAGGTAAGGCCGAATCTTTTTCAATTTCCATGGTGCACTTGATTGTTGGTCGAATACCGTTTAAATGGTGTAGAAAATTCTGTAGTTCGTCTTCATTTTCCGGCCATATAATAAATGTGTCGTAGCCACAGTTTTGGTTTGACTCTTGCTGTGTTGATCGCATGGTCTTCGAACCACTCCATGTAGATGTTTGCTACCACTGGCGAAAGAGATGAACCCATTGGGAGTCCATCATTTTGCGCGTAAAACTTATCTTTCACTTGAAAGTAAGAGTTACGGAGACAGAGCTCCAAAAGATTCATCACCCCCTCCACCGATAGCGTTGTTCTCTCGTGAAGTGTATCATCAGTTTGTAATTTGTTTTTGATGATACTGAGTGACTCATTTATTGGCACGTTGGTGTAGAGACTTTCTACATCAAAACTTACAAATCTATCGCCGGGATCTAATTCGATACCTTCTAAAACCTCGACAAAATGTTCCGAGTTTTTGACAAAAGATTCGGACTTACCCTGTAGTGGTTGAATTATGTCCAACAAAAACCTCGACAAAGTGCTGGTCGGTGAGTCCCTGGAGCTGGTGATTGGTCGCAGTGGTATATCGTTCTTATGGATCTTTGGTAATCCATAAAAATGTGGTGCCTTACTGTGGTGTGGAGTCAGGCGGGATCTAACAGCGTCCGGGATATTTTCAGCATACTTCTTCAAAGTCCTGTAGATGCGTCCTTCTATGGTGGTGGTTGGATCTTTGGGTAGTTGCTTGTAGTCTCCTTTCTCCAGAACTTCTTGGATCTTTTTGTCGTAAGTCTCGACATCTATGATCACCGTCGCGTTTCCTTTGTCGGCCGGTAGAATCTTGATTGATTTGTCAGCCTGCAGGTTCTTGATTGCCCGTTGTTCTTGACTGGTGATGTTTGTCTTTTGTTGTTTCTTTCTTTCCAACGTTGTTCTTACTTTATGGCGAAACTCATCAGCTTCGGGTTGAGGGAGACTAACGGTTTCTATTGCCGCAATAATTTCCAGTCTCGGTGTCTGTGCCGGTGCAATGGCGAACTTAAGTCCCTTACTGAGTACCAATTCTTCGTTGGTGCTCAGAGTCCGTTTGGAGATGTTCACTATAGTGCTTGGTGTCGTTGCGTCTGTTCTATCTTGAGTACGTGTCTGTAGTTTCTTAAGTTTTTCTCGGTGAGTTGATCTTATCTTCTGTCGTTCTCTGTTGCACGTACTGTCAATTTTACTCAGTATTGGTTCGTAGTCTTCCTCCCATGTGTGTCGTCTAATTTCGTCAAAACGCTCCTCCATTTCGGTGTTGAAGTTGGCTTTTCTCCATCGATGGTAACTGATTTGGGATCGGATTAGTGCTTGGCTGGTCCTCTCTAAGATCTTTTTCGTTCTCACTCCGGGAAAGTTGGCTTTTAGGCGGAAACCAACCGGAATGACACCACTGTCGCGCGCCTCGCACAAGAATGAAATGTGTTCTTCTTCCTTTATCACTTTAATTTTGGTCTTCTCGTAGCCTCTGAATATATTGTTGATTCCGGGTCCGTACCGTTCTTTAACTCTTTGTTTGAAACTCGTAGACAATGATTGTGTAGAAATAAAATTTCGGACTTCCATTGTCTTTATTTATTTTAAAACACGACGTTTCGGTTAGTAAGTATCTCTAACCGTTATCAAGTGTAAACTAAACAATCTAGTCTTTAGGCTACTACTTACACTACTTGGTGTGCAGTCAGGTGTGACGGCCCGCCCCCTTTTATAATCCTAAAACGCCTGTTTTCCTTAAGGAGTGGTTTCCATAAGTTTGGGATGTCCGTGCTTGGTTGACTGAAAACTTTTTTATTCTGCATTATAAACGCAGCTTCAATAAACTTTCGTTTTCGCCAATGCGACTCCTTATGTAAAACTTTAGCTTCTGACCACTGAATCCTGTGATCATTTGACCATGCATGATCTGCTAAACCGGATTTTTCAATATCCCCTAATTGGGTACTTTTTAGATGTTCATTTACTCTAACCTGAAGAGGGCGTTTCGTTTCACCTACATATGATTTACCACACTCACACGGGATTTGGTAGATACATTCCTTATTATTTGAGGAAACCTACACACACGGGACAGTACCTAAATTTTAAGTCTAATCATTCTGTTGCTACAAAACAAGGAGTTATAAGAAGTTTGTATTTAAGAGCCATAAATATTTGTAGTAATAATGAAGAATTAACCACAGAAATTAAAAACATTAAAAAGGACTTACAACAGAATGGTTATTCCGAGAAATTAATAATTTCAACGATATTTAAAATTAAAAACAAACTAAATAACCAAATTCTCAAAATAATAATCCGTTAGGTGTTATTAACATTCCATATGTTCAAGGGATTTCAGAAAATATAAGACGAATAGCTAAACACTATAATATAAAAACAGTATTTTCTTCGGGGAATACGAAGTTTAACTAAAACAAAACCAGAAAATCCCTCAAATAATAAGGAATGTATCTACCAAATCCCGTGTGAGTGTGGTAAATCATATGTAGGTGAAACGAAACGCCCTCTTCAGGTTAGAGTAAATGAACATCTAAAAAGTAGGGGATATTGAAAAATCCGGTTTAGCAGATCATGCATGGTCAAATGATCACAGGATTCAGTGGTCAGAAGCTAAAGTTTTACATAAGAAGTCGCATTGGCGAAAACGAAAGTTTATTGAAGCTGCGTTTATAATGCAGAATAAAGAAGTTTTCAGTCAACCAAGCACGGACATACCAAACATATGGAAACCACTCCTTAAGGGAAACAGGCGTCTTAGGATTAAAAAAGGGGGCGGGACACCTGACTGCACACCAAGTAGTATAAGTAGTAGCCTCACAGTGCGACCCTGTATTTTTTAAGTTTTTGAAGATGTCCGCTAAATTATTTTTATGGGGTGTAAATGCGGTCTTATTAGTCGTTATAAAACACTATATTTTAAAATCAAGTCAGATCCTTTTTTCTAAAAAATTTGAATTTCAAAAGTTTATCATTTTTTCACAATTTTTTTGTATAATTATCCTATAGAATCATATTTAAAGTACTTGAAGTAAATGATTATAGCCGTAATAAATAAAAGAACTATACCAGTAACTACTTTTGTCATAATTTATTAAGATTATTAAATAATTTTAATAGGGCTAAGGCAACAAAAAAATAATTAAGTACCTAAAGAATGATATAAATGGTTATGTTAATAAAACTAAATTCTATTTGAACTAAATTTAACAACAGCTTTCAAAAGTTGCTCTGCGTACCATTCATCAATAATAATTGTGTTTATTTTGTATTTATTCCAAATAGTTAGAAATTCCCTATGAATCGATTCTCCAGCTTGTTCTGACCAAATTCTGTTCTGTAAGATGCTGTAGTATGCAGTGAATTTTAAGGGTTTGTGTCACCCCGGCATGTTCTAAAACGGCTTCTAAGTGCTTCAAATCTGCTTCAAGTCCAACGTATGTTTGAACAGAACCGAAGCATTGTTCAACAATTCGGTTCATTGTGTTAAAAGCAGATACAAATGGCATTACAAAAATATAATCTGTCTCTCCTAGCACTTTTCGTGATGTTAAATGGTTTGTATTCTTTAGGAGCTTTCTGCAGGCATTGCCTTCAAATATTTCGCCGAGGTAGTTTTTTGCAATCACGTTTAGCTTTTTTGGCCATTTAAGCGCATTTTCTCTGTCAGGAAGTTGTACTAGGCCATTCCAAAATACATGATTAACAAACCCCTGCAACAGATGTAGTGCAGGTAGGATGCATTTCTGAAAGACACAAAGATCTTCCTGTTCCTCAAATAGGGGTTTTTTAATAACACTAAAAGATTCTTTGGCTCTTTTGATATTATAATCTAAATGTGTGTTAAATTTATGAAAATGTAACTTCAGATCCACAAATGTTCTTGGTTCCTTTTCATAACTTAAGCTATAAGACCTCATCTCTGTAAGGGAAATGTGGCAATAAGGACACGGGTAGCTGGACGTTGCTGTTTGCATTCCATTCACGATAAGCAGTAGTTTAAAGACTTGAGCGATATACTATTTAGGTTTGTTATTTGAAATAGTTTGGTAATACTTTTATGTTTCTTTAATATCAGCTTTTTTTACACCAGTAAGTCTTCCTTTCTTTGCAGCACTATCGCCTTCACTGTATTTTGTACTACACATTTCACCTGAAAATTTTTGGAAATCTTTAAGGAATATGAAAGCATATTTTAAAAAAGTTTTGACCTCCATCGCTTACAACTTTTTAGTTTATATTTTCTCCCACGGTTTGTCTTTCTTTAATAATTCTTTCAACAAGATGACTTGCATCAGCATAAATAAAGGGTCGGGAAGATTTACCTTCGCTGGTTTCAAATTTAAAATGATCCTTTTTGTAACAGTCCAAAAGCATCTTGGATTTCTCTTGCGGTGTTGTCTATAATTCGATGGTATAGATTGTTTTCCATTTTTCTATTAGAGAATCCCTCATTTGTTTGTAAATTATCTAAGTGTTCCTGAATAAAAGAGGGTGCAGGTTTAGTTGTTGCTGGATTTAAAGTTACCTTTGCCGTTTTGCCCCCGGTAGATAAATTAACAGAAATGTTTTTATACGCTTTAAAAGAACGGAAAGTAGTGTTTTCTTTTTGGTCAATTTTATTTTTAATGATTTTTAGAGCAATTTGTTCTTGTTGCTTATTTGAGACTGCTGTTGTATTCAAAATGTTAATAGCATTTTTGCTAATATTATGCCTAGATCCTGCACAACGATGTTCCAAACCTTTTCCGAGGACTTGTAAACATAATTTACAAATTTTTAATTGACGTTGACGATTGTTGTTTAGAAGAAATCTTTTTTTTGGAGGACATTTGGTTGTTGCAGTCTGACAAATTACACAATTGCACTCATAAAAACTTTTAGTTTCCTTCGAAACTAATATTTTGTCAAATTCAGGCATTTTTGTCATTTTACGTACCGTTTTTTTCTTTCTTAGGGAAATCCGACATCGGGTGCATATAGATAATGGGTATTTACTATCTAAGTCACTAAAGTTTGTATCCAAAAATTCACATATGAGTTCTTTAGTTTTTGTTGTAATTTTAAATGAGTCTTGCGTTTTTCTTCCAAAAATTATTTTTGAACCACAACAAAAACATACCTTTTTTCTGTTGTCTTCGTGAGTGCATTTATAAACAGGATGACTTCCCATAATCAAAACAGCAATCTAAACTAAGTCTTACTAATTTTTGTCTAACGAAAACTACCAAAACATCGAAAAAAGTATGTCAAACATAATACGGCGTCTTTTTATTGTTTTGTTTTTAAAATCATTGTGGGCCACTACCCAAAAGTCACCAACTGATTGATTTTGACAAAATTCTGTCTGACATATTTTGACAGTCTTTCAGATAGTGACTTAAATCTAGGGGTTTTTAATTTAATTTTTTATAGGTCGTACGCCATGAAACGTAAATTGTAATAGTAAAAATGAAAAAAAGCAAAAAATATACAAAAAGGATCTTTTCCGATTTTAAAATCTCGTGATTTTAGACGATCAATTAATATACTTGTATAAACTATAAACAGTTTTTAGCGGACATGTCAAAAAACTTAAAAATTACAGGGTCGCACTGTGGCCTAAAGACTATTTAGTTTACACTTGATAACGGTTAGAGATACTTACTAACCGAAACGTCGTGTTTTAAAATAAATAAAGACAATGGAAGTCCGAAATTTTATTTCTTAATAATCTATCTGAGAATTTCACTCTGCTTAATACTGTCGTCTATTTGATTGATGATGATTGATGATTCATATGTGAGTGGGCCTTGCAGCCCTTCCACTGCGACCACCAGTGGGTCTATTGTGGCTCACTTTTGAGTGGTTTCTCACCACTGTATGCCTAATCCTCCAAAAAGGCCGGCTATCAGTTTGGGTGAGACACTGTTCAGATCTTCTGAGTCGATCTGAGGTTTACCGAAAGTATTCTGACTTAAACGTGCATTTCGTCGTCTATTTAAAACAAAATAAAAATGCTGAGGACAAAATGCGGATTTAATTATTTAGGTTAAAGTAATAAATTCTTCTTTCTGGAAATTTTTTTATAGAGCTCAAGTCATATTTTTTTCGAAAAAGGTGAATATGTTTAGTCAGTGGCCACCCTGCAATTGTGTGATATAGTCAAAACCGGAGTGTGCCGCTAGAAAATTCTCCCCCTCCTTTCATATAATAATAGTAGAAATACTATGATTAATTTATCCAAATCAAGACAAATATCACATCGTTTTAAATAAGTAAACAGATAAATATACTATTTTGCTCTCATAATCATTAATAATTATTGTTCAATGTTACTGAATCAGTCAAATTACTTCAGCTAAACTTACAATGAATTCGTCCCACTCTGTGCATAAGACTATAGCGTGACAGCCCGAGGTGGCGCTGTATGCGTCTGGCAAAACTTTGACATACTCTCTGACGTGTTCGGGTGAATCCGTCATTTTTGGATGCGTCAGATCGTCAAAGATCTGCGTTTCTTCTACCTAAAATAACAGAAATAGTGCGATGTAATAAAACTAGAGGCCCTCGATAGTTTGATATAACTAACAAAGGCTCATCAAGTGTAGAAAAATATCACCAGCGCTGCATAAGAAGGATCTTGAGAAACAAATGGCAGGATCCAATCGATCAACTAGTACTAAAGCCCTTGTCTTCAAGCATCAACTTCGATGGACAGGTCACGTTATTCGCAGTCACGTCTTCCAAAGCAAATATTCTATGGACAACTGATGGAGGGAAGAAGAAGTGAGGGAGGACAACAAAAAAGATACAAGGACATTCTCAATAGCAAAATGATAAAATCCAAGATAGACACCAACAACTTCGAGACGGTGACACATGACAGAACTCTCTGGCGCAACCTGGTCCATAAAGGATCACAAAAATTTGAACAGGAGCGACACAGGCTAGAGATGCAGAAGAGAGACCGCAGAAAGGAACGAGAAAATCGACAAAGAAACGGTAAAGCTATCGCAGGAAACTGGGTGTGTCAGGACCGCGGAAGTGTGCGATTCCAGAATTGGCTTATACAGCCATCAAAGAACGAACAATGATGATGTGATATTTTGACAGTTGTTTTACACCAGATGTGGGCAACTCTCTCTGACTGTTGTTTTAAATAAAAAACAATTGGTACATTTAGAAGATTACATAAATATCAATAATTTATTTTTTAAATTTGAAGTTGTCACTTTATCGCAACTTTCACAGTAAACCAATATATTAAGAAGGACTAATCGTATTCTAGAAAAAGGTCAAGTAAATTTTTTGACGAAGTTTTAATATGTTTCAAAAGTGTGCAAATAAATAATAAAATGCACTAATTGACCTGTTAGTTCAAAAATTAAGAATAAGCTGAAAGTATAAGAATAAAAAACGCTCAGAGCGCTATAAACAGTTCAACTCGCAAGATACGCGTTTGATGGCGCTGCCGCTACTTACTTACTACTGTTTTGCACGTGATCCATCTACTCTTGTGATTAGTACTAATTTGCTTTGTTTTTGATGTCAGAATTTGAAGTATTTCCTAAGATAAACTATTAAAAACGTCAAATCTGGTTGGTTTTTGTTGTCAAGTATTCAAGGAAATAACACAGACAAACAAAGGATAAATAACACAAGTGCACTTATTGACCTGTTTATTCAAAAATTAAACTGAGACTATAAGAATATACAACGCACAGAGCACCAAAAACAGTTTAACTCGCAAGATACGCGTTAGATGACGCTGCTTAAATGTCATGAATTGTTTTAAGAGCTTGATTTGTACGTGTTTCATCTATTCCTGTAGTTGGTAGTTTATTTTGTTTTTGTTGTCAAAATTTGAAGTATTTCCTATGATAAAATATTGAAAATGCAAATCTAGTTGGTGTTTGTTGTCAAATATGCAGGGAAATAACATAGACAAACAAAGAATAAATAACAAAAGTGCACGTATTGACCTGTTAATTCAAAAATTAAAATTAAACTGAGAGTATAAGAATATACAACGAGCAGAGCGCCAAAAACAGTTTAACTCGCGAGATACGCGTTAGATGGCGATGAATGAATTGTTTTAAGCACTTGTTTTGTACGTGTTCCATCTATTCCTGTAGTTGGTAGTTTATTTTGTTTTCGTTATCAGAATTTAAAGTATTTTCTGAGGTAAAATATTGAAAACGGCAAATCTGGTTGGTTTTTGTTGTCAAATATTCAGGGAAATAACATAGACAAACAAAGGATAAATAACAAAAGTGCACGTATTGTCCTGTTAATTCAAAAATTAAAATTAAACTGAGAGTATAAGAATATACAACGCGCAGAGCGCCAAAAACAGTTCAAATCGCGAGATACACGTTAGATGGCGCTGTTCCATCTATTCCTGTAGTTGGTAGTTTATTTTGTTTTTGTTGTCAGAATTTGAAGTATTTCCTAAGGTAAAATATTGAAAACGTCAAATCTGATTGGTTTTTGTTGTCAAATATCCAGGGAAATAACACAGACAAAGGATAAATAACAAAAGTGCACTTATTGACCTGTTAATAAAAAAATTTAAATTAAACTGAAAGTATAAGAATATACAACGAGCAGATCGCTAAAACCAGTTTAACTCGCGAGATACGCGTTAGATGGCGATGCTTAAATATCATAAATTGGTTTCAGCGCTTGTTTTGTACGTGTTCCATCTATTCCTGTAGTTTGTAGTTTATTTTGTTTTTGTTGTCAGAATTTGAAGTATTTCCTAAGGTAAAATATTAAAAACGTCAAATCTGGTTGGTTTTTGTTCTCAACTATCCAGGGAAATAATACAGAAAAACAAAGGATTACATTTAAAATTGATTATGCCAGAAAGAGAGCGCAATATGACTTGTCCACATCTGGGGAAAGAGATCCGTCAAAAATGTATTCATGGAGTCTAAATGAAATGAGTAATAGAAGAGGTAAAAATAAAAAAAAGCAGTCAATTGTCTCAATTAGACAAAATATAAAAATAAATGTTTGACTAAAAATCTTGTTGGGAGGTTTTGGATTCACACTTAAAATGTTTATTTACCTTCGGGTCATAAATATTGATGGAAGCCCCCTCGTCTAACAAAGTTTTTGCGACGTAGATGGCGGGACTTTCTCTTGTGTCTCCAGTATTTTTTTTGAAAGCAAAACCTAAAAACACAAATAAATAAAATAAAATAGTTTTTGCTAAGTAAGTATAAGTGGTATTTGGTTTAGTCGACTTTGTCAATAATTGTGTGTCTAATGTTTTGTGACGTAGAAAGGTCCAGAGTAAGACTTTATTTAATAATGACCTACCTAAAATGCATATTTTCTTTCCACTAACAGTGTTGAAAAGTGACTCGATTACTTTGGCAGTAAATCTTGACTTCTGATATTCGTTCATGTCAATCACTTGTTGCCAATAAGCGGCCACCTGTTAAATCACAATGTCAAATTAATTAAGTATACAAAATAGGTTATATAAAAGTTATAAACAAGTAGAAATAAATGTCTACGAGTTTCAAACAAAGAGTTATAAACAAGTTATATAAAGTTTGACATCTCAGAAAACTAATTTCTCAGTTAATTAATTAAAACTGACCATATTTTTGATTATTTATTACCAAACGTGGAATTTCGTACCCGTGAATTTAAAAATCAAACAAGTTTCGTGGCCAATCGGGCAAAAAGGAGTTTTTTTGTTTCCCTTATATTTTTCCGTGGGTAGCCTGAAAGCTTAACCTCACGGGGGTCCAAGATCCAATGGACACCTAATAAGTGTTGACAGTTAACCGTTTCGTCCTTATGGGACTCCTCAGAACACTGCTGGTCAATGTGACGAATCTTGCGAAGTTAATCAGATGGTTTTGTCTCTAATTAAATGTAATTAGTGAGCGAACTATAGCAAGAGGCGCCATCTACCGAGATATTAGGTGTCCATTGGATCTTGGACCCCCGTAAGGTTAAGCTTTCAGGCTACCCACGGAAAAATATAAGGGAAACAAAAAAACTCCTTTTTGCCCGATTGGCCACGAAACTTGTTTGATTTTTAAATTCACGGGTACGAAATTCCACGTTTGTTAGTATTATTTGGCTTAAAAATTCCGTTGATTGACGCTCACTGTCGTGAAGACGGGTAAAAATGCAATCTGTGTTGATCCGGCCTGAAAGACAAAGAGCTGTCGTAGGTCACGGACTATAAGTTGTTTTCTTTTATTTGCATTCGATGTTTTCATTGATCGATATTGTATAGCAGTGTTCGCCTGCTTTTGGTTTTTTGTTTCTCTCGTATCTCGGTAGATGGCGCCTCTTGCTATAGTTCGCTCACTAATTACATTTAATTAGAGACAAAACCATCTGATTAACTTCGCAAGATTCGTCACATTGACCAGCAGTGTTCTGAGGAGTCCCATAAGGACGAAACGGTTAACTGTCAACACTTATTAGGTGTCCATTGGATCTTGGACCCCCGTGAGGTTAAGCTTTCAGGCTACCCACGGAAAAATATAAGGGAAACAAAAAAACTCCTTTTTGCCCGATTGGCCACGAAACTTGTTTGATTATTTATTACATAAATTATTAGCACAAAGAATATTACCATAATTCAAAAAACTCTGTCCGCTTTTGACTTATGCCACTGACGTGGTCAAAATAAATTCGAAACACGTCACTCGTGAGTTTTTGTTCTGTGCGATACCACGGTTGATCTGGGGACCGATTTCATCAAAAAACACTTTTGAAACAAATATTTTTGAATATGTAGTGATGTACTAGTGTTAAAGTTCTATTAAAATGAAAATCTTGTATACAACCCTTTTCCAGAAATGTACCAAAAGATTTTTTTTCTTGAAATTGATAACCCCTAAATTTAGTATCTCCTTATTTACTTTGTATCAATCCTAAATTTGGGCTAAGTAGGCTTAAGACGTAGACCTTTTGTTAACCCCAGGTAAAAAAATTAAAAACATCCCTAGGGGCAAACCATGGGTTCTGAGGTATCTAAAGATTTTTTTACCTGGATTGTATTAAATAATAAATTTTAGCTAAATAGTAAAATAAATAGTAAAATAAATAAATCGGATATTAAATGGTAAAATAAATCAAAAAGTTTAAGAAATTTTTGGTTGAACTTGATTTCCGTCCAACAAACATCAACTTGACGGAACTGTACTAATTTTGTACTTCAACTGCTGACAAACGGTAATAAAGTGCTTATTTTTTACTAATTTAGTATCGCCTACATTTATATTTATTGAAGATTGTTAGAAAAGCAACATTTTTGTACAGCATTTATAGCATCATCTTTCTAGCTAGCCTATTAGCACACTTCAAGTGAAGCTATGATAATCAGCCTTAAAAACAGTTTTTTGTAAATATCTCGGAAACTAAAGCTCCTACGAAGTTTTCGGTTATAACACAAATTATTGAGTAAAATGTGTTAGCTATTCTGAAATTCCGCATATTGATGCGATGCTCCGTTAAAAAATTAACATTTTTAAATTTTTTTAGCATTTATGGATTTTGACCAAAATCTAATCAGCTCGTTAGAGTGTCGATTGCTATTTTACCTGAAAATTTTATGAAAATCGGTTTAGCGGTTTAGGAGCTATCGTGTTACGGACAGAAAAAAAATACACACATACACACACACACACAATACATCCAAATAACACATTTTTGCCGTTATCTGAAAAAAAAAATTCGTCGAAAACAATACCTTCTCTAGCCATTGCTGCGCGAGCTAGAAAGGTACAAAAGTATTATTTCAATATTTTTATAGTTCATCTACGTTATTGTTAAAAATTAGTATAACAGTGAAAAAACATTTTAAAAGTATTTTTAAACAGTTGTTTTTAAAGCACTTTATTTTAGTACAAAAAAATAAATGAAGAAAGTTCTGGCAAGTTGATGTTTGCTAGCCTTGCCACTAGATGGCAAACACTAGTCAACATTTTATAGGTACAATGAAGAATTTCAAGCATATGAATTTGTTTCAAATTTCTGAAACTTTGTGATTTTTTTTAGTATTTAACACTCGATTATAGACCTACAGTTATTATTTAGTTAAAACACATATTTTTTTAATAGTCAAATTTAGAAATTGTAAAAAATAAATATGGACAGGCCAAAGAAATTTAAGGAACCCGGACAGACTAAGTTTGAGGATTATCAATTCAAGAAAAAATACATTTTGGCACATTTCTCGAAAAGGGCTGTATACAAGATTTTCGTTTTAATAAAACTTTAACTAGTACCTCACTGCCTATTGAAAAATATTTGTTTAGTGTTATATTTTCTTTCTTGAAATCGGTCCACAAACCAACCGTGATGGCCCCCCCTGTTGACGAATCTTGGTGTGATACATGAAGAGTGAAGAGAGGATTGAGCTCTAGTGGAAAAGGCTAAAAAAATTTTTCTTTTTGTATAAATACATACCTCTGGTAAATTGAGACACTCGCAGATGTAGACCAGATTGAGGATGTCCTTCTGGAAACAGCTCCCGCCAAAACCCATAATGACAAAAGTAGAATACATTTAGTACACTTTGGTTTCAATAATAACAATAATAATTAATTGAAAACGGACAGACACAAAACCGTCACCTTTAAAATCACCAAAAATTGTTAGTAATATTTATAATAAACATTTTTGAATCGTATTGCTGTTTTTTGGTTATTATTGTTATTATTTGTTAAAAAGAAAGCACACACAATTTTTTTACAGAGTTCATATTTAATCAACATAAGAGGTTATAGGGGAGTAATGTTGCTTTTTAGGAATTTCGAAAGACAACATATTAAGTACAAATTACGATTAATTAAAAACAAACAATTTTGACCCACACTTATTACAATATTTACTCTTATTGCATTACATGACTTTGTAAAATAGTGATTTTTAAAAAAGTTATGCTAAAAAATTTAAAACTCAACGAAAAGACTCATGCGGTGATTTATCCACGGAGTCCCAGATTTTTCGGAAACACAATTATATTTGTTTTATAGCCAACTAAGCGCAAAACTATTTTTTAAAGAAATTCACGTTTTCCGTGATTCAAGGATAGGCTTTTTAAGAATAAGAAATAAATAGCAAAGTTGGTTTCAAAAAAGAAGAAACGCTAGAAAATATTCATTAACGTCCGTAGTCGCTAATATAAAACTACCAAATTTTTTAAAATTTGTTTATAAAATGGCGATAATTAATATTAATTTTTTTTTAATTTTCGCAAATTTTAAAAACACCGGTAGATATTTTTTTTAATACAGTATTCTTATTTTTTAATTTCTTATTTGGCCAAAATAGTATCTTTTATCGTTTCCGAAATCACCCATGTAGTTACTTTTATCTAGGACACCCTACATACAATGCTGCCAGTTCTTTACTCCGATCGCATTAATAATAATGTATTTACTCTAGTATATCTCTATTCTAGTTTTATAGAATAGAAAGCTTTACAACATAAATTAAGCAAAAAGCAACTCACCTATGGAAGCCTGTAGAAACTTGGGTCCTATTCTGGAGTCTAAGCCTACAGCTCTCGCAACTTCCGCTACATCAGCTCCGGTCGATTCGCAAATCGCTGACAGCGAGTTTATACTTGAGATACGTTGGGCTAACATGGCGTTAGCAGCCTAAAAAATGGGTTTTATTTAAGAAATCTTATATCATTAAATTAATAGGGAAAGCTTAAGGCTTAAAAATTAATAGAAAGAGATTCGCTTGGCTTGGTTACCTAGGTTTTTGTCCTTTACCGACTATAAAATTTATCTCTCTTAATATTTCCCCAAAAATTTTTTTCGATGGTTTTCTATGAGCGCCATCTGAAGTTATAACTTTGATTTATACTGTGACAAATGAAAATAAAAATGTTGTGACAGCCGACAGTGGGACAGGGGGTCAAAAAACAGACAAATTTGTGCCATATTTTGTTTACGGCCCTTTTTTGTGGTGCGGTTTTCTCGGAGAGATAAAACAGCTAGAGTATCACCCGAGAAGAGCGTATCACTAACAACCGAAATAAAAAAAAGTGGGTACACCATGCTTATGACATTCTATTGAAAAAACTAAAAATTTGGCTGAAATAGAAGGGAACTAGTAGGCAACCTGTTGGGCAGCCTAACCAAAAAGCCTTTACTTTGCTTTTATCGCGGATTTGTCAAATTGTCAGTTGTTGTTATTTTTCACAAAGGTACGTTTTAGCGCCCTAGGTATAAATTATATAACAGAGATAATTTAGTGACATAAGGGCAAGGAATAAACAAGAAAAATTAACTTATTAAAAAATATTTTTTTTGAAAACACAGAAAAAAATTGTTTCAGAGGAATTTATTCATAGTTTTTTTTGAAAATAAAACCAAATATTTTAAGTAATTATGCAGTATTTTTGCTGGTTTAATGAACATTTTTACTATTATTCTTATTTTCATCCTTTTTATAAAAAAAAATCACACTCTTTCATACCCTTTTAAAAAAGTGTTTTTGAGATAACGCCGAAAATGTGTTATTTTGGTGTATTTTGACATCTTAGCAATATCGTCGTGATGTCTGTCTGTGTGTAACACGATAGCTCCTAAACGGCTGAACCGATTTTCATAAAATTTTCAGGTAAAATAGTGTTCGACACACTAACAAGCTGATTATATTAATGCTAATGACAGTTTTTTGAGAATTAAAAAATTTAAAAACTTTTTAACGAAGCGTCGTATCATAATGCGGTTTTCGGAATATAGTAGACTACATTTTGCTTTTCGTTGCTTGCTTCGTAGGAGCTTTAGTTTCCGAGATATTTACAAAAAACTGTTTTCAAGGCTGATATATCATGTCTTCACTTGAAGTGTGCTAATAGGCTAGGAAGGTATTAGATCCATCATGGATCCATTTATTTATATTTAAAACCTCAAAAACTATTTTTTTTTACTAGTTTTTTAAATTATGTAGGTATTTAATAAACCTACCTAGTAAATAGTTTTGCACTTGAATTTATTATTTAGCTTTTAAGAAAACCGTCTTTAAATGTGCATGGACTATTTATTCACAGCGGCGTAGCGTGGGGGGCGCGGGGGGTTCGTCGCCCCCCCTACCCCGAGGGTAGTGGCGCCCCATAGGTGGCCGAAGCGCCCTCAGCTTTATTAAGTCGGGCCGGTAACGGCCAATTGAGTGGGTGCCAAAGGAAACTAACGACATGAAGACCTTTTTTTTTTGGTCGCAAGATTCGTGAGAGACGCCCTTGTGAATTATCGGCCGCCCCCTCACACATGATGACCTTTTTTTTTTGGTCACAAGATTTGTGAGAGGCGCCCTTTTGACCTTTTTGTTTTTTTTTGTCACAAGATTTTTCATCAGTTTTCAGAGGCGCCCTTTTTAGCTGTCGCCCCTCCCCGCCCTTTCGGGCACGCTACGCCGCTGTTTATTCAATTTCAATATCTTATTGTTGGGAACTTGATTGATACAGGGACTCAAGTGACAGGGTACAAAATTAACAACAATGTTTACGACTCTTAAGTTGATAGCGTTTTTGAAAGGTTCGATGTCATTAAAAATTAGGGCACATTTTCAAAAATGTATTTTAAACTTCTTATCCCTCCCCCCCAAAATTTTTCCTGGATACATACATAGAAAGGTACAAATGATACCCAAGAAAATAATATAAAAGCTTACCAATTTTGAAAGTTCACTCGACCAAGTATTGGTAGTCAAAATATTTTTCCTAGGAATCCAGTGTTCATAGATTTGACATAATTCTTCAATGGCAGCTTCTCCTGCTGGGCTTTCTTCCCCACCAATTAAGACTCGGTCTGCGTTAAGGAGATCGCTTACAGCAGTACCTAAAAGATTTTCAGTTCTTAAAAGTTGTTTCACAAAATTATATCTTTATGTTTTAGATAAATTCCATCATAACGTCAAGGAGAAACAAACATCATATTTTTTCCTGCTTTCTACATGCATAGTTACCTGCTGTCAAAGAAAGTTTTGGTGGCTAAGCGGATAAAAATTCTAAAAATAAGGGTTTTTGTTCTTGTATTGGGAAGCTTAACCATGCATCAAGATCTAATGGGCACCTGCATCAAGATCTAATGGACACCTAATAAGTGTTAACAGTTAACTGTTTCGTCCTTATGGGACTCCTCAGAACACTGCTTGGTGGATGTGACACCCTTGCTAAGTTAATATACGGTTGTTTCTGATCTTACGTTTCTAGTGAGAAAACAGAAAATCATGTAGTCCACAAGAAGCGCCAACTATCAAAATACGAGGGCTGTCTTTTATATTTTGCATATAGGAACATAGAGGGCGACACTGATCGAATGTCATTACTAAAACTTAACCTCAATCTTTACCTAAGCGGTAGGGTAGGCTAGTGGTATGGTCGTCGGCTTCGCATTCAGAAGATACCAGGTTCGCGTCTCAAACAACGACGCAAAAAGAAAAAAAACTCACGTTGCAATGCCGCGTACCTTTTCAGCGTTCAACAGTCGACATCGAAATGGTGTGCGATACACATGCACACAAAAACATAAGTTGACCTCGTACAGCGAGAATATAAGCAGGTGTAGTCCAGGACCCAACAACCGAGGACCCAGGATTAATAACCCAGGAGCCCGCTACAGTTGGAACCAGGACGGCGCCAGCAAAAATCCCTTAAAGTCAACTCACGACGACCGCGACTGTTGCGCTGAAAAGGAAAGAAGTCTATCGTCTATAACCAAGTTCTGCTGGGACAATAGCGATGTTGGGTAGATGTAAGTCTAACATGTAGCAGGACCACCTTTCGGAAGGGGTGTAAAAGCCTGGGTCCACTGAGTATACTTGCTACGCACTATAAAGATCCCTGCCCTCGACAAAGAGGTGCCAGGCAAATTTAAGTCCTCTTAGAGAAAGAAAACTTACATCCTAAGGGGCACGGCAAAATTACGTCCTCTTAGAGAAAGAAAACTTGCATCCTAAGGAGCACGTGCATCAGTTTGTATATGGTGTACGGACAAATCGGAGTTTGCGAAAAGAGCGCGCCTACTACTACCTAAGCTAAATTCCAGTCGAAATGGAATTAAACCGAGAACATTTTTGGGCTATTATTTTTTGCAACTTTCGAAGAAAATTATCTCAACAAGCAGGCCTTGCCGAGTTGATTTCTGTTTTCGGTAATGAAGCACCACATCCGTCCAGTTTCTCGTTGGTATGGAGAATTCAATCGTGGACGGATTAGCCTTAGCAACAATCCAAGGCCAGGTGCACCAAAAACGGCTGTCACCCAGGAAAATGTCGATGCTGTGCGTATGCTCATCACGCAAGATCGACATGTGACATATCGCGAGATTGAAGCTTCATTGGGGATTTCAAAGACCTCAATTCAAAAATATTGCATGAAGAATTAGGGGTAAGAAAATTAGTTTCCCGCTGGTTACCGCATCTGTTAACCGAAGAACAGACGATAAGGTCGATTGGTGTCAGAAAACTCTAGATCGCTTTGGGGCAGGAGCGTGCGAAGCGTTGGCAGCATTGGCAGTGATGATAAATCGTGGATTTTACTCATATCATGGAATAAATATATTTCTTCGATGCTCATATGAACCCGAAAATAAACGTCAGTCGGGACTTTTGTCTCAAAAGCTGGTCATGTAGCAACAATTCCTCTGGAAGATCAAAGTACTGTTACTGCCGATTGATATCACCATTTGTTTGCTGAAAGTCAACGATGAGCTTCGACCAGCGGCGTAGTGAGGGTTTCATGCGCCCGGGGCAAGGTTAAAGTTTGGTGCCCCCCCCCCCCATATAAAATCTTACAAACATGTTTTAATGTAAGAGGCAGTGGCGCACCCAGGAATGTGTCTTGGGGGGGACCCGAGACCTCTCGGAAAATTCGTGTGACCAAAAAAAAAAAAGGTCTTCTTGTTTTTCGCGGGCACGCGACGAACTACGCCGCTGCTTGGGGGGGGGGGGGGCGAGTCCTCATTATGTCAAATTTGAAGCTATTTTTTCTGTTTTATCATGAAATATGTAGAAAATATGTAAAAAAATCTAAGGCTTGAGGGGGGGGCCCCCTTGGGTGCGCCCATGTAAGAGACGCCTTTCGGCGCCCCCTGACTTTGGCGCCCCGGTCGCTCTGCCCTCACTACGCCGCTGCTTCGACAAACGAACTCCGAACGACGAATTATCTTCCACCAAGACAACTCAAGTTCTTACCTTAAAATAAAATAACAAATCAATATATTATATACGGCCGAAAGACCGAATTCTCTGCTGAAAAATGGAAATTTCTGGAAATAAAAAAATAAAACAATTTTTTGTCGTCTTCAAAATTTTATGAAAAAGCTTGGATTCAATCTTCCTTGCCAATTAAATTAGGTGGACTTGGGATAAGAGATTCTTCAACCCTCTGCTTTTCTGCCTTTCTTGGGTCAACAAATGATGTTCCAAATCTTCTTCCAACTCTTTTACCAAAATATATTTTGGAGATTAATGATAAAGCACACGAAGAAGCACTCTTCTTTTTTAAATCAATAACCAATATTTCAGATACATCTAATTTAACTTCACAAAAAGATTTTAATATAAAACTTTTTCAAACATTTTTAAATAAAATTTTGGATACTCAAACATCTTTAAAAGACAAGGCTAGACTTCTAGCTTTACAGGAACCTGAAAGCTCTTCCTTCCGCTTATCTGTCGCTCTAAGACTAGGTCAGCCTGTGTATGAGCAACACGTCTGCACTTTGTTGACAGTTGACATTTACGGCCATCATGGCTTATGCTGCTTAAAGAGTGCAGGTCGTTTAGCTAGACACAGGCTGATTAATGATATTATTAAGAGGTATCTTGGTTCTGCAGATTTTCCTGCAGTACTGGAGCCTCCAGGTATTTGTCGTGGCGACGGTAAGCGGGCGGACGTGATGACTTTGGTACCATGGAAGAGGGGTAAGGCTTTATTGTGGGATGTTTCATGCAGGGACACCCTTGCAGATTCCTACATAAACAAAACTTCAGTAAAATCTGGGGAAGCAGCTCACCTTGGAGAAGTTCAAAAGAGGGAGAAATATAAAGAATTAGAAGATCGTTTCTTATTTGTACCCTTTATTGTTGAGAAATTGGGCCCGTGGGGAGAGGAAGCTAAGAACTTGATTAATGACATCAGTAAAAAAATTAAACATCAAAAAGTTCGTAGCTTCATCTCCCAACGGATAGGCCTCGCAATTCAAAGAGGTAATGCCGCTTCAATTTTAGGAACAATTAAGCCTGAGTCTGGTCTGGAAGAATTTTTTTATTTATAGTGTATTATTGTTCTTATTATTTTTTTACTTTTCTTATGTATTATTCTATTTTTATTAGTTTTTATGTTTTACTATTTTATACAAATTTTTATTATATGAAGCCATTTGTAAAAAAAACTATCAAATTTTTAACTTAACAAAACGTCGAATTGTTGGACCATCCTCCATACAGTCCCGACCTAAATCCCAACGTTTTCTATACTTTTCAATCAATAATGGACAGCGTAGTCAAAGATTTCAGTCACAAGAGGCAGCAGTCAACGCCTTCAAGAATGCAATTATGACAGTACCAAAAACGAGTTTTAACAACTGGTTTGAGCGCGTGCAAAAGCGCACTAGTTTTCGTGGAGAATACTTTGAAAAACAATAGAGTCTTTAAAAGTTATCTACTCTTTTATTCCAGCACTAGATCGAGGGTCCACGTGCAGTACCTCGTAAGTGAACACTTTTTCGATTTTGGTTTTTCGGCATCATTATGATCGTGGCAGGTGGCGCCGTATATTGAGAAGCACAAACGTTTTAGTTAAATTTTTACATAAATAATCAGCTCTCATTGCAGTTAACTGCAGTTTTTCGCTTCGCCTGTAAAGTTTTTAAAAATGCACTTACGAGGAACTGCACTTGCACCCTCGATATGCAAAACTTAGAAAACAACCCTCCTATGAGAAAAATTAAAACAGCAGCAGGCGAGTAAAACTGCTATAGCACTAGTATAGTTACGGACCAAAATTTAAATCTTGGATCTAGTTCTTAAAATGTCAAGCATACCTTCTGCCAAAAACTCAGGATTCGACAAAATCTGGTACGACACCCCTGGCTTCTGATTGGCTTTTAAGATCTTCATAATACTTTCAGCGGCATTGACAGGAACTGTACTTTTTTCAACGACTATTTTGTTGGATTTGGCAACCTTGGCGATTATTCTTGCTGCACCCTCGACGTATTTGAGGTCTGGTGCTCTACCCTACACAAGACAAAGGTAGGACTTAAATTCTGAGAAAATTGGAAGATATTTTTTAGTATACGAAAGCGGATATTGGCGATCAATGTGGCAATCCTTACCTTGTTTGCTGTTACCTAGTCCTGTACTGTAGAGTCCCCTCAAAATGTAAAAAATTTAAATTGTAGAAGTTTTTAAAGAAATTTAAAGTCTAGAAAAAATAATTCGTAAAAATCAAAATTAAAAAGACAAAATTCATAGAAAACTGAATTTATCAAAAAAATATTTATAGAAAAGTAAAACGTAAAAACCGTAAAGTGTAGAAATGGTTCACTGTTCTACCGGTATAGTGCACCGGCAGCTATGGTCTTAGATGAAGAAAGAAATGGGATACTCGTTTATTAGGCAAACCGGGAACCAATTTTTTCACGTAACGCTGGGGAGAGGGTCGTTTCTTTACTATTGACAGTGCTACGTGTTAGTATGAAATTATAGGATGTAAACCATAAATATTAACATAAAGTAAGTATAATTAATCTAATCGTAGTCAATTGATCGCAAACTTATCCTAACCGGGCGTGCCTGGTCAGGTTAGTGTGCGTGCAAATTCAAATTGTGATTCATTAATAGATTTTTGTTTTTGTGGCTTAAGAATTATACTCTAATCACCTTCTTTTTTATGACCACAGCTGACGCAGCGCCCTTCGCTGGTAGATGACCGAACCATTTCTATACTTTGCGGTTTCTACATTTTATATTTTTCGTTCGATTACATTTTCTTTGCATTTTTTACAAATATTGTTTCTATACTTTGCTTTTCTATAAGTTATGCGCGCGCGTCCTATAGTAATTCAGAAGAGCAATATACTGTGTGATCGTAACTAAAACGTGATAAACTTACACCCCAAAAAACGTAGTAGTCAGGAAAATCATGTTCATTCAGTGGCCTATATATGGGGGGGGGGGGGCAACCGAAGCTAAGATTTTTTTAGATATTTTCCACATATTTCATGAACACAAACATAAAATAGCATAAAATACGGCCTCATGAGGTCTCGCGCCTCCCCCCCCCCCCCCGAAACTGTCTGCCCCCCCCCCCCGAAACTTTTTTCTATATACGCCACTGTGTTCATTGGTTATACTTCGCTTCGATAA
Organism: Aspidapion aeneum; assembly: GCA_963576565.1. NCBI lineage: Eukaryota > Metazoa > Arthropoda > Insecta > Coleoptera > Brentidae > Aspidapion > Aspidapion aeneum. Next base: position 38,320,303 of record OY755045.1, read on the forward strand.
AGAACCTTGGTTAGCTCATCTTAAGCTATACTAGAGACCCAGCATGTATGACATATTTTAAAGAAATATGTCATACACACAGGGTCTCTAAGCTATACCAGTCAAGTATAACATTTATAGTTATAACCCGCACTTGCTCTCTATTTTTTTTCTAGAGAAGCTTAAAAGTAAAAACAGCGTGTTGATATAGCAAGCCGGGGTTTTTTACAGCTTTCATTTTTGTAGAGGTCTATTTATTTTAAATTTGTGAACATTTGCTACAAAATAAATAATTTTTTATATTTTTTTTTATAAAAAATTTAACTGTCAATAACAAAGTTGGTATTTTATTTGTTTAAGCTACTTACCCTTCCATTTCCGAACATTTTTGTAGGCGTGTTGACTGAGATAAATATTAGATCTGCTTCAAGAATGGCTTTTTCGATATCGTTTGTAAAAAAGAGATTTCTTCCTCTGCATGTTTTTACGACGTCGTCTAATCCAGGCTAAAATTAAAAATACCGGATGGTATAACAATAATCATGGAAACAAATTGAATCTTTTTGAAAATATAGTCAAAACTTTCTTAATACATAGTTCAGAATTAACAAATTTTTTGTCCATATTCTGACAGCTTAACTGTCAAAAACTGTAAGTATTAATGGATTTGGACCAAATTCTAATCAGCTCTTTACATTATTGTACACTATTTTACCTCAAAATCGGCTTCGCGCTTTAGGAGCTGTCGTGAGTCAAACAGACACACACACATACCCATAGACGTCAAAACGATATTGCTAAGACCGGTCAAAATACACCTAAATAACACATTTTGGGCGTTATCTCATTTCGTCGAAAACAATACCTTCTCTAGCCATTGCTCAGAGTGTGCCTGAATGAAGTATAGGTAACATAAAAATGGTTTCAAAAACTAATTGCACATTTTGAATATGGACCCTTTCCTGAGTTCAGAGCCATATTCATATAAATCCTAGCTGATCCTCTTCTCGAAATTTTATCAATTTTTTGTCATTTTTCTAGTTAGCCTAGGCGCTGGCTCCTGTCACGTGTGACCTAATATGTGCGCTCAGTTTGACTGCGGGGCATTGTTAAGCACCCATAGTAGTATAAAAAAAGTTTGGTCACGTGGTCGAACTCATGGTTGTTTGGCCACCATCTTTGAAAATGGCCGCCAAATTGATAGATTTTTTTTGTTTAAGCGTATCTCCCTACCCAGTCGTCCGATTTTAATTTTTTAAAGCTTTTTATACTCCTTTTTTTTAAAGACAAATAAATTTTGTCATTACACATTTTTTGATAAATCCAGTAGTTCTTAAGATAAACCAAGTTATTAGTATTTCCGCTCGCAAAAGAATTAAAATAATACCCATGCTGATTTTATTGTAGCTTCAATATTATTGACATTTGTTTTTTTTTTGTTACATAGAAGGCTTTAAACTATATGGAACTTTAAAAACATAAAGTCAATATCCTCTTCCGTGAAAGGTTTAAAGCCTTCTATGTAACAAAAAAAAACAAATGTCAATAATTTTGTAGCTACAATAAAATGAGCATAGGTATTAGTTTAATTCTTTTGCGTGCCGAAATACTAATAATCTTGGTATATCTCAAAAACTACTTGTTTATCAAAAAATATGTAGTGACAAAATTTGTTTGTCTTTAAAAAAGGAGTTGAACAGGCTTTAAGAAACTAAAATCGGACCACTGGTTAGGGAGATACGCTTAAACAAAAAATCTATCAATTTGGCGGCCATTTGCAAAGATGGCGGCCAAACGACCATGAGTTCGAGCACGTGACCAAACTTTTTTTATACTCCTATGGGTGCTTAACGAAGCCCCGTAGTCAAACTGAGCGCACATATTAGGTCACACGTGACAGGGGCCAGCGCCTAGACTAACTAGAAAGATGTCAAAAATTTCGAGAAGACGATCAGCTAGGATTTATATGAATATGGCTCTGAAGTCAGGAAAGAGTCCATATTCAAAATGTGTAATTATTTTTTGGAACCATTTTTATGTAACCTATACTTCATTCAGGCACACTGTGTGCTGCGTGGGCTAGGAAGCTAAAAATACAAAGATATGATTTAAAATTGTTAAAAAATTTGTGAGAATGTTTTACTAAAAATGTTGTTTTTAAAACAATTTAGTAATAATAGCTCTATTTATATTTAGGTTATAAAGAAAGCGTTCGACTCCCGCGGTATGGAAATAAAAACGCGAGCTGTCCGGCTAGGTCTTTTAAATCGCAGTTTATGATTGAGATGTATAAAATGTTTTATGCACAAACATGATTTTAGCATCGTTCTTTCAACAGCATTTGCGTGCGGAAGAATTGATTTTCTGCACTTATTAGAAAAATAGCTATTAAAATAATAATATGTAAATAAATAAAAATTGACTTAAAATGGGCGGGACATAAAATGGGTTTTAAAAGAAGTCAACGGATTTAACGCCCGCGGGCGCTTGTGTACCAAAATATAGTATTGTAATTTTTTTATGTAATACGAGGGCTGTTCGAAAAGTTCTCGGCCTAACACCGAGATGGCGATGTTAAAATATTCTGACGGTTTTCAAGTTAGAACTTGTAGTTCGTCGGCTGCAGAGTTTCGAGTGCGTACGGTGTTATTATTTTTGGCGATTAAAAAAGCAACTGTGTTTTGGACAATTATTAACAATGGATAAAATTGAAGTTCGGGCAGTAATTAAATATTTTGTGTTAAAGGGTTTAAGCCCAACAGACTTACAAAGTGAGTTTAGGGAGACATTAGGGGATTAATCTCCTTCATTTTCCACAATAAAAAAATGAGCTGCAGAGTTTAAGCGTGGCCGTACATCAATACAAGATGATGAGCGTTCTGGACGGCCAAAAACGGCTACGTCAGACGAAAACGTGGCAGAAATTCACAATGCTGTACTGATTGACCGCCGATTAAAGGTGCGTGAACTAGCTGGGATGGCAAAGATCTCATTAAACCGAGTGCACTATATTTTGCAAGACAACTTGGGTATGAGAAAGCTATCGGCAATATGGATGCCGCGTTTACTGACCCTTGACCAAAAACACATCCGATTAAATATTTTCCAACAATATTTGGACCTATTTCAACGCAATCCATCTGAATTTCATCGGCGGTCTATAACAGTAGATGAAACATGGATTTACCACTACACACCAGAAACAAAACAACAGTCGAAGCAGTGGATCGGGCCTGGTGAAAGGGCCCCCAAAAACTGCCCATTCTGCAGGAAAAGTTATAGCTACGGTTTTCTGGTGTGGTGCTAATAGATTTTTTAGAGCACGGCAGGACTATCACTGAAGAATATTATGCCAACTTACTGGACCAACTTAACGAGGCTATCCAGGTTAAAAGTCCACATTTGGCCAAAAAGAAAGTGCCTTTTCACCACGATAACGCTATAACGTCTTCCACACGCACCCTATTCATCTGATAGCACCGACTATTGCCTTTTCCCAGATGCGAAGAAATCGCTCGGCGGACAAAGATTCACTTCAAATGAAGAGGTAAAGTGTGAAACCACAGCGCATTTTGCAGGACTCAAAAAAACGTATTTTAATGAGGGTATCCAGAAGCTAGAGTTGGAGCAAATTTATTGAATTAGAGGGAGATTATGTAGAAAAACAAAAAAAATTAAATATATGAAGTTCTGTATTTTTCTTGGTCAGGCCTCAGATTTTTCGAAAACAAAAAGGTTTTGACTGAATTCCTATCTCCTTAAAAATAATTAATCTTTTATGTCTATAATTAAATAGCAATTCATTTTCATCTGTTGGCAAGGTTTATTTTAAACCAAGTATGTACTCACGCAATTAAAAAATATTTTAAACAATATTATCTCATACTTAGCTAATCCCTTAAAGCCGTTTACTTAATTTTTTTCTACAAAAATTTTATACTATAGGCGTAGGAAACTTTTCTTTTATCTTAATACCTAGATTAATGTTTCTACTCTTACCAAAAAGCATAAACAATATCATTAGGATTTGATTTTTTCTTTTTTTTTCTTTTTAGTTTCTAGCCCGCCAAGTTATTAATGTCATAAAAAAATGGTAGTTCTTTGTAAACTAGTGCAGGTGGGAACCTTTTCAAACTGCGAAAACTGTAAACATTATTAAAAGGATGAAAACTGAAAAAAATAGAAGAAAATATAGGGGCAGCGAATGGAAAAAATAAATTAGATACGATCCGATTTATTAGGTTGAAAAGGGGTGAACTTTTAAGCGTGGATAATAGTTTTTCACAACTTCCATCGAAAGTATTTGAAAAAAAATTGATATAAAAGTTATAGGTATTAAAAAGAAGATTAAAGGTGTAAGCATTTTTTCATGTAACCCGAAATTTTTCAAAAAAAATAAAAAGCCGGTTCAAAATTGTTGGAGATTAAAATCAAAAACCGAAAAACAAGTTTTTTCAATTTTTGTCGAAAAATGTTGGGTTAAGTAAAAAAAATGGTTTATACGAAAGTTCGTATTGCCTACAACTTGTACATTTAACTTTTTTCTATATGAAGTACAGTTTCACTGAAAATCGCACCAAAATTTCACCCCAATAATTCAGATCAAGTCATAATAAAAAAAAATTCTGTTGGCTTTGGTATATTTCCTTTAATTTTCAACAGTTTTTATGCTGCTCTTATTTTTTTTATATACACTAGTATGTTCTATATCCTTTATAAAATGTTACCTCGTAAATGGGCAGTTTTTCTGAATTCCATTGATCAATCCTCTCTTTACTTAAATCCACTACTGTAACTTTAATTTCTGGACATTTCAAAGCGATGATACTACAGGTAGGGCCCCCTACATATCCGGCCCCAAGGCAGCAGATACTTTTTATGACCATTCTGCAAAAAAAATATGTAATTCAAGCTTTTCAATTTATCTAGTAGTAAAGGCGGCAGTAAGTATTTTTTGGAACTTAATTTTTTAGTCGATATTAATGAATAAGTATGTTCTATCAACAATTTTTCCTTCTGGTAATGATTTTTCGATGGGTTTAAAAGTTAGTAAATGATATGAATCGACTTATTTTCTTAGTTCTGAATCTTTAACACTAAGAAGAAAAGATCATGAACACTATAAGAAAAGCAATGAGCCAGATTGCTCAAGTGGTGGAAAATACCTCTGGCTGAAAATGTCAGATCCAAAAATTGCCCTTATTTTCACTGTTCTCTTGTCTATAAACTGTTATAATAAACTATAACTAAAAATAAGTCTGGCAGATTTACAAAGTTAGAAAATGCACTAGCGTCTTCAAAATTGGAAAACTAAAAACTTATTTTCTTAATTTTGAAATTTTTTCATATAGTACAATGTCATGGAAAAAATTAGTCTGGCTGTTATTTACAATCGCGAAAGCCTCGCCAGAAAAGCTCTAAGATCCAATCTAAAAAATAGTTCATTAATTTTTTGCTCGATAACAGTCGCAAATACAAAAAAATTGCAAGAGACCAAAAAGTTTCTAGATAAAACAAGGAATTTATTGTGTATCTTAGAATCTATCTATGACGCACCAGGTTCAAGGAAAGGTGAAAAAGGAGCATTCCGATGAAAAATATTATCTCTTAGATCTAAAATTATTATAACCCAACATATATAGCTTAATTTAGGTTTCAGCTAAATATGTTAAAAACTGCGAGAGCTATCTACGAAAAATGAAAAAAATTAATTAATTTCAACAGTTTGCAGACCTGTGCATAAAAACTTTTAGTCTTAAAAGAAGCCAAATAATCACTCCTTCTCCTTTGTACGTGGGTCTAAGAAACATTAAGATAATCGAATCTGTCAACTTGACGGGCATCAGATAAGTCTGGCAAGGCTTTGGGGCTTTTAAATAACAGACAGATTCTATTTCAAGCTTTTGTTCTAATACAACCTATCATATCAGAAACTTTCAGACCTAACAAAATAAGGGCACTCATTTCATATCATTTTTCACTTGCCAGCAATCAGTATTTGCCAGATATTTCTGACGACTTTTCTTCAACTTTAAGATACGATAAAAACCCTTCATATCCTTCAAAACAGTAATTGGTGGGTGGTCGACTACAAACCAGAAAAAAACTTTATACCAGGAACAAATTTTTTAAATAAAAATGGATATAATATAATTTTAATAAAAATGGAAGAAAAAAATAAACAAATAAAAGATTTATAACTTTAGTCATAAATTATAAAAACAAAAAATTCAAAATAAAGCATTTAAATTTACCTACATAAGGTAAGTTTGGTAAAATTATTGGAATGTTTGCAAAATATATAACTTTGCCTCAAAATAGTCAAAATCCTTCAAATTTGGACAAAAACCTTTAAACCTTCAATGGTCAAAATTTTGTTCAAAACACTTTATATTGAAGGGAAACCTTTAAATCTGGCAACATTGTCAGCAATATTGGTCATCCTTAGAGATTAGCCAGAACATTTGTTTTAGTTAATATAAGTATACAGTAGACTCACGCCGGTGTGAACACACGCTTGTGTAAACCTCCCAGTAGTGTGAACAGTGAGGATCAATGTATTATAGTAGTATAAAGAGTAACGAGTCTCGATCGTATGAGAACGGAAAAGAGGTGTTAACCAAATGGTAAGATTTAGGGGAATTACCGAGAACTACTTAGTTTTAATTCATTTTTTATGGTAAATACTAGTGCCATTTCATGTTTTGCTTTGTAAAATGGTAAAAACCAAGAAGTTTTTAATTCTTGCTCGCAGAGGTAGTAGTAGTGGTGGGGAGACCATTTTTTGGTCTAGCGACTAGCCACACGGCGCGACCTTTTCGCAAACCCCGATTTGTCCGTACATCATATATCAAACTGATGCACGTGCCCCTTAGGATGCAAGTTTTCTTTCTCTTAGATGACTTAATTTTGCCTGACACCTCTTTGTCGAGGGCAGGGATCTTTATACTGCGTAGCAAGTATACACAGTGGACCCACGCTTTTACACCCCTTCCGAAAGGTGGTCCTGCTCGCAGAGGTAAGTCTGGAAGGCGAATCTGAGAACGAAATAAAGACACCTGAAAAAGTTGCAGTAAAGTAGGTTTTGGAGTCACTTAAAGTGGTTACATTATAGTCAGAAACAAACAACATAGGTGTTAGAGCCTAAGAAATATTGAGACCGAGCAGTAGCCACTCATTGGTCAGCTAGATAAGTTCGGACTAAAATAACATCGTAATTTACCTAGTCATATGTAAATTTTGAAGCTTCATAAAAATTCATAATTGTAGTAAAAGATTTGCTCTAAATTATAAGAATAGTTACATTTAAAATTTGATAGGTATAGATTTATTATATATCTTACCAATAATATATCGGTTTTAGAATAGACTTTCCGTAGTGTGAACAGTCTCCATGGTATGAACGTGCAGATTTTTTTCATGTTCACACTAGCGCGCATCTACTGTACTTCTTACTAGTCCAACTAGTTTCATTACTAAGAAAATAAGTTCCTTGTATTCATATCTTCTTTTGCATTTTGCGGCTAAACTCATTGAAACCCTCCTTATTTGTTGTTGTTGTTTTTTCCTATCTTTTAGAAAGCTCCCAAAGAAAGCACAAATCTGTTGTTCAAGTTTTTGACAAAACGCTGTTAAATTCTAAGCTTTTTAGGATTTTATTGTATTTTTTTTAGAAATGCAAAATACTTTCGCTTTTGTTTTAACGATAATATTTAAACAAATATAATTATGAGGTTAATGGAAATATTTTTGTTGCTAACAGTACTTTTTTATTCATTTATACATTCAGTGGCGTGCGATTTACTAAACTAAACTGACATTGATTTCCAAAAAAAAACATTAAAATCCTAAAAAGCTTAGAGTTTTACAGCGTTTTGTGAAAAACTTTACAAACCCATATTTACCATTTATACATACTCTGGTTTCTTTGGGAGGTTCCTAAAAGACAGAAAAAAAAACTCAACGGTCTTTTTTTATAGTTAATTCTGTAAAGTATCGTTTTTTGAATAAATATTTTTTAATAATTTTTATGTTCGGAACGCCACTGAATGTAGCGAACTGCTCATAGGCCCAATTTTTTTGTTTAAATATTAAGTTATACTTATGACCTAACATTTGATATATAACAAACAATAATATAATTTTTCAGAACAGGTAGAAATGATTTGAAATAGTTTTTTGTGAAAAATCCACAAGAGCTAAAAACTGAAACTTTAAACTGCTGTATCTTAGAAACCATAGGTCGGACGACGATGGGACAATAATAACTTTTCATCAGGGCATCAAGATCTACAATGCTGAAAAATGAACAACAGCTAAACACTGAAACTTTAAACCACTGTATCTTAGAAACCATAGGTCGGACGACGATGGGACAATAATAACTTTTCATCGGGGCATCAAGACCTACAACATACTGAAATTTAAAAGAAATCCCAATTAAAGCCACCGCCCATAAGCTACGGGCGGAATCCTTTCTTAAAAACTCACGTTTCGTCCATGTTTTTAAAAAATCAAAATTTGTAAAGCTACTTTAAAGTTGACTGCAAATATTTATTTCTGTATAATAATACTTTAAATCGATTTTTTTTATAACAGGTGCACAATGAAGTAATAACCCAATAAAAGACATATGCTTTGCTTTTTTTTTTTTGAAGTAATAAAAGTAATCACACAATGCACTGTTTTTTTGTATTCTACAAATGTAGGAAAAACACGGTGATATAAACAAACAGCCAGTGTACAAAATCTATCTTAATTTTTTTTTTCGAATACCTCATAAAAAAAATTATTCTCAAAATAATTGACAAATTAATACCGATTTGCAAAGGTTATTTGATCACACTGTATTTCCTTAAGCAATATAAGTAACAGTTTTTAAATATAATAAATCACGAAATTTGTTAATTTTAAAATTCCCGCTCTTTAAACTTGACAAATCCCATAACTTGGAAACAAAAAACTTTTGACAAAAAGTTATTTGACCTTTTTGTTAACTTTTGACCTTACCCACCACCCCTTAAAGTTTGGTTCATCATTTAAAATACAGCGTTGTCAAACAAAATATATAAACAATGCCTTCTAAGCAGGTGTCATTTTTTAAAATAATTGTCTTTACTAAATTAAAAAAAAAACTTTAGTTTTTATCCTTAAATCTAAAATTTTAATGTAGACCTTGATGTAGATTTGATTTTTTTTGTATATCAAAACGCATTTTTACACACTGGGGCTTAATCAGAACAACCTAAAAATAAAAAAGTACTTCACATAGGTACTTACATTCCAACCACTTCAACCAACAAACCAAAAAAAGTATGTGACTAAACCTAAACTTTATAGTAATAAACCAAATTTGCTATTCCAATAACTAATACAAGAGAAAATAAAAGATTTTAGTACCTATATACACTGTGGCCACAGATTGAGTGTGGTAAGGTATAAATAAAAAAAAAAATTCTGGGAATCGCTCCTGCGTGGTCTCAAACTAAGATGTTAAGAAAATGAGCAAAATTAATTAATATACTGGGTGGTTTAGTAGGCTGATTTGATAAAAAAAGTAAAATATTTTAAAAGACATCGAAAAAGGCTATAAAGCAGTGTTGTTTAGATTCAAACGTTACAGCAGATTCTTAATTTTCAGAAAAATCAGCCCATTGATTTTATAAGTCGGTTATGAAAATTTTCTTTAGACGATTTTTACTTAATTTTGTGAAAACTGAGAATTAGCTGTAACTCTTTACTTAATAACCTTTTCTGATATCTCTTAAAGCAAAGGCACTTTGCTCTTAACACTTTTTATAAAATTAACCTAGCAAATCTTCCTGTATATTGATTGATTTGGCTCAAGATTTGGCTAATTTTCTTAACATGTTAGTTTAGGAGTCTAAATCGATTTTTTTTATACATGCCTACCTTATCACCTGCAATCAATCTATGGACACACTGTATACCATGCACTTTTCGAAAAAGTTTATTTTTCCCTAGCTTAAAACAAGCCCTATTTATACTAAAATTAACCCAAAAATTAAATCTTTTTTAGGTGCTCCAAATCTCGAAAAAGCACTAAAAAACGGATAACATAATTTTAAAGAAAACAGCTAAGTTGAAAAAAAAAGTTTAAATAACACCTATAAAGCTAATTTTAAATTATAAATAATTGTTTTTAAAAAATCTAAAAGATTACTTATGAGTCATATTGTAACATATTAGGTACCTATTAAAAAATTTAATCGAGAATTTAATATTATGAAAATTATAAAACAATAGGTCAATATGTACAGAGTGAAACAACCAAAAAAAGCACACATTTGCAGAAAAAAAAAATTGATATTTGGAAAAAATATCTGCAAAAATATTGTGAAAGATTTGATTTTGAATGACAAAACAAATAATTTCTTACATAATGTAATAGTTATAAAATGCATGGTTTGTTTATTTAGATAGGTAAATATTATGAAAAACATTAGTTGCCAAATTAACTTTATGCAAACTGAATCCAATTAAGATCAAGGCAAAAATATTTTGAAACCAAAATAACTAAGTTTTTATATTTTATAATTCTTGACCCAACTTTGTGGATATAAATATTCTCATCTATCTAATTTTTTTTAATGTTTATTTTATTTTTATTTCATAATTTACTCATTTTAACAAGAAGACTACTTAAAATTAAAAGTAAAAATTATAAAAACTGAAATAAATAAAATTAAAAATACACAACATGTCTATCTAAATTGTATGGTGTAATATTATAAGATTAATCATAACAAAAACATTTCATGTAAAAAAAAGCCAAGTACGCGAAAATGGCATTCCGTAAAAAGAATTGAGATAAAAGTAAAGCCAAGTTCTCCAATACAAATTTAAAAATAAAAGGTTCTTAGTTCTTACTAGTTTGGCACTTCTTTATTTTCAATTTAGCACTGTGCCTAAGAGTCATTTACAGCCTTAATAGCCAAGTTTAGAAAAATATTTCTAAACTAGTAAGAACCTTTCATTTTGAAATTTGTATTGGAGAACTTGGCTTTACTTTTATCTCAATTCTTTTTATGGAATGCCATTTTCGCGTACTTGGCTTTTTTTTACATGAAATGTTTTTGTTATGATTTCACTTCTTTTTTAAAGGAATTGGATAATACTTAATTTTTAAAGTAGTAAAATATGCGGAATATTGTTACAAAATTTTTGCAATACCTTACTTAAATTTTTGAGGTTTTTGAATTTTTTTCCATGGTTTTATCGTAGTTCCTATCAGCCTTCCAAAGCTTAGCTCTCTAGCGTTTCTGAAAGTGCACAATGTTACTTTTACATAACTTTACATGTATAGGTGAGGGAAATAAATTAAAATTGTCTTGTTTTCAAATTTTGTCCTATAGTTTTATCATAGTTCCTATCAGTCTTCCAATGGTCAGCTCTCTAGCGTTTCTGGAAGTGGGTAATATTACTTTTACATAACTTTACATTTATAGGGGAGGAGAGTAAATGAAAATATTGGGCTTTTAAAATTTTTTGCCATGGTTTTATCATAATTTCTATCAGCATTCCAATGCTCAGCTCTCTAGCGTTCCGGAAAGTGGGCAATGTTAGTTTTATATAAATTTACATTTATAGGAGAGGGAAGTAAATTAAAATGTTGGTGTTTTTAAATTTTTTCATATAGTTTTATCATATTGTCTTTCAGTCTTAAAAAGTTCAGCTCCAGCGTTGTGGAAGAGGGCAGTGTCACTTTTACATAAGTGTACATTTATAGGAGAGGGAAGTAAATTAGAATTTTGGGGTGTTTCTTGTGTTTTATCATAGTTACTATCGGTCTTCCAAAGCTCAGCTCTCTAGCTTGTCTGGAAGTGGACAATGTTACTTTTACTCGAGGGGTGAACAGCTCTCACAATCGGTGTACATATTTCTCACAATCTGTTCACAATCCTTCACAATCTTTACACAATCCCTCCCAATCACCCACAATCTGTCACAATCTCTCACAATCCTTCACAATCTCTCACAATCTTACCACAATCCTTCACAATCTTACCACAATCCTTCATAATCTCTCACAATCCTTCATCTTGATGAATGAAGTGATAAAGTGTGATAAAAAGTTTTACTCCAACTGTGTGAGTTATTCTAACTTTTACTTGTAATTTTATTTTTGAAATGACATGACTATTTTTTAATGTGACACTATTAGTTAGTCCTACTTTTTTATTTGTAACTGCTATATGCGTTAATAAAGATTTTGATGTTGATTTTGATTTTTCACAATCCCTCACAATCTCTCACAATCCTTCATAATCTCTCACAATCTTTACACAATCCCTCACAATCTTAGCAAAAGATTGTGGATTTTCGCAATCGGCGTACACAAATTGGGGTCAGCTGGTCACCCCTCGGTTATTAAGCAGCAGGGCCGGTTACGGTAAATGAAGAGGGCGGCAAAGGAAACTATAGACATGATGGCTTTTTTTTTTTGGTCGCAAGAATTTTTGATGGGACGGTGCCCACCCCTCCCCTTCAGGCGCGCTATGCTGCTGCAAAGTCCTCCACCATCCCTCACAATCTTTCACAATCCCTCCCAATCACCCACAATCTGTCACAATCTCTCACAATCCTTCACAATCTCTCACAATCTTACCACAATCCTTCACAATCTTACCACAATCCTTCACAATCCCTCACAATCTTGCCACAATCCCTCACAATCTTGCCACAATCCCTCACAATCTTAGCAAAAGATTGTGGATTTTCACAATCAGTGTACACATTTTGGGTTAGCTGTTCACCCCTCGCTTTTACTTAACTTTACAAATATAGGGGAGGGAAGTAAATTAAAATTTTGGGGTGTTTTAATTTTTTCCTATAGTTTGATCATAGTTTCTATCAGTCTGCCAAAGCTCAACTCTCTAGCATTTCTGGAAGTGGGCAATGCTACTTTTACATAACTTTAAATGTATAGGGGAGGGGAGTAAATTAAAATTTTTAGGTTTTTTGATTTTTTCCAGGGGCTTGGTCATAATTACTATCAGTCTGCCAAATTTCAGCTTTGTAGCATGTCTGGAAGTACAGTAGAATATTGATGATCTATACATGAGTAAGTGAGTGGCAATTTTGACGTTTTTTGAAATTTCATAACTACTTTACTACTTTATGGAACTTGGAGGGGTTGTTAACTCCATGGAGATCTATGACTGTGCAAAGTTTGAGATTCGTAGCTCTTTCCAAAGTAGAGTTTTAGATCAGTCAAATATTGGCTGAAATGTTTCAAGAAAAGATGGTTACGGCGCGCGAACTTGGCGAGGCACTGCTTTGTCCTCAGATAAGAACTTAATTTTGATTGAAAGACATAAAATTTTACTGGGTTTATAATGAAATTATCCTTTTTGAAAAAAAAAACAACCTTTATGCATCCCCTCTCACTTTATTATCAAAAAAAAATATTTTTTAAATATTTTTCTGTTTTATATTTGGTCTCCCTATGTATAGTAATTAACATACTGACAGGAAGTGATCAGCTACCCATAGTAGGTGTACAAAAGTTAACCTACAGGACTATACACCACACTACACAGTACCCTACAATAAACTAAAGGACCAAGAATTTATTTTAAAATTTGTAGGATGGTGTACAAATTTGATTCAACTCATGAACCCTTGCATACCTAGTGATATTTGATCTAATCTAAGTAGATAAAGTTTTTGAGATTATTAAATAGAAATAAAAATGTTCAGGTTATAATATAATAAGTGTAATTTAGAAATTAAAGGCTTAATTTTAACTCCATAAGTTTATAAAAATCCACACTTCTGAAATAAAATACTTGAACACTTTGACATACCATGAAAAGTACCTTGTACTTTGAAATACCTACATGGAATAGATTGAAGGCTCTATTGAAGTACTTACATTAAAATAAGTAATTAGTTTTAAAAAAATAATTTGGGTTTTTAAATAAATTAAAATATACTAACATAATCTCCTAACCCCCTCTTAAGTCTTTGTCACTCCTGTTTTTGTCTCCCTTGGAAAATTTTATTTCAAAGACAGATTATTTTATAACAGTCTGCCTAATATGCCTCTGTTCTAGTGTCTCCTTTCATAATTGTTTTTTGTATTCTTTATTTCTGTTCCTTTTGTAAGCTGAGAAGCCTTATCAAATTCAAACCTGAACTTAAAACTCACCTGAAAGCAATGTGGTTCCAACAACCTAAACTTTATAAATCTGCCTTAAAGAGCTAAAAATGAGTTAAAGAGTAATAAAATCTAGTTTGAATGAAACCTTGGACCTTTATATTCTAGGAAGCGACGGACACGTCTTCAATTCTTAACTGAATGTTTTATAATACAAAGGAGGTAGGCTTTTGTATTTAATCCTTTGCCTTTTTTTATCTTTTTCGCCAACATGAAGGTTGTTTACATTTTGACGTAAACAAAAATTTTTTATCGTCAAAAGTGAGGTTAGATATTTCCCAAGGTGCTGTGTGCCTGGGTGCCAGCAAGGTGGAGTATTCAAAAACGTGACAAATGTGAGATGAGGTAGCAGGCGTAATCAGAAAAATCGTGTTTTGCCAATTTAATTTTCTACGATTTCTTTTGATCAAAAGCTTTAAATTCTAGAAATTTAATACAGTGATTTGAGGCATTTAAATGTGGAGTATTTTTTTGGGGTAAATAACTGTATGCATACACTATTTTAAGTCATGTGATTATTGATATACAAAAACACTTCCCACATATGCATGTGCCTGAAAATATAAAAATACATGCAACAGCAAGCTTGGTAGAATACAAAAAGAAAATGTTTGTACTTAGGATATTAATAATGCTTTCTTTTATATGTATCTTTATCTGCAGTGGCGCACCCAGGAATGTGTCTTGGGGGGCCAGAAGAATTTTAATAATTTTATATTTGATGTAATCTAAATGACTTCTATTTGTTTAATCTGCTTTAGTGTATTTAAAGTTGTCTCTCGTAAACTTTAGAATGATTCTTCTGAATAAAGAAACTTTTTGTGGTTATAATTGCTTACATTTTGCCTAGGGTATAACTTTATTTGACCAATAAACGTTTTTTTTTACGTTCTTTTATTTGCAAATATTCAGTGACGTACGCAGAAATAAATCCTGGAGAGGGCTTGAGCGCCGATCCACACGCAGAGATGGATCCTGGGGGGGACTTGCGTACGCCACTAAAATACTCTCCGGGGTAACAAGTTATAGAAGTTTCTCGTTGGGGAAGTTGCAAAATTTGGCTAGAGATTCTCTTGAAATAGGAAATCCTTCTGACCATACGGGGCACCTATCCGTTTGTCCGTAGTTTTTCGCTCGTCATTGAACAGCCCCTGCTATTTGACGTTTATAGTGGCGCCCTCTTGAAGGATATTTATTGTGACATTTCATTTATGTCGGAATATTTATTTACGAAAAAAAGTAAATTTTATAAATTTTCCGAAAATGTAAGCCGTTCTTGTAAAATCTCTCATAACTCAATAAACTGTTAATTTGATTGCGAGTTAGTTGCCATGGTGATCAAGTGAACAATCCGAAAATTAAGTAAAAAGACTGAAATTTATAAAGTTATGATGGCCCTCAAACATGTTTGTGGCAAACAAATTTAAGTAGACTGATATTTCCTCCTATTTTAAAAGAATAAAAAGGATACAAAAGCACAGCGATTTTTCGCTGTTTCCAAGATGTTGGGTGTATTTTTGAAGATGGCACAATGGCCAGTTGTTGGTTTGCTGTTTGTTATGTTTGGATTTAATATTTTGGGTAAGATAATAAAGTACCTAAAGTAAGTATAAATACATAAAGTTGCTGCTATATTTACGATAAGGCACCCTCATGGGTATAGTGGGTATAATACCCTTTTATGTTATGTTACAATTGATTGGTACTTATTTGATCTTTATTGTTAGCAATCTCTGCAATTGGGTGCAGGCAAGCGGCACCTTAAGTACTGAAAATTGGATGTGACTAATGTCACCTTCCAGTTGGAAATGGATAGTATTTTCCATTAAGACAGTTGTTAAACCAACACTGGGATATCCTTTCTCTGTTATTACTCAAAACTGCAAATTACAATAGCCAAGTGTGGTGCTGATAATCTAAATGGCTAATAGTTTTGGTAAAAAAATATGATCCAACCAAAGTTCTAACAGCTGTCTCAAAATTTGTACTTGTATTGCCAGTAATGCCATGTAAATCTTGAGGTATGTAATTCCACAAAATTTGTAAATACCTATGTATTGCTGTAATGGCAGGTTTATTTGTATGGGTAAAGTCAGGTAATGGTAGATATGGGTGGAATTTGTGTCATGTCAGTGTCACATCGCATTTGTTGGGCCTAGGGTCTTACCTACCTAATGAAATAAAAAAAATAGTTAGTAAAAAGACCTTCAACAATAAAATAAACAGCTGGATAAGGGACAACTCCCATCTCATTGAGGGCAGATTTAGTATCTTCTAAAACAAATTAAAACAAATTATCTTCTAAAACAAATTATAACTCAGCATCACCTCAAGGCCAAACACTATGGTGGATCATTAATTTTATTAGGTTTAAGATTTTAAAAAACAATCTCATTTCTGTGATAGTATATACCTGTTTTGTATGTGTGTGTTCTTGTATATGAATTCAGTGGATACAAATAATAATAGGGCATAACAATGTGATATATCTTTTTTATACTACTAATAATTTTTATAAGGATCTCAATAGATTAAATAACTGTAATATAAATTTTAACTAGGAATAAGGATAAGGATTGACGAAAGAACACATTCCCGACAAGTCACTTGTGACTTAGGGAATCTGTTCAAATGGAAATTGTAATTTGAATGTAATGCTTTTTTATAAAATAAATGAATCTTGAATGAACTGCTATAGTCAGTTATGACGAGAGGAACGACATCAATAGCTGTTTATTCATTTTCTCAGTCTTCCAAAAAATTGTTTACCCATCAGTTCTAACTGCTAACTTATTGTTCCTCAGAAAACAGTCACTTAATTTTTAATATTTGTTTCTAAAATGTTAAAAAACAAAGGCCAACAGAACAAAAAAAAAGAGCTTAGAAAAGAGGCATAGAAAATGGCAGAAATGAGATGGAGAAAAAGAATCTGTAAGATAGACAATTTGGAGTATTTATAAAATGTAAATTTATCTAGATATGTCCAAGTATTCTTCTGAGCACTATGCAGTTTTTGGCCATGCCTTGCTTCTTAATACTGCACTACTCAGTGACAAAAGTATGTTAGCTGTGTGGATGTGAATGACCTTGCTGGGCTCATTGTACCCCCATGTGTGGGTGTAATAGCGGACCTAAAATTTGTACAGTTATTGCTTTATTCCATCCCAATTTTTATGGGTAATGCCATAAGCTGTATCCCCCTCTGTTAGCTGTGGGACTCATCAGAGTCTTTTACTGATTGCAATAAATTTATCTTATCTAAGATTATTTTGTTTGGGTACTTGGGTATTTCGCAAAAATCAGCATTTTATTTTGAAATTTAAATTAAAAGACCATTTTAATTTTAGGAGTTTGGTCTTTAAAATGTCGCTGTGACAAGGATGCTGCAAACTGCTTCAATTCAACTTGTGAAACAGATGGTTATTGCTTCACATCAGTCCAGTTGAAGAAAGATAGCCATGAGTCTCTATATAACTACAGGTAATTGCCCTATACTTTACTCAAGACTTTACTGTATGGTGAGCCAAGTTATTCTTGTCAGGAACTGAATTAAAAAAGTTATGTCTTTCTCTGTCTAATTTCTGCTCATATCTCAAAAATTATTCTAGTATTAGTATTATTTGAGTTTGGTTTGATTGAGATCCAGTCATCCAAAACAAGGTCCAAACTTAGCAAGAGGGGATTATTGAGAATACTAACTTTCAGTATATTGACACTTACATACAAGGGGTGGCTCGATCACTGATTTTTGTACACCAACAGAAAATACCTATGGTATTTCCTGGTATTTTTCAGTATTTCCTCAAATTTCAATGGTACTTCCCAGTATTTCCTAGTATATTTCCCAGTAGTTTTCAAGTATTTCCCCTAACCTGTACACCAAAAGGAAATACCAAGCCACCCCTTGCTTACATACCCTTAAGTTGATCATGTGAAACAAATCTTTAATATTGATTTTACAGGCAAAAGTTATTCTTTAAAAATAGATGTTTTGCTTGTTGAGAAAATTGAATTTACAATCTAAAATGTTTAGATGATATATTTGGTGTTAAAATTTAAATAATAAAAAATAAGCAGATTCGTATGTAGAGAATTCAAAAGAAAAATACGAATTTAATTGAACAAAGCTATTTTTTTTTTAAATTTGAAGGAAGTTCATGAGGTAAAAAGTTTTAACAAAAAAGTTTCATGTGCAAGTCCTCAGTTTTTTTTTTGTATTTATGATTACTTGTACAGGATGTCTCAAATTCAATGTTTGTGGGGGCTTCAGGTATTTCTAGAGGCAATAGATAAAATCTGACTCCTGCTTGCAAGCCTCAATTTTCAAGAGATGATTAAAGGTGAAAACCAAATCTCCATATTATTTTCTGTTTTTAAGCAAGAAGGGATTTTGAAAAGTGTGTATTTTGGAAGAGAGTTTATAACTTTTTTATTTATGAAGGTTTCATTTTGGTGTAAATTAGTTTTTTATAGTTTTTTGTTTTTTTATAAAGAATGTCACTTTTAGTTTTAGAGATAATAAATAAAGTTGGTACTTTTTTATGGATAACCCTATTTTTAATGGTTTTGAAGTCATCCTTTAAAAGAACATATCACTTTCCATATTTAATTTTTTTGTTGTATAAAAACAACATATAAAAATTTTTATTTTGACTATCAACAACTAAAATGTATCGGGTGGGCCAAAAAAAACCTGACAATTTTTTTTTAAGATGGCAAAAAATTTTGGTCATGATCTTTATAAATCAGTCAATTCTCACTAGGATGGTTTTTATTTCATTAAAATCGGTTCCATAGTTATGAATTGATAAGGAAATAAATGCATTGGCAAGGCAATCATATAATATTGAAAACAATGGTTAAAACAAAAATATTTTTTTTGAACCACCGAACCGATTTTGCTGATTTGTACCTTGTTGTGCATGGCAAGAATGTAGCTGTTTTACTAAATTAAAAAAATAATTAACATGTTTGCAACACAAGAATAAACAAGCATCTTTAAAGGGTACAATTTAATTTTGTCTGCCATCTTGAATTTTGAGGTATAATAAAAACCAAAAATATAACGAAATAACAATTACTTATATGTACTTTATATCTCAAAAACTAAAAGCGTAAGACAAAATTCAATTTAATAGTTGGATTATTTATTAAAAATTCTATTAAAAATAAATGTACATTAAAATGGCTAATAATGCACCTCCATAAACCTAGCAAGCCCACCTCAATAAAAATTTAAAAAATGTATTCCAGAATTATGTGCTTTTTATGTGCTAATTTCGTCCACTTTTTAAAATTTTTGTGCTCCTTTGGTTTCCACGGAAATTTAAAAAAATGATTGGCGTGCTAGGTTTATATAAACCTAGCAAGCCCATACAGAAATAATCAATATTTTTATAATGTTTATATGCGAAAATTAAGTGCTTTTTATGTGCTCCCGTTTGCTAAAAACAAAATTTCATTTATCAAGTTTTTAAGCTTTTTTTAAAAAAAAAATGATTGGGCTGGCTAGGTTTATATAAACCTAGCAAGCCCATACAGAAATAATCAATATTTTTATAATATTTATATGCGAAAATTAAGTGCTTTTTATGTGCTCCCGTTTGCTAAAAACAAAATTTCATTTATCAAGTTTTTAAGCTTTTTTTTAAGAAAAATATGTGGGCTGGCTAGGTTTATATAAACCTAGCAAGCCCATACAGAAATAATCAATATTTTTATAATATTTATATGCGAAAATTAAGTGCTTTTTATGTGCTCCCGTTTGCTAAAAACAAAATTTCATTTATCAAGTTTTTAAGCTTTTTTTTAAAAAAAATGTGTGGGCTGGCTAGGTTTATATAAACCTAGCAAGCCCACCTCAATAAAAATAAATAAAATACATTCCAGAATTATGTGCTCTTTATGTGCTAATTTCGTCCACTTTTTAAAATTTTTGTGCTCCTTTGGTTTCCACGGAAATTTAAAAAAATTATTGACGTGCTAGCTTTATATAAAGCTAGCAAGCCAATGCAAAAATTATAAATATTTATATGCCCATCTCAATAAAAATTTAAAAAATTTATTCCAGAATTATGTGCTCTTTATGTGCTAATTTCGTCCACTTTTTAAAATTTTTGTGCTCCTTTGGTTTCCACGGAAATTTAAAAAAATGATTGGCGTGCTAGCTTTATCTAAAGCTAGCAAGCCCATACAGAAATAATCAATATTTTTATAATATTTATATGCGAAAATTAAGTGCTTTTTATGTGCTCCCGTTTGCTAAAAACAAAATTTCATTTATCAAGTTTTTAAGCCTTTTTAAAAAAAAAATGTGTGGGCTGGCTAGGTTTATATAAACCTAGCAAGCCCATAAAGAAATAATCAATATTTTTATAATATTTATATGCGAAAATTAAGTGCTTTTTATGTGCTCCCGTTTGCTATAAACAAAATTTCATTTATCAAGTTTTTAAGCCTTTTTTTTAAAAAAATGTGTGGGCTGGCTAGGTTTATATAAACCTAGCAAGCCCACCTCAATAAAAATAAATAAAATACATTCCAGAATTATGTGCTCTTTATGTGCTAATTTCGTCCACTTTTTAAAATTTTTGTGCTCCTTTGGTTTCCACGGAAATTTAAAAAAATGATTGACGTGCTAGCTTTATATAAAGGTAGCAAGCCAATGCAAAAATTATAAATATTTTTATGCCCACCTCAATAAAAATTTAAAAAATTTATTTTACAATTATGTGCTCTTTATGTGCTAATTTCGTCCACTTTTAAAAAATTTTGTGCTCCTTTGGTTTCCACGGAAATTTAAAAAAATGATTGGCGTGCTAGCTTTATATAAAGCTAGCAAGCCCATACAGAAATAATCAATATTTTTATAATATTTATATGCGAAAATTAAGAGCTTTTTATGTGCTCCCGTTTGCTAAAAACAAAATTTCATTTATCAAGTTTTTAAGCTTTTTTTTAAAAAAAATGTGTGGGCTGGCTAGGTTTATATAAACCTAGCAAGCCCACCTCAATAAAAATAAATAAAATACATTCCAGAATTATGTGCTATTTATGTGCTAATTTCGTCCACTTTTTAAAATTTGTGCTTCTTTGGTTTCCACGGAAATTTAAAAAAATGATTGACGTGCTAGCTTTATATAAACCTAGCCAGCCCACACATTTTTTAAAAACAAAAGCTTAACAACTTGATAAATGAAATTTTGTTTTTAGCAAACGGAAGCACATAAAAAGCACTTAATTTTCGCATATAAATATTATAAAAATATTGATTATTTCTGTATGGGCTTGCTAGGTTTATATAAACCTAGCCAGCCCACACATTTTTTAAAAAAAAAAGCTTAAAAACTTGATAAATGAAATTTTGTTTTTAGCAAACGGGAGCACATAAAAAGCACTTAATTTTCGCATATAAATATTATAAAAATATTGATTATTTCTGTATGGGCTTGCTAGCTTTATATAAAGCTAGCACGCCAATCATTTTTTTAAATTTCCGTGGAAACCAAAGGAGCACAAAAATTTTAAAAAGTGGACGAAATTAGCACATAAAGAGCACATAATTCTGGAATAAATTTTTTAAATTTTTATTGAGGTGGGCATAAAAATATTTATAATTTTTGCATTGGCTTGCTAGCTTTATATAAAGCTAGCACGTCAATCATTTTTTTAAATTTCCGTGGAAACCAAAGGAGCACAAAAATTTTAAAAAGCGGACGAAATTAGCACATAAAGAGCACATAATTCTGGAATGTATTTTATTTATTTTTATTGAGGTGGGCTTGCTAGGTTTATATAAACCTAGCCAGCCCACACATTTAAAAAAAAAAAAAGCTTAAAAACTTGATAAATGAAATTTTGTTTTTAGCAAACGGGAGCACATAAAAAGCACTTAATTTTCGCATATAAATATTATAAAAATATTGATTATTTCTGTATGGGCTTGCTAGCTTTATACAAAGCTAGCACGCCAATCATTTTATTAAATTTCCGTGGAAACCAAAGGAGCACAAAAATTTTAAAAAGTGGACGAAATTAGCACATAAAGAGCACATAATTCTGAAATGTATTTTATTTATTTTTATTGAGGTGGGCTTGCTAGGTTTATATAAACATAGCCAGCCCACACATTTTTTTTAAAAAAAGGCTTAAAAACTTGATAAATGAAATTTTGTTTTTAGCAAACGGGAGCACATAAAAAGCACTTAATTTTCGCATATAAATATTATAAAAATATTGATTATTTCTGTAAGGGCTTGCTAGCTTTATATAAAGCTAGCACGCCAATCATTTTTTTAAATTTCCGTGGAAACCAAAGGAGTACAAAAATTTTAAAAAGTGGACGAAATTAGCACATAAAGAGCACATAATTCTGGAATAAATTTTTGAAATTTTTATTGAGGTGGGCATAAAAATATTTATAATTTTTGCATTGGCTTGCTAGCTTTATATAAAGCTAGCACGTCAATCATTTTTTTAAATTTCCGTGGAAACCAAAGGAGCACAAAAATTTTAAAAAGTGGACGAAATTAGCACATAAAGAGCACATAATCCTGGAATGTATTTTATTTATTTTTATTGAGGTGGGCTTGCTAGGTTTATATAAACCTAGCCAGCCCACACATTTTAAAAAAAAAAAAAAGCTTAAAAACTTGATAAATGAAATTTTGTTTTTAGCAAACGGGAGCACAAAAAAAGCACTTAATTTTCGCATATAAATATTATAAAAATATTGATTATTTCTGTATGGGCTTGCTAGGTTTATATAAACCTAGCCAGCCCACACATTTAAAAAAAAAAGCTTAAAAACTTGATAAATGAAATTTTGTTTTTAGCAAACGGGAGCACATAAAAAGCACTTAATTTTCGCATATAAATATTATAAAAATATTGATTATTTCTGTATGGGCTTGCTAGCTTTATATAAAGCTAGCACGCCAATCATTTTTTTAAATTTCCGTGGAAACCAAAGGAGCACAAAAATTTTAAAAAGTGGACGAAATTAGCACATAAAGAGCACATAATTCTGGAATAAATTTTTTAAATTTTTATTGAGGTGGGCATAAAAATATTTATAATTTTTGCATTGGCTTGCTAGCTTTATATAAAGCTAGCACGTCAATCATTTTTTTAAATTTCCGTGGAAACCAAAAAAGCACAAAAATTTTAAAAAGTGGACGAAATTAGCACATAAAGAGCCCATAATTCTGGAATGTATTTTATTTATTTTTATTGAGGTGGGCTTGCTAGGTTTATATAAACCTAGCCAGCCCACACATTTAAAAAAAAAAAGCTTAAAAACTTGATAAATGAAATTTTGTTTTTAGCAAACGGGAGCACATAAAAAGCACTTAATTGTCGCATATAAATATTATAAAAATATTGATTATTTCTGTATGGGCTTGCTAGCTTTATATAAAGCTAGCACGCCAATAATTTTTTTAAATTTCCGTGGAAACCAAAGGAGCACAAAAATTTTTAAAAGTGGACGAAATTAGCACATAAAGAGCACATAATTCTGGAATAAATTTTTTAAATTTTTATTGAGGTGGGCATAAAAATATTTATAATTTTTGCAATGGCTTGCTAGCTTTATATAAAGCTAGCACGTCAATCACTTTTTTAAATTTCCGTGGAAACCAAAGAAGCACAAAAATTTTAAAAAGTGGACGAAATTAGCACATAAAGAGCACATAATTCTGGAATGTATTTTATTTATTTTTATTGAGGTGGGCTTGCTAGGTTTATATAAACCTAGCCAGCCCACACATTTTTTTAAAAAAAAAAGCTTAAAAACTTGATAAATGAAATTTTGTTTTTAGCAAACGGGAGCACATAAAAAGCACTTAATTTTCGCATATAAATATTATAAAAATATTGATTATTTCTGTATGGGCTTGCTAGCTTTATATAAAGCTAGCACGCCAATCATTTTTTTAAATTTCCGTGGAAACCAAAGGAGCACAAAAATTTTAAAAAGTGGACGAAATTAGCACATAAAGAGCACATAATTCTGGAATAAATTTTTTAAATTTTTATTGAGGTGGGCATAAAAATATTTATAATTTTTGCATTGGCTTGCTAGCTTTATATAAAGCTAGCACGTCAATAATTTTTTTAAATTTCCGTGGAAACCAAAGGAGCACAAAAATTTTAAAAAGTGGACGAAATTAGCACATAAAGAGCACATAATTCTGGAATGTATTTTATTTATTTTTATTGAGGTGGGCTTGCTAGGTTTATATAAACCTAGCCAGCCCACACATTTTAAAAAAAAAAGCTTAAAAACTTGATAAATGAAATTTTGTTTTTAGCAAACGGGAGCACATAAAAAGCACTTAATTTTCGCATATAAATATTATAAAAATATTGATTATTTCTGTATGGGCTTGCTAGGTTTATATAAACCTAGCCAGCCCACACATTTTTTTTAAAAAAAGCTTAAAAACTTGATAAATGAAATTTTGTTTTTAGCAAACGGGAGCACATAAAAAGCACTTAATTTTCGCATATAAATATTATAAAAATATTGATTATTTCTGTATGGGCTTGCTAGCTTTATATAAAGTTAGCACGCCAATCATTTTTTTAAATTTCCGTGGAAACCAAAGGAGCACAAAAATTTTAAAAAGTGGACGAAATTGGCACATAAAAAGCACATAATTCTGGAATACATTTTTTAAATTTTTATTGAGGTGGGCTTGCTAGGTTTATGGAGGTTAATAATGCAGAGGCCTTAGTGGTATATCTTTAAGCCAAAGTGTTAAGCCTAAATCATTTATTGTTGTAATCTGCAGAGTTTTTTCATGTACTGGGTGGAAAAAAAAATATGCCACTTTAGTCAAACTCAGTATGTAGGTACATGGGCACAATAGATCCATTTGTGGTCACAGTGCATGGAGGTCGAGTAGGGCCTGCCACCTTTTTCGAATACATACATACATACACCAAAATGAAATCTTCATAAATAAAAAAGTTAAAAATGGCTTTTTATATATCCTCTAGAAACTCCCTGAAACATCGAATTTGAGAGGCCCTGTACAGGGTGTCAATGAAATAGAACTAAAAAATAAATGGATCCTAGCTAGCCTATTAGCACACTTCAAGTGAAGCCATGATATATCAGCCTTGTAAACACTTTTTTGTAAATATGTCAGAAACTAAAGCTCTTACAAATTATTGAGCAAAATGAGGTGTACTATATTATGAAAACCGCATACTGATACGACACTTTGTTAAAAAGTAAGAATTTTTAAAACTTAATTGTCAAAAAACTGTCATTAGCATTAATGGATTTTGACCAAAATCTAATCAGCTCATAAGAGTGTCGAATACTATTTTACCTATAAACTTTATGAAAATCGGTTCAGCGGTTTAGGAGCTATCTTGTTACGGATATTAATAATAAACACACACAGACAGACATCAAGACGATATTGCTAGGATAGGTCAAAATACACCCAAATAACACATTTTCAGTGTTATCTGAAAAAAAATAATTTTCATCGAAAATAATACCTTCCCTAGCCATTGCTATGCCGGCTAGAAAGGTAATCAAAATGTATCAATAGAAAAACAAAGATTATTAAACAGGCTTGCAATAATTAGTTCTGCTTTTTGAGAGAGTATATTATTTGTAACACCAAGCATAACACCTAATAATCAATTCTAAAATTTTATATTGTAAACCCAGTTCCTTAAACAAGCAACTAATTAGTGCAATTTTGTTTAGTTAATAAAATTTTTGCTTTTCTCTTGAATAATTTTCCTTAATTTTTATTTCTTTCTATTCCAAATCTCTAAAAAAAAATGCCAAAATACACTACTTTTGCTAATCAATAATAAAATAGTTACAAAAGCATGTATTTTTTGAAGTTTGTTTAAAGGAAACAAGGTTTTTAGTAAGAATTTATACAGGGTGTCCCATAACTTAGGGGCCATAGGCCAATAGGTGATAGAGGAGGTCATGTCTGATAAAAAAGTTCCTATAATGCATGAGTCAAAACTCTTTCTTTGTCGAGATACAGAGCATCAAAGTTCGCAACTTTTTAAACTTTCTTAATAAAAACGCAGTAAAAATATGAAATTGGGTAAAGTCACGTATGAATTTTTATGAATGCCATATTAAACGCAATGTTTTTTTAAATATTTTTTGTTAATAAAAACAAGTCTCTAGCGAGACATAGTATAAAAATATTATTCATATTTTTTAAAAGAATAAGTCAGCAAAAATTAATTTTTAAAAAATATATTATTTTTTTATATATTTTTGAAGGTTATTTTGACAGCCTGTATCTTCTCAACTACACACACAATAATTTTATCAAAAAAAAGAATACCACATTTTTGAATCACAATTAGCAGAGTATTCAGCTGGCTGTGACAGATTTACTTTTTTTTCTAAAACCCTTTTTCCCCCACTCCTCTAACTTTAAAAATCCTATATCTTAAAAACAGATGTGTTTTGAACCCCATGTTATATAAAGTTTTTTCTCAGAAATAATCTCCTCTATCACCTGCTGCACTATGGCCCCTAAGTTATGGGACACCCTATATATGCTCATAGCGATTATGCAAAACTTCAAAAAAATATCTTTTTGCTTTTTGAGAAAGTTATGAAAAAACTTCTGTTGCTAAAAAAGATCAGGGATGCTTTTGTGTAAATGTTAATATTTGAAGTTTATTGCCATTGTGTATTATTATTATTTTAAAATGTGTTTCTCAAGTTCAATGATTACTCAAAAAAAATTCAAAACACTAGTTTATTAATAATTCACTGTTTAATCAGCAGTTTTTTATCAATAGAATTGCTTCTAAAATATTCTATTGTTTATAATCAATTATTTCTGTAGCACATGTTGCAAATAATTCATTTTTTTAGCAGGATGTTATCTGCATAATTTCAAAATATAAGTAGACAACAAATTTATGGTGTTGTGTATTGAATTAAATTTTTCTATATGCAAGTAAAACAATTTTTTTTTTCAAATTTAAGATACACTGCCATTTTAAAGGTAGAAAATAATATTGTCAGATACACACAAAAGAATTCAGACACTACATTTGCAGCTAACTTTTTTTAAAGTCTGATTTCAATCAACAGAATTTGTCAAATATACAAACTTACCTATTAATATCTTAAATTTAATAGAAATTGCTGGACCATTTTTGGGATATGTGAAGTGCTTGAGAGAGGTAGACAGAAAATAAAATCAAATTTTTTTGCATACCTTTTTTGGTAGGGGTAAAAAAATTAGGAGCCTGTATTACTTTTATTAATGTCAATCCTCCATTTATTTGGTTGTCCTTATGCCACCAAAAATGAATGATAGTTCGTTTTCCCTTTTATTCTTCTAAAGTCCTAAATATAAAAAGTAAAATCAAAAAAATCAAAGAAAAAGATAATTATTTTATTTAAATTATACATTAAAAAAATTAAGATTATAACAAGAAAAATGATAAAAAATTAAATAAAATAATCCTATATCATATCAATAAACACGGTTTAAAATTGTATTTTTTACACTTTTGGGGAAAAAGGTGCACTTTTTATTCCCTATTTTAGGATTAAAAGTGTCATTTTTTATCCCGGGGATGAAAAGTGACAAATCAGGAATAAAAAGTAACAATCAGGGATAAAAGTTGACAGATTAGGGAAAATAGTCTACAAAACGCTAAAAATCAAAAACCCAAAAAAGCTCTAAAAAAAGATGGAATGTAGCTACTGTGCTACAAAATTTTGTCATGAGAAAAAGAAATGTTACTTTTATACCTATGAGAATACCTACTATTTGAATATTTAATATATATTTTTACCTTCCTAGCCTGCGCAGCAATGGCTAGAGAAGGTATTATTTTCGACGAAAATGTTTTTGAGATAACGCCAAAATGCGTTTTTTGGGTGTATTTTCACCTATCTTAGCAATATCGTCGTGATGTGTGTGTGTGTATGTCTGTCCGAAACACGATAGCTTCTAAACCGCCGAACCGAACTTTTTAATATAGTAGACTACATTTCGCTCAATAATTTGTGTTATGACCAAAAACTTCGTAGGATCTTTAGTTTCTGAGATATTTACAAAAAACTGTTTTCAAGGCTGATATATCATGACTTCATATAAAGTGTGCTAATAGGATAGCTAGGAAGATCCATCATGGATCCATTTTTAATTTTTCATTTTTTTATTGTTTTTTTGGAAAAAAAAAGAGACAGTACAGGGTGCAGCAAGATACCACCTTACATGTCTTTTTTGTAATGCTGTTTTTTATTTATTTAAAATAATTTTTTATATTTTTTTAATTTTGTTTTGCTTTAAATCTTTTTGTATAGCTGTATAAACAAAAAAAAAGGCAATTGTAGTTAATTTTAAGTGTCATAAGGATGATGCCCAACCTTACAGGAAACATATAGTTTCCTAATTTTTTTTACTCCTATCAATGAATATCGGCAAAGAAATTACCATTTGGGTCATTTTATCTAGTTTTTAAAGATACAAAAATGTTTAAGGGTCGAAAATCAAATAATAGATTCAGAGGTCTTCCCAGAATTGGATTCAAAATTTCAAACACCCCTTAATTGGATAGCCAGTATACCCTATTTTCCCTGTATACTTCCTAAAAATTATTTCCTTACTATTATTTTGGCCTACAAAATTTTATCCGAAAAACAAAATTGTATAAAATTGCAAAAGTGTCTAAAATTTCCTCTATTCCAAAATTTACGGAAAATTATGTTAGACACTGTTTTTATAGCAAAAATAGACCTACAATGTGCAATTTTCGCAAAAAAAATTCAATTATTACTATGATGATGAACTATTTTGAAACTCTTTAACGTTTTTTTTTTTGTTCAATTACTATTATTTTTACCCTATTGTTACCCCTTGTCAGATGCTTAGATAGGGAAAAATTCTTCCCGCCCGAGAACCCAATTCAATGTCGCAATAATCTTCAACTTTGCTGCAACTTTCCCTATTGCAACTTTAATAAAACTCTAGTGAAGCAGCGCTTCGGTCAATTTGAGGGCGAATCCACGTCAGGTAACTGTGTGACCCCCACTTTCCCTCGAGTTTTTTTTTTGCTTAACAAACCAAATTTTTAAGAGGAAAATATAATTTTTTAATTTTAAAATTTAACCATTTGCCCTTTGATGGCTTTTTTAAGACGTTTTGAAACGCTTCAAAATTTGACAACTTTGACAGCTTGTATGGTTATTTTTCGTTTTCTTAATTAACAATTACCACAAAATCATGCTAGTCAAAAAAGGGAATTTTATAACGTCTGAAAAGTTCCTTGTCATTTTCATTGTCTGTCCAAATGCTTTTGCTTTTATTTGATGTCAAATGAAAATTTTGATTGATTTTTTTAAACAGTACATATAGGGTCGCTAATAAGTATGGAGACAGTCGATTATTTTTTAAATTATAGAAGATATCGAAAAAAGTTTAAAACAAAAGTTGTAGGGTTTTAAAATGTAAAATCTTATTTTTATAGGGTTGGGCATAAAGTCTTGGCACAACAAAATCGATTTTTTTTAAATAGAACAACCTGTATAGGGTTTTCCCATATATTTTTACACCATATCTGAAACGTTTCTCTGAATAGATACCAAAATATAATAAATACAAAAGTTTCAGAATTTTTTATAAAGTTTATAAATCTTTGGGGTAGAATGTCAAAAACAAATTCTAAATGTCAAATTTTGACAGGTCGAAGGTTTTTTTAAATAGAACACCCTGTATATTATTTTAGATATTTATAGATCTTTTCTTCCTGATATCAAAAATATATATGTTGATAACCTAAATAACTCTTTAAAACATCAACCCAGCCATAAAAAAGGCAATCGCATTGACACAAAAAGTGATGCTGATGTTTTTGTAAGGTATGTTATTTATTAATATTTACCATCCGCGGTGATTTTGCGCAGTAATGTGTGGCGCCGCAAGCCAGTAAAATAAAAAAATAAATTATAGTGTTGATTGGTTGGAAGGGGTCAAGTTAAACAAGAAATCTTTTTGTTTCTACACCGAAGTTTCGGCCCTTTATTGGGCCATCCTCAGGGCACTAAAATGCAACAATACATTTTTAAAATCCTAATAAAATAAACTTATGACATAATTTATTATTATTCTTTTCTTTTCGTTAATTTGTAAAAATTTATAAAATAATTAATAAATAAATTTTATTATTAAAATGTTTTAAAAAAATTTCTTAAATAGGACTTTAAAAACTGAACATACACATTAATTTACAAAATAAAAAAATAATAATTAAGTAAAATAAAATTAATTAGAATATCACAATCAGACCTATTGCAGATGACGAGACCAAATGGCGATAAAAATAATAAAAACAATAATAATAAAGAGAAACACACACACACACATACACACAATAAAACAAATTTAACAAAGTGACTTACTAGTTACATAATTTAATGGAAACAACAATAGAAACAACCAAAACAAAAATAAATATAAATTGAAAAGCAAAACGGTAAAAATTTTAAATAGTGCTTACTGGGGTCGAAAAATTGTCACTTTGAAAAAAATGTCTAATACTCAAAGGTAATTTTCCACATTCTTATACATTTTCTGTGAATAGCTTGATAGATAGAGTGCGCAGAATTTCCATTAAGATCGACGATTGTCTGTTCTATTTTCTCTTGTAGAATTTGAAGTGTTTCCAGGCTGTTGTAATACACCTTATTTTTTAGGTAGCCCCACAAAATAAATCAAGACGAGACAAATCGGGGCTATTTGATGGCCATAATAACGTGTTTATTGTTTTTAATATGGTTTGGCGGGTTGGTTGTCTTCTAACAGGAAACTGAATATAATACTGGTTGCGAGCTATAGATGCGTTGTCATTATTTGAGTAAAACAATTTAATCATATCCAGATTTTCTTCCTTGGAAAAAACGTCTTTAACCGCTCTTAAAACTAAATTTGACAGTTTGTCAAAACAGTAGCATCACTTTTTGTGTCAATGCGATTCTCTTTTTCATGGCTGCCTTGATGTTTTAAAGAGTACCAATTTAAGTTTTTAAAACATTTAAACGCATATATCTCCAAATCTAATTAACGAAATAATCCCAACATATATATTTTTGAAATCAGAAAGAAAAAATCTATATAATTCTGAAATAATATACAGTGTGTTCCATTAAAAAAAACATTTTAGGAATGGTGTAAAAATATACGGGAAAGTCCTGTACATTTGACTTTTTAATTCTTCCTTTTATTCTAAGCAAAGTTTGTTAAAACATAGTATACTTAAATTTAATAGTGTCAAAGTTCTTAAGTTTTGAAATTGATGTAGTTACAGAAGAAATTCAATAATCATTGTTACTTAGTTGTTAATAAAACAATAATAATAATTTTTGTATATTTTAACGAACATTGCTTAAAATTGAAATGTCAAATAATGTACAAGTTGTTTCATAAAAAAAACTATTTTGTTTTGTTTAACTCAGTAAAAATAGAATTACTACTGCTTGGTAGACATTTTAGAACCCCACAACTTCTGTATTACCGACTGTTTCCATACTTATAAGCTACCCTGTACAATTTATTCTGTAAAGGGTTTACTTTTTCCACTATTGTTCCTACAAAGTTTAAACAAAAAGCGTTGAAAAGCACGTAAACTTCGTTTGACTAATAGTAAAAAACCGAACCTTTTCTACAGGGAACGTTTATAAAAGATAACCTTGTATGTACAGCGTATCTTATTTAATTACGTGAAAAATGAGACACCCTGTACACCAAAACAAAATTATTCAAAAAAACCATCAAAAACATTATCAAAATCTCTTAATTTACGTCAAACTCAACCTCGCACATTGAGTGTGATCCTACTTTTTTAAGATATTGATAAAAATTTGGTTTGCAATATTCACTAACTACTCCTTGTTTAATCTAACATTTTTTCAGATTTTGAAAGTGATAATTTTTTTGTTTTTTCTTTGGTTTAATTCTGGCACATTGCAGTACAAACAGGATTTAAGTGTATGTCGAGTTCCACCTTATTATAAATAAACGTAGAGATAGGTTTTTGAAGCTTACTAAACAGAGCTAATTTTTCGCAAATTAACAAATAAATATACGTTTTGTTTAATCAACGTCAATCAACCGAATTTATAGTGGATGGTCAGGTGCCAACCAAGACTTGTTTCAAATTATAGCTAGGTCTAGGTACTATTTGTTGCTATACTCGGTTATTTTTATTGTATCAAAACTCTTTAGCAACAATTGGCGGCACATTTTGGATCTGCAAAAAAGTTTTTAAACAGAAATTTCTGTTTTTTTTTTCTCTCTTTAGTAGCACAGAAAATTTTTCCTGATTTTCATAATTTTTACCAATTTGACTTCAAACTTTGTATTTAAAATCTTTCTAAAGTATACTGATATATCACTTGTTAAGATCGGACAATAACTAAGAAAGTTCTGCATTGTTGAAATAAGTGTGTTGTCTACGTATCACATTAAGGCCAGCTGAAATATGTTATTTTCGCTGGCTATGCTTTTAAAAGTTTTAAAAAATGATCCGGCATTTTATGTTTTCGCCTAATGTTACATTTTACCCTAAATTTGTATACTTTAATGTCTTAGCTACTTAAAATAGGTATTAGAAAGTTGCAAGAGCATAGCCAAGCGAATACAGGTATTTCAACATTTCAGAACTTTCTTAGTTCTTACTCGATCTCAACCAGTAATGCATAAGAACTGTATACTTAAAAAGGATAAGAATTTATAGGCATTTTTAATTTTTCTTTCAGTGTCATTTTTGGTAATAAATTCCAGAATTTTTAGGTGTTTTGATAATGGTGAAAGTTATTAAAATCGGACAAAAACTTTTTGTTTATTGGTAAATACCACCCTATGTATGGATGGAACATTATAGTATAAAAAAGAGAAAAATAGAAGAAAGTTTTAAAATATTTTTGTTTTTTATTTTAAAAAAATACAAATATATATTATTTTTCAATTAAATTTAGTGCCCGTGAAATGTTCTCACTTGTTTACAAGATATAAATTACTTTAAAATCATTAGGTTTGTGACTTACTTTTAGATTTCGTTGTTTATTGGTACTTATTTCAAAATTCCTTTTACATACTTTCCAAAATTACTCGTTCCTTAAAGTCCTACTGGCTATCTAATTTTTAAAATTTAAAACATTGGCAATAATTCTTAACTTTTAGACGTTACAACGATTTCAAAATTTTGTCTTGCTTGTTAACTTGGTAACTGAAATTACAAAATAGAAAATTTAATTATTCTCCTCTCTGTTCCACCTTCTCTTCATGGATCGAACCTATAATATATGCATAAAGAAAGGGTGCAGCACTAGTAGAGAAGACTGATGTTTTCTGTTTTGTAATTATATAAAGCTCCACTTCGCACTGTGAGGAATGGATTATATTTCAATTTTAATTAATATTTAAAAAGACGTTTTAAAGTGGGGTTTAATTAACCAACAGCGTATCGCTAGACAAGCAAAGGCAGGTTTGGTCATAAAATAATATTATTTTTATCAAAGGAAACGTGATTTTTACAGCTGGTAAAATTTGAACTCTGGTAATGCCAGTTTAAAAAAATCCCTTATTTGATTGGTAAACTTCAAATTTGACTATAAAATATAAACATTTCCAAATCAAAAAAAAAGATGCCTGGACAAGCTTCTGACGCTGCCCGCGGACAACCCCATCGCTTGCCACAGCAGGAAAACTCCCTTAGCAGCAAAGTACGTCGTCGAATGTTGCAAGAAACGGGACTATTGCAACGATGATCTAAGACCTACGTTGGTCATTGCCAAGAAAGGTAACCTGCCCTATTGCAGGCACTACGTATTTCTTAGCTTCCCTACTACGTAACACTTGGCTTTTTCTTCTTATGTGGCGGAATAGAGTCATAGATATAGGAGAGTAAAAATAGATGGCCCTTTAAAATTATTCTGTTACTCCTATTTCTATGTATAGATAGAGCTAATGTAGATATTATGATATTTTATCGCTCGATAAAAATTTTATTGCTAAATAAATAGGTAATTGGTTTGAAAAGGTAAACATCTCGGAAATCACAAGGGTGCACATAAAATTAGTTTCCGCTATATTAGACAACTATTGGAATAAAGCCAGGCTGTAATAGTGCCAGGCAGTATTCTGACAGTTTCACTTTGAAAACTGACAGTTGTCTTTCAAAATTGACATACCAAAGTCGAATTTAAAAATAACTCGTTTATTTTCCATTAACAACCATAAACAAAGCTTGTTTATTGAAAGATCACAGTCGATCTTTTAATGTGAAGGTGTCAAAATACTGCTTGGCACTATAACGGCTTGGCTTTATTCCAATAATTGTCTATTCATTATTTATTTGGTCCTAGAGTGTTATTTTTAAAAGTTTGACCTTTCAACCTATTTCCAACTTAAAATGAAAAACAATTAACTATTTAAATTTACTTAATTAAGTAATAGGAGCTACAATATTAAAATTGTTGGCAGTTTGTTTTAAAAAGCTAACTAAAAGTGGTCAATTTAAACACGACAATATTCTAATTTATGGACTTACTTTACTATTTTTGCTTTTGTATTATTTATATGAAATTGCTAAAACTAATAGGTTTAGTTTATTCCAACTTAGCAGCTTATATCAAATGAATCGTTAGTTAGATATGTACTGTTGTAGATAGTAGAATATTATGTACTGTATATATAAAATTATTTAGTTTTTGGAGTATCTAGATTTGTCTAGTAGTAGATAATAGCAAAAATTGTAGAAGGTGAAGGTTACAACTAAATTTTCACTTTTTTCTTTTGCAGCATGGCATCACACTTTGTTTTACTAAAATATTTCAAATTAGTATTGCTTTGGCGCAAAAACCAAGAATAGATCAGGCCCTACAGTTTCAGATACTGTGTTTAATGAGAGTAGCAACACACTTGGTATGGATAGACATGAGACTCCCCCGAACATTTTACGAGGGGGGATCACTTCTCTACCTCTGGTGGTTTTTGAGCAGACATATTTTTGTTTTCATCAATGTGGTCGTTTTTAGATATTTTTTCTCAAAAAAGTATATTTAGTCAAAAATCCATTGTATACAGTTAGATATTTTATAAGTTAGATCTATCTAGCTCAAACAGCCGCCTTAAAATAAAAATAAATTATAGGAATCCTCAAATCAACCAAAAGTTGAACTCAGTAAATAATAAATTAAGGTGAGTAAAAATGATTTCTGGCTTTAAACTCTGTTGACAGACTGGATGCGGACGTCTTAACTGCGGAATAAACGCAATCAGCGTTGATCTGACCTAAAAGACAATGTGTGTCGTGGGTCACGTGATGGATTCTCTCTTTCAATCGATATTTTCATCGATGGCAGTTTTACTCGCCTAATGCTGTTTTAGTTTTTCTCGTACTGCGGTAGATGGCGCTTCTTGCAGAGCATATGATTTTGTTTTCTCACTAGAACCGTTAGGTATTCGGAAGTGTCCCATAAGGAT
This sequence comes from Aspidapion aeneum, assembly GCA_963576565.1. Taxonomy (NCBI): domain Eukaryota; kingdom Metazoa; phylum Arthropoda; class Insecta; order Coleoptera; family Brentidae; genus Aspidapion; species Aspidapion aeneum. The sequence continues at coordinate 38,355,970 of OY755045.1, forward strand.
GAAACAGTTAACTGTCAACACTTATTAGGTGTCCATGAGATCTTGGACCCCGGGAGGTTAAGCTTTCGAGCTACCCACGGAAACATACGAGAGAATCAAAAAACCCTTATTTTGACCCGATTAGCCATGAAAACTTGTTTGGTTAGTATTAACTTGAAACTTAATTCTTCGAGTTGACCTTATATAAAGTGATGGTGGGGGCAAACCCTCGTGGTAAAGTCTGAGGGGAGTGTCATATCTATTCATACCAAGAGTTGCTTCTCTCATTAAACGCAGTATATCGCTTAAATGTCAAATGTAGGACCTAAACTAGAAAGTAAACGTCAAATATGTTCGGGTCACAGCTGTGCCAAAAAATAAAACAATACGAATAATTGTATATATGGCACTACAAAGGCCGTATTTTATTTTTTAGATTTAAAAAGTACTGGATATTAGACTACAACAAAGGGGTTTTATAAAATATAATAAGCTGTCATATATTTCAAAAAATATATTTTATAAAAGCTTTTTATTAAAGATCTTTGACAGTTTACTTCTAGCCTAAGGTAAATGTTGCCAAATCTCAAAAAAATTTATTCACATTTTTACTGTCATTAGTTCTGGGACTGGTTTGTTGTTAATATAATGCTTCAGGTAAGCTAATTTTGTATAAACGAGTTTAAAGCAATACTAATCTTTCTTTTGTATATAGAGACATTTTAATATAGTTTTTCCTTCAAGATGAGTTTTAACCAGTTGACTATGGCTTCTTAGCTTTAATTTTCTTTTTTTCCTTCTTTTTGTCTTTTAGATGTTTCCCGAGCGATTCGTTTCCAGAACTTGTTCACAGCGCGGGCAAACACATTGAGTTCTGCAACGATACACGCGTCGACGAATTGGTGAACTCGCTTACGGCTTGTTGTCGTGAAAGCGACTACTGTAACGATAATCTTTTGATCGACGCCGCGCATTGGTTTTACGAAGGTTAGATTTTTGAGGTTAGAGTTGCTACTTGTTGGCTGGGCAGCCATACGGGATTCGTACGTTTATGGGATCGTTTTATATGTATGTTTATGTGTCGTCCTCGGGGACCAGGAGGGCAGGAACTGTTAATGTTTTTATTTTACATTACATCTGTCCATCATTTTTACATTAAATCACTTGACAATGAGTATTACGAGTTGTACTATATTTATCCTCAGATTAAACTGGTTTGGGTCTGTCGTACCGACAATCGGACAAAGTTTATTACGGTTATCGCAATACCACTTAATTTGTCACCTTGGTCTGCGTAAAACTTTCTTGGAAGTCCTATGGTTCCTTTTTATGGATCGTAACCTCGATGCCAAGTTTTTAACAACTGTGTTATATGGAGAAAAAGTTCAAATTTATTTAGGCAAAGATTAACGCTACCGTAATAACGGATTCGGTCTGACACTCCGTGAGTCCTCAAATAAGGTTGACGTGAAATTTCCTTATTATTTTTTTTTTAATTTAAAAGTCGCAAACATTAAAAAAGTTTCTCGAGAGCAATGATATTAGCGCAATGGTTTTAGGAAGGTTAGACTTTTGAGGTTAGAGTTACTACTTGTTGGCTGGGCGGCCATACGGGATTCATACGTTGATGGGATTTATTTATGTCTGTTTATGTGTCATCCTCGGGACCCAGGAGGGCAGGAAAACTGTTAATGTTTTTGTTTTACATTACATACTTAATAATGAGTATTGCGAGTTAATAAAAGATACAGGGAACAGTTCGTTCCCAAATGCGCATCCTATTCAAAATTTGTCATAAAATGCTAAAGCGGTTAGTTGCAGTGGTTTTTCGATGATTCGGATTAATTAAAACTAAATTACTCTGTAAAGTAACAAATAATACTGTACTTATTGTTATCCATTTAAAAGATTGTCGTCTAAGGGGTAAATTTATTTTTTCTTACTACATTCAGTTTGTTATAGTCGAAACAAAAACTTGTGGAACCACATTACCTATTTTTTGATTACATTTTCTCGTAGGATCAAAATTAAAGCCATTATTTTGTACTATATTTATTCTCAGAATAAACTAGCTTTGGGTTTGTCGTACCGACAAACGGACAAAGTTTATTACGGTTATTGCAATACCACTTAATTTGTCACTTCGGTCTGCTTGAAACTGTCTTGGAGGTGCTATGGTTCCTTTTTATGGATCTTAACCTCGATGCCAAGTTTTTAAAGACTGTTTTACATGGAGAAAAAGTTCAAATTTATTTAGGCAAAAATTAACACTACGATAATAATGGATTCGGTCTGACACTACGTGAGTCCTCAAATAAGCTTGACGTGAAATTTCCTTATTATTTTTGTTTTAATTAAAAAGTTGCAATGATTAAAAAACCTTCTCGAGATCACTGACATTAGTGTAACGATAATCTTTTAATAGACGCCGCCCAATGGTTTTACGAAGGTTAGATTTTTGAGGTTAGAGTTGCCACTTGTTGGCTGGGCGGCAATACGGGTTTCGTACGTTGATGGAATTTATTTATGTCTGTTTATGTGTCATCCTCGGGACTCAGGAGGGCAGGAACTGTTAATGTTTTTGTTTTACATTACATCTGTCCATAATTTTTACATTAAATTACTTAAAAATGAGTATTACGAGTTAATAAAAAAGACAGGGAACAGTTCGTTCTCAAATGCGTATCGTATTCAAAATTTGTCATAAAATGCTAAAGCGGTTAGTTGCAGTGGTTTTTCGATGATTCGGATCAATTAAAACTAAATTACTCTATAAAATAACAAATAATGCTGTACTTATTATCCATTTAAAAGATTGTCGTCTAAGGGAGGCAGCGGGTAAATTTATTTTTTTCTTACGGCATTCAGTTTGCTATAGTCGAAACAAAAACTGGTGGAACCACATTACCTATTTTTTAATTACATTTTCTCGTAGGATCAAAATTAAAGTCATTATTTTGTACTATATTTATTCTCAGAATAAACTAGCTTTGGGTTTATCGTACCGACAAAGGGACAAAGTTTATTACGGTTATCGCAATACCACTTAATTTGTCACCTCGGTCTGCGCAAAACTTTCTTGGAGGTCCTATGGTTCCTTTTTATGGATAGTAACCTCGATGCCAAGTTTTTAAAGACTATTTTATATGGAGAAAAAGTTTAAATTTTTTTAGGAAAAAATTAACGCTACCCTAATAACGGGTTCGGTCTGACACTACGTGAGTCCTTAAATAAGCTTGACGTAAAATTTTATTATTATTTTTTTTGAATTAAAAATGTCAAAACTTTAAAAAATTTTCTCGAGATCACTGATATTAGTAGAACGGTAATCTTTTGATAGACTCCGGTTTTACGAAGGTTAGATTTTTAAGGTTAGTGTTACTACTTGTTGGCTGGGCGGCCATACGGGATTTGTACGTTTAGGGATAATTTTTGTTTTATGTCTGTATATGTTTCGTCACTTTCGTCCTCGGGGACCAGGAGGACAGGAACTGATGTTTTTGTTTTACAATGCTTCTGTTCATCATCAACTTGAGTTAACTCATAAAAAAGACGGAACAGTTCAGTCCCAAATGCATCCTATTCAAACTTTGTCATAAAAATGCTAAAGCGGTTAGTTAAATAATAGTGTACTTATTTATAACAACAACTAAAACCCATTCTGATATCCAGATAATGAACTTAAAAGACGTATCGTTGGGGAGAGCATCACTCTGTACTATGTTGCCAGTTCTGCGTGTTAGTAATGAATTATAGGATGTATACAATACATATGTCCTCCTTTTGGGAGGTGCGAAATCGCTGTTAACATAGAAAACGTGTAACCTAAGCTTGGTCAATTGATCGCAAACGTATCCGAACCTAGGCGTGTCCGGACTGGTCAGACTCCGTTCGCGATTATTAGACGATTAGGCTAACACCGATATCAACCTTTCAAAAAGAGGAAAAGAAGTTATAATGTGTCTAAAAATAAAAAATAAAAATATATTTTCAAAACACAATTACTCAAAAAAGTTGTTTTCACAATTTGGTTTTAGTATATGCGGTTAAGTTACATAAGATTGGTAAATACGGCTACAAATTTCGACTACTTACAAGAATATAGAGTTATTTTGCAACGAAAACTAAAGAAGAAATGTTTAAAGCTGACCCCTGACGCAGTGTTGCCATTTGTGCAGAGTTGACCCTCTCTCCCCAACGTTCCGTCTTAAAAATGTCGACTAGGGGAGGCAGCGGCTAAATTTATTTCTTTATTACCGCATTCAGTTTTCCAAAAACTGTTTGAACCACATTACATATTTTTAAGTAAGAAATTCTCATAATATAGGATCAAAATTAAAGCTTTGTATTACAATTATCCTCAGAATAAACTGGTTTTGCCTTTCTCTTACCGAAAATTCCATCCGATGATCGCAATACCGCTATAGCCCTCTTAATTTGTCACCGCGGTCGGTGTTAAACTTTTTTGGTTTCGTTTTTATAGATCGTAACTCGCAAATCGCATCGAGCGATAGTTTTTAAAGACTTTTATATGGAGAAAGTTTGAATTTATTGAGAAAAAGTTACAAACATTAAATAACTTTTCAGAGATCAATGGCTTTAGTGTAAAGAGCCAACTTTAACTTCTCACACATCATAAAATTATCATCGATATTGTTTTAGAAATGGCTGTTCTAGGGTAAGGCATATTTTTTTTGAAATTTTGGATGTTTCGTCAAAAGAACTTCATAATTGCATCTTATATGTTGAGAGCTAACAGGTACTATTGCTGTGGGAAACATTATAACACACAGGTTCTTCATTATTTGGGAGAGTGAGCACTGGGTAAATATAATATTTTTGTAGATCTTTTAATTCCAACGTTGAGGTAATATGTGTTTTGGATTGCATTTGTTTCATTTTCACCTCAGTTTTGTTACATTGAAACCATCATCTTATTACAGTGAAACCTCTCCTTGCGGACACCTTCTTTAAGCGGGCACTCCTCTTACGCGGACAAATTTGTTGGAACCAAGCTTTTGCCTATTTACTTAAATACTTAAATTCACTCCTATAACCGGACACTCTAATAACCGGACGCGGACAGTTTTTTTTCGTTGAAAAATTCTGAAACCTCCCTTAACCGGACGCGAACCTTTGACAACGGGACGGAGCGCTGCAAGATATGAGCATAAATATTATGTAGTATGTTGGCTACAACGCACTCTGCAGCCGGGAAACTACATCTTTCCGTTTTAATGTCATATTTACAACATATTTTATTCGGCGGGACGGCTGCTGCTTTAAGAATAAATATATATTAAAATTTCGAAGTTCTCTCTCTTAAGCGGACACCTCCAAAGAGCGGACAAAATCGACGAAATTGTGACTGTGAAGAAGGTGTCACATAAAAATCTTGCTTTTTTTCCAAATGATTTGACACAGTCTCAAAAAAAATCTCAAGCCTATTATTTTTGTTATTTTTCTTTCATTAATACACAAAATATATTTTATTTTACACAAATTTTCCTTAAAACCTAACAGCGAATTCATCTTCCACTGTGGATCTTCTACATCTTAGTTCTATAGCGATCATTAAACAGAAGTGAATGTTGACTACAAAGAAGTTTAAGTAGCGGAACAAGTAAAGGAGAAAAATATTAATTTAACGGATCATATATATATATTTCTTCTATCTCAAATCGAGAGCGTTTTTTTAGTGTTTTAAATATACAGGGTCCCTGATAGTATATTATTGCCTAAACGATATCAACTGTTTCCATACTCATAAGCGATCCTGTATACAATTTCTTTTATATTTAGGTTCAAGAATTTATTTCATTATTTTGCATGCTGCTACTCGCCTTTGCTTCGCTTTCTTTCTGTATTATGCTGCTTTGCATGTTAGCATGATCTGTTTATTCTATGCTTTGTAATATACATAGCATTAGATTCAGGTGAAATTTTATAAATCTACACAATAATATTAATATAATTTTTGATTCTTGGACTTTAGATCCCTCACCACTGCAGCTCTCAGTTTTGGAAATAACTGGTTGCATACTTCTAATCTTGGTACTGTTAGGTGCCATCGGATTTTCATGGTATTTTTGCTTCAAGAGGAACGATAAAAAGAGAGGTAAGAAGCTAAGTAAGATTTTTGGTTGTATAAAGATTGCGGATACTACCAAAGCTCGAAGGTTTTTAAGTTTATAACTGTATAAAACTATTATAAAACACTTATAAGCTCTTAGGTTTTATATTTGTTTTCATGACTTTTTTAATGCCTTATATATACGTAAGAACAATTCAAAATACTTCAAAGTCCATTATATAGCTTCTGGTAAATTTATGGTTTTATAGTGGTTGCTAAAGCGTTTTTATATTTGTTTCAACCATGTGATCATGTATAGCGAATAAACAAATACAGTGTGTTTTCTTTATCTGCTTAAAACATTTGATATACAAAGTTTGTATGTATCTTATAGCAATATCTGTCTTATTATGATACGCCTAGGCTTTTGTAATGTGACTAGGCGTATGGTAATACTACCTAAATACATAAGAATATTACTATTTGACTGATAAGTTCAGACGTAATCTCCTTGCATCGCCCCTCATTCAATTTATGCTATTTTTAGGTTTCCATCAGCACCTTAAACCTGCCGATGACAGTATCGAAGCGCCGGATCACCCAATTTTGAGCAAAGGGGTCAGCTTAAAACACATGATAGAGATGACAACTAGTGGAAGCGGATCAGGTATGTCAGTAGTGGTTAGGTTAAAAATATTCGACTGTAATTATGTTACAGTGGAAATCGAGGTTAGGTTTTTTCGAAGTTTAATTAAGGTGATAGGGACTGAGCCTAGGTACTGATTTTTTTAAAAATAGCGAGCATGTTTTTTTTACACTGTGAAATTTTACCGATGAAATTATGTTTATTTTTTATTATCCTTGCATCCATCCATTCCATCTGTGAATTCTGCATAATTTATAATTACACATAAAGAGCGAATTACGTAATTTATTCTCGAATAGAAACAGAATTTAGGACTTCCATTGTCTTCATTGATTTTAAAGACGACGTTTAGGTTAAAAAGGGTTCATCCCACCGACATTTTTTTCAGTTCCATAGCTTAAAGCGTTACTTAATATAATCGTAATATAACGTAATAAGGAACACTTTAGGCTAAGTAACGAAAAAAAAAGTGGGTGCGATGGGCTATAAGTATCTCTAACCGTTATCAAGTCTCAACATTTGTTGGATATAATTCAACCATTACAGGATGGGTCCGAATCTTTTGTCAAAAACTCGGAATATTTTGTCGAGATTTTAAAAAGGATCGAATTAGATCCCGACGGTGCTTTTGTAAGTTTTGATATAGAAAGTTTTTACAACAAAGTGGCAATAAATGAGTCACTCAGTATCATCAAAAGCAAATTACACACTGATGATATACTTCACGAGAGAACAACGCTATCGGTGGAGAGTTACTCTTGCTTTCAGTTAAAAGAAAAGTTTTACCCGCAAACTTTAAATGGGTTCGTCTCTTTCGCCAGTGGTAGCAAACATCTACTGTGGAGTGGTTCAAGAACCATGCGATCAACATAGCAATTATTATTATATGGCCGGAAAATGATGACGAACTGCAGAATTTTCTTCACTATCTTAACGGTATTCGAACAACAATCAAATGCACAAGGGAAATTTAAAAAGATTCGGCCTTATCTTTTTTGGGTGTTCTTGTCAAACGAATAGACAGAAACATTCAAACCACTATATATAGGAAACCTACACATAAGTGACATTAACTTAATTTATGGTCTAATCATTCTTTTGCTACAAAATAACTAGTTAAAAGAAGTTATTTATTTAAGAGGCGTCAATATTTGTAGTAATAATGAAGAATTAACCACAGAAATCTACAACATTAAAAAGGACTTACAAAAAAAATGGTTATTTTGGGAAATTAATAAACTCAACGATCTCTAAAATTAAAAACAAGCCAAATGTAGCAAGTATAAGCAAGGCGAATAGCCAAACACTATAATATAGTAAAGTTCGCATATCGCTGCTTTGCTTTGATAGTGGCACAACTAAAAAAAATTGCGTTTTTGCGTTTTCTGTTTTGCCCCTTATCATTTTCATAAAATATTTTTACCACAAAATTTTCCTTATTGTCTATTTCAAGCATGGGTAAGTTATTGATTGATTTAATTAAAGCAAAAAAAATATATAAATATTTGCCTTTGCCATTATTTTTAAAAAGAGTTTCCTGAAAATTATCATTTTTAGTTATGCCACTATCAAAGCGAACTCGCTTATAGCAACCCAGTTCAAAAAACCCAAAAAAAAATTACTTAGTTATACAATAGTCTATATGTCTTCTAATAGTAAACATCGGATATAGCGAACCAGTTTCCGTGCAATCTTCGAGTTCACTATATCCGGAGTTTACTGTATTAAAACAATATTTTTATCGAGAAATACGATAACAACGAGTTTTGTAACTTAAAAAAAAAACAGAAAATGCCTCAAATAATAAGGAATGCATTTACCGAATCTCTTGTGAGTGTGGCAAATCATATGTAGGTGAAACGAAAACGACTGGATTGTTTAGTTCACACTTGAAAATGGTTAGTGATACTGATAACACCATTTCATATAATTTTTGAGATAACAATTTGACAGATCAGCTGTTAACCATAACAAATAGCATAGGCCAACGAAAAAAAGTTGTCAAAAGTTGTCTCAAAAATAATGAAAAGAACTGTACTAACCAAAACGTCGTGTTTCAAAAATCTTTTTATACTTAATCATTGTCTACGAGTTTCAAACAAAGAGTCGTTTCTTGAATCCTAGGTAGCATACGTGACCTACGCACGAATCACGTGGGTCATGTTAGATATTTACCTGCGTATCGTGCTTGTCACTGAAGTTCCTAACTCTATTTCCAATGTTATTTTTAAGGTCTACCATTGTTAGTCCAGCGCAGCATAGCCCGTCAAATTCAGCTAATCGACATAATTGGCCAAGGACGGTATGGCGAAGTTTGGCGTGGCCGATGGAGGGGCGAGAACGTCGCTGTCAAAATCTTCAGTTCCAGAGAGGAACGTTCATGGTTTCGAGAGGCAGAGATCTATCAGACAGTGATGCTGCGGCACGATAATATACTTGGGTTTATTGCTGCCGATAACAAAGGTAAGATATACAAATAAAGATCGTACATATTTGCATAGTAAGTTAGTTGTTTTATACCATCTAAAAATAAATGTTTTAGCGGAAAAAAAGACTACTGTTTGCTCCCAGAACTATGGCATTTTTGAGTGAAAATTAAAAGAAAATGTAAAAATAAATATTTTAATTTTAAGAAAGTACAACGTTACTAAATGTTTATCAAATTTCGTAAAATATGTGAGGAAAAATCAAAAATGAAGAAACCATAATTTTTTTGTCGGAAAATTTTAGGGTTTGTACAAAAATGATCTATACGAAAGAGGATCTTTTTAATAAGTACGAGGGTAAATTAAGCTTTTTTCCCACGAAAAGTTTTTTAATTACTTCATGAAACCATGAAACTGGTCACTTTAGTAATTAATTGCGCACGAACATTTCTACATTCTACAAGAACTTTTCCTGCGGAAAGACGGGTCTTGGCTTTCTGCAGTGCCACCTCTCCAGGGTTCTCGGCCAAATTTTTTGTAAATTTAATAGCCTATAAATAAAATTAAATTCCTAAAACGTTTTTAGTTGGTACCTATTGCCAAGGCTATTTGGCCACACTTTTATATATCCTTACCTATATTTTTTTCGATCATATTAATACAAAATGTATAGTTCTCTCCTTAAGCTTGATAAATTGGAAAAAAAACTTTTGACTTGAAGTAATTTTAACTTTTTTTTTTGACCTTCCCCACCATTTTTGTATAATTATTCCTCAGCATCTGGGAAACATCTCCACATATTCTCCGCCAAAATCCCCCTTGAGCTTCGCTAGATATAAGGCCCCAAGGATCCTATAAATCAGTTTTTTGCAGTTTTCTCTAAAACTAATAACTTTTAAAAAAAGCTTAAAGATAAAAAATACGCAGAATCATTCGATCTATAATATAAAATTAAGAAGGAAACCTAACCTAAAATTTTAAAAAATATATTAAATTTTTTTATTTTTTTTTCCGACCCTGTAGTTAACTTGTTTTAAAATGTTAATACTTTGTAATATGAAGCTTGATCCCCACATGTACAAAGCACCATGTGCTTAAATTTAGTTTTTGTTTTTCTAAAGTTAAACAACTTTAAGTAAGGGTTAGGCCAATGGTCAATAATAGCCGGGGGGATTTAGAAATAAATATTTTGTACAATTAAGACGTATGACAAAAAAAGCATATATAAAAAAAGTTCAAGTTCTGGGTGGAAACAGCTTTAAAATATGCGCAAATGTGCACACTTTTATTATATTTGAAATTCCAGCTAAAGTGCTATTGATAGCAAAAATAGTGTTTCACTAAACTTTAATGGGACAAAAGAGTTTGCACAAACTAAATGTAACCTAAGGGTAGTTTTTTAAGGGTTTTAAATTTTAAACATAGGTACATAAAGTTTTGCCTAATAGTCGTTTTATCATGATTTTTCCCCAAATATATTTATATATACTAAAAGCTTTAGTTTTTACGATAACTAAAAAAAGTAATTTATCCATGTACATATAGCCTAGTTTTTGACAGCCCTGGCGAAAAATAATGACTTAAAAATCTGAAAATTGCAGATTATTACGAGTATTTGATAAAACGTTATATAAATACCTTTGTTTATATTTGTTAACCCTTAATAAACCATCCTTATGTTCCATTTATTTTGTGTAAATCCCTTTGTCACATTTAAGTTTAGTCAAACACTATTTTTCCTAAATTTCTTAAAAATTGCTTTAATATCTGTTAGTCTGGAATTTTAAATAAAATAAAAATACGCGCATTTTAACTCTATTTCTAACCAGAAATTCAGTATTTTTAATATTACGCTTTTTTTTCTCCTACAGTTCATAATTGTATAAAAAATACATTTTCAAAATCCCATTGCTGGTCCGGCTGGTATTAATCATTTTCCTAACCTTTACTTAAAGCTGTTTAACTTTAAAAAACAAAAACTTAATTGTAGTAAATGGTGTTCGGTACAAGTGGGGATCAAGCTTAACATTATAAAGTATTAACATTTTAAAACAAGTTACCTACAGAGTGGGAAAAAAATTAAATACTTTTTAAAAAATATATTTTAAAATGTTGGGTTAGGTTTTTTCTTAATTTTATAATATAGATAGATGGATTGATTTTGATTGACGTATTTTTTCTCTCTTGACTTTTTTTGAAAAAGTTATTAGTTTTCGAGAAAATCGCAAAAACTGATTATTAGAACCGAGGGGGAATTCGCTACCCCAAAAAACGTACAGTGATTTCCATTTTTAAAGGTATTTCCAATGATTACTAGTGATTCCCAGATGATTGCCAATGATTCCCAGGTGATTACCAGCGATTCCCAGGTGATTTCCAGCGATTCGCAGGTGATTCCCATGTGATTCCCAGAAAAATGTACAGTGATTACCACCCGCGAATTTCCCCTCGGTTTAGGAAAAGTCGGGAAAACGCGTTAAATGTTTTGGAAAACTCCAGAAAACTCTGAAAATGTTCAGGAAAACTGGACAAGTTCAGGCAGGGCTATCAAAATGGACGGGCCACGATCCTCCACTTTGTTGACGTCACATCCGGGGCTGATTTTTTTTTGATGGTCACGTTACGACACAGCTGATTGTCTTTAAAATTTTGAAGTTGGAATGACGGTTCATGGATATTTGATTTTTTGTTAAATAAAGCCGTTTTTGAGATTATTTTTACTTTATTCTGGCAGAACAATTTTTTTTAAATGTATAGTAAGCCCTAATTTTTCATAGCCGCTTCATTAGCTCACACAAAAATTAAGTTTAAAGCAGAAGCGAATGTGACAATCACATATGACAAAGTCAAATAAATACATGTCAAATATAACAGTTGGCATGTGGTACATGGCGAGTAATTTGAATTCAAAATAAATAATGCTAAATCTTGAAGATTTTAACCTTTTAATCATGTTGCTTCCTTACAAACCTTTGGTGGAATATCGGGATGGTGTCTGAGAATATTTCACTGAAATTTTGCGGAAATCTGTAGTGCCATTTTGAAAATATCATAAAAAAACGTCTGACCTCCCATAAGACCCAATGTAAAATTCAGCCCCGGGAGAACAGCTGATTTTTTCAGGGTCGTGACCTCTATTTTTGTGTTGGCCTTGGTTCAGGAACAGTCCAGAAATGTTTGGACATCTTAGGCAAAGTATGTAAATGTTTAGGAAAAGCCTCAAAAACTCGGGAAATGGCCAGGAAGAATATGCTAAAGTTTAGAAAACTCATAGAATGTTCTGGAAACCCCTGGAAATATTTAGAATAAGTATGGAAAGCTTGGGAAATGTTCTGGAAATCTTCAGAAAAAAATCTTGAAAATCTCGGAAAATATTCTGAAAAACTCTGGAAATATTCAGGAAAAGTATGAAAAATACTAGAATTTTTTTAGAAAAGTCCTGAAAGTTCTAGAATAGTTTAGGAAAAGTATGGAAATGTCTGGTAATACCCTGCAAAAAATTGGAAAAATTCTGGAACAGTTTGGAAATGTCCATAAATGTTAAGGAAAATTATGGAATACTCAGAAAAAGTAGGGAAAAGTCTGAAAGTTTCCTAAAAATGTCTGAAATTGTTAAGAACAAGTCTGAAAATATTTACGAAAAATATGGAAAACTCTGGAAAAGTTCAGGAAACGTCTGAAAATTTTTGGGACAATGTCCAGGAAAAGTCTGGAAGGAAACCTCTGGAAATGTATGGAAAAGTTTTGAAATGCGCTAAAAAAGTTTAAAGAATTTCAGGAAAGGCAGAAAATCATCAGGAAAATTCTGAAAATGTTTATGAATACGACCCTGAAGATAAGTTTATTTCACAACTTTTTTTTGTGATTACTAAAAATCTAAAAAATATACAATATTGCGATTAAAATAAAACTTATTTTATGTTTATTTCTAAGTTGACCATTAAAAGTATTGTCTGTTTCCTTTTCCTACAAGTCTGCTGACGGATACCTACATTAAATTGAAGTTTGGCATGAAATTGTCGGAAATTATATTTTTCTTTTTATTTTATCTTCTAATTTAGTTCGTTTAATGTATAAGATGTTCCATTATTTAACGTTCACAAAATATTTTAAGATTTAAGCACAAACACTGAAAACTACGCACAGCAAGAATATTGTAGCAGTAAAATACAATGTGTGTTCATAACCTTAAAATGCCAATGATTCCCAGTAATTCCCAGGGATTGCCAGTGATTCCCAGGTAATTTCCAGTGATTCCCAGCGATTCCTAGGTGATTCTCATATGACTCCCATGTGATTCCCAGAAATATGTACAGTGATTACCACCCGCGAATTCCCCCTCGATTAGAACACTTAGGGCCTTACCTATAATATTAATTACATAAAAATCCAACTTGCACCTGTTTTCTTTTCCAGGTGAATTCCTAATATGACTGGGCTAATAAAGTTCGGTCCATCGGTTAGAGATTTCGATACACCTTGTATTATGCATTTAGAATTAAAAATATTTATAATGGTGGTGGAAGCATGGATTTATGCACTGAATGTCCGAAGGGTTCCATTCTTTATAGAGTTTTTAAAAATAACTTTCTTGTTTATTTCAGATAATGGCACATGGACTCAATTATGGCTGATCACCGACTACCACGAGCACGGTTCCCTCTTTGACTTCCTGGACAGGAATACCATCGACACCACTAATATGATCCGAATGGCTTTGTCTATCGCCACTGGTTTGGCTCACCTGCATATGGACATTATGGGTACACAAGGTATGAAAAATATTTCGGTGTGGATTAAAGGGTTCGCGGAGTATTACCTACTAATCCGGTGCCATAGCGTCAAAAATTGGCCTCCGTGGGATTTTTGATGAAGGTATGATGACACCTGTTTTAATCAATTATTAATAATCCTACCAAAACTGCCTGACCTGTTAACAGCAAGAGCAACAAAACTTGTCACACGTATCGGCATTCAATGATGATTCTTCAACTGTCAAAATATATTAACTATATGGCCCTTAATTTTACATTTCCAACAGGTAAACCGGCAATTGCCCACAGAGACCTCAAATCGAAGAACATCCTGGTTAAATTGAACGGTACATGCGCCATTGGCGACTTGGGATTGGCTGTCAGACATGACGTGACAACTGACACTGTTGACATACCGCTAAACAATCGAGTCGGAACTAAGCGATATATGGCTCCAGAGGTAAGAAGCAAGAGATTATGAACCAATTATAATTGAAAAAAAAATACTTTTCGTCCCCAACACACAATAAATGAATTCGTGATGGATCTGATATCTTCCTAGCCCATTAGCACACTGTAGGCTCCACTCTGTATTAGCATTGAAAAAAGTTTTTGTAAATATCTCAGAAACGAAAGCTATTACAAAGGTTTTGGTGGCATAAATTATTGAGAAAAATTCTATATTCCGAAAACCGCATATTGATACAATGCTTCGTTACAAAGTTTTTTTTTCAATTTTATTTTTTAACCGTCAAAATGTGCCCCCATAGTTTATCGTAAAGAACAAATAAAAAATCGTCCAAGATCATGAAAAAAAATCAAAAATGACAAGAAGAAAATCGAAGTTTTTATAACGCCCCTTTTTTTTTGATTTTGTCCGGTTTTGATAAAAGACGTTGTTATAAACTTCGATTTTGCTCTTGGCTTGTTTTAATGAATGACGTTTTTGATAATGTCTTGTTATTAATAATTCCGTTTTTGACATTGGACTGTTATAACGTTTCCTTTATGATCCTGGACGATATTTTTATGTCATTTATGACAATTGATAGAGATTCGTCAAGAAACTCATTATCGTAACTAGCATTAATGAATTTTGACCAAAATCTAATCAGCTCGTTCCAGTGTCAGACAGAGACGAACACACAGACGGATAGACGTCACGATATATTTTTTGCTGCGCGGACTAGGAAGGTAAAAAGTTATTCCCATCCTGAATATGTCATTTGGAATTGATGTGATATTTATTAAAATGTGTGTAACAGGTATCTTAAAAATTTAATGGTTCTTTTGTACTTAGATACACTAATTGATCTAAAATTATTTTTACTGGTTGTAAGAGTTGTCGCTGATTATATTTTATTTACATTATTTTGGTAACTTGCTCAAAAATATGAATAATAAATACGTCGTGTTAAAGCTCTGTTATGTACAGGGTCATTGGTTATATTTGCGTGGCCTTTAATGAGGAGATAATGAAGTAGATAAAAAAAACTTTAAATACAGAAGTTGCATAATTTTATCCATACTATCTTTTGGACTATGTCAGAATTGTCACATGCCATTCTTGATGTTAAATTTCGACAGCAATTTTCTTAAGTTGAGGGGAACACACTGTATATTCTTATCAGAATTAAAGATTTTTACCCTGATTTCAAAAATTTATAGATTGTTGACAGTTGATTGGCCGTTTTTAAGTTATATTAGTTCTAATTTAATGTTAAAGTGCACAATGATAATTTGTATCCTAAATATGTATTACCAAACTACATGTTTTTAAAATCAGGGGAAATACGTCTTTCGTTAAGACAAAAAAAATGCTGGGTATTCCCTTTAACTTAGGGAAGTTGCTATCATAATTTGATATAAGGAAAGTCATCTGACATACATCAATTCCTGATAAAGGAAACTCAAATATAACTAATGATCCTGTACACAATTTTTAGGGATACAAATGTAAGCCAACTGACAACCATACACTGTAGGCCCATATTTCCTTGTCTTTCGTTCACACCTACTCGGCATGTGTATCGGGGGTTTTAACCTGTAGCTATTCTTTGTACGGTATGAAAATAATATTGCAAGGGAACTTCTGTCCATCTATCTTTTTCATATGTTCGGTCTACTGTGCAAGAAACAAATATTTACGATTCAAATGACTTGGGCTTTCCCAAATTGATATTATCTTATGTGATCTGTTCTAGATATTCTCATTGACCTTCTTCTTCTTTCCATTTTTGTTTTGTATTTTTCTGTTACGCGACAAGTCTCTATTCCATACAACAGCGTGCTTTCCACCATTGTTTCATATATGTTAAATTTTACATTCCTTTTTATATCTCTGCTTCATAATATACTTTTTTCCAGTTCTTTACAGTCTGTTCCTGTCTTATCAAATGTGACACCCAAGTATACATACTCATTATCTAGTTCCAATTCACTGGATTCATTTCCAATACATAAGTACTGTGTCTTGTCCACATTCACTGTTAATCCCCACTTTTGGTATTCTTCCATTAACTTTCTCATCATATACTCCATGTCTTCTTTATCATTAGCTACAATTACTTGGTCGTCAGCAAACTGTAGTCTGTAAATGGTAAATCGGTCGTTAAGTTGTATTCCCATGCCGTGCACTTTACGTTTCCAGTTTTTTAGAGCTAATGCGATATATATTTTAAAAGGAGTTGGAGAGATACAACATCCCTGTTTAAATCTTTTGTTACCGGGAATTCTTTTAAAAGTCGATTTCCAATTTTAATTTTAGATTTTCACCCTTTGTATAGTTCTCTTATCGCTTTTATGTATGTATGGTTGATATTAATCAGCTCTAACACTGTCCATAGTTTACTGGAACGGTATCATATGCTTTTTGTAGGTCCACAAAGGTTACATGCGTCTCTATATTTCTGGCGCTCCTTTTCTCAATTACTTGTTTAAGACAAAAAACATTATCACTACAAGATCTGCCTGCACGAAACCCACTTTGCTCTTCTTCTTCTTGTTCATGAAAATCATTCTCTATTAGATCTCTAAGAATCCTACCGTAGAATCTACTTAGAGTACTGGTTACTGAAATTCCTCTGTAATTGTTGCAATCCAGCTTGTTTCCTTTTTTATGTATTGAAGATATGAATGCAATTTTCCAATCATCAGGTACTGGATGTCCGTTTATGCATTGATTGATAATATATGTGAGATTTTCGATTAGTTTCTCTGATCCACATTTGAGCATTTCAGCATATATTCCTCCAGGTCCGCTAGCTTTTCCGGATTTGAGCTTTTAATACTATTCTTTATCATTTCTTTTTCGATGATTAGTTTCTGACTCCTTCTTTTCATCATTTAATAGAAAGTGGGCAGAGAACGTGCCTTGCTGCCAAATCGCGTTAATATCCTAAAAATGACTCGAATCTAGGGAAGTTTGTAGAGTTTACAAGATTGACCTGTTTTTAAACAGGTTCTTGATGAAACAATGAGCATCGATCAGTTCGACTCGTTCAAGAGGGCCGACGTCTACGCGTTGGGCCTGATATTTTGGGAGATAGCTAGGCGGTGCAACGTGGGTGGTATCTATGATGAGTACAACTTGCCATTCTATGATATGGTTCCGAACGATCCTACCATTGAGGAGATGCGACGGTGAGTTTTCTTTAAAAGTATATTGGTATTTTAAGGTAATTAATGTTTTTAAAGCCATCTTACCTTTGAAAACATGTTTTTATCAACCATGACGTAATAACGAATTTATAAGGAAATGAATGCAGACAGGATTGGCAATGCAATCGTATAATCTGTAAAACAAAGGTTGAAAAAAATTGATTTTTTTGAGAACCATCACACACCGATTTTACTAATTTGAGCCGCGTTTTGTGGGGAAAAGTAGCGCTTTTCTATAAATTAAAAAAAAAACTAAAACGTTTTCGAAAAATAAGAATAAACACGCCATTTTGAAGAATCAAGTATAATTCTGTCCACCATCTTAAATTTTAAGATGGCGATAAACTTTGATCATGATCTTTAAAAAGAAATCAAATCTATCCAAGATGTTCTTTATTTCATTCAAATCGGTTCGGTAGTAATGAATTTATAAGGAAATAAATACAGACATGATTGACAAGGCAATCGTATAATATGCAAAACAATGGTTGAAACAAAAATATTTTTTTTAGAACCACTAAACCGATTTTGCTGAGTCATACCTTGTTGTGCGTGGCAAGAATGCAGCTTTCTTACTAATTTAAAAAAATTATAAAAACATGTTCGCAACACAAGAATAAACGAGCATCTTTGAAGGGTACAATTACATTCGTCCGCTATCTTGGATTTTGCGATGGCGGACAAAAAAATAATTTAATCAAAACTCTGATCCATTCTCTGCCAAGTGCAGTTTATACCACTAAAATCGATTCTATAGTTAAAAAGATATCATTGTCCGGTTTTTTTGGCCCACTCGGTACAAAAACACCTAAAAGACATAATACATACGCAGATACACACACAACATAAAGTCAAGTTATGGTTTCTAAAATCCTATGTGAAACACAGAAAAAATGAATCGGTATGAGTAATTCCACGCCAAATTATCCAACGGGGAAAGCTGCTATGTCACGAAAAAAATCAAAATTTTGATAACATGTATTAGTGTCCTTGGGAATACCAAAATAACAAATTTTTAATGTCGCCTCCTGTATTTTACAGGCCACTTTAAAAGTAAAAAAAGAAGAACATCAGTTGTGGCCTTATTTTTTTTTTATTTCTAATGTATTAAATCTAATGTAAAAACAAATTTGACGGAAAAAGTCTTTAATAGAAATAAAATTTCGGACTTCCATTGTCTTTATTTATTTTAAAAACACGACGTTTCGGTTAGTAAGTATCTCTAACCGTTATCAAGTGTAAACTAAACTCTAGTCTTTAGGCTACTACTTATACGACTTGGTGTGCAGTCAGGTGTGACGGCCCGCCCCCTTTTTAATCCTAAGACGCCTGTTTTCCTTAAGGAGTGGTTTCCATATGTTTGGTATGTCCGTGCTTGGTTGACTGAAAACTTCTTTATTCTGCATTATAAACCCAGCTTCAATAAACTTTCGTTTTCGCCAATGCGACTCCTTATGTAAAACTTTAGCTTCTGACCACTGAATCCTGTGATCATTTGACCATGCATGATCTGCTAAACCGGATTTTTCAATATCCCCTAATTGGGTACTTTTTAGATGTTCATTTACTCTAACCTGAAGAGGGCGTTTCGTTTCACTTACATATGATTTACCACACTCACACGGGATTTGGAAAATACATTCCTTATTATTTGAGGGATTGTCTGGTTTTGTTTTAGTTACAAAACTTCTTATCGTATTTCCCGAAGAAAATACTGTTTTTATATTATAGTTTTTAGCTATTCGTCTTATGTTTTCTGAAATCCCTTGAACATATTGAATGTTAATAACACCTAACGGATTATTATTTTGAGAATTTGGTACATTTACTTTGTTTTTAATTTTATATATCGTTGAGTTTATTAATTTCTCGGAATAACCATTCTGTTGTAAGTCCTTTTTATTGTTGTTAATTTCTGTGGTTAATTCTTCATTATTACTACAAATATTTACGGCTCTTAAATACAAACTTCTTATAACTCCTTGTTTTGTAGCAACAGAATGATTAGACTTAAAATTTAGGTACTGTCCCGTGTGTGTAGGTTTCCTATATACAGTGGTTTGAATGTTTCTGTCTAATCGTTTGACAAGAACATCCAAAAAAGGTAAGGCCGAATCTTTTTCAATTTCCATGGTGCACTTGATTGTTGGTCGAATACCGTTTAAATGGTGTAGAAAATTCTGTAGTTCGTCTTCATTTTCCGGCCAATGTATTTTTTATTCAGTTCGCAAAAGGAAAAATAATTATGTATAAAAATCATCATCAGGGGTTCTTATTTATAGCCACATACTGTTTTGTGTGACATCCTAGTTTGTTGGTTCAAGTCCCATCTTCGTACACCGTCGGCATTTTTAACTAATTAGTTTGTTACTTTGGTAAATGAAATGGTTCAGGTTAAAAGTGACGTACGCAGGAGGGAGGGAGGTTGGGGGCCTAATCTTTCCAAAGCCATTAAATAACTTCTAATAAATATCGAATTTTTCTGAAAGAAATAATAAATGATTTTCCAGGACTTTGCTTTTACTCAAGCCTCCTCTCCCAACCACCTTGGAAAATTTCTGCATACCTCACTGGGCATTAAAAAAACTAACTACTAAACTAACGCATGGTAAAAGTCCATGTGATGCGTTTGGAGGTACTGTGAAACTATTTGTTTTACATTAAAATCTCAAACAAACAACAACTGGACACCATTCTTTCACTCCTCTGGATAATTTAACTATAGATGCTAAATTTACATCAAAAAAATTTGTTCGGTTTCTGAAATTATAGAACTCAACTTCTTTTCCGATTTTTAAAATATGACAGTAGATAACTACTACAAAAGTAAATAACCTTTTAAAAAATTGATGTAGTGACCTTATGGAGAGAGTTTAAACCATAATTTAGAGAACACTGCTCATATGAATAAACTTTACCTTCTGATAAACCTTAATTTGCAGGGGCCGATCTGGAAACTTCATTTGGGGGGGGGGGGAATATCATAATAAATATTTCACAAAACTATTTTGCGTAGTGACCAGGAGGTGTATTCTGTGTATGAAAACTAAGTAAAGTTTCAGTTTGGGGGGGGGGGGAATTTCCCCTTTTTCCCCTCCCCCATGTAATTCGTGATACAATTTAACATCACTAAAAATATTAAAATGACATTAAAAAAATGTGTAGTGACCTTAAGGATTACAGACCCAGATTTTTTATTATTGTTTTTAAAAGTATATGATACAGTGAAAAATTTAGCCTACCTGATTATCACCAGCAACCCGATAGACAGGGTCATTTTTGATGCTGAAGTTGAGGGATTTCCCAGACATTCTTAACTTCTTCGTGGAACTCCAATGTAACGTCTACTTTTTAAATATGTTTTATACAAGGAAGATATAGTCCTTGAGTATAGCTTTCCAAGACTTTATCAACAATTTAAGAAAACATTACATTTATACCCCAAAAAAATATGAAAACTTCGGGAATTTCTGCGTTTTCCTAAATTGCTCTAATCAAGCCAGTGTAAAAGATTTTGCTAAACGTCACATTTTTTTGAAAACTACTTTTATGCATGTTTTCAAAATTATCGGCTGATTTTTTTTAGGTGCTGTTTACTATGAGCATAATTTTTTTCTTTAAAGTCCCATTTTGCCCGTTTTTAGACTTTTCAAATGCTTGTACAACAGACTAATTGGATTTAAAAATCTAAAATTGTGCAAAAGTGGTTAAGCATAAGCTGTTTTATTTAGTAAGCATGATTAAAGAAAAAAATTAAATGTCAGAGCAACCTTTTTTTGTAAATTGGATGACTTGGCGTGGAATTGCTCGTATGTCAATTAGCTGGACAAACTATAGAAACAAAAAATAAATCAACTACATTTTAAAGTCATTCGCTAAATATTTGTCCACACTTTAAAAGCAGTGCAAAAGAAGGTATTTGTATTTATAATGTAATATAATTCCATGCCTTTATCTTTATACCCAACACCAACCAAAATCCGGACAACTCTCTTTTGCATAATAAATGTATTATTTGCTGCTGCACAGCACACACGCAAAATATAACCCCATATGACAATTTTGAGTGAATAAGACCTTATGACATTTTTTGTGAAGAACCATCGCGGTAGGCAATTTTTTTTCTCAATTTAGGATTTAATTTTTTAAGTACAGGATTCTTTATCGTGCTAGCACCATCTACGCTTTTAACACAGAACCATTCTTATAACGTCACTTCTTTTGCAATAAGCTTACAGGGCCTCTTTGGACTGTTTTTTTTTTTTTTTTTACGGGTATGCGCACTCGCAAGGAGATCCCTATCACGCTCGACAAGCGGCAAGTGCGCGGAAATGTTGGTGTGTGTTGGTTTTGAAACGGTTCAGGTTGTAACCTGCAGGGAAAACTGTCGCAGGGAGTTTATTCCACAGCGATGCTGTTCTCCAGAGATATGAATTCTGATATAATGAGGTTCTTGGTGCCTCTATTTTGACAGTAAATTGATGGTTACCGTCTGTTTGACGTGTTCGCCTAGTAGGTGCTACTCCCGGGGGGATCATACGTGCCAACTCTTTAGAGCATTTTCCGTGATAATACCTGTAGAAGAGAGAGAGATCGCCCACAGTTCTTCGATGTTCGAGACTATCCAAGCTACGGGTAAGTGCGGGGTCATTGATCAGCTTGATAGCTCGCTTTTGCACGGTGTTCAAAAGCATTAAGGTATGTTTGGGTGCCGCACTCCATATATGTGAGCAGTACTCCATAGTTGGTCGAATCTGGGCTTTGTAGAGTGTCAGCAGTTGGCTTGGTGTATACAGATGTCTTGTACGAAATAGCACCCCAAGCTTTTGGGACGCCCTTTTAGCTATATCTGCCACGTGACTGTGCCAAGACATGTTGGTCTCTGCAGTGACTCCTAAGATGTTCAACTGGCTCTGCAATGTGACAGCACTTCCAGATAGCATGATGTTTGGCTCACCGGTGCTGGTCTTTTTTGAAAACAGGGCTGCTTGGGTTTTTTGCGCGTTGAACTGTACAAGGTTTTTGTTGCCCCAGTCCTCTATTATCTCCAGGTCGTTATTTATCTGCGATATTTGAGTTAGTCTAAGATGATGGAATTCACGTGCGGATAGACACTGAGTGGGTGGTATGACTGAGGAGACTACATTGCCATCATCTGCAAAGCAATAAAGTGGATTTACTGTTTTATCTATGAGGTCATTTATGTAAATCAGAAAAAGTGTTGGCGAAAGGATTGCTCCCTGTGGCACACCAGCATTTATTTGGTAAGAGTTGGAGTTCCGGCCATCCAGTGCAACATAAATGGATCTATCCTTAATGTAACTTTCAAACCAAGTGCAAAGTCTCGGCGACAATCCCGTTGCTTTGAGCTTGTTGAGCAGATTTTCATGCCAGACTTTATCGAATGCTTTAGATATATCTAAGGCAATTGTTCTTGTTTCACCTCGCAACTCAATCGCTTTTTGCCATAAGTGAGTGACGTATGTAAGTAAATCGCCAGTTGACCTATATTTTCGAAATCCGTATTGCTTGTCGTTGATAATTTTGTATTTTTCCAAGTACTTGGTTAGGTGATTGTTCACAACTCTTTCCATTACTTTTGATATCACCGGAAGTAGAGCAATTGGTCTATAGTTTAACGGATCTGTCTTTTTTATTTTCTTTGGAATGATGTTGTGGCTAAGTGAGTATTTTTATCTGTAAGTGGTGGTATGGATGACTTGGTGCAGTTTGATCCAACGGCTTTTGCAAGAGACCAAAAGGACCTAGAACTACTTGGACAATTCAGCAACCTGTTTTTTATTCTTTGATTGTATGTTTCTTTGGCGGCGTCAATAGTAATTTTGCAACTATTTCTGGCTTCTATAAATTCTGTGTGGTTTTGAGCGGTTTGTTGTCGTTTCCAAAGGTTATATGCTCTGTGTTTTTTCTGTACAGCCGTTTGACACTGGCTGTTGAACCAAGGTTTTGCATTAGCTCTGCGTTTTATTCTATGTGGGATATATGCATCCATTCCAGATAAGATTACTTTTGTTATTTCATTACAGCAAATACTGGGATCAGCTGTTTTAAAGCAAACCTCTTGCCATGGAAAATCCAGGTAAAACTGTTTAAGGTCATTCCATTTTGCCGATTTATAGTGCCACATTTTACGAGGAAGTGATTGTTGGCTTGGCGGTATGAACATTTCGCACTTTGTTCTTATAAGTTTATGATCGGATGAACCAAGTGGGGGATCTACTTGAATTGTGTACAAGTCAGGATTTGTAGTTAGGAACAAGTCTAAAAGCGCTGCAAATTCACCCCTTTCTGAGATACGGGTAGGTTCATCGAGAAGCTGCGTTAGACCACAAAAAGCAAAGCTTCTGCTTCCCTGCCTTCATTATCTGTTTTGTTGTGGTGTTTTAGCCAGGGTATATTGTGGACGTTGAAATCGCCTAAAAAAACAATTTCCGCATGTGGATAGTTAGACTGTATACTATCACAGTTTTCGGATAATGTCGCAAAAAAGTTTTGATACTCGGTGTTACTTGGCGGTCGGTAGAGGCAGCAAATGAACTTGGTCGATGACTTTGAGGTGAATTTCAGCCATATGATATCGAGTTTCGCTGGTTCTAGCTTCTCCTCTCGATGACATGAAAGGTCATTTTTAATGTACACACAAATCCCAAAATTATGTCGAAATCGGTGGTGTAGGTCATAGCCGGGATAAAGATAGTTCACAATAGGTGTTGCAGAACTGATTTTAGTTTCGGTGAGAACAAGGATGTCAGGTCTTTGTTCTTCAAGATGTTGGTGAACTGAATTCATGTTGGTACTTAATCCTCTTATATTGCTAAAATCAATTCTGAGTTGAGTTTTTGGTCTTCTTTTAATATCTTTGCATGAATATTATGGGGGTGAACAGCTAGGTATTGGATATCACAACCAAAACAAAAAAAAGATGCTATACCCTCCGTTTGACATTACCATTGAAAAGGCTGAAAATTTGCCTGAAGTAAAAGGGCACCCGTAGGCAACTCGTTAGTCACCCTAGTAAAACTTAGTATACTTTAATTTTATCACGGCCTTGTCAAAATGGCGTAGACCGTCAGTTGTTGTTATTTTTTATGCGTTTTTTTTGAAAAATAAAGAAATTCTCTTTCCCTACTTTAACTGGTCAAATCCAATATGTTTATGTTCAATAATTCGTGGTGAAATTAGAGCTGTAGATGCAAATGAATAAGTGCAACCTAGTATACTAAACATTTTTATCTTTCTCTCTTTGAATTTTTATAATTATAACTAATTATTTTGATAAGTCAGTAACTTTTAAGTCGTCCGTTCGGAAATAATAAGTTTTAAAAAACGACTTTTTTCATCGGCAAAATTGGCAACACTGCATAGTTGCAGCCGAAGAGAAAGTGCGTGCACACAAATAGTTAAAAATTTTAAAATAAGCAAAACCAGGGAAGTTTGTCTGTGTTTTCCCCATTCCATACGATTTTTTTTGGTTCTTGTTTGTGATATAGGAAGAAATCCTAACCTATCGTATTTTACCTCAAATTATGCCCCCTGTTCTTCTTTTGGTAAGTTTAAATTAGGCTCCCAGCGCCAGGCTTCCAGGGTGCAGTGACCCTAGTCGGAATCGGTGTTAGCCTAACCCAGGACCTTACCTTCGTCAATTGATTGCGAGGTTAGGATACGTTTGCGATCAAATGACCCTAATATGAAACTTATCTTTTATCGGCAGTGTGGTCTGCTACGAGCGACAACGCCCCTCCATCCCCAATCGATGGCAAAGCTGCGAAGCGCTACATGTTATGTCCAAACTAATGAAAGAGTGTTGGTACCATAACGCGACTGCGCGACTGACTGCCCTGCGCATCAAGAAAACTCTCTCGAACTATCGAGCCGCGGAGGAGCTTAAAATGTAGTCTGCGTTGAAAGTGAAGAGAGGAGGAAGTTTGAGCTAAAGTTGTCTCTGGTAAGTGAAATTTATTATTTGCATATCTTTGCGTTTCGCTTTGTAAACGCGGAGAGCGTTTAAAGTATGCATGTATACCTTATCTATTAATTATAGATCCGTAACATTTTTTAAATTTTTTATTTTATTAGAAAAAACTGCCTACAGAATAAATTCCAATTACAAAGTCAGTTACTACCTAAACTTAAAAACTAATAATTTATAATAATGATAATTAGTTAACTTTGCACTGGCACATCGATATATCTTATACATAAAGTTAATCTTTAAATAACTAATTCTGATTGTAGAATAATATTGTAGAGGTCGCGTTGACTACAGTTAAATATATCTATTTTAAAAGATATAAGGTTTGAATATTCGCAGATTTGATATAAAGGCGAATGTTTAAGGTTATTTGTTCTTGGTTTGTCAAGGTGAAAAGTCTGATTTTGTCTAGAAAAAATTGAACGTGGAATCCTATATTTTAGTCTTTTCAAAATTTGAATGTCATCTATAGTGTTATACATGACTTTATAGGGCAATATTTGACCCGAATACAGGCGACGCATCTCTAAGTAATCAAAAATTAAACCACAAATATTGATTTAATCACAAAAACTGTTATTGGGTCTATAAACAGATCAGTCATCATGTTTGACATAACTTAGCTAAAGCAACAACTGACAGAAATTATAAAACGTCAAAACCGGCAAATCACAATGTTCTTGATAGCCAGATAAAATTAGATTCGGTTAATACATATGTTTCTTTCTAATAAAATCGGAAAAAGACAAAAGGCAAGTAAAATATTGGTGCGTGTTGGATTTACTATCATTAAAAAAATTAAAGTCCGTCCCTTTGTCTGTACACTTCTATTACCTTACCGGCCACCGCAGGTTTAATGACGCGGCGCTACTTTCAAAGACCTTCACCTAAAGTGATTTACATATATATTGAAGTTGTTGCTATGCTAGTGTAATTTCAGTGTATAATATAATGACTAATTTTTAATCTTAATTTTTTCTTTAACTTTCAGGTTCTCAGGTAAACAAAAAAACAAAAAATATTTGAGCTAATGTGATGACTACAAATATTTTTAATTATTAAGGATTTTCTTTTTACACATGTAACGTGTTATGCTATAGACTGTTAATTTTTTGTTTTGTGTTTTTCCTATGTGACTTTAAGTAGTTTGGGGTTGGTTGACCTGACAGGAAACCTGTCATGCCAGTGATAACTTCCGCGTTAAATTTTTTCAAGCGCCGTTGGATGTTAATGTTTCCTGTCAGGTTTTTAAACCCCATTAGTAGTAGGGTGGTGTTTCTAATGTCAGGTGATTTAGATCTAGTACTACTATTGGTCATAACTAAAATTTATTTTATTTATTGCTCCAAAATAAAAGCACAAAAAAACGTTCAGTATAAGCAAATTGGCCATATCGCACCAAATAGTTATATAAACGAAGCTCTTTGACCTAGTAAGCTATCTGCGTCTGCTTAGCCCGAAAAGCGAAGCAAAGAACGGCAAAACTTACATTTCTCCGGACTAAGGTCAGTCCAGCCTTTGTCAGACTGTCGAAAACTAACTTGAGCAAACGAAGGGCTGCAATTCCACGCCCCACCTTATCAATTCATGTTTGCTACATGCAAGCGCATCTGTTAACCCAAACGGCATTCTCTTAAACTGATACAAGTCACGTCGAGGAATTGTAAATGGTGCTTCAAACTCCCAGCTTGATTCTTAAATGCAAACTTGTCAGTACGCCAACCAAAAGAAACTTTGCATACTTCATCAAAAATTTTATATAATATAGATATATGAAATCCAGGGAATAGGATAACGGTTCTTCTTAATGACCTCATTGAACTGGCGATAGTCGATGCAGAAACGGTACACTGATCGCCGATGTTAGTTTCTATACTTCGTCGATCGTAAATTATTGATAAACACTTTACTTTACTTGTCAGTACGCCAACCGAATTTCCATTGTACTACAACTTTGCATCCTCCCTCATAAATTATATATAATATAGAGATATGAAATCCGGGGAATAGGATAACGGATCTTTTTAATGACCTCATTGAGCTGGCGATAGTCGATGCAGAAACGGTACAGTGATCGCCGATGGTAGTTTCTATACTTCGTCTATCGTAAATTATTTGCAAACAAAGTAGACTTAAAGTCTAAGGCTGATACCATCCCATACTGGGACCCAGCCGAGAATCAATCAGGTAGTTAACTGACAATATAGTATGGCATCGACCTTAGTTAAGACACATAGTATTATCTGTGGCAGGTTTCGTTTATTTCCGGTTTAAACAACCACATTAATAAAGCAGATATGCGTGATTTTTGGAGCAATAAACGAACGAACTTTAGAATTTAAAAAATTAAAACTATGAGAATTCAATATTTTGGAAAAAAGTTTTGTTTGACTGCTTGATAAAAAATCTAATCTAAACTAATCTTTAAAAACAAAAGAAAAATACCACTGCCTATAGATATTATATTTACTCAACCCCATTCCATATGTTGTTATAATAAAATAAAATAGTACCTTAATTTGAAAACACTACATCCTTAGCAATTTTATTCAAAAGTTGTTAAATATGTAAAGTTCTCAATTTTGCCCAACCCCATTCTTCCATAGTTTTATATTTTACAAGATATTACTTATACACGGTGTTCTTGACAGTTTTAAGTAATTTTTTTACCTACCTACCTAAAAAATGCCAAAATGTCCAGTCAATTTCTTATAAAAAAATACAATAGTTAAAAAAAGTTGTCTTTTCTTTAATGAATATGGTTTGTTTGTAAGTAAAAAAGCATAACCGAACCGAAACTTAGTACTTGGAATTTCAAAGAACAGGGAGATCTCAATTAAGAATTTTAGTTATAAGTCAACACTAAAACCTTTTTGATTAAAGAAAAGACTATATTAAATCAATAATAAAATAACAATAGTTTTCAATATGACTAAGCTAAATATAGTAAGTTTAAGAACCAATTCTTGAGAATAACAACTGCTCTCAAAGTAGCCAAATTGCAAAATTACTTCAAAATCTGTCTGTCGTTTGGGTTCTTAGTTCGATCATTAAATACAAGCAAGATGTTTTGGTACAAAAGGTCGCGAAGTTTTGAAAAAATCAAACACGATTGTAGAAACGGCGATTCTTAGTGTCTCAGTAAGTTTGCATCCTCGAGCGGCCGCCATCATCAAGAAATGGCGCCTAAAATAATAAATTTAAGTAACTAAGTTGCCGTAGATGGTTGGAACAAACTTAAAACCAATAAAATTTTCTACAAGAATGCAATACTTGTGTGTTATTTTTGTCAGAATTATAGTTTTCAAGGTAATAGGATAAACATTTCGCCACCATTTTGCTCAATTTTTTTCTGGTTAAGCTCGAAGGACCAATGAATAATGACTCGAAGGACCAATAAGTAATTCCATTAACGATTATTTAATATTTTGTACAGCTTAGGAATACGCAGTGATGCCCTAGAACAGGGAAGAGGAAATATATTACGAGGCGACGCTACTTATTCAACTTCAAAATTTTATATTGAATTCCTCTTTTAAAGTTTTTAGCTGACTTAAAAAAAGTTTCACTGGTGATGTTAATTTTATACCAAACTTTTGAACGGTTGAACTCAGATTTTTGGAGTATTTTTATGCAATGACTTGGGTCTTGATTTTTACTATATTTGGTTTTATTTCCTACTACAATAATAGTTTTAAGTACTATCTTGTTCCTTCCAGTAAACATACAATAGATTTTTTATTCCATTTTTTTAAATCATAGCAATAGAGAAAAGTTAACAAACCCTTATAAAAATGTGTAAAAATCAACTATTTTAATTTGTTTAAGGCAAGTTTTGTATTTGATTTTAACCCGTTTTTTACCATAGTTTTACAACAAAATAGTCATGTTTTTTATAAAAACTAGTCAACCTGCTTCTTACCTAATCTTTAATTCTAGAATTTTCCTGCTTTTATATGCCATATTAATGTCAAGATAAAATGAGTGTATACAGGGTTTTTTCTAATTAGATGCCCTTGGCAGGAATCTTGAGTACTAAACTAAACAACGTCATTTTATATGGTGTATAAATTAAAATCTTGCATTTTTTCATTTCGCTTGGAACGAAGAATGTCTTTCGGCGAGATTTTTAGGATCGATGCTCTGATGAAATTTTAGTTTGGCTCCAACGTCCTTCGACAAATAGTTTCCGAGATACATGGTTCCACAATTTCAGTAATTGGAGCTTTTGTGCATGTTTCGCAAAAACCTTAGTCAAAAACCATTAATAAGCATTTCTGCTTATGCGAAATTATGATATTATTATTTGTTTTACACTAAACGGTAGGTCACAAGTGTAGATAAATATCTAAGATAAAAAATTTGATGCATGGTGTTCCAAAAACAAATTTTATTAAAAGATCTATTAAATAAATATTATTTTTTCTTTATAAAACACTGGCAAATTAGTAATTTTTATTTTTCTAGAAGAAACACAGTGGTTTCTAAAATAAAAAAAATTCTTAATAGTGGCGTAATACCCAGATAAGGTTTTGTTTGCAACTATTAAAACCAAACTGTGAATTTTTTAAAGTTTTTATAGATAACTCTTTTTCAAGTGTTTCTTTAATAATTCTGTAAAGTAAACAAATAATAACACCTTAATGTTAAGCAGAGGTAGAATGATAAATGGTTTTTATAAAAAGTACTGAAACATACTTAAATTTTAAAGAAGTCTCACCGAAAGCAATTTTCCATAATATAACTTTTAACATCTTGGGTGACAAAATAAAAAGCCCCTTTCAAAAGACCGACTAGAGGCCCTAGATACATTTGACGAATGTGTATCCCCAAACAACTGTCAAAATGTATTAAGGGCCTCTAAGAGGGACTATCTTTTATTAAACTCCTCGGGATACCCTGTATACAGCTTGTTTCAGCAAAAATTTGACCCTCTGATATCTCCCTTCTGTTAACTAATATTTAAAATCGGAAAGATTGATTTTGTTTGCAAGAGGAATCTTTTGATCACTTTGGGTTATTTGGAGGATGTACCCGTTCCGCGTAGTAAATTTTAACCCAAAAGTTTTAGAAAGTTACGTGCATTAAGTGACATTAGTGGTTTATTTTTAATATGTTTGTGTTTGAAAATGGAAAATGTTGATCTTGAAAACAGATCAGTGAAATAATGTACAACTGAAAAGTTTTTAAAAGCTTCTTTTAATAAATTGACACATGATTCATGTTTTCCACTTAAATTTAAGAAGTTAAACTTAGCTTAGCTTTTTGGAAAGAAAAGATTTTATTTGCCTTGAAAATACTTTTTGTAATTTTACTAAGTAGTAAAATATATACGTTACCCTTTCACATTTTTCAAACACAAATATTCCAAGAACTTTCATATGAGGCTTTTGAAATGTTAGGGTTAAGTAGCCCAAGGAAGGGGCACATCCCTACAAACATAAAAAAAATCAAAATTGTAAGGTATCTTTTTTGAAAATTTTTGTCTGGAAATGAAATTTAATTCGACGGGTCAAAATTTTGTTGGAAGATTAGAAATGTGTATTTGTCTGTTTGAATGCATTTGTTTTGTGTTTGTTTAAAGCTGTAACCTTGTAAGCGTTAATTTTAACTTAAAACTCTTTCATGGATTTTTTTTTAATACATGTTAATATTAACGTTTAAAGATTTTTTAATATGAAATTTTAGACACAAAAGTATACGTAGAATTTTCCTAAGAATTTATATTGAAAGATTTTTAAAATTATCTTTCATTTTTCATTTCTTTCACCATTTGTACAAAATAATACGTCTATTTTTAAGTAAAAAATAGAGTTTAGGGTCTAACTAAGGGATTTAGATATTAGAATTTCTTTTTATGTCTACCATACTAATTTTATCGAGAAAAAAAGAACAAATAAATGGATCGATGACAGATCTGATACCTTCCTAGCTAGCCTATTAGCACATGATAACAGTTTTTTCTAAATATCTCAGAAACAAAAGCTCCTACAAAGTTTCTGGTTACAACACAAATTATTGAGCCAAATGTAGTCTACTATATTCCGAAAACCGCATATTGATGCGATGCTGCGATAGTTAGCATTTTTTTAAATGTTTTAATTGTCAAAAACCTGTCATTAGCATTAATGGATTTTGACCAAAATCTAATCAGCTCGTTAGAGTGTTGAACACTATTTTACCTGAATATTTTATGAAAATCGGTTCAGCTATTTAGGAGCTATCGTATTACGGACAGAAAAAAATACACACACACGATATTGCTAGGATAGGTCAAATTCGAAAACAATACCTTCTCCAGCCATTGCTGCACGGGCTAGGAAGGTAAAAATTGTAAAATGAATTTCTAACATGTAGAGCCACCAAAATTTTATTATTGTTATTGCTTTTTAGTTATTCTTAGTTTTTTAAGGTCGGGAGTATAGGTCAAGTTACTAAAGAAAAACTATAGCATTATATGTAGCCTGAAAGAAATTCTTAGCAATGGACCACCCTATAATACAGGGTCGATTCTAAGTAGGGAAACAGTTGATTATTGGCCAAAATATACAAAAAAACGGAAAGGCAAACATTTTCCAGAAACGTTTGCTAAAGTTGCCAAATGTCTAAAATAATATGGTAGGCATAAAAGAAAAGGGTACATGTAGTTTTTAATCGAGGTACAAGTTGTTATTTAATACTGTTTTATGGTTTAAGTCTAAGCATGTAAGACAGTTTTTCAATTTTTTTGATACTAAAATCTTAAAATTTCAAATTCAGTTTATTTAAAACAAAGACTGATTTTTTACAAATATGTTTTTTCGTTTGTTTATACTAAACAAAAGAAAACTGCACTTTTCTTGCAATATGCTTAGAAGAAAAATTCAGCACATTTAAAAACATTTTACTAGTAATAGATTTAGTCGTAAGATTAAGATTTTTAAGATATTTAATGTTATTAAGAAGTAAATAAGACACAATTTGTTTAATAACATTGGAAAAACAGAAATAGTAAAAACAGGGTTCTCACCAAAATTTTAATTTTAAATTCCCTGCCTTTCCCTGACATCAATGAAAAATATCACTGCTATTAAAAAAAATTTGTTTTCATCCACGGTTTTTTAAAATACATTTAATTCTTTAATTAACAAACATATGAACTGGATAAACAAATACATACACTAGGTTTGAGTTTTTCAATAATAACAAATATTGAGCTTTTACTTTTTCTACTACAGTTCTTGCCATAGTCAGTTACACTTTTGTGACTGAAATAAACATACCTCCTAACCAGAGATATATTAAAAAGTAATAATGTTATGTTGGCATAAAATTAAAGATAAAACTGTCATTGTCTCTGGATAAAAAGGTGCTGACTGTAGTTAGACAAAAAAATGCACATATAAAAACAACTCAAAGACATGCCATTTTTTAGATTTTGTTTTGTTGCTGTCAGTATGCATATGATAAATAAAGAGGTTGGAAATGTCACAAGGATGGCAAGGACTATACTTTAGATGTTTCTGACCAATTCCCTGACATGCTCTGATACATTTTGCCGTTCCCTGACATTTCCTGAGAAAAGTGGGAACCCTGAAAAAGTAAAAAAAGAGACTTTAAATGGTGCTTTTTGGATAGATTTTTAAAAGACTGGTAAAAGTTTGAGAGTGTTTTTCGGTACTAAGAATAATGTTAGGCCTAAGACTAGTAATTTTTTAGCCAAATTGTGTCATCATTTGCGAATCTTTGTCATGTGTATCGTTGAAAAAGTTGTTGTTCTTGTTCATGTCAGTTTTTGTCAATATTGTACATAATTTTCGAGTCACGAATATAATGTTCTCTAACTAGCCACCTAAATCATTTATAAACAAAAATTTTAAACAAACCTTTTTTAACAGCAATTTAGACACACGGTGCTTTACAGGGTAAGCAATTTAAAAAAAGTTGTGTCAACACTAAAGGAAGTCACGATCTACCAAATTTATTAATCCTTATTTGTATATTATACATCCTATACAGGGTGTCCCATAACTTAGGGGCCATAGGCCAACAGGTGACAGGAGGGCATGTCTAATAAAAAAGTTCCTATAATGCATAAGTCAAAACTCTCTTTGCCGAGATACAGAGCATCAAAGTTGGCGATTTTTAAGCTTTTTGATAACTTTTTAAAAAAACGCAGTAAAAATATGAAATTGGGTAAAGTCGTGTATTAGAACAAGAGCAGTAAATTGAAATAAAAACAATTTTTAAAAAATTAGTCAGTCAATTTTTTTTAGAAAAAACTATTTTTTTGGTATAAATTTTTATGAATGCCATAAAACAAGTCTCTAGCGAGACATAGTAAAAAAATATTATTGATATTTTTTAAAAGAATAAGTAAGCAAAAATGATTTTTTTTTTAAATTATTATTTTTTATACATTTTTTATCTTCTATATATCTATCTATTTTATCAAAGAAAAGAGTACCACATTTTTGAATCACAATTAGCTGAGTATTCAGCTGGCTGTGACAGATTTTCTTTTTTTTCTAAAACCCTTTTTCCCCCACTCTTCTAACTTTAAAAATCCTATATCTTAAAAACAGTGTGTTATATAAAGTTTTTTGTCGGAAATATCCTCCTCTATCATCTGCTGCACTATGGCCCCTAAGTTATGGGACACCTTGTACAATCGACGCCGAAGACTTCTTTTTTCCAGATATTTAAACAACATGGCCTACTAGAGAACATTATCTGCGTAGATTTGAACATAAAGGAAAGTTACAAACAAAAAGTACATAGTAAATATTAAACAAAGAAAAACAAAGTAATAATCAATATTTTTTTGAAAAAGAACAATAGTGATGCTGTTTGCAATGGTACAAATTTTGTGTCAGAGTATAAATACATAGATGGTAACAAAATAATGGTAAAAACTAGAGATTCTGAGCATTTTTTACAAAAAATTTTTATGGCGTTTCAAAATTTATTAGATACAAATAAAAAAGTATACGAGAATTCTTGAATATGTCGCAGCTAAACAAATTTGAGCCAGCTTGACAGCAATGCTTGTCGGCCCATCATTCCTTGTTTTGTGGCGTTTACACCTACTCGACACGCGTTCATTAGGGGGTTTTGACCTTTAGGTGTCCTTTTTGAGGGATTCAAATAATTTTGAAAAGTAACCTGATATGGTCTTTCTTCTCTAAGAATAACGACCAAACACTACGACGGCAGGGGAAACAAAGTGATATCAACAGCGCTAATTAGGGAACAAGACTTGGACGCAACTCTAGGACGTCATGCCCAACACAGGGTACAGCATAAAGCTATACAACATTAGCCTCCCGGAGAGGGAGGACTGATTAAAGAACAGGACCATTTTTTCAAATAACGATAGCTTCTGGTATACTGACAGTTCCAAAATGCCACCAGGCGTTTGATCTGGAGTTAAGTATCGAGATTAAACATAGTCTCTACTATATTTTTGGCCGACCTCGTAGCCATTGAACTGTGTGCCCGGTGGATTACTGACCACCAATGGACCAACAGGACAATAAAAATCTTCTCCGACAGTCAAGCAGCCTTAAGAGCGCTTAATTCCTGTACGGTCTCATCGAGAACCGTGAGGAGCTGCAGGGATTCGCTGAATGCGCTTGGTAGCGCTAACAATGTGTCATTAGTAGGGATACCACGGCATTCTGGGTACGAGGGAACAGGCCCTGAGGATATCATACAATCCTGCCAAATTAACCATATTGAAATGGATGGAGAACAGTTTTCAACAATACTGGATAAATATACCAGAACTGGCTCACTCTAAAGAGTTCATTACAGAGAAAGAGAGCCAGGGACATCATTGGACTTACCAGACAGGAGATCCGTATAGTAAGAGTACCCAGGCACAGAATGGGACTAACAGAAGAGACCGAATGTAGACTCTGTATGAAGGATGATGAAACAGTTAGACATGTACTGTGCGAATGTCCATCTATTGCACGTTTACGTCAGAACACTTTCGGTAAGGCACAGATTGATTCAGAAGATCTGAACAGTGTCTCACCCAAATTGATAGCCTTTTTGGAGGATTAGGCATACAGTGGTGAGAAACCACTTAAAAGTAAGCCACTGATGGTCCCGTCTTCATCATTTTATACAAAATGGGTAAAAAACCCTGCCAAATCTTAAATCTAGGCAAGTTTTTGCGATATTATTCATGAATGAGTGTACTTCTTATTGTGTTGGTTTACCTAGGGAAAGCCTGTAATCTCATTGGCCAGGCATGCGGTTTGACAGTCTAATACGCAAACAAGATATCTGCTAACATAAAACTACGTTATGCTACAGTTATGTATGCGTGTCCATGGAATACACACAGCTAACTGCCAAACTACGAACTTAATCAATGAGTTTATAGGATTTCCCTAGTAACGACAACGGGATACCAAGTGTGTATTCACCCTAACGTCTATTGGTTTAAAAAATACATAACAATAGAACCATGAAAACTTTTGATAAATGGCTTATGTATGAGAGTCTCTAGTAAAAGCATTTTTAAAATGAAATGCAATGATTTTGCCAGAAATTATTATAATCAGTAGAATCAGAAATGTAGTGTAGATTAGCGCAGATCAGTTTGTTGTGGCAATACAAGATTTATAAAAGGCATTCCAAAAGTCTTCGTCGACTATTTTGTTTCGATTTGCCAAAAGTTACAATACTAATATTATAATATATAAAATTATTCGACAAACAAACTTCTTACGT
The DNA here is from genome assembly GCA_963576565.1 of Aspidapion aeneum. Classification (NCBI taxonomy): domain Eukaryota; kingdom Metazoa; phylum Arthropoda; class Insecta; order Coleoptera; family Brentidae; genus Aspidapion; species Aspidapion aeneum. The sequence goes on from OY755045.1 coordinate 38,392,226, forward strand.
GTACACAAGTTCCCATCTTGTCAAAAAAATACTCAGCGACAGTCTTATAAAAGATTCAACATCTCCTTGGTAATCAACTGTTGTATTGGTCTCTAAAAAGGATGAAATTACCAGAGTGTGTGCTGACCATTAACTTCGAGTTCAATGGTGCTGACTATAAGCTTAATGATATGTCCAAGAAAGACAATTACCCCCTTCCCTGAATCAAAGAGACTGATTTTGATTTAATGGGTTTTGGCAAGTGGGAATCGCCGAAAGAGTCGATTAGAAAATTCTTCTAGAGATATTGCGAACAATATTAAACAATGTAAACAGTTAAATGTTAAAAGAAACTGACTGACATTGTTTTTGCATTAAAAGATTCCAATAAATGTTTTGTAAAAAATAATTTAAGATATTTTTGTTTTAAAATGTGTTTGGCAGTTTAAGGACCTCTATAAAATTTATAAGATATCAAACCTGACACCTTTATTTTGTACAATTAAATATAACTTAATATACAGGGTGTTCCAAGTTAAATATCCACCATTGCTAACTTTGTTATCATTAAAGAGAGAAAAAAGTTTAAATTGGCAAACTAATAGATGTTTTGACGCTGTTTAAGATGCTTAAATAGAAAAAAATCAAACATCGCGTTTTTGAGTTTACGAGTTTTTAAAAAAACCACAGATTTTAATTGAACATCTTGTATTTTTAAAAAAATTCTATTATTAGGTATTTCAATTCTAAACAAAAATTGTCTTTTGATTTTTTTTCCTAAAGTTAAAAATATCAAAGATATTCCAAATTTAAAAATACGTAATATTGAATTTAAAATGTCTTCCTATTTTGAACTTTAGGAAAAATATTAAAACACAATTTTTGTTTAGAATTGAAAGACTTAAAATACAGGGTGTTCAATTAATTTATTTTTTTAATGTTTTTTGAAAAAACTCGAATACTTCAAAAAGCGATGCTCTATTTTTTTTATTTAAGTATCTTAAAAGAGCATAAAAATTCTACTAGTTTGCCAATTTAAACTTTTTTCTAACTTTAATAATAAAAAAGTTAGCAATGGTGGACACTTAACTTGGAACACCCTGTATATAACTCGTCACTTTACGGTTACGCCTTTTGTATTGCCATTTTTATCTCTTATTTACTGTCGAAATTCTTGACGTGCTCGTTTATATTTTTATTTTATTGGTAAAATTATATTACTTTTTTAAACTTCTGTCAAAGTTTGTTGTGTATACAGGGTGTCTCTAAAAGGTCTGTACAAAATCTTACCACATATTCCTGAGGTCAAAATAAGTCGATTTAAAGCAACTTACCTTAGTCCGAAATTGTTCCGTTTCAAAGATACAGGGTGGTAAATTTAAAAATTTCATGAGCGAAATTGCCGAAAAGCAACAAACTTGAATAAAGCTTTGAGAACAACAGTCAATAGAAAACTGGCCGTTGCTATGACATTTTGCCAGTGTAAACCACTCTAGTGAAATAGTCATTCAAAATAATTTCAGTATTCCGTTGCGGCATCGCACACTAAAAACGGAAATATCTCGAAAACGACTTACTTTAACGCATGTTAACAAGAGTACCTTTTTGGCTTAAAAAGATTCAGGAAAATATTTTCTTAACAAGAAAAGTTAAAAGTTATACTGAGAAAAAAGTTATAGTCATTTTAAACTATAAAAAGAGCATTGTGAAGCGCCCTCTAACGGCCACGGTGAAAAGGTATCCATATTTAGGTTTCGCATCCCAAAAAACCCCCGAGTACCAATTTTTGAAGTAATGCGTTGAGAAATGTTCATAAATTTTAAGACAATAGATTTTTAATTTTTAAATTTACCACCCTGTATCTTTGAAACGGAGCAATTTCGGACTAAGATAAGACCTTTTAGAGACACCCTGTATATTTTTAATGGATCAAAAACTTTAAAGGAGACTAATACTTTTGGAACGCTTCCAGTCAGCCATCTTTTGTACAATTCCTCAGGATAAAAATTAACTAATGTTGTAAGCGTCCATCTTCCTAAAATTTAACTATCATCTTTATCACTTTTGATAATAAAGTATATCGCAATTATCTATCTTACAGTAACTATAGTAACATATTTTAACTGAACGCTCATTGTTTTCTGACGCTTATTCTAATACCTAATCTGCAGCTTACTTTCTTACCTATTTGTCTTAACGGTAAAATAAATATATTTTTAGTATCTCTGTTTACTTAGTAGACAAGGTAAAGACCATAGACGTAATATTCCAATACTCCCTGTTACCTATTTACACAATGGTTGGCGTTTGATGCAAACATTCAGAAATAAAGGTACGAAAACAAGAATAAATTAATATTCATGCGTAAAAGTATAACCAATCAGGACATTTTATCTTAAGGATCGCAAAAAGGATAGACCCATTGATATTGCTATTTCAAATATGTTTGCATTCTGCATCGTAAGGTACCGTAGGTATTGCAATAATACGTACTATATGGAAATAATATGCATATGTCTTTGAAGGCAACCAATCAGGTCTTTTTTGCTTAAAGACCCCAAGGCCTTCATGTTTGCATCATGAATGGGCAGTTACCGTGGGTATTGGCCTTGATAAAAAATATAAAAAATAAAGAGAAGATGGATACTTGGAAGTATTTTAGTTGCTCATAACAAAGTAAAAAATGCAATAGAAAAGTAGAATTCTATACAATTAGAATGTTTATAATATAAAAGAAGTGCTTGTTTTTCTTTTTAAATTGTTATCATATTATTGTAGTTTAAGTTGGACATCTCTGCAAGGCTTTTTTGACAGACATCTAACTACATACCTCAAGTTTTGAATGGTCGCATATCGTCGTCATTCTGCAGAAAGTCGTTAAGGAAAAAATGAGTTTGAGTAAAATGCGTTTGGTTTTTTAAAAGTTCTAAACTGTTTAAAGGTGGTTATTATGGACTTGAGGCTTTTCAACAATATTAGGCCACCAGTAATACATCACGGTGGATAGAATAGACCGGTGTTCGGATCTTATATATATATATGTCGAATTTTTCACGTCACTGGTGGTCCAGCTGATTTTTGTAAACAATAGTTAGATATTATATGAACAACGGAACTACTGATATTTATTGAATTTTTTGAAAACTAAGGCAATTTTCCCACTGTTTTCTAGTACATCCTTATAAAATATAATTTTCTAGACTTATTGTCGTTATTGTTTTTTAGCCCGCTGTATTTTTTATTACACAAAACTTAAACTACAAGTCAAACTGAACGTGATCGTTTAGTATCAAAGGTGAACCGAGGACTTGGGAAGTAAACAAAGATGTAGGTCAGCGGATTATTTTTGAAGCTGAAACGAACACATGATTTTCTTCGAATTTTAATTTTTGTGTAAAGAGAAGTAAATCGGGCTAAAAAAAATAACGACTGGTATGTCTGAAAAATATTATTTTATAAGAATATACTAAAAAATAGTAGGAAAACTGCCTTAGTTTTTAAAAAAATTTAAAAATATTATTATCATATCATATCTAACTTTTGTTTACAAAAATCAGCTGGACCACCAGTGTCGTGAAAATTCGACATATATTTATAAGATCCGAACACCGGTCTATTCTATCCACCGTGGTAATACATAACCTTCTGCAGCTAGCGACTCGGCGTACGATAAATGAAAAAATGGACTTAACGGCTTCTACCAGAACGACGACGACATGTTTGTTTAAATTTAAAAACCAGTGATAGAAATTATTATTGCGGTAGTTATCGTCACGTCATTATAATTTTTCATAATATTTTTGTGTGATAAAATATGCTTCGCAAAACCAAACTGTATGCATCTCGAAATAACATTCTACAAACTGTCCGCGCCTCTCTCCAACGTATGGCTTGGATAAATTAAGGCTACTGATAATGGATGCCGCGCTCTCAGCGCCATCTCTTTTCTAAGCTTAAAAACACCCATTATCAGTTAGCTTAGGATAAATCCCTTTTAATTTATTTCAAAAAAATGCCAAGTAAGCGGCCAAGTCAACTCACGATAATGGCTGTCTTTCAAAATCCAAAGAATTTTCTTCAATTTATATTTTATAAAAAATTAACCCCAATTTTGACAACGTTAAATCATCGGATTGACAAATTGTCAGTGTCATTTGAAGAAAGCAGTTTCTTCCTAAAATTTTATTCAAAGCGTCTACTTTTTAATCCAAATTATTGACTCACTCGTAAGTGGTCCTGATTGGTTCAGTGGGCGTGCGTTTGCGTTGCAATCAGAGGGTGTGGTTCGAGTCACATGCCTGGCACTACAAACTTAAACCTACTATCCGTTTGTGAATACAGATTTACCGGAAGTAGGGGCATCAACGAAGTAGGCAAAGTTGATGATCAATACAAGGCCGTGGTTCGGAAGTCACGTTAAGCCGGTGGTCCCGTGTTCAGAGTGTAGATGGCGCTAACACGACAAAGACCTTTATGCTCGACAAAGGGTATCAGGCAAAATTAAATAATATCTTTATTATTTGATGTAATGTATGTAAAGTATTTGATATGCATATGATTTGGACTTGCAAATTGTTATTTTTTAACGTTTGCGAAAGGGTAAAAGATAGTGTTTTAATTTAATCGTTTTATCGATTTTTTAAAAGTTCTGTACAGTGATTCCTAAGTAGTTTTAGAGTATTAATATATTATGGAAGAATGTAAACTTATTGCAAAATATAATAATTTTAAAAAATAATAAATAGCGTAACAAAACAAAGATTAAGTGTTTCTTATTGATTAAGTAGAACTCGATCATTGAAAAGATAGGGCTGTACAGAGAAACCTAAGCATTTTTCCCATGGGTAAAAGTATCACTTTTTACCCCCGAAATGAAAAGTAATGGATCAGGGATAAAAAGTAAAAATCGTGATACAAAGTGACCGAGCAGTATTGCTGTTCTTGAAATTCGGGGAAATTTTTCCCTCAAATACACGCATCTTATTGGTCCACGAAGCTATTTCTCTTGGTTTTGACAAGCTATTTCTCTCGGTTTTGACGCCGCACAGTGATCTATTATTATCTAGGGAGATTTAATTAAAACAATGACACAAATATATTTTTATTTCGGTTATAGGTTAGAAACTGCTTTATTATTTTATATTAAGTATTTTTTAGAAATATAGTACAGCAATCTTCATTACAGGGTGTTTCATTAAGTCTGACCCATGGCTAAGTTATCATTTAAATGAAGGAAACATATTCGTTATTCTTAAAAAATAAACTTTGTTCCTATGCTATCAGATAAAATAAAAATATTTTTTTTTACAGGGTGTTTCTTTAAGTTTGCACCGTTGCTAACTTATGATTTTAATAAAGGAAACATATTATTTAAAATTTTATTACCCAAACCCATTGCTTTGTTATAAAGTAAAAATTAATATTAATTCCTTATACAGGGTGTTTTATTATATCTGCACCGTTGCTTACTTATGATTTAAGTAAAGAAAACATATTATTATTGAAAAAATAAACTTAGTTACCTAAACCTATTGCGTTTTGTTTTTAGTAAAAATAAATATTAATTTTTTATACAGTGTGTTTCAATAAGTCTGCACTATTGCTAACTTTTTTGGTATTGGATTTATTAAATTGGTTAAACTAGCAGCATTTTTCTCGCTCACTAAGACGACTAAAATAGAAAAAAAAACGTGCCGTATTTATTTCTTGACCTAAAGCAACGATTTCGTTGTTTTTGTTTGTTTGTCTGTCTGTTTGTGATGAAATTAGGGTGAGGGGGAAAGTAACTCTGATCGAGTGTCCCCAACGTTTTTTTATGAACAAATATGGTGCAAAATTTCAAACTGATAACCGAAAGTAAAATATTTTATCGGCGTTTGTAACTAAATTCACGGACTAATAGGCAAAAAAAAAGTTTTTTTAAGTATCATTTAGTAGAAACCATGATTATTATTTTCATAACCATTCGACAACCATATACGACTATATAAGAAACATATCTCAATTAGATTTTTGTTTTTTAAAAGTTTTTGAATTATCTTTTCAAATTGCGCTAATAGAACAAAAAGACGTACTATATAAAAAAATTCTATGCATACGTTACCTTAATTATTAGACTCCACCACTGCACCACAAACTGTTTAAAAATATTTATTAATGTGAAATGGCAAAACAGTAAAAGTACGTCTGTTTAAAAACAAAAAAGGTTATAAATATTTTTATTTAACTTTGCTTATCTTTTTTTTGAATTATTTTTTTTTCTAAAGTTTTTATTTTAAAATTTCTTTTAAAAAATAATTAATTAAATCCCCCTTGATTAACACACGGCTTGAATGTACGCCGATGAGATTATTTTCGGAGAAATTTGTTCTCAACTAGTTCTTAATTAGATAAATGAAAACAAACAATTACATGTCAAATGTGAGAGAAATTGCATGAGTGGACCAATCAGATTCGTTTAATCGAGTGCAAGAAATAGCCTGTTTTTTTATCCTTTGACGAATCGTACAAACGTCTTGCCTTGGGATAAAGTGTCACTTTTATTCCGTGGTGTATAATAGAGGTGCTATTATTTCTGCAGGATGGGTCAACAATTCGCACCAAATCTATATTTTAATAACTTATTGGTATTTGTCACAAAAATGTATTCACAAACCTAAAATATCTTGTAAAATAAGCAAAATATAAAGGTTTGCTAAAATTACAATATATTTGCGTATAAGAGAAACTATGGAGTATGGTAAAAACCTGATTATACTAAACTATCTTTAAAAGGGAATATGCGTATGGCATATAATGAGTGCGTAAGGGTTATAAAATAACTCTTTTATGGAAAAAGTATTTTAATTTAAAGGGGAACCATAAAATAATTAAAATTTTCTGAGGCCGTTAAGTCTGTAGAGGAGGTGCAGAGTTATATCGGAATAAAAGTATTAAATATTGTAGACAAAAATCTAATTGTAAGGGATTTGAAATAACACTTTTTTAGGCAGAGTTTTGCAAATTTTGAAAAAATATTTTTGCGCTTTTAAGAAGAGTACTTAAATGCATCGCGCATTTAAAACCCCATTGCGGTGAGTGAAACCGTTTATATACAATATAATAATAATCTATTAAAAAATGGCTAAAAATTCCAATTTAATCCTATCCAAAATGTGACGCTCTGTACATATTATTATGTTTATGTAGCTCGCCATTTTAAACCAAAATTGACGTTTCTACTACCTTCTTTTCTAAAAACGTGCCGTGTTGTCATAAAAATCGGTGTTTCCAACGTCTGACACACTTGCTTTTTAAAATACCTAGCGATCACGTACGTTCTAAATATATCAGTACTGGGAAAGGGCCTCCAAAAATAACTGCTACAAGCGTGCCGGCATGTTGGATTTCAAATGAACCCAAACGTATGGATTGGATAAATTAAGGCTACTGATAATCTCTCTTTTCTAAGCTTAAAAACACCCTTTATGCCTTAGGATAAATCAATTTTAATTTATTTAAAAAAAAAAGCCGTAAGTAAGCGGCTACGTCAACTCAACTTACTTACTTATTGCAATAAAGCCAGGCTGTGATAGTGCCAAGCAGTATTCTGACAGTTTTATATTGAAAACTGACAGTTGATCTTTCAAAATTGACATACCAAAGTCGAATTTAAAACTAAGTCGTTTATTTTCAATTAATAAAGGAACGCAGTTTTATTCCGGTTCATATAGTACACAAAGGCCGTATATTGAAAGATCACAGCTGATCTTACAATGTGAAGGTGTCAAAATACTGCCTAGCTTTATTGCAAACCCTTTATTGATCTTACAATGTCAAGGTGTCAAAATACTGCCTAGCTTTATTGCAAGCCCTAATAGCTTTTTCTTCCAAAAACTCCAAAATTCAAAATATTCTCTCAAATTTAAATCAAAAATAAAAATTAATGCCAGTTTTGACAACGTCATTTAAAAGCGTCCCTTTAAAATTTTATTAAAAGCGTCTAGTTTTTTAATCCAAGCCATACGTTTGGTTCAATTCAATCAAATATGGCGGAACGCAGTCAATTTTCATTAATTGTTTTATTCGCAGTCATTTTCCATGAATGGTTTTAATACGCTTTAGCAGTACAGATATATTTAAGAGATACGTGCTACCGATACATGTCAATAAAACAATATTTTAACAGAAATTGTTTATTACAGTTTCAGTAATATCATATGGAAAAATATACAATGACGAGTGACCAGAATACAAAATTAATATAAAACAATATTATAAACAAGAATATTTTATTATCTATTCTACCCACATTATAGCTTGCCTTTTGAATATATTTTACATTTTAAATAAGCCAAAAGCCAATGACTTTTTTATCACTATTTAAAATCTAGAGGGCAGTTCCTTTATTATTTTATAAAAATAACTAAATTAACTGTATCCAAAGTTTTAGCCATTGAGAATGATAAAAATAAGACAACAACAATCTCTGGTGATATTTTAAAAACAAGAATTTTGAATTATTCCATATATTTTTTTTTCAAATATTTTAGACATAATTTCAATTGTTTTTTAAATGACTTTTTTGAAAAATTTTCATTTCGAAACACATACATATTTTTAATACGAAAATCCCGAATTTTTAATTTCTAAGGTGTTTTTTTGAAAGACAATATTTTCGAAAAAACGTGTTCTAACCTAACTTATTTTTTCTCAGATTGCTCTCTTATCATCCCTTTTAGGGTAAAAACAAGGGTATAAGCTAAGCTAGTGGGAGACTAAAACAAATATCAAACCTACCCTAACCCGTCCAAAATTCGAAATGTAAGTTATTAAAAAACAAGTATATACCATTGTAGTTCGAAAAAAAATCGGTTGAAATAATAAATTCAAACTTCTTGTTTTCGAAATATCAACCAGATAAAATAACAAAACTCTCTTACATTATTTTATTATAAATTTTTCAAATGGTATTTAGTACTATAAGACTTTTCTTTGATTACCTAGTACAGGGTGTAGCAGTATGTTCGATTTTTTATATGGAAAACCCTGTATAGGTTTAAAATTCTTTAACTAGTTTATAGAAGGATGAAAGAATTATAAACGAAATATTTAGTACCCGTGAAAAAAGAAAACAATTTTTCGTGGCTAAGCGGGTATAGAAAGATTTTATTTCTCTTGTATTTTTCCGTGGGCAGCTCGAAAGCTGTACACCCACGGGGGTCCAAGATCTAATGGAGACCTATTCAGTGTTGACAGTTAACTGTTTCGTCCTTCAGGGACTTTTCAGAACACTGCATGGCATAGTCAATGTCACACTTTTGTAAAGCTAGAGAGACGGTATATAAATCTCATCTTACGACATTGGTAAGAAAAATAAAAAATAATGCCTGCGATACCGTATGCTTTTTACACAAGTGGCGACATCTACCAAACACAAGAAACCACCAGAGTAAAAACAAAAGAAAGGCTGACGAAACGAAGACCAGTACCCAAGACCGTGACATAATTTGTCCCTCAGGTCGGGTCAATGCATGTTGCATTTTTACCTCCTTCGCGAAGTTTGTCGAGTCAGCGGAGTGAGCCAAAAATACTACAATCTATCTTTTGTATTTTTGGAAATATAAGGGTTTAAAGTTTTATTATTATGCGACATACACACATACATAAAGTTGAATCAAAAATAACATAACAGATCATATTTATATCGCTCAGTTGCCTTAATAGAAATAAACTAAAAATGCGATAAAGGCAATGTTAACGTTCAAAAACATACCTTAAGTCTCAAAAACTACAAATATAATGCCATCACCCTGTAAGACCAAATTATTTCTATTGTGTAACCAAAGTTCGTCAATTAACCGGATGTTTATAGTAGTTATTGGTCCATTAAAAAAACTATAATAAAAAAGTTATGTACTAAGTTTTCTAAATATAGAATACAATTTCAGCTTTTTTTAATCCTTGGATACAGTATACATCTTTTTTGCGCTAGTAAGCTTTTCTATTGTACGTTTTGTCTTTATATCTACAGGGTGGTTCAAATTGGGTAGGGTTCAGTTAATTTCACATAAAATGCGAACATAGAATATTAATAAATTAATTTCACTTATGGGCCCAGAATTAAAAAAAAACTGTGACAGGTAGTCGTAGTTTCGGGACCCGTAGCTGCGGCAAGTAAGCCATAGTAAACTTTTTTGTCCGTGACAGGTAAATAACGTTGCAAAATAAATAGCTCAACTACACATATACTATACCTGGTGGGCCAAAAAAAAACCGTACAATTTTTTTTCATTATAACTTTTGAACTATACAATCGATTTTAATGGGGCAAACCGCACTTGGCAGAGAATTAATTAGAGTTTTGACTAAATATATTTTTTGTCCGCCGTCTCAAAATTCAAGATGGCAGACGAAATTAAAATGTATCCATTAAAGATGCTTGTTTATTCTTGAAAACATGTTTTAATTATTTTTCTAAATTAGTAAAAAAGGTGCATTCTTGCCACGCACAACAAGGCACGAATTAGCAAAATCGGTACAGTGGTTAAAAAAAAAATATGTTTGTGTCAACGATTGTTTTGCAAATTATACGATTGCCTTGCCAATCATGTCTGCATTTATTTCCTTATAAATTCATTACTTTTGAACTGATTTTAATGAAATAAAAAACATCCTGGTTAGAATTGATTGCTTTTTAAAGATCATGATCAAAGTTTATCGTCGTCTTAAAATTTAAGATGGCGGACAGAATCATACCTGATTCTTGAAAATGGCGTGCTTATTTTTATTTTTCGAAAATGTTTTAGTTTTTTCTTAATTTGGCAAGCCAATCGTATAATATTCAAAACAATGGCGTTTTGGCGTTGCAAGGATGCAGTTTATTTACTGATTTAAAAAAGTTATTAAAACATGTTCGCATCACAAGAATAAATGAGCATCTTTAAAGAGTACAATTTAATTTCGCCCGACATCTTGGGGGACAAAAAAATATATTTAGTCAAAACTCTGATTAACTCTCTGCCAAGTGCAGTTTGTCCCATTAAAATGGATGGTATAGTTCAAGTTATAATGAAAAAATAATTGTTCGGTTTTTTTAGGCCCAACCGGTATATAGTTCCACTCTTTACATAACTTTTCAAAGTTTGCATTTTATAACAAAGTTTAGAACTGAATTATCACAAAAAATATTCCGTCAATTTTTATCACCCTGGTTATAACGTTTTAGATTTATATGAAAGTGTCAAATTTTTGGTTCACTCTATATCAACAAAAATTTAATTAAACTTAAAACTAAGAGTTATCTTTGGCTTATTAATAAAAATTAAGTAATCAATAGCGATTTTTTCTGGACCCTCCCAAAACTTACAAATACTAAACTCAGTGGCATAACCAGACAATTTATCTACTACTACTACTTGGACTACTAACCGGTCTTAACTATCCCACACGCAGAACGAAAGTTTACATAATTAAAATATAAGTTGCTGCACTTGTCAAAAATCAATGAAAATATAGAGATCAAACGCGTGGCGACGTAGGTTGTCGCTGGTCTTAACTGCAAAACAGGTGTACGATTCGGCGTTTGATGTCGGCCGCCGGCTCAAAGATCCACCAGCTAGTAAACCGCTGCAAAACAAGTGTGCGATTCGGCGTTTGATGTCGGATATTTTAATTGTGTAAACTTTGACAGAACTACCAATAGCGCCACAAAAGAAAATTTTCACGAAAGTCCTCGAAAAAATATAACAAACTTGGCACTTTACTTTTTAGAGATCGTTTTAATATTACATCTAGTTAGAACCTTTAAAAGGGGGGTTCTGCCCCTCTGGTTGCGCCCCTGGAGGTTAAATTACATAAAAACTAATATGTGCTAATTTTCCTAAACAACATAAATTTTACATTATCTAAAATTGAGATAAAACTTACCTAATTGCAAAAAAATATAATTTTTGATGTTAGTTAATCTTATTTACAATGAATATGATTATTTGGGTCATATTTTATATGTATAATTTGATACAAATTAGATTATAGAATTGCACATTTTAAGTATTCATCTCTTTTGAGATCATATTTTTTCATTTACTTTTTATACAGGAAGGCCAGATCTCAAGCTTTTCCTATGAACATGTTTTAGGTTGTAGTTAAGAGGCCTATGGTATCCTGTGGGATAGTTGTGGAAGATTTTTTTAAATTACGCTCAAATTGGTAATGGGTCATACAATTTTAAATCACCAGGTGTTTGCCTCCAATTTGAGTTAGGGGCCGTTTGACTTTGACTTATAACTTTTGCATAATACGTTTTATGTTTGCAATAGAATAGCAATTAAGGTAGTGAAGAAATTAGCTTTATATCTTAAAAACTAACAAAGATATTAATTTTTTTTCAAAATACAAAAAAATAGTAATTTTTTTTATATCTCTGTTAGTTTTTAAGATAAGAATTGGTGCTCTCTTGTAAACAAAATACATATTTACGGTTTTTCTGTGAAACTAATGTAGCGAAAGTTATAAACCAAACATTAAAAAAGCCGCCATCTTGGATTTATGACTTTAAACAGGCCCTCCTACTCAAATTTGAGGCAAACACCCGGTGACCTAAAATTGAGTGATCCATCAATCGACCGAGGGTAGTCTTAAACTTTCTTGATCAATTTCGAATTTTTATATTTTTTTTAGTGTTTAAAAAAATAATATCTTTTTCAGTTCTTGAGATCTAAAACTTAAAACTACAATTGAATTGCTGTAACATAAATGATATCAATTGTGATCAATTTATAATCAAATCCTCCAAAAATACTAAATTTCTCGGACTTCACATCGATGTCAACTTAAAATTTCAATCTCATATCCTAGCCCTAAGTAGAAAACTTGCTTCAGGGTGTTATTGTGTCCGAGCGGTCACTACTAACCTAGGGTCACTAATTGCAAAAACAGTATATCATGCCGTTTTTGAATCCCATCTCTCATATGGTTTACCCTTCTGGGGATGCTGTAGTCAGTATCTGTTCGACTCTATTTTTAGACTGCAAAAAAGATCTATTAGGTTTATTTCAAATGTTCCCACAGGAACTCACTGTAGACCCCTTTTTGTTCTCCATAAAATCCTAACTCTTCCATCACTATTTATTCTAGACCGTAAGCCTAATACACAAAAATCTTTGCTTGTTTCCAATTAACCAAAGTTCTCGTACAACACGGCAAACAAATGCTATACCTCTTCCTACTCCACATACCACACTTGCACAAAAATCAATTATTTACAATAGCTTAAAAATCTACAATCATCTGCCTAAAACCCTTCTTTCCACCTCAGATATTTGTAAATTCCGGAGAATATTAAAAGAAGTACTACTTGCTCAAGCTTTCTACTCTGTTGAAGAATTTTTTGAATTTTCGTTCCTTGCGGTAGGTCTTGAGTAGCTTCTGATCAGTGCAGTGCATCCTTCCATATTACCTTCTGTTGCCCATTATCATTTTGGTTTCCTTTTGTTATATTTATATATTTGTTTCTTTTTTTATGTACATGCGGGTTTTGATTATATAATAATAAACTATAAGTAATCACTTAGTTATATAATTACAAGGTATCAATTGATTTGATTAAAGTTTATAATTGTTTTTTTATTTTTTTTATTGTGTTTTTATTGTGTTTTTTGTTTAATCATTATTGTATTTACTTAAGTAGGTAATTATTTTAGATAATATTTAGCTTTGTCAATAAAGATCCTGTATATCTTTGGACAATAAAGCATGTCTACTACTACTACTATTGCGAACAAACCATAGCCTAAACGATTTTTCTGTAAAGTTCATGTGGCAAAAGTTTGTGAAAAAAACATGGAAAATTCGCAAGAATTTAGCGCTCTTACCCAAATTTAATTTTACTAATTAAGCGAAACTTATAAGCCAAAGTTTGTAAAAAACTGAAAAATGCCGCCATTTTTGATTTATGAATATAAAAGCACCCGATGACCTAAAATTGACTGATCGATCCTCAATCGACCGAGGGTATTAAACTTTCTTGATCAATTTTGAATTATTATAATATGCTTAATATTTAAAAAAATAACAATATCATCTTTAGTTCTTGAGTTATAAAACTTATTGAAACGACAAATTAAACTGTTGTTCTATTGCAAATAAATTATAACCCATACAATTTTTCTGCAAATTGATGTCGCAAAAGTTAAAAGCAAAAATTTGTGGAAAAACATGGAAAAAATCGCACTCTTGGATTTATGACGTCACACAGGCGCTCTTACTCAAATATAGGGAAAACATCCGGCGACTTAAAATTAAGTGATCCATAACCAATCGATTTAGGGTAGTCCAAAACTTCCTGTTATATTTTTTTTTTGGTAAAAAAAGTTACTATTTTTTTAGTATATATAAAAAAATTAATATCTTAGTTTTTGAGATATAAAGCTAATTTCTTCACTGTATTAATTGGTGAAGCTAGCGAAAGTTATAAGCCAAAGTTGGGAACAAACATGAAAAAAGCCTTTTTTTTGGATTTATGACGTCATACAAGCCCTCCTACTGAAATTGGAGGCAAACACCCAGTGACTTAAAATTCTAGGATAGCTTTAAAGAATCTTCCACAACTATCCCACGTGACACGATTTTTAACTATAAGCCACTCCTCAACTATTATCTATTTTACAATGCATGATCATCCTGTATAATTACCATCTTTTTTTTATCTTGGAAGATCCAGAATTTGAGCATAAAATTAGGTTAAAACAGTTACAAATTTCCTGCAAAAAGGAAAGACACAGATCTCTCAATTTACTGAAATTAAATGAAAGGAATTATTTTTGTAGAAGAAAGTACAAAAGAAAATATAAAAAACTAATTTAAAATAAATGCAACATAACATTTTTTGTCAAACGTATTTAATTTGTTTTCGGGCTTGTCTTTTTTTAACACTTATTCCATAGTTTATAAACAAAACCTTGTTTGTGAATTATTGTTCTTATATATCACTTTCAGGGCAGGTTGACTTTAAATGGAACAGTGTCTTCTAGCGGGTTAATATTTTTTTTGAAAGAAAAAAACAAAAACATGTTAATTTTGTTTTTTTACGGGCTTTCTTCTTGGTTTTGAGTTGGACCCCCGGAAAAGGGTCTAAAAACATACAACTTTTTTCTCTACTTGTCTACCTCATTCAAAAGCTTATAAAACCAGTAAACATTTTTTAGCATACGTTAATAAAAATTTCGGTGTTACTGTTTTTTCACAAGTGAAAAATTGGAAAAATAACTCTTTTGATTTTTTAATTGACGTAGGAATGTAAAAAAAAATATTCTGCCAATTTATAGGCACCTAAGCTCACACGATTAATTAATTTTTTTCGACGTCGACAATAATACATGTGTGTTTTAACATGCTCCGTTCCGCAACTCTTAGAATAACCAAAAAATCATCTACTACAGTTTAAACAAATACTGCAATATAATAATTTATGTAAAATTATCTTTAATATAGTACCACACAAGTAGTATTTTTAGCAAAACTGTAATTTTTTTAATCAACCTTGTTTTGGCTTACATGCGCTTGATTTTATTTATTTTTAAATGGGACTATTTAGAGTCAAAATCCAAACTAAGTACTAAATTTCATCTAAAACACAAGTAATATTTTTATCAATACTCTACCCCCACCCCTTTTTTGGGATACGTCTAGCGGATTTTATTCATTTTTAAATGGGATCATTTAGGGACCAAACCCAACCTAGTTACCAAATTTGATTCAAATCGGGCAAGCAGTTTTTGAGTTATGCGCGTTGGTCGTTACAGACGTACAGACAGACGGCGCGACAAAAAAATTTCAAAATCACCTGAAACGCAAAGAAAGATATATTTTTTTAAACCGGAGCAACTCTTTTTTCTTATTTTTGATATGATCACCATTGTTATCACTATAGTATAGTATACATGTGAGCTAAAAACTGTCTCGTTGTTTTTCTTTTTTCATAAGCTTTCGAATGAGGTAACAAAAAATCACTTCTGGAAAAGAAGGTGTATATGTGAGTAGGCCCCCTTCTGGGGGCCAGAACAAAAATTTTTTGTCAGGAAGAAAGCCCGTGAAAAACCTCAGATGACATGTATTTGCTTTTTTTTAAACGAATATTAACCGACTAGAGGCAGCGTTAAACAAAGAAAAATACAACTGCCTCACCACACTGTACAATTTTTAAAAGATTCTGTCTCCTATTTTATGTATTAAGGCAGCAAATTATTATTTTTCATTTCCGTTGCGATTTTTGTGTATTTACGAAAATTTAAAGTTTTTACGATGAATTTTTGGGCAGTTTGCTCCAGTCAGTGTACAGTTTTTTTCGCGAAACTGTACAACTCTGTCTCAAAACTATTAAGTTTCTTAATTTTTTTAGTTCGTTCGGGACTAAGATTTAACGGTAACGAGTTACTTGAAGATCCATTATTTTGTTCATGGGGAAACGGGAATCTAAGATTTAAAATTGCCTAAAAATTATACTGGGAGACTTTTAGCCGAAAAAGGCAACTGATTAGTAGCACCCTAACAGTTCTAGGTCGTTCATTATTATTCTTTAGCGTTCAACAAACAAAAGACAAATGTTTCACCAAATTGTACAATTAAAAAAAAATCTGTCTCTGATTTCATGAGGTAGGGGAGCACTTAGAATGTTACGGTTACTCAAGTTTATCCCTATCGAAATCTATTTCTCCCAAGTTCCAAAACCTCATTTCAAAATATTTGTCCTTACATTATAGACGTTCTAATCTCGCAAATAACATTTTTTTCGCGAAACTGTACAACTCTGTGTCTAAACTATTGAGTTCTCTATTTTTTTATTTTTTTATTTTTCAGGACTAAGATGCAACAGTAACTAGTTACTTGAAGATCCATTATTTTGTTCAAAGGCAATCGGGAATCTAAGATTTAAAATTGCCTAAAAATTATACTGGGAGACTTTTAGCCGAAAACGGCAACTGATTAGTAGCACCCTAACAGTTCTAGGTCGTTCATTATTCTTCTTTAGCGTTCAACAAAAAAAAGACAACTATTTCACCAAATTGTACAATTAAAAAAAAAACAGTCTCCTATTTCATGAGGTAGGGGAGCATTTAGAATGTTTTTTTCCAATTTTCGTTGTGATTTTTGCGTATTTATGAAAAGTAAAAGATTTCTACGGTTTCTTAAGTTTATCCCTATCGAAATCTATTTCTCCCAAGTTCCTAAACCTCCTTTCAAAATCTTTGTCGTTACATTTTAGACGTTCAAATCAAGCAAATAACAATTTTTTCGCGAAACTGTGCAACTCTGTGTCTAAACTATTGAGTTATCTATTTTTTTTTTAAATTTTTTCGGGACTAAGATGCAACTGCAAACTAGTTACTTAAAGATCCATTATTTTGTTCGAAGGGAATCGGGAATCTAAGATTTAAAATTGCCTAAAAATTATACTGGGAGACTTTTAGCCGAAAAAGGCAACTGATTAGGAGCACCCTAACAGTTCTAGGTCGGTCATTATTCTTGTTTGGCATTCAACGAAAAAAAAGACAACTGTTTCACCAAACTGTACAATTTTTAAAAGATTCAGTCTCCTATTTCATGCGGTAAGGGAGCACTTACGATTGTTATTTTCGTTGTGATTTTTGCGTATTTACGAAAAGTAAAAGCTTTCTACGGTGAATTTTTGGGCAGTTTGCTCCGCTCAGTGGTCTCAAGTTTGTCCCAATCGAAATCTATCCCTCCCAAATTCCTATACCTACTTTCAAAATCTTTATCCTTACTCTTTAGACGTTCAAATCTCGCAAATAACAATTTTTTCGCGAAACTGTACAACTCTGTGTCTAAACTATTGAGTTCCCTAATTTTTTCAGTTTGTTCAGGACTAAGATTCAACAGTAATGAGTTACTTGAGGAACCATTGTTTTGTTCAAAGGGAATTGTGAATCTAAGATTAAACGTTTCTTCGAAAATATACTGCGAAATTTTCTGATATTCAGTCAGACCAAAAAAGGCCATTGATTGTAGGTTTTTCTTGGCGCTAGCCAACATGATTCTGTCTCTTTCCTCTTTCGGCATATAGTCCTTACCGTAACAGCCTACTAGTTCCAAGTCAGCCATCATTCTTGTTTGTCTGTTTGTAGCTAGATTGCTTTCACAGTTGATGAAGTCGTTGATATTGACACCCTCCCAGTTCTCCCCCTCGTAACAGGGCGGAACTTCATCTATGGTGGCTGCTCTGCCTTTGCAGAAATGGCGTGCTCCTTTCCAGGTGGCACCACGCTGAACGTGACGGAATTCTGATAGATATCTACATGAAGATTGGTTGGGTTTTAGACTGGAGCCACGTACGTCTCTTAAATATATCTGTACTGGGAAAGGACTTCTAAAAATAATTGCTACAAGCGTGCATATTGGATTTCAAATGAAACCAAACGTATGGCTTTAGTCAATTAAGGGTACTGATAATGGGTGACGCGCTCTCAGCACCATCCCTTTTCGAAGCTTAAAAACACCCATTATCAGTTACCTTAGGATAAATACATTTTAATTTAATTTAAATATCTTTGTCTTTCAAAAGTTCCAAAATCCAAATAATTTTCTTAAGTTTAAATAAAAAATAAAAATTATCCCCAATTTTGAAAACGCTTGTAGCAGTCATTTTGCATTAATGGTTTTAATACGCTTTAGCAGTACAGATATATTTAAGACGTACGTGAGTGGAGCAGAGTTTTTTATTTGCCTAATCAGGCCTCTACAGACGGACATAGATGATTTAAAACGAAAACGTGCATGAGCCAATATTCCACTACTTGCACATTCAAAAATGCAGCGTTATTTTGCATACGTATTGACATGTTTGGTTGCGCATTTATGTATGCACGTTTTTGTCTTAATTCATCCACGTCCGTCTGTAGGGGCCTATAGACCAGAGTTCGTAAACCTGTGAGGTCGTTTTATATCAAACCAACCTGTGTATTACTTAATAAAATTAATCAAGAAATAAAACAGTTGGCCTTTAAATATTGCCCCTTTTTGTAACAGATTAATAAAAAAAATCGTTCGTTTACAAAGTTCGTCATCAACATAACGGTAATTTATTAATCTATTCTTAAATTTAACTTAAAAACTATCGAATGGGTTGCTATTTATTAAAATCTTTTTTTTCTATACCTAGTAACTATTATCATCATGATTTAAAAAATCGTAAATTCCAACCAGACAAAAGGTACTTATAAATTCTTGAACTGGAGGAATGATATTTTCATGCCTATATAGAGTTATGCCATTCTGGGATATTCCACTAAACTTTTCCATTACATGGAATGTGGTATTTTTCATTATTTTTATTTTTTTTTAAATTATGCAATAAATACTACAAGAAGTAAAAAGGCTAAATTAATGCATTTAATTTAAGTAAAGACCCTAAGAACTTGGTTTTATTTTAATTCGGTTTGAATAAGTTGAACACTTCGTCAAGACATAGGCTTAAAGTACACTCTTGTTATACGAAGTCGTATAAACGTAAAAATTACTCATATTTAAACTAATATAATTTTATGAATAGCAAACCGATCATAACAAAAAACGACCTCCAAAGATAGCCAGATACCTTTTCTTTAAACTAAAGTTGGAAAGTAAACAAATTTCCCAAATCGACAGTATGGTCTTTTGACCAGCCATTCTCTTACATTTCCTTGAGTGCGGTGTACTATGATGGACTATACTCTTTTATTGATTGATTAATAAAATTTAAATAAAAATTAACTTACCTAGCAATGGGGTCTCGCAGCAGTGTGATGTAAAAATAGCGTCTCTTGACCACCTCTTCCAATTCATCAAGTTTTTGGTCGACACAGCCTGTCAATTCTGTCCAGTCCGCATGAAGACCGCATTTCCATCCCGTCGTATATCGGCTGTCAAAAAATGCGAATTTTAGAGTTGCAAAGTTGCATTTTTTAAATTAAAAATAAATGGATCCATAACGGATCTGATACCTTTCTAGCCCATTAGCACACTTAAAGTGAGCTCCACACTATATCAACTTAAAAACAGTTTTTTGTAAATATCTTAGAAACGATCTTATTGAGAAAAATGTGTCCTAATATATTCCGAAAACCTCATATTGATGCAATTCTCCGTTAAAAAGTTAGCATTTTTTCAATTTTTTAACTGTCAAAAAGGATTTTGATCAAATTCTAACCAGCTCGTTACAATGTCGACTATTTTTCATGAAAATAGAATAGAAATTGGTCAAGCGGTTCTGGAGCTGTCGGGGACCGGACATCAGACAAACAGACCTACAGATGGCTAAGATAGGTCCAAATACACCAAACTAACACATTTTCGACGTTATCTCAATTTTTTTTTCGTCGAAAACAATACCTCTTCTAGCCATTGCTGTGCGGGCTAGGAAGGTAAAAAACGACGGATCGCTATCCACGATATACACGCTGTTCCAAAGCAAGATGTAAAAAGGTAGTATTTTAATAAAGGGAACCCTCGTATATTATACAAGGTGTTTTTTTTAAGGCAACACAGTCTTCGGCTCTTTGTCGTACGTTTTTAGAAAACAACACAAGCATGTGGGTCATTTTTGGCGAGGGGACACTTGATGGTTTTGAGATATTTGCCTCTAAAGTTACAATGAGGCAATTAAGAAAAATAAAATATGAAAAAATATATATATAATTTAAGAAATAAGAGTCATGTCAATGCAAAATGTTTCATTAATAAAAATACATTTTCGGGATTTTATTATTTTTATCTCAATCATTTAAATACATTTTTTTTATTGCTCCATGGTCACTTTGAAGGCAAATATCTCAAAAACAAAACGATAGAATTTTGAGATTCTTACACGGTAGTAAATCTAAGACATTTAAGAGACTTTCAAAACCAGGTATCACTCAGCCCACTTTACCTATTCAAAAAATAGGGGTAAAGTTTACTCACCGAAGGGGGTGCGTGCTACAAAAATTTCAGTAGTCAAAGTGTCCCACTCGTCCACAAAATCGACATGTTCGAGAGGTTTGACAAATTCGCACGTAAAATAACCAAAAACAAGTATTCAAGTATCTTATCCTTGACAGCTTACATTTACAAAAATTTACAAAAAACATATTGCAACATTTAACACAGGTAGTTTCCCTAGCACAAATAAGTAAATCTTATATATGTCTGCTATTATTAACACCTTTGTTACCTTTTATTTGAAACACCCTATATTAAATATCCAACTCAAAAGCATGATAAATTATAACAACTCATCCTGTTATCAAAGCTAGCGTTACGTTTATTGGGAAATCATACCCATACTTAAAATTCTTCGGACCAAGTTTTTTTTTGCAGTACAAGAGTCATAAAAAAATTAATGAGCGCGCCAAATGAGCCTTGAAAAATGATTTAAAGCCGTATTATTATTAATTATATGTATGTGTTTTAATGAAAAACAGCACGACAAGTAAAGCGCTAACATATATACGTACTATTTTGTATAACGGCTCCTTTCTTTTACAACCCGAGAAAAACAATTCTACTTTGCAATAACTTTCTTATTATTTATCGTATAAAGATGAAACCAAAACTAAAATAAACAATGGCAAATCGCCTATATTTTTACAATCAAAATAGTTTTTGTGGCTAGAGGGTACAAGCATCATAATTAGTTTTCTTAAATAGAACACCCAGTACAGTTGTTAAAAGCATTGGATAGATCTTTTATTTCTAATTCCAAAGCTACCAAACTTGGTGTTTTTATCTCTAACCATTATTATAGAGCAAAATTCTTCTCTTACGACATTACTGTCTTTTAAATCTTATTTTATTTACTTATTTAATTCCAAATTGTTCAATCGGATAACTTACATGGTAAATACCTAATTAAAAAGAATATAATTTCTTTGTCCTATCAATTGTTTAGTTTAGAGGACACCTAGGTGCGTTATCACCTGTATGTGTCCTTTAATAGTTCAATCACAGAAAAACTATAAAACAATATTATTAACTTTCTTAAGAACAGTTACAAATAAAGATAATACAGTGTCTTTTTGTTGGAAATTACACAAACCCACAAGAAAAAGATCGAAATCCGTAAGACAAACCATAATCTTTCTATGTATTTTTTGACGCTAAATCAAAATCCGGGGCCAGAAAAGTCCATTCCCTGTCCACCCAATGTGGTTGAACCCTACTGATGAACCCTAACAAGGCGGAAACATAATTATGTCTGAGGCTACCATGACCCCTTTCTGAGGATTAGCCCGAAAATTAATTTATTAAGTCCCAAGACATCTCGGTAAGTATTCTGGTTCTTGAATGATGTGACCAACTACATCACACGCTTTGACCAATAGCAAACTATGAGCGGTCGCGAGTTGTGCGAAATGCCTTGTCTCGACCAATGTAATAGTTGCCCGCTCTTCAGAGTTCGTAAATTTTACGCGTTTGAGGTGAAATCTGTTCTCCTACCCCGTACCGACTGAACGTTTCTCGGTCGAATCGTAGAAGAAGCCTGCGCAATAGAGGTCTTTTCGCATAGCACGTGACGACTCGGAGCATGTGATGAGAACTATCAAATCGTTCTAGACCCGGAATCGCTACCCTGGAATTTTTCCAGTAGTTCAATTCATATGAAATCAACAAAAAAAGAGGGTTTAACTGACCATCTTTCCGATTTTATTGAGTTTTGGTAACTTCATTCTCCCGGTAAAGAGGATGAAACAAATTTAAAAATTTTGGTCTTGAAACTAACTATTACCTGATGTAATTTTTACGAAAAAGAAATTCAAATATATTTCTTTTACAAATTTTAAATTTGTTTTTTCTAAAAATTACACTATGTATGTGTTATTCCATTAGAAATGTATTTTATAAACCTTTCAAACAACCTGGTACGTGGTTCTCAACATATTTAAATGTATTTTAATACATGTTTGAGCCAAACTGGCAGATTTTTGATTTTCAAAAATTTTTAAACAAAAACTACTAATCAATTAGGAATCCTTCATTTTTTAGATAGAATGATGAATAGACTGATGTCTGCCTAACCCTTTTTTGTTGATTTCATATGAATTGGCCCACTGAGGAAAAATCCAGAGATCTAGGGACTTTTTAGGTCCCGGATTCTGATTCAGCGTAAAAAAATACAGAGGAATTTCACGGTCTGTTTTACAAATCCCGTAATTTGTTTTTATGTTATAGCTTTTAAGAGTGTTTTTGTGACGAATTGAATGCACTGATTTGACCAAAGTTAGAGTGGAAAATCCAAAATGGCCGCCGCCCGGCAACTGCTTCTCAACGGCTGTTATTTATTTGTATTTTTGCTAGTTTTTTTTTTAAATTAAATTTGGGATAAAACCTAACTGTTAAAAATTGTTTAGGGTCTTAAAACATTACTTTTTTCATAAGAGTAGGAAAAGTCAAAGAATGTCTTTCTTTCTCAACAAAAACACAACAAAAATACCAACAACTGACAGTCTCAGCCATCTTGACAAGGCCGCGATACAATCAAAGTGTAGTAAGTTTGGTTAGGCTACCAAACGGGTTGCCTACGAATGTCATTCTATTTTGAGCTTTTTCAATGGTGATGTCAAACGCATGGTGTAGGTACCCACTTTTTTATTTTGGTTGGTTGTGAAATCCAATTTCATACTGTTCTATAATTTCTGCTTGCGAGGCAGTTTTCTTTATCACGAATTCGATATCATATTTAAAGATATTAACTATATGGTGCAGCCCAACTAGAAGTAATTTAATAAAATGTGACATTTCTAGTGCGTAATTAAAAAGTAATAAATTATTTATCAGGCTGCAATTGAATATATCAAGATTTTTATTGTGAAAATCGATCAGACTCCGTCTATTTTTAAAATCAACACATTAATGTAAAAGCCAGACAGTTACTTGTATATATGATAATAAAATGAAGAGCCTGCCGCAACTAAAACATAATTAGGTAAACGGGCATTTTGTCCAAAATAAATAAATAAGAATTCCTTGGTTTTTGTGTTTTACAGTGTGTTTCATCGAGGGGACACTTTTTGTCTACCTGGAAATTTTTGTATTACGCACCCCTTTCGAAGGGTAAACTTTGCCTCTATATTTTGAATAAGGAACACATTGTTTTGAAGGTCACCTGGATATCTATTCTTGTACTTGTAGGATGTGATGGTTCCCATCACATGCTTTGGCCAATGGCTAGTTTTAAATAATCGCCGAGCCGACACTTGCTATGCGAAAAGACCTCTATATTGCACAAGCTTCTCCTAGGATCCGACCGAAAAATGTTCAGTCGGTACGGGGCGGGAGAAAAGATTTCGCTTTAAACTCGTAAAATTTACTAACTGTAAATATCACGCGACTATGCCATTGGACGACACAAGTCATTTCGCACAACACAAGACTACTATTGTCTAGAGACCCTGTATGTATGACATATTTTAAAGAAATAGAGACGCCACAAACCCATCAATTTACTCAAACTCACATTTTTTGGTTATGTTTTTTTTTGCTAAGTTCATTGCCGTTTCACTAAAATAATTTATGTTGTCAGCGGTAAGTGACAAAAACACGTTTGTTCGTCACCCCCTGTAAATGTTTGTCAAAAATCATTTATTATTATTTTCCGACGCTTATAAATTAACAAGGACGGAATTAGATGCGTCTCTGTCTAAACCAGGCCAAAGTATAGAGGACGGATTTCCCTCCTTTGATTTTGACTTAAATAAATTTGACTGATACGTTTGTCGCGTCTCTATTTCTTTAAAATGTGTCATACATACAGGGTCTCTACTATTGACCAAAGGATGTGATGATTGTCTTTACAACTATGTAAAAATTTGATAAAACTATCGATTCGCTTTTAAGGTGTTTGCCTTCAAGCTTCCAAATTTATCATAGAGCGATAAAGAAAATAAAATATAAAAAATATTTAAAAAAATATAATTGCTCTATGGTAATTTGGAGGCAAATATCTCAAATATAAAGCGATGGATTTTCGAAGTTTTTACACGGTTGAATTCAAGACACCGTCAAAACAGGATATCACTCGACCTACTTTCTCTATTCAAAATATTGGGGCAAAGTTGCTGCAAAAATCCCTCTTGCATACAAAATAGACGTGTCTAAGGGTATTTAGAAACTCCTGTAAAAACAATTTTATTTTGGCAAAATAAATGGCTTAATAAATAATCTTTCTTGGGTTTAGAGATAGCGAAAGAAACATTTTTTTGTTGGGAAATAATAACTTTTAACATTTGCGATTGAAAACAAATTTCGGATAAAACTAAAAATATTAACGAAAAGACAGAAAAGTTCACAAATAGTATATTTGTTATTATGAAGAATAGAAAAAAACCATAAATGCAAATGTTATATATAAAAATAATTTCAATTTTAAACCAAGGGGATGGCGGATCCAAAACAGCAGACTTTCCCATTTATGAACCCTAATTATGATTTCTAACTTAAACATTAAAACTCAAAATGGCGATTCCACAATGACGCACTTTCTTATTTATAAACCGATTTGCCTCAAACTTGAAACATCGCGGTGTCTAAGGTGACAACCTGAAAATGGCGGATGTTCCCATTTATGAACCAATATGCATAAAACTCGGAATAAATCGATTTATAAATAAGAAAGTGCGCCATTTTGGAACCACCATTTTGATTTTTATAAATTTAGGGTAAAAATAATAATCAGCGACCTGAAAGATCTCAAAGTTCCGCGTTTGATGCAAATCGGTTCATAAATGGGAAAATCCGCCATTTTGGAACCGCCATTTAGATTTTTTTCAAGTTTAACTTATATGAAGTCAAGTTAAATAAAAATGTTTAAATAATTGCCAATGGTAATACCATAAAACAAAAAATCTGGCGGCGAATTGTCCCTGCGGCGAATCGGCCGGCGGCGAATTGTCCCCGCGGCAAATCGGCTACCCTTAAACCAAAGAAAAATCGACTATTCAGACATACTGTAAATTTTATTATTTACAGTGTCTTGTATTCTATAAAAGTATGATCCTGTACCAAGCGGTACCAACATAACTATTAAAGAAGGGTACATTTGGAAACTCCAATCCCGTTTTCAATTTATGTGTTTCGGCCATCTTTTCCAGAAAATCGTTGAGTGCCTTTTTGTCTCATAAAAAAAAGTTACAAGAAAATAGTTTTTTATATGCAATTTTAGGCAAAAATGGCAAGTTTCATTCAAAAAAGACGTAAAAATTATGTCCTGAAAATTTCACAATTAAACAAAGGATAGTTTAGAAATAAAATGTTAAAATTGTTGAAAATAACCAATATTTCAAGATTTTTGCCAATATTGATGATTTTTGCTAATTTTAAAACATTTTAGACTATGCTTTGACAATTGTAAAATTATAAGTATAAACTTTTACTTTTTGTATAAAAAATCGCCCAAATAAGTGAACAAAGAACTGAATTAAAGTTTTCCAAGGCATAACTTGCTCTTTAACAGTTGGTACAGGAGTAGTTAAGGAGTTGCTCCACTTTTGGCCGATACTGTGTGTTAGTTACAAATGGTCAGACAAAAAACAAAACTCACCTAAATAACCAACTCTGATTGGAATGAGGTCTGAAACAGTAGCATCTTTTTCTAGCCAAGGGACAAGAACAGGGTTTTTTCAGGTCCAGATCGTGCACCAGGTGTCTTCCAAACGATGTACCACCTATAAAATGTAAGACCTGTTTCTCACAATGCAACTTTTCCATAAAATGCATGCAACTTTTACACCTCTATCTCTCTATCTCTAAGTGCCATCATCTGCGACAGAAAGAGAAAACACGTAACAAACAAAAGTTGCATGAATTTGATGCATAGTGAGAACAGGGCTTAATGAATGGTAACGGGGGAGATGATTCGCTAATCAAAGATTTCATCAAAGAATAAAACAAAAACCGAACTAAAATGCCAAAGGTCGAGCAACCCCCTAAAATTGTATGTAAATCTCGTCATATACCAACTATTAAAGAACAAGTGGTGCATTTAAAAAACTTCAATCCAATTCTCAGTTCACTTGTATTAGCGATTTACGCCACAAAATGATAAAGTGCCCCCCTTATCATGTTTAAAAAAAAGTACCAGTTCAAAAAGACATAAAAATTAAGTCCTGAAAATTCTACAACAATTACACAAAGTATAGTCAACATAAATTTGTAAAATTAGCAAAAATTATCAATATTGGCAAAAACCTTGAAATTTTGATTATATTTAGCAATTTCAAATTTTTATATCTTAACTATCCATTGATAAATTGTGAAATTTTTAGCACATATATAACTTTAACGTCTCTTTTGAATTGCAATTACTGCCCTAGACAAAAAACGTTTTTTTTTTAAATTTTTTTAAACATTACATTCTTTTACATCATTTTGTGCGAAAAATCGCCGAAGCACGTGAATTGAGAACTAGACTGGCGTTTCAAATGCACTTATCTTTTGATAGGTATACGATCAGATTTATACACAATTTTAGGGGATTGCTCTACTTTTGGATGGTCCTGTACATCAACAAACAGTGACAAAAGTAACTTAAAAGCATTGTTTATATAGTCGTTGCCATACGCAGTTACACTTTTGTGACTTTGACATTACTTAAACATATTTCCTAACCAGAAATATATTAAAAAGTAAATATGTCACGTTTATAAAATTAAAGATAAAACTTTCATTGTCTCTAAATAAAAAGATGCTGGTACGTTGACAAAAAAACGGCACAGATAAAAACAACTCAAAGACATGCCATTTTTCAGCTTTTTTTGTAGCTCTTAGTATGCATATGACAAATGGCAAGCACTATATACCAAACGCGAACATATATGTTACATTACACAGAGAGAAATTTTGTGAATAAAGCAAACAAACTTATTATTCAAAATACTTAATACTTATACCTACTTAGAATATTACATAAATTATCTCCAGAATTTTTAATCTTTTTTTTGCATAATAAAAAGCGAAAACTAAAAAAACACACCAAAAGGCAGACAAAACTTTTCCCAAAACCATGTCAGGACTTAACGACAAGTCCAAGTGAAACATGGCAAAAATAATGTCTGCATAAAAAATGGATCTGATGAATTCTTAAAATAGTTTTTTTAGATGAAGTTTTCATTTATTTTTCCTGTAAAACTAAAAATTTGTAGGTATAATAAATCCTAATCCTCAGTGTAAAGTAGAGTTTAACTGTCATGCTCCTTTTGTCTTTTTAAACATGGGTATCCAAGTAACAGAAGTTTTATAGTTTTGACCCTTGCTTATAAAGTATTTATAATAGCTATGTATTTAACAAAGTCATTACATTTTTATAAACAAACTACAGTGTACAGCGTGTCCCATTTTCGATGGGATTAAATGGGAAACTCGGTTATTATTGAAGATATCGATTTTCTGATTGCACCTTACCGTGCTCTTTTTTTGAGCCCTTAAAAATGGTGTAATCAGATTTTTGTTATACCCCGTGGTTTAGCTAATACAGGCAGTTTTTGAAAAAATTGCCTTCTTGTATCTCGCTTATTTTGCAAGATATTTTTATTCTGTAAAAACCTTTCTATGGCTACTTTTTTAGGACAAAATAATGACGTTGTCAATTTTTTTAAATATTGTTTTTGAGATATGGTATTTATCATAAAAAAATTAAATACGGACCTGGATTTTTTTTGTTACTATTTTGATTGGTTTCATGCGAGGGGGAATTCACTACCCATTTTCTGTACATGTATTGCATATTACTATGAAAAATGTCAAATAATGCAAGTAATTAATAGTAATGAAAAATAATGAAAAATAATAAAAGGTAATGACAAGTAATGAAAAGTAATGCCAAATAATGAAAAGTACTGACAAATAATGCCAAGTACTGAATAGTAATGAGTAGTAATTTTTATACACAAAGTTGTAATAATGGAAATTAGTGTATCTAAAGAGTGTTTCACAACTATTCTGACAAACTTTAACCCTAAGTTCGGTGTAATATATTAATAAACATTTTTTTTTTGTTAGTAATGTTTAGCATACTTTTTTACACAGAAGCTTTTTAAAATTGCTCAAAATTGAATTCCAAGCACCTAATCAAGTCAATATAGATAATTTTAAACAGCCCAGGCCCCCCAAGCCTAAGAATTTTGCAAAAATGAACAGATTTAATTTAAACTTTGTACATTTATCAAGAACCAGTGACAGATTTAATTTCAATTTTGTACCTTTATCAAGAACCGGTAAAAATACAATAATTTCACAGGTGTACCCGGGGGGGGGGGGGGCTTCGGTGTCCAGCCCCACCTCTCAAGCCTAAGAATTTTGCAGAACTGAACAGATTTAATTTAAACTTTGTATACTTTTCAAGAACCGGTGGCAATACAACAATTTCACAGTGTTTTTGCAAAACATAGAGGTCATCGGCGCACTTATTTAAAAACTGGGTAACATCTAAGATCACAGGTTTGGGTTTTTCTGATAGAGATAGGACCCTTACAACTCTATGGCCCTATCTTAGGAGTTTTTATGAAATAGTTCCTGAGATATTCAATATTTAATTTAAAGTAATTTCAGGTTTTTAATTTTTAAGGGGCTCTAGGGGGGAGGGGGTTTAATATATAAAAAACTTTATTCGAAATTTTTTTATCGATATAACCGGCTTAAATAGGTTACACTTTTAAAATATTAAGATTTTTTAAAATGTTATATTTTGTCTTCCTTTTCTTCGAGATTCAAACTTATCGTAGAGTTATGAAATTTGGCTCACTTATAGACACCGACAAACTAAATTGAAATGAATTCTTGCAATTTTTCGATTTTAGCTCCCCCCTCCCTGTGTCTAACCCAAACTGATAGCCGACCTTTTTGGAGGGTTAAGCATACAGTGGTGAGAAACCACTCAAAAGTGAGCCACAATAGACCCACTGGTGGTCGCAGTGGAAGGGCTGCATGGCCCACTCATATAAATCATCATCGAATCATCCCCCCTCCCTGCTATAGAGAAAATTTGTAAAAACAGTAAATTTGACATGAGGATTTTTGCCAATTTTTTACAACGCAATTTATTGGCGACCCTAAAAATTGACATACGTTGATAGGCACTATAACAACGCGCAGTTTGTTCTTAATCAAACCAAAGCTTCGCAACATATGACCCTTCAAATTAGCACCAATTTTGGCCAAATTTTGATGGTTTTTCCTCATTAACGCGAAAAGTACTGAACCGATTTAAATGTTTGCTTTTGGATTTAATTAAGCTTAGTAAGTCTCACTAATTTGGTTATTATCGATTTTGCATTTTGATGCCTCCGTTTCGAGATATAACGTAAAAACTGAAATTGAAAAAAATCGGTTTTTGCAAAACATAGGGATCGTTAGCGCGCATATTTGGAAACTGAGTAACGTCTAAGACTACAGGTTTGGTTTTTTTCTGATAGAGATAGGATCCTTACGACACCGTGGCCCTATCTTAAGAAATTTTTTCTATCAGTTTTGGAGATATGGCTGATATCTCAAAAACGACTGAACCGATTTCAATCTGGTTTTTGGTTTTCTTAATAAAACCAACTTTGCTATGATTCCTGTTAAAAATTTTTTTGTTATTCCTAACTCTGAAAAAAAAGGAGGGGGAGGTACCCTAAAATCTCGATTTACAAAAAAGGTTAGTCCACTTTTCCGATGTTGGTTATTTTATTTTTAAAACATATATTTTGGTTTTCCTGTAAACCAACTCCGATGGACTACTTGCTCACAATGTTTATAGTGTTTTTTTAATGTGTTTTTTCTTGAAAATACGTTAGGATGGGAGAAGGGGTGGTCAAAAACGGCTCATTAAGACCTCAGGAGTATCTATAAGTGCAGGCCTTTTAGAGACACCCGTAACCTTGTCCCTGTTTACAATACCTTGCTAAAAAATATAACAGTGTAAATCTGTTATAAATTTGTTTCTATTACTATTAGTTATAATTAATATAAAGTGTAATCAAAATTCACACACACACAACACTTTATAAAGTAAAACATAACCTCTCAACCTAAATTGCAAAATAATGAAAAGTAATGGGAGGGCAATGAATAGTAATGAATATAAAAGTAATGAGAAATAATGTGAACCACATTTTGTACATGTATTGCAAGAGTGAATTCCCCCTCGGTTTCATGCTATTATTATCCTAAAATGATAAATCCTTTAATATTTTTTTGATTTAAGATTTTAAAAAATATTTAATATTAAAAAAAAAAAAATTAGTCCAAAGCTGAAAATTTCCAACGTAAATGTAAATTAAAAATTGCCACACTAGTTGGACGATTTTTAGTTTATCTGTTATATTATAAATAAAGTAAAAAACGTTAAAAAGTTACAAAATTAAAATTATAGTAATTATTTGATGGTAGCACAGCAACTCATGAAATTGACTTCAACATGGAAAAACAAAAGCGTGGAATTGACATTGTCATTTTACCTGTCATTTTTAGTGAATAGATCACTCAAAATTATTCTAAAATGGCTAGAAATCGCCCATACCCAGATTTTGAAAAATGTAATATATCTTAAGGTCGGTGTTCAATTTTTTTATGATAAATATCATATCTCAAAAACTAAATAATATTTTAAAAACCTGACAACGTCGTTATTTTCCTTTAAGAAAGTTGCCATAAAAAGGTTTTACAGAATAAAAATATCTCGCAAAATAAGCGAGATATAAGGGATTATAAAAAATGCAATTTTTTCAAAAACTCCCTGTATTAGCGAAACTACTGGGTACAGCAAAAATCTAATTACAACATTTTAAAGGGTTTAAAAAAAGAGCGCGGAAAGGTGTAATCAGAAAATCAATATCTTTAATAATAACCCAGTTTCCCATTTAATCCCATCGAAAATGGGACACGCTGTGCTCCGGTTATAACGCACCCTCAAGGGATCAGAAAATGTGTACTTTATAAGCGAACATATGTTATAAAAAAAAAATACAATTAAAAAGTTATGTTGGAACGTCAATTTTTTATTTGGAATAAAATGGTTGTTTTTGACAAGTTCTTTTGCCTACCAACTTCCGCTTTAATGATGCCTCTCTCAATACTTTAATAATATCTATCTTTTCTTTTACAGTTTTAGAATTACGCCGGCAATTCTCCATTTTAACCAAAAACACACAAAATCGTACTAGACCATTTTTCCATAAGAATAAAGTCTACACTGACATGACGGCCTGCCGCTTGCAACTCGCGTTCGAATGAGAAAACCGCGGAATCGAATATTGAAAAATCCCCAAATTTTTTAGGGAGTCACCGGTAATATTCCGGTTTAACGTACAGTCGTACGTTACAACCGGAATATTATAACGGAATTAATCAAAATATGGTACGTTATAACTGTAGTAGAAGGTATAAAAGGTGCGTAATATCCGGTAAAAACAGAGTATTTTGGCCGGACCAATGAAATATGTACGCAATAACCGAAAGTATGTTATAACCCAGGTACGTTATAACCGGAGTACACTGTATTCGCGTTTACTTTTTACCTAAGTCCTTCCATAACTTGTACAAATGTTGATATATCTTTATTTTTATTTATTTTTTTATTTTTATCTTCTTTGCGCAAAGTAAAAACATTTATAATAGTAAAGTTAAGTCATGGAATAATCATTCTGAAAACTTATATAACAAAAACTTACCTGTTTTTTGTATATGTAAAAACACCAACACATCATGCGACTCCAAGTCAAAGTTGAAGTCTTCATTGATCATGTCATCATAGCTGAGTCCAATTTTGTTGCTTTCCAATGGGATGGGTTTCCCGAGTTTGTCTTCCTTTAGGAAAAACGAGTAGTCTCGAGAAGACAGCGCGCATACTTGCTCTTTACAAAAATACCTGTAAAGAACACTTAGGTTAGTTCTTGCTCACTTTGTATTTATTTCTCTCAAGCTAAGCTAAATTGAGGGCAATTTCTTTCTAGAATATTCCAGTTTTACATATAAAACCCATTTCTAGAGATAGATGATGATTATGATTCATATGAGAGCGAGCCTTGCAGCCCTTCTACAGTGACCACCAGTGGCTCACTTTTGAGTGGTTTCTCACCACTGTATGCCTAGTCTGCCAATATGGCTATCTATCACTTTGGGTGAGACACTATGTTCAGATCTTTTAAATCAATCTCAGGTTTAGGAAGTGTTCTAATGTAACCATGTCGGCAGTGACCCATAAACAGTCCTGTCACTATACATATCTCCAGTATGTTAAGTCCAATGATATTCCTGGCTCTTCTTCTACAAGGTCCTTTAATGAATTCTTTAGAGTGAGTCAGTTCTGCTCCCCATCCATTTCAATATGGTTTATTTACCAAGATTATATGTTATCCCCAGGGCTGATTTGAAACCAAAAAAGTGAGCAGGTGCCACTTCCCTTGCTGCTTGGTATCCATACTAATCGAGATAGATAAATATCTCTCCTTGTCTATGTTATTTTTATAGACATGTTATTTTTGTACACATATTTTTGAAGTTTTTATTAATTAGGAATTTACCAAGGGGGAAACAGCTTATGGCATTACTTGGTACTACCCCCTATAAATTAGTATGGCATTACAGCAATATATGTACAAATATATTGGCACTACCTCAAGATTTACAGGGCATTACTGGCAATACATAAAAAAATTACAGAATACAAAAGTCAAATGTTACCCCCTTGGGAAATGTCAAAGAACTGTCATTAGCATTAATAGATTTTTGACCAAAATCTAATCAGCTCGTTAGAGTGTCAAACACTATTTTACCTGTAAATTTTATGAAAATCGGTTCAGCGATTTAGGAGCTATTGTGTTACAGACAGACACACACACAGACAGACATCACAATGATATTGCTAGGATAGGTCAAAATAGACCCAAATAACACATTTTTGGTGTTATCTGAACATTTTTTTTTATTGAAAATAATACCTAATAATTCTCTGGCCATTGCTGTGTGGGCTTAATTCAGCTTTATTCCCATGTAAAAACAGTCATTCCCATGCATGGATTTTGTGTTAAAAAAATCCAATATTTTTATTAATGTTAACAAATGTTGAAATAACTAAAATACTAAATTATGTGAGCAAAAGTGCCTCGAAAAGTGCTAAAAAATATTTAATTATTTCCATGTTAGGGCTTGTCAAAGGGCTTGTTCTTAAATTATGTAACACACTAAGAGAGAGAGCCTTATGTTACTTTCAATGTGTTTAACAAAGACAGGTAGTAGGTTTTGCTTATTTTAATTGAAAAATGAGCTCATTGACTTGAATTCCTGTCTAGATTTTTTTTTTATAAACATTTTTCTTCTCGTTTTTGGTACAGTGACCAAACTTATAACTAATATTTGGGAATATGAGACTACTGTCAAAAATTCTCATATTTACCTTAGGATGTGTGTTTGTTTGAAATAAATACTCTCAAGAGCTGTTCTGAAGAGTACACTCCAAAATATGTCCATTGGCAAGAAATGTACTCTCCAAAATGTATCAATTTCTGAGAAATACTTTTGAGAACAGTTCTCAGGTAAAACATTTCTACCAAATGGACAAGTACTGCTTTGCACACCATGAGAGCCTGACATTAATGTCTGACAAGAAAATTAAAATTAAATTAAATTAAATTTAAAAAAATCTAATCTAATAAAGCCATTATAAATATTGACTTACCCAAACCCAAAGATGCCAAAGAGACATAACACAAGACACAAAAGACATATTCTCTTCAAATGAGACCATCTGGCTTCCATTTGTTTGATGTCATAACCATTACTGAGAAGCAATTCGACGTCACTGGCAAGCACTTGAACTGACACACTTTTTGATATTTTCGGCTTGCTGATCATGCTGGGTCCATAACTGAGCAGTCTGTCACACAATCCTGATAAATAAATAAAAAGAATAAAGTCAAAATAACTACAATGTAGTAAAAGGTGAGGGAGCTTGTATCAAATCATTATTCTCATGAATAATTATTATTCAATGCACATCTGTAATTCATATTGTGCAAAGGTAAAAGTAGATATTAAAACTACCTAAATCATTTACACACTTTTCATTTTACATGCAAACCTCAATGCTTGCCTCAATGAAAACATTAACAATATTTAAGTTTGTGTTTATCTGATAGATGTAAATTATTTTCGAAATTATCCATTGCGCTGATGCCTCTTGCCAATTGTTCAGTCTTTTTCCGATATTTTCACTGCTATAAACAACCTTTAAAAAGATATAAACAAACCCAAAGCATTGCATAAAAGCTTACCTATTTTCTACAATTTGTACTTAAACTTTGTTTAATTACTGCTCGGTTGCTTTTCTAGCTGCAGCTGGACTCACAAAACACCGCTGGACTCGCTATGAATAAATAACTATTTATTTTCAAAAAAAATAAAAATACCTGAGAGAAAAGCCAGACGGCAGAGAATAAACTATAAACGACATATGACGTAAGAAATGTCAAAATCAGCTGATCGCAAGAGTCGTCGCCTACGAGACGTGCAAGGCCACGAAAAGGGATCATTTTGGTAGGTTTATTCCTCGTGTTCGTTGACAACACGCATGCTA
This sequence comes from Aspidapion aeneum, assembly GCA_963576565.1. Lineage (NCBI taxonomy): Eukaryota > Metazoa > Arthropoda > Insecta > Coleoptera > Brentidae > Aspidapion > Aspidapion aeneum. The sequence goes on from OY755045.1 coordinate 38,427,762, forward strand.
GGTATTTATGCACTTTTCAGATCGTGTAGTTACCCGTGCCATGAGGCAAACCTGCGCAATACTATTGTTTATATCTCTTGTAACTTTTGTCATAAAAAAGCTTAAAGTTGCACAGTGTGGAAAAAATTGGTGATTTATATTATTCGAAAGTAAATTTTGCACTTTTAATAAAAAATATTGCAAAAACTTCCTAAAATATTTTTTGTTTTCTGTAAACATAACCTAAAACCATTAGGCTGGTTTTAAGCATGTGCTAACAACAGTATGAATGCTGTCACGCCACATGATTGGAAATGCACAAATTCGTGACAACCATGCTGGAGTGTGCCTTTGCCATCGGACACGATTGAAAATGTAGATACGTGATTATTTTCAGGCGTGGATGACAATCAAAGCTTTAGCTGTTTTTTAAATCATTTTATGCCTAATTCACATATATCAATTTCTTAATGCATTAGTATGAGTGAGAAACACCATACCGCATCATACCAGAAAATACTTTTCCTTGTCCGCTCTACCACTACCTATGTTCTCATCCTTGTATAATCCAAGATATTTCCACGAATCAGCTGATCTAATTCTGACACTATGGTAGAAAAAACAAAACATATTTCTAGCCGGTTTTTGAGCGCCTCTATTTTAAATCTTGCCACATTCTCATTCTATTATAAAATTTTCAATATGTATATTTTTACCTTCCTAGCCCGCGCAGCAATGGTTAGGGAAGGTATTAGTTTTTTGGGTGTATTTTGAACTATCTTAAGCTTAGTTTCCACCTATGCGTGGACGGGACAGGGTGGGCACTCATAGGTGGAAACCGGGTATTAGCAATATCGTCGTAATGTTTGTCTGTGTGTCTGTCCGTAACACGATAGCTCCTAAACCGCTGAACCAATTTTCATAAAATTTTCAGATAAAATATTGTTCGATACTCTAACGAGCTGATTAGATTTTGGTTAAAATCCATTAATGCTAATGACAGTTTTTTGACAAGTAAAACATTTTAAAAATACTAACTTTTTAATGGAGTATTGCATTAATATGCCGTTTTCGGAGTATAGTAGATTATATTTAGTTCAATAATTTGTGTTACAACCCAAAACTTCAGATATTAACAAAAATTGTTTGCAAGGCTTATATATTATGGCTTTACTTGAAGTGTGCTAATAGGCAAGCTAGGAAGGTATCAGATCCATCATGGATTCATTTTTTTTTGCTTACTGGATTTTATTCTACCTTGATTTATGAAAGGTTGAACCCCTTTATCACATGTTGTCACGTTCGATCAGACCCCCTCAACCCCCGGACTTACCAAATTTAAGTAACGTTTATAAAAGGTTGGAAGGGGACGATTGACTAGGTAGTACACATTTTTTACCAATACATATTTTGTGGCCTGTGTGAAAATAGTAATTTTTTTTATGGAGGGATGTATTGAAGAAGGGCAAGGTCTTCAAAAAGTGTTTTTGAAAAGAATGACATTTGAAATTTAGATTTTTGATCAAAATGTTTTCGAAAAAAGTTAAAATCAGACAGTATGACCCACAGTACTCACACAAACGGATGTGTGCCAAAGATTTTTCGTTTTTTTTAACACCTCTTGTCCCTTGCACCCGTGTTACAAGTTGTCACATTTCCGTAGAATTCCATTAGAAAAAGAAGACCCTTCAATTTCATTGAGAATTCCGCCCATCGAAGACTGACGTGACAAAATTTAACTTGGCTTACCATAAAAATTAATCGGCACTACCATTTCAAATGAACCATTTTTTTTTATTTGAGTTACTTTTATCATTGTGTCGCGGCATCGAAAAGAATGTTCTCGCTGGTTAAGGATAAACGGTAAGCTAGGATTCCCTCCACGATAGCTTACGACTAAGTCACGGCGAGACGTTCGTCTACCACTGATGGTTGGAAAAAGATTCGTATTACTAGTGTCTCTTTCCAACCAGTGATAGATGAATAATTCGCCGCAACTTAGTCTTACCCCTAGATGCACCGTAACAAGGCTTAGCTAGAGTCACTGTACGTTGACATATTTGGATATATATTTTTTGGTTTTTCTTTTTTCTTGAACCATATATATATTTTTTTTTAATTTAGTTGGTTTCTTGGGAATGTGGTCCATAAATTAGATAGCAACTTTTAGTTTAAATATTTATGGACGTTTCGGTCAGATACCTTCTTCAGAACTAAAAAGAAATTGAAAACAACGTTTTAGGCTATTTGTTCTAGATGCCATTATTTTTAAGAAATAAAAAAATTAATTAATAATTAAAATAGCAAAAAGTACTCACCAGTCACTCGTTTATAATCACTCATTACATTACATAGGTCAACACAAACAAATTCAAAACAGGCATATCACAATTTACACGAAACATTCTTAAAAATTCAACAATAAACATACACATATTGTTAGACGACTATGACTAATAAAATATTATAATTTAAATTTTTTTAACAGCGCGATATATCTGTGTGTGTGTGTGTATATGTGTATGTGTGTGTGTGTGTGTGTGTGTTTGTGTGTGTGTGTGTGTGTATGTGTGTGTGTGTGGGTGTGCGTGTGTGTGTGTGGTACGGTTCGGTGGGAGGTATAATGATAAGTTTTTTTTGTTCTTATTTATTTATTTATTTATTTACGGCCAATGCCATTTTACAAATTTGATTATTAATCAAAACTACATAATACAAAGTGAATATTAATTAGGAAATAAAATTGGATATTACTTCAATCTATAAAATTACTTAAATCTATGATATCACACATATACTAGAACACAATTTACATTTTATACTTATAGTTGATGTTCTATTTAAGTGGCACCGCGTCATAGCTATGGTAAACCAAATTCTGCGGCAAAATCTAAGTAAAGAAGCCTTATAACTTTATTTAATTTTTTCTAATTTGGTTATGTATCCTTTTTGCAAGATTACATGTTTTGGTGAGTTTGAGGTTGGTTAGAGAGGGTGTTAGTCTTTTTTTGTTAATAAGTTAAAATATATTGGATTTAGTTGTTTTATGTCAGTCCGTGAGTTGATACAATTATTATTTTTTGTATTTCAATCATTTCCAAAAACTCTCGTTTTTTTTGGGGGCATTCAGTTTTTAATATTTTTGTATTTTCAAACTTAAATGTATGATTTAAAGATGTACTTTGGTTGGTTAAGGCTGTTTTATTTTTTTTGTCATATTTGTGTCCGTTTAGGCGGTTTTTCAGATATTGTGAAGTTTGTCCGATGTATATGTTGTTGCAGTCTTTACAGGGTATTTGATATACAACGTGGCTTTTTTTCTCCTTTGGGATTGAAGACTTCAGTTGGCTGAAATTTTTTTTAGATAGGTTGTAACCCTTATAGGCTGTTGTTATATTATGGGGTTTAAAAATATTGCTTATTTGTTCCGATAGCCTTGGTATGTATGGGATTGATAGATATTTATTATTTTTTGTATTTTTTGTTTTATTTTTATGTTGAAGTTTATTGTAAAATAAATAGATTCTGTTTTTAAAAGTTTTTTCTATTAAAGGATCAGGGTAGTTGTTAAGTGAAAGGGCTTTTTTTGCTTTTTTTATAGACGACTCTCAAAGATCTGGATCGGATAGCTGTATTGCTCTGTCTGCAAGACCAATTATAACACATTTTTTTTGGGAAAAAAGGTGTTGTGATTTAAAATTTAAGTATCAGGAGGACACGTCCTATATAAGCAAATTGGTGCATCTGAGGATTAAGCGTTGTTTGATAGACGGCATCAAGCATCTTAAGCAATCGCGCAGGGTGAAGGACCTTCTAGCTTTAAGCTAGGATTCCCTCCATGGTCCTTTACCACTAAGTAACGGCGAATTATACGTCTTGTAGTATACCACTGGTCTTAAAGAGAAAACTCTGATGTCAGATGTCTTTCCAACCAGTGGCAGAAGATTTCGTTGACGCGACTGAGGCGTTAGCAACCGTAGAGGGAATCCTAGGTTACAGCCGTAAAGCTAGGAGCACGATATTGATCATTTTGGGATGACGTCAAAAATAAACCAGCTGATACGTTTGCTTATATTAAAGCGCATGTAGTTGAAGCAAATTGATTTTTAATTTTTTTTTTTTAAATTAATGCCTACATTTCGTACCGTTCGTTGTTGATTGCTTAAATAGGGGTGGTAAGGAAAAAGTTCGTTTTTATAGATTTCCCGTTGTTTTACAAGATCATGGAAAAAAGTTACTGGTGCTTTTAGTGGAGAGAAAAGTTAAGGTTATATCCCTTAAAAGTCCTATCTTAATTAGTATCCACACGTTTCTCAAAACATTTCTAACATATAAAAAATAATGTTAATAAATGCATTTTAATCCAGATTTACCTAAAAATTTAAACAACAATGCATTTAGTGCTCATATTAATCACTTACCTCAATTTTCTAACTGCACCATAAGACTATTTTTAAGAATCAATAAATCACCAAATAAATGGGTCCATTACGCATCTGATACCTTCCTAACTATCCTATTAGCACACTTCAAGTGAACTCCATGATATAACAGTCTTTTATAAACATCTTAGAAACAAAAGCTCCTACGAAGTTTTTGGTTATTACACAAATTCTGGAGCAAAATTTGATCTACTATCTTCTGAAAACGGCTCCGCTAAAAAGTTAGCATTTTTTTATATTTTTTAATTGTCAAAAAACTGTCATTAGCATCAATTCATATTTACCAAAATCTTATCAGCTATCGGTACAGTGTCGAACATCGTCTTACCTAAAAATTTTGTGAAAGTCGGTTCAGCGCTTTTGGAGCGTGTTACGGACTGACATTCACACACACACCTACACACAGACACACACCACGATGATATTGCTAAAATCGGTCAAAATAAACTCAAAGTTTCGGCGTTATCTCAACAAAAAGTTTTTCGGCGAAAATAATACCTTCTCTAGCCATTGCTAGGCCGGCTAGGAAGGTGAAAATTCTTAGTTTTTTTTTATGTTGCATTGTGTTTGAGCTGGGAGCAGTATGATTAATAGATGCTCTACCACAGACTTCAATGTGTGCCCTACCCAAGGTTTTCATACTTTTACTCTGCAATACCTATATTAACTATATGCTTGAGAGAAGCCGCCAACAACACAATGATTGATGATTAATCTATGGTGGCCAAGAAAAATGTGGCTTTGGGCAACCATATATATCACCCTCAGCCTAGTTTCCACCTATGCGTGCCCACCATGATTGAAAAAACGTATCACGTGACGGGACATGGCTTTGTACCGGTTTTAAATGCAGTGTCACCTGATGCATTTTTTGAATCAGGGTGGACACGCATAGGTGGAAACCGGATGTAAAGGTACCTGTCCATTAGGCGTATTTTCCGCGCGGATTTTTTTTAAAGCGCGGAAAATCCGCTGTCCACGTCCATTGAGTGTATCCTTCCGCGCGAATTTATTTTCAACGAATCAGTATGTATACTGGGCATTAAATCCCAGGGAGGCGAGTTGACGACTACCTAATATCTTTCAAAAAAGAGAAAAAAAGAATGACGAGTGAAATTAAACAAAAAATTAATTTTTAAAGTTGTTTTTTCGGATATTTTTGGCACAACAAGTTAAAAACATTTATAAATATATATTTTGAACTAAATCGTGCATCAATAACCTATATACATGATGATTCATATGTGAGTGGGCCTTGCAGCCCTTCGACTGCGACCACCAGTGGGTCTATTGTGGCTCAACCAAAAACATTCAACTAAAGGTAGACCCCGTATAGAAATCCTAAACTTCATCAGACACAAAAAGTATTATACTGGGGATTTCTTTCAAATTCGCAACAATGTTGCCAGTACTTTTATAACATGAAATTTTGATGTAGGTACATAAGTAAAATGGTAACTAATAAAAATCAAAAGAATATTTTGTTATTGAATTCGGCTTACGTTTTGGATTGCTATACATGTACCTTTAATAGAATATGTTTACCATCCTATGTGAGAAAAGGATTGTTTTCATTGATTTTTTTTTTGAGATCTTATCATTAATAATGTTTTTCTATACAATTTAATTCTAGGTTGTAAGTATAACCTCTAGATATGTATGTATGCATGTCTGTCTGTGTGCCTATATGCACATATGTATATAAATGTTTGAAAAAAAGTTTTTTTTTTAAGTTAGAATATGTTATCCAATAATCAATCGGTAAATTTTTGTTTACATATGTACCTAAACTTAACAAAAATCATAAAACATTTGCTTTTAAGTCCCTGTTTTTATACATCTATGTGGCGGTTTAAATCCTTATCTATTTCGAATTAAAAGGAAAGTATAAATTAGAAATAATCAGCTAAAGTTGGTTTTTTTCGAAGATTGTTGATTGTCGATTTTTATAGAACGTACAACGATTAGCACAAAATTGCAATTTTTGTGCAGTCAACCAACAAGCTTGTTTCTTGGAGGAACACAAAATAACTAGCGGCGATATCCTGTAATGCAAACCATTTTTTTAAACTGCACATGCGCACCTCTCTCTTTCTGATCACATAAAATTATCTTCCTCTTACTAACTTCACATATGCTCGACCACAGCTGAGAGGGAGATATTTTATGTGAGAAGAAAAAGTACGGTAGCGAATGCGCAGTTTTGTAAGTTTAATTAAATTTCTTTGGTGTGAGGTTAGAGTTCATAAATAGTTTATTAGTTTTGTATTCCTAAGTGGTATTTAAAAAGTTATTAAAACCAGATGACTACACTGCACTTTTAACTATAAATTATTGTTCTCACTACAAATGTTTTCGGTATAAAAATAACTTTTGCTTTTAGTCCAAATAAATTTAAGTTAAATGTTTTGATCACGAAAGTTCAAAAAACCTCTTCTTTATATAATATATGTATATGTATATGTATATATATATATATATATATATATATATATTTATATGTATATATATATATATATATATATATATATATGTATATATATATATATATATATATATATATATATATATATGTATATATATATATATATATATATATATATATATATATATATATATGTATATATATATATATAGCTTAAAAAAATTAGTCTACAAAACTCCCCTGGGCAACTCTGGAAAACTCAAAAAGCTTTTTGATTTGATTTTACGCGAAAATGGAACGTCGCAGAGAAAACCTTTGTTGACAGAAAAAAATTGTGTGTGCTTAAGACCACATGGCAGAAGTGTAAACTTTAACAAGGCGAAATTAATAATACTGGCCTTCATCTGCATCATCATATTGCTCGCTGAATGTTCCTCTCACAGTTAGTCGACTCGAGCCGACTTCACCCGAATGAGCGTTACATAGCCGAGTCTGACGGCTCAGTTCAATTCAGTACCCACAAAAACTACTAAACGCGCCTAAAGAAGTTTACACTTCAAAAATTCCTTTACAATTTTTCTTAAAGGTTATAGCTTTAGACTTACATGTATAGAAGATAGAGGGCACCAAAATTGACAAAAATCAGTTTATTGCATTTTACGCAAAAACGGTAAGTCGTAGTGAAGAATTTTATTTTAGAGAAATATTACCCATACGAGTCTTTACAATCAATCTCCATAGTCTATAGGTCTACAACAACATGTTTAGAAGGTAGATGGCAGCTAAGTTGTCAAAAATTGTGTTTTTTTTAGTCGTAGAAAGAAACTTTATAAACATTAAATGTTAAAGGACACAATTTTCTACATTCTTTCCTTTTGGGCCACAGGTTTACAACTACGTGTAGAACATATAGGGCGCCAAATTTGCAAAAATTATTATATTATTTTATGCAAAAACGGTAGGTCCTAGAAAACCACACTATAGACAAGAAATCTCCAGGACGCCATTCTCTACAATTCACCTATGTGAGTCACAGCTCTATGACTTATGGTTTTTGCGTAAAACGCAAAAAAGTATATAATGGACATTTTCGGCACCCTCTGTCTTCAACACATGTGGTTGTAGAGCTGTAAATTGTCATTGTCGCATTGTAGAGAATTGTGTCTTGATCATTGTCATGTCAATAAAGTTTTTTTTATGACTTACCGTTTTTGCATAAATTGCAAAAAACATAATTTTTTGAAATTTTCTTCTAAGCGTGTGGTTGTAGACCTATAGACTATGGAGACCGATTGTAGGGAATCCTATGGGTAATATTTCTCATACATTAAATTTTGCCCTACGACTTATCGTTCTCGCGTAAAATGCAAAAAAATCATTTTTGTTCGCTATTTTTCAGAAAAAAAAAATTAATAGCGGCAACCATGTAGACCAAACGTCACCCTTGCATCATTTATCGTTGCCTTTGAGAGGTTATCCGAATAAACGTGCGTTTTCGTTGTTTTTTTGCAATATTTATCACAAAATAAAGATTTTTTTTATTAAATAACTTTAAAAATGCCTAAGAAGTGCATTCTGTGTGACAAAAGTGACGAGAAGCGGCTGGATTTATCATTTCACCGGTAAGTTTGAATCTCTTCCAGAAACCGTCATATGGTTTACGATTTGGTAAGACAGTGGTGTGGTTTATAACTTTTTTTACAAAATATTAGTGATTTATTTTACAAAGAAGTTTTAAGAAACATTATTTATTGTTGCAAATGCCCTTATTTTCCCACCTCTAGTGTTTGGGTTTTTTTGGAAAAGTTTCTTAATTTATTCTGGCAATAATATATAACTCCAAAAAATATATTTCTTATGTAAACAACCATTTTCACTCTGTGATGTTATGTCATGCTACTGTACAGTTATTAAACATTTTAAAAATATTCAAATTTATGAGTTTACTAGGTTTCCCACTGATCCAAACAAGAGAGAGCTTTGGAGGGAGATTATTGGCCTTAATAAGGAAAAAATTCTGTCAAAATGGGCATGTCTTTGTTCTGACCACTTTGATCCTCAGTATGTTCGTTTAGCACCTAGTAGGCACTATCTTGTACTAAATGCCTTGCCCAAGGTCAGGTGTTAAAGACTAGTTCAAATTAAGAAAACTACTAACTACTAGTGGTTAGTAGTTAAATATTCAACTATCTCTTTTTATTATAAAGTATACATAATATATTATCACTGGTTGTTTTTGATGTTCGATCATCATGTACTGATGTAAAAAAGTAGTTAGAATTAACAAATATAACTATAAGAAGAAAAAAGGTAGTACCTACTTTTACACAGAAAAAAAGAGTTTTAACTTCCTTTTCACTTACTTACTGCATAGTCCCTGGTGATTAATTAAAAGAGAGCCTTGAGTCAAATGGATTAAAATATTGTTCTTAATTCTTGTATTTGCCAAATTTAATAATGTTTGTATATACAGGGTGTCCCATAACTTAGGGGCCATAGGCCAACAAGTGATAGAGGAGGTCATGTTTGATCAAAAACTTGTGGTTTTTTTAACTTTTGTGATAATAACTTTTTTAAAAAACGCAGTAAAAATATGAAATTGCGTAGTCTTGTATTAGAACAAAAGCAGTAAATTGAAATTAATTTAAAAAAATTAATTTGAAAAAAGTTAGTCTTAATTTTTTTAGAAAATACTATTTTTGTATTTTTATGAACTTTTATGAATGCCATATTAAATGCAATGTTTTTTAAATATTTTTTGTTAATAAAAACAAGTCTCTAGCGAGACATAATAATGAAATATTATTGATATTTTTTAAAAGAGAAAGCAAAAATTAATTTTAAAAAAATTATTATTTTTTATACATTTTCGAGGTTATTTTGACAGCCCGTACCTCCTCCACTTGTAATATTTTCAAAAAAGGAGTACCACATTTTTTAATCCTAATTAGCTGAGTATTCAGCTGGCTGTGACAGATTTTTTTTGTATAACCCGTTTTCACCCACTCCTCTTTAAAAATCCTATATCTTAAAAACAGATGAATGTTGACCCCATGTTATATAAACTTTTTTCTTGGAAATAACCTCCTCTATCACCTGCTGCACTATGGCGCCTAAGTTATGGGACACCCTGTATAATAATCATTTAATTATAAATAATATTTTTTCATTTTTATTTTATTTGGTAAATAAAAATTAAATAGATTTTTTTATGGAAATCAAAAGTATTTTGTTGATGAAACTGAATAAGTCATATTTTTTAACATTTGCAAATGTAAAAAAATACAGACTCATACCAAATATTTTCTAAAAAAACTAGCTTCTAGAGTTTAATAAGCTAATGAATGGATTTTGGTAAAATAAACCAATGAGTGCTTTTTATTTCGAGGCAAGAGTTTTGCTGATAAAATATAACAAAAAATCTATATTATAAGTATAGGCTGTCCCATTTTTATCATTTGGGTGGTTTCGGGAACTTCTAGAGAAGAGTGAAGAAAAAACGACTACACCTTAGTGTGCTTTAATTTGAAGAGAATAATGATGGTAAACATCGTATATCTATATTATAAACATAGAAACCGAAAACACCCAAAAGTGTCGAAAATGCACCCTGTACACTAGGGGATCAAATAGACTCTTTAAATCCTCAAGGTCCGAGTATATAATTCGGAGTTTTTGACTTTTTTTAACAGAACAAATCTACTTACTGTAAAAAATTTACTAAAAGCAATGTATTACCAAGGTGAAAGAGTAAAGGCCTTTGACAATTTGAAATAAAAAGAAACACTTTTACCTGTGTTTTAAATTTTAGGGATTAAAGTAACACACACTTTTACCTGTGTTTTAAATTTTAGGGATTAAAGTAACACTTTTCTATATCCAGAAAAAATAATATAAAGTAGATTTCTTATCTTTAGGGGAAAATAATAAAAATCAAAACTACGGATATTACCAGCTGTAAATAAGTTATTGATTTCTAATATTATAAATCGATAAAAAAATTAATTCTGTAAAAAGAGTCATTTAAATAAAATGGCTGTCAAAGCTGTACCGGTAATATTTTACACTTATTTAAATTTTATAATTTTGGGTGCAAAAATTTTATAGGAAAATGTATATAATATATTTATTTTATTTTCAACAAAATCTGCACGCCCATGGTTTTTCATCGATTTCTCTTTTATACCTCTTACAGTGTTGCCTGCGAGGATTCGGCGAAATTTTCTGAGATTTCATGCATGATAAATGAATTTGCGTATTATATAATGGGGATGCGTCTTCTAGGGTTCCTTGAATTTCTTTGGGCTCAACCTATATACATAGTCAAGGGTCTGGTGGTTTTGCAGAAGAACTCACCAAGAACTTTTGGAAATTTGATAGTTATCTGCCTCAACATGATAATACGAGTTCCAGAACCATAACTAACAGAAGCATAGTGAAGCATAGATTATCATCAACAGAGACAAGTCCAGTTTATGCATTAGACATCAACACTATCTGAAGCATAGATTATCACTAACAGAGACAATTCCAGTTTAGGCATTTATAAAGTTTTTTAACAATCTGCCAAACAATTTAGAAACAAATAAACAACAAAAAAATTAAATACTTAATTTTCTGTATCTACGTAGCAAGGAATTACATACAATCTTGTCTGGTTACAGGTTTAATTAAGACTTTAAAAAAATTTTATTATGTTTACCGGTGCTGTTGTAAATGTGTTGGAAAATTGGAAAATTTGTTAAGTAATTTTGTTTTTTTTTTCTACTAAGAAAAGTTAGGAGTAGTGTTCTTTTGATTTAACATAAAAAGAGACTATTTTTTTTAATTGACTCTAAATATGAAATTTTTCTAAGTTTATGACTCTATGTTTTGAAGTGGCAACTTTATTGTAAATTTTAATTGTACACTTTTCCCAAATAAATATATATTTAAATAAATGTATTATACTAAAGCCTATATTTTTAGATTAAAATGTCTTGAACATTTGTGGGCATAATTAGGGGGGCTGAAGGGCTAACGCCCTGCATGAAATTAGTATATATTTCAGGGATAAAAAAAACAAATTTTTGGCCTTTAGCGCCCCTTTTTTGCTTTAAATGATTTTTTTTTCCAAACATTTACTGTTGTGTAATTTTTTTAGATATACTAATTTTTCTGAAAGTTTCCCTTTTATTTTTTTTGTTATATCTGTAGCATGGTTTTTCCAAACTTTTTGTCTGAAACAATTTTTTAAAAAGTTTTTAGTAGCTTTTTAAGTTTTGCAAAAATTTTCTTCTGCAGTACGATTTTTCTAAGAAATACCTACTAAATATTTCCAAATTGTTACCTATAAGTAGAATTTTTTTTGTGCTGCGATTTTCTATTTTTTTTTTATTTTCCTAAACTTTTTTCCATCAGCACAATATTTTTCCATTTTCTAGTAGTACTTTTTAATATTGCAATGCCCCCCCCCCCTGTAGTTTTATTTTTAGCAATATATATAGATAAGCCTGGATGGCAAAAGCGGCCTACTTGCCGGACCCACCGGGACGCCCCACCACTATTACTATTGGTCTTGGACTCAAGCCCCCCCCAAATGGACTATGGCTAGTCCCTTAATTCAACGACTCTTATTTTCCAAAAGGTTTTATTTAGATTTTTTCTAAAAAAAAATAAACATAGAGGTGAGGTTATGTTTTCTTAATCTCACCTACATAACCTCACAAACATAGCGTTTTTTCAAAAAAGTTCAACCTGTTCGAACTATAGCGGAAAACGCGATGACACTGGAGGCGAAAATAATAATCAGCTGTGATCAAAATTGGTAAATCAGCCATTTGGCGTTATGTCATGTTTTCAGGAAATTTCATTTTTATCAAGAAATGCAAGTCGCATGTTGATCTTTTGTGATACATTACTTATATTACACCAAAAAATTAATTCAGGAAACCCCACCCTGAGTCCTGTCACTGTTTTTCACGTTTAATCAGAACGCCTCAAGTCGTCTAAACAGCGTTATATTACCTTAATTATTTCAGCTAAAATCCAGTACAAAAAGTAAAATAAAAATTATTTTCCTTACTCAAGTTTATTAAATAGTGCCTTAAGTTGGGTTGTGATCATTCTACCGTCACTTTGGACAAAGAAGTAAGTGAAAAATTTATCCTAACCACAACATTTTTTGGCGGACATTTATTAAGGCCGCTTGACATGGTGCATGACGCGCTGCAAATATTTGCAAGCAAAAAATTTCGGTCAAATTGTTGCCTGCAAAAAATCTTCTTTTCGTTTGACATTGTGCATGGCCATGCATTGATTCTCCAGAATCTAGGTAAAAATTCCCCAATTTGCATGCAAGTACAGTTTGCCTGCAATAAAATGGCACCGGACCGATAAAAATGGATTGCCTGCAACAATCAGCTGGATTTGTACTGCGCATGCACCTGGGCAAAATTTCATGCATTTGCCTGCAAATTTTAATGTCATGCACCATGTCAAGCGGCCTTTAAAGATAAACAAATCGTTTATTTGTAATTTTGCGATGGCTTGCCAATAGCACGAAATTATCGTAAGCATGACGAGAAGTACAAAAACACTACTTACTACACCAGTAGCAAACTTGACCTATGCAACCGAACCATTAATGAAGGAAATAATTACTTTGCAAATAGAACTCGCCGAAGTCAAAAAAAATAACACTCAACTCCTAGCTTTACTACAGCAAAAAGAAAGGAAATCGGTTGAAATACAGGAAGAAAATATTGCAGAAATATGCAATTCATCAATTGAGACTGTGGTTAACCATAATAATAGAATACATAGTCGCTCAACGCCTTTGCCTGAAAATCAGCAGCGGAAAAATAAAAATGTGCAAAACCCGAAAAATAGCACAATAGTAAGAGGTCAAAAAATAACAACAGACCAAACTAATGGTGGTTTTGTTTCGCATAGTCGCCTCTGGTTGTATGTGGGACGCTGCAAACCCAATTCGACACCGGATATGATCAAGTCATACCTTGAACAAAATTCACCAGATTACAGTTTTGAGGTGACAAAATTGGAATCCAAAGGTCGAAACGCCTCTTTTAGATTGGAAACTGATATTTCATTAAAGGAAACACTTTATGATCCAAAATACTGGCCAGAGGGGATACTAGTCAAGCGATTTCAGTTTCGCAGTGGAACCCAATCAAATAGTCAGCCAGCACTCTACAGGCCATTTTAAAAAGACAGCTCAAATATGCCAGACATCTTGTATGATTATACATGTAAACCTTCAATCACTGACAAATAAAGTTGAAAAACTGGAAATTGTAAGACATGACAAAAAACCAGATCTCATCTGCATTAGCGAAAGCTAGTGTAAGGACTGGGATGGATTCTCTCCATTTACAAAACTACAACATAGTTTCATATTTTAATAGACAGCAACGAGAGCATGGAGGTGTGTTAATATACTGTAAAAACAACCTATCATGTAAAGCGATACCTAAAGTTCAAGACTACTGTATAGAAATGATATTTGAGTGTTGTGCTGTTTCTCTCAAGATGGACGGCATCTCTTACTGTATTATGTGTATATATAGGTCTCCAGATAGCAATTCTGAAATTTTTATGTATAATTTATCAGCTTTAAGTTACTGCTACAACAAATATGATAAATTAATAATATGTGGTGATTTAAATATCAACTGGTTAGTTACATCCAATGACAGGAGTTGCGGGATACAATAACGAGTTTTGACTTACAAATAAAAAATGTATTGCCAACCAGGCATTACATACATGAAGGAGAACTTCGCTCCAAAAAAATTCAACTATATCCAATGAAAATTATGAAGAGAGTATTGAAAATCTACATATTGCGGATCACTTGGCAAATATTTTTATCCTAAAAACACAAGAAAAACTCAGTCCTATGTACAAAACCATTAGCTACAGAAATACATCGGACATTCAACTAGCACAGCTAATTAACATTTTAAAAAATGAAAGCTTTTTAAATGTGTACTGCACGGACACTGTCGATTTGGCATATTCTAGGTTTTTATATGCACTTTCTCATCACATAGATATTATCGGCCCTAAACTAAGTAAAACTGTAAATCTGTCTCTATCATATAAAAAACACTGGCTATCCCAAAATATAATTAATATGGGAAATCAACTTAAAGATCTTTTTATAATAGCAACAAATAGTCAAAATTCGGAACTTTTGCAACAATATAATGAGCTAAAAAAACATTACAGACTAGATATAAAATCGACAAAACGTGACTATTTTCAAACTAAATTAAATAATATAGATAACTACACCAAAAAATCACAGGCTATTTGGGGTATAGTTAGAGAAAAGACCGGAAAGCAAAAGTTGAATACCGAAATAGCATTAAAAATTGAGGATAAGATTGTTTGCCAGCTATTTTTCTGAAATAGCTACTAATAGTTTAAATAGTCATTTTCAAAATAATTTAAGAGAAATCGGTTCTTGCACTCTAACATACCGCACCCACACTTTTTTCTTTTCCCGCGTTAGTACCGAGGATATCGTAAAGGTGATAAGCAATCTTAAAAACACACACTCAGTTGGCATTGATTGTATCTCAACCAAAATTTTAAAATATATAAAAAAACTATATTGCTGAACCATTATCATACATCCTTAACTCATGTGTAAAAAAGGTATATATCCTAAAGATTTGAAAGTAGGGACAGTAACACCTATTTTTAAAAAGAAAGATCCGTTAATTATTGAAAATTATAGGCCAATAACGGTGTCCTCACTGCTGGGCAGAGTTGATGAAAAGTGCAATTATAATCAAATGATGTCTTTCTTAAATAAATACAACATTATCGGGAAAAATCAAAATGGATTTTACCCGGGTAGGTCCACCGAAACCGCAGGTCATGATCTTGTGTCTTACATATACACCGCACTAGATAAGTGCAAATATGTGGGATGCACTGTTTTTTGACCTGTCTCGGGCTTTTGACACCCCGGATATAGGCATGGTTAGTAGAAAACTTTATGCAATTGGATTCAGAGGTGTTTTCCTGTCTTGTATCGTGTCATTTTTGAGTCACCGGAAAATATATGCTAAGGTTGAAAACGAAACATCGGACCATTTTGACGTTGATCTTGGAGTTCCGCAGAGCTCTGTATTGGGCCCTTTAATTTTTAAATTATTTATAGAAGATATAAATGAATATATTAGTTCTGAATGTCTGGTAGTCTACTGCGATGACCTATCAGCTGACAGTCCTGGGGAGCTTCAGGAGCATTTGAATGGTTATGCCAAAGAATTTACGGATTGGTGTACCAGAAATCGTTTAATATTGAACTCGGATAAGACAGTTTGTATCCAGTTCTATAATCGTAATGCAATTAATACTGATTTCTTTATAACAGTCAATAACAGCCATATTGACCTCTCAAACTCCACGAAATTTTTGGGCACTATGATAGACAGTGATATGAGATGGGAAAGCAATATTGAGCAGGTTTGTACAAGAATCAGTAGGGGTTATTACGCAATATTGCAGCTAAAAAATCTTTCAGATATTAATCAACTATTAAATATATATTACGCTTTAATATATTCACATATAAGTTAGAATATTGCACTTTGGGGTTTAGCCAGTAACGTCAACAGAATGTTTATCGGTCAAAAAAAGATAATTCGACTGATGTTTAACTTAAAAACTGCTGATTCTTGTAAACCGTATTTTAAACAATATAATATTATGACACTAGCCAGTTTGTACATATATAAGTGCATTTTGTTTGTTAGAGATTACCGTAACACATATGAAATAAACTCCAGTTTTCACTGTTATTCTACTAGAAATAGACAAGATTTCGTAACCAAAAACATAAAACATCTTTGTTTGAAAAAAGTCCGGACTATATGGGATGCAAATTATTTAATTATAAAAACAGAGACAAATCCTATCAAATTTAAAAAAAAGCTAAAAATGTTTTTAATCGAAAACTGTTTTTATACCACTATCGAATATTTTAATTTTAATAATAATAATTCATGATCTCAATTTTTCTAAATAAATTTTTATTATTTTGTCTGTCGTTCTTTTGCTCTATATAAATATTTTACTGGCCTAACAGCCTGAATTTTAAATAGCATATATAGCAACATTTTTTTGTGACTTTATATTTTTTACTTATTCTCGACAATTTGTTTGTGTGTTTCTTAATTTTAAGATAAGAGTATTTTCTTTTTATGGTTCTTATTGTTTCGATAGATAAAATATGTTAGGTACCTAGTATAGAAATAAGATTTTTAAGACCTGTCCTATGTCATTGTAATGATCTTTAAGGATGAATAAAGAACTTGAACTTGAACTCGGTCGGACAGTCATACAGAACCGACGACGCGGCCTTTTCTCTCGTAGGTTTTGGTGATTTCTTGACATACGTCAAACCCCTAGGTCCTACACGTCAATACGTCATACTTCATTTTTGTGCTTGAGGTTTCTTTTCAGTATTTTTCTCTTCGATAAAGATCCATTTTCCATGGAAAAGTGATATTTTCCAACTTAAAAGTAACTTCATTTTAAAAACAGGAGTGTAAGCTTTAATTTGATATAATTTTTTTGTAGCTTTTTCCAGTTTTAGCCGGATAATTAGCTTTTTTCGTCGGCTATTTTAGGTGAGTTTCATCTGTGGTTTGGATAATGGCGGACAGGCACACAGGCCTCTGGAACTTTTAAATTTGTTTCTTTTGGACAATTTAACAATTATTCGTGTAAACATACCAATTAGTGGATAAAAAGGGAAACACAGACATGCTTGGTATTTCGTCTTGTTTTATATAATTTTTCATGTTGATTTAACCTTTAATTACACGCGCGGGTGTATTTTGTACACCATTTTGACAAAACTTGCTACCATGTGGTTTTTAAACATTTACACCAGCCTGCCGAAGCCTCTGAAGAGTCTAGCATAAGGGTTCTTTCCAGGCGTTCATCTGTGGTCTATAAAATACACTGCACTTGTATTTAACTAACCAAATTTGGAATATTCCAAATTGAGTTTGAGGCCATGCCAATATTAGTATTTTTATATCATTTTAAGCTTCCTGAGTGTTTTATAATCCATTGTAGTTTTCAAATTCCCCTCTTTGTTATGTAATATTTTTGGTTACCTGTTGGTTCTTCAAGCCCAACAAAAAAGTATATATTTTTTTTATTATCATAATTTAAAAATTGTTGTTGTACCTACAGAAGCTAAATAAGGGGCTCCTTTTACAGGTATAACATTCAAAGCTTTATTATAAAGGGTGTTTCAGACAAAAGTAATTAGGTCATTAAATTTTGGTTAAATAACAAAAAAGTGGCAGTATTCTAAAAAATATATAAATGGTTCATAATAGGTGAATTGTCAAAAGGTTTTTTATAAAAGTAAGGTCTGGACAGGTAAAACAGCTAGTTTAAAGAAAGCCTGTAATATCAAAGAGTCATCAAAAGACAACATATTTTTTATTCACAGGTATCTAGGTAAAAATGACAGAAGAATCTGAACTGGCCCAGATTCCCCCTCCGCCTGGAACAGGTCCAAGCCTCCCTCCACCCCTGCCTGCTGATGATAGGCCTCCTTTACCTCCAGAGTCTCCCAAAGACAAGAGGGAGATAAAGCCTCTGTTGGAGACTCCCATTCAGGGGCCTGGTAATAATTCTGTTCCTTGGCTGAATTTTTTTGGGTACAATAATTTTAACTACCCAGCATGGCCACAGCAACCTTTTGGGTGGTACCCCAGTAAGTATTTAAATTAAAAATAACTTATAATACTCATTAAATATATGACTCATTTTTACCAAATTCACAGAAAGAATGTCAACTGTTAAAATTGTACTGAATCAAATTAATAAAAAATATTATTTTTGTAAATTACATAACACACTAAGTGAGAGACCCTTATGTTACTTTTAATGAGCTAAAGAGAGATGGGTAGTCGATTTTGTGTTACATAATTTAAGGATGAGCCCTTACAATATATATATATATATACCTAATGCAAAAAAGTTTTTAAATAATTGTGATCTATATATATATAGGGTGTCCTGAGGGGTGAACAGCTCTCACAATCGGTGTACACATTTCTCACAATCTTTACACAATCCCTCCCAATCACTCACAATCCCTCACAATCCTTCACAATCTTACCACAATCCCTCACAATCTTTACACAATCCATCCCAATCACTCACAATCCTTCATCTCACAATCCTTCACAATCTTTACACAGTCTGTCCCAATCACTCACAATCTTACCACCACAACCCTTCACAATCTTACCACAGTTCGTCACCCCATAAATTGATAGACATGATGACTTTTTTTTTTATGGGGTGTCACCCCCTGCCCCTTCAGGCATGCTACACCACTGCACAGTCCTCCACAATCCCTCGCAATTCCTCACAATCTTCCCACAATCCCTCACAATCTTAGCAAAAAATTGTGGATTTTCACAATCGGTGTACACATTTTGGGTTAGCTGTTCACCCCTCGGGGTGTCCCATAACTTAGGGGCCATAGTGCAGCAGGGGATAGAGGAGGTTATTTCCAAGAAAAAGTTTATATAACATGGGGGTCAACACACATTGGTTTTTAAGATATAAGATTTTTAAAGTTAGAGTGGGGGAAAAAAGGGTTTTACAAAAAAAAGAAAATCTGTCACAACCAGCTGAACACTCAGCTAATTGTGATTCAAAAATGTGGTATTCCTTTTTTTTAATAAAATTACAAGTTGAGGAGATACAGGCTGTCAAAATAACCCCCAAAATGGGACTTCATTGTTAGACATGAAAGAGAGTACAAGTGCTCTTTTGGGCCCCCCCGAATATATATATATATATAAACCATTTATTTAGCAAAAAACGCTAGTTATAAAAACAGAAATGTAAATATTATATGCTGAAACTACTGATTATAAAGGAAATCATATAAACAAAATAAAAACATCAAATCACCAATAAGACAAAATCACTAATTAAATGTTCTTAACTTAAAGAACATTAAAAAACATTAAAAAACATTATTTAGGTTAAAATTAATAAAACCGATAAAACAGGAAATAATAGCCAGCTATAAAAAATCATAAAAATATTAACGCGAGATCACTAACTAAAATATTAAAACACTTATCAATAACATATAAAATAGTAAATATTATTAAAAGAACAAACAGTGAAAACGGACCAGAAATGGAAAAAAAAAACAAAAAAGAAAGAACAGGTTTACGGAATATCTTCATTAAGAATATCCAATTTTTTTAGAAGATAAATTTTTAGGATTTTCTTAAAATTTTTCACTGTTGGAACAGTTTTTATTTCAGATGGAAGTTTATTAAATTCATCAAGGCCCTTAAAGAAAACTGAATTTGTTGCTGATTTTTTATTTCTATGTGGGATGTAAAAATCATTTTGTTGGCGCGTATAATGTGAATGCACTTGATTATTTAATGTTATTTTTCTACAGAGGTAAGAGGGAGCATTACCTATTTTAATCTTAAAAATGAAGACCAATACATTATATCTAAAATACTCCGCCACCGGCAACCACTGTAACTGCCTTAGCATTTCTATAATTGGAGTATATTTATTACGCTGCAAAATAATTCTCATTGCCCTATTCTGCATTTTTTGAAGGCGGTTAATTTCATTCTGCTGCAGTAAGTACAAAATGGTTGCACAGTAATTATAATGAGGTAGAACAATGGTATTATAGACCACCAACCTCGACCAGATCGACAATCCGTCAGCACACCTAGCCAGATGATTAACACTATAACTTATTTTGGACATTATTGAGTTACAGTGCTCTTTAAAAGTAAGTTTTTCATCAATAATTACACCAAGGTATCGCATCTTCGTTACACACTCCAATATATCAGTACCCATATAAAGGCTATAATTTAAAGAAATTACATTTTTCTTAACATTCTCTTTTGCGATTATCATGTATTTAGTCTTAGCTTTATTGATACTTAGGATGTTGTTACGACAATATGTTTCTATTTTTTGCATTGTCCGATTCATATGTTGTAAAAGTGTTTCAATGTTATCTGATGAACCATATGCCAACGTGTCATCAGCAAGCAAATGTAATTCAATATCATCACTATCATTGGTAATATTGACAATATCATTAATGTATAATAAAAATAAATAGGGTGAAATATAATCAGTTTAAAACTGTTCTATTGTGCTATGCCGGTTAAAGGCCGGATGGGGACGGATTCTCCCACAGTAGAACTTTTTATTTGTTTTGGTAAAAACTGTTTGTAAAAGTCGCCACACGGCAAATGTACTGTAAACGTTTTTGTGAACTCATTGAGTGATGGTGTACGGGCCAGACCCTCTTAATTGAGGCATTCTTCGGGTTTTATTGATAATGTTGAACTATTTGTGTTAGCTGGGTAAATGCCTATAGTTGCTGCATCCATGACCCTTAATTGGGTTAAACCGTAAAATGAATGACTGAACCCCCAAAATTGTATAAAAAATAATAATTAAAAAAAAAATTAATTATTGCTTAGGTACTTATTTTTTTTTTAAATATTAATGTCTCACTAGAGACTTGTTTTTATTAACAAAACATTGTGTTTAATATGGCATTTATAAAAGTTTATACCAAAAAACTAATTTTTATCAAAACAATTTTTCTTTCAGTTTATTGCTCTTGTTCTAGTACATGACATTACCCAAAAAAAGTTTAAAAAATTGCCAACTTTGATGCTCTGTATCTCGAAAAAGAAAGAGTTTTGACCCATGCATTATAGGAACTTTTTTATCAGACATGACCTCTATCACCTGTTGGCCCCTAAGTTATTAGCGAACCCGGTTATAGAACACTTGCTTATAGCAAACCCAGTTTAAAATACCCAAAAATAATTTGACTTACGTATAAGATAGTCTATATGTCTTCTTACAGTAAAGTCTTCTTATACTGAGGTTGGTTTCAAAACTGACCAAGTTTTCTGTGGATTTGGTGAGAATGATTTATATAAGCTTGTTTTAAATTGGATTTTTTTTGGCATGTGATAAGAGTATTTTAGGTAATGAGATCAAAATATTTTAAGGTATGAAAAAAAACATATTTATTATTTTATGACAAAATTACATCTAATTTGCTTATTCCCACTAAGCCAGTGTAAAATTAAGTCAGTTAGTATTTCCGAAAGTTTCTGAATTTATAAGGGTTAATAATAAGGCAAGTCACAGCAGATTAAAAGTGCTTTCTAACTTTTGATCTTCCTGAATCTTGCCAAATCAAAACTGATCTGTTTGAGGCAGCTTGAGAATTTTTATTTTTCATGTTGCTATAGAATGTTTCAGACATTTGAAAGAAAAAAAAATATTCTTATTATATACAAAGTGGAACAAATTTCAAAAAATATGAAAAGTAATGTCAGTTAAAAAAAAATATATATTTGGGTGATTATACAACAATTGAGAAATTTTTGTAAAATGTTAACATAATCTATGCAATTTTTAGAAAAACATGTTGGTACTAAAATTATCTTGTTGATCTTAATGCATGGGTGTAATTAATTTCAATATTTCTTGACTAATAAGAGAAGCAAGTCAAATAATTCGTAACCATATTTTATTTTAAGAAACAAATACCTAATAGTTTAAAAAAGCTGCTACTGTACAATTACAGCCGTAATTTTTCTATTTGAGTCACGGAAATTAAAATAATTATAGTAATTTTTGTTGGTGATAAAATATAGGTAAAAAATCAAAGGACCACCATATTATTAGGTCGATAGGGAGGAGACCAAAACACTAATCAATAAAGTGATTAATTGTTAGTAAAAATATAGATCATATAGCGTCAAAATTGACCCTGGCTTTCCTTGATATTTCCTATTTCTTCACCTTGTGTGCACACATCACTTATTGGATTTGAACAGAATGGCGGTAGTGTCCTAATTCAAGGCCTTGTGGCGGAGTGGCGCGCAGGTGTCATCGACGCTATCACTGCTATTTTGTGCACGCTCAATCAAATTTTAAATTGAACAAACATACAAAAATGTTGATCCTTTTTTTCTTAAACTTTACCAAAAAAAATATAATAAAAAATATTCTTTTGGGAAATATCTTTCCCAATTTCAAACAATTTTTTAAAATTGTTTTTAAATACAAAGAAACTAACTAGCAATATGTCATTAAACTTTCCATACCTAAAAAAAGTATTTCAATGTATTTCAAAGTATTTTAAACAAAATTTGTACACTTATTTCAGGAGTTTTAGCATGCCTCTTTATTTTTCATGTAAGAAAACAAATCGTTATTTTATTTCTTTGGTTGCCACTTTTACAGAGCTTGTAACTATTAAGTAACAAAACCATACCCTTAAAATATACTGCTAACATTTTTGATGGAGACATCAAATTACTTACTTTTTGTAGAATCACCCATTTACACTGTTACCAATTATAAGTTAGATATAGGAAGGTATCTGTTTTCAGTGACAGGTGATATGAAAGTGGCTGAAAACGTTTGTTTTTTATTTTTCTCTACAGACATGCAGCAATTCCCTCCCCTACCCCCCGGCCCACCTCCAAACGGCGTCCGTTTCCAAAACAAACCAATCCGTTTTCAACTAAACCCAGCCAACCACAACAAACGTCCTGTAAACCCGAATCAAATCAATTCCCCAAACAGCGGTTCCGCCAAGAAAAAACGCAAGCGTAATCGCAACAATCAACAAACCAATCAATTTAACCGCAACAGTTTTAACAATTCTTTCCAAGCCGCTTCCGGTCCTAATCCTCCTCCTCTTCCCCCGCCGAGCGAATCACCTAAACCGGTACCACCTCCAGAAACTTTACCCCCTTTGCCCCCCAATAGCTCGACAGCTGGCAGCGAGACTATGTCAGAAAGTGGAGAATCGAGCGCCTCGACGGCAGTGAGCAGCGTCGGCACCGGTGCTTCTGGGGCGCCCGACGATTGGCCCGAAAGCTTGAAGGAGTACGTGCATAATTGTTATGCAAAATGCAAAACCAACTTTGATAAAAATCAGGTAAGGATATTAGGGACTTTTTGCACACACTCCTTTAGCTGACTTTATCCTTTCTAAATGCGACATTAAATGACAGATGTTACATGATATTTGGAAGTCCAATTTTGACCTTTTGCCCATACATTTTATTTGTGTTATTTTTGTTATCCTTTATCTTTCAAAAGCCTATTTTACTGACCAAAGAATTACCGGACCAAACCCTCACAAAACCTGAAATCCGTCATTGATTATCTTATCACTAAACAAAAGACAAAACTAAAAATTCAAGATGTCAGAACAAAGCGTGGATCAACATGCGGAAGTGATCACTATTTTCTGGAGACCAAAATTCTCTTTCCTTATCAAGGCCGAAGCCTCCATCAACAAAATCTTGATGATACAGTGAATGAGGAAATTGATCACTGTCAATATAATCTACTAAGCCTAGAACATGACAGCGTAAAAAACTTATACAAAAAGAGACTGAACGAAAAACTTAATTCAAGTTCAGGTGAAACCCCAGATGAGGAATACGAATGTATCACATTAAGCATCCATCAAGCTGCAAAAGAAGCACTAGGATTAGTGGAAGAAACTCCTAAAAGAACAAAACCATACTGGTGGGATGCTGAGATTGAAAGTGAAATAGAGGAAAAAAGGAAATTATATCACACGTACTTATCCCAAAAGACAGATAGAAGCAGAGAAGAATACAAAATCGCGCAATCAAAGGTGAGAAGAATGATCAGTGATAAGAAGAATCAATCATGGATGCAAAAGTGCCAGAAAATAGATTCTTACTTAGGAGGTAGGAGAAGTACCGAAAGCTGGAAAACTATAAGATCAATCAAAAAAGAAACATGCAGAGACATTATTGCACCAATACCAGACAAAGAATGGGATGAGCATTTTAAAAAACTTTTAACTGAAGATAGAGCAGAATTCAAGGAAGACGAAAGAGACAATATCATTAGAACGATGGGATCTCCAGTACCCCTCACAATATATGAGGTCAAAAACGTGTGCAAAACCTTAAAAAGCGGTAAATCTGCCGGACCCGGAAATATCCCAGCTGAACTTATTAAATATGGCACTGAAGAATTGTTTTGTAGATTACGGAATCTTTTCCAAAGATATTTAAATGGAGCTGTAGTACCAACTGAGTGGAAAACGTCATATATATCCACAATACACAAAAAAGGAAGGAAAGATATATGTGACAATTATAGAGGTATATCGGTAACTAGTACGCTAAGCAGAATATATGGCAAAATAATAAGAAATAAAGTGGAGAGCGAATATAAAGATATGGAGGCAGAAGAACAAGCTGGTTTCAGGGCGGGTAGATCGACTTCAGATCATCTCTTTTGTATAACCCAAGTTATTGAAAAGAAAATGGCATACGGACAAGAGCTCCATCTGCTTTACGTAGATTTGAAGAAGGCATATGATAGTATACCACTAAATCTACTTTGGAAAGCGTTGGAAAAGACAAACATAAGCGTACAACTAATTAAGGCCATCAAAGAGTTATACCGCAATAGTAAGGCAAAAGTTAAAATAAAAGCAAAACTAACCAAAGGCTTTCAAGTAAATAAAGGTCTTAAACAAGGTTGCTGTATTTCGCCTACGCTCTTCAAGATATACTTGGAACAAGTCCTTAAAGTCTGGAAGAGAAAATGCCAAAACATGGGAATTCCGTTGAATGAAACCACCTTGTATACTTTATGTTTCGCCGATGATCAGATAGTGGTGGCTCAGGATTATGACGACCTCGAATATATGACACGAAAACTAATAGAAGAGTACAATAAGTGGGGACTAGAGGTTAATATCAATAAGACAGAGTATATGTGTATTGGTGGAACGAAACAGGATCTAATCTTAAATACTGGGCAGCGAATTCAGTCCTGTGATGAGTATAAATACTTGGGTCTAAAAATTACAGCTGACGGAACACTAGACAAAGCTATAAAAGATAGAAACGTACAAGGAAGAAAAGCAATAACTTTATTAAATGGAATAATTTGGGACCAAAGTATATCAAAACATAACAAAAAGCTTATATATAACACCATTGTAAAAAGTATTATTACATACGGCTCAGAAGTATGACCAATCAAAGATAGAACAGAAAAAATGCTTTCCGCTACGGAGATGGACTATTGGAGAAGAGCAGCAGGGAAATCAAAAAGAGAAAGAGTTACCAATCAAAGAATAAGAGAAATTATGACAGTGGGTGAACGTACTCTAGTGGATGATATAAGAACAAAACAACTGGTGTGGTACGGACATGTACAAAGAATGGATAATGGAAGACTACCTAAACAATTATTACAATCGAAACCAACTGGCCGAAGAAAACGAGGAAGACCAAGGAGAAGCTGGAGAGAAGGAATAGATAGTGAAATAAGAATAAGAGGCCTCGATGATGAATTATGGGCAAACAGAAACGAGTGGAGATTGGGTATCGGAAGACGTAGAACGTTGTGAAACCGATAAATATATAGAATTTTTGTATTTTTCGCTGTAAGGTCGCTTTGTTTGTCGTAAAAACAAATAGGTGCTAACTTATAAGTCTAAGCTGTTACCACAGCTATGATGATTGATGATTTATATGTGAGTGGGCCTGGCAGCCCTTCCACTGCGACCACCAGTGAGTCTATTGTGGCTCACTTTTGAGTGGTTTCTCACCACTGTATGCCTAATCCTCCAAATAGGCTGGCTATCAGTTTGGGTCAGACACTGTTCAGATCTTCTCAGTCAATCTGAGGTTCACTGAAAGTGTTCTGACGTAAACGTGCAATAGCCGGACATTCCCACAGTACATGTCTGGCTGTTTCGTCATTCTCCATACAGAGTCTACATTCGATCTCTTCTATTAGTTCCATTCTGTGCATGGGTACTCAGTCGACAGTGTCCCGTAAAAAGAGGAGTCACTATACATATCTCCTGTCTAGTAAGTCCAATAATGTTCCTGGCTCTGTTTCTACAAGGTCCTTTAATGAACTCTTTAGAGTGAGCCAGTTCTGGTAGATTTATCCAGTATTGTTGGAAGCTATTCTCCATCCATTTTCATATGGTTGATTTAGCAGCATTGTATGATATCCCCAGGGTAGTAGTAGGAACCATACTAGTGACACATTGTTAGCGCATTCAGCGAATCCTTACAGCTCCTCACGGTTCTCGAGGAGACCGTATAGGAATCAAGCGCTCTTAAGGCTGCTTGACTGTCGAACAAGATTTTTATTGTCCTGTTGGTCCATTCGTGGTCAGTAATCCACCGGGCGCACAATTCAATGGCTACGAGTTTGGCCTAAAATTAGTAGCCAATTGGCCGAGATTATGTTTAATCTCGACTTTTTCTTGAATACTAACAACTCCAGATCCAACGCCCGATGGCATTTTGGATCCGTCTGTATACCAGAAGCTATTGTTATTTGAAAAATTGGTCCTCCCTCTCCGGGACGATAATTTTGTATAGCTTTCTGCTTTACACCGTGTTGGGCATGACGTCGGATATTATTCCTAGAGTTGCATCCAACTCTTGTTCCCTTATTAAGGCTGTTGATATCACTTTGTTTGCCCTGCCATCCTGGTGGTTGGCTCTTATTCTGTGTGTTGCTCTTCGTGCCTCCGCCTCTAAGAAACTGTGAAGCGGAGGTAAGTTTAGTAAGCATTCAAGTTTGCCATATGTGGCAAGACTGGCTTGTCATTGTAAGCTGGTTAGTTTGGCCCTTGAGGTTCTTTGATGTCCCTTCATTGGTTTGATGACTGCTATATACAGCCAATACATTTGTTTGGGGCTAGTGCCCCAGGTTTTTCCGCAAATTCTTTTGCACGTCCAAAAGGATAGTGTGGCTTTGCGGGTTACTTTTTCCATCACTATCTATCACTCAGCTACGATCAAGTTTTATCCTAAAAACCACTTTCGCTTAACTTCTACCACCAAAAAAAAACAACTACTACCTCATTTGATTATGATTGTGGTAGTTGGTTTTATGGCGGTAGAAGCTACGGGAAGGTAGTAGTACTTGGTTTTTTGCTGGTAGAAGCTAGGTGTTGGTTTTTTGATGGAAGAAGCTAGGGAAAGGTGGTAGTAGTTGGTTTTTTGGTGGTTGAAGCTAGGGGACGGTGGTAGTATTTGTTTTTATGATGGTAGAAGCTAGAGGATGTTAGTTGTTTGTTGGTAGAAGCTAAAGGAATGTGGTAGTAGTTGATTTTTTGGTATAGAAGTTAGGGGCAGTTGGAAGTAGTTGGTTTTTTGGTAGTAGAAGCTAGGGGAAGATGGTAGTAGTTAGTTTTTTAATGGTAGAAGTTAGAGGAGGTTAGTAGTTAGTTTTTTGATGGTAGAAGCAAAAGGAAGGTTGTAGTAGTTGAGTTTTTGCTGATAGAAGTTAGGGGCAGTTGGAACTAGTTGGTTTTTTGGTGGAAGAAGCTAGGGAAAGGTGGTAGCAGCTGGTTTTTTGGTGGTAGAAGCTAGGGGAAGGTGGTAGTAGTTGTTTTTATGATGGTAGAAGCTAGATGATTTTAGTAGTTAGTTTTTTGATGGTAGAAGCTAAAGGAAGGTGGTAGTAGTTGATTTTTTGGTGACAGAAGTTAGGGGCAGTTGGAAGTAAAATTCTGGTCAGTAAAATAGGTAGACTCTGTGAATTTCTTCTTCTTTTTTTTACAAACTTCACAGAATATTGGTGGCTTTTGGTTGCTTGGTGAACACTGTTGCCAAACAACACATATCTACCAGTTTTTTAAAAAAATAAATTTCAATATTTGGCATAAAATTAAATCTGCGGATTACTCCGCATTGGTAGGCTCTTGAAAAAATTGTCTGGTATCAAAAATATTTTAAATTTATAACGTCATATGCGCGGCAATACTGTCTGTAAATAAAGGAACTAGTAGTCTGCATTATTCAAACACAAGTAATGTCAAACACTATCCTTTAGTAAAGGATAAGGTTCAAACCAGGTAACTGCGCATGCCTTAAATAAAAGATAAGAGAAAAATGGGACATGCAAAAGGTTTCTTAATGCCGTGTTTTTAAAATATGGGACCGAACGAATGCGCTAGTGTTCGCCGAATATGTTTGTGCGTTTACACTGAAGCGAATCTCCTGTAAATTTTTACTTCAACGAAATTCTAGCGATGATTGATGGCAGAGTTTCTAAAACCCGCTTAACGTGGAGCAAGACTATTGATTGTAAAATAAATTAAGACTTGATGGTAGGTTCAGCGACACTTGACCTTCTATTGGAAAAAGTTAAGACTACTCGGATCGAGTCTAAAATGTTATTTGGGTGTATTTTGACCTATCTGAGCAATATCTTTGGGACATCTGTCCGTTTGTGTGTGTGTATATGTCGGTCCGGCCCACGATAGCTCCTAAACCGCTGAACCGATTTTTGAAATTTTCACATAAATTAGTGTACAATACTGTAAAAAGGTTTTGGTCAAAATTCATTAATGCTCCTTAACAACAGTTAATAAATTGAAAAAATGCTAACTTTTTAACGGAGCATCCTATTAATATGTGGTTTGGTTCGATTTCTTCCGTTTCTGAGATATTTACAAAAACTGTTTTCAATGCTGGAATAGTGTGAAGGGACTGGTCTATTGGGATAAATAATCTTTAAAACTATTTTTTTTTGTTACTGTAGGTTGAGATCATCCTCAAAGGCAAGATAACACAAGCTTATCAGACAGGCCAACTTCACAAGGATTGGTCCAAAGAGTCGTTACCTAACATTTTTTCAGACACCAATCCGGTTCCCCAATTGCAGAATGGACAACAAAAAAAGTTTACAGGACAGGTAGGGAATTAAAATTTCTTAGCTTATTAGTTTTTTTATAATTTTATTTTTAGGTTAAAAACTTAAATATGTTTTGCTTTTTTTTGGTCTTTCAGTGTCATGGAACGATTATCAGGAACTTAATCAATAAGGCAATTTTGATATTGTCAGCATTATCTATGGATTTTATCCTGTATGCACTATATTTTATTTTTTACCATACCGAATATAAAATATGTAAGACATTTACAAGACAAAAAGATAAATATACTACTAATATATTTATAGAAACTTTGTTGAGGAAAAATTGATTCAACAATATTTGATAATGTTTTGATATAAACTTTGCAGACTACAACAAAAAATGATTTAGGCTTAGGTAATACTTTGTCTTAAAAATATACCACTGAAAGCCTAAATTAACAACATCCTGCTTATAGTAGAGAGTGTAACCCAATCTGTTTATGGCATCTTGACAGATCCACAGTTACTGGATTACAGCTACATCGATTTTGTTATCTCTTACAAGCATTGTGTGTGACTTTAAAAAACTTGATATTGTAAATGTTCCTATAAAATTCAAATATCTTTTCAAATAAGCTATATATATTATATATATTAGTCCAATTGGCATATCGTCGGCGACACCGCAAAACCAAGTAACTGAAAAAATAAAAAAATTACATCTTGGCGGAAATCGGTTCATTGTATTAGTGGAGACGTATGTGCAAAATCTCTTAACTGACAAAAAACTCTAAATATTTTAAAATCGAAACATTCAAAACCACTCATCTCCATTCAATCCATTTCAATAACTCAAAATTTGGTTTTGCGGTGTCGCCGACGATATTCTGATTAGACCATTTTTAAGTGTTGCAAAAAATAACACAGCAGGATAAAATTCGCGGGTTTCTATTTCTATTATGATCCGAGTCACCGGCGCACGGAGGAGTATTTGTATATTAAAACCGGTTTGTAAAATTCAAGATACTCAAAACTACCTTCTAAACATTTTTGGTTCAATTTCAATAACCTATTTATCAAGCGACCGGTATAAAACTTTCCCCTTCACTTGCATCGTGTTGTGAAGTCAGTCTCAACCCAATCATTGAGTAAATAACCCATATAGAGGAGCCACCGGCGAGTTTCACCATATTGAGGGGCAGATGGCGCTGAAATAAATTCGTTTGGTACGCAATATTCAGAGATTCACTACTATGATCTAATGCCATTTGTATGACAGGCATAAGTAAGTAAAGTTCGCCGGAGGCTCCTCTATATGGGTTATTTACTCAATGACCCAATCAATGTTGGAATCACATGCCTTTGTTCTCGACACTATGTTTTGTGGTGCTTACTTCTCTTGTTATTGTGTTTTTGTGGGGTTTACTTCAGAAAAAACAACTATTGAATATGTATTATATTTTAAAACCTCGAATGATTTTATTCCTTTGTTGTTTATATTGTAACGTTTACGAAATATCTGGGGGTACGGCAGTGCCCCGCCAAGTACGCGCGGAAACTGCTGTACCATCTTGAAACATTTTAGCCCGAGTTTCAGCCCATATTTGAACTATCTAAAACTCTACTTCGGAATGAGCTACGAAACTCAAACACACACACACACACACAGTCGTAGATCTTTATAGATTTAACAATCCCTCCAAGTTTCATGGACTTCCATAAAGTAGTAAAGTAGTTACGAAATTTAAAAAAACGTCGAAATTGCGACTCACTCACTCACCTACTCACTCATTTATAGATCATCAAAATTCTACTGTACTTCCAGACATGCTACAAAGCTGAAATTTTGCACACTGATAGAAATTGTGACCAAACCCTTGGGAAAAATCAAAAAACCTCAACATTCTAATTTACTCCCCTCCCCGATACACGTTAAGTTATGTAAAAGTAACATTGTCCACTTCCAGAAACGCTAGAGAGCTGAGCTTTGGAAGGCTGATAGAAACTATGATATAATTATAGAAAAAAATTTAAATACACCAAAATTTTTGCCCACTTCCCGGAACGCTAGAGAGCTTAGCTTTAGAAGGCTTATAGGAACTATGATAAAACGATAGGAAAAAAAAACTCAAAATTTTTAATAAGGCATTGCAAAAGTTTTAAACCACATTCCGCATATTTTACTACTTTAAAACTTAAATATTTTCCAAATCCTTTAAAAAAGGAGTGAAATCATAACAAAAAAAAACATTTTATGTAAAAAAAGCCAAGTACGCGAAAGTGGTATTCTGTAAATAAAATTGAGATAAAAGTAAAGCCAAGTTCTCCAATACAAATTTTAAAATGAAAGGTTCTTACTAGTTTCGAAATGTTTTTCTAAACTAAACTTTACTTTTATCTCAATTATTTTTACGGAATACCAGTTTCGTGTACTTGACTTTTTTAACATGAAATGTTTTTGTTATGATTTTAATATTTGTTAATGCCTAGAATTTGTTTTAGTTGCATGTCTGGTTGAGCTATATTTCTTTAACAGACCTAAAATTTGGGCTTACGCCAATCATGGCTCAATAGCAAAATTCTCCGCATTTATCCGCCATTTTGGATATTATGCATTCAAAGCAGTGGTGGGCGTGTAAAAAAGATGTGAAAATTGTTTTTTTTTACCGCTTAAAATGTTCGAGTTATAGAGAGCTTCGAGTTATAGAGCTTCGAGTTAGAGAGGTTATATATACAGTGAAACCTCCTATAAGCGGACACTCACGGTTCCGTCGATTTTGTCCGCTTATTGGAGGTGTCCGCTTAAGAGAGGGAACTGCGAAATTTTAATATATATTTATTAACAGTTTCCGCTGCTTGAGATTTTCCGATATTAAATTTTTCGGCGATTTTCGTGCTGATAGATGTTCCTTCTCCGAAACGTTAACAACTTCCATTTTTTCACATAAACTAAGAAGATTTTTTACTAGGCGCCATTTTAAAGAGATCTATTATTACCCAGCTAAACAATAAAAATAAACACAGTAGTCCCGCCGAATAAAAAAATTGTTGTAAATACGACAGAAGTATTTAGTCTCCGCATTAAAACGGAAAGAGGTAATTCCTCGGCTGCAGAGTGAATTGTTGCCAACATACTACATAATATTTATGTCCATGTCGTGCAGCGCTCCGTCCCGTTATCAGAGGTTCGCGTCCGGTTAAGGGAGGTTTCAGAATCTTTTAACCAAAAAAAATTGTTCGCGTCCGGTTATAGGAGGGAATTTTACTATATATATATATATATATATACAGGGTGTTCGGCACATGAACCGTCAACTTTACAGATTACAGAATTATAAAAAAAAAAATTATGCTTTTCCAGACATTAATAAAAAGCTTACGAGGGTTTACAGGTGGGATTTTGGGTAATTTTAGAAAAAAAATTAAAAAATTCATATCTCTTTAGCCGTGACTCTAAGGACCCCAGTTCCAAGGTTGAATAGGTACCAAATGACCCCAACAATATCCCAAAAAATTTTGACGGTTCATGTGCCGAACACCCTGTATATGTATAAATTAGAATATATAGCTTATTATCATTAAACTTTTTCTTTCATTCAAAGAAATGGCTAAAAACAACAAATAGGTTTGACTCATTTTATGATGCAAATACTCCTATGTTCGCCGCTCCTGAATGTTTCTGTAATATTCCTGCAAACTTTCTTGTATATAGGGTATTTCAATTTGGGCACTTTCACTTGGTACCTTTAAAAAAAGTTGAAATGTGAAACATTTAGGCGCGGCGTTAAATCACCCTTTTTTAATGCTACTAGGCCAAAATGGTGACAGGTCACTTGTCGCAATTCCAGAACAAGGGCAAAAAAGCAGCAGGAGGTCTGTCGGCCTCGTTGGGGGCGCGATTAGGATCCAGGTCCTCACAGAAAGGAGGCAGGGGCTCATCGCCGTCGAGGTCGAGATCGCCCAGAAAGCGGTCCAAAAGCAGAAGCCCTAAAAGACACAAGTCCAGGTATGTTCAAAACAGGCTTAATATCGGATTCACGCTGGTTTTGATGACAAAACAACGTTTATGCAAAGTCAATGGCATGTCCGTAATTGTCAAATTGAAGTTTGCGTAATCAGTTAAGTTTCAATTTACTGCTTGCTTGATTAATTGCTTACCAGCGTAAATCAGCCCTAAAGGATCTAGTGGTTTAAACGGGATATAGTAGTTTTCCTAATCAGTGTGCAAAGTCATGCGACGCGTCAGGAAAACATAAAAACATAAAAAATTATAGCAACAAATTATAACATAGACTACAGATTGGCTTTCGACGACTTATAAGAGCACAAGTTTTCTAAATCGTATGAGATAAGAACTCGTTTATATTTTCTCCGGTTTGGAAAATATTATTTTTTTTATTAAATCGACTACACTTTTCTGCTGGACAAAAATATAGCAACAAATATTTATCTCCTCACGTTTTCAAAGCCTTAAATATTTAGTTGGAGTTATTTATGTTAAACTGATGGGTCGTGCAAGCGCAGTTACAATCGATATTGAAAATCATTTATGAAAATGTACAATCAAGTAAACCGAAACAGCTAAAAATATGTTATTACATTGATCTATAGTATGAAGAACTCATAAATAATTTTAATGGTCGAGGATCTTTTCTACCGCTGAGAATCACCTGACATCAAAGAAAAGCTTCTAAGAAACTTAATCGTCGTATCAAAGTAATGTGTAAAGATAACTTATTTAGACCATCAACAAAACTCTTGGCAGGGTTCAACGAAGGTTGTCACTGTGACAAAAATTCCAAAACTGTAAAAATTTTGGTTCAACTCAACCAAGTAAATCATCATCTAGCCAAAAAACACTATGTTCAGTAAAAAATGTACGTTCTGATTTCAAATTTGTAGCGAATCATGCTCATTCAACTGCCAAAGATTGGAAAAACTCTTATATGGCGACGAATTAAAGTTTACCTGTTTCGCTCTTTGGATGTTCAGTGAGCATGATTTACAACAAATTTAAAACGGAAACGTCTATTTTTTATTGAAAGTAGTGGTTTTTTGGTTGGATGATGATTTAACAGGTTGAGTTGAACTAGACTGCTTCTTACAGTTCTGGAATTTTTGCCACAATGACAACCTTCTTTAAGCCAAGCGTTTTCTGATGGTATAAATGGCTTATCTTGACACATTTTTTTGATATGTCGATCAAATTTCTAAGATTATATTCTTGGCCGTCCAGTGCTTCTTAGCAGCAGAACAGATCCTTAAACTTTCAAATTCTTTATAATTCTCGATACTGTAGATCGGTGTAATAGTGAATTCTTGGCTTTCGGTTTGCTTGACATTCTGTTTTTACATTTTTATAAATCGATTTTTAATTTCGACTGCTTTTCCACGACTGAAATTTAAAAATTTTATTAGTTTTTATACCACCGAAGAGTTTAACATAAATAACTTAAACTAAATATCCAAGGCTTTGAAATCATAACAGGCAAAATGCTTGTTGCTATATTTTTGTCTTGCAGAATAGTGTAGTGAATTTAATAAAAAATTAATCTTTTCTAACCCAGAGAAAATATAAACGAGTTCTAATCTCATACGATTTAGAAAATCTGTGCTCTTTTAACACGTCAATCTGTAGTACATGTGCAAATGTACTTAATTTACTGTTTTGCATAAACATGATTTGTTGCTATTATTTTATTCAATGTTTGAATGAAATATGAATACAGTGAAACCTCCCATAAGCGGACACTCACGTTTCCGTCGATTTTGTCCGCTTATTGGAGGTGTCCGCATATGAGAGGGAACTGCGAAATTGTAATATATATTTATTAACAATTTCCGCTGCTTGAGTTTTTCCTATATTAACTTTTTCAGCGATCTTTCGTGCTGATAGATGTGCCTTCTCCAAAACGTAACAACTTCCATTTTTTCACATAAACTAAGAAATTTTTTACGAGGCACTCTTTTAAAGAGATCTATTACTACTACTACAATTGAACAATAAAAATAAAACACAGCAGTCCCGCCCCCGCCGAATAAAATATGATGTAAATACGACAGAAGTATTTAGTCTCTGCATTAAAACGGAAAGACGTAATTCCCCGGCTGCAGATTGCGTTGTTGCCAATATACTACATAATGTTTATGCCCATGTCGTGCAGCACTCCGTCCCGTTGTCAGAGGTTCGCGTCCGGTTAAGGGAGGTTTCAAAATTTTTTTTCCAAAAAAAATTGTCCTGTTATTAGAGTGTCCGGTTATAGGAGTGAATTTTACATGTAAAGAAATAGTGAAAAGCTTGGTTCCAAAAAATTTGTACGCTTAAAGGGAGTGTCCGCTTAATAGAGGTGTTCGCAAGGAGAGGTTTCACTGTATATGAAAAATAAACCAAAACACATCCACACCGCTTCTACTTAGCACTGATGAGCTCTAAAGTGACTTGAAAGCGTTGTATGACACCTAAAATGCGTCGATAATATCGTGGGCTGAATGCATTAGTTGGGTAACTCGAAATTTCGTGATTTTTCATATAGTGGGAATCAAGCGCTATCGAATTG
The DNA here is from genome assembly GCA_963576565.1 of Aspidapion aeneum. Classification (NCBI taxonomy): domain Eukaryota; kingdom Metazoa; phylum Arthropoda; class Insecta; order Coleoptera; family Brentidae; genus Aspidapion; species Aspidapion aeneum. The sequence goes on from OY755045.1 coordinate 38,463,926, forward strand.
CAAAAGCTGGATAATACGTTATTCTAAACTGGAGACGTGTATCTGCCAATGTAAAAAGTAGACAATTCAAACATGTAAACTTTTTTGGAGCTATAAATAGATACTTTAGATACCAGTATGTTTTTCTCTATTTTATGATCTTTTTATTTTATAAAAGAAGACAACTGTGTAAACCCTAAAAATAAAAATTATCTCCTATTGTGCAAGCAACCCTACTCCAGGCGACTCCTTTTATACTACCAATTACATTTTATCGATTTTCTCAAAACTACAAAAATCGAGTTACCCAACTATTGCTAGCCCACGTAGTAGTTTTGCTTTAAAATAAGTGTGCGGGAAAGTGCTACTTTGCATATTATTCAAAAGTGTGCGCAAAGTAGCTTTTTTATTGGGTTTTAAATTAATTTCGTTTTCTTATTTGGGAATGCAAAAAAAACTAGCATTAGATTCCTTGTGTACAAATATTGAAATTTATGTATATCAAACCGAAGGGCGAAAAAATATCGAAACACAAAATATCGAAAACACAAAATATCGAAAATACTAAATATCGAAACTACATTTTATCGAATTACAAAATATCGAAACTACAAAATATCGAAACCACAAAATATCGAAACTACAAAATATCGAAACTACAAAATATCGAAAATACATAATATCGAAAATACAAAATATCGAATCACATAATATCAAACATACAAAATATCGAAATTAACAAATATCAAAAATCAAAAATAGAACATTTCGAATCCTTAACATAACCCTACCCTGACGTAACCTAACCTAATCTGACCTAACCTCATAAAAATAGAAAGTTTCAAAAATCTAACCTGACAAAACCTAATCAAATCTAGCCGAATCGAACCGAACCGAACTGAACCGAACAAAAGCAAACTGAACCAACAATTTTTTTCAAAAAAAAACTCCTGACTTTGCCGGGATCCTAGAGGGTGTGAATACGAACCGAACCAAACCAAACCGAACTTAACTCAACCGAATCAAACCTAACCTAACCAAACTAAACTACAACACTGCTAACTAGGTTTGGTTGGGTATGGTTAGGTTTGGATAGGTTCGGTTCGGTTCAGTTCAGTTCGGTTCGGTTCAGTTCGGTCCGGTTCGGTTCGATTCGGATCGAATTCACACCTTCTAGGATCCCGGGAAAGAACTCAGGAAAGTTTTTTTTTTAAATTGTTGGTTTAGTTTGCTTTGGTTCGGTTTGATTCGGTTCGGTTAGATTTCATTAGGTTTCGTTAGGTTAGGTTTTTGAAACTATCTATTTTCGTATGGTTATATCAGATTAGGTTACGTTAGATTAGGTCAGGGTCAGGTTAGGTGAAGGTTCCAAAATTTTCTGTTTTTGATTTTCGATATTTTGTTGTTTCGATATATTAGATTTTCGATATTTTGTGTTTTCGAGATTTTGTATTTTCGATATTTTGTGTTTTCGATATTTTGTATTTTCGATATTTTGCAGTTTCGATATTTTGTTGTTTCGATATTTTGTTGTTTCGATATTTTGTATTTTCGATATTTTGTTGTTTCGATATTTTGTTATTCGATATTTTGTAGTTTCGATATATTGTAGTTTCGATATTATGTACTTTCGATATTTTAATTCGATATTTTGTTTTTCGATATTTTGTGTCGATATTTTTTCGCCCTTCCTAAAAATTTTCGATTGGTGATGTTTTGGCGAAGAATTTGATGATTGATAATTTGGATGTGGAATGTAGAGGGCGCTCTGTGCTTCTTCCTTATTAGGTAGGACGCAGTGACTTCACTCTCTCAGTACATTAAAACAAGTGTAACTTTAGTATTCAGCCTAAGTGACGATCCGATTTCGATAGAAAATACGACATTTACAAAAAAAATAAGGTGGAATGACAATAACCCGGTAGTAGGGTTATTCAGATGAAGAGTTTCTGTTAACTAAACGCGGTGAAAGGCAATCTAAACCCTCTTTGAGAGCGACAGAGACGCATGATGTTTTTTATTGTTTAATATAGTGGTCCTTAAACAAGGTGCGATAGCAAAAAACCGCAAATAGAGTTATTAAGATGAACGGTTCTTTCTAAACGCAGTGAAAGCCAATTTCGGACCTCTTTTGAGAGCGACAGAAGTACGCGATTGTGTTTTCAGTGTGTAACAGAGCGGTACCATGGTACTAATCAGGTGGTAGCTTGTATTGGGTCTGTAGTTGGTGTACAATGGTTTCAGGGTTTAGTGGGTGATCTCTTTTGTAGTTTTCTAGACTCTAACACCAGTATTTACTAAATGGTCTAAAGTCCTAAGTTCTTAAGTTCTAGATCTAAATGTTTTTTGGTTGAAGGTTTAACTTATTTTTTCCCCTGGTATGCAATAGTTTTTAATATTTATATAATTTTCGATGTAGCAATGACATTATATTCACACAAAACTTAAAAATAAATAAAAACAATATTTTGGTATAAAAATGGTAGCCATATTTAAATCTTTAAACGTCACTAGGAGATGTCTAATAAAAACTGAGTCAGCTGTCCGCTATATTTTAAATGTTAATTATTTAGAAAAGTTATCGATAATGAAACCTATTTTCAATTGTTTTGGTAGATGTGTTACTGAAAGCAGATTCTAATATATCTTGCGCTTTTTACAATATTTAAATATTGATACGTATTTAATACGGTAATGCATTTACAGAGACAGTTTTAAGTTTTGTATTATTTAGCTTTGAAAATGTTTGTATAAAACTTTTTTTATCGGTCATGGTTTATTTCTATAGTTTTCCGAACTTTAAATTATTCCTTAGAGGTGCTACTACAATTTGAGACTATTGTTAAGGGGAGTTCTATGACTACACGGACACTGGTTTTCCTTTATTTCTAAAATTGATTTAAATTATTGTGGGTTCAATTTCACTGAGAAAGTCTAAACCTTTCAGTTATTGACCTGTAAGTATTAAAAAAATACACCTAGACCGGTCGAGGTCAAGTCTATGGAGGGTGTCTCTAAAAGGTCTGTACAAAATCTTAGCACATATTCCTGAGGTCAAAATAAGTCGATTTAATGCAAATTACCTTAGTCCAAAATTAAAAATCGATTTTATTAAAATTTATGAACATTTCTCAACGCATCAACTTTAAAAATTGGTACTCGGAGGTTTTCTGTGATGCGAAACCTAAATATGGAAATTTTTTCACTGTGGCCGTTAGAGGGCGCTTCACAATGCTCATCTTATGGTTTAAAATGACCATTGCTTTTTCTCAGTGTATTTTTCAACTTTTTTTGTTGATAAAATAATTTCCTGAACTTTTTTAAGCAAAAAAGGTACTTTTGGTCAAATCTGCTAGGGTAAGCCGTTTTCCAGATATTTCCGTTTTTAGTGTTCGATGCCGCAATAGAATATTGAAATTATTTTGGATCAAAAGATTTTGCTGCTACCTTTAAGTTTGTCAGTAAATGTCTGTATTCGGAAATCTCTGATTGCACTCGAGTCACAGAGACTTCGGCTACACTGATTGATAAAAATCTTTTCAGTTTCGAAACAGGACCAATAAATTCGAGCCTTTCCGATCACTATGATATGTTTTTGCAAATGGCGTACATCAGGTAGTAGACAAATAATTAAAAAAGATCTATAAATAGACTGAAGTCTATTTATATATTTATTTAAGCCAAACTGGATTGAAGATTTTAACTCAAATGACATATATAAAATACCTCAAACAAACCTCCTGTTCAATGGTTCAGTACGGAACTAAGAGATATGAGATCACGTTTATAGTTTTATTATATATTAATATAAGTACATGCAAAGTCAAAATTGCGCAAGATTACAGTTCAATTAGTATCACGGGGTTCGGACCTACACAGGTTGAAGACCTGCACACTTCAGTTCGTCTTCATTGTACTCGTGCTCGTCTACGACAGTAAAGAATATTACTTTAAAAACCAATCCAAACGTCCATGCAGGACAGTAGTATTTATATAGTAGGTATAGTTGGTTACATGTGTAGTTTTATTAGTATACATTTTCTAATCTAAACCTTTTTAGTATATGTTTAGTAAGGCTTAGTTTTACAAGTAAAATTGTCAAATTATATATCTTATAGTCATTGTATTTTGCTGGAACCTGATGTGCATAACATATTACCCTAGAAATTATTCCAAACTCTAGCTGGGCCCGTTGGGCGTTTCATAATAATTTTAGCTTTTTCTCTTAGAGAACATTGGGAAAGAAGCAGATCACGCACCAGCGGCAGGAGAATACGTAGCCGCCATCGAGGGCGAAGCCGAGCACATAGCCGCTACCGTATATCTCCCAAAGAATACGACCTAGAGGAACTGACAGAAAGAGTTACATTTCTCGAGAATGAACTGCTAGCCTTACGGAATAGTCAACTTTGCCATAACTGTGGAAATTTGCTTGAGCGCCCTTCTACTAGTTCTCTGCATTGCATAGGCGCTTCTCGTAAAGGCCCCTTACCAGATAATTCCTCTTTTGAGGCTAATCCATTTAGTTACGAAATGACTAGTCAAAATCCTCCTTGGGTTCATGTAAATGGAGCTTTTGAAAATGAGAATAATTTTTATCGAAATTTAAAACATAATATTTTTAGTTATAGCCTTTCAAATAATGACGAAATTAATACAGATACTCGTTCGTCTGATATCGAGAGAAATGCAGCACTGGAAAACATGAATAGATTCTATAACAATCCAGACAATAACTCTTTATTTTCTGGCATGTTAGATTATGACCAAACCAACCAATATCCGCGTTCGTTTGATGTTAATCTAAATCCTGAGTCTGACCGACATTTGAACGGTTCACACCGTGAAAAGTCTGGTTCAGGTTATGATAAAACTAATCGAGACCCTCGTTCTTCTGTTACACATAATAGACATTATGAGAGCCAAGATCACCGTGATTTCGATCCGTCTTCTGAAAGAACTATGGATTGGTGTAACACTGCGCCCGTACATGGTAGTCCTTGTAGAATGCCTGACCGCGACAACATGAATATTCTAGATTCTCGATGGTCACATACGCGCAGGCATAGTCCAGATCCTGCGCTTAGAAGAACGCCCTGTAATCCTGATTTACAAAACAATATTATGGCAGATCCTAGGACGTCGGATAGTGTTTATAGGCGCACAGAGTCTAAACACACAGCTACAGCATGTTATTGTTCAGATCCTGAACATACTCGCACAGCTTGCAAAACTCCTCCTGGTCCTGAACCTGAAGAGCTCGATGAAAATCCAATATTTCAGTTTAATCCTAGGCCTCATAAGAAAAAAAAATCTAATAATAGAGATTTTAGCAATCCAAATCAACTATTCCACAAAGATTGGGAGCTCCTTGAGGCTGGCCCCTCACAGCTTGATTCTAATATTACAAATCCTGGTCTAAAAGGACCTAGTAAAAATATTGATTCTGATGCTGAAGGTGCTGGTAGTGTTTGTTCAGATCAAAGTGAAAATTATTTGGGCAACACCAAGGAAGAACTTGAATGTGGGCTTTCACAGGATTTCAAAGTGAACGTCAAAGATTCTGAAGTCTCTAAGGTGAGCTTGCCTCCTAAGTTGGCCCAAGAATGGCTGCGTATCATCCATGTTGGCATAGAGAAGAACGAGTTTAATAAACTAAAGGATTCTATAGAGCTGCCTTCAAATTTACAGCTAAAGCCTCCTAGAGCAAATCCAGAAATATCTCATCTGATAAATCAGTCTACAAAATACCATAATATATTCTTAACCAACATGCAGCGTTGCATAGGAGATGGTCTTGCAGTACTTGGGCAAACAATATCCACTTTAAACGGAGCGCAGCATATTCCAACCGAGTCAAAACTAGCGCTTCTTGCGGGACTTACAAAGTCTGCCAACTGTTTTTTAAGTGCTTTCTGGCGCATCACTGTGATCCGGAGAAATATGTTCTGCTCGTTAATGGGCAAAAAATTACGTGATTTGGTGTACAAAATTTCACCAACCGAATGGCTGTTTGGCTCAAACTTACAAGAAAAAATTGACGCCGCTGTTAAAGGCTCAAAAAATATTTCTGTACACGACATTGAAGACGAACCCGACATTGATTTAAATCAAGATATTACCTTGCAGTCTTCCGATTTCTCACTCCATCCTGACTTAGCCAAAGCTTGGGGGGACGCGTTGCGCTTTGGCCCTGATAAAGAGGAATTTTTAAACTTATCTGCCTCTATAGAGATTCCATCAAATTTAACAGAACTATTTCCCCCTAAGCTTAACCCGGAATTAAAAGTGCGAATGACTAATAGACAATTGCGAGTAGATAACACTCATAATAAACTTCAACGTCAAATTGGGTTAGGACTTTCAGCCATCGGACAAACCATTTCTGTACTTAACGAACAAGATATCCCAAGTGGATCAAAAAACACCATCCAGCAAAGTCTTGAAAAGTCTGCAAAGTTTTGTTTACAAGCTTTTAATCGTTTTAATTTTAAGCGTAGGGATAGTATATTTGAGCTGTTAAGCCCAGCTTTGAAAAATTTAATTAAGGTTATCCCTCCATCAGAATTTCTTCTTGGACCTGACCCGAGTGCCGTCAAGGAGACCGCCATAGCTTTTCAAAAACCTCGTTTGCCCAAGAAAAAGAAATATATTCAAAAGAGTAAGCAAAATAATTTTCTTCGGCAAATGAATCAGTGCAAGCCCACCAAAAAAAAAAGACTCACAGCAGAGTTGCAAAAAAACATAATTCTCAAAGACTTAATCAAAATAAATCCTTTTATTTGACCGACCCAAATAATTATGACGCTCAACGATAAAATCTAAAGTATAGATAGTAAACCTTCGGCTGCTTAGCTAGAAGGGCAACCGTCATTCATAAGAATAACTGTTGCGGGTATTAAGTAAGCGCCCAGAGACCCTTTATTTTGCAGAGATTATTAAAAATAAAGTTAATAAAAACACAAAATTTCAGTTTGATACCATGTCTCATAAGAAAAAAATTCCTGTTAAAAATAATAGATATTGTAGCAAACCAAATAAACTATTCCAAAAAGATTAGGACCTCCTTGAGCCTGGCCTGTCATGCCTTGATTCCAGTAATACGGATCCTGGTCTCAAAGGTCCCAATGAAATTATTGCTTCTGATGCTGAAAGTGCTCATAGTATCTGTTCAGATCAAAACGAAAACAACACCAAGAAAGAAATCGACTGGGCTCTTTCACAAGATCTTAAAATGAATGTCAAAGACTCTCGAGCCTCTAAGGTGTGTGTGCCTCCTTACTTGGCCCAAGAAACTAAAGGAATCTGTAGAGTTGCCTTCAAATCTAAAGAAAACCCAGAAATTTATCAGCTGATTAATAATTCTACAAGACAACATAATATATTTTTAACTAACGTGCAGCTTTGCATAGGAGATGGTCTTGCAGTGCTTGGGGAAGATATTGCTACTTTAAATGGTGCACAGCATACTCCAACCGTTTCAAAACTTGCGCTTCTTGTAGGTTTTACAAAGTCTGCTAACTGTTTTTAAGAAGTGCTTTCTGGCGCATTACAGTGAACCGGAAAAATATTTTCTGTTCATTAATGGACCAAAAAGACAGACTGGCTTTTTGGTTCAGACTTACAAGAAAAAATTGACGCCGCTCTTAAAGGCTCAAAAAATATTTCTGTACACAACATTGAAGGCGAACCTGACATTGATTTAAATCGAGATATTACCCTGCAGTCTTTACATTTCTCAGTGCATCCTGAGTTAGCCAACGCTTGGGGGGACGCGTTACGCTTTGGCCCTGATAAAGAGGAATTTTTAATTTTATCTGCCTCTATAGAGATTCCATCAAATTTAACAGAACTATTTCCCCCTAAGCTAAACCCGGAATTAAAAGTGCAAATGACTAATAGACAATTACGAGTAGATAACAGCTATAATAAACTTCAACATTAAATTGGGTTAGTGGATCAAAAAACACGCTCCAGCAAAGTCTGAAAAGTTTTGTTTACAAGTTTTTAATCGTTTTAATTTTAAGCGTAGGGATAGTATATTTGGGCTATTAAGCCCAGCTTTGTAAAATTTAATTAAGGTTATCCCACCATCAGAATTTCTTCTTGGAACTGACCCGAGAGCCGTCAAGGGGATCGCCACATCTGTTCAAAAACCTCATTTGCCCAAGCAAAAGAAATATCTTCAAAAAAGTAACCAAAATAATTAAAGACTTAATCGAAATAAATCTTTTCATTTGACCGACCCAAAGAAATATGATGCTTCGGCGGCTCAACCAGAAGGACAACCGTCATCCATAAGAATAACTCTTGCAGGTATTAAGTAAGCGCCTCTTTTTTTTTTGCAGAAATTATTAAAATGGGTGTTGATAAAAATACAAAATTTCAGTTTAATATCATGTCTCATAAGGAAAAAATTCCTATTAAAAATAATAGATATTGTGGCATACCAAATAAACTATTCCACAAAGATTAGGACCTCCTTGAGCCTGGCTCGTCATTCCTTGATTTCAGTAATACAGATCCTGGTCTAAAAGGTTCCAATGAAATTATTGCTTCTGATGCTGAAAGTGCTCGTAGTGTCTGTTCAAATCAAAGCGAAAACGACACCAAGAAATAAATCGACTGGGCTCTTTCACAAGATCTTGAAATGAATGTCAAAGACTTTCGAGCCTCTAAGGTGTGTTTGCCTTATTAGTTGGCCCAAGAATGGCTGCATATCATCCATGTTGGCTTGGAAAAAAACGAGCTTATAAAACTAAAGGAATCTGTAGAGGTTCCTGTAAGTTTAGCTGTAAAAAAGCCTCCTCAAGTAAACCTAGAAATATCTCATCTGATTATTAATTCTACAAAACAACATAATATCGAGGGGTGGCTCGGTATTTCCGTTTGGTGTACAGGTTAGGGGAAATACCAGGAAATACTTCGGAAGTACTGGGAAATATCATTGAAAATACTAGGGGGGAAATCTAGGAAATACCATTGCTTGGGAAATACTAGGAAATACCATTAAAATTTGAGGAAATACTGGGAAATACCGTAGGTATTATACCGTAGGTATTTCCTTTTGGTGTACAAAAATCGGCGATCGAGCCACCCCTCGCATAATATATTCTTAACTAGCATGCAGCTTTGCATAGGAGATGATCTTACAATGCTTGGACAAACAATATATTCCATATTCCAACCGATTCAAAACTTGCGCTTCTTGAGGGACTTACAAAGTCTGCCAACTGTTTTTAAGTGCTTTCTCGTGCATTACTGTTACCCGGATTTAAAAAAAAATTGTTGAACCAAAAAGTACGTGATTTGGTGTACAGAATCTTACCTATGGAATGGCTAAAACAAACTTACAAGAAAAAGTTAACTTGAAAATTTGGCTTGTGTACACAACATTGAAAGCGAACCCATGGCGAACCCGACCTTGCGATTCCACCGTCAGAATTTGACTTTGGACCTAACCCGAGAGCTGTTAAGGGGAACGCCACAGCTGTTCAAAACCCTTACTTGCCCAAGCAAAAGGGTAACCAAAATGATTTTTTTTAGTAAAGTAACCAGGGCAATTATGCACCATGAGCTCACCAAAAAAAATATTCCCAGCATGGTTACAAAAATTATTATCCTGGAAGACAACCGAAATAAATCTTTTAGGATGAATTCAAACAATTATGATGCTTTTGAGTTTTTTGACATTTTAATTGACGGATGTAAAAAAATAATATACCGTTGTTTTTCTTTTTTTATAATCTTTCGAATAAGGTACCACAACTGGGGACATTCCATCTGAAAAAAAGCTGTTTTTTGCGTCAGACAAACTATTTTCTTGCTAGAGGCAGCGTTTCATTTTAAATCGCTAACCTGCACACGTAAAAGAAAGAGTAGGGTTGTAAACCACTGAACAAAAATGAGTGTGTTTACTGCCGAGCGAGTGTTAGAAAAACTTGGTTAATTTGTTAAATATTTTGTTTCAAATTTCTTGCCAAAAGCAATACCTTATGGGCATTTTGTTTTCTTTTTAGAATATTAGTAGTGATAAAAATATATGTAGGTATTTTTATATTTAGATAAATAGCAATTACTTTTAAGAAGGCTTTAATATACTTTGTTTATAATCAGCCCAAACTTGTGATGTGAAACGCTAAAAACTTATGATTTAAAAAACTGGGTTCGAATCGCGGTGTTTCACTTAAAGGTTTTGTAAATTATAATATTGATCCATTCTCAGTATAAAACTATTTTTAAAACATATAATATAGTTTCCAAAAGGCAGTGTTTTTCTATGAGAAATAAATGAGTTATATGAGTTAACCGGAGCGTCGCGTCAGCTTGGTAGTTACTGACCACGGTCCCTAGAATAGACCGGTTTATGAATCTTATCTGTCAAATTTTTTCATCACTGGTGGTCCAGCTCATTTTTGTAAACAAAAGTTAGATATGATATCTCTTTAATGAACAACTAATATTTTTGAAATCTATTTTGAAAACAAAGGCCATTTTTTATCCGTTATTTGGCATATCCTTATAATATTTTTTAGACGTATAGTCGTTATTTTTTTAGTTCGCTTCATTTTTCTTTACACAAAACTTAAAATACCAGTTAACGGAGCGTGATCGTTTAGTATAAAAGGTAAACCGAGGACGTGGGAAGTAAATAAATGGTGTAGGTTAGCGGATTTGATGCTGAAACGATCACATTATTTTCTTCGAATTTTAAGTTTTGTGTAAAGAAAAATGAAGCAGGCTCGAGGGGTCATCGGCACCCTAAAATTTTGTACAGCGTCCAACAGGACTTGGGTCCTGACGTGTACTGTTGGGTCCTGTTGAGTACTGTTGGGTACTGTCGAGTACTGTTGGGTACTGTCGAGTACTGTTGGGTACTGTCGTGTATTGTCGAGTACTGTTGGGTCCTGTCGGTGTACTGTCGTGTACTGTCGAGTACTGTTGGGTCCTGTCGGTGTACTGTTGGGTCCTGTTGAGTACTGTCGTCGTGCCTTGGGGGGGTCCGCGACAGGGACAAAGCGCGCCCTCAAAAAACATGCGAGCAAAAAAAAAAAAAAAAGGTCATCATCTTTGGGGACCCGCGCCGCGCTTAGCGCACACTCAAAAAACTTGCGACCAAAAAAAAAAAAAAAAAAAAAAAAAGAAGGTCATCCTGTCTTTTTGCATCTACGCCACTGTTTCGGGTAAGAGGGTTGTGTCGAGTACTGTTGGATTCTATCGTGTACTGTTGAGTACTGTTACGTACTGTCGTGTACTGTTGGGTACTGTCGTGTACTGTCGAGTACTGTTGGGTCCTGTCGTGTACTGTCGAGTACTGTTGGGTACTGTCGTGTACTGTCGAGTACTGTTGGGTCCTGTCGTGTACTGTCGAGTACTGTTGGGTACTGTCGTGTACTGTCGAGTACTGTTGGGTACTGTCGAGTACTGTCGTGTACTGTTAGGTACTGTCGTGTACTGTCGGGTACTGTTGGGTCCTGTCGTGTACTGTTGGGTACTGTCGAGTACTGTTGGGTCCTGTCGTGGTACTGTCGGGTACTGTTGTGAAATTTGTACAGTACTGTTGAAAGCTGATGACCCCTCGAGCAGGCTAAAAAAAATTAAGGACTATACGTCTCTAAAATATTATTTTATTAGAATATACTAAAAAACAGTTGCCTTGGTCTTCAAAAAATTCCAAAAATATTAGTTGTTCATTATAGAGATATCGTATATAAGTTTGGTTTACTAAAATCAGCTGGACCACCAGTGACGTGCAAATTTGACATATATACATAAAATCCATAGACCGGTCTATTCTAGGGACCGTGGTATGTTTTCTTTCATTTCCAATAGTTTTTATGCTGTTATTTTTTTTTTTAATTTTGTTTTTTTTTACTATTGGTTATTTTTGAATATTTATGGAATTTAGCAATGGTTCGTATTTATGAGAATTATTGAGAACTCCAAAAGGTTGATTCTAATTTATAGTAAAGAATCAATTTATTCTCTTTCCAAAAATAGTGCTCATTATCAGCAGATAAAGAAATTCTTAAAATGGATACGCGAATAAACGTTTATTGGTTATATTCAGCTAGGATTATATAAGTTTTTCTACTTTAAAATTATCTTTAGTGTTCGTTAAGATATATTTTTGACTTTTTTACTGTTTTTGTTGTATAATGTTCAGAAAATAACAATAAATTTTTTATTTGCAATTTCGGGTTTGTATTATTCACCATCAACTGTTGGTTTGGGGATTTTTATTTTGATGTTGAACCAAACCTCTTTGACAAAGAAGTTTTGTCAAATACCTATCTATATTCTATATATTATATATTTTATAAAATATTGAATATATACAGGGTGTTCCAAAATTCAATAACAGACATTTAGTGTTAAAATTCCTTAAGTGATTTTAAGATAAAACTTTCATATAAACATAGGTCCACAAACGCCTTGTTTCCGAGATACAGCGTGTTGAAGTTTATTTTTTTTTTTAGTTTTTTGTTTATAGCTCATGCAGTTTTTGAGATATTGGGTACAAATTTGGCACGTATATTAAGTAGGCACTACGCTATTAGACATGCGAAATAATCGTACAAACCTACAGGGCGATACTTTTTCAGGGATCATGTCGCCTTTCCCCCCGGACTTTTTTTTTGTTGCCACTGGTAGATTTTAAAAGAAGAAATAAAATCCTTGTTTTATTTGAAAACTTTTTTTTGTCTTTTGCAATATTTTTGCAGCTTTAACCGTGATACAGAAAATCGCTGTCATACCAAAGGCTGCTATCATAAAATAAAAAAATGCTCCAGCGTGGTATGGCGAGTATATCAAAATAAACAAATTAATTTAAACGTGTTTAGCATTCCTTATATTGTAGTGCCAATAAGTAAATATAAACGTTCAAATTTAAACTAAATATCTCAAAAACTGCAGGAACTAAAAAAACAAAATTTTAACACCCTGTATCTCGAAAACTAAGCCTTTGCGGGCCTATGTTTATATGAACGTTTTGTCTTGAAATCACTCAAGAAATTTAACATCAAAATTATGTTATTGAATTTTAAAACAATTTTTTTTATAAAACGTCTTTAATAGTTTAATATCCGCCTTACTTATTTACTTGTTGGATGCGAAGTCCACTAGTTCCCTGCTTGGAATAAAGAAGAAAAGTAAAAAAATTGGGATTTGGTTTTGCTTCTTTTTAAATGTTTTAAGTTTAAAATTTTTATTGAACACAGCTCACTAACTTTAATGTATCCAATAAAAATTTTGAACTAAATAACCTCATATCATAACATTGTTGTTTCTCGCCAGTACTTACTTATCAGAAGACCCGTCCAGTTTAAGTGTATTTTTTATTACTTACAATAGCATAATAAACATTTCTCAGTGGGTTTTAACTTTAAAAATTAAAACAAAATGAAAATATATTATGTTATATTTTATTTTTTGGAATTATTTACGTAAAAACACCATCAAAGCCGTCCTTGCAACAACTGTTATTGTTCCTTGGGTATAAATTAGTTATTCCTTATTAGTTCCAGCTCAGAAGAAGAAGCATTCATCCCTCTCACCCCGAATCAGTCTTCCAAAGGCAAGAAGTTGGCCAACAGGCTGGGTCCACAGAGCAGCAACACTCCGGCCAGCGCAAAAAAATCTAACCAAAAATCTAAAAAACAAAAGGCTAAAGAGAAAAAAGTCGCCGCTTTTTACGGTACTTTCGGGCACGAACTCGAAGATAACAACGAGTTATTGGAGAAACGTGCCGCGCGGTTTAACAAAGGTAGCGCTAAGCCTAGCACGATCTCCCAAGTAAGCCGCCCGAGTGTGCACGAACGCCTTTCGATCGGTCCGATCAATGACGAAAACGCTTCGGGCGACTTCGACTGGTCAAGTATACACGTGGTGGGTACAAGTCTCGAATTGGAAAAATCATTCTTGAGGCTTACCAAAGCGCCAGAGGCTTGCACCGTTAGGCCTGTGGAGGTGCTTAAAAGGTCCCTGGTTATGGTTAAAGATAAGTGGAAGTCGAGGCCGGATTACTACTATGCATGCGATCAGCTCAAGAGTATCAGACAGGATTTGACGGTGAGTTTATTATTACTTTTCGTTTCAAGAATTTAACATTTAGCAAAACCTGACGAACCCTATTAAGATTGGGCTAGAACGGTAAAAGGCAATTTTCATCATACGGGAAAATTGGTCAGAATTTAGCCACCGTTTTGACATATCAAGTTATTGCTCCAAAACTAATTTTTGTACATTTATAGACCTAAAGAAATGCCAGGTGACTGTCTATTGGTTTTAATAAATAGTTCTTTGTTTTTAAGTTTTCAGAATTTTTCAAAAACTAAAGATTTTTGTAGTCAAAAATACCCGGTCGTGAAAATGTAATTTTTTAAAAAGTTTCTAGATTTCTTTTGAAATGTCCACAATATATTTTGGTAAAGTTTCAGGTTGTATCGTTTTTCAGTTTGGGGGAAGAATCATAAGAAAAATAACGCGCGGTTTTACAAAAATCGTCATATTTTTAACAGCGTATTTGTCAGAATTTGGCCAAAATTGTACAACTCACTTCTTCGAACTTTTTTACAGAATACTTAGTTAATCTTTTAGATGGCGCTCATGTAGTGTACAGGGTGTCCCAAATTGGGCACTTTTGGGGGGTTTAAGGTACTTCTAGGGGAGACAGAGAAAAACTGACCACGCATTGCGAGGCTCAAATTTCAAGAGAAGACTTATAGTGAAAACCGCATTTTGAAATATCGTCTCGTCTTTGAGCTACGGGGGCTTTTTGAAAAGTCTGCATTTTTGAAGAGGGTCTATAACTTCGTTATTAGTGGAAATTTTGATTTAGAGTAAATTGCAGTTTTATAGATTTTGTCACGAGGAATTTACCCGCTAAATTATATTTTAACTTTCACTTTTAGTTTTTGAGATATGACAAAGTTGCATTTTTTCTTATGGAATGGCCTATATTTTAATTAATTTTCGAATTCGTCATTGAATTCTTTTCAAAATGATGTATCATATGTCATAGTTTGATTGAGTTTAGGCGCTTAGCGTCACGTGTAGGTGATGCTAAGCGCACACGGGTTAAAAGAAACTTTCCTAACAACTGTCAAAAAGAGTTTATTTGTTTTGGTAGAAAACCATTGTCAAAATGTATTGTGGTTCCTCTACATAAGACAGTTGTGGATAGTATAAAAAAAAATTGTTTTTTCAGGTTCAAGGTATTAGAAACGAATTTACAATAGAGGTGTACGAAACTCACGCCCGAATCGCCTTAGAGAAAGGGGACCACGAGGAATTTAATCAATGTCAAACTCAGTTAAAGTCATTGTACGCAGACGTGGGTGGTAGTCATAGAAACGAATTCATTGCGTACAGAATTCTGTACTATATCTTCACGAAGAACACGTTAGGTAAGCGAAAATGCGTATTTCCGGGATTTGTTATTATAGAATAGTTTGCCAACAAATATTATAATTGCATATATGACTAAAATAAAATTTTAATTCTATAACAGTAATTACCTATTTGTGCCCTGCCTCCATTGGGTTCTTAAAGGTTCTCTACTTTACACTTGCAAAATAAAAGTAGAAAAGGGTTTATTATTTTATCGTCTGTCATTGGTGAACTACATTTGTTTACTACGCCTGCTTGCTTTTATTCTTTTTCGTACGAATGCTGCGTTGCCAAACTGAAGCCATACAGTACGCCTGTGTTTTGCTCGCAAATGAGTATCATTTTCAACAGTACCCACTGTACTAGGCACGGCATGGACAAGACTGGGTATTAATTCTTAGGTAGTACCCAAAGTACTGTTGCACGGTGTACAAATTATCATTCAGTTGTTCACCGATGGCAAAAGACTTAAAACATCCCCAAACTTTTTCTTCGCTAGATGCGAGTGTGGGGAAGGTGAAGATTCTAACGAACCAGCAATTCCTCATTAACTTTGGCAACTTTTTTTTTCAGATATAATGACAATAATGAAATCTCTGTCAAAAGCCGAAAAAGCTGATCCATGCATAGCGTTCGCGTTAAAGGTGCGTTCCGCGTGGGGCGGCGGCAACTATCACAAGTTTTTCAAATTGTACAGCGACCCGCCCCTTATGGCCGGATTCCTCATCGACTGGTTTGTCGAGAGGGAGCGTAAAGATTTCCTTAAGTGTGTCATCAAGAGGTATGTATTGCTTAGGTTTTCTACTGGAATTGGTTGAATTTTAGAGCACGGTGTAGGTGTACACACACCTACACTGTGCTTGAAGGAATAATTGATTTTTTCAACTCATTTAGAGGCAAAAAAGTCTTCGATATACATTTATGAGCCTGATTGGTATTTGTTTTTTTTTATAAAAATTACCGCATTCGTGCTGGTCCACCCATCTAGGAACATACGGTAGAATACGCTTAATTTACGAGTGCCATACATTCTCGAGACAGCAACGAACAAAATCAAAACTCCTTGTATGTCTCTTTCTATTCCGTGCAGTCCAGACATCGCTGCCTTGCTTTGATAGTGGCATAACTGGAAATGATAATTTTCAGGAAACTCTTTTTAAAAATAATGGCAAAGGCAAATATTTATATATTTTTGTTGCTTTAATTAAATCAATCAATAACTTACTCATGCTTGAAATATACAATAAGGAAAATTTTGTGGTAAAAATATATACAATACGATGAGAAGTTAGTTTTTACAGAATACGCAAAAACGCATTTTTTTAGTTGTGCAACTATCAAAGCAAAGCAGCGACATGTGAACCGATAATCTTTGTAAAATGTAAAATTTTCTTTAGTTCAGAAGTTATACGGGTCCTCTATAATGCCCTTATTTTTAATGTAACTTCACAAAAATAAATCATTGGGAGCAAGATCGGGGGATCTCGCTGGCCATAAGATAGTTCCCCGTGTGCTAACAATCGATTGTAAATTGGGCGACAAAATTCCTATGTTCCTAGTTGTGTGGTCTTCTCAGCATAACTGCCAAATAACACTAAATAAATTAACATAAAACTTGGCGCAGGCCCAAGTCAGGTGTGCGGCTGCTATCCATATGCCATAACTTTTTAAATTTTAATAATTTTTAACACAAAACGTAGAAAAATATCATAAATTACCGGTAAACTGTTAAAACAGGAATCAGAAAAAACAACATAGATCAAAATTACCAATGCAAGGCAAGTGACAAAATTACTATTGTTATTTAATTTTGGCTATACACACTAAGGTTTCCCAAATTTTATTTTATTAACACCAGTATCAACCAAGATTTTAAGACTTAGGTAAAGCGCAGCCTTTTAAGAACAGGTCCACTGATCTGCAGTTACTGAAAAAAACTTTTTGCACTCTCAATAGCCCAACAAGTTTAATTATAATTTGTGATACACTAACGTATTTTAACATGATAAACCTTTCTAGGCCGGTTTTATTCATCTAACAAACTTCCGGGACAGTTGGCAACCTCTGTAGGGGACCAAACTCAATTGGACGCGCATAATTTAAAGAAAAGCAAAATATAGAAACAAAATTTGTCGAAAAATATTTAGTAGCAATGATAAAGCGAAGAAAATGTAATCGAACGAAAAACAAAAAGTAGAAAACTGAATTCATCAGAAAGTAATTTATCAAAATGTAAAATGTAGGAACCGTAAAGTGTAATGGTTCAGTAATCTACCGGTGGAGGGCGGTGTTAACTGCGTGAACTGTGGCCGTAGAAAAAGAAGGCGATTAGAGTATACGTAAGGACATGACTCCACTTCTATATTTTTCAGAAATAATTTAATTTTTTTATAATTAAAAAAAAAATTATAGCTTCCCTTTCCTCTTTTGGGAGGTCGAAATAGGTGTTAGCGTAACCTGCCCAGGCATGCTCCGGTTAGGATACATTTGCGATCAACTGACCACGGTTAGGTTATACTTAATTTATGTTAACACTGATTTCGACCTCCCAAAAGGAGGACGGCGGAGATATAATTGTTATTTTAAACATCCCATAATTTCATACTATAACACGTAGAACTGGCAACAGTAAAGAGCCGGGTTTCTCCACAGCGCCATTCGATAAAAGAGTATAGTTCATATCATTATTTTTGAGACAACTTTTTACAACTTTTTTTTGTTGGCCTATGCTATAAGTTATGGTAAACAGCTGAGAACTGTCAAAAAGTTATCTCAAAAGTTATGATATGGAGTTTATTCCATTCCCTTCTTCATCTAAGGCCATAGCTGACACAGCTGACAGTGGCATCTACCGGTAGAACAGTGAACCATTTCTGCACTTTACGGTTTTTCCGTTTTACTTTTCTATGAATTATTTTTTGATAAATTCAGTTTTCTACAAATTTTGTTCTTGTTAATTTCAATTTTTACGAATTATGTTTTCTAGGTTCTAAATTTCTTTAAAAAACTTTTCTACAAATTAAATTTTCTACAATTGAGTGAGTAATTTAGATAAAACATTTTAATTATTATATTAAACAATAAAAAAAAAAAAGTAAAAGCTTTTGCAGATTAAAAGAAAGAATAATGGTCGGATGGGAGCGTATTTTTTGCGTGTTGTGTAACACAATTTTTTTTGATCCACAACTAGAGTGAATTAAAGTTATCAAATTTTCCTATGGTTTAGATCAAACAATTTTTTGGCCCCAAAAAACTTGACTTTTTACTATTACTTTTCTCTTGAAATTTGGTTGTGTTAAATATACAGATCCAGCAAATTTTTATTTTTAATATATTACTAATATTAATGATTTTTCTTTTTAGGATAATTTTTACCGTATGTATTTGTTAAAAACTCATTATTGTCTTATTTTCCATCGGAGGTGTGTTTATTTTGTACATATAGGTAAAATTTTTTGATTGTACTTTCGTTTATCCAAGAAAGCTAAAATTTTAAGCTTATGAGTCGATACGCACTTTGTATTGCGTAGTTGTCAGCATTTCTAGGGAAAGCTTGCATTATCACTGGGGCTGGATTCTTGAATAACGTAGGATAGATCACACGGGAACATTCTTTCAACCAATAGCACTGTGTTGGACACCCAACTTATCACCTGAAGCAAGAACCCGTTGATGACGTTCCCCTGCTTTAGAACAGGTGTACGGTCTCGTTTCACGCTGGTATTGGTCTAAGAAACATTCCTGTGCGACCTTTCCTGCGTTATTCAAGAATCTACCCCTTGGTTACGTCCGCTGTTTAACAGGCATTGGTACAGGTAGCATAGTATAGTGTTTTTAAAACCAACCCGTCATATGTCAAGTGATCTGTCAAACCTCAAACCGGGCAAATAGAACTGCAGGCTTTTCCCAGTTCTTACGACAACACGGTATGAGGTACGTATCAACTTTAAATTTATATCATAACGATTTGCGTATCTTGTCGCGTTCTTGTGGCGTAATTTGAAAAAGCCATTAATCTAATTGGACATATTCGTGGTTTTACAGAGTGTGGTTAATATACTGCGCGCGCATAACGTATCTGGCTAACCAACCGTGCATCTTGACACCAGGTACGTAGTGAACTGTCAAATTATGAATTTAAACAGCGCTGTGGATACAATTTAACAACAACAACAACAATACAACATAATTTAATTACATAAAAAAACTTTAATATCGATACTTGCACTCATTTTCGGGACACGGTTGTTTTGATGTTTGTTACACTTTTAATGTGCTTAGATATTTAATTTTTAAATGTTATTTTTAATCAGAGCTTAACTTCTCTTCTACATTTTTAAAAGAAGTTGGAAGCCATTGTTTGATTTGGCTAAGTTTTGTATTATTAAATGGAAAAGTCTCAACATTTTTTGTCATTTGGAATTTGTTTAATTGTAAGACTATAGTTTTGAGTTATAAGTAGCCAACTTAATATTTATTTTTAAAGGAACATTGTGGTAAGTATTGAGCAATATGTTAGAAAAAAGTGTTGTTGTCAGGAATTAACATTTTACTCCAAGGATCGAGGGAAAATTCGCAAGTGGTATTCACTGTACATATTTCTGGGAATCACATGAGGATCCCAGTGAATCACCTGGGTCTTGAACGATGTGACCATCCACATCACACGCTTTGACCAATAGCAAACTCTGAGCGGATGCGTGTTGTGCGAAATAACTTTTCTCGACCAATGGCATAGACGCACGCTCTTCAGAGTTAGTAAATTTTACTCGTTTGAAGTGAAATCTGTTCTCCTGCCCCGTACTTGCGCAATGGAGGTCTTTTCGCATAGTATGTCACGGCTCGGAGCTAATTTAAATCTTGCCGTCGTTCAAGACCCAGAATAACTAGCCAGAGAATCACTGGGAAAAAATGGAAACCACTGTACATTTTTTAAGGTAGCGAATTTCCCCTTGCATATGATCGTGTCGGAAACAAGAAAATAATCCCTGATTGTTTTTAAATATGACCATGCATAATTACAAACTTTGTTTAGTAATATCTCAGGAACTATAAGTCTGCAATAAATTTTCCATAGACAAAAAATGTTGAGATGCTTGTTTTACTTTATCACATCTCACCATATAAATCTTAGAGAGACAACATGGCAATTCATAACATGTTTTAAACGGAACTTTAAAGTAGAGAACATTGTATAAATAATTTTGCAAAGAGGTATCTCTGGATACGGCTAATACGTTTCAGTATTTACACTTTGTCTGACTCTGTCCCATCCGGTAAGCTCAATCAAACAAGAAAAACACTACTAAGAGACCTCTCCGACCCACCCTTAATTACTTAATATTTTTTCCTGTATGTGTTTGTGCAGAATGGTTTTGGCGCAGTAGAACGATTGTTGATGATTCATATGTGAGTGGGCGTTGCAGCCCTTCCACTGCGACCACCAGTGGGTGTATTGTGGCTCAGTAGAACTATTACATATTGTTAGTGTCTTCTCTTCCTGATCAATAACTTTTTGCGTTGCTGCAACATTAATCCAATTTGTAGGGGTCAAGTGATGTAAAAGTGAGACACCCAAAATCCCGTTGAAAAATGAGACACTTAAATAAAAAATACTAATAATTGAATTCCGATAGATTTTCCGTTATCAACTGATAGCAGCAGTTGTAAGGACCTCATACCTACAATTTATTTTATTTTTTTACAAAAAAGTACGCTCTTAATCAAAATTACAAAATCTATAACTTTATTTGTGGTATAAAACTTCTAAAAACGTTACCGAAACTTTTGTCGTGTGAGTTCGTAGATCGGTTTTCCTTTAAATAAATATTTTTGCATTTATTTGTAGTATCTAAGAAAAAAAAACAAAAACTTATGTTTCAATTGGTTTAGAGGGCGATCCGACTCATATTTCGCCTGTCTCATTTTTACACTTTTCTAAGGCAAAATATGAGACCGTTTTATTTTTTTTATAATATAGGTTAAAATTCTATGTTTTTACGCTTGCAATATTTTTCTGATTATCGCTTATATCCTAAAAAAAAATTCGGGTCCTACAGAGGGTCTAAAATCTTAAAAATATAAGTATTAAAAAGTGTCTCATTTTTACACCACTTTAGTGTTATTTCTATTTTTATTTTCCAAGCTCCGTGATCAAATCTCAATTCTGTTTCAGCACACCTAAACATTATTAATTTTTGAAAGAACTCATATGTTCAGTGTAAAGTAAGCACGTTCCGAACTTAACGTAAATGTACCCTAATTGGGAGTTCGCCGCTTGAAATGCTTAAGTATTAGTGAGTTTTTGTTGTTTCTACCAAGAGGGATAGTGTTCGTGACGAACGGTAAACATAGTAACATTAATTCGCATCTGGATATCTCTCTTCAATAGGTTAGAATCAATCAATAGAAGCGTCTGTCTTTTTAACAGTCGAAATTCTAATTATAGCTGTACATTGGGTGTATACAAGTATTGTTTGTATTTAACATCACACCGCAATTTCCTTTTGTTTTTTTCATGTAAAAACCAAAATAAACACACCTCACATTAAACGTTCTAGAAAAAAATTAATCTAAATTTCTTCTGTTTAGTTACCGTCAAACGATATCCACCGACTTTCTCGTCCAGGAGTTGGCCTTCAAAAGCGCCAGTGAGTGCCTCGACTTTTTAGAACCCTTCTCGTTGACGTTCACCGACAGTTCCCGAGCGGCGATCGACTGCAAAAGCAGTATGGCGGTGTTGCCAAGTATATAAACAATTTGCACCAATTGCTCGATAATTGCAAAACATGCAATGTTGTAAAACTCTTGTTGGTTTGTTGCGCAGATAATGAAACGCCATTAGAACGGCGATGTACCTTCTATTTTAATATTTTTCAAACAGAATGGGTCTGAAATGAAGCAAAGATGCAACAACCCAATAAAACAAGGCTTTCATGTTTTTGATATTGAAACTGAAACAAGATAATTGGTCAGTAATAAAAAAACAACTAGGTTACAATCCCTTTTTGTAAGACAAATAAACAACGGCAACAGTCATCAACTAAATTAAAAGTTTATCTGGAATGAGGATATGGTGTAAACTTTGACATGCAGTTACCCGAAATTTTGAAATGGTTGGCAGCCTTGCCAAATCTATCTACTTTTTTTCCAAGTTTCCTATAACTAGAAGACAAACAAAGACGGCCATTGACTAAACTAACTTCAAAACTTCACTGTAAATTGAAGAAAGGATGCAGTAACCGAATAAAATAAATCCAACTAGACAAGTGGCTAGAGCAAGTAGGATATATGTAAAACAGACAAATACCAATCAAGAAATAAATTCCAACTTGCGATGACATAAGGGTCTGGTTTAAACTTTAGCAGTTTAACCCTCTTATAACTAAATTACAACTTTCGCTGTAAGATGAAGAAAAGACGCAGTAACGCAATAAAATAAATCTTATTTTTCGGTGATACATAGCTTCATCCCAACAAGAGAAGTGGCCAAAATTACCCATTTGTCAAGTGGCCAGACGTGCCCATTGTGCAAAAGTAATGAATTCACAACTTAGGTTCGAATGATTCACAACTTAGGTTCGAATAAGGATCTGTTGTAAATTTTAGCAGGCAGTGGAGCTAAATCAGCAGCACGGCGGCATTGCCAAGTCTATCAACTTTTCAGCAAGTGCCCTATAATGGGAAGACAAACAAAGAAGTAACCATCTTGATGTTCTGTCAAACTAAATTGACGTAATTACTTCGCTATAAAACAAAGCATAATGCAGCAACCCAATGAAGAATTACCAATAAGACAAGTGGCTAGACATGCCCCTTTTACAAAATCAATATCGGTCAAGTAATAAACTCAAACTTGAGCTGGAATGATGATCTGTTGTTAACTTTAGCAGGCAGTGAATCTAAATATAGTGTATGGAAATATGGCGTTTCAGCACCACGGCGGCATTGCCAAATCATCAGCTTTTTAGCAAGTGCTCTATAATTGGAACCCAATACAATAAATATGTTTTTTGGTGATAGTAATGTAGAGACAAATAGTAGCTCAACAGAATATCAGTGTTACACATCGTCCTACCTCACAGTTATTTTAAGTATTAAACGAATCTCACATCACTAAAAATAGTAAGAAATAGAAAGAATGAAATAAGTGGCTGATTAATGACAGTAATTATTTAACTAGTTCTATCAAAAAAAGACATACAGCATTAGATAGAGACAACCCATAATGTTTAATGAAATGGTGAATGTTTTTATGTAACAAAAACACTGACGCTAACGCATGTGCAACCAAAGAATATATCGTGTAGAAAGCACATAAGAAGTAAACTAGGTTGCCTACCCTCTGGTTACAATAGAGACCAAACAATGTGTCAAAGATAGAGTGAAGCAACATGGCAGAATTGAAAATCTCATGGCTTGTGCAGGGAAGTTTTATAGAAAATATGCGGAGATCTTTGGTATAATATTTGTTGCCAATTAGATTTATGATGTTAAACGGTGTTAAAATATCATGAAAATAACAGTACCGTGTCGTGATGGCAAAAACTTAGTTTCCTAAAAAAATGAGAAAAAGTGCGTGTCTTGAAATTTTTCCCTCTTAATGAAGGCAGAAATGACATTGAAAATTGTGGTTATGAAAATTATGTCAAATATAAACCGGTGCGAAATTTTTCTAGAAAATCCGTTAAAAATAATTAATATGTTTCGATTCTGATTTTAGGTTCAAGTTCGTTTCTTCTTCACATAATAGTTTTCCAAGATTGTCCAAACATTAAAAGGTTGGTTGTTAATCTGCAGTTTGTCTTCAAGAAAAACTATTCAATGTTTGTACGTCAAAACATAAAGGAAATATGTCGAGTCGTTTTTGAACAAGAATTTAAGGGTTGTAATGAGTGTTCAAAACAAATTAGGGTTTGACAGTTATTCCTCTATTGTTCTATAGGATTGTTATTATAAATTGTTTAGATAAAAACGATTATCTACTCCGTCACTTTTGGTAAATAATTTTTTCTTCTGTGCTATTTTCTTTCAATTGGTTCTTTGGAGCTGACAAAACTTAGACTTCCAAGATGGTTTTTGCTGTACATAGTATGAATGTTGCTGTTTATGAAGGAGCCACAAGGAAAATACAAGCCCAAGGTTATTTTCCCAGATTAAGGTTTAAGGGTTAAAAAGAAAAAATAAAATTGATTAAGGTGAGCCATTTCTTTTAAGTTTTTAACAACTCAATTCTTTTTTTGTTTTCAAATACTTAAAAAAAAAATTCTTAAATATTGTTCTACATATACAAACATAATTTTGTTATAATCTTCAAAGCTTTTTCGGTCTACATCGTTTTAGGTGTGGATATTTAAAGCTAAAAGACAACTTAAAATATTTAATTAACTATTATTTTTAAGATGATTTTCTTTTTTGTACAGATTTTTGTTTGCAGCTGTTTTGGTGGTTATGAAATAAAGTAAATTTTATTAATATCGTCTTATCTCTATATTCTACTGTGTATTCCAACAAAAATTTAATTTTCCTAGGCACAGATACATCTTCCGAGATTTGTACGCCCGAACAAAAATTCACCCGGCTGTGTATGTACATAATGATGTACATAAATATACGCGCGTACAGGGGTCCCAAATTCGAGATCAACAAAAACTGGCCTGTATTTTCGACACTTATCATCTCTCCTGGAAATACCTGAAAGCCCCCTAAAACATCGTATTTGGGACAACCTGTACATATCTTAAGGAAATGTCTCTGTGTCTGTAGGCCCCTTTGTAAAGGTCTACACGCACTTAGTCGGATCTTCACCGTTTGTCCGGCACGGCATTGATCATCCTTTAGTATGGATCACAGATTTCTACATAAATGTAAATTTTTTATGATAAGCATCATTTTATATCATAAATTACGTGTCGTGTCGCGTCAGACGAACCGTCACGATCTGTTATAATACGAGTAAACTTAACTCGTTGCCAATAAATAATACTAATAATCGGAAAGGCACGTCGATGATATGTTTAAGGAAGTCTTTAGCAGTTTTCATAATTTTTTAGGGATGATACACCCCTTCAGAGGGGTGAAACCTAACCTCAACTTTTAAATTTTACTAATCTTATTTAACCTAATCTGTGCTTTTAAATATGGAATAGTGTTAGTATTAACAATTTCTAATAGTTTTGATTTTCGTTTTTGAGATTTTCGCGTTTAAGAAACGTCAAATTTACAAACAAAAATTGGTTTAGTCAATTTATGTTTGAGATGTTTGTTTTATATTTTAGTACATGTTATAAACGCGAATATCTTAAAAACAAATTGACAGTCCAGAAATTAAAAAAATATATTTACGCTCACCGCAGCCCCTGCTCCGCGCCAACAACGCACCTAGCGCGCGCCTGGCACACCTACTCGCAGATGTATCTAGTATAGACCTGCACCGTTGTTTGACGAAGATAACAAACAACGCCTGCACCGTGCGTGCTTTTTTACTAGAGACATCTACAAGTAAATGTACTAAGCACGCGTCAGGTATGGCGGTGGCACAAAGCGAAAACTGCAGCAAACGCGCTTTTACTCTTTGAAAGGGACACCCTTTATTAAAAAGCCCAAATACCAAGAAAAATCAGTATGAGCACTTAAGTTTCTTTGATGCAAGCAAAATGGACGTGTCTTTCTGATTTCATCATATTATTTCTTATGATTTATGTTGTGGAAGCAATAAGGTATGAGAAGTTGTGTTACTGACGTATGCTGATAATATCTTGGATACACCACGTAACCAACGCAACTAGAGACTTAAGGGTAAGGTCATTCATCGTAAAGCAAGCTTTATTAGTAGCGAAGCATGACATTGATTTTTTATTTTTTGGTTATAATTTTTCACATTTCCTCGGTTTCGCATTGGGGGCTCGCTCTTATTTTAAAAATGTGGTTCAAGGACTGTCGAAAGATTAATAATAACACCGTTTCAAGATTGTCTGCAGCTTAACTTTTTATTTCTAAATACATAAATATATATGTAGAGTGGCCTAGCTAAATGATCTAAGTGCCAAAATATACAAATTTTAGATTTCCCACCCAGAATGATGTATGTGCCAAGGCCAATACGGGGCTGTAAGATCTAAGTGCCATTTCCCCACCTTCTGCTCTAACTAGCATATTTAAAATGACGTCTTCTGTAAGTCCGCTTGCATGTATTGTACACCCACAAGATGCTTTTTGGCACTGATCACTTAGCTTTTCCACTCTACATATAGCTCTATAAAACAACATTTTTAAAATAAAAGAGAGCCGTCAATGGGAAACCGAGGAAAATATGTCAAAAATAATAACCAAGACATAGAAAATCAATGTCAGGCTTCGCTTCCTGTGGCTTCCTATAAAGCTTGCCTTTACGATGAGTGTTCGGTTCGGTCCTATTTGAATTTTCGCGGGTTATTACATTACTTAGGGGGACAACAACAATACTGCGGGTCGAACGACCAGTGTTCTAAAATTTGATTAGAAGTTTGGCGAAGCCACACACAATACTTCCTCGCAGTATCGTCTTTGCTTTGAGGCAGATATAAGTGAATTAATTTTATTAGCGTCTCTCGCTATGTGTGTAATGAAGACCCGACCGTGTTATTGCAGCTGACAGACCCGTCTATTGCACGACCCCGCATTATCGTGAGTGGCCCCATTTAGGGTGTTCAAATTCAATTATTTGATCCAAAAATCACGAGTGCGTAAGACAAGGTGCAACGCAGAAAAAGAAAACGGCATGCATCCAATGATATGGCGGCAAGATAAAGCATTGCGTCGATATGGGTGACTGGCTATCCTTTTCATGCACACTCGTCCACTTTTTTAATGTCATCTTATTTTTTTAACAATCGCAGAATACAAAGAAACAGTGCATTGTTTGGCAACAATGGCAAAAAACGTTTAGCCTACAAATTAGATGCTTTGACAGAAGTGTACTCAACCCCAAAAACATCAAAATAACGAAATAAAAAAAGTTATTCGTAAAGAATTAGTAACCGGCAACTTCTTTTTCTGTGACTTATGGGTTAAAAGTAAATGGCAACATTGTCTGGGCGCGCATAATTTATAGAAAAGCAAAATATAGAAACAAAATATTTAGTAGAAATGATAAAGCAAAGAAAATCTAATCGAACAAAAAATAAAACGTAGAAAACTGAAGTCCTCAAAAAGTAATTTATCAAAATGTAAAAACCGTACAGTGTAGAAATGGTTCAGACACTGTGGCCGTAGAAAAAGAAAGCAATTAGAGTATAATATACGTAAAGACATGCATTACTCCACTCCTATATTTTTTGGAAATAATTTAATTACTTCTGTATTTTTTTTTTAATAATAGCTCCCATTCCCTCTTTTTGGGAGGTCGAAATCCGTGTTAGCCTAACCGTCAAATGATCGCAAGCGGATCCTAACCTGCCCAGGCACGCCACAGTTAGGATACGTTTGCGATCAATTGACCACGATTAGATTAATTATACTTTATGTTAACACCGATTTCGACCACCCAACAAGAGGACAAGGAAGATATAATTTTAGAACTGTCTAAATATTTGTTCTTTACATACTAATACTATCACGTAGAAACTGGCAACAGTAAAGAGCCTACCCTCTCCACAGCGCTACGTGATGAAAGAGTATCTCATTCCCTTCTTGATCTAAGGCCATAGCTGCCACAAGCTGACGGTGGCCTCTACCGGTAGAACAGTGAATCATTTGTACAGTTTACGTTTTACTTTTTTATTATAAATTATTTTTTGATAAATTCAGTTTTTTACAAATTTTGTTTTTGTTAATTTCGATTTTTACAAATCGTTTTCTAGGTTTAAAATTTTTTATAAACACTTTTGTACAAATTAATTTTTCTACATTTTGAGGGAACTTCATTGTCCTACAAATTGCCCGCTAACAGTCGGACGCTCGAACGATGTCTGCGCTTGCGCAATTTGTTAGGAATCATCAGTTGAGAATTTTCTTACTGAAGAAAATTGAAACTATTACGCATCACTTAAAAAATAGACCGGTGTACTGTAAGTAAGACATAATTTTGCTTTTTATACAGCCTTATATATTACCATTTTTTTTTTCAATACAATCAAATCACAACTGGGAAGTGCGACTAAATAGCATTTTTTCCAACTTACAAAACCATTATATTCTATATATATAATAATATGTATTACTCACAGAGTCGTAAATAAATCGAGTATAAAATTGCAGGTGCCCACAAACTGATATTTAAAAGTGTATAACTCTAGCAATTGGTATCCGATTATCTATATTTAAACCGAGTTTATTTAGTTAACTAATGTATTTAGCCCAATCAAATCGTATCCAAAAGAGAACCTTCTAAGTAAAATGCTAATTCAGGAAAAAAGTCGAAATTCCAAGATGGCGGCGCCATTTTGACAATGTTTCCCAAGAGAAAGGGATCTGGGTTATGTTTTATGGGACAACATTAGCTGATTAAACCTGGTCTTGGTTTTGAATTTTTTTAAAATATTTCTTTTTACATTTTTTATCTGTTATCGGTCGCCATTTTGAATATCTCATAAGTTCCGAGAAAATGTTTATTGGAAAACTTTAGATATGTGTTCAGCATCCCAAAAAATATACAATACTAAAAAAATTACACCAAAAACTTTGCAGCTGAAACTACCATTTGATTGGACTAATATATATGTATTGTAACAGTTTTGAAGAATGAAAATCGGATAAGAATTACAAAAGTTATACACTCTAAAAAACTATAGTTTATTAGGACACCGGGTAAATAGAGGCAGACATTTCGACACAATAAAAAATTGAATATAAATTTTGAATTTCTTAATTGACTAAAATGTTTCAAAAATTAAACACGCTGATTTTTTAAACTAATAAAAATGTCTCTCTCTAACCTTAATGCAAAATAATGATTACTCCATCATTTTATAAAAAGCAAACACAGTAACAAAAAAGATAACATTGTAAAAACTCAAAGTGTATTCTTAATGACTAGATATGATTTTCGATCACATGACCTAACTAAAACGTTCCGGAGTCTAGATCAGGTCAGGTTAAATAAGCCTTTCAGTAATTTGATATTCTTGCTGGTAAATATCAAAAAAGAATAAGTACTAAATGTTTTTTTTTTATTCATGTTATAGATTTTTTAAACTGACGCATTCAAAGATTTGGGTAGATGTAACACAAACCAGGCGACCACTAGAGTTCCTGTATGTGACACATATTGGCGGAATACACAGGGACTCTAGCGACCGCCAGTTCTACTTTGTTATAGTTTTGTAATTTTTTTGCATTACCTAAAGTGCACCAGAAATTAGAAATTTTGATTCTAGTCATTAAAATTACACCTTTTGCAAAGCCCAATTTACACATTGCGAGTAAAGCGAGATGTTAAAGTAAATTTGACAATTACATTGTCGTTTTACAAAAAGGTTTTGTTTTTAATATAAGATTTTCGTTGATGACTGAAATATGGCGGCCCGCATAATGTTTAATGAAAAAAACGTCGTTGAATAGTCAGAAAATCATTAAAATTACTACCTCCATATTGAAATTCAAGATGGCGAAAAAATTTTAATTCACGTGGTTATTTACCATTCTTTCTTATGTTACCTATAAAAATATTAAATATTGCTATAATATGACGTTTCAACCCTTTACCATTTTCAATTTGAATGTCTCCTAATTGCTGAGATTTTTCGTGATTATTACTTTCTTATTTAATGAAATAAAAGTGTTCCTTCATAAACTTATCTGCCATTTTAAATTTCATGATGACGACCACGACTGAAATTTTATGTTTGTAAATCTTTGCAGTTAGTGTGGGCACAAAATGTCTTGTAGGCATAGGCGCAAGGTGAACCTTGCGCATAGACCGTAAACAAAGAATTTGTCATTGTGGCCTTGCGGTTTGGAAAAAGAAATAAACCATCACTTACGTAATCTACAAAACCAGTTCTTTGCGAAAGTCAACAAGGTATTCACTATTAAAATCGGTAAAGAAGTTTTTGAAATACACAAGGCTTTTAGTGTCAGTTTTTTTAAATGAGAAAATTTTTCTTCATCATTAACTACTTTCTTATTTCTGAACCAATTTTTATGAAACAAGGTATTTTTGCTTTTATACAATTGGTGGATTCGAACAAATCCATTGGACCAAATTCTTTCACCTGCGTTCGCTGTATCAATAAGCACCTTTAGTTTTCAAACTGAATAACTAAATAAAAATAACTCGCTTAACAACTGTCGCCGTGTAAATAAGGCATATTGCTTAAACTTTTGCAAAACTTGCTTAATGAATTAAATGAGTGAAAAACATAAATAAAATATGAAAGGATGCGACAAAAATAAATGTAAACAGGTAGGTAGGCGAAAAATATTTTGGCAAATTATGCAAAATTTCTATTCTTGTAGACAAAGAGCAATTGCTCAAAAAATAGTTTTTTTTAAAAACGCTTTT
The DNA here is from genome assembly GCA_963576565.1 of Aspidapion aeneum. Lineage (NCBI taxonomy): Eukaryota > Metazoa > Arthropoda > Insecta > Coleoptera > Brentidae > Aspidapion > Aspidapion aeneum. The sequence continues at coordinate 38,494,779 of OY755045.1, forward strand.
TAAAAATTATATTTTTTTGTAAAATTTATAATTATATATTTTTTTCGTTTTTTATACGTTCTTATTCATCTATATACGAAAATACTATGTTGAAGATGAACATATTGACAGTAAGTGTAACACAAAAAAATGCAAAAAATCTTTAAACACAAAGAAATCTTTAAAAAGTGCCGTGCACTGAAATAGAAGCAGGGTACAATAGCTAGCATCTTGGATTTTTTTTAAGGACCCTTATGGGACCTAACGCGGTTTTAGCAGTTGCCATGCACCTAAACTGGTTAAAAGAGCACGACACGTAAAATAGACGTCAGGAACATTGGCAGTTCCTTAATAAGTGCAGATGTGCACGTGCACTCTCAAATTTTACTTTAAAAAAAATCATTAAAATTTGATCATTCTTTAATTAACAGATAAAGTATCAATAAACCCCAAAAGGATTTCACCAAAGGCTTGAATACTAACTTGAAATTAATACCCCGTATGTATGTGTTTGTATTCGTGTTTAAACGAGGATGCGTAGGCCGGCTATCGCCGTTTTTATTTAGGATTGTATGCAAAAATGCAGACACCTTTAAAGGGAACTTTATGGTACTTAAAGAAGAAGACAAGACAAAATAATAGAATATAATTACCTAAATTCAATATTTAAATCTGCCAAAATGCCTCCTTACAAAATATTTAAAAAAAATGTTTAACAGTCATTATTTTTTACTCCAACATAGTATTTTGTTAAGCAACCATGTCCGGCAAGTTTGCAAAAAAGTCTATAATTAAATAAATTATTAAACATCATTTTTTTCTTATTATGTTGACTGACTAATTTCAATCAACGTTTGCGAGACCGGAAAAGGAAAGGTGTCACTTCGTTTTATGTAAATTAATTTTTGCTTCATTATGACAGTAATCATATTTCAAAAAGTATCTGTTTAAAATAAAACTGTCAAATTTCATACCATTTTGTCCCTTAACTTTTATTTTCCGCCCCGTATTTTTCGAAAGTGACCGAGGTATAAGAGAGTTTGGATTTATTGGCTACCAATAGCAACCAGGGATTAGAAATTTAAAAAAATATGATGTTTGTGAAGCTAATTTGAATTAATGTCATTTTCATTCAAAATTTCAGTTTCAAAACAAGATGATCTAAATAAAGGGTATAAATCACTCCCTATGAATAAATTAAAGCAGTCAAACATTCATGCAATAAAAATCAACGCATTTTTTAAAAACCGAACGTGAAATGACGTCGCACAAATAACATGGGCGTTGGGCTTCGGTGAAATGTTTTAAGACTTACGTATGTTATAGACGAGATCCTCCCATATAACGTTTAAATGGGACAAATCTTCCGATAGGCTACAGGAACTTTGGAATTTTCATCCAAAATTTGAAATTTAACAATGTTTTCATAATAAAAATAAACAAATATGTCAAGACATAAATTTTTTTAGTTTTCCATTTTGCGAAAATAGAATTAGTTACCTTAACACTGGGTATATGTCGTCAAATGAGAAGAAATTGTTGAAATGTAATGACCCGTGATCCCCGGTATTTACATAACGAATAAAGGTCACACTTTCACATACATTAAAAAAATTATTTACTCTTAGCAACCTTAAATGTAGACCTTTACACAGTAATATATTAGCTTGTCACATTGTCAAATTGCAAACTTTTGATGGAAATTCCAAAGTTCCTGGAGCCCATTGGAAGATTTGTCCCATTTAAACCTTGTATGGTAGGATCTCCTCTATAACATATTTGAGTCTAAAAGCATTACACCGATACCCAATGCCCATGTTATTTGTGCGACGTCCTTTCTGAAAAATAATCTAATGCAATTTTTAATATATTTTTATAAATGTTAATCCCTTGTTTACTAAGTCTTCGCTCTTAATAAACTCATTCTTGGAAAGCAAAACCAGCATATTCATCAATTACAAACCCAGTCGTATAATTATCTAATTACGTTATCACAACTCGTATCTGTGTCACTGTCTATCTAGTAAGAGAAAAAGTGACAAGATAGATGAGTTCTGACTCTGATATAACAATAAAAAACGACAAAGCCAAGAAGAACGATATTTTAGCCAGTGGCGGCTCCTTAATAAGCGCTGCAGAGCTGCAGCACCGCTTATAATATTTCCCTATTTCTTTTTTACCTATTTTATTCATGCAGGCCAAGGTGTACCGTGTACTATTTCGCTCTTTTCCTTGGCGTAATATTTTGCTCTCGTCAAGTCGCGACAGTATTTGGTGTGCTGTCTAGCTCTAACGCAGAACACTGGTTGCAGCTCCCATTTCTTTCGTTACGCCGACCAATTAAAATCGCGTATCGCGCCAAAATTTGCCTATCCAAGAATGGTTTTGGAAGTGAATGCACAAATTGTCAACGTGTGGGTACAAGAAAAACAGGAGCAGTGTATGAAAGATATATATACAGGGTGTTAGGCACATGAATCGTCAAAATTTTTTAAGTATCGACAATTGACAACTTCGTTTTCTTTTAAAAACTTCTCTAGTTGTTTACCTTTCTAACGGTATGCTACACATCGATAAAAAAAACTATTCTGCTTTAAAATACGGATATTCCGTGAGACGGGCGATAATCGTTCGGACTTGATAAGAAAAACAATTTGATGTGTATGATCGTTTATGATGATGTTTATCAATATGTAGCATACCGTTAGAAAGGTAATCAACTAGAGAAGTTTTTAAAACAAAACAAAGTTCTCAATTGTCGATACTTTTTTTGATTTTTAATTTTGAAATTGATTTTCTTTCACAAAATCACTAATGTTCTTCAATAAAAAACCTCGTATGTCCCTTTGGTACATCAGTTTTCACAAATCTATTAATTAGTTGAAGAAGCATAAGATTACAGAATTATAAAAAAAAATCGTGCTTTTCCAGACATTAATAAAAAGCTTACGAGGGTTTAAACGTTGGATTTTGGGTAATTTAATAAAAAAAATTAAAAAATTCATATCTCTTTAGCCGTGACTCTTAGGACCCAAGTTCCCAGATTGAAAAGGTATCAAATGACCCCAACAATACAGTGAAACCTCTCCTTGCGGACACCTCTATTAAGCGGACACCCTCTTTAGCCGGACAAATTTGTTAGAACCAAGCTTTTCCCTATTTCTTTACATGTAAAATTCACTCCGGACGCGGACAATTTTTTTCGGTTAAAAAATTCTGAAACCTCCCTTAACCGGAGGGAAACCTCTGACAACGGGAAGGAGCTCTGCACGACATGGGTATTAATATTAAGTAGTATGTTGGCAGCAACGCACTCTGGAGCCGGGGAATTACCTTTTTCCGTTTTAATGCGGAGACTAAATACTTCTGTCGTATTTACAAAATATTTTATTCGGCGGGACTGCTGTGTTTTATTTTTATTGTTCAGTCGGGTAGTAATAGATCGCGCGAAATTGCGCCTAATAAACTTCTTAGTTTACGTGAAAAAATGGAAGTTGTTAACATTTCGAAGAAGGAGCATCTATCAATACGAAAGATCGCTGAAAAATTTAATATCGGAAAAACTCAAGCAGCGGAAATTATTAGTAAATTATATTAAAATTTGGAGTTCCCGCTCATAAACCGACACCTCCAATAAGCGGACAAAATCGACCAAACCGTGAGTGTCCCCTTATAGGTTTCACTGTATCCCAAAAAATTTTGACGGTTGATGTGCCGAACACGCTGTATGTTAATACCTTTTTAATATAAGCGATTTAAACACGTTTTTAACGTTATTCGAATTTCTGACAGCTCGATTGTCAATCAATGTTATTCTAAACCAAATTTAATGCGTGTGCTTTACAGCACTGCATGAGTTTGTACCAAGAGCCGCCACTGTTTACACCCTAACCTATATAAAACGAAGTACAACCTCTGTAGTGGATATTATTCTTTATGTTTTGCCACTTTTACTTAACCTGACGAACTCCTCGAACGCGGCCTGGATTTCTTCGTCCATTTCCGGTTCCGGATTGTAGAGAGCGTCGGGGTCATCGCTGTCACTGTAAAAATAAATTTAATAAAGGGGTGAGTTTCTAAATTCTCAGATGAGCTCTTTGAACAGGGCGAGTTTTTAAAGTTGTCGATGACAACATTTAAGTTCTTAAATTAATTACACCAATTCGTTGAAATCCATCGGGTTCGTAAATCACCTGATAAATTCCACAAAGTTACCAATTGATTGCATCCATGCTTATCGACTCTGGGGATCGGTGAGGAATCTTAGATGAACGTCAAAATCAGCTAATTTTTGTTCACCTGAGTTTGGCATTTTGGTAATATGGGATATCATATCCTAAAATTCGCTAAATGACGTTTTCCCGAATCTCCACTCATAGTGTGGCTTTTTCGCATTTCTGTGGCCCCACTATACTGCAACTCGGTGCTTTTGTTGCTAAAGAGTATAGTTTTGTAAAACATAAATTTTCAAAGTTTTGCCATTTTGGTCATATGGGATGTCAGATTGGCATCTCTATGGCCCCACTATACTGTAACTAGGTGCTTTTGTTAATAAAATGTATAGTTTGTAAAATATGAATTTTCAAAGTTTTCATATCCTAAAATCCGCTAATTGACATTTTTCTGAACCTCCACTCACAGTATGGCTTTTTGGCATCTCTAGACTATACTGCAACTCGGTGCTTTTCTTGATAAAGTGTATAGTTTATAAAATATTAATTTTCAAAGTTTTTTTATTATATCCTAAAATTAGCTATATCACGTTTTTCCGAATCTCCAGTCACAGTGTGGCTTTTTGGCATCTCTATGGCCCCACTATACTGCAACTCGGTGCTTTTGTTTATAAAATGAATCGTTTGTAAAATATGAATTTTCAAACCTTTGCTATTTTGGTCATACGGGATCTCACATCCTAAAATTAGGTATATGACGGTTTTCCGAATCTCCACTTATAGTGTAGCTTTTTGGCATCTCTAAGTTTGTATAGTATACAAAATCCCAAAATCATCCTTTAAAGGTTATTGTACAATATCAATAGAAATTTTTTTTAGTTATCTATGTTCGTTTCTTCTTAAAATAAAATAAACACGACGCGGGCCCATTTTGCTAACCCCCAAAGCATCCCCCTATCCTTGTTTGATCTTCTCCTTTGTCAAACCTTTCCGTCCTTCTTATAAAGGTCAGAATATCCGAACCACCTACTCTACTTCGAATACTCCTCTTTTCACTCTTTTTTTATATGCTTCACATTGTGCTAGGAAGTGAAACGCTGTTTTCTCTTCCTTTCGGCACTTGGCGCATGCCCTGTCTGGTTTCATCTGTAAGAGGGGTCTACACATAACGTTTTGCCTGACGTTTTACTTGATCAGGTAAAACGGATCAGGCAAAACCTTTCGTATAGACAATAAAACGTACGTTTTGCCTGAACTGAACAGGACTGAAGTCGGACCTGTTGAACTGATCGGTAGATGCTTTGTTTCCGGTAAAACGTCAATTTTACCGGCATTTCTTGTCTTGCATTAATTCCTTTCGAGTGCAACTTAGAAGTTGGTATACGAAACGTCCAACATTAGATATTTTTTAGGAAATCAAACAGGTTATTGTCTTCCTCCACTAATTTTTAATTTGTTTTAAACAAATAGTCCCGGCATGTTTCGTAAGCAGAAACTTACATCTTCGGGGGACATTACCAAACTAAATCAGCACATTTTGAAAAACGGGTTAAAAAACTATGTTTAGCTACTGAAACGGTTAAGTCATAGACATTTAAAACAAAAAACATTATTGACAAAAGCTTACTCCATGGTGTATCAAAAACTGATCTCAAAACGTACGTTAAAACTATCAAGTATGTACGCTAGTTTTTCAACCGTCATACTTGACCCTTTTGACTGACAGGCAAGACGTAAGGTAAAATGTTATGTCTAGACCGGGCTTTAGAGTGGGAAGTGTCCGTGAAGTGCACAGTTTTAAGTGATTACCCCAAGCAGAAGGTTCACTTTCATTCTTTCTCTGCCCAGCAGCCAATTCCTTCTGGTATTAGTGTTACTTACATGTACTGTTGGTGAATATGAGCGGCCAAAAATTCCTGCTCTTCGTTGGTAAGAGCTTCACCACCATCGCCCTCGTAACAGATGCTGTTCACCATGTCCTCATAGTCGGGTTCCTCCATGGCTGGAGGCGAAGGACTAACAAAAACAATTTTGATTTGAAAAGTGTTCATGAGTAAATTTAATATTTTTACTATAAAACAATTTTTATGTTATCAAATACCAAATTGCAAAATAATGCAAGGACCTAAAACTATAAAGAACAAGTGAAATTAAAGAAAGAAAAATAATAAGAAAAAAAAGTTTTCCGGCCGGGGATCGAACCCGGGATCTCTTGCTATCTAGGCAAACAGTTCAGTGGTAGAATGTTTGCGTAGATAGCAAGAGATCCCGGGTTCGATCCCCGGCCGAAGCAGAAAACTTTTTTCTTATTTTTCTTTCTTTAATTTCACTTGTTTAATTTTTAAGTTGCTGTGAACAATAATTACGTTTTTTTTCAACCGCATACGAAAATTGCGAAATTTGCACTCTGTTCTGTTATAGAAAGTAGCATATTTCACACGCGTATAAAGTTTTATTTTCACCACTAGAGAGAAAAATATTTTTTTCGCTAAAGAGGAAAGTAAGTCACAGTGGAGACCATGTCTGTATAAATGACAAATTTTTAAAAATATATGACATACATACAGGGTCTAATCACAATATAGTGAGTTTTTCAGCTTAATTTGCTATCTGGAGAAGAAAATACTTGCCTTAAGAAGAAAATATTTCATCTCTCAGGGCGAAAATTAAAACAATAAAGCTAGCCTATTCGCACACTTCAAGGGAAGCCATGATATATCAGCCTTGAATACAGCTTTTTGCAAATATCTTAGAAACTAAATCTCCGACGAAGTTTTTGGTTATAATACAAATTATTGACCAAAATGTAGTCTACTATATTCCGAAAACCGCATATTGATACGATGCTCCGTTAAAAAGTTAGAATTTTTTAAACTTTTTAATTGTCAAAAAACTGTCATTAGCAATAATTGATTTTGACGAAAATCTAATCAGCTCGTAAAAGTGTGGAACATTATTTTACCTGAAAATTTTATGGAAATCGGTACAGCGGTTTAGGAGCTATTGTGTTATGGACAGAAATAATATACACACACACACAGGCACACATACAGACAGACATCATGACGATATTGCTAAGATAGGTCAAAATACACCCAAATAACACATAAAAAAATTTTTGCCATGCCAGGCCATTGCTACGCGGGCTAGGAAGGTAAAAACAAATTCGTCAGTTCTGTGATCTTTGAAATAATAGTGTACATGTTAAAAAAGACATTCTTACACTCATGTGAATTACCTATCTGGCTTGCGCTTCATGTGAAAACTTTACGCTCAATATTCCACGACCAACTAAGAAAAGTGCAAATGTTGCACGTTTTTCTGTTTCAGAAAGGTGCATATTTGCAGAGACTAGAGAAAATATTTTCCTCTCTAGAGAAGAAAATACTTTCTTCTCTTAAGAGAAAAATACTTTTTTTTCTTAAGAGAAAAATATTTGACCTCTAAAGGAAGAAAAACGTCGAAAACAAAAATAACAATAAAATTCGGCTCAATATCTTGTGGTCATGGGAAAAAAAATAGCGTACATAACTCGTTGGAAAATGACATTCTTACACTCGCGTGATTTTCGCTCGTCACACTCGTGTAAAATATTCGCTCACTATGTAATATAGAGTGTGGCCATCCTTCTATCTAGGGGTACGATTTTTGAATGGACCATAAGGATTGCATGGGAGAATATAAAAGCGTAAAACCAGCGTTGCCAGATGAGCGAAAATAGCAGCATTAGCCGCTACTCGGTTCGCGAAAGGTCATCTTAGTCAGTAAGATACAACACTAATAAAACTTTAAAATTCTGTTTGTTCCTAAAAGTACATAATTAGCTTACATTTTTTATATACAAGCAGAATTTTAAAGTGTTATTTTGGTTATTGATTTTTGTCAAGTAATAATTGTCGCCCCAAACAAGTGTATCAGGTGGTCCGCCCCTTGACGACTGCCTGAAGTTATTTACCTTTGGCAACGCTGGAACGATTTCTACGGAATCTTGCGTATCGCAGTCTCTTATTAATACATGCTATACGAGGTCTAGATATTAAATAACGAGACTGGTTACGAAAAAGGGTTTTATTATAAAAATTATCCTACATTCGAATGCTCCTCTTCAATATACTCCCCTCCCCTCGCGACACACCTTTCCATACGTTTTTTCCATTGATCGAAGCAGTGCTGGAAGTCTTCTTTGGTGAGGGCCTTTATGAGCTCTGCCGTTTTTAGCTTTACCGCTTCCATCGACTCAAATCGGGTCCCTTTCAAAGCAGATTTTATCTTTGGAAACAAAAAAAAGTCGCACGGTGCCAAATCTGGTGAGTATGGCAAGTGTTCGAGCACTGGAGTGCACTTACTGGCCAAATACTGCTTCACAGATAGTGCGTTATGGGCAGGTGCGTTGTCCTGGTGCAAAATCCACGAGTTGTTCTTCCACAACTCGGGCCGTTTTTACGAACTCGTTCTCGCAGTGTTGCCAAAGCTGACAAATAGTAAGTCTGGTTGACAGTCTGACCCTCTGGAACCCATTCAGTCATCACGATACCGTTAATGTAAAATAAAACGATCAACATTGGAGTTGAAACAGTCACAGGGCGACTTGGGCGCTGGTCATCTTCAGTGGTCTCTCGGCCCTCACTAAAGCGCTTATACCACTCAAAAACACGCGCACGAGATAGAGAATTGTACCCATAGGCCTCTTCCAGCAATTTATAGCACTCCATCGGAGTTTTTTTCAATTTAACGAGAAATTTGAGATTGATACGTTCCTCCTGTTTTTCGTCACATATGGTTTTCGGCACATGAAAAAAACAGGTTTGTTTCAAACCGCTACTGCGCAAATACTATAATAGTGACGGAAACGTGTTTTGGGACTTGCATAGGCAAGATATCTAGATACCCAACGCACTATTCGTTTTTTACCCCACCCGTCGAGGGCGCCATCTAGGCGCGCAGTCTCGTTATTTAATAGCCAGATCTCGTACTCTACTTGTTTTGTGTCCTCTTATGGAAATTAAGCCCCCTAGATGTGGATTTGTTCACGCGGGGGTACTGTAAATACCGATTCGATGGCCCCTACCACCCCTTACAGTTTATCAGTAGATTTTTGAGAAACCCTGTACTATTAAATCATAAAAAAGTTTTAAGGATGATTAATGTCAAAAATCTCAAATTTTCCAGTGCCAACGTCAGATAACCCTTGACAATAGAGACCCATTTGTATTATAGGTTCTTTTGAATCTTAAGATGACAAAAAACTCACTTTGGAGATGGCTCATTAGCGCTCCTGCCCCAATTCGACTCGCGCAAATTGATGACGGAGTTCATAAGCACCATCGCGGAACCTGTCAAGGTGTTCTTGACAGACCGGAGCATGTTGAACACCTCGTCTAGTTGCGTCTTGCTAGTCTGTTCCAAGGAGTAACCTGTTAACTGCAAAATAAATTGAAATTTGTAAAAGTTAAATTATATTTCTGACAAGATCTGTCATAAAATGTAGGCTTAGTACCTGTACACATTTGACGGATGTGTTTTTCCAGAGATGGGCAAGTCATATTGCCCTCTTTTTCTGACATAATCCATAAAAAATAATTTTATGAGATAGTTAGCTAGATATACTTTTCTTTGTGTGTGTGTGTTTTATTTCTGTGGGCATTTTTTTACGTTTTTAATTATTTAGATTAGAAAATACTTCAAATTTTGACGACAAACACAAACAGGTTTGAAGTTTTTAATATTTTAGGTTAAAAAATACTTCATATTTTGACATAAAAACAAAACCGAACTAACCACAGAAATAAAACGTAGAACTGTGGAGAGGATCGGCTCTTTTGTTTGTTGATAGTTGTACGTATTATTATGAAACATATTTAGACGGGATTTTTAAAATGATATCTCTCGTTTCCTTCTTTTGGGAGGTCGAAACCGTTGTTAACATTAAGTAAGTATAACCTAACCGTGGTCAGAATCAGGAGAACATTTTTGGGATATAATTTTTCACAACTTTCGGAAGGAAATTATGTACTCCTTTCAGAGTTAATTTCTGTTTTCAGTAATGAAGCACCATATGAGTCGATAGTCTTTCGTTGGTATGGAGAATTTAAACGTAGACGTATTAGCCTTAGCGTCGATTAAAGGCCAGGTGCACCAAAAACGGCTGTCACCCTGCCAAATATCAACATGTAGCATATCGCGAGATTGAAGCATCATTGGCGATTTCAAAGACCTCAATTCAAAAAACTATAGAATTAGTGGTAAGTTTCCCACTGGATACCGCATCTGTTAACCGAAGAACAGAGAGAAGCTAGGGTCAATTGGTGTCAAAAAACTCTAGACCGCTTTGAGGCAGGAAACTCGAAAAACGTGTACGGCATTGGCAGTGGTGATGAATCGTGGATTTACTCATATGAACCCGAAAGTAAACGTTAGTCGTCTGTTTGAGTGTTCCAAGCCAACAAAACTTCGAATTGTTGGACCATCCTCCATACAGTCCCGACTAGAGTCCCTTTATGTTGACATATTTGGATAATATATCCTCTAGTCCTGACCACAGTATACTAATTATTTATAGTAAGGAAAGCCCCCCGGTCTTGTCATAATACTATTATACATAACCCCTGTATAAATTAGTTCGGAATACAAAGTTCGAGAGGCGCCTATTATAGACCGTCACCCCTTGTATAAAAATATTATGTACAGAGTTCTGTGCTGTCGCAATGTACATTAACCGCTACTCTCGGTATATTTTGACAATTTGTCACATTGACCTTGGCAAAATACATGCCAAAATATGACGGTGATGAAATTCCAAGTCCAAGGGTGCGAAGACTATGTGGGTAAAAATATTTCGGCCTAAAAACTGGCTAACTTTGACGAGACGAAATTTACGTCAAATATATAGTGTGTGATGCACACTTTGAACCAGGACAGAGTTTTAAATGTTTAGTTTTAAATTTAAATATTTAGAAAAACATAGATTATTTCACAATATTTATATACAGGGTCCGGCATAATGATCTCCCACATTAAAAACGCCATTGTAAATGCTATTTAGATTTTATTTTATGTTTTACTGAGACCCTATTCTATACCATTTGTTTTTATTAAGCTTTAAAAATTATACGTAGCGGCCATTTTTTTCGGTACACATTCAAAGCTAATTTCTGAAAGTTTTACTCGTACAGTAACTCAAAAGCAATATTCCTACAATTTCTTGGCGCTGCTTTCAATTCGTTAATGGTGCGGGGATAGTGTTCAGGTATCCACAAAGGATCTGGAACTAAAGCATGTCTACAAGTGCAAAGTGATTACAAAAAGTTCTTTGCGTCGTATTCACAGATTCGTTACCTACTTTTAATAAATGTTTCAATAAAGAACGATGGAAAAAAATGACAAGGCGCGAGCTTCCAACCGACTATGCCTAAGCTTTCCCGCTGTTCAGTGATAGGGCACAGTGGCGGTGCAAAATGTGGGAGATCATTATGCCGGATCCTTTTTAGTCAAATGAACAACTAGCAAAATTCCATTAACGACATTGCAGCTTTACTTTAAAAAGCTTAAGTTATTTTTTTTTAAACACCCATTATTACCTAGTTAGTATAGTTTAAGAGTGAAAATTAATATAATGTTTAATTTAAATACATTTTTAGATCACCTAGCTAATACTAATCTCGTCAAAATTTACCAAATCCATTAGTTTATAATTTTCATGAAAAAACCATTAAAAAAGTCTCCGTTTATAGAAAACTAACCGATATTTACAACATTATTATGTATAAAACATTGTAAAAAGTGTACATTATTAATTTAAGTTAATGTAGATAATATAAATATTTTATATCTATGCACTAATAAAAAGGAATTTACTACATTACATTCGTCAAAGAGCCTTATTTTTAACTAGAAAATTAGCGTCTTTAGGTAATTTATGCACCTAAATCAATGGGAAACAAACTTTTAAACCTTAGATTGAATAAAAAATTTAACATTCCTTTTTTTATTGCTAGTAGTCATTAATAAAAAAAAATTAATTAAGCTTTCTTACTAATTGGTGTTTATAGAGTGTTTTTAGGCAAATTGAGCGTTGATACAAAATAACTCATTCTTATCAGCGCGCAGTGCTTAAATTTAAAACTATTTAACTAACGAGTAGAATGGGTTTTTTGATGTTAAAATTTAATTTGATAAAAACTATTCAAAACACCATATTATAAGAAGCTGCATGATTGGATAATGATTGAATTGATGGCTATGAGCATCCGGTACACAATAATTTGAAAAGCCACCCAGTAGCTTAGAGACAACTGCGCAAGCGTTATATTGTTTCAAATCCCCCTGTAAATGTTTAGTACAGACATTGACTTCTATACCCTAAGGGCGTTATACAACTCAATGAGTACAGACCACAACGTTCGAGGGGCGCTGGTTCTTGCACGGCACTAGGGTCACTGCATCCTGGAAGCCTGGCGACTCCAGTAAGGTCACTCATCGTCAAGAAAGCTTGCTTGACGATGAGTGACCTTAGTCTCCAGGGGTAGCGACACCAAACATAACCTCATTTACAAAAAACGCAAATCTGACACTGTCAGGAGCGTAGCTTTTTTTATGTTCAAAAAAATTAAATGGTTTACAAATGTTACGTAAAGAACTGTCCGTCACATCCGGTGTTAGGACCCACACAGCGCAAGAAACCAAAAATATAGTTTGCATGTTTTATATATATTCTAAATAAATTTTTTATGCTCTCTAGGGAATAAAAGTGTACGTTTAATCCCTTTTTTCATGGGCTAAGGTAGTATTTCTTGTCCCCAGTGATTAAAAGTAATTTCTTTAAAACCATAAAGGCAAAATATAGGTTTTTGGATTATTTTATTTTATCATAATACAAAAAACAAAAAGGAATCAAGATATATACACGATAACGATTATTTTGTTGCTTCCAGCTTGCCGTAAGCTTACTGTACTTTGCTGATGACTTGGTTCATTTCGATTGTTAATGTGTCCTCCGGCATAGAATATTGCTTTCATATAAACGAAGCATTTAACTTTCTAGACTTCTCCAGAATGTAAACCAGGAAACGGTGAAATTTTCGAAATTCTACAAATTGTGAAAGGCTTTCACGGCCATCGTCCAATGGTGGGTGTGCTTTCGGGCTGTTCGGCCGTCGTCGTTGGAAATTCGTTCTCGACGTTTCGCCATCTCGAGTGGATGGCATCTTCAGGAGATGTTGACTGTTTGTCGGCTTCTCGAAGACTGGTTTTAGTGAGTTTAATACATAAGTTGCCACCACCAATTGGGGAGTCCCATTTAGGAGGTCTAAGGGGTATATAAGGGTAATGGGAACGTGCTAGCGACCAAACATTGAAACTAATGGTTTTAGGGAAAGGCGCTGGTAACCTTTTAGCTTCTACTATAAATAAATAAATGTTACTTGGGCCCTGATGTGCTCAATTGAGAAAGGTTAGACTAACACCGATTTCAACCTTCCAAACTGAGGACCGGAAAGCTAACTTAGGGAAATCATTTTTCGAAAATAGGTTTCGGTTGGTTCGGTTTCACACCCTCTAGGATCCCGGGAAAGAAGTCAGGAAAGTTTTTGTTTCCAAAAATTGTTAGAAAAAGACTTCATTAGTCGAACTATATGAGTTGTGTTAAGTTTGGCAAGCCGGGTCTAAAATTTTTTTTTTCGAAAAATTTGTTTTCAAAGAAATGTTTCTGAACAAATTTCCAATTTAAAAAAATATTTTCGAACAAATTTTCGTTCAAAGAAAATGATTTCGAAAAATTTCTGTTTGAAGAAAACGTTTTCGGACAATTTTCCTTTTGAAGAAAACGTTTTCGAATAATTTTTTGTTCGAAGAAAATGTTTTCGAACAATTTTCGGTTTAAAGAAAATGATTTTCGAAGTTTGTGCTTTCGAACAATAATATTAATATACACACATTCACCAAAACATTATAGAGTACACCACCTATCAATTTTATCTATCTATTTGCTTGCTAGTTTTTAGCTGATTTCTAGCATAAAATTATAACTTTATATTGTGAAAAGTAGTAAACTCTGTTCACTTAGTGGTTCCCAAGTGCTGGATTGTTTACTTTAAGAGGTATCTACCAGTATTCACCAGAAAACATTGATTTTCGTCCCTTATCATAGCTGTTTTTTAACGGCGTTGTAATAAAAAACACACATTAGCGCGGTATTCTAAACAGCTGGTCAACAGCTGATTATTAATAACAATAAACAACGCCAACCTTGAGTGTGAAAACAATAGGGTCACATAATCAAATCAAAACGATGAGTGAGTCTGAAGATCAAATGGTAATGTATAAATGCCATAGAAAACAGGAGCTGAAGTGTGTGGTGTGCATTATCTGCTACGGAGTTATACATACAAGCTGTTTTGAAAGAGATTATAAACATGGAGTAAAAATAGACAGCAAGACATGTATCTGCAACTTGTCATGCAAAGAAAAATATGAGTTGCAAAATAACGAAAAGAATGAACTTAATAAGCTAAAAGAAGAAGTTATATATATATTTATCGGTTTCACAACGTTCTACGTCTTCCGATACCCAATCTCCACTCGTTTCTGTTTGCCCATAATTCATCATCTAGGCCTCTTATTCTTATTTCACTGTCTATTCCTTCTCTCCAGCTTCTCCTTGGCCGTCCTCGTTTTCTTCGGCCAGTTGGTTTCCATTGTAGTATATGTTTAGGTAGTCTTTCGTCATTCATTCTTTGTACATGTCCGTACCACACCAGTTGTTTTGTTCTTATATCATCCACTAAAGTACGTTCACCTACTGTCATAATTTCTCTTATTCTTTGATTTGTAACTCTTTCTCTTTTTGATTTCCCTGCTGCTCTTCTCCAATAGTCCATCTCCGTAGCGGAAAGCATTTTTTCTGTTCTATCCTTGATTGGCCATACTTCTGAGCCGTATGTAATAATACTTTTTATAATGGTGTTATATATAAGCTTTTTGTTATGTTTTGATATACTTTGGTCCCAAATTATTCCATTTAATAAAGTTATTCCTTTTCTTCCTTGTACGTTTCGATCTTTTATAGCTTTGTCTAGTGTTCCGTCAGCTGTAATTTTTAGACCTAAGTATTTATACTCATCACAGGAGTGAATTCGCTGCCCGGTATTTAAGATTAGATCCTGTTTCATTCCACCGATACACATATACTCTGTCTTATTGAGATTAACCTCTAGTCCCCACTTATTGTACTCTTCTATTAGTTTTCGTGTCATATATTCGAGGTCGTCATAATCCTGAGCCACTACTATCTGATCATCGGCGAAACATAAAGTATACAAGGTGGTTTCATCCAACGGAATTCCCATGTTTTGGCATTTTCTCTTCCATACTTTAAGGACTTGTTCCAAGTATATCTTGAAGAGCGTAGGCGAGATACAGCAACCTTGTTTAAGACCTTTATTTACTTGAAAGCCTTTGGTTAGTTTTGCTTTTATTTTAACTTTTGCCTTACTATTGCGGTATAACTCTTGGATGGCCTTAATTAGTTGTACGCTTATGTTTGTGTTTTCCAACGCTTTCCAAAGTAGATTTAGTGGTATACTATCATATGCCTTCTGCAAATCCACGTAAAGCAGATGCAGCTCTTGACCGTATGCCATTTTCTTTTCAATAACTTGGGTTATACAAAAGAGATGATCTGAAGTCGATCTACCCGCCCTGAAACCAGCTTGTTCTTCTGCCTCCATGTCTTTATATTCGCTCTCTACTTTATTTCTTATTATTTTACCGTATATTCTGCTTAGCGTACTAGTCACAGATATACCTCTATAATTGTCACATATATCTTTCCTTCCTTTTTTGTGTATTGTGGATATATATGACGTTTTCCACTCAGTTGGGACTACAGTTCCATTTAAATATTTTTGGAAAAGATTCCGTAATCTCCAAAACAGTTCTTCAGTGCCATATTTAATAAGTTCGGCTGGGATATTTCCGGGTCCGGCAGATTTACCGCTTTTTAAGGTTGTGCACACGTTTTTGACCTCAGAGAATGTGAGGGGTACTGGAGATCCCATCGTTCTAATTATATTGTCTCTTGCGTCTTCCTTAAATTCTGCTCTATCTTCAGTTAAAAGTTTTTTAAAATGCTCATCCCATTCTTTGTCTGGTATTGGTGAAATGATATCTCTGCATGTTTCTTTTTTAATCGATCTTATAGTTTTCCAGCTTTCGGTACTTCTCCTACCTCCTAAGTAAGAATCTATTTTCTGACACTTTTGCGTCCACGAATGATTTTTCTTATCACTGATCATTCTTCTCACCTTTGATTGCGCGATTTTGTATTCTTGTCTGCTTCTATCTGTCTTTTGGGATAAGTAGGTGTGATATAATTTCCTTTTTTCCTCTATTTCTCTCTCAATCTCAGCATCCCACCAGTATGGTTTTCTTCTTTTAGAAGTTTCTTCCACTAATCCTAGTGCTTCTTTTGCAGCTTGGTGGATGCTTAATGTAATACATTCGTATTCCTCATCTGGGGTTTCACCTGAACTTGTATTAAGTTTTTCGTTCAGTCTCTTTTTGTATAAGTTTTTTACGCTGTCATGTTCTAGGCTTAGTAGATTATATTTACAGTGATCAATTTCTTCAATCACTGTATCATCAAGATGTTGTTGATGCAGGCTTCGGCCTTGATAAGGAAAGAGAATTTTGGACTCCAGAAAATAGTGATCACTTCCGCATGTTGATCCACGCTTTGTTCTGACATCTTGAATTTTTAGTTTTGTCTTTTGTTTAGTGATAAGATAATCAATGACGGATTTCAGGTTTTGTGAGGGTTTGGTCCAGGTATATTTGTGTATTTCCTTATGTTGAAAAAAACCGTTTTGGATTTTTAGGTTTAATTGCTCACATACTGTAATTAGCCGGTTTCCATTGTCATTAACAAGATTTTCTCCATATTGGCCAACTGTCAGATCATTAACTCTGTTACCGGTTCTACTATTTAAATCTCCCAATATGACAATTTCTCTAGATGCACTTACTGCTGATATTTCATTGTGTATTTCTTCAAAAAAATTGTCTTATATACAATAAAAGAAGAAGTTCATCAGCTAAAAACAAAAGTAAGTGAAGAGAGCGCAACCAAAAAGGAATTAAATAATACAATAAAAAGCTTAAATGACCAACTAAAGGGTGAAAAAAAGAAGAAGAGTGATCTTGAGAAAAAAAAATCAAGAATCAAGGCAACAAGTAGAAGAGTTAAATCAACGAATTGAGCAATTAAATAAAAGAGAAAAGAATGATTATGATTTAAAACTAAATAATGAGATTAGCCAACTAAAGCAGGAAATGATTGATATGAGAGATTCAACAAGTCAGGCACTGAAATTGTTAGAAGATAAGATCGAGAGTAAAGGTCCCCAATGGGAGAGTTATGCCTCCAGGACAAAATCACAAATCCCAACCCATAACTTAGAAGCGGTGCAACAAAAACCACCAACTCTGCAACAAAAAAGAAATAGATCAAACAATAAACAAAACCAGTCCACAAATAAAAAAGACGAGGTTGTCAGTGTAAATATGGGCAACTTAACTGAAACAATTTTGGAGGCAGCAAGTAGAAGAAGGTGGGTCTATGTAGATAATCTTGTGCCTGACACGAGTGTACAACAGATTCAAAAATACCTTGAATTAAAGAGTATTCCTACTATATCCTGTGAAAAACTTGAAAAAAGAGACCAATACAAGGCATCATTTAAAATAGCTGTAACCCCACAATATGAACAAGACATATTACAAGAGAATATATGGCCGACCAACATAAAGGTAAGACCCTTTATTGCAAACTGGAAACAAAGAAATGGAAACTCGCAAAGATATCATTTTCAAAATAGAAATTTTATAAGACAGGGCAGAAATCAGTGGTATCATTAGAAGAGGTAGACAATGAACTGCTCATTTATTACCAAAACGTTCGAGGCTGCAATTCAAAAACTGAGTCTATTTATAATGCAGTTGCTGACTGCTTCTACAATATTTATGCGTTGACTGAGACCTGGCTACAAGAAGATGTGTCTAGCTCCGAACTTTTTCCCAGCTCGTACAATGTATTTCGGAAAGATCGAGATCTTGAGTCCCATGGAGCGTCAACTGGAGGTGGTGTACTCCTAGCCATCAAGAATAATCTAAAACCTACTCTTATAAACTTTACAGAATTAAGTAATCAGTTTTCATTAATCGATATCGTAGGATGTAGGATTAGAATATCAAACTACTATTTTTCAACTGTGCTTGTTTTGTACATATCAACTTCAATCTCGAACGAATACTATGAACAGTTCATCGAAGCTTTATCAATTCACAATTGTATTCAAGATAAAAATATTATAATTTTAGGAGATTTTAATGCGCCACTAATAAATATTAACTTAGCCGATTTTAGACATATATTACTAAATAATTTTTCTTCTATCTTAGGTCTGACACAATTAAATCAAATTAAAAATATAATGGGTCGCACGTTAGACTTGATATTTTCCAATATTAAATGCAATGTTGTTGAAGATGAATTGGCCATATCTAAGATTGATAATTATCATCCCCCCTTACGTGTAACGGTCATGGGTGGATTCGAGCACTATAAGCAGTTTGGGGTATGTAAGAATGCGACTAAGTCGTTTAACTTCAGGAAAGCAAACTTTCCAATTTTATATGACCAGTTACTCAAGGCCGATTGGTCAAGCGTTTATAGTTCTTCAAATGTAAATGACGCATGTAGTTGTTTTTATGATATACTTAATAAAATATTGATAGATACAGTACCATTTAAGATTCTTAGAAATAGAAGATACCCAAATTGGTATAATAGGGAAATTATAGAGTTAATAGAAAGGAAGGAAAAGGCATACAAAAATTATCGGAAACATAAAACAACTTATCACTTTAATAAGTTTAAAAGTATTCGGCAAAACTTGAAAACTGCAACACATAGAATTTATAAAAATTATATCCAATCTATAGAAACAAGTATATGTCAAGATAGCACCAAGTTTTGGTCGTTTATTCAATCTAAAAAGGGCATTTCTAGAATACCAGGAGTTATAAAAGACGGTTCAAATGAATACTCATCTTCACAAGATATTGTCAATGCCTTTTCCAACTTTTTTAAGAGTGTGTTTATTGAATCCAGTCCTAGCACGATGCTGGAAGATAATATCAAAGATCATATCAAGTCTAACCAGACTATTAATGTGATTACAATCGAGGAAAATGACATATTAACTGCCTCTAAAAAACTCAACAATAAAATGACTGCCGGTACAGATCAGATTCCTAGTTTTATTGTAAAGGATTGCATCAGTGCCTTTGTCGCACCCCTTTGCTATTTGTTCAACCTGTCCATCCCTTCGGGCTGCTTTCCAATGTGTTGGAAGACTGCCCGCGTGACGCCAATACATAAGAAGGGAGATAAAAATGACTTACATAACTATAGACCTATCTCAATATTGTGTAACTTTTTAAAACTATTTGAAATTTGCATTTACAGTCAGTTATACTCTCAGGTAAAGTCATATATCTCTCTTGACCAACACGGCTTCATGGAAAAAAGGTCATGTGTCACTAATTTAGGATTTTCTCAGTTTATATGTTCTGCTATAGATAATCAAGGCCAAGTCGACGTGATTTACACAGATTTTCAAAAGGCATTCGATCAAATTGATCTGTATATTTTATTACATAAGTTAGAAGCACAGGGTTTTTCTAATTCGCTTCTTAAACTCCTCAAATCATATCTTCTCGAAGACAGGCGTCAGTTTATTGAGGTAGAGGGTTTTAGGTCTACTGAATACGACGTTAAATCAGGGGTCCCACAAGGCTCGAATTTTTGTTATTTATTAATGACCTAACATTCCATCTGGCATGCCTAAAACTACTCTTTGCTGATGATCTAAAGATATACCTTCGTGTTTCCAGCATCAATGACTGCTTGTTATTGCAGCATGACTTGGATATGTTGAGCAGATGGTGCGAGAGCAACAAACTTAATTTAAATATTTCTAAATGTTTTGTGGTTTCATATTAAAAAAAAAAATTATAATCGAATACCCATATGAACTTAAATCTCAAATGCTTATTAGATGTGATTCAATCAAAGATCTTGGTATAACTTTCGACCAGACGTTCAGTTTCAACATTCACCTGCAAATAACTATGTCTTCAGCAACTAAGTCGTTGGGTTTTATCATCAGAAACTGCAGAGCATTTGAGAATCTAAAAACATTAGAAGTTTTATTTAATTCATATGTTAGATCTAAACTAGAGTATGCCATAATCATCTGGCATCCTATTTATCATTTGTATATTAACTCTCTAGAATCTGTACAAAGAAAGTTTGTGAAGTATTTAGCTGTCAGGCAGGATGGTGTATATCCATTAAGAGGAACGCCCCAGAACTTACTCTTAGACAGATTTTGCTTGAATGATTTAAACAATCGCAGACAATTTATAGCAGTATCATTCCTGCATAAGCTACTGCACAATAAAATCGACTGCTCCAACTTACTAAGTCATCTTACATTCAACATTCCTAGGTTAAACTCGAGGAACTCACTTACTTTTTATTGTGAACGTCCAAATACAAACATGCTAACAAGGTCACCAATTTATTACATGTGTAAAATATTTAACAACATTGCAGGTAATATTGATGTGGATATCTTCTCAGATTCTCTAGGGAGTATAAAAACAAAATACTCAAACACTAGTTTTAAGATTTTTTTTTATTAAGATTTCATAATTTAATATATAGGTACCAGTTTTAATTTTAATATAGATATTGAATTTCTTAAACATAAGTACTGGTTGATTTATAAATTTATGGCAGTAAAGAGCAAATCTGCGATAACTTTTAGTCGATTGAAATTTATAGAGCTAGGAACTAGAGCATAAAATTTATAACTGTTTTTCAAAATTTTATATTTGTACTATTTGTATTTGTATGATTAGTATTTTTATGATGTGCATTTTTCAATTTTAACTTGGCTTTGTCTGTGCCTCGTCCGCTCAAGTCTTGATGATTTGATTTGGGCTTTAGTGGGCCAGGCACTGATATAGCATTCTCTGACATATTATTGTCATGATTGTTTTTCCTGTAAGTGGTTTTTTTTTAACTGTCTACTTATTTATTTATTTATTTATGGTGGATAATTTGTCGCTAATTAGTCGTGAATTAGTTGTGGAAAAATTAATTTTGTCGCTCTTATTTTTGACCGTTTTTGAGGGTGCTTTACGATGGGTGCCAACATATGAAGTTAGCGAAGCACCCTCAAAAACGGTCAAAAATAAGAGCGACAAAATTAATTTTTCTACAACTAATTCACGACTAATTAGCGGCAAATTATTATTAACTTCATATGAAGTTAGCGAAGCACCCAAAAAAACGGTCAAAAATAAGAACGACAAAATTAATTTTGCCACAACTAATTCACGACTAATTAACGGCAAATTATCCACCATATTCGATTTTGATAAAAGCTATTTTTACGAGGGTGCTTCGCTAACTTCATATGAAGTTAGCGAAGCACCCTCAAAAACGGTCAAAAATAAGAGCGACAAAATTAATTTTTCCACAACTAATTCACAACTAATTAGCGGCAAATTATCCACCATATTCGATTTTGATAAAAGCCATTTTTACGAGGGTGCTTCGCTAACTTCATATGAAGTTAGCGAAGCACACAAAAAAAGGGTCAAAGATAAGAGCGACAAAATTAATTTTTCCACAACTAATTCACGACTAATTCACGGCAAACTATCCACCTAGTTGCGATTCGATTTGCGATGGGTGCCAAAATATGAAGTTAGCGAAGCACCCTCAAAAACAGTCAAAAATAAGAGCGACAAAATTAATTTTTCCACAACTAATTCACGACTAATTAGCGGCAAATTATCCACCATATTCGATTTTGATAAAAGCCATTTTTACGAGGGTGCTTCGCTAACTTCATATGAAGTTAGCGAAGCACCCAAAAAAAGGGTAAAAAATAAGAGCGACAAAATTAATTTTTCCACAACTAATTCACGACTAATTAACGGCAAATTATCCACCTAGTCACGATTCGATCTGCGATGGGTGCTTCGCTAACTTCATGCTCATGTATAATTTAGACTATACTGTTTTACTCCAGCTGTATATGCAAAATTTAAAAGACAACCAGTATAGATATTAGAGCTTCATGATCTTAAACTTTTCTAAGCATTCCAGTGTCAATTTAAGAAAAAAAAAACAGATTCACAAATTTTTAATCACTTTTTAAATAAACTAGCGTCATCTTACCTTTATGGCCTGACAAGCGACCTTAATATTGTCTTGGCCCCCACTATCAATCAGTTTTTTGAGCGCGTCCACCAAGAGGGAGCCGTACAGCGAAGAATGTGGCAACTGCGTGTACAGTTCGGCGATAAACAGTAACAGGCTTTGCTGATTAGGACTTTCCCTTAACTCCTTTTGACATCTGAGATGGAGTTCTGCGCGAAAGGAGGCGCATTTTTGTTCAACATACCTGAAAGGTAATAAAAAATTACTGACCATTAGTATGGTTAAGCATACCCGAAAGTTTACATACAGGAGGCCTCCAAGACATGGTATGTCAGCGCGCATCAATATATATATTATTATATACAGGGTGTTAATAAATTACGTCACCAAACTTCGCAGGATTATTCTGAATGTTTTTCTAGATACAAATTGTTAAATTTTTAATTTTTTGTTGGTTTTTTTATAACTCGTGCTGTTTTTGAGATGTTTAGCTCAAATCAGGAACGAGTATTTAACTACAAGGCATACATTATTAAGCGATGCAAATGTAGCCGAGAATGACAATTTTCTTGAAGAAATACACAATGAAATATCAGCAGTAAGTACATCTAGAGAAATCGTCATGTTGAGAGAATTAAATAGTAGAACCGGTAACAGAGTTTATGATCTGACAGTTGGACAATCTGGAGAAAATGTTGTTAATGACAATGGAAACCGGCTAATTACAGTATGTGACCAATTAGACCTAAAAATCCAAAACGGTTTTTTTCAACATACAACAAGGAAATACACAAATATACCTGGACCAAACCCTCACAAAACCTGAAATCCGTCATTGATTATCTTATCACTAAACAAAAGACAAAACTACAAATTCAAGATTTCAGAACACAGCGTGGATCAACATGCGGAAGTAATCACTATTTTCTGTAGTACAAAATTATCTTTCATTATCAAAGCCGAAGCCTGCATCAACAACATCTTGATGATACAGTGATTGAAGAAATTGATCACTGTAAGTATAATCTACTAAGCCTAGAACATGACAGCATAAAAACCTTATACAAAAAGAGACTGAACGAAAAACTTAATACAAGTTCAGGTAAAACCCCAGATGAGGAATACGAATGTATTACATTAAGCATCCATCAAGCTGCAAAAAAAGCACTAGGATTAGTGGAAGAAACTTTTAAAAGAAGAAAACCATACTGGTGGGATGCTGAGATTGAAAGAGAAATAGAGGAAAAAAGGAAATTATATCACACCTACTTATCCCAAAAGCCAGATAGAAGCAGAGAAGAATACAAAATCGCGCAATCAAAGGTGAGAAAAATGATCAGTGATAAGAAAAATCTTTCGTGGACGCAAAAGTGCCAGAAAATAGATTCTTACTTAGGAGGTAGGAGAAGTACCGAAAGCTATAAGATCGATTAAAAAAGAAACATGCAGAGATATCATTTCACCAATACCAGAAAAAGAATGGGATGACTATTTTAAAAAACTTTTAACTGAAGATAGAGCAGAATTCAAGGCAGAAGTAAGAGACAATATAATTAGAACGATGGGTTCTCCAGTACCCCTCACAATCTCTGAGGTCAAAAACGTGTGCACAGCCTTAAAAAGCGGTAAATCTGCCGGACCCGGAAATATCCCAGCTGAACTTATTAAATATGGCAATGAAGAACTGTTTTGGAGATTACGAGATTATCTTTTCCAAAAATATTTAAATGGAACTATAGTACCAACTGAGTGGAAAACGTCATATATATCCACAATACACAAAAAAGGAAGGAAAGATATATGTGACAATTATAGAGGTATATCTGTGACTAGTACGCTAAGCAGAATATACGGTAAAATAATAAGAAATAAAGTGGAGAGCGAATATAAAAACATGGAGGCAGAAGAACAAGTCGGTTTCAGGGCGGGTAGATCGACTTCAGATCATCTCTTTTGTATAACCCAAGTAATTGAAAAGAAAATGGCATACGGACAAGAGCTGCATCTGCTTTACGTCGATTTGCAGAAGGCATATGATAGTATACCACTAAATCTACTTTGGAAAGCGTTGGAAAACACAAACATAAGCGTACAACTAATTAAGGCCATCAAAGAGTTATACCGCAATACTAAGGCAAAAGTTAAAATAAAAATAAAAGCAAAACTAACCAAAGGCTTTCAAGTAAATAAAGGTCTTAAACAAGGTTGCTGTATCTCGCCTACGCTCTTCAAGATATACTTGGAACAAGTCCTTAAAGTATGGAAGAGAAAATGCCAAAACATGGGAATTACGTTGGACGAAACCACCTTGTATACTTTATGTTTCGCCGATGATCAGATAAGTAGTGGCTCAGGATTATTACGACCTCGAATATATGACACGAAAACTAATAGAAGAGTACAATAAGTGGGGACTAGAGGTTAATCTCAATAAGACAGAGTATAGTCTAAATTATACGCATTTGTAATGACGTCACCAGGTGAGAAAAAAACGCATGGCTTAGATATTTTTCCCAATCAATGTTTTTTAATTGACAGTGACGGATACTTCACATAACCAATTACCTACCTATTTAAATCATAGACACTACTTTTTTAAAAAAGTTTATTGTCACCGCTGTTTATAATATACAAAACAAAGATAAACAAAAATGACGTCATTACAAATGGGTATAATTTGAACTATATATGTGTATCGGTGGAATGAAACAGGATCTAATCTTAAATACCGGGCAGCGAATTCAGTCCTGTGATGAGTATAAATACTTAGGTCTAAAAATTACAGCTGACGGAACACTAGACAAAGCTATAAAAGATTGAAACGTACAAGGAAGAAAAGCAATAACTTGTGTGCATTTTGTGTCCTATTATAGAATCAGGTAGGTATTCGTGGGTAGAGGACAGACCAAAAAGAAACTAAGGTACCTTTGGCAACGTTTCGGATTTAATTAATCCTTTTTCAAGCCTCAGATAGAAATGTTTCTTGGGTCCATAAGTACAGCGAACAGGGGTGAGTGTTGATCAAAGAACATTTTACTTTAAAATTTTATAAACAAAAAAATTTTTTTGTTTATAAAATTTTAAAGTAAAATGTTCTTTGATCAACACTCACCCCTGTTCGCTGTACTTATGGACCCAAGAAACATTTCTATCTGAGGCTTGAAAAAGGATTAATTAAATCCGAAACGTTGCCAAAGGTACCTTAGTTTCTTTTTGGTCTGTCCTCTACCCACGAATACCTACCCAAAAGCAATAACTTTATTAAATGGAATAATTTGGGACCACAGTATATCAAAACATAACAAAAAGCTTATATATAACACCATTGTAAAAAGTATTATTACATACGGCTCAGAAGTATGGCCAATCAAGGATAGAACAGCAAAAAATGCTTTCCGCTACGGAGATGGACTATTGGAGAAGAGCAGCATGGAAATCAAAAAGAGAAAAAGTTACAAATCAAAGAATAAGAGAAATTATGACAGTGGGTGAACATACTTTAGTGGATGATATAAGAACAAAACAACTGGTGTGGTAGGGACATGTACAAAGAATGAATGATGAAATACGACCTGAACAAATACTACAATGGAAACCAACTGGCCGAAGAAAACGAGGACAGCCAAGGAGAAGCTGGAGAGAAGGACTAGACAGTGAAATAAGAATAAGAGGTCTAGATGATGAATTATGGGCAAACAGAAACGAGTGGAGATTGGGTATCGGAAGACGTAGAACGTTGTGAAACCGATAAATATAAATATATATATATATATATATATATATATATATATATATATATACAGTCGAACCTCCCTAACTCGAACCTCTATAACTCGAACCTCTCTATAACTCGAACCTTTTAAGTGGTCCCTGCACTTTTTACATGTATTTTAACCTATGTAACTCGAGTTTCTATAACTCGAACTCTCCATAACTCGAACTGTTTTGGTCGTCCCTTCAGGTTCGAGTTATAGGGGTTCGACTGTATATATATGTATGTATATATATGTATATATGTATATATATATATATATATATATATGTATATATATATATATATATATATATATATATATATATATAGATCCTTATATCATTATTGCTTCCATTTAAAACGCATCGTTATTGCGTCTCCAAGAAAACGTCTGTTTTTTAAAGGTTTTAATAATATATATTTCAGTTTTTGAAATTTCTGGATTAGTCGTCTATTTTTCGTAATTTTTGGGCTAAAAATAGCAATATACGAAAAACTGTACAAACAAACATTATTGCTTCCAATTATTTGCCATTCAATGTTGCGTCCCTTGTATAATTTTTGACACTTTCTTATCATAATTGCGTCCACATCGTATAATTTTCGCTTAGCTTGGTATCATTGTTGCGTCAGCGCGTTTGCCAAATTTTATGTTAATAAGGAAACAAAGGAAATTGTGTGAGTCAACGCAACGGCCAGATATTTATTACAAATCAGTTTTAGTTTTGTTAGTTCTAGAAATTCGAGCTACGTAGATTTCAATTCAATCAATTTTTGCTTTCAAATGTTTTAATTTAAAGCTATAATTTCAAATAACAACTAAGAATTCCAGGTTATAATCGACATTTTCGTTTCAAATGCTTAAGTATTATTTTAAAAATATTAATTTCCTTGTTTGATAAGCACCTTGTTGACAAATAATAAAATTATTACCTACCCTGTTGTTTCTTCTTCATCCCTCGTTTAATTTATCGATATTTTCTTGCCCGATATTGGATTCGTATATTGACAAAGGCTCAAAACACAGGTGTGACAAAATTGTTAAAACTTGCAGAGCTCCCATATCTTTTTTACATTTCCTTTTAATGGCTTAAATTAACAGTCAGCTAAACAAAGTTAATTATTTCTTTGGTCAATTTGTCTTTAGTTTACGAAATATGATTATTTTTCTTTGAACCTGTTTGAACCGAACCAAAGAACCGTGCCAATTTCTTATGGATCGTGGGCACCCGTTTAAATTCTTTAAATTTTAATATCGGTCTTGAATAAAAGTAGTTATACTACTTGGTGTGCAGTCAGGTGTGATGGCCTGCCCTCTTTTTATCCTAAGGCGCTTGTTTTCCTTAAGGAGTGGTTTCCATATGTACACTTGTTGACTACTTATGTACACATGTTGACTGAAAACTTCTTAATTCTGCATTATAAACGCAGCTTCAATAACTTCCATTCTCGCCAATGCGACTCCTTATGCAAAACTTTACTGTCAGGCCATTGAATCCTGTGATCATTTGGCCATGCATGATCCGGTAAACAGGATTTTTCAATATCTCCTAATTGGGTACTTTTTAAACGTTCATTTACTCTAACCTGAAGATGGCGTTTCGTTTCACCTACATATGATTTACCACACTCACACGGGAGTTGGTAAATACATTTCTTATTATTTGAGGGATTTTCTGGTTGTGTTTTAATTACAAAACTTTTAATCGCAGTGCCTACCCAAAATTTTGGATATTATTATTACATAAAAATATTCCTTAATGCTATTTATTGTTTGTATATTATTTATTATTTTTATTATTTAACAACTAAAAACCAAAAATAATGACAATCCTGGTCCCGCCGCACGGCCCGCACCTCTCAACTAAAGTGCGCTTCGAAAAAAACACGGTGTAGACGATGTAGACGTATTAAAAATTGTATTCTAAAATCACTGCTATAGAGTACAGTTCAACGCAAAAGCGCGACAATTTGGCGGGGGAGAGAGCGAGTGGAAAAGACATTCGGCTATTTGTCTACTGTAGTCGGCCAGCTAGATAGTGCGTGCATTTCGCATATAATTAATTTATATCGAAGCGCAATATTTTGCTGAGCGTGTATACTCGACTCTGCGTGTATATTTTGTTTTGATTTAAATCGACGTCTTTTTTTTATTACAAGCTTTTATTTAGCTTCAGATGTTCTGTCTAACTATCTAACTATCTATCAAATCTTGTGAAGCGTTTTTGACACACTTCCCATTATTCGATTTGGATGAAATTTGGTACACACATAGTGGTCCCAAGACAATACAACATTAAGAAAAAAATATCCTCCCACCCCTACCCCCACCCCTTCTATAGAAAAATGTGTTTTTGACACACTTCCCGTTATCCGATTTGGATAAAATTTGGTATACACATAGTGGTCCGACGATAATACAACAATAAGAAAAAAATATCCTCCCACCCCTACCTCCACCCCCTTCCATAGAAAAATTTGTTTTTGACACAGTTCCCGTTATCCGATTTGGATGAAATTTGGTATACATATAGTGATCCGACGACAATACAATATTAAAAAAAATAAATTGGTAAATTTTTTTTTAATTCACAAGCTTTTATAAAATGCACTAAAAATTAAAAACATTCTAATATCTTCATAATAATAAAAGCGATGGCCGCAAATCAAAGCATAATTTAATCTAAATGTGTGATCTAAACACTTCAAGAATATTCAACAAAGCAGGTCATCAAAAATATGTTTGATGTGCCGCAATGTTATGCCATTGCCATACCTATGTCAGAGAAATGCTGGGGTATCTTGGTTCGGGTTGGGTGGGTTTGGTACCTCTGCATTTTTCTGCTAGATTGATTCTTGCAAATAGTGATATTTAATTGATACGGATATCTTATCGTGCTAACATCGTCAAAATTTCCATCAGTCGGCCATCGCTTTTATTATTATGATAATATTAGAATGTTAGAAAATTATTTTTTAATTTTTAGTGTATTTTATAAAAGCTTGTGACTTAAAAAAAATTTTGCCAATTTATTTTGCAGTTAGGGAATCTATCATATACATAATATTCCAATACCCACGATAATTGCCAATTCATGATGCAAACATGAGTCCTTGCGGTCCTTAAGCAAAAATGACCTGATTGGTTGCTTTCAATTACATATGCATATTATTTCCTTATAGTACGTATTATGGCAATACCTACGGTACCTTATGATGCATAATGCAAACATATTTGAAATAGCAATGTCACTGGGTATAAGTCTATCCTTTTTCCGGTCCTTAAGATAAAATGTCCTAATTGGTTATACTTCTACGAATACATATTTTATTCTTGTATTCGTCACGTCAAATCATCGGCTCAGAGTTGACAAAAACTCTATCTATGTAAATTTGGTGTAAACATTGTGTAAATGGGTAAAAGGGAGTATGGAAATACTCCGTATATGGTTTCCATACGTATGTGTCGGTGTCGACGCCAGACAAAATTAATTGTTTAATTTTTCCATTTTTGTGTACATAAAATTTCTAATATCCAAATTTTAAGGAAAGTGTTATTGACCATTTTACTACTAGTAAAATACGCAGACTATTATTTTTAAAACAGTTAAGAGAGTTACTGTACACTATTAATATAAATATTTGTTGTACTTTTTATGCAAAATAAAAATATATTTTTTTTTGTAATTTTTTCTTCTGTCAACCTTAAAAAAATCCTTACGCCTCGCCACTGCCTTATCAGATTTCCCGATGAAAAAACTGTTTTTATATTATAGTGTTTGGCTTTCGCCTTATGTTTTCTGAAATCCCTTGAAAATATGGAATGTTAATAACACCCAACGGATTATTATTTTGAGAATTTCCCACATTTGGTTTGTTCTTAAATTTAGAGATCGTTGAGTTTATTATTTTCTCGGAATAACCATTCTGTTTTAAGTCCTTTTAAATGTTGTAGATTTCTGTGGTTAATTCTTCATTATTACTACAAATATTCACGACTCTTAAATACAAACTTCTTATAACTCCTTGTTTTGTAGCAACAGACTGGTTAGACTTAAAATTTAGGTACTGTCCCGTGTGTGTATGTTTCCTATATACAGTGTGTATATTTATTGAATTTAGTTTTTTTTTTAATTTGGCTTAAAGGCACTATTTATATGGATGGGAAAAATGGTTTCCATGAAATTTGTTAAAATTTTGATATAAAAGTTGTAAAATAATTTGACGAATATTAAGTTTATACATCTTGACAAACACTATTAGCCAAAACTGACATTTAATAACATACTAGAACGTTTTTCTACGTTGTCCGACACCTATTCTACACCTCCTTCGATCCTGACAATATGTCAGGTTCTTTTGACTCATTGATCTTTGGATTGCCCTTCCAGTTTAGGACGCCCTCCTTTTCTGCGCCATATTGGTTGCCATTCTAGAACCTGCTTTGGTAGTCTTTCGTCATTTATCCGTTGTACATTGCCGTACCATATCAGTTGTCTTTTAGTGATGTCATCTTCCCTCAATTCTCATTCTTTTATGGTCTCATTTCTTATATGATCTGTTCTAGATATTTTCATTTATCTTCTTATTGCATCCATTTCGGCACTTTCCATTTTTGTTTTGTATTTTTCTGTTACGCGTTAAGTCTCTATTTCACACAGCAGCATGCTTTTCACCATTGTTTCATGTATGTAAAATTTTACTACTACTATGTCGGTTTAGAACGTTTTTCTACGTTGTCCGACGCCTATTCTCCACCTCCTTCGATCAATGTAAAATTTTACAATATTTTTTATCGTTCTGCTCTAGTCTGGTTTTAACTCACTTGATTCGTTTTTAATACATAAATACTGAGTCTTGTCTACGTTCACGGTTAACCCACACTTTTGTTATTTTTCCGTTCACTTTCTCATCATATACTCCATGTCTTCTTTATCATTAGCCACAATTACTTGGTCGTCAGCAAACTGTAGTGTGTATATGGTAAATTGGTCGTTAAGTGGTATTCCCATACCGTGTACTTTACGTTTCCAGTTTTTTAGAGCTACTACTACTACTACTTGAACCTTTCGTTACCAGGAATTCTTTTGAAGTTGATTTCCATTTTTTTTTAGATTTTGACCCTTTATATAGTTCTTTTATTGCTTTTATGTATGTATGATTGATATTAGTTTGCTCTTACACTGTCCATAATTTTTCCACTGGAACGGTATCATATGCTTTTTGTAGGTTCACAAAGGTAACATGTGTCTCTATGTTTCTGGCACTTCTTTTCCCAATTACCTGTGTAAGACAAAAACATTTATCACTACAAGATCTGCCTGCACGAAACCCACTTTGCTCTTCTTCTTGTTCATGAAAATCATTCTCTGTTAGATTCTTAAGAATCCTACCCTACAATCAATTTAGTATAATGGTTACGGAAATTTATCTGTAATTGTTGCAATCCAGCTTGTTTCTTTTTTTGTGTATTGAGGATATGAATGCAATTTTCCAATCAGTGTGAGATATAGCGTATATTCCCGCGGGTCCGCTAGCTTTTTCGGATTTAAGCTTTTTAATACTATTCTTTATCATTTCTTTTTTGATGATTACTTCCTCTCCATGTACTTCTATGTCTCTCATCGGGAAGGCTGACAGATATTTCGGTCTCGTTTCCTGCAGCAGTCTCTTGTAGTGTTCTGTCCATTGTTCTGATTTGATGATCTGATTTACTTTTTCTTTGGTTGGGTTTTTTACCGTAGAAATTAATTTCCATACTTTGCCTACCTCCTACGTGTGTATTTGTATCGTGGCATTTTTTTCCGTGCGTATCAAATTTATTAGCTGTCTTCTGATTTCCCTGTAGATTCCTAGGTCTCTTTGGTCTTTAGTATTGCTATTTCTTTAATCTTGGTACACAACAGCTTCTTTTCTTGTTTCTATTAAGCTTTTTACTATGTTTGTATATGTTTCTTCAAATAAGTGTTCTGTATTTATTAATTTTTTATCTAATCGCTTCTGATACAATATTTGCGTACGAGTTCGATTTCTAGACTTCTAAAGTTGTATTTTTGATTTTCTTTACTCTTACTACTCTCACCTCTATTTATTTTTTCTGAAAGGGAATAATATTTTTGCTTTTACCAAATGGTCGTCAGATCCACAGGTATCACCACGAAGTAATCGCACATCATACCACTTTCATTCCGAGTGTTGTCCACCTATAGCATAATTAGACTTAAGATTTCTTGATGCCTGAATGCCCATATATTTAAAAAAAAACCATTATTTATTTTTAAGTTGTAGGTTCACACAATTGCATCAGTCTGAAGCAATCATCGTTTTTTACTTCCTCTCCAAATGGTGTTAAAATTTTGCTTTGGGTTTGTCTATCAGTTCGATTATTAAAATCACCAACCATAATTATTTCCCTGGTAGTGCCGATTTTGGTGATAGTCTCATCACGTTGGTCGAAGAACATTTGTTTTGTAGCTAATCTTTGGTCATCTGATGGTGTGTAGGCTATTATTATGCTTGTATTATGTCCAAGCATCTTCGTGTTAACTCGAGGTATGTTTTTATTAATGCACTCGTAGTCTGTAATCTTATTTTTGAGGTTTTTCTTGATTAATACAGATACCCCTTTGGCTGCTCTCCTTTATTTTGGGACTCCAGTAAATATGTGAACAAAGTTACCGACACTACTTGTACATGTTCCTTTCTTTTTTGTCTCTGTGAGTGCAATAATGACTATTTTACTATTCTGCACTTTGGTTGCAATAATGTCCAACTTTTGGTTCACTCCCTGTACGTTCCATTTAGCTATGTTCAGAGTCCTTTGGTTTTACTTTTTTCTCTTCGAGAATTTCAGGCCATTGCTCCGAGGCTTTGTTTGGGGTTTTATTTATTTTATTTAATAACAACTTTGAGTTATTTACTAATTTTGTTTCCAATGACAACTTTTTATTTAAAAACTTCAGAAGGTTCATTGTAATTAGATATGTTTTAAAGAAAAAACTAAGTTGAGTTCTATCTTCTTTATTTTTTTATTACTTCATCATGAAGGCTGATTTTTCAAACACTCGAGGACTCTGGATTTTTCAACCCTTGAAGAAGAAATTGGAGTTTATGTTTCTGCTGAGTCCAGAAACAAAACCCAAAAATTGACAAATTTTCATGAAAAACTCGGAAAAACGACCCTGCAAACAGAGAAAGACCCTCCATGTACACAACAGCTTCTTTGCTTGCTTCTATTAAGCTTTTTACTATGTTTGTATATGTTTCTTCAAATGAGTGTTCTGTAGTTATAATAATTTTTCATCTAATCGCTTCTAATACAATATTTGCATACGAGTTCGATTTCTAGACTTCTAAAGTTGTATTTTTGATTTTCTTTACTCTTACTACTCTCACCTCTATTTTTTCTGAAAGGAAATAATATTTTTGCTTTTACGGAATGGTCGTCAGATCCACAGGTATCACCACGAAGTAACCGCACATCATACCACTTTCATTCCGAGTGTTGTCCACCTATAGCATAATTAGATTTTAGATTTGTTGATGCCTGAATCCAGGTATATAGATGAATATCCATATATTTAAAAAAACCATTATTTATTTTTATGTTGTGGGTTCACACAATTGGGTTTGTCTATCAGTTCGACTAATAAAATATATTATTATAATTATTTCCCTGGTATTGCCGATTTTGGTGATAGTCTCATCAAGTTGGTCGAAGAACATTTGTTTTGTAGCTAATCTTTCGTCATCTGATGGTGCGTAGGCTATTATTATGCTTATATTATGTCCAAGCATCTTCAGCATTAATGCACTCCGTAGTCTGTAGTCTTATTTTTGAGATTTTTCTTGATTAATAAAGATTTTGGCTGTTCTCCTTTATTTTGTGAACAAAGTTACCGACACTACTTGTACATGTTCCTTTCTTTTTTATCTCTGTGAGTGCCATAATGTCTATCTTACTATTCTGCACTTCGGTTGCAATAATGTCCAACCTTTGGTTCACTCCCTGTACAGAGTGTCTCATTATATTTTTTCCCACCCTTTTACACCATTAATAATTGATATAGGAATATAAAAGAAATTGTGTTTAATTCGAACACAATTTCTTTTATATTCCTATATCAATTATTAATGGTGTAAAAGGGTGGGAAAACTATAATGAGACACCCTGTACGTTCCATTTAGCTATATTTAGCTATAGTCCTTTGGTTTTACTTTTTTGTCTTCGAGAATATCAGGCCATTGCTCCGAGGCTTTGTTTGGGGTTTTATTTAGTTTATTTAATAATAATAACATACTTTGAGTTATTTACTAATTTTGTTTCCAATGGCAACTTAAGTTGAGTTCTATTTTATTATCTAATTAATCCTAGGCTGTCTACGATAAGTAACTTAGACAAACGTCATTATTAACATCTTAGCGAAATTAGTTCTTAAATTAGTTCTTTCTTATTCAGAAAGGTAGATCGTTTCCACATTGCAATTTTTTTTATTTGAGTTAGCATTACGACTTATTAAAAATCGCTTGGTTTGCCTTCCATTCCACAAGTTGTCAATCCCATGATCGCGACAGTTTATTGCGGAAACAGGAAGAGGATTGTCTTTATGTATAGGTATGCATTTTCTAAGCACACGATGACATAGACAGTTTCATGCTAAGTGACAGGTAATCCTCTACCAGTTTACCATCTTCACTGGGTCGTCTCTATCCATCAGTATGTAGACACTTTGAACTCACACATTCGACTGATTATTTTGGCGCAAAATAACTGTATATATCCAAGAAATGGCGCAAAAATAATGTTGGCCAATCCGGAATCAAAAATATACCGAGAAAATATATAGATAGACAGAAAACTCAAAGTTTAAACATTAAACATAAATCTTTTGTATATTGGCGTTAAATGAAAATAAGAAAACAATTTTAATCCTGGTCAAGGGATTTAGATATTGCAAACTCGTAAAATGCAGGAATATATTAAATAATAATAAACGCAATGTTGCCAAATCTGTGGAAGCAAGAATGATAGAGAAGTAAAACCAAAAAAAGTATACAAAAAGGAGTGTCGCCTCTACCGGAATTATCTCAAACTAAAAATATACACCGGATTTTATTTAGTTATCATTATTGCGTCCGATTTTTTGCGGGTTTTTTTGGCGCCAATGCTTTAAATTTTGAAGTAGAAAAAAATAAGACATAGCATATTATAGCTCTCTAAAAGATCTAAAAATCTGTCTGATTGTCATTGTAAAAATCTTCTCTGTTCGCAAATAACATGGGATTGCACTATTGCGTCCGGTATTCGGACGCAACAATGTCGGTGAAGCAATAATGATATGGATTTTTGTTAACACGGACGCAACAATGATAGAAAGATATATATATATGTATATATATATATATATATATATATATATATATATATATATATATATATATATATATATATGTATATATATATATATATATATATATATATATATATATATATATATATATATATATATATATATATATATAGAAAGAAAGAAACTACAGGCTGATATTTTTTCCAGGGTCATGCCCCCTTTTTTCCCCCACAACTTTTTTGCAGTAAGTCACTGGCAGATTCAAAAATATAAT
Source organism: Aspidapion aeneum (assembly GCA_963576565.1). Lineage (NCBI taxonomy): Eukaryota > Metazoa > Arthropoda > Insecta > Coleoptera > Brentidae > Aspidapion > Aspidapion aeneum. The sequence goes on from OY755045.1 coordinate 38,530,603, forward strand.
ATGAATTCCTTGTTTTGTTCAGAAACTTTTTGATCTCCTGCAATTTTTTGTTTCTCTAACAGTTTTTAAGAAAAAAGACAAAAAAGATAATTTGTATCTTTGACTGCTACTCAGAAATTACCTAAAACTCTCATAAAATTAACATAATGTACTGACTATTTTAAATTTTAATGTCATTTAGCAGGATACAAATTTTCTTTTTTTGTATTTTTTCTCAAAAACGGTTAGAGATACAAAAAAATTGCAGATCAAAAAGTTTCTGAATAAAACAAAGAATCCATTTTATATTTTTAAATCTGCCATTGACTTACTGTAAAAAAGTTCAGGGAAAAAAAAGGGGCATAGCCCTTAAAAAAATATCACCCTGTAGTTTTTTCCAGATATTTAGCTTGCTTAGTGATGTATGCCTTGTAGCTAAATACCGTAGCCCACGAGAAAGACCGGCCGGGGCGAGGAAATATCACGTGACCGTAGGAGGGTCACAAAAGAACGCCTCCCGGCCAGCTGTCATTATAAAAAATGTGTCTTTTCAGTTTTGGTCTGTTTGTTTACGTCGATTTTTTTTTAATTCGGGCACGAATTTTATGTGAATTTTATCAGTTATTAAAATAACGCAGCCCACGAAAAAGACTGTCGTGATCTGCGTTAAAATAATTAATGGCTAATGAGTAAATTAAAAAGAAAATACCTATAAGATAAACAATGCCGCGAACGTGTAGTGTTGTTGGTTGTCGGTCCAACTATAAAACTGAAACCGAATATGTGTCAACTTTTTAGCGAATTCTTTTGAGAAAGTTAGTGGGCCACTCATGATCCACTGGCACTGTTTTGGTGCTTTTAAAAAATTGCCCCAGTGTAGTTTCAAAAGAATACAAAAGTGCACTAGTGCAACACGAGCTCGGAGAGCCCGTGTCAAAAAATGTCCACTGATTGCAACACTGGGCTTGTCAGTGGGTCAAAAGAATACAAAAAATTGCACTAGTTTTCCCAAAAGAATACGAAAACTGCACTAGTGGCGCACCAGTGCTGCACTTTTTTCCCAAAAGAATTTGCCATTAATTTGCCAGTGGATAAACAAATGCATAGCATTTGGTTGTGAAAAACTCCTAATGATTTAAGTATCGTAAAACGTCCAAAAGTTTGCATCAAACATTTTCCTAACGAGCAGGTTATTTGGTTTGATAAGTGTGTTGTCAATGGAGAGCTAAAAAATGTTAAAAGACAAACACCCAAATTAACAGAAAAGGATGTACCTACGATTTTTAAAAATGTTCCGAAATACCTAAGCAGACAACCTGTATCTACTGTTCCATTAGCTGATGTCGAGAGGCAACAAATGGAAACTGCAATACAAGAAAGTCTTGAAACACTTCAAGCTCATAAGAAATCAAAAGTTTTATCAAATATTGAGGACATTTCAAAAATCTAATACTAAAATAAACAAAAATTGGATTTTAACCTAAGACTGTGTCTGCCTGTGCCTGATGACATTTTTTAATAACAATCCATCACTGTTAGCATCTCTAGTTGTTGAGGGAGATCTGTCATTTTTTGTAAATATTAACAATGTGTCCATACCAAAAAACAAACTGCCAAAAAATTTGGAGTTTTATTTTTGGACAGCCCCGATGCAGTTTATTGAAATGAAAGTTGCAAACGGGAAAGAAATGGTAAAAGATAAGACTGATCAAGTAATAGACATCCTTAGTAATATTGTCGATAGTGACAGTGAAAAATGTGTTCAATTGTCATTTCTTATTGAACAATTAGGTCTCTTGAAAAGGTCACCTGAGAATCGAAGATATTGTGGATACACTTTAATGTTGGCTACATCTTTGTTTATCCAGTCATCCAGTGCATTCATGTCAATTTACAAAAGTAAGGTAATATGTCTTCTGCACCCTCGCAATATTAAAAAACTGATTTGTAAAATATCGTTAACAGATAGTAATCTCTCCGGTAGTGTGCAATATTTAAAAAGTAAGATACAGCTTTTAAAAGAACATGAGTTGGTAGTTAACTTACACATTGATGAAATATATATTAAACAAGACAAAGAAAAATTTAAAAACTTAAAGCTTAGGTTTGTTATGTCCAATTTTAAAAGACTTGTATAGATTTGAAGTAACTAACGATATTATGTACCTAATATATGTACCTGAAGATATTAGAGTCCAAATTTTATATAATTTTGTATTTTATAGCTTCAGTTCTTTTATTCATAATAAACACATACATCAGCAAAATATTTTTGCCTATATGAGAACAAAAAAATTTGGTCAATTTATTTAAATTGTGTAAAAACAGATAATATATTAAGCAATACAATAAGAATCCTGGAACTCCTAAGATCACGTTCCAAAGTCCAACATCTCAAAAACTGCACAAGCTATAAAGAAAAAACAAACAAAAAATTGAAACTTTGACATTGTCACTTCTTGCTTTCCATGACGTCATGTAGATGACAAAATAGCGAAATTGGCATGTAGCTAATGTTAAATGATGCCTCCGTGATCGGCGATAAGTGTCCAAGGAATTATTGTAATAACCCGCGAAAATTCAAATTATGACAATTGATGCTAGCAGCCATGTTTGATCCCTCTCTTCCCTTTTAGTAACGCAGCGTTCACATCATGTAAGTAATTAACAGCATTTTATTAATTAACGGGCGCAAGTATTCGCCCTAAAGATATTCCCAACTTAGGGATATTAAAATTATCAACTTGAAATTTTGAAAAATGTACGCTTGAGTATATTAAAGAAGCTTGGTAAAATAGGGCCAAATCAGAAAAATACAAGTGCCTCATTTTGGAGCTTTTCTAAAATTACTCGGTGTCCCGTTTTCAACGTTTCAAGTCTTTAAAACTAGGCAATAGATTTAAACCAAATTTTGAACAGTTGGATTGCTAAAAATACATACCAGCAGAGTCGAGCACTGTTGTAGCGAAAGTTTGAGGACTCGATGGCCTCTGAGACTAGAATTTTTGCGATTTCGGTCATTGCAAGGATGTCGTCGAAGTGGGGAAAGATAGTTTCCATAAAAACCCCTGAAAATTTCAAATAAAGAAAAAAAATTAACTTTAATATATAAATAAACATATTGATACATATAAATTAAAAGATGTATCAAAATTTGACAAGCGCAAGCAAAGTTCTCGCAGCTCTTTATTTTATTAAATAATAATTGGTTCAATATTTAAAAAGAAAACCCTATAAAATACCCTATACAGGCTTTTCAATTTTTTTTAGAGGTACGATAAGGGTCCTTAGGTAAAACAACCTTGCATTAGAGACTCTGTATGTATGACATATTTTAAAATATGTCACATACCTTGCATAAGGCCCAGGCCCCCAGCAGTTCTAGCGTTGGGGAGTGTCATGATTCCAAATTAAGTGACCACCAGTGTGCTAACTTTATTGTTATTAAACATATGAAATAGTTCAAATTAGTAAAAATAAAGTAGTAGCCTTTTCAACGCAATTAAAAAAAAAAACGATTTTCGAGTTTTTATGAAAAATAACAATTTTTAAATCATTTTTTTCTTGCTAGATGTTCAAATTCCAAGCAAAAAAGCTTGCATTTTTTTTCTAATGCGTACTGACCCTTGATTTGATTTTTAATTCAAGGTTATTAAAAAAGTTATGTTTTTTAGTATTTGGCTTAAAAAGCCTCTGAGTGACGCCGCCGGCGCCGTCTTGTTTGGATTAAAACTCCACTGACTGACGCCGACATCTTGAAGGCGGAAAAAAAACGCAATAAGGGTTAATCTGAACTAAACAGAGGTATTAGAACAGCTAGAGATTGGATTCCACAACCAACCAAAATAAAAAGAGTGGGTACACCATGCGTTTGACATTACATGGTAAAAATAGGTAGGCAGCCCAACCAAATATACTTATTCTCGGTTTTTTCCTACTTTAATGAAAAAGTAATGTTTTAAGGCCCTGAACAGTTTTTAACAATTAGATTTTGTCCCAAATTTAATTAAAAAAGTGACACAAAATACAAATAAACAGAAACAGCAGTTGACTAGCCCTTGACATTTCTAAACCAGAGAACGAAATGTCAATAATTGAAAAGGCCGGGACGGCGGCCATTTTTGATTTGCCGCTTTTACTTTGGTCAAATCCAATCTGTCAATGTTCTATTATCCATGGACCAGAGGACTATGTGTTTTCCAATCTCACGTGAGGGATTCTTTGTTTTAATCAATGCTTTTATCGATCAATATACCAGTTTATTAATTGCCCGTTGTGAGAAACAAAACCTTTTTTACCCGCTTAGTCACTAAGGGCCCATTGCACCGACTTTTAAAAGTTCATTTCTTAACTATGGATTGCTTTAATTTTAGGGCTGCCTTATTTTTAAATTTGTTGCACCGAGCAAAAATCTCCTCTCCTTTGCTAGGATGCGACCACCTTGTGACCCAATCAGGCAACGCCACTGTTTCAACCAACCAAATTTTTCAACTATGGAAAAACAACAACACCTAGTACTTCTCAAAATAGTTTTGTTAAAAGTCATCAATTTTTCTGTGTCATGCCGCCTTTAAAACTTTATTTGAAAAAATTAAAAGTTCTTCAATTTTTGGAAAATGATAAAAATCGAGATGGTGAAACTCGATTTTGTGAAATTTGGGTGTCCCCGTCGGACTAAAAATTATAATGAAATTAGGTTAAAGTGTAAAGGCAGCAAGGAAAATGATCTTGTTACATCATGCAGTGCATTTTAATTTAAATGAAAGGGTTTTCTTAAACTGGTCAGTCCTATCCCACCCTTAGCGCTGTACCTACCAGGCTGTGAACAACAGTTAACATAAAAAGACAGCTTTACTTTAATCACAACACTCTGGTCTTTTGTAGGTACTGTCAGTTGCTATGGCTATACCTTTGACAGTGGGAAAGAAGAATTTAGAGATCAGTTGGATGACTTGGTCGAGTTAATACCCTGAGAGTCTCTCGTTCTTATATTGAGACATTGCAGCATGCATAGATAGAAGTTTTCCGAAAATTTATGTGGGGCTTCGGTGGTTCAGTGGTAGAATGTTTGCCTAGATAGCAAGAGATCCCTGGTTCGATCCCCGGCCGAAGCAGAAAAGTTTTTTCTTATTTTTCTTGCTTTAATTTCACTTGTTGTTTATAGTTTTAGGTCCTTGCATTATTTGCAATTTGGTATTTGATAGCCAGACAGGTAACATTATGTAACTAGTATCTTATCTTTAAGCAGATCTTAAGGAACAGTAAAGTCGCGAAAAAAAGTGACTTAATTTTAACAACACACAGTGCAACGAAATTTTACAAAAACGAAATAAGGTTTTAGGCTAAGAAACGGAAAAAAAGTCGGTGCAATGGGCCCTAAAACTTGTTGAATCTTTAATATGTTAAATTTAAATTTTCTACACTTTGAATTCTTTTACTGGAACCTACCAAGAAGATCATCAAACTGCCCAGGATACAGTTTCAGTGAGTGGATCAACTGCTTCAATCTGGTGATATCAGCATCATCGCCAACATGACCATTGGTTTGACTAGAATGTCCATTTTGTTTTCCATTGTAGTGGACGTGGCTAGGGGCTCCGGTTGTGCGATATTTGTGTAGGCGATTTTGAGCGCTGTTACGCATTGCTGGTGCGTCTGCGAGCAGGGGCTGTTCATTCTGAGAAATGTATTCTGCTGGAATCCCTAGTATTAATAATTAATTTAATTTGATACAGAGTGCAAACGATCGAATGTTGACCTGTTAATTAATGACAGGGAAAGCAAAATAAAGAAAAAAGTTCATTTAGTATGTATTTTTTTTTCAATATGCTTTATTGTCGTAAAAATACAGTGATCTTTGTAGATAAAGCGAAAATCTTACGTTTAGACATAAAATTAGCCAGAAAACAAAATTAAAATTATATATATACGAGGATGGGATGAAAAGTTTCCGGCCTAGCCTATAGAAGGTCCGATTTGCTTTCCTCTTCCAACGTGTTTGTGTAGCCTTGCTTGTGATCACTATACGCTCGAAGTTTAAAGTGAGTGCGTTAAGTAGTTTCTATCCTGCTTATTTTGAAAGTGAAAGAAAAAAACGAGATAAGACCCGTGATATATTTTTATATCAAAGGGTTATCGCCGACGGAAATAAAAGATGAACGAGATGCTACACTAGGGGAATCTGCTCCTTCCTATACCACAGTTAAAACCTGGGTATCGGACTTTAAACGGGGTCGTACTAGCAATGATGATGCTCCGCGTTCTGGCAGGCCAAAAACAGCAACTTCTGAAGAAATGGTGCAAACCATTCGCAAACTAATTCTAAAAGATCGCAGAAGAGGTAGCTGAGGCTCTGTGCATATCAAAAGGCGAGTTCACCATATTTTATGTGAAGTTTTAGGTATGAGAAAGCTATCCTCACGCCAGGTCAAAAGCTCGTACGTCTAACCATTTCAGAGGAGAATTTCGCACTGTTTAGACGTGATCCAGGGGACTTTTTGCGTAGATTTATTATGGTTGATGAAACATGGGTTCATCATTATACCCCTGAAACTAAGCAACAGTCCAAACAATGGACGGCAAAGGACGAACCAGTTCTAAAGAAGGCAAAGGCAGTACCGTCTGCTGGAAAGGTCATGGCAACGGTCTTTTGGGACGCTAAAGGGATACTCCTCATTGATTATCTCGAAAAAGGAAGAACAATAAATTCAGAGTACTACAGCGACTTACTGGACCAGCTCAAGCATAATATAAGCGAAAAACGCCCTGGTTTGGCAAAAAAGAAAATTTCGTTTCATGAGGACAATGCACCTTGCCACAAGCCTGCTCTTGTAATGGCTAAAATCCATCAGCTAGGCTTTGAACTGTTAAACCATTCACCTTATTCGCCAGACCTAGCCCCGTCAGACTTTTATTTGTTTCCAAACCTAAAAAAATTTCTTGCTGGAAAAAAAATTTCCTCAGGTTTAGAAGTCATTGCAGCTACAAACGCCTATTTTGACGAGTTGGATAAATCAGACTTCAGTGATGGCATCAAATCAGTTGGACATCGTTGGGCCAAAGGTATTTCCTTACACGGGGACTATGTAGAAAAATAAATTATTATTTAGTCACTATGGTGTTGTGTTCTATGTTAGACCGGAAACTGTTCATCCCATCCTCGTAAAAGTTAAATTTAACCTGTAACTACGGACGCGAAGTCAATTTGACTTCCTGACCAATTTGATCAGTCTGTTTCTTGCCCTTCCTATTATCTATCAAGTCAAGTGGGTTGAGTTTCCAAGCCGTGTTCAGTTTGGCAGTTTTAGCGTTGTAATTTAATTTTGACGTTATTGTGGGGTCAAAAAGACGCCACGCGAAATAATAAAATATACAAAGAAACCAAGGAATTCCCAAATACACACTTTCAAGTAAATTACGTATTAGCCTAACAAAATCTTAACTATATAGATCTTAATATATTTTTAAAACCTGTCATCAAAATATTCTTCCAGTGCATAATAGATATAATAATTCTCGAGATACGAACTAATTTTTTAAACATGAAAAAATTTGTGAAATAATTAGTTTATTTAAGAAAAAGAATAATTTGATTTTAGAACCTTGTGTATCAGGGTTTATTAAATAATAAGTAAAAATGAAATCTTAAAAAGCAAAATTTATAACTCAAAATAAAAAGATATTTTAAGATCTTAGATCTTATTATATCAATCTATAATGTACCTAATAACTCAGACTGATATAGATTTATTGCAAATTTAATAACTTCTGGGAAAAATAAATATTTATAATATTGACCCAAATTTCAAATAATTTTTTTAATTTTTGATTTTGTTTTTAAATATCTCAAAAACTTATTTTTAAATTTAAATTTTTTTATATATATGTATATATATTGGTTCCTTAATGTTTAAGAAAGATTCTCACCAAATTTCAGGATGAAAAAATGTTGGGTACAGGTTAAAAAAAAATGTCTGTTTTGTGTATTTTATCAAGAAAATTCGAGAGCAAATTATCATTTTCCTACTATTTTTTCATGTTTTTTTATTGCTAACATATTTTCTTCATTATTCCATTTCGTGAGGATCTTGTTAAAAAATATAAAGAATAAAAAATACTTTTCTGAGAAGTAAATTTTTTTTTTGTGTTTTGTATCAAATATCATGTGATCTCAAAATTTCTTTTTTTGTACATATGGTTGCCTAATTGACAGTTTTTTTGATTTTTACAATTTAATTAAAAATCAGTCTGACAAACCTCTCATTGATTTGATATGAAATGACCCTTAAATTTTTTCTTATCCTACTAATTACAGGTTGCACCAAAAAGGTCAGTTGATTTTTAATTGAACACCCTATATATTTTTTAATTTTTAAATTCTTCATGTACTATGTCTATGCTGCAATAAACATTTTCTGAGATATATCACATTTAACTTTCTCAATACTTCTATATGGTACAATTTGTGTGTACAATGGTAAAACCAAACAAATGTAGTGTGTATAGGATACTTAGGAGAAATAATGTTACTTATACCTCAGAAAAAATAATAACAAAACCATTTCATGTACAAAAAAGCCAAGTACACGAAAGTGGTATTCCGTAAAAAGAATTGAGATAAAAGTAAATCCAAGTTCTCCAATACAAATTTAAAAAAGAAAGGTTCTTACTAGTTTGCTGTTCCAGCCAAACTTCTTTATGTTCAATTTAGCACTATGCCTAAGAGTCGTTTGCAGCCATAATAGTCAAGTTTAGAAAAACATTTCCAAACTAATAAGAACCTTTCATTTTAAAATTTGTATTGGAGAACTTGACTTTACTTTTATCTCAATTCTTTTTATGGAATACGATTTTCACATACTAGGCTTTTTTTTACATGAAATGTTTTTGTTATGATTTCACACCTTTTTTAAAAGATTTGGATAATACTTAAGTTTTAAAGTAGTAGAATATGCAGAATATTGTTCAAAACTTTTGCAATGCCTTATTAAAAATATTGAGTTTTTTTTTTATAATTTCATATGGTTTTATCATAGTTCCTATCAGCCTTCTAAAGCTCAGCTCTCTAGTGTTGCTGGAAGTAGGCAATATTAATTTCACATAATTTTACATTTACAGGGGAGGAAAGTAAATTAAAATTTTGGTGTTTTTAAATTTTTTCCTATAGTTCCTATCAGTTTTCCAAAGCTCAGCATTTCTGGAAGTGGAGAATGTTACTTTTACATAACTTCACATTTATAGGGGAGGGAAGTTAATTATAATTTGGGGCTTTTTAATTTTCTTGTAGAGTTTTATTATAGTTTATATTGGCCTTCCAAAGCTCAGCTCTCTAACTGTTCGTGCAACTTTAATTTTAAATTCAAATTTTGCGCCAAATTCCCGTATTCGGAAAACCCACACAATTTCAATTTGATTGGCACAAGCAAAACGCCAGCGCCATCTACAAAAAATGAATCTGCGCAAAGAGGCGTAACCAAAAAAAAGATTCGTCTGTCGTATTTTATCGAGATCACCACGCAGCATGGTGATAAATTCTATTAACCAAAAAATCCAATAACATTCTTAGAAAATCAAACTAAACCATTACACAAACAAGTGATTCTAGTGTGGAGCGACAGCAACGACTGGGCCAGCGAGAGGAGCTCCTCTGGACGACGGAAACAGCTGAAGAGGTGAGTGCCAATCCTCTATATTGTCTTTGTGTGGCTCGGAAAAACTAATATTTTTACATCGTCCTTTAAAGGATTTTTGCACCCAGATTTTATAAAACGACCAGTGCGCTTACAGTCCCGCAGCTCTCAACCCTCAAAACACAACATTTTCTGGTCCCACGACCCAGATAGTTTTTTAAAATTTGTTTGCTAGAAATATTAGATTTTTTCGCCTCGCCATTTTGGTTCATTTGTTGCCGTGTCCGGTTTAGAAAGGAGGTTCCGTCCCCCCTTGCGTGGCTTAACGGTGGCTCCACCCACATTTCATTGCAGCCGAAATTGGCACTTCGTACGTCGTTTGTTTTGATTCAAAAATCGAAATTTGTTTAAATAATAGTTATTTGTTTAAATAATATGTTATAGTTATTCAAAACAACAAAAGTGCTTGTGAGTTAAATGCTTTATTCTTATTTAACAGGTAAACAAACACATCTAGTAGAATTAGTATTTACCTGTAAATAATAAGAGAAACGGTAGTGGGTACAAGTTGTATCTGTGTGCATTTATTTTGGGAGAAAAATCGCGACCTAGGATAACAGCTGATGATAAGTTTTTGCATTTATTCGAGAAATCGATAATAAAATATATGCTTGTCGAACTCTTTGGGACTGATTAAAGTCAATAGGGGTCAAGTGTTAGTTTTATTCCTTTTAAATATTTTTTATTTTTTTAATTAACAATATGTCGTTAAAAAAGCTTGAGAATCAACGCAAAGTTTCAATATCTCGTATTACGGAAACGTATAACTTGGGAACAAAAGCTAAATCAGATAGTTCTTCCTTGCCAATTTTTAAGGCGTTTTACGAATCGTTAGATGATCACTATGAACAATTTAAAAACATTCATAATGACATCATAGGTCTCTTGAAAGACGACGACGATGATGAGTTCGAAGTACAAGACAAAATTAGGAAAGATACGGATCTATTCTACCACCAAGCTAAAGTTCTTTTTTCGAGTTTATGTTCCGATTCAGTTCATTCAAATTTTACCCCCGCAACTTCACACTATTCACGTAGCGATGATCTGGGCCCTTTAAAGGTACCTTGCTTTAATGGAAACGTAAAAAAGTGGCCAACCTTTTACGATGTTTATTCTTGTTTGGTTCACGAAAACTCTAATTATTCCGATATAAGGAAATTTCAACATTTGCTAACCTTCCTTGAGGGCGAACCACTTAATATTTTAAGTTCTATAAAATTAACGGCAAGCAATTACGCAATCGCCTGGAAGGTATTAACAGATCGCTATCAAAATAAAAGACTTTTAGCCAGTACCTACTGGAACTCAATCTACTATGCAAATTCTTTAAAGGGAAACCAGTCAGCAAAGGATCTTAGAGTCTTGGTAGATACCTTTTCCGAGAATGTTGCGGCGCTCGAAAATCTTGAATTTCCAGTAACGTCGTGGTGTTTTTGTTTATTTTCAATTTTATTATCAAAAATCGATCAAACCACAAGAACCGCTTTCGAATTAAAGTATAGTACTACCGAGATTCCAACATATCAAAATCTAATTCAGTTTCTTATTAACCAATGCCGTGCTCTTGAAACAGTACAGCTATCTCCCCAAAATACGCAAATGCAACCTTCGACTTCAAAACAGCAAAAACCAAATTATTCGAATTCTAGTAACCAAAAATATAATTCTTATTCAAATAATCAGTACAAATCAAGCCCTCCATCAAATTTTTTAGCGCATACGCACTCACAAGTATCAAATAAACAATCCAATATTCAATTTCGACAAAACCAACAACCCTATAAGTGCAAATTATGCAATAATTCTTTTCATCCACTCTCGCAGTGTGGTGTTTTTATCTCCAAATCTCCTTCAGATCGTTTTACTTATGTAAAACAACAATCGTTATGTATCAACTGTTTACGTTCAAATCATCAAGTAATCGACTGCAGTAGTACCTACAACTGCAGGGTATGTCGACATAGGCACCATAGTCTTATTCATCTATCGCAAACGACAGATTCAATCCGTCAGAATTCAAGTCAATCCTTTGTTAATTCAAGCCAAAATTCAAATCAAAATTCGAACTTAAATCAAAGTTTTAATTCAAATCAAGTGGCCGTGCCTAGCACAGGCACAAACTTATCGTATCAGAATTCAAATTCAAGTCTTAGCCAACAGAACCCTAGTTTTGTTCAACCCAGTTCAAATTCAATTCAAATCAATTCGAATCCAAATACATCTACAAATCAATACTCTTCGTTATCCACCTTGACGCCCCGGACGACAGTGCTTCTAGCGACTATAAAATTAGAGGTACTGGATAGTCGGGGTAACTACCAACCTGTCCGAGCACTTCTGGACAGCGGTAGCCAAGCTAACCTGATAAGCGAAGCTTGTCTTAACAGGTTAGGCTTGCCAAGAAACAAAATTTCGATCCCTGTTCTGGGACTAAATCAATCTTCGTCGGCCACTAACGGCATTTCTACTTGCACTATTCGAGCCCTAGGCCAACAAGAGCCTACCTTTTCTATTCAAGTCTTCGTTTTACCGAAACTCTGTTCGAATATGCCCTCAATACAGGTAGATTCATCCAATTGGAGTCATATTTCAAATCTAAAGCTTGCAGATAACCAATTTTACAACCCTGGTCCAATTGACTTACTCTTAGGTGCACAACTTTACACAGAAATCGTCCAATCAGGACGAATTCCAGGACCTCACGGCCTACCCTCCGCTTTTGAGACAGTTTTTGGGTGGGTCTTGATGGGCCAAACTCAAAGCATAAATATTTCACCTCAAGTCAATTCGTACTTTACTTCCTGTGAGCAGTCTCTCGACTTTAATATTCGCAGATTTTGGGAACTAGAATCAATTAAGTCAAAAACGTTTCTCTCACCCGAAGAAAAAAGATGTGAAGAGATTTTCCAAAAAACTACCACTAGAGATATTTCGGGCCGATTTACTGTAAATTTGCCTTTTCGTCACATTGACCCTCCTGACCTAGGAGACACATATTCAGTGGCCTACCGTCAATTTTTGTCTCTCGAATCTCGCTTAATAAAAAATTCAAATTTCTATAGTATGTACTCGGATTTTATGAGAGAATATCTCAAAAACGGGCACATGTCTTTAATTCCAAGATCCGAACCTAGACCTCAGTTATGTTCTTATTTACCACATCACGGAGTCCTTCGTCTTGACAAATCAACGACTAAACTCCGGGTGGTTTTTAACCCCTCGATTAAGGGTTCGAAAGGCCTAAGCATGAACGAAACTCTTTTAATAGGACCAAAATTACAAGCCGATATTTCCGAAATTCTATTAAAATTCAGATTTTATTCTATCGTATTTTTGACTGATATAAAACAGCACTTTTTACAAATTCAAATTAATCCAATTCATCGGGACTACCAAAGGCTACTTTGGCGATTTGATCCCAATGAACCCCTGCAGGAATACAGGCTTAATACAGTGACGTTTGGTGTTAGTTCAAGTCCCTATTTAGCTATCAGAACTCTTAGAGAACTAGCCATCCTGGAGGCTAAGAATTATCCTGAAGCATCCCAGGTCCTTTTGAATAACATTTTCATGGACGATATTTGCTGTGGAGCTAACTCTCTAGAAGGTGCTTTATCACTTCAAAAAGATCTCATAGCGTTGCTTAAATTGGGAAAATTTGAATTAAGAAAATGGGCATCAAATAATCCGAAACTTCTTTCACATTTGTCGCCCGCTGATTGTCAGATCCCTGTTACCTTTGAAGACGATTCTTCAACATCAATTAAGGTGTTGGGCCTTCAGTGGCACCCTTCTACAGATACTTTTACCTATTCTTGTACCCCTTGTGAAAAACCTTGCACCAAAAGGAATATTTTATCGGCTATCGCTAAAATTTGGGATCCTATAGGTTTCTTATCGCCTGTTTCATTTTTAGCCAAAGTGATTATGCAAAACCTTTGGTTATGCAAAACTGATTGGGATGAAATACCCCCCGATCCAATCAAAACTCTTTGGAATCAATTCAATAATCAATTAACCACTCTTTCGAATCTTTGTATACCTAGACATATTTTTTCGAATAATATTCAACGATGTCAATTGCTAGGTTTCTGCGATGCATCCGAGCTAGGATACGCTTCTTGCGTATACGTTCGCGTCGAATTACCAAATAAAATTATCAAAACTACTCTAGTCATGGGCAAGTCAAGGGTTGCTCCCTTACACACTATTTCAATCCCACGTTTGGAACTACTTGGAGCTACTCTATTAGCTGATTTACTCGAACTAGTTATTCGCACCTATTCATCATTACTCGTAATCGATGAAATTCTTGCGTTCTCGGACTCACAGGTTACGCTTCGTTGGGTCACATCTTCACCTCACAAGTGGAAGACCTTTGTGGCAAACCGCGTGAGTCGTATTCAAGAAACAATCCCCGAAGTCCCATGGTATCACATTACTTCACTCGAGAACCCTGCCGACTGCGCTAGCAGAGGGTTGTCGCCCAATAACTTAATAAATCACCCTCTTTGGTTTCACGGCCCTCCATGGATTACCTTGCCCACTACGGAGTGGCAAATTCAAAGGTTTATAAATGAACGTTCTTTGGGAGTTCCGGACGAGGTTCTCAAAGAAGAAAAACCGGAAAATTCAGTGGTGCTGACGGCAGAAATTCAAAATCAAAACTTTTTTGATAGATTAATCGATAAAATATCCAATTTAAATACCATTCAAAAAATCATTTGTCATTTTCTAAGACTTATTCACAATCGAAAAACCTCAGTTGACCCTTTATCCGGCGTTTTTTCCGCTTTTGAACTACACAAGGCTCTACTTGTTTTAGTTAAAAGGGTCCAAGAAGAGTGTTTTTCGGATATCATTCAAAAAATTCAAAATACTCAGCTATTACCTAAGCCGTTTCGTAAACTCGCGCCCTTTTTGGACGAATTGGGTTTCCTTAGAGTGGGCGGACGCTTACGGCATTCTCAACTCTCCTTTGAGGCAAAACATCCCTTATTATTGCCGAAATCTCATAGATTAACCCAACTGATCATTATTCAAACTCATAACGAAAATTTACATCCCGGAATAAACACAGTCCAATACTTAATTCGTCAAAAGTTTTGGATTATGTCATCACGTCGAGCTATTCAGAGGGTTTTATTGAAATGTATTCCCTGCTTTCGCTTAAAACCAAAACCGTATACTCCGTACATGTCGGATTTACCTTCTTTTAGAACGTCACAATTAAAATGTTTTTCACACGTTTGCTTAGACTATGCAGGCCCAATCAAAACCTTTGTAGGTCAGAGACGTCGTGGAGCACAAGTTGGTAAATCATATATCGCAGTCTTTGTCGATACTTCTGTCAAGGCAATCCATATCGAGCTTGTTTCGGATTTAACCACAGAGGCGTGCATCGCTGCTTTACGACGCTTTGTCGCTAGACGTGGCACTTGTGTCCAAATCACAAGTGATAGAGGCTCAAACTTTGTTGGGGCTATTAAGGAGCTCCATAATCTTTCGAAATTAGCTTCTGAGAGCTTAAAAATCAAATGGTGTCTTAATAGTCCGGGAGCCCCCCACCTAAATGGTCTAGCAGAAGCAGGAGTCAAATCTATAAAAACACATTTGTATCGGGTCATCGGTGACCAGATACTAACCTTCGAAGAGCTCTATACTCTCCTCGCCCAAATAGAGGCATTACTCAATTCTCGACCCCTTTGTGAGCAAAGCTCTGACCCAAACGATCTTACGTCTTTGACTCCGGGTCATTTCCTCACAATGGAACCCCTTAATTCGTGTCCTGATCCTGACCTTTCTACCCTTAAAGTTAATACCCTTAAGCGTTGGCAACTTATCCAACGGATTCATGCCGATTTCTGGAAGCGTTGGAAACTCGAGTACTTAAATACTTTACAACAGCGTTCTAAGTGGTCGGACCCTTCGGTTGAAATCAAGCTAGATACGCTTGTATTAATTAAGGATGAAACTAGGCCGCCATTACACTGGTTGCTGGGTAGAATAGTATCTGTACATCCTGGTCGGGATAATCACATTCGAGTTGCTACTGTTAAATCACAACACGGACTTTTCACTCGTCCCGTGGTCAAGTTGTGCCCACTACCTTTAGATGCGCACTAAACTCCCAAGCAACTTCTTTGTTTCGTGTGTCGTTATCTAGAATATATATATATTTTTTTTTTCATTTTTTTTTTTTCCTTTTGATCTATAACCCTAAAACGGGTTTTAATAACCTACCCTTTAAGGTTTTGAATTAACTTATATTTTTTTTTTTTTTATATAGCCATTTGTTTATTCAATTAATCTCAATGTAAAACTTCGTTTTAAGTGGGCGGAAAATGTTCGTGCAACTTTAATTTTAAATTCAAATTTTGCGCCAAATTCCCGTATTCGGAAAACCCACACAATTTCAATTTGATTGGCACAAGCAAAACGCCAGCGCCATCTACAGAAAATGAATCTGCGCAAAGAGGCGTAACCAAAAAAAAGATTCGTCTGTCGTATTTTATCGAGATCACCACGCAGCATGGTGATAAATTCTATTAACCAAAAAATCCAATAACATTCTTAGAAAATCAAACTAAACCATTACACAAACAAGTGATTCTAGTGTGGAGCGACAGCAACGACTGGGCCAGCGAGAGGAGCTCCTCTGGACGACGGAAACAGCTGAAGAGGTGAGTGCCAATCCTCTATATTGTCTTTGTGTGGCTCGGAAAAATTAATATTTTTACATCGTCCTTTAAAGGATTTTTGCACCCAGATTTTATAAAACGACCAGTGCGCTTACAGTCCCGCAGCTCTCAACCCTCAAAACACAACACTAACGTTTCTGGAAGTGGGCAATGTTACATTTACATAACTTTACATTTATAGGGGAGGGAAGCAAATGAAAATTTTGGGATATTTAATTTTTTTTCTATAGTTTTATTATATTTCCAATCAGTCTACCACAGCTCAGCTCTCTAGCACCTCTGTAAGTGGGCAATGTTACTTTTACATAATTTTACATGTATGGGGGAGGGGAGTAAATTAGAATTTTGGGGTTTTTTGATTTTTTCCAAGGGTTTGGTCACAATTTCTATCAGTGTGCCAAATTTCAGCTTTGTAGCATGACTGGAAGTATGGGAAGTACAGTAGAATTTTGATGATCTATACAAGAATGAGTAGATGAGAGAGTAAGTAAGTGGCAATTTCGACGTTTTTTGAAGTTTCGTAACTACTTTACTACTTCAGGGAAATCCATGAAACTTGGAGGGATTTTTAACTCTATAAAGATCTATGACTGTGCAAAGTTTGAGTTTTGTAGCTCATTCCAAAGTAGAGTTTTAGGTAGGTCAAATATGGGCTGAAATGTTTTAAGAAAAGATGGTACGGCCCCCAGATATATTTTTTTAAAAATTGGCCTTTGTGACACATCCTAAATATAGTAAGCATGTAGAAAAACCTGTTGCAGTACTTAAAGTGGACATAATTTACCAAATCAACCAGTTTTTGTTTTAACTTTCTACTCTCAATAATAACCAAGTTACAACTTCACAGTATTTTGGATGAAGACCATGCAATGTTTAAATAAGAATTTCTTGGTGGCCATTATTTTTCAAAACATTGTGAGTTTAAAGATATTTTAAATAATTATTAATAGGGGAAAAAATTATTAAAAGAAAAAATTATATATTGGAGTTTGCTACTCTGAAAGGTTAAAGAAAAGAAAAGAGTAACAAAAGAAAAAAACTCTATTAACACAGGATTCTCTTTTTTTTCCCATTATTTTATTTATTATGTAGTTTTAATCTGCTTTGTCAATAGGATGATTTATATTATTCTTGACAATAAAGTATTTTTTGATTGATTGATTGATAAGAGGATAAATTGTGTTGTGATGGGTTCTTTTCACACCAAAAATCTCTGGGATAAGGGAACATCCTTTAATTACATAACACAAAAATTCAGGATTTTTGATCCCCCTCCCCCCCTTGTAATGCATTTTCAAGAAAAAACACATTAAAAAAACATTAAGTGTAACACAAGGCCCAAAACCCCCCTACCCCCTCCAGAACATTAAGTAATTTAAGGACAGTCCCTAATAAAAGCAGAGACAACACCTAAACACTTGTGACTCAATCAAGTAGAGGCAGAGCTTAGCATAAATCGAATGGGGGTTCAAGGGAGGACTTGTGCTTTTACACTCACCTTAAACCTGAAAAATTAATTGGTCTCTTTCTAAATAGGCTATCCTATGGACAATGAAGCTTTTCCCAATATTGTGCTTAAAAATTGTTGACATTCTGGAAAGTCTTTGGAAGACTGTGTTTGTTTGCAAGTGAGATCCACAGCAAAATGTCTACAAAAATCTTATAGATACTTACATTCTCTTTTCTATATAAATGTAAATTGCTTTACATACCTACTTTATTTTGTTAAATTATTAATTAAATATATTCATCATGCTCTGAACTATTCCCACACTATACCACATGAAAGCTTCTGTCTAGTGAATTAGAGGGTGTCTTTGCTGGCAGTTGACACCTCAGGTGACACATGAGACCATGTATATAATTAATTTTATATAGAGGTATGGTAAACAATAAGGTTGAGTGACTTGAGACTGCAAGTAATACAAAGTACAGGTAACTTTAGATATTTTTTTAAATCTCAAATCATGTGTAACTTCTTATCTTGATGACCAAAAAATGTGTGAGTACCTATCTTAAGTCACTCAAACCCTATTCAAGAGTTGAAACACCCACAAAAAGGAATATAATATAAATGACCATTTTTCAGCTAAAGTTTAGTACTGAAAAAGACTCTGAATAAGATCCTACAAATCAAAAGCCAAAATTTAGTGCAACATGCATGGTTTTATCATAAAATGTAAAGTTTTTACAGCTTTGGGAAACTGACACCCATCTGAGCACCCATATTATGATAGCCTACAATATATTTCAATACCTGGCAAATACTATTCAATACTGTCAATCAGTTTACACACCAAACCAAAGTGTACACTTGTAGGGCGAAACCAAAAGTTGTGCTCTGTAACTTTTTTACTTACCAACGAGGGGTGATCAAATTTGTACACCATCCTACAGGACTTCAAAATAAATTCTTGGTCCTGTAGTGTATTGAAGTTTCCTGTATAGTAACCTATGGAGTCCTGTATAGTCAGGTTAATAAATTAACGCTTACCAGTCTTACCTAGAGACCCTGTATGTATGACATATTTTAAATATGTGATACCATAGGGCTGATCCACAGTTTCACTTCTTGCTGCTCACTGCTATTTCCCTCTTTCTTTAACAGAAAGAGAAGAAGACAGTTTATGTTTCTATTTTTTGAAAGAGTGAAATAGAAATAAGTGTTAAAAGTGTTAAATATGTAGTTTAAATTACTAAGAAGTTTGTATGTTCATATTTAAGGTATCAGCTTTTCTTATTTATAAATTGGAACTTACCATATCCAGCAGGGCAAAACTCAGGTGCATCCACATTTAATTTGGAAGTGCTGACCAAATCAGGCATGGCATTTATACTATTTCTGCTTTCATTGGGTTCAGGCTGCCTCAAAGGCGCCTGCTGTGAAGTAGCGGTTGGATGTAGTGCGCCTTCTGCCAACTGGGGCTGTCGGAGCCGGTTTTGTGCGCTGACACCACTAGTATTTTGCTGCCACAAGGGCGTTGCAGCCGGGGGCTGATTATTAGAGTTGCTTTCCATTTAATTTAAGTGGTGATTTTAATTATTTATCGGTTAGAGCAATTTCTAGTTAATGGAACACATTTATTTTTGTGAAATCTGCGATTTTTTCGAGGTACCACGAACACAAACACCGAGCAAGAAGTGCATTCCACAATCACAATAACAGAGCTATGGCGCATGCGCTCAAATTTCTAGCGGGCACCTTCAAAAAATTTACTAAGAAAATTTAAAAAAAGATCTTTCTGCAGTTTGATACTTCAAAAAAAAATCTTTCAAAAATTTCAAAATATATTTTAGTTGATGAAAATCATATTACAAATAGTTTTATTATCCAGAAAATATTTTGATTTGCAATTTTAATTTGTATATTTAAACCTCCCGCGCTGATACATTGACATGATTGACGTATGACAATTGACTAATAAGGGCCCTAAAACGCTTGCTGGTTCACGAAGTGTGTTCATAAATTAGAGGCTGATGCTGATTCCAGCGATGCCGGAGACGATAATCATGTAGCCGCATAATAGATGGATCCAGATCTGTAACCTTTCCTTTAAACTTGTTTTTTAATAGTCTAGGACAGAAAATAATTAATAAAAATCTAATAGTTAATTTAACAATATAGTTTGGAAACAATTTTTTTTTCCTAAAATAAATTATAAAAATCCAGCAATCCAAAAATTTATGAAAAATTATTATGGAAGAAGGGCAAGGGTTATTTAATTCTACAGGCTTATTTCTCCTATTAAGTGATCACCATTGCGTTCGTCATTTGAAATTTAGTTGCCTAGATATGTTATTGCGTTTTAATTTTTAGTTTAAGCGAATGTTGACTTTGGCCCATTTCACCCCGCATACGTGGTAAAATGAGGTACCTATATGTGGCAAGACGGACGGGGTGGTTGTGTAATTTCGAATCAATGTTTTGGTACCTAAGACAAGTTTATTTATTAGAATACTAACCAAGATTAAAATATTTATTTAAAAAATAAAAAGTTGTAAAAAATACATTTATAATAATTAGAATTAGTACTTACTAAATTTATAAAGAATTACAGTGACCTAGTCATCGCTGTCGACTCTCCTACACGAATTTTGCGCCCATCTTTTGCAAAGACAATATATATAATACAATTTTCAATGATGGTATAGGTACCAAATAAAATTAAAAACACTTTTTTGGGCCAAATACGTCCCATTACTATGTAGAACAAGGTACCCCGCCAGTTAAGTTCAAAACAAAAATTATACGCAGTAAAAGGCTATTTTTACGGGCAACGCATTTATTTTGAATAAAACATAAACTCACTAGCTAAAACTGCGGTACCCCGTTTTACCTAAGGTCACTATAGATCACGAAGTTCAGGAACATCGTGATCTAGTGACCTTAGTTTTACCCCATACCCCATTTTGCCCCCTTTCCCCTTCCCCTGGATCCGACAGTTGATTTTAGATTTTTTTTCGATTTTTTAAAAACAAAATTGTACTTCCTGTATAAAATTACGTATTTTTTGCATTTTTATAATTTTAGGTGAGGAAATAAACCCCAGAGTCAGTCTTTGCCGCATAAGCTACGTTTACATTTGGAAAGTTTACTGGCGGAAAGTACTGGCAGCCACTAAACTAGCCGGCCCGTCCGTCAACACTTGGAAAGCACTTGAGGGAGAGTAGCAAGTACACTTTCTTGTAGTTTACTCATGGCAAGTTCAGTGTACTTGCCGCCAGTAAACTCTCCAAATGTAAACGTAGCTATAGACACTGAATAGTCAAAAAACGATGTAGCTAGTTCTAATAAGGCCGATTTTTTTGGGCGCCCTGTAATTTAGAGAAAAATGGTTTAGAGAATGGGGTAAAGTAACGGCGTATCCAGATCCTGAACTTTATTCGGTGTTGGTAATCTATAAATTAAGGCAAACTACAACAATTTGAATATTACCTTTGATTAATGTGTTGTGTAATATTAATGATATTACGAGAAGTAAAATTTTGATACGATAATTAATTGATAATTGAAAATAAAAAATTTTGCGTTTTTATAGTGAAAAAAACTTTTTTTTACTCTATCTCCCTTGGAAATTCACAAACTTTTATTTAAAAAAAAGAGTTTTAGTATGAAATAAAAACTCTATATTTCTCAGAATATACAAAAGTTTCTTAACTTACTATAACTATAAGGAAAATTTTTCATAGCGGCGGGTGCCTATTTTCAGTTACCACCCCTGTCACACGTACCGGTAGCTACGCCACTGGTTGTAAGAGACTGATGATGTGGGGAATGTATCATACTATTACGTGCTATACGTACATAAAGCTATGTTTACATTTGGAGAGTTTACTGGCGGAAAGTACTGGCAGCCACTAAACTGGCCATGTGTAAACTACAACAAACTACTTTCCCGTAAGTACTTTCCAAGAGTTGACGGGCTGGCTCGTTTAGTGGTTTTCAGCAGTAAACACTCCAAATGTAAACGTAGCTTTACATTTTGAATTTTTAGCAAAATTTCAACATTCGTAAAATTTATTGCTTAATAATTGGGCTTTTATTGGCCAACATGTAACAAAATTCTTTAGTTAATTCAAAACTCGTCACACAATTATAAACATAAATGTAGGCTTTTTATTGGCTGAAGATGTAAACAAAAAATTAACAGGCTCTGTAATTTATTTAAAAATCATCAGGAAATGTTACAATCCTTTATTTATTAAAGAAATAATTACAAACTATCAGTCTAAGGTAAGAAATTTGTATACGACAAAAATATTGATACATTAAACAAAAATTACTTTGATTCCGATGAGGACTTCATTTCATCGTTATTTTCTGTAACATGTTCAACTGGGAGTGATTTGGTTTGGACTGCAATTTCTGGAACCTTTCTTGGAGCCGTAATGGTGAGCACCCCATCCTCCGTAAGGCTGGTGTTCACCTCCTTCAGATTGTGTCCTTCGGGAAGGACAAACCTCCTTATAAAATGGCGGGAAATAAATCCATGTTGGTCTTTCTTTTCCTGATGTTTGCCCTCAATTTCCAAGATGTTGTCGTTGATTGCCTTTATCTTAATTTCTTCAGGTTGGAAGTCTTCAACGTCTAGTCGAACTTGAAATTTTTCTTTATCTTGAACGATGGCGGGGTCTTCTTCAAATTTTAGGGCGTACCTTGGTCGGTTGTGCCAAGAAACTGAAGACGGCTGGAATAGCTCGTTTTCGATCATTCTCATTTGGTTTTCCATCATGCGCAAAGGACGCATCATGTCTCTGACCAGGATTGGTAAGAAGGACATTTTTATTTTTGTTTAAACTTAAAATTTCCCAACTGACAATTTTGTGTTTACGGCGCTTTAGACGTTTGAGTATATTTTTGACTTGCTTATTGATTGCTTGATGCTTCACACTGTTCAAAAACGACTGATTTCAGAGACCGACCCGTCATCGTCTTTTATAGGGAGACCTTATTTTTCGCGAACGCCTATCGAATTTGTTTTTATCTCTCTTCATTAAGTGAAACCAGATAAAGACAGGAGGATTTCCAGAAAAGTAACATTTGTTCGAGAATTCTAAAGCTTGCTGCAGCGTTTAAGTTCGAGAATTTAATATTCTAGAATGTTTGTGTGCTTCTCTTTCTGTTAAACATATCATTAAAAAACGGATGGAGATTATTCGCGAATGTCACTTTCCTATGCTTCGATAAACGTTTGGATTCGTTAAGTTGTTTTTGTTTGTTTTGAAAATAAAAATAGATGTAGGAATCATAAGAACGATATGAAAACGTTTGGTTTTGTTTGCATGAAAGTAAAAACACGGATAAAAAACTCTGGTCCAAAATAATAAGTATGCTAGTACCTACCGAAAGCCCCAAAATTAAATATTTTGCGCACTGTTAACAATGCTTATTACCCTGTTTCACCCCGATTCAAAAAACGCATCAGGTGACGCTACATTTAAAACCGGTGGAAATCCATGGCCCATCACGTGATGCGTTTTTTGAATCGGAGTGGGCATGCATTGGTGGCCCACCCCGATTCAAAAAACGCATCACGTGATGGTCCATGGATTTGCATCGGTTTTAAATGCAGCGTTACCTGGGGCATGCATAGGTGGAAACCGGATTGTTACTGTACACATATGTTTCCTACTTCTTCTCCTGTCATTTATATGGACGGTGACGAATCAAGTTTAAAGATCACTTTTCTATTTTTGGAAGGTTTTAAAATGGAAAAATTATATTTAGGTACCAAAAAAGGACCTTTCGTAATGGTAGAAAAAGCTGAAAAACAGATGCATCTTATTAATTAATAAAAATATATTCTCTAGATGTCATTCAAAAATAGTCACAAAAATTTGCATGCCCACCCTGATTCAAAAAACGCATTACGTGACGGGACATGGATCGGCTCTGGAACGCAATAGCGATGTCCAAAATAGCGACGTACGAAATAGCGAGTAATGAAATAGCGACCATCAAAATAGCGATGTAATGAAACAGCGACTATTAAAATAGCGATGTATCAAAATAGCGTTTGTAACAAAACAGTGACATATCAAAATAGCGATATATCAAAATAGCGACAATCAAAATAGCGACAATAGCGATATGTATCAAAATAGCGACAATAGCGATATGTATCAAAATAGCGATGTATCAAAATACAGAATTAAACCAAACCGAATCGATTTAAACCAATCCAAACCGAACCGAACCGAAATGCGCTATTATATCCTAGCGGTATTTTGATTATACCACCTTTTCTTTCTAACAAATTTTTTCAAAAAAAAAAACTTCCATGGAAACACTTTCTAGGCTCCCGGAAAATAAGTCTAGAGAGTTTTTTTTAAAAATATCCTGGTTCGGTTCGGTTCGGTTCAGATTCACACCTCCTAGGATCCCGAGAAAGAAGTCAGGGAAGATTTTTTTTTGAAAAAATTTGTTAGAAAGAAACCCCTTTCGTCGTCGAACTATATGCCAAAACCGAACCAAAATATCGCTATTTTGATAGTTCGAAACACGTTCTAAATGCAGCAAGATGGGTTTTTTGAAGCAGGGTGGGCACGCATAGAGACCCTGTATGTATGACATATTTCTACAACAGAGAGACGCGACAAAACCATCAAAGTAACTGAAATTGACATTTTTTTGTTATGTTATTTTCTTGCCAAGTTCATTGGCGTTTCACTAAAATAATTTAAATTGTCAGCGGTGAGTGACATCAATCATCATGCAACATTTAAACAAACACGTTTGTCCGCACCCCCTGTACAGGTTTTGTTAAAAATCGTTTATTTTTATTTTCCCAGGGTTATGAATTAACAAAGACAGAAGGTGCGTCTTTCTCTAAACATCGTTAGAGTAAAGAGGACCGATATTTTCATCCTTTGATTCTGACTTAAATAAATATGACTTTGAAGAGTTTGTCGCGTCTCTTTTATTGAAAATATGTCATACATACAGGGTCTCTAGGCACGCATAGGTGGAAACATAGAGAAACCAGGGAAACAAAAAGTTTTAAAAGGGCCCATCAACTCAATTTGTGATCGGCCCCCAATATCCAAACAGCTGATCGAAGGCATATCAGCTGTTTCTCATATTCATATTTTTGTTTACATCACCACTAAAAAATCAAAAAAATAAGACTTTTATTGTTAAAAATAAATCGCTTTGTGTAGTTTTATGACCAATCATATCAGGCGAAATATTGATAAGTGTATTGTAAACACTACCGAATATCATTATATTTGTATTATTTTATTATAACTATAAGTACAACACCTACAATATCTGACCCTTCAATCCTAGTTTTTATTATTCTTGTGGTTTGGGGTTTTGTTATCAAATTTGACCTTATAATAATAAATTTTCCAAAGGTTTTTTTTTAAAAGAGTTTGTAATTTATATTACAGTAGGCATCATGATGAAAGAAGCACCTCCACCATATTCATTGGAGGCACCTACTGCAGGTATGTTGGTTATCATAGTGTTAATATGTATCTGCAGGTTTGCAAAATAGCAGCACTTGTCTGGCTTTTTTATCTCAGGTGGTAAGACCTTTTTGCTTTTTTCTTTGGGCTTAAATTTTTTTAAAGGGTGTGTGTGTGTCTAGGGGCATTGAGTCAGTCAAAACTCACCAAAGCACTTTAGGTGAAGATGATGATGATTCCTCAGATGATTCATTTGTGAGTGGGCCTTGCAGTAGCCTTGTGGGGCTCACTTTGGAGTGGTTTCTCCCCACTGTATGCCTAGTCCTCCAAAAAGGCTAGCTATCAGTTTGGGCAGTGGCATATATAGAAAAAAGTTTCGGGGTGGGCCAGAGACAGTTTTGGGAGGGGGGCCGAGACCTCATGAGGCTGTATTTTATGCTATTTTATGTTTGTATTCATGAAATATGTGGAAAATATCCAAAAAAATCTTAGCTTCGGGGGGGGCCAGGCCCCCCAGGCCCCCCTGTATATATGCCACTGAGTTTGGGAGAAACACTTCAGATCTTCTGAATCAATTTGAGATTTACCAAAAGTGTACACAGAATATGTCTGAGTGTTTAGTCTCCAGACAGAGTCTGCATTCAGTCTCTTCTGTTGGTCCCATTCTGTGCCTGGGTACTCTTGACGATTGATGATGATGATTCATATATGAGTGGGCCTTGCAGCCCTGCCACTGCAACCACTAGTGGGTCTATTGTGGCTCACTTTTGAGTGGGTACTCTTAGTCACCAGTGACCTGTAAAAGGTCCAGGTACTAACTTTAGGTTATATATAATAAATAGTAGGTATTCTTTTTGTTATTGTTTGTGGTACTTAGCTGGTTAATGCAGTCCTTTGAAAAAAGATAAATTTGGACAAAAAATTAAGACTGACATTCTATAGGCTGCTTTTCTTAGGAAGTGGAATAAATAATGAAAACTGGTTTAGTTACCAAGTAGGAGTAATTATCTTTTAAATGGCATTTTAATTCCTTTCCAGTGAGGTGAAGTGAGTGACACCTCAGATGCACTGTAAGCACTTAAGCATGATTATGGGTTTAATCACGATAAGTCCTTGTTGCTCACATACAAAACAACAAAGACAGGCAATGGATTAGCTAAGCCATTGTTATCATGCATCTAGGGCATAAAAGTAGGTACATGTGAGAGTACATATCAGGCACATATCAGTACATATCAGGAGTATGTATCAGTGATTTGGGATAATAAACCTAAAGTTGGGAACCATGTTGACTATTTATTATTAAAAAATTGGAAGAAAATTAGGGGTATTAAGAAGAACTAATAATTTTATAACTAGAAAAACAGCTAAACTAATTTTTAACACCATAGTCCTATCACATTTTACATACTGTTCAACTTTAATGTTATTATACTGTAATAATGAGGATATCAACAGGTTACAAAAGCTTCAGAACATTGGAATTAGAACCATATTAAAAGTGATTAGGTATACAAGTATTAATTCAATGTTAAAACATTTAAAATGTTTAAATGTTAGACAATGCATTGAGTACAATGTGATAATATTTATTTTCCAAAGATAGGAATATAGTAGACTTGTTTGATAGGTTAATGTTGGTGTCTGAAACCCATGGATATGAAACAAGGGCAACAGGTAGTTATTATTTAGAAAGTATTAATAAGCAAACAAGTTTTAATTCTTTGTTTTATAAAGGCATCTGTATTTACAATAAGTTGCCAACTGACATTAAAAGTTTAAACAGTCTAAATATCTTAAAAAAAACTATTAAAAATCATTTGTTACAAAATACTACATAATAATTTTCCTTCTTATTCAATTTAATCAATTTATAGTAGTTACTATTAGGTAGTATGGTTTTTTATGTTTAAAAGTACAAATATTCTATTTAAAATAGATTTTTTAAAAATTTTTTTGTTTTTCTTTATTTCCAAAGTATTAGTTGTATAAAAAAGTGATAATAAAAAGGTGTAGTTATGTTTACTATTAAGCTATTATATTAAGTAAAATCTTCTAAAATTTCTGGGTCTTTTGTCCAAAAAGTATGTAAGTAGGTAGGAATGGGTGTATGCTGTATGAGCTTTAGCTATTATAAGATAGATATTTATTTTTTAATTTTTTAAAAGTTAAAATATTTTCTACAAAATACAATAAAAATGTGTACCTAATTGTTACTACTAGGCATTTAGATATACTATAAGTATTAAAATGTAAATTTTGTTTTTGTATAGGTATTTGTTTCTTTTTGTAGTTAATAAACTCCATTCAATCCAATTCAATTCAAGAGGTTCAAATTATGCAGAACTTTTTTTTAGGGAATGTGAATAAGGTATAATTTGTGTGTGTTTATCATAGAGTTTCATAAAAAATGCAATTTTTCTAATTGGAAGATTTGATTACTCTTACTGATTAATATATAGTCTCTAAAACATTGCATTGGTGGTTTAGTTGTTCCTTTCGATTTCAGGGGTGCATCAGTACACTGCAAGCCCCACATCAGGGACAATCTACACCAGTCAACCTACTATTGCTGTTTCTACAACTCCTGTTTCTGCTGGTCCAATGCCAAACTATGGAGCTACCACCCATACCACTACTGTTATTGTAACCAATCCTGAGGTCTTGATTGTAGGAGGTAAATATCAAGTTAAAAACCCAGTTAAACATTTTGAGGGGAATTTTATCAGGTTACAAGATGCTAAAGGCTAATGAAGGCTGCTTTTTGCTCATGGATAAGGGGTAGGGTTAATCCGGACATGTCGGATTTTTACTACGTCCGGGTGGGTCCGGGCGGATTTTTCATAACCGTCCGGATTTTAAAGTAGCCGCCTTTATAAACATCAAATAATGCAAAATAAATTAGTTTTAAAAAATGTAATTAAACAATAATCGTCGATAAATTTAGCAGTGTGAATTCACCTTTCAGCGGGGTCTTCACATAACGTTTTACCTTACATCTTGCCTGTTCAGTCAAAACGCATCAAGTAAAACTTTGTGTGTAGACGGAATAACGGACGTTTTACTTGAACTGATTTAAGACGGAAGACCGCCTAGAAAACTGACCGGATCACGCATTGTTTTCCAATAAAACCATCGTTTTGTATCAAAAACTGATCTAAAAACGTACGTTAAAACAATCAAGTGTGACTTTCAACCGTCTTACTTGACCCTTTTGACTGACAGGCAAGACGTAAGGTAAAACGTTATGTTAAGACCCCGCTTAAAGTAGTAGTATTAATTTCGCCTTGTTGAATTACACTTCTGCCGTGTGGTCTTAAGGGGCCTACAGACACGCGAACATTTCCAGAGATTAGTACGCGCGTACAAGTTTGCGCATACTAATCTCTTCGTGTGTAGACAATATCCGCCTAAAATATCTCTCGAAGATTAGTTCGCGCGCACAATGTACGCGAGCAAATCTCTCGGTGTCTAGGCAAAACGCATTGATAATATCGTGTTTATGTTTAGAACGTTTAATTTTGTCTTCGTGTGTGTAGGCAATTCCACCAAACGTACATGTATGCAGAGATTAGTTCGCGCGTACTAATCTCAAGAAATGCTCGCGTGTCTGTAGGCCCCTTTGAGCAAACACAATTTTTTTGATGAAGTTTGTAATCTAAAAAAGTACATATCAGACAATTTTACTTCTGATGACCACAATCTGCCTACCCACGAAAAATGGGCAAAATATTTTAATGCAAGTATTTCTACCCAGTGGACTAAAGAAAGAAATAGGCTGCTTTTATCTTCTGTAAAAGGAATACTCATGACTTCATACAGTTTAAGAAATATGAGCTGCTCAGAATTTTACGATTTTGTACTTCTGCCTAAAAATTCCACGCTGTTGAATAAAATACAAAGCAGTGAAAGGTACCTATAAAATAGTAGGTATATTGTTATTTATTAGTTATTGTTTCAATAAAAAAAAAACATTGATTTTTTGTGTGTGGCATCGAAAAAATTTTGACGTCCGGATTTTGTCCGGATTTTCTTGACGGCTGGTCCTGGTTAGAGACGTTTTCATCTGGTAACCCTAATAAGGGGTACTAAATGTATAGAAGGAACTGCCTGGATTAAATGTGCTTAAGCAATGCCTAAACACAGGTTATTGAAGACATTGCTATAAGAACTAACCCCACTCAGGCTAACCTAATATTAGAATACTAGAAAATTCATATTCAAATCAAAGTATAAAGTCTGTTTTAAAGCACTTATCTGTGTAAAGTCACAGGTATAAAGCACCAAAAGCAAAAAGGAGTCATCATTGGCCTTTGGTTTGGCGTCTCGTCATAAGCCACTGTTGCAGTTGTTTATTTAGAACTGCCAGTGCCATATATTTTTTTCTATTATTAGTTTCTGGATTTTTTTTTATCAATGAAATCAGTGTCAATTTTTCCGCTTTTCTCTTTTCTTGCTCCCGTGACCAGTAACCAGTAACCGCTTTTCAAATTCTATTAAAAATAAATATATTTTTTTGAGACATGTTTTTTTTTGTCTAAAAGAACATTTCCGCTGGTTAGGCAAACATGCAGGCAAAGTTTGAGATTTTAAGGCAATTATTAGCGATGGACTGTCTGGCTATATTCGATCTCTTTCTTTAAATGCGAAAATCTAACAGAGAGCGTTTAACCAAGGCACACAAAATATCATGCATTTTCATTGTTTTCAACCAAAGATAACCTACCTTCGAAGCAGGGTTATTAATTGTTAATAAAACAATAAAAATGCATCATTTTTTTACGTTTCTCTGTTTTTATAGTGTTGGTATGTACAGCAAAAATTGAATGTGAAATGCCTTTTTTTATGTTGCAGTTCAGTATACTCAAGAATAGTTTAAAATATAAAATTAATATCTTCAAAACTAAACAGCAAAAAAATATATTTTCTTTCCTAGGGTGACACTGAGTTACGAAAGTAAGCAGGAAAAGTTAGATCAAAATTGACCAAGCCGTTTTTCAGAAAAGCAAAAAGAAATAAAAAAATATTTTTTGAATAGATCCTTTGACTACACCAACATCTATAGTATTTCTTTCATGTATTTAAAATATTCGTTGTGCTGTGATTTGACACAAAATATTTAGTAAATTCATTTTTGTCTAAAATGGTACAAAACATCTAGTCAATTTTATTTATTAGGAAAATAAATATGCAATTAAAAAATTAATATCTATAAAAGTAGGGCCAATTAAAAAACAAACCTTACTTTTTTCTTCCAATATGGTATAAAACTATTAATGCATGCCAAAATATAATGTGCGAGTTTTAAAATTCGGTTGTAGTGCTGATATAAAAAGGTTGATTTTTTTGACTACTCCCATAAGTGAATTTCTCTTTAGGCCTTTACTAAGTATTTTTTATGATCAATTAATTTTTTTCGGTCAAGATAAGGTCAAGATGTAAGTTATTATTATTAGAACATACACAAAAATGACCATTGAACGAACTTTGACCGTTTATATCTCAAAAACTGTGCATAGAAAAACTTAACTTTACATACATTTGCTTAGTTACATACCCTTCTATAAGACACTAATATTATAGCCAATTCCACCGAGACAAAAATTTATCATAAGGCCTGTGTAAACGGGTGCGGAGTTCTTTGTGGTGCTATAAACATCTTGAACATCTTGTAATAACAAAATATTATATTTGACAGGTTGTCCAGTTTGTCGCGTGGGAGTATTGGAGGACGACTACAGTTGCTGCGGGGTTTTGTGCGCCATTTTCTTCTTCCCCATTGGCATTTTATGTTGTCTGGCTATGAAGGAGAAGAAATGCTCAAATTGTGGAGCCACTTTGGATTCATGAACTTGGTAAGAATAATACAGGTGTCCACAAATCCAGTTTTCATTATATTATGTAAGAAATTATTATCATATCAAGTATGTTTTTTTGATTGGTGGTGTTTTTAACTTCCGGCGTCGGGGCCGACCGGCAGTTGTAGTTCTAGACCGGAAGTCCATTTTTTTCAAATGAAATGTTCATTTAAGCATAAAAAGATTATAAAACTATTGGAAATAAAATTAAATATATCACAGTCATCAGGAAAAATAAATTACACTTAATCAAAGTTATTGGGGCGAATTTTAGTTGTGGATAATGGTTTTTAACGGTTTCCAGCGAAACTAGATTTTCTATCGAAAAAAGTTAAATACAAAAAATATAAACAAGTTTTTGTGGCTAATCGGGTAAAAACAAGATTTTTTGTTTCTCCCGTATTTTTCCGTCAGTAGCTTGGAAGCTTATCCTCACGGGAGTCCAAGATCTAATGGACACCTAATGTTTGTTGACAGTTAACTGTTTCGATCTTATGGGACTCCTCAGAACACTGCTTTGTCAATGTGACACTTTTTGTCTCTTATTCTATGTTTGTCGTGAGAAAACTAAATAGTCTAATCCGCAAGAAGCGCCATCTACCAAAATGCGAGAGAAACTTGAACATGAGCAGGCGAGTAGTAAACTGCTATATATCGGTCGATAAAAAGATCGATTGAAAAGAGAATCCATCCGTGACATGCAACAGCACAATGAGATTCAGGTCAGATCAACGCTGATTACGTTTTTACCCACGTTCAAGGCGTCAGTGTCAGTCAGCGGAATTTTAAGCCAAATAAATAATAACAAATTTACGTTTGTTACAAAAAATATAGTTATTAAAAAGGTCTACAATTTTTGAATGAACCATTTTTGTTATTAACCAAAAATTTTTGTTTTGAATTTTTATCTCCCACAATTTTTTTTGTTTTTCACGAAATTTACATTTAACAGATTGTAGTTTTTTTAATTTAAATTTTATTTTAGACCTAAAAATGTCCAAGTTTTGGTGGCAGTTTTTTTGAAAGACGTATTATTTTTTTTTCGTTAGAACATCTGTTTTTAGATAATGTAAAAGAAACAAACATCACTCTGGAAAAGTTTGACAGGAAATGTGAAAATGTTACTTGGTGTAAATCAATACTATCTATTATTTTTTAAACTGCTGAAACTATGTAACATTTTTTAAATAATAACTTTCAAAAATAGACGCTTTAATGATGAAAAAAAGCACTGTTTTTCCAAAAAAAAAACTCTTCCAGAATTGGGCATTTTCAAACTTTTTTTTTAGACAGACACTTTCGGTCAGTACGGGAAGATGAAAATATCACCATTGGAAAGAGCTTACTCGATATGGGTGTAATTAAATTGGATTAACAGTAATATACAGGGTGTTCAAAGTAAAGTCGGCTCTACTACTAACTTTGTTAATACTAGAGCTATAGGGTGAGTTAATAAAGATGTCTTTTTTCCGCCGATTACGATGGCGACAACAGAAATAAAATCAAATGACACGTGAATTATGGTAAAAACACATTTTTTTTTAATGGGACAACCGATATACAGTAAGTAAACATAAGTCGATCCATTACTTTTTCTCATAAAGTCGAAAATAACAAAGTTATGAACAAGTTTCCTAAGAATAGGGGATATAGGCTTGTTTTTAAAGTCTGACTTTGTTTAGAAAATCGTTAATATCTTTTTAATTTTTGCCTTTAGGAGAAAAAGCCCATGGACAGCTTTTATTTAGAATTAAATTTTCTATCGATTGAAGGTATTGTAAACTGAGTGTTTCAGCGAAAATAAATTCTTAAATATTAAATTTTTTCAGTCAAATGAATGACTACAACTTTGCGTATTTAACTGATCCTCTACCTCTTAAAATAACGAAGTTAGCAATAGTGCCGACTTAAATTTGGACACCCTGTATTTTATAAGATTTTAGTATTCTATTTTAGATAGGAGTTTTCTTTTATTTTAAAGTTTTATAAGAAAGTCTTTTTGTGAGTACCTAATTAGTATCTAGTATCTGAGAGAAACAATACTATCCATGGAAAAACATAAATACTTCTAGTTTTTTTTTTCTTAATTTTTAATTTAAACAAGTTAGCGGGCCAAGTCACACATGTGACATTAAAAACAGATACCTAATACGCGGTGTGACAATAAAATTATAAGACTGTTGTCAAAAATCTACTTTATTTAAATACTAATACAACTTAATGATGTTTCCCATCAATGTTGTCCCCTTCTCTATCGACGCAGCGTTTTTTTCCAATGTTGGAAGCAATTTTAAAAATCATCAGAAGAGAGGCTGTTAAGAGGTCTTGTCGTTTTTCCTTGACATGTTCTAATATTTCAAAACGGGTTCCTTTTAACGATTTTTTCACTTTCGGAAACAGGTTGAGGTCGCAAGGGGCAGTCTGTTAAATATGCTAGGTGGTTAACGGCGGGGATCTTCTTATTAGATAAAAACTGCTTAATGGATAGGGCATTGTGGGCCGATGCATTGTCCTGGTAGAGCAGCCACGCGTTGTTCTTCCAAAAATCTGGACGTTTTTTCCTTACACGTTGCCTTAGCTACATAAATACTTCCAAATATAAATGTTGGTTTACTGTTTTCCCTCACGCGCCCATTCAATAAGAATAACACCCCTAATATCGAAAAAAAACAAAGAGCATCGCCGTTATGGATGTGCTGGAGCGCCCTTCTTGTTCATCATCTTTAACTTCTTCACGACCCTCGAAAAAGCTTTTATGCCACATAAAAATCATTGCACGAGGCATACACTGCTTTCCGTAGACATCTTGTTTTTTTTAGTTTTACTTTAAATTAATACGTTGTTCAATTTTTTCGTTTGTCATAATTCCATCAAATGAGCTATGCACGATCCGCTTCAAACCTCTGCGTAAGCCAAACTAGTAGAGGAAAGGCGACATTATTGCGCGCGGTAGTAGAACGCACATCAAGGTGAATAACTCCAACCGCCCGAGGCGTGGAGCTTTAAAACCTGTTAGTACGGGGGCCAGTCTTAAAATTTAATTGTCACACCTCGTATAATGATTTTTAATTATGTCTAAATTTAAAAACCAAAACACATACTAAGTATAAATTTTTTTTTTTTTTATAAAAGTTTAAAATAAAAGAAAACGGTAAGTTTTTATATCGATTATAGTTTTTTTAACGTTACATAAAGAAGTTTGGTGTTACTATTTTTAAAATATTTGAGCCATTTCTGATTGGTTTTGATTGTTGGTTTTAAGCAATATAAGTAAAATGCTTTATTCCAGATTTCAAATTTTAATAACTGACTTATTATGTTTATTATTACTAATATGTCATGGGACTAAGGGCGTCGATATCGGTGGGGGGCAATTACCCATCCCCCCAAGAATACACACATGTAAGTTATGGTATATTATACAGGGAGTCCCATAACTTAGGGGCCATAGGACAACAGGTGATAAAGGAGGTCATGTCTGATAAAAAACTTCCTATTATGCATGGGTCAAAACTCTTTCTTTTTCGAGATACAGAGCATCAAAGCAATTTTTTTAACTTTTTTGATAATAACTTTTTCAAAAAACGCAGTAAAAATATGAAATTGGGCAAAGTCGTATATTAGAACAAGAGCAATAAATTATAATAAAAATTATTTTGAAAAAACTTAGTGGATCAATTTTTTTTAGAAAAAAAAGTATATTTTTTTGGCATAAACTTTTATAAATGCCGTATTAAACGCAATGTTTCTTTTTATATTTTTTGTTAATAAAAACAAGTATCTAGCGAGACATAATAATAAAATATTATTGATATTTTTTAAAAGAATAAGTAAGCAAAAATTATATTTTTATTAAAATTATCATTTTTGATACGTTTTTGGGGGTTATTTTGAGAGCCTGTATCTCCTCAACTTGTAATTTTATCAAAAAACTACCACATTTTCAAATCACAATTTGCTGAGTATTCAGCAGGCAGTGACAGATTTTATTTTTTTTGTAAAACCCTTTCTCCCCCCACTCCTTTAACTTTAAACATCATATATCTTAAAAACAGATGGGTGTTGACCCCCATGTTATATAAGCTTTTTTTCGGAAATATCCTCCTCTATCACCTGCTGCACTATGGCCCATAAGTTATGGGACTCCCTGTATATTACAGATACTTTTTTTAATAAATACACCTGCCAAGAAAAAAATATCGACCTCTTTGCATGGAACTAATTTAATTCTTCCACTCAACTTCTGTTGGTGCTATTTTAGTTGAGTTTTAATTAGGTATAATATTAGTAAATTAAATTATCTAAGATATTAGTGTTGTAAGTTTATAATAACTACTTTTTAATGCATATTATATAAAGGGCAATAATATAATGTTATTTCACAAAAAATATATGTAAATCAGGTAATTGTTTTAAAAGAAATAAATTTGGTTTTTTATCAGTATTTTTCATTATTTATTTTAAAACGTTTAAATTAACGAATAAACCTCTATTAAAGAGTAAATCTAACAAAGTGTTATGTGTGACATTTGTCCAGTATTTTATACATTAAATCCTAAAAAATCCAAACTGTTTTACTGTTCTAAACTGTAGATATACTCGTAAACAAACGACCTTTGTGCCCTACATTTTTTCCAGCCGTTTTTTTTCTATTTTATTTTTTGAAACATTTTTATTGTGTTTTTAATTACTACGTTAGCTTGTTTGGACCAATTAAATTCGCCTTTCGTACCGCAACAAGAAAATTGACATATCGTCACTACCGAGACAGAAGGACCGCTCTATCGTGCCAAAGCCCCCTTATTTATACTTTTATCATTTTCTTCTAAAAATTGACAAGCGTCTTCTTTCTTTTTGAAAATATCAAGATGATGCAAAAATACCCAGAGGTCCACGAGATCTAACAAAATAGTATGTGTGACATTTGTCTAGTATTTTATACATGTAAATCCTAAAAAATCCAAACTATTTTACTCAACTAAACTGTAGATATACTTGTACAAAGTGGAAAAGCCCCCTTATGTATACTTTTATGATTTTATTCTAAGATTTGACAAGCCTCTTCCTTCTTTTTGAAAATATCAAGATGTTGCAAAAATACTGAAAGGTCTACGAGATCTAACAAAATGTTATGTGTGACATTTGTGTAGTATTTTATACATTTAAATCCTAAAAAATCCAAACTGTTTTACTTTTCTAAACTGTAGATATACTCGTAATCAAACGACCTTTGTGGCCTACATTTTTTCCGACCGTTTTTTTTCTGTTTTATTTTGTTGAAACATTTTTATTGTATTTTTAATTATGACGTTAGCTTGTTTGGACCAATTAAATTCGCCTGTTGTACAGCAACAAGAGAATTGACATATCATCACTACCGAGAAAGAAGGACCGCTCTATTGTTGAAAAGGCCCCTTATGTATAGTTTTATTAATTTATTCTAAGATTTGACAAGCCTCTTCCTTCTTTTTGAAAATATCCAGATGATACGAGATCTAACAAAATGTTATGTGTGCCATTTGTCAAGTATTGCATATTTTTAAATCCTATAGAATCCAAACCGTTTTACTCTTCTAAACTATACTCATAATCAAACGAACTTTGTGCCCTACATTTTTTCGGCCGGTTTTTTTCTGTTTTATTTTTTGAAACATTTTATTGTGTTTTTAATTACGACGTTAGCACAGCCTACCTAACAACGGTAGGCTGTGTGTGACGTTAGCTTGTTTGGACCAATTAAATTCGCCTTGTGTACAGCAACAAGAGAATTGAGTCACTACCGAGACAGAAGGACCACTTTAT
The DNA here is from genome assembly GCA_963576565.1 of Aspidapion aeneum. Taxonomy (NCBI): domain Eukaryota; kingdom Metazoa; phylum Arthropoda; class Insecta; order Coleoptera; family Brentidae; genus Aspidapion; species Aspidapion aeneum. The sequence continues at coordinate 38,567,548 of OY755045.1, forward strand.
CGTTAAAATGCCACCTTATGTATACTTTTATGATTTTCTTTGCCATGTCTAAGTTTATAAGCAGGACTGACCAATACAAAGGATGTATCATTTTTTAAAACAGATAACCTTTCAAAAATTAAATGTTACGATAATTTCGAAAATTCATTAAAATAGGGTCGGTCAGTCCATATAAAATACTTGTACTCATTTGTCATATTCTCAAAATCAAAAGTAACAAATGAAATATAGTTTGACACTTAAATTCTATAAAAAGAAAATTCTATAAAAAAATACAAAAGAAAATTAAATTTTCTTAAACCAATAATAGTTATAGACCCCTCTTCAAAGAAAATTAGGTAAACTGAAATGTTTTTGCCCCTCCTAATATGTAAAATTTTGAAAAAATGAGCTTTATTAGAGACCTTAAGATTGGCTTGGGCAGCATTCGGTAAATTAAGCAACATTAAAAATATCCTCACTACCTCTAAACGGTAAAAGTGTATAACCAATGTATCCTTTGTTTGAAACACGACGTTTCGGTTAGTAAGTATCTCTAACACTCTACAAGCAGCAATGGCTAGAGAAGGTATTATTTTTGAGGATTTTTTTTTGAGATAGTGCCGAGGATATGTTATTTGTATGTATTTTCACCTATCTTAGCAATATCGTCGTGACATTTGTCTGTGTGTGTATGTGTGTGTGCGTGTATGTCCATAACACGATAGCTCCTAATTTAGCTGATTAGAATTTGGTCAAAATCCATTAATGCTGATGAGTTTTTTGACGGTTTAAAAATTGAAAATATGCTTCGGAGTATAGTAGAACACGTTTTTCTAAATAGTTTATGTTGTTACTTAAAACTTCGTAGGAGCTTTCGTTTCTGAGATATTTACTGTTTACTTGGAGTGTGCTAATGGGCTAAAAAGGTATCAGATCCATCATGGATCCATTTATTTTAATTTGAGAAGACAAATGAAGAGTCAGGGGAAAAAACGATGAAAGTCCATTTTAGGTCGAAAATAAAGTAATCAGTGTAAAATGTAGATTCATACGTATAGTTTACTATATCATACCAAAAGGAGGAAAAAATGCTGACAGTCATGAGTTACCATGGCTTTTAAATACATTACACTTGAAAAGAACGATAAAAGGTCACGCGTCAGGGGAAAAAACGCTGAAAGTTCACTTCTGCGTTGACGCGCTTCGGCTGCTTTCTTTGCTTAAATATAGAGACATAGAAAAGCTGTCTAAATTTTGTGAACGTGAAGCACAAAACTACTTGAGAAGCTTGCCACATTAAACAATATGTAATTTTGTCTTTGTTTGATTTTTTGTAACTTTTTTGAATAAAAGACTTCAAAAGTATTCAAAATAAGGGGAAATATCGATGAGAGTCACTGGACTCTCATCGTTTTTTCCTAGTATTTTTTGACATCGCTCTAAGTTTTTGCTAATAGTAATGAAGTTTTTCACGTAATTTGTTCTAATAAACTATTAAAGCAATGAGTTTTCAATATTGAACCAAAGGTTTCTAAACTAAAATTTGAGTTTTCTCGAAATCATGGTCAATTGACTTTCATTGTTCTTTCCCCCGACTCTTCAAATATTAAGAAGCGAGGAAAGAGAGATATGATTTTTATTCAAACTATCAATGTCTGTCAATTTAAATTCGCTGGCTAAGTTTACGCCTAACTTTTAGTTTTGTGTATTTTTTCTGTTTAGTTGTTTTGTGCTGCTCGCAATTTTGTAATTTTCGTTCGTAAAAGTTGTGTACTTTTTCGTTTTGTTTTTGTAGGTCCATCGTGCAGTAAATTAGTAAGATATTAGTATCTACTTTATTTTTACCTTCCTAGCCCGCGCAGCAATGGCTAGAAAAGGTATTATTTTCGAGGAAAAAATTTGTTTTGAGATAACGCCGAAAATGTGTTATTTGGGTGTATTTTGACCTATCTTAGCAATATCATCGTGATGTCGGTCTGTGTGTATGTATGTCTGTCCGTAACACGATTGTTCTTAAACCGCTAAACCGATTTTCTGAGATATTTACAAAAAATTGTTTTCAAGGCTAATATATCATGCAGCGGCGTAGCGTGGGGGGGCGCGGGGGATTCGTCGCCCCCTCCCTGCCCCGAGGGTAGTGGCGCCCCATTGGTGGCCGAAGCGCCCTCAGCTTATTAAGTCGGACCGGCAACGGCCAATTGAGTGGGCGCCAAAGGAAACTAACGACATGAAGACCTTTTTTTGTTTTTTTTTTGGTCGCAAGATTTGTGAGAGGCGCCCTTGTGACCTATCGGCCGCCCCCTCACACATGATGACCTTTTTTTTGTTGGTCGCAAGATTTTTCATCAGTTTTCAGAGGCGCCCTTTTTAGCTGTCGCCCCCCCCCCCCCCCCCCGCCCTTTCGGGCACGCTACGCCGCTGATATCATGGAGTGCTAGCTAGGAAGGTATCAGATCCATCACGGATCCATTTATTTAAAAAGAAAACAGGCTTCCAATTCAGCAATTCAGGATGTTATCGAAATAATGTATTTTCCATGGCTTCAATAGTTGATTACAACCGAAATTCTGGGTTTTAAAGATATATTTTATTAAATTTTGAGATAGGGAACTTAATTTTAAAAAAAATATATAATTAAATGTTACGTTTTTTTAGTTTTATCTGAAAAACCAACTCTATTTTATGGTTTAAAAGATTCCCTATTCTAATGGAATTCCACCAGACCCTGTGTCCGATGGTGGACGGTGGACCTATCACAATTAGGAACTTTTATCCAAAACGGTTTGATAGTTTTCGAAAAAATACTCTTCGCTAGATGCTAGTGTTGTAAAAGTAAAAATCGTTCAAATTCATTTGGTAATTTTGTTGTTGCTTCCAAGGTACATAGTTTACCCCTGTTTATTTAAAAAAAAGTGTTACTCACAGTGCTCAGTGATTGGTAAAGTATATTTAAATTTCTAACCTTTTGGTGGTTTACTGAATTGATCATCTTCTTTTAAAGCTTTTGTTAGAGCTGTAAGGCGCTAATTGCCAGAGTGGCTAAAAAACTTTAAAAGGGTCACAACGGAATGGGATTTCTGGAATCCGTCAAATTTCATAAAATTTTGGAATGCTGTAGACTGAACCTTTCTTATCAAAAATCCTCACGGGCCCAACTCAAATTAATGACCAGTTTTTGAAATGATGTGATAATGTCTAAAAAGCATAATAGCTCGTTAGACGGGTTTTACAAACATATACGCAATGTTACTATTACATAATAGATTTACGATTTATTTAATAGTTTTAATCTGTACTTTTTAAACATTATCTACAGTTTGTTTAAGTAAATATTAGTCGATAGTTTTAATGAGAAACAAGCTTTAGTATTATCAAATACCAAATTGCAAATAATGCAGGGACCTAAAACTATAAACACCAAGTGGAATTACAGAAAGAAAAATAAGAAAAAAGTTTTTCTGTCTTCGGCCGGGACTCGAACCCGGAACCTCTTGCTCTGTACGCAAACATTCTAAACATTTTACTACCGAAGACCACACATAAATTTTCGGAAAACTTCCATTTATGCAGGTGCGCGGTGTCTCAATACAAGAATGAGAAATTCTTAGGGTAATAACTTGACCAAGTCATCCAACTGATCTCTATGATTTTTCTTTCCCACGGTCAAAGGTATGATAACTCAAATTAGACGTAAGGAATCAACGTCTGAAAGCATGAGATCACCTTTTCGTGTGTTAAAATTTCTGATCGCAATGGGCGATTGACAATATAATTATCAAATACCAAATTGCAAATAATGCAAGGACCTCAAAATAAAAACAACAAGTGAAATTAAAGAAAGAAAAATAAGAAAAAAGTTTACCGAACCGAACTCCAAACCAATCAAGAACAAATTCGATATAAATGAACATTTTTATTTTCATTTTGTTGACCACAATTTTCTTAATATTTCTCGAGGACAACTTACTGTCCCCACAATTTTGACATTTACACTTGTGTGCGACCCTTGCCGAAATAAAACTATTTGCTAATTAGTGTGGAAGTAAACCTAATTAAAAATTAAACCATTAAGGCACAATCGCGCAAAATCTTAACAGTGCCTTAAAAATAACCAAGTGCCATTAAAACAAAAAACTAAAAAAGAATTAAGACCGCCGAAAGAAGAGCAACCATCAATCGGGTTAGTCCATTTCCATGGTACCCTTTTCCTACCCATCGAGGTAAGTCGTATTTTTAAACATAGCGCTCTTTAGCTTTTTTTCTTTCGTTTTAATACCCATTAAGGGTCATTCAACCACCTTACTGCGTCAGGTTAAATTACTTTATGCTGTTCTCGCGCTCCCTATAGTTTACAGTTAGGTGCCCGATTGACTGGTAGCTTCCTAGCTTCTTAGCGAAGAAGCTATTATGCACTCTGCTCGTTTCAAAACGTTTGTTGGGTCTTTATAAAAAGATATCACCATTTTTTTTAACGTGCAATCGTATTTTATATATTTTTTTGATACTTTTACATTCTTAAAAATAAGATTATATCATACGCACAAACAAAACATATAAATCAAAATTTTCACTACTTATTCTTTCTAAACTTATAATATAATAAATTAAACTAAAAAGTAATCTAAAATCTAGTACCCTTTTTATATGAAAGCTCACAAAAATTATCTAAATGCTTACTCAATAGAATAAGAAGTTGATAAATAATAGAAAAGAAATCTAAGCATACAATTTTTCCGCATATACAACGTAAGTATTTTTTTTAAAAAAAGATTTGACCATTGGAGAACAGTGGTTTTTCATCATACAATAAAACAAATTTTCAAAATATCGAATTTTCTGTTTTTAAAATACAAAAAACACACCACAACTTTACAAATCCTTTCCCAAACGCTCGAACTCCTCAACGAGATGAAGCATGTCATTTTTGTCCAGACCAGAGTTTTGAAAGACTATTCTGAAGAAATTTACTTTGTCCTTGTGTGTATTGTAGGTTACCATCATAGTGCCTTCTTTCATCATGCGTTCTTTGATTTTTGGTGCCACTTTGTGCAGTTTTTGGAGATAATCTGGATTATTCTGTGTGTTTCTTAGACTTTCTGGAATGTACCAAAAGCAAATATTGGTGCATTCGGGTTCTGGAATTACCAGTTCGAATCCTGGTCGAGTTTTGATGGTTTCCAAGAAGTATTTGGAGTTTTCAAAGGTTTTGTCGATATGTTTTTCCAATCCAGAGGTTCCTTTTGCTTTCCACATGAACCAGAATTTGAGAACATCTGCTCTGCGGCCACACTGAATGTGTTTGTCACCTGAAAAAAATAATATTTTTACATTTTACATAGAAAAGTGATAGTAGTAGCAGGAGGGTCAGTAGTTCAGAGTAGGTCCTTTTTGCTATTCCTCAGCTTTATCCCTTAACCCACTTTCAGCACTTCCATTTGATGTCCAGGTAGATCATTGGGCCTTCCTGTTCTCTTTACAAAGTTGAGTATGTGAGCCCATTCTAGCAACTGCAGTTCTTCCTTGCCCAGGGTTGGTGCTGCCCCGAGTGCCTGTTGTCTCATCCTCGCGTAAGCCTCAAATTCTGCTATGAGGTGCCTTGATGTCTCTTCTTGCTCTTCAGAGGGTAGCACCTGAGAAGCTTTTTTTAAAGTTAACGTTCTAACTCAAAAATGTCTTGTTATAGACCAAGACGCGTGTGTCTGCTTTATTGATTTTGAGAAATAATTTGCCAGCATTTATCACGAAACACTTATAAAGACACTTAAAGAGAAGAACATAGATAGAGACATCAAAATTATAGTGAATCGTTATGAAAAGCAAAAAGCTAGAATCAAAACTGAAATTAATGTTATAATTTTTACACTCCTTATAACTATTAAAAATTTTGACCAACTAACGATATGTTATGCTGATGATACTTTGGTTACAGTGGCGGATCCAGGGGGGGCACTAGGGTCATTTGCCCCCCCCCCCCCCGAGAATTTTTTGAATATACAAAAAATGAGTAAAAAGTAATGTTTTTGCTAATAAAAACTCAAAATTTTTGCCTGCGGCGCATGAAAGTATCTATTGTTGTTATCATCGAAATTACAACCACTGTCTGATTCAATAAAATGCTGCTTAAAAAAAGATATACCGTTTTTTACCAACAGAGAATGTCACCTAAAGTGCCCCCCCCCCGAACCGAACCGAACCGAACCCCCCCCCCCCTGTCTTCACACAGTCTTCGAGAAGCCGACAAACAGTCAACATCTCCTGAAGATGCCATCCACTCGAGATGGCGAAACGTCGAGAACGAATTTCCAACGACGATGGCCGAACAGCCCGAAAGTACACCCACCATATTTAATTAATTACCTGTATCGTATTGGGTGTCATAAAACTTGTCTTTCTGGAAAAGATAGGCGGCATTGGCGCAGTGTGCTTCGCTAAGGATTTTTTCGTGCTTGGTGAGGAGGACTGAACACTGCTGGGGAGCAGTGAGGAGTTTATGTGGGTTCCATGTTACAGAATCAGCTCTGTAAGAAATAAGGTACTTTATAGTTTTTAAACAGGCATGTAAAAGTAATATTTTCTGTCGGTATTAACCAGCACTGGTGGCATACGGTCTGTAAGACCGATGACAAAAAACCTAGTTTAAAACGCCGACGCATCTGCGTGACCATGACTATGTATTAAATTTACCCATCTATTGCTCAGTCTTGTTCGAAGTCTCGTAAGCGTAGTACCCGAAAAGAGCGAATCTTCTCGGGTAGTAGATTTATGTAGGGAAGATATTAGGAATAACAAAAAAACATATTTTGCCCTTTTACGCCCCATAACTTTTATGACAGCTGAAGAAATATTACTTGGAACCTGGAACCTATACGGACATATCCGTCTGTTGGACCAACGCACACCGAATACCTGGTCAAAAGCATTTTTGAGTCTTCTAGAAGTTTTTTGTATAAAATAGTGAAAGAGGAGTTTTCTTTTTGTCAATATTCATTTCTGTCACTATTTTTTCGCAAAAATTTAAAAATTTAAAAATGAAATAAATAGAACATTCATATCTTAGAAAAAAATGTCTTATAAACTTTTTTATGGAACCTATATTTTTCTCACAATAAACAAAAATAAACTAAAATTGATTTTTTTCTCAAAAAACAAGTTTAACTATAGTCAGTTTGTTTCTATTCCTGAAAAATAGTTTAAATTTCAACTTTCAAACAAAATGAAGGCTCAATTTTAATATTTTTTAAGTTAGGAGCAATTTTTGTCCTTAACTCAAGATGGCGGACTACTTTAAAATAGATATTTTTCACCCCCTTGTAAATTTTTTAAGGATGCCACTGTAATAAAACCTAAACACCAGAAAAAATTACTTATCCATACCACGTACGGTAGTTTTTTTAAAATTTTTGGTGACGAACATTTTTAAAAATAATAAAATAAATACTACAAAAAATAAAAGTCAGTCATTTTAACTAAAGAATCTAGGTTTCATTTTTATTAATTTAAATACGTAAGTTAGATACAAAGACAAAGGCTTAAAGTACACTATTATTATACGACGTCGTATAAACGTAAAAATTAAAAATACTCAGATTCAAATTAATATAATTTTTTAAAACGCAGACCGATTATAACAAAAAGGGTCTTTTAATTAAGGTTGCAAAGTACCCACATTTTCCAAATCGATGATTTTTGGCCAGCCGTTCTCTTAAATGTCCCTTAGTGCGACGTCACCTAAGTTTGATTTATTTGCCGCGCACCCAATGCTTAAATCTTTGAATCACCCTGTATTAGCACTAACCTTATATTAACTCCGTAACAATGTAAAAAACGTAGCATTTTGCATAACTAAGGTGCTTTTTTTTATTTTTTCTAAAAATGTAAAATTGCAAAACGCAATCATAAATAAATAATTACATTTTTTCCAGAAATTATATCGATTTGCCGTGAGCAATTTATAAAACGGTTTTTTTCCAATTTCCACTAACGGTGCTTAAAAAAATATTTTACACTTTTGAAAAAAATACTGCAAAAGCCATCAAGGTTATGAGAGTGTTATATTACATAAAACCAAAATAAACAAATAGTTCGAAATATTTATAGGGTGGTTTAGTTAAAAAGGATATGAACAATTTCGGTTTTTGCCAAGCATTTAGAAAAAGAAGAAAAATAATTCTTTTATATTTTACCAATGTTTACAAGGTGGTTGTATAATCAAATATACTATATATAAAAACTCACGCCTATTTTGACGAGTTAAGCAAATAATGAAATAGACCGCTTGCAAAAAAAATAAATTAGAAAATTCTTGAAAGGCGCGAAGTTGCCATTTACTCACTCACTCATGTATAGATCATCAAAATTCTACTGTACTTCCAGACCATGCTACGAAGCTGAAATTTGGCAGACTGATAGAAATTATGAGCAGACCCTTAAGTTAAGGCAAAGTAACATTGCCCATTTCCAGAAGTGCTAGAGAACTGAGCTTTGGAAGGCCCAGAGAAACAATGAAAAAACTATAGAAAAATTTTTTAAAAACCCGAAATTTTAATTAACTTACCTCCCCTATAAATGTAAAGTTATGAAAAAGTAACATTGTCCACTTCCAGAAAAGCTAGAGAGCTCAGCTTTAGAAGGCTGATAGAAACTATGATATAAACAGGAAAAAACTAAAAACCTCAAAGTTTTTAATAAGGCATTGCAAAAGTTTTGAACAATATGCCGCATATTTTACTCCTTTAAAACTTAAATATTATCCAAATCCTATAAAACAGAAATGAAATCATAAAAAAAATATTTCATGTAAAAAAAGCCAACTACGCGAAAATGGTATTCCGTAAAAAGAATTAAGATAAACTTAAAGCCAAGTTATCCAATCGAAATTTCGAAATGAAAGGTTCTTACTACATAGTTTGGAAATGCTTTTAGTTTCCTACAATAAAGTATACGACCCATATTTTCCTAAGAAGTGTAGTTTTTAAGAAAAATTTATAAAACCTATAATAAACATGTTTTTATAAATAATCCCAATTTACGGACGCCACTGAAGAGCTACTTTCTTTTCCTAACCTTTTTTTTAAGCTTTATTTAAACAACAATAATTTTTATAATATTTTAAATACTTAATTATCTCACAAAAGACAACTGCATGTTGTTTAAACAATAACTCCAAATCAGCTGTAAGCTGGTCTCGGAGACTTAGAAAAACATTTTGTAACTAAACTATTTAAATACACTATCCAACTTAAACATAGTTATAAATAAATTTTGACTTAAACGATAATATAACAAAAATGGTAAATTTGTTTTTTTTTGTTAACAATTAAAAATTAAGATCTAAACATTGATTTGACAAATCTGTAAGATATGCTACGTGAGAATTTTGATTAATTTATTTTTGAAAGTGTTAAAATTATGTATTTTTTTACATCATCTGGTAACTCATTGTAAGTTTTCGTGCAAAGACGTATGGGATTGTTTAGAGCAACATTTGTTCTTGTACTTTCTAAAAATAAATTTTTATCATTTCTAGTTTGGTAAGAATGAACTTGGTTCCTATAAACAATTGTAATATTGCTTTTTTGTTGCTTTTTAAAAATTTTAAACATAAATTTACATTGTTCAATTTTTAGAATTTTAGAAATTTTTAATATAGATGTCTGACTATAAACTTCGTCAGTTGGTGTTCTAATAGGCAAATTAAACAAAACTTTAACTACTTTGTTTTGAAGAAATTCGGCATTCTTAAACAAAGTTTTTCCACAGGTTCCCCAAACAGGTATTAGATATCTAAAGATGGATAAGAAATAGGCATTATATATTTTGTGTAAAGAAGTTTTATTTAAATAATGACGACACCTAAATAATGGTCCTATCATGGGAACAATTTTGGTTTTTATATGTTCAAAATGCAAACTCCAGGTCAATTTATCGTCAACAAGTAGTCCTAGGTATCTAATACTGTCAACTCTGTCGATCTTTCCATTGCCAATTTGAATATTGATTGATTCAACTTTTCTGTTTTTTTTTGAGAAAAAAGTATGTATTTAGTTTTTTTTTAGATTAATTTGTAGTTTATTGTGAATTAACCAGGATTGATATTTTATGAGGTCATTATTTACAATAATTTCCAAACATCTTATATCAGAATGTACATAAACAAGGACAGTATCGTCGGCAAAAGTGAAATATCGAGCTAAAAGACCTGATTTTTGTAAACTGAGTACAAATATTGAGTAAAGTAATGGCCCCTAAACGGAGCCTTGTGGTACTCCACACTCTACGTATTCTGATTTGCTAAATACTCCCTCTAAGCATGTTTTTTGTTATCTTTTAAAAAGATAGGATTGTATTAATGTGTACATCTTTCCCCGTAAACCAATTTTTTCAATTTTTTTTTAAAGAGTTCTATGTTCAACTACATCAAAAACTTTTTGTAAATCAACGAAAACCGCCGCCACGTGACTTTTACTATCAAGAGCTTTTGAAGTAAAATCGACAGTAGCACCAAGGGTACTTCTGTTGTCTTGAAAACTGTATTGATAGGGGTCGAAACCGACTTCCTCTTTGAGAAAACTGTTTATTCTTTTTTTAATTAAAACCTCCAATGAACCGAACCTTATTGACTAATACATTGTTGAAAAGGGAATTTTGTTCTCCACAAAAAAACTGTTCTTTATAATTTTCGATAGAAAGGTTAGTTTTCGAGAAGATTGAATAAAACTGAAAAAAAAACAGGTTTTTGGGAGGGGGAATTTTCTCCGTCCCTGTCGATATTTCGAGTTGGCAACAGGGATATTCGGATTTAGCGGGGTCGAATTAGGGGAAAATTGTCTGTTGCCAAAATGTAATATAATTTGCTTCTAGACCGAAAACGGACAGCCTTTTCAATTTTTTTCCCTATTAGGGCTGTGATGTGAAAAATATGAACCTTAGGTATCTAGTTTTGATTCGTCCTGTATTATTTAATAGTAAAACACCGCAAAAACTCATTTGGCTCAGGTATAGTTTATTACGATACTTCATCAATTATTAATTTTTTAATTATCATTTCAGATTGCAATTAATTAACCATTATTATAAAACAAGAATAAAATGCTAATTGACGGCACGAGGTTACTAAAAGTTGATGGATACAATTAAACGGTTAATAAATTAATTTTTTAGATTGGTAAATGTTTTTTATAATCACCTATATTTGAGAAAATTATCCCAAAAAAACATCAATCAAAATACTATATACAGTGAAACCTCCTATAAGCAGACACTCACGGTTTCGTCAATTTTGTCCGCTTATTGGAGAGAACTGCGAAATTTTAATATATTTATTGACAATTTCCGCTGCTTGAGTTTTTCCGATATTATAGATGTTCCTTCTCCAAAACGTTAACAAGTTCCATTTTTTCACGTAAACTAAGAAGTTTTTTACTAGGCGCCATTGCACAGAGATCTATTTTAACCCAACTGAACAATAAAAATAAAACACAGCTGTCCCGCAGAGTGCGCTGTTGCCAACATACTACAACATATTTATGCCCATGTCGTGCAGCGCTGCGTCCCGTTGTCAGAGGTTCGCGTCCGTTTAAGGGACGTTTTAGAATTATTTAACCAAAAAAAAATTCTCCGCGTCCGGTTATTAGAGTGTCCGGTTATAGGAGTGAATTTTACATGTAAAGAAATAGGGAAAAGCTTGGTTCCAACAAATTAATAAAGGGAGTGTCCGCTTAATAGAGGTGTCCGCAAGAAGAGGTTTCACTTTAAATATACAGTATATCGGCCAAAAGTAGAGGAGTTTCCCAAAATATAAGTCTATAATAGCCCATCGCACCGACTCTTTTTTTCGTTACTTAGCCTTAAGTGTTCCTTATTACGTCATATTATGATTATATTAAGAAACGCTTTAAGCTAAGTAACGAAAAAAAAGTCGGTGAGATGGACCCTAAGGCACTTTTTTTTTCTCATTTTGGCTCTCACAGATTATTTAAGCTTTTTAAATGTTACTATAAATAACACGAATCATTTTAGGTCTAAAACCACGCCATTTTTCTATATACGCCATTGGCGTATATAGAAAAATGTTTCGGGGGGGGGGGGGTTCGGTTCGGTTCGGTATGTGGAAAATATTTATAAAAACCTTAGCTTCGGAGGGGGCTTGGGTCCCCAGGCCCTTATATACGCCACTGGTCCCGGCGTTCCTGGATTTCTAAACATATAGGTTTTGATATATTTTATTCATAGAAAAGAAAATAAAAAATAACATCACTCATCATCACATGAAATCTGTCCCAGGCGGTAACAGCCAACTTTTCCGCAAAGAAAATTCATTCCACGTGGCAACTTTGGCTTGGTCGGAAAATGCTGACATGTAAAGAAATTGTCCGATCTGTAACAGGATTCGTCCCGTTCGGTTACGCTATTAGCTCACACATATACTATAGTAGTGTGAGATATGGTGATTCTAATTTTTTCGAGAAAAAAAAAGATGCTCCGATTTCAAAAATTTTTATATATCTTTGCGTTTCAGATGATTTTGAAACTTTTTTGTTGCGCCGTCTGTCTGTCTGTCTGTATGTCTGTCTGTCTGTCTGTCTGTCTGTCTGTCTGTAACGACCAACGCGCATAACTCAAAAACCGCTTTCCCGATTTCAATGAAATTTGGTACCTAGGCTGGGTCTTGGGTCGAGATGGTCCCATTTAAAAATGAACAAAATCCACCGAACACAAGCCAAATAAAAGGGTGGGGGTATATTTTAAAAATTAGAGTTTATGTGAAAATATGGCGTGCGTGATATCAAACGAAAGTTAATTGAGTCTGGAGTTAAACAAAATACATTTTAGTTTTTTTTTAAAGGGTGGGGGTAGATTTCAAAAATTAGAGTTTACGTGAAAATATGGCATGTGTGATATCAAACGAAAGGTAATTGAATCCGGAGTTCAACAAAATACATTTTAGTTCCTGTTTTTTTAAGGGTGGGGGTAGATTTCAAAAATTTGAGTTTAAGTCAAAACATGGCTTGTGTGGTATCAAACAAAAGGTAATTTAGTCTGGAGTTGAATAAGATATATTTCAGTTTTTAGTTATATTAGCTCACACGTACACTATAACTATAGTACCTAGTGTGAGCTTAGGGGCCCATATATTGGCAGAGTATTTTTCGATGTTACAGAAAAATTAGTTGCATTTATTATCTGCCTTGATAGTTTTAACCATTATGTATGTTTGTAATTTTGTTTTGTGCCATAAATTATGCGCTTTTTAATGTTTGTCCCTTTTGTAACGTTCATGTGCCTTCTGTAACACCTAAAATATCCGATATTTTTGTCAAATTTGCAAGTCCAGTGCTATTTTAAACCAATTCTTTTAATTGTAATTTGTCCGTTAGATACAACTTAAGTCAAAGAAAAAGTTATTTTTCAGATAATTTGTATTTTAATCATTTGTGAGGAAAAAAACTAGAAAATCCTAATCATAATCTCTAAAAATTAGTATTTAAGAAATATTTTTTTAGTTCCATGGTGCCGGGGAAAAAGGAGAACTCGATTATTAAGAATGTTCAGAAAAAAACTTAAAGTTTGCTTACAAACTACAAATAAATCAGGTTTAATACTGATACTGATGATACTCAAGTATTCAGAATAAAATACAAAGACCATCTGACTTATATTGTTTGGCCCATAGCAAGGTTTTGATAGATACATCCAAAATCAAGACAGGTATCTCGTTTTGAACAAAAATGGACTTATCTCCTTTTTCTTCGGCACCACGGAGTTATTGAAATAAAATTACTGCGGTGTGTGTTTTTTTACACAATTTCTCACTAGCTGTCTTTCAGGCATATTTTAATACATTTAATAGATTTTGGGTAAGTAATATGGCAAAAATTACCGTGTTGCAGAAGGGACAAAAAGCTACCATTCAAACAAAAACTCCTTATAAAAAACGCAAATCACTATATGAATAATAATAGTATTAAATGATTGTTTAATTTGAATTTCTGTCGAAAATATAACTTGTATATTAGAAAGGTTAAAAACGAAATATTACGAGTTAACCTCGATTTTTAAAATTAAAGCTAAAGGTAACGAATAAAAATGTATTAATAAAAACCAGTGTATAGTTTTTGCAAAGTCAGTTGAATAAAGATAAAATCCGACCATCGGCATATCCTTTATAGAAAGTGACATGGGCGGCGGTAGATATACTCATTTAATTTAATTTAATTATGGCGTAAACTAAAGAAATAAAAATAGATAATAAAACATTCTATTCCTACACCTACAGGAACGACACTGATTTATTTTCTAACTCTGCATACTGCCGACTAAAGGGGTCCCGAAAAGCACACTCGAAAGCAATTAAAAGCGCATCTCAAAAAAATCTGCCAATCAAGTGCCGTCTATCCAACTGTGCTCGGTCGGTCCGAAAACAAATACTTTGTGATCGGACCGCAAAGAGTCGCGCCTCTTCTCTGTCGGTAGGGTTGAAATTATACCAGGAAGATTTTATATGAATTTGGATAACTTTTGAAGGGCAGAATGAAGCAAAATTTCATGAAATCGATAGAACCCCGTATTAGGAGTTATTCAAGTGACTTTGCAAAAACTATACCTTCTTTTCTATAATAAACAATTAAATTGAAAAAAAAATCATTACACAGATATAAAGAATAGAGTAATACTCTACTCAAATCCAATCACCAATCAAAAATATTTATTTGTTTAAGGTTAATCAAGATCAAAAATACATCAAACATATATTTTTGAATTCTATAAATAGGCTTTAGCAATTAGAAATAAACGTCTAAGTCCCTTTAGTATCTGATTTCTACAAAACTTAAAACAAAAAGGTCTATATTATAATCCTCAATTTTTTTGTCGATGTTTTTAGACTGAACATCCTTATTAATTGTACCGATAGCAGCCTATTAATTTTCAAGATCATAATGTTTCATAATAAATTAATATTATAAATCCGAATTCTGCAAGGTTCAAATTAAAATATTGATGGTGTTAAACTTTGAATTGTTATGCTTTTGCGAAAAAACATGTTGAAAGTCGTTTGTCTATGCGTTTTGTGTTTTTGTCAAAGAAATTCACCTTTAGTTGAATGTTTTTGGCTTTTGTTCATACTGGGACTTTCCATCCAATCAGCATCAATCGCCCAGTTTCGCAAAGTGAGAGCAAGGGTAAAGCATTTTAAACAATCACAAACAACCAAGTACCTAGCCAGGAATCGAACCCTGGCCGCCGGTGTGTGAAGAAAATGTTGCTACCACTACACTACGGATGACGACAAAAAGTCGTTTGTCTATGTATTATAAGCAAAGAAATTCAATAGTTGAATGTTTTTGTTTATAAGTGAATATTGATGGTTTTTCAAGGTCAGGGCGGGATATGGCCTTGAAAATATTGTTTTGAAAATTCCCACCCTTAAAAATTATAAAATGAAACCAATATTAAATAAGTATAAGCAGTAGCGTGTCAAATTTTTTGGGGACCCCCCCGCGAACTTTTTTTTGAGGTCACTATTATATTTTGTTTGGGCGTTCACATTTTTTATGTTCGAAAGAAATGGTGACAAATTAAATATGGATTTGAAATATTTAAATGTGCATATTTGTATTTTTGAAGTTTGTTTGATATACATAGGTAGGTATTACTTTTTCTTACACCCAGTTCCCACCTACGAATTTCTCGTGGGTGCCCGCGCGTCATATGATCTCAATATGAAATGTTATGCAGTCATGTGACGCGTGCGCGTGCACGCACGAGAAAGTCGTAGGTGGGAACCGGGTTTTAGAGTATATTGGGGGCCGGTGGCTCCCAATTTATAGGCCCCCCCCCGCGTGGCGGGGTCTGCGGGGCCGTTTGACAGTATAAGTACAAAACATTTTTTTAAAAAACCTTTCGCACCCTCAGAACGAAACTGACACAACTCAAAAAATTTAATTTTAGGTAAACAAAAAATGATGCTTATTTTTAATTCTTATTATATAAATTTCTTGATTCGAACATCAAATTTATGTAGGCATTATAACTAGGTAGGATAATTGATAGAGTGCGTCTAATTTCTTCCTTTTATCACTAAAAGTAAAAATTTCTAAATGTCGAGTTGTGTCATTTTCTTTCTGAGGGTGCGATTTGTCTCTTTTTTCTCTTCTTTTTCTGGAAAAATTAGCTTTTTTGCAATTTTTTACTCCAAAAACAATTATTGAACTACGTCTTTACCTACCTTTCGATTCCCTTCAGAAGACCTCTGTACTTCCTCGACATCAAGGCACCTCCTCCCCAGGCCGCATCGACGTGGAGCCACAAACCATACTTCTGACAGACCTCAGCTATAGCCTCGAGAGGATCAAAGGCGCCGATCACGGTAGTTCCACTGGTGGCGCTTACCATGAAGGGTTTGGCGCCTTCTTTGAGGGACGCTTCGATCTGAGTAATAAAATATTCATAAATGGGAAAATCTATAACAGTGACATATCGTCGGCGAAACCCGAAAAATGTGTAGCTCCACATTGGGACGAATTTTAGATTATAGTGTCATCTAAGTATTAACTAAAAACGAAAGCTATTACTATAGAAATTTATGTATTTCCTAGGAAAAGGATATTTTTAAAATTAATAAAATAGAAAACTAAACTCCAGGCAGCTGTTATCCAATTTTTAAAAAATGTTTTTGGTCTCTCCAGTAAATTTTGTAGATATAGTTATGTGAGCACCTCTCTGCTTGCTGCTTGTTCTTGCTCTCTGTTCAAACCTGTTTGATAGTTATACTCCAAGATGTGCCAATTTGCGAGACTTGCTCTCGAGATCAGTACTTAAGAGTATTTCTTGCAAATGGACACCCACCCTTAGTTACAAACAGTGAGAGAAGAGCACCACTATTTTCTTGTCTGATTTAAAGCCGCTCAGAAAGAGGGTTCTTCTTTGCATTTTTATTAAATAACTTGTGTACCTGTTTAATCAGATGGTCAATCTTCATCTTTCCTTTGTCATCAGTATCAATCAAGTAAACGTTGTCGGTTCCTAGTCCCATGAAAGCGGCCATTTTTTTGATGGAGTAGTGAGCATCCTCTGAGGTAAAGAGAACCAATCTTGGAAGGGAATGAAGACCTTTTTGCTAAAAACAATATAAAATAAATGATTATGACACTTTCCAATAATAGCTAAATTTTTTGTCATCAAATTTACAATTACAAATCTTAAAGAAAAATATAAAAGTACCAAAAATGTTATAATAATAATACCGACTGGCGATCTATTCAGAAGTTTTTCCAGGTGGATAGTTTTTGTTGATAAAATGATATTTGGATGTCAAATTTTCTTATTGAGTCTTTCTTTCACTTCATTTAAATACCCCGAAATTTTAACATAAATTCCCAACTCGAGAAAATTTCGCAAAAAAATCGGCTCAGCGGTTAAGTGTTATCGTCGTTGGAACAGACAGATTAACAAACACACAGGCCCACATAGTTTATCATAAAGGACAAATAAAAATTCGTCTAAGATCATAAAGGAAAATGAAATAACAGTCCTATATTAAAAACGGAAGTATTAATAACTGGACATTATCAAAAACGTCATTCTTCAAAAAAAGATAGGACCAAAATCGAAGTTCTGTATAATGTCTTTTATCAAAACCGGACAAAATCAAAAAGGACAAAATCATAAAAAGGGGTCGGGCCTAGCTTGTAACGTTCTCTCTGCAACTGAAGCTTCCTTTACGGTAATTTCTTTACTGCCATGCCTATGCACGAAAATGCCGTGTCTACATATGGATTGCTAAAGCACATACGGCATTATAATTAAGCAAGGCCCATTCTTAAAACAGGTCAGGTGTTGGACCCTAGGTTAGGACTCATTTGCAATTAATGATCAAGAGGTTCGGTTCGGTTCGGTTCACATCGATTTCGACCTCTCAAAAGAAGGACAGGGGGTAATTAATGGGAAAAAGCAGACATTTTAATTTTATTAAAATTTTTGGGTTCAAGATCAACAATATTATTTCTTCCCGATTTAAATTTGCCGCCAAACTTTCATGATACCGATTTGTATAAGAGGAAGAGAGACGGAACCAGAATACATGAAAAAAAAGTAGTCCCTTTTTGATTTTGTCCGGTTTTGATAAAATACCTTATACTAAACTTTGATTTTGCCTTTGTCTTGTTTTGATGAATGACGTTTCTGTATTTGCCATTGGACAGTTATACCATTCTTCTTTAGACATTGGATATTATTTTTGGGCGTCCATCGATAAAATAAAACTTTTTTGATAATTGAAAAAATGCCGAACCACCAAATTTTGAGATAATATCTGTCTGTCTTTCGGTCGGTCTCTCGGTCTGTCTGGTACACGATAACTTAAAAACCGATAAACGATTTTAACCAAATTTGGTACAACATTTTTGCGGTACCTGCAAATATGGCCATTAATTTTTGGTGTAGGTGAGGCGGCAACGGTGTAGTTGGAGGGTTCAAATATTTTAAAAAATCATAATTCGAAAACCACAGCAGCTAGCAAAAAAGAGCAGCAAATTTACATTGAGTATTACATTTTTAAATTTTGTGTCAAATTTACAGGCCAATGCCGAATCAACAAACACATGAACAGACTCGTAGTAAGTAACACACCAGCCTGTAGGTTCTGTGGTGTTGAGGAAAAAACGCCACTTCATCTAATCTGCCACTACGTAGCAAGACAGAGAACTGAGCGAAAATATTCGGACCTGGACAGATAGAGCCTCAGGATCTTGAGGAAATATCACCAAACAAACTGATCTGCTTCATAAAGGAGATAGGTATTGGTGATATTTAAGTTGGGATGAGCCACAGTAGACTACTTGAGTCGCAGTGGAGAGGCGATATTCGCACCACTCATAATCAAACCTAACCTACATTTTAAAAAAAAATTGATATAGCGTCAAAATTCGCTAGTTTCAAGAAAAATAAAGCTCACCACCTAAAACGACTAGGTTTTATGGGTGGCTGTACCTGCCTACAGGCGCCATTTTTTTTACTAAATTAGGTCATACACAACCTTCTAATATAGTTAACAGTCAAAGAATAAATTAAAGAGTTCAAGATCATGGGCCCCAACAATGTTATAATTCATTTAATAATAATAATTTGTTTTAAATTTAATCACACACCCCATTGAGATAGAGAATAAAATTTAAATTAAATAATGTAATTGCCAAATCAAATTATAAAAAATTAAATTGCTTAAAAGCGTATTGCGGAAGTCACTTGCGCTTTTGATTTTTGACTTCCTTTACCAGTTCTTTTTCCTGAACTCAATTTAAAAAAAATGTTCAAACAATTAAACAATAATTTTTAATACTGTTATTATCCTTGTTGTTAAAAAAATGGCAATTATAGTTTTTATGGTAGATTTCTTTAATTGTTTTAAGAGAAATGAAAGTAGATTTTAATAAAATAAAATAATAGTAATTTTATTGTATTTTATTTTTTGATTCTCAGATCAGTACATTTTAACACATGAGTGCGTATAATTATTTAACAGGGTTTTTTTAAGATAATTATTTTCTTAAGACCCATTTTTTAAGCAATTTCTATAAGAAATAGTAGATACACTACACCAATAATTTGAAATTTTATTAAAGGTGGTTTTTTCATTTGCAATAAAATATAAAAGCAATTAATAATTGCAATTTTTTTTATCCAAGGACCAAGTGAGCACAAAGTATAGCTGTATACTTTGTGCAAGTAATACAGAAGAGTCTAAACTTAAAAGATCTACCGAACCAATAGCAATATTATTGATCATCGAATATTTAAACAGCCTACTCTCACTTAATGACTGAGGGTGTTCACAGGCTCAAACGTTTGATTATACGCACCGAATCGCTCGGCAGCTCTTCGTCTTTCCTTAAATGGCTTGCATGCTCGTCAATACTAACTACTTCTACTATGTCAGTTTAGAAAGTTTTTCTACGTTGTCCAACGCCTATTCTCCACGCACCTCCTTCGATCCTGATAATCATCTTCTGTCAGGTTTATTTGACTTATTGATCTTTGGATTGACTGTTGCCATTCCAGCTTATAGAACGCCCTCTTTCTCTGCGCCCTATTGGTTGCCATTCTAGGACCTGCTTTGGTAATCTTTCGTCGTTCATCCGTTGTACATAGCCGTACCATATCAGTTGTCTTTTAGTGATGTCATCCGTTATGTTTCCCTCGATTTTTATTTATGATCTCATTTCTTACATGATCTGGTATAGATATTCTCATTGATCTTCTGATTGCATCCATTTCGACACTTTCCATTTTGGTTTTGTATTTTTCTGTTACGCGACAAGTCTCTATTCCATACAACAGCGTGCTTTTCACCATTGTTTCATTTATGTTAAATTTTACCTTCTTTATTATCTCTCTGCTTCATAAAATACGGTTAAGATATCTAGTAACCTTTTTTGCTTTTACTATTATTTTCTCCAGTTCTTTACAGTGTGTTCCTATCTTATCAAATGTGACACCCAAGTATACATACTCATTGCATGAAGACATTCTTTGTCCATTGTCTAATTTTAACTCACTTAATTCGTTTCCAATATAGAAGTACTTCACATCTTCTTTATCATTAGCTACAATTACTTTGTCATCAGCAAACTGTAGTATGTATAATATGGCAAATCCGTCATTAAGTTGTATTCCCATGTCGTGTACTTTACGTTTCCAGTTTTTTAGAGCTACAGCGATATATATTTTAAAAAGAGAGATACCAAAACCCTACCTTAAGCCTTTCGTTACCAGGAATTCTTTTGAAAGTCGATTTCCAATTTTAATTTTAGGTTTTGACCCTTTTTATAGTTCTTTTGTCGCTTTTATGTATGCATGACTGATATAAGTTCGCTCTAACACTGACTTTTCTACTGGAAACTTATGCTTTTTCTAGGTCCACAAAAGTAACATAAGTCCCTATATTTCTGAGACTTCTTTTCTCAATTACTTTTTTAAGACAAAAACATTATCACTACAGGATCTCTGCCTGCACGAAAGCGCAAAGTGGGTTTCGTGCAGGTTTCGTCAATGCAACCCATTCAAGTCAAATCAAACGTTCGAGCCTGGGAACACCCTCGGTCAGTGCTTCTGCTAATTACCTTATTCATATGTCTAAACTATGGAAAATTCCAGAAGTTATCATAATTCCAAAATCAAGAAAGCTAGTCCATGACGTGCCATCTTATAGGCCAATTATTTTGAATGTCTATGGAATAGTATTGGTTAAAAGAATAAAACCAAACATCAAAAGACAAAAATAAGCATTCCACGATAGACCAAGTACACATAATTACTAACTTAATGAAAAAAGCACATAATGATGGAAAAGTTTGTTAGAACGAACTATGGCATAAAAGTCTTAAACTGAAACTATTTCTGCCAGAACAATATTCTCACAGACATAGACACTAAAATAGGAAGATTTATACTGAAATTTAAGAAAAATTAAAGCAGGGTAGCATAGTAGGGCCTTATTTATATTTATTTATTATTCACTTGCAATATCCCAAAGCCAGAAACTTGTCGCTTAGCATCATTTGCCGATGATACTGGTTTATTGACAGTAAAAAAATGTATTAAACGACCAATGAAAAAACTTTTGGATGCAATGCTTATTGACGGCAAAAACATGTATTGACCGATCAATAAAAAACTTCAGGATACAGTCACCCAAGTTCACAATTGGACCACAAAATTGCGGATAAATATATTTATGAAATTAGACCAATTCATGTTGATTTTATAGACAAAATATGAATCACATACAAATTAAAAATAACAAGAGTATGACACCTAATAATGTCAAATTGCGTTAGAAAGCACATTTCTAAGATCTTCAGTATAGAAATATGATTTGGGTAATTAGAACGTGGTTTAAATTACCCATTCATAAAAAGTTATAGACAAATACTGAAACCAGTATTTAACTATGAGGTTGTAGTGAGAGTATGCCTGTAGACCTTCATCGGGACTCAAAAATCGAAACTATAAAAAAGAAGTACAAAAAAGACTCCATCGGCAGGTGAACGTGGAAGCAATCTAGACAATACTATGCTAGTTCGAAGACAAAAAGTGAAGCAATTTGGGCCAGCAAACCAATTACAATAAATAAAACAGATTAATGTTACAAAAACACCAAATTTTAATTTACAGTTGAAACAAAGTGGGGAGAACTGTTGAGTGAAATCTAACTTTTCCCTAAATTCAGTGAAAATGAAATTACTTATGGACCAGATTGTAATACAATAAACACATCCGTATGTTTTTTTCAGCTAAGCCAATAAAAATCCATATTTTTCCACTTGCTCGCTGCAAATGCAAACCAGTTATTCATTCACCGAAAGACCATTCTATAAAGCTATGGAACCTCAGAAAAGCTTAGTACTCCGAATGATTCAATAGAATGATTGAAGGAAGAACATTAAGCCAGGCATTGCACTTAGAAGATTGGAGAGCCAAAGACGCTCTTTGTTCCTATTGGCTCATAGGCAGTCCTTTAAAAGAGGTCTTGCATAGAAATAAATTAAATTCTGTTTTGTGTATGGTAATTTTTTTAAATAAATATGATAGATCTCTTTTAATCGTACTAGAAACATCTGGACCTTACTTACCTTAATTTCAGGAAACATATAAAATCGGGCCAGATTAATAGCGAGGGCGTTGGACATAGAGCCTCCGGGATTGAATATACCATCGCCTTTGCCATCTTTCCAACCGACAATGGAACGCATCTCCCTGAGGACTGTCTCTTCCATGAGAATCAGGAGAGGGGAGACCTCGTAGGTGTAGATGCTAGGATTAAGGGCGTCCGTGAGCCATTGACCAATCAGACCTAAGTACAGAGGAATGATCACACTTATCCATAATAGAAAACTTCTTTCTACCAAATAAAATTTCAATACGTAATTTTGAATTCAAAATATCTTCGTTATTTTTAGCTTTAGGAAAAAAAATCAAAAGACAATTTTTGTTTAGACCTAAAAGACCTATCAGAACAAATTATAAAATACCGGGTGTTTAATTAATTTTTTTAATGTTTTTTGAAAAAACTCTAAAAAGCGATGCTCTATTATTTTTTTTGATTTGTGTATCTTAAAGAGCATCAAAAATGCTACTTGTTCGTAGCCAATTTAAACTTTAATAATAAAAAAGTTACCAATGGTGGACACTTAACTTGGAACACCCTGTATAGAGATCACTGAGTGACCCAGCCAAATTGTTTAAGTAGCTTCGAGGATTTGTTCCTGAGAAACTAATAGCCCGAATTTGACAAAGCTTTTTTTTGTTGATTGGGTTGATTTAAGATTGATGAATTTTTCATCTCCCCTTGGTTAATCGTAATCTATTAAAGTATACGATTAAGCAGATTAACTTGATTGAAGGGAAGGAATTGGAAAAGTTTGCCGATACCATTTTCCAGGTGTGAGTCATTTTATTACTAGGCGGGAAAACAATTAACTCTGTCTTAAAGAGTTTGAAGATTCTACGTTATGTTGACTTCATTGCGTTGATAACAAAAGAAGATGTTAAATACTTCGAGAAAAAAATTGTCACGGATCTCGACAATTATTATTTAGAAGCTTACCGTAAGGGTCCAATGAAGAAAAAAGCTGGTTAACAAAATAAGGATGCCCAACCTTGACTGAATGCTTCACGACATCTTTGACAATCTTAGTCAGCTCCTGGTGGTTTAGGGCGTCGTGGTTTAGCTCGAAATTGAAAAGTTCCTGCAGTTTTTCTGGGTTTTTGTATTCGAGAACTTTGTTTCTGCGGCTGGTACCTTGACAAAAGATAAAATAATTATGGTTATAGAAATTTCAGCGGTAAAGCAAATTCAATCATTTCAAAGGCTTGTGATTTTTTTCTTTCGGCAATAAGTTTTTCGACTTGAAAATCTATCAAACGTTTTGGTTTTTTTCGAAATCAGTTTTTCGTCTTCCATGGCTATAATTTAAGATTTTTTTTTACTTAACTGTAGTGTAGGTGTGGAGTTTTGAAGATATGGATTTTCGAATTTTAAAGATGTTTTCAAAAAATAAAAGTTTTATATTTATGGTCAGACGTATATAGGGTGACGACTTTAAATGAAACGCCGCTTCTTGCAGGTTAATATTTGTTTTAAAAAAACAAAAACCAAACACACTAACTGACGTTTAACTACTTTCTACCAGAAATAAAAAAATTCTGACAGGGGTCTACTCATATACAACTTTTTATTTCAAAGGGGATGATAAAAAATTAAAATTTTTACTTTTTTAATTTTAGTTTTTTGAAAAAGCACAAAAAATATAGTAACAATTTTTTAAAGTAATAGTTGCCTTTGAATGAGGTATTTTACAAGTGGGGTCAACAACTTTCCGATCGGCCGATAAAAAAATGTTTGCTTCTGGAAGAAAGAAGTGTTTTTCTTTTTTTCTAATAAACTAAATATTTACCCGGTTTTGGACAGGTCTAAACCTTTTTTGTTGCGCGGTTCATAATCCCAAAAATATAATAAATATATATATATATATATATATATATATATATATATATATATATATATATATATATATATATATCATAATCCCAAAAATATTTTACTAATGAACCGAACCGAACCGATTTTGATTAAAATTTTCTATTTGAAATTAGGAAAACCATTTTAAACCAAATCAAAAAAATAGTGAACCTTCTGTCTGTATACATACATATTTAAAAAACTCCCTTTCTGATATTTTTAAAAATGTTAAATTGATTGATTGAAAATACACGGGCAGTTTAAAAAGTCCCTGACTGTACCTGTGATCAGTTTAGACTCTAGTTTGTTGCAAAAATTAATATTTTCGTTAGTCAGTGTTGGTTACAATGAAAGGGGGGAATTCGTCAAAATAGATTTTTATATAAAATATGTATACTGATTATCAAAAAAATTTGTACACTTACAATATAAAAACCCATGTTAGGTGTACAATTTTTTTTGAAAAATGTGGTATCAAAAGGATGTTAAGCCGAAATTTTAAAAATTACAGTGTAGTCTTGTTTAGTCAGTATATCTGGGGGAAAGGAATATTCAAAATATATTTTATACGAATTATGGCGTGTTTAATTACATGCCATTAAATAAACGGTAAACCAATTTGGGCTTTTAAAAACTACAAAAAAAAATCTTTCAAATTTATGAATAATGAAAATCTCTACTAAAATGGTATGAATCATGACTAAATAAATCAAAATTTCTAAATGAAATTCTTCTTTTTTTTATAGGCAAATATACAAAAAATTTCTTCAACATTAATTTCTACAAAAAAGTTGTTGAGTTTATAATTTTAAATAATTATAAATAAAAACTTACCTTCAAAAACGGCATCCTTTAACAAAATATCCACACACTCACGGAAAAACACTTCGTGCTCCCTTCTATTTGGAGCGCTCTCAAAACTCACCCCTTTCGCACCCTTCGAAATTGAAAAATTTTGAAAATTTTCACAGTTGACCAAATTTAAAGAATTTTTTAATTTATAATTTGAAATTGAGTTTTCTTCGTCCGAAGAAACCAAGTTGTCACTACTGTATGCCCCGCCTTCGTCCAGAGTAATTTCGAATTGACCGTTTTCTGGCATTTTTAATTTTTTCGAATTTTGTTTACGAGGCCAAAAAAAAGGAACAACCGAAAAACTGTTGTTCTTTTTTTGGTGATTCCTCGACTTGCTCACGACTGAATCACCAAATGAAAAGTAAGGAAGGAGTAGAATGGGTATCGTTCATATAAAATAAACTCGAGGTCACGTGGTTTGCAGATTTGTATTGTTTTGTTGGCGGGTTTTTTAACTAATCCCCTTGCAATCTGTGTAGTAGATTATTTAATTAATAACAATTGTTTAGAATGAACTGTATGGGTTTCTAGCAAAGAAATTTAAGTAAACTATTTCTAGGTATTGAAATATTTTGTGAATTCCAACTTTCTGTTTAGAAAAGTTTTAAGAAATTACGGGTTATTATAAATCGAAGTCACGTTAATTACTAGGTGAGTGTTGGGAAATCCAGGCCTGCTAAGAAAAATGCTTGATTCATTTTTCGGAAAGTTGCAGAGTCATTAGAATGAAAAAGTTAAATTGAAACGAAAAATCCTGTTTTTAGAAACAAAATAATAATCCAACTGATGATTCATCTGTCTCTGATAATACCTAGTTTTTTTATACTATGCATACAATTTAACATGTCCTCAAACTGGCACTTTTTATGGATTTTTTATTAAGATTTTTTTGGGTTTTTTGAAAATATATATAGATAAATATATCAGAAACTAAAGCTCTTACGGAGTTTTTGGTTTTAACGCAAATTATTGGACAAAGTGTAGTCTACTATATTCTGAAAACTGAATATTGATACAATGCCCCGTTCAAAAAACTGTTATTAGCATTAATGGATTTTGACCAAAATCTAATCAGTTCCTTGGAGTGTCAAACACTATTTTACCTGAAAATTTTTCTGAAAATCGGTGGTTCAGCTGTTTAGAAGCTATCGTGTTACTGGCAGAAATAATACACACACAGACAGACATCACGACAATATTGCTAAGATAAGTCAAAATACACCCAAATATTACATTTTTGGCGTTATCTGAAAAAAAAAATTCGCCGAAAATATTACTAAAAATTTGCCATTGCTACGCGGGCTAGGAAGTTAAAAATTAATAAAAAGCAATTTACACCAAAATTAAATTATTTAAATTGAAAAGTTATGGATTCCTTCCTAAATGTAGGCCATTCAAAATACCCTTGTGTATGAAGCGGTTGTAATAGCTGAAGACGTCTCGGAAATTGATCTATTTATTTTAGCCTTCTTCGATCCATTTTTGGACTGGCCTCTCCCAATATTTTCTCTCTCTATCTCCTTTTCTGTCGCCTTAACATCTAACATTTGTCTTTACATTGACCTTTGGGTTTTTGTTACCTTATCCATGTTTGATTTTGTAAGTGTCCAGGTTTGCGATCCATAGGTAAGTACAGCAAGTATAACACCAGGTCAATAAACACCGACGAAAAAATTGATGAACTGGAGGAAGAACTGACAAGGTTAAAATGGAACATTGTAGGCCTGTCAGAAACCCAACGAAAATCAGAAAATAGGATAAAACTGAACTCCGGTCATCTACTATATCATAAAGGTAATGAAGATAATAGCAACTTCGGAGTAGGATTCATAATCAATAAAGCAATAAGTAAGCACATTCATCCTATTAAAGGAATCTCAGATCGCGTTGCCTATCTTACACTCAAAATGCTGCCCAGGCTACTCATCTCTTGATTTTAACTGTTTGGTTTTATTTTTTTAGTTTAATAATTTGTCCTATTTCCTCGACTTCTGTTTTTTCTTAGTTTATTCTGATCGTGATATCTTCATCTATGTTTGTTATGATTTTAGTTTTTTTTAGTGTAGTTCATACTCAAGCCTATATTTTTAGCTGCTGTATCCAGTTCTTTCAACGTTTTAATCAGTTTTTATCTGTTATTAAGGCGATTGCATGAGCATAACTTAGGTGGTTCAAGTATTTTCCGCTTACTTTGATGCCTATTTCATCCCAATCTAAGTTTTTAAAAATAACCTATAGGGCCTGGTTTAATAATTTAGGCGATATTGCGTCACCCTGTCTGACATATCTTCTTATGCGGAGTGGCTTGGTTTCTTCGTGGATTTTGATTTATGGTGATGCTTCACATATTATATTGGCTATTAAGTCTGTATATCTGTGATCTATTCGGCTATTAATTAAAGATGCTTTTACTGCCCAGTGCTCAATGCTATCGAAAACTGTTTTAAAGTCTATAAACGCAATATACCTAGTGGAATGTTTTATTCGTTGGCTCGTTCTATTAGGATTTTCATGGTTAATAGGTCAACTGTACGAAACTTTTTCTGAAACCTGCTTGTTTTTTTTATTGGTATCTGTCAAATTTTATTGCTAGTCTATCTGTTAATATTTTCGTGAAACGCTTAAAAATTTCATTTTTAGCTCTGCTCTATCGCCTTACTTGTGTTGAATAACGGTTATGCATTCTTTTTAGTTGTTTAGTATTATTTTTTTTATTAGTATTTTATCCAGGAGCATATAAAGGGTATTAACTACAGCTTTACCACCGTACTTGAGCATTTCTGCCGTTACTCAGTCTTTTCCAGGTGATTTGTTATTTTTTTCATTTTCTTTAATGCTCTCTTTATTTCCGCTTTGCTTATTTCAGGTTGTAGCTCTGAGTTTATGTTATTTATTTTAGTTTGGAGTTTCTTTATGGTTTCTCGCGATGGTTCCCGTTTTGTTTGGTATAATTCTGTATAGAATAATAGTTGTGTGATATTTTTAATATCTTGTCTAACGTTAATTTCTATGTTGTTCATATCCTTTATTTTAACTATATGTATCTACCCAGAGTCGGTCTAAGACATTATTTATTTATGTTGTTTTCTACAACTCCCTCAACTTTTATCTCTTGACTCTTTCTTTTATTTTCTATTATCATATTTCTTATAGTTTTATTTATTTCTTTGTATTATTTCAATGTTCTTTTTCCTTCTTTTTCCAGGTTCCGCCTTTTTTCAATCAGTTTCTTTATTTCTTCTGATATACAATTTTCACTCTTTTTATCTTATTGTGCCATATCTTTTTGTCCTATCCTATATCCTACTTTCGTCATAACTCTTGTCAGCGTATCATTTATTCATTTTTACAGCTTTATTTTGTGTAAGTTTATTCATGTCAAGTTGTTTATTTTTATGATAATTTTTTTTTTCAAAATTGCTATAAATGCAGATTTTTGTTCTGACCATCCTTTGATCACTGCTTGTAAAACTGTTTAAGACTGTTACATCCCTCACGATGTGTTTCTCAGAAGTCAATATGCTTTTATCTATCTCGGTTAAAAATAACTAAAACCCCAAAAAATCATCGAATTTGGTGCACCCTGTACATAAGTTTTTAGGAAACCACTGTATCAGTATTTTAGTAAATACAACGAGAGTCATATTGTTCGCATTACTGGCATTGCGTATATTTCATAATTGTCGTTACCTGAATATCCCATTGCTGTCATAGTTTTCCACTATATTATCCTGCAAAATTTATGTTGCTTTGGGTGTAAAACCAACAAAAGGCAACTTTACAGCCCTCTGATGGTGAATGCATAACACACAGCTCCATTGGACCACTCTTTGTGTTTCATGAAACTTCGGGCTCAATGAAAAGTTGGACAAGTTTTTAAATGGATGTTTAAATAGTAAGAAAGAGGAATTTCCGTGAAAACATTAAACTTCAGGATTTTTATCCCTATCCTCTCCTATCTTATCATATCCTGTTCTAGCCTACCATATCCAGAAAATTATTCTATCTATATATTTAGCCTTCTTCGATCCATCTTTGGAGATAGTCCTCCCCCTATATCTTCCACTCTTCTCTGTCTGTCGACGTGTTCATCCATATAGTTCCCGCATGTTTCGTCGAATCCTTCGCCCATCTCAATTGAGGTCTTCCTCTACTTCTTTTATTATCCCAAGGTCTCCAGTTTACAATACATTTGTGCCATCGATAGTCTTTCTATCTGATATTATTACCAGCAAATTTTCATTTTTATTTTGCGACTTCTTCTTCGTCGTCCCTTACTTTTGTTTTATTTCTTATCCATTCGTTTCTTTTTCTATCTGTTAGCTTTTGTTACCTTATCCATGTTTGATTTTGTAACTGTCCATGTCTGGGATCCATAGGTGAAAACAGGAAGGATAAATTGGTTATATATTTTCTTTTTAAGGTACTAAGGATATTTTTTAATATGTAGCTTAATTTACCGAATGCTGCCTAGGACAATCTTACTCGTCTCTTGATTTCAGCTGTTTCGTTTTCATTTTTTAGTTTAATAATTTGTTCCAGATATATATATATATATATATATATATATATATATATATATATATATATATATATATATTCCTCTACTTTTTTCTATTTTTTCTTGGCTTGTTTGTTATGATTTTAAGTTAGAGTTGATTATACTAAAGCCTATATTTTTAGCTGCTGTCTCCAGTTCTTCCATCATTTTTATTAGTTCTTCTTTCTTATCTGTATTAAGGCGATATCGTCAGCATATCATAGGTGGTTCAAGGACTGTCCGCTTACTTTTTAAGAACATCTTCTAGGGCCTAGTAAAATAGTTCTTCTTCTTATGCGGATTGACTTGGCTTCTTTGTGGATTTGGATTGATGTAGTTGCGTCGCTATACATATTGGCTAATAATTAAAGATGCTTTTACTGCCCAGTGCTCAATGCTATCGAAAGCTTTTTCAAAGTCTATAAACGCAATATATAGTGGAATGTTGTATTTGTTGTCTTGTTCTATAAGAATTGTTCAACTGTACTGAAACCTTTTCTGAAACCTGCTTTAATAAAATCTGTCAACTTTTGTTGTTAATCTTTCTGTTAATATTTTAACATTTGAAAAATGCATTGAAAAATCACTAGAAAATGGCGAATAAAATTCAATGAAACCAAATTTATGTAAATTACAAAAAAAATCACACATAATTGGGGAAAGTCCAATTTGATTCATAACAAGTTACTGCTTTATAGAGAAATCATGCAACCAGTATAGACATATGATATTTATCTATGGGGCTGTAGATAGTAAAGAGATTTCAAAATAAAGTATTAAGAAACTTTCTTAATACACCTTGGTACGTTTGAAATAGTGACTTTCATCATGACCTAAAAATCGAAACTGTGGCAGAGACTATAAAAAAGTACCTCAAAAGTCATGAACATAGACTCCATCGACACAACACAATTGTGAGTTACAGTTAAAGCGGGGAGAATTGAGTGAACCCTAAGAATACTAGATTGTAATACAATAAACAGAGGGTTTTTGACAAATAAAAAAAAGCCCTATATCATACGCTAGCCTATTCTATTTTACAAGGTAATAACGCATTAAAAAGAAGATAAGTGTGTTCTCAAATTTTCACTGTTATTTGGTAATTTTTTGTTCTCTCTGTGTGTGTATGTGTGTATATTATATCTGTCTGACGATAGCTCCTAAACCGCTGAACCGACTTTCATAAAATGTTTAGTAAAATAGTGTTCGACACTCTTACTAGCTGATTAGATTTTGGTTTAAATCCATTAATGCTAATGACGGTTTTTTTGACCTATAAAAAATGCTAACTTTTGAACACTACAATCAATACACTGCTTTCGGAATATAGTAGCCTATATTTTGTCCAATAATTCGTGTCATATCCAAAAACTTCGTAAGAGCTTTGGTTTCTGAGACATTTACAAAAAACTGTTTTCAAGGCTAATATATTATCATGGCTTCACTTGAAGTGTGATAATAGGCTAGCTAGGAAAGTGTCAGACAGTCATGGATCACATTTTCATTTTTATTCGGGTGTACGGCGCTATGTATAGGTGTACTGAATAGGGTTACCACATTTTGGAAGCCTAGCGTGTCCAAGGCTTCCAGGACTTAGTGACCCTATTTAGTAACCATATACATATACAATGGACGGAGTGACCCTAGTATTGAATAGCAAATAGTAACCTACAAAAAGAAAAACTGCTCAGAAATTTTTTGGGGTAACTTTTGAAAGCCAGGTAAAAGAAAATTGTGCAAGTTTATTATTGTGGTTTACCTATGATTGGCAAACGATGTCGACTTTTTGTTGAAGCTATAAACTGTGTCCGTTTGACGCAAAGTTTTAGAGAACTCTATAAATATAAAATTGGGGCGTCTAAATGACATCCACTTTTTGTCCATCTATTCCAGACTTTTTGCATGCTTAGCATATCAGCAACATAATTAACCTTATACAGTGTGTTTCAACGAAAACGTAACACAGGCTGTTTTGAATATTTCTTAATGGGATTTGGAAAAACTCTTGGACACGTCGATTTTGTTTGCGAGGGGGACACTTTTTGTCATTCTTCACATTCTTGTAGCCCTTACCCCTTCGAGGGATAAACTCTACCCCTATATTTTCAATAGGGAAAGTGGGGCTACTGATACCTTGTTTTGAAGGTCTCTTAAATACAAGGTGACAATTTAAAAAGAATCCACCTCAGTGACGGCGTGTGATAAAAAGCTTTGGGGGTGCACACCAAAAAATAAAAATAAAAATTGCGGCACAGGAGAAAATCTTTTTTCAGTGCCACGCTAACTTTTTGGGCCTTCGAGTGGGCCGTCATATCATATAATTTAGAGCAAATAATTAAAAAATTAGATATTTAGTTAGATATTAGTTACCTACCTATTATTATTGTTTTTATAAATAAATAATAAATTATCACACCTAGTTTATTTTCTCCTCTAATGGCAAAGATGAAAATTTATTTAAATATTGCACGCTAATGCTATCAGAATTAGAAACTTCCGCCATTGTCAAAATTCCCCAGATTAATATATCTACATTTTCGTAATAAAAAAAATTATGTGTGCTTAAGACCACACGGCAGAAGTGTAAACTTCAACATGGCGAAATTAATAATACTGGCCCATAACATATTCTGCAAAGCGGGCCGAACCGAACTCTTCTGTGTACTGGCCTTCATCTGCATCATCATATCGCTCGCTGAATGTTTTTCACAGTTAGTTAGAATGAGCGTTACATAGCCGAGCCTGACGGCTCAGTTGAATTCACTACCCACAAAAACTGCTAAACGCGCCTAAATAAGTTCAAAAACTACAAACATAAAACATCAATATTTTTATTTTTTGCATACTTAGTACTTAAAATTTCAAATCTACTCAGTATTTATTGGATTTACCGATAATATAATGATTACTTAGTACCGAATACAAAATATCTGATACTCGAATAGGAAGTATCAGTATCTACTCGATACTTGGAAAAGTAATCGTTGCACACACAACTACTAAGTGCATGAATTAGAAGTGCCGGTGATCTGCTCTAACATGCGGCGCGAACTGACGACGCAGGGGTCATCACGGGGGTGCGGGCGGCATTGAGGCTGGTCTTTGTATACGCGCCGTGCAGAAGGAAGGTTCAGATTCTATGTACTGTAAAATTCTATTGGGACATGTCGTCCTCTCTTTCTATATTTCGTAATTAGCATGCGACATAATATCTAGGGTGCATAGAATTTGGTTCCAGTAAATAAAAGCGTTGTTTGCATATACGTAGTATTCCGTAGATGGTTGTTTTATGGCGAGTTTTAACACGAATACAAACACTTACATCAGGTATTAATTCCTAGATTATATTCCAGTCTTTAGTGAATTTCTTTTGGGATAATTATGAATTAAATTAAGGAATGATCAAAGTTTAATATTTTTTTAAGTAAAATTTGGGAGTGCACGTGCACATGTGCACTTATGGAGAAACCACCACTGATCCACCTGGATTTTCTCGAAAATTATCTGGAAATTACAAAAACGCCGAAACACGTCGATTTTGTTTACAAAGGGGACACTTTTTGGCGGTCTTCAAATTTTTTTAGCACGAACCCCCTTCAAGGGGTATAATTTACCTCTATATTTTCAATAGGGAAAGTGGGTCTATTGATACCTTGTTTGAAAGGCCTTTTGATAGTCCTTACAACCGTGTAAAAATTTCAAATATCTATCCATTAGTTTTTGAGGTAATTGCCCTCAAACTTTCAAATTTAACATGGACTGATTAAATAAAAATTTTATTAGAATTTTATATTTTTCATGACCAAACCCTTGAAAAAAAACCCAAATGTCTAATTTACTCCCACATGTAAATTTGTGTAAAAGTAACGTTGCCCACTTCCAGAAGCGCTAGAGAGCTGAACTTTGGCAGACTGATAAAAAATATGATAAAACTATAGAAAAAAATTGAAAAATCCCAAAATTTTAATTAGCTTCCCTCCCCTATAAATGTAAAATTATGTAAAAGTAACTGCCTAATTCCAGATACGCTAGAGAGGTGAGCTTTAGAAGGCCGATAGAAACTATGATAAAACTATAGAAAAAAAAATAAAAAACCCCAAAATTTTAATTAACTTCCCTCCCCTATAAATGTAAAGTTATGTCAATGTAACATTGCTCACTTCCAGATACGCTGGAGAGGTGAGCTTTGGAAGGCCGATAGGAACTATGATAAAACTATAGAAAAAAAAAATATAAAACCCCAACATTTTAATTAAATTTCCTCCCCTATAAATGTAAAATTATGTAAATGTAACATTGGCCACTTCCAGAAACGCTAGAGAGCTGAGCTTTGAAAGACTGATAGAAACTACGACAAAACTATAGCAAAAAATTTAAAAACATCAAAATTTAAATATTCCGCATTTTAAACTACTTAAATATTATCAATGAATACAATTCATTGATATTATCCAAATCCTTTAAAAGGAGTGAAATCATAACAAAAATATTTCATGTAAAAAAAGCAAAGTACGCGAAAATTGTATTCCGTAAAAGGTATTGAGATAAAAGTAAAGCCAAGTTTTCTAATACAAATTATACAATGAAAGGTTCATACTAGTTTGGAAATGTTTTTATAAACTTGGCAAATTTTTAGATAAAATAGTATTCGATACTGTAACGAGCCGATTACACTTTGGTCAAAATTCATCAATACTAATGACAGTTTTTTGACAGTTAAAAAGTTTAAAAAATGCTAACGTTTTAACGCAGTGTCGCATCAATATGCGGCTTTCGGAATATTGTAGCGCATATTTTTTTCAAACATTTGTGTTATTACCAAAAACTTGGTAGGAGCTTGCGTTTAAGAGATATTTACCAAAAACTGTTTTTAAGGTTCATATAGCATGGAGTTTACTTGGAGTGTGCTAATGGGTTAGGAAGGTATCAGATCCGTCAGGGATTCATTTATTATTTTATCATTCCAAGTTAAATTTGAAAGCAAACATCTCAAAAACTAATCGATGGATTTTCGAAACGCGGTTTTAAAGATATTTAAGAGAGCTTCAAAACAAGGTATCAGTAGACCCATTTTCACTGTTCAAAATGTTGGGATAAAGTATACCCCTCGAAGGGGGTTCGTGCTAAAAAAAATTCAAGATAGCCAAAAAGTGTCCCCGTCACAAACAAAATCGACGTGTCCGAGCGTTTCTCCAAATTCGCACTCTAAATACCCAAAAAGGGCTCTGTTTCGATGTTCGTGAAACACAGTGTTTATAATAACATGTAAACCGTTGAATCGTCTTTAATTATTTTAAACCGACGTTTCGGTTAGTTAGTCTAACCGTTTTTAAATGTAAACTAAACAATCCAGTCTATAGGCTATTACTTATACTCTTTGGTGTGCAGTGTCGTGTGACGGTCCGCTCCCTTTTTTAATCCTAAGACGCTTGTTTTCCATAAGGAGTGGGTTTTATATGTTTGGTATGTCCGTGCTTGGTTCACTGAAAACTTCTTTGCTCTGCATTATAAATTCCGCTTTAATAAACTTTCATTCTTGCCAATGCGACTCCTTATGCAAAACTTTAGCTTCAGTAGCTTATTTTATAAATACACTTTAGTAAAAAATATATTTTCTATATTCACTTTATAAAAGGTGTTACTTAACTCCCATGATTTTTGTTTTTTCTAGCTGTTATAATACCAAAGTCAAAAAATTGATTCTTAATGTGAATAACCTTGATTTTAGATAATGCAATAAATGGCAAAAAAAAATGTTTATTTTTACTTTACTGCTTTAAACTGGTTTTTAACTGTATATTTATACAAGAGCACAAAAATATAAGGAAGTATTTTAAAAAATACTTCCGACATTTTAACAGGTTGTACCTAATTTTCGGGCGAATTTAAATATTTTTAAGGATATCCGGTTGAATGTTTACCTAAAAGACCAAAACAAATTTGAATAAAAAAAAATAATAAAAAAATTCTTTCTTGAAGTGTAGTGTACAGTGTGTCCCAGCTTCCCCTGCGTTACACCCGGTTCCCACCTACGACTTTCTGGTGGGTGCCCGCTCACGCGTCCCATGATCTCAATATGAAATGTTATGACAGTCATGTGACGCGTGCGCGGGCACGTACAAGAAAGTCGTAGGTGGGAACCGGGTTTTAGGCTGTTATGGTTTTATTAATTCATGAAAGGGTAAAAGTGTTCGTGTTTACTATGTATAGGAAACAAAATCAGCATGTATTTTGGTGATCCTAACTTTTATAAAGAGCGTGTAAAAAATGCATTTAAAAAAATTGTGGTAATGTTTGTGGTTATCAACTACTACCACAGCGGCTGTCAAATGTGTTAAAATTGTAATCCTTCGAAAAACTCCCTATTATCTACTACTATGTCGTTTAGAACCTTTTTCTACGTTGTCCCACGCCTATTCTCCACATCTTTCGATCCTGACAATCATGTTTTGTCAGGTATTTTTGACTCGTTGATATTTGGATCGACTGTTGCCATTCTAGTTTAGGAAGCCCTCTTTTTCTGCACCCTATTGGTTGGTATCCTAGGACCTGCTTTGGTAATCTTTCGTCGTTCATCCATTGTACATGGCCGTACCATATCAGTTGTCTTTTAGTGATGTCATCCGTTATGCTTCCCTCGATTCCCATTCTTTCTTATATCTGTTCTAGATATTCTCATTGATCTTCTTATTACATCCATTTCGACATTTTTGTTTTTTATTTTTTTGCGACAAGCCCCTATGCCATATAACCGTGTGCTTGTCACCATTGTTTTATATATATGTTAAATTTGACATTCTTTTTTATCTTGCTGCTCCATAAAATACTGTTAAGACATCCAATAACCTTTTTCGCTTTTACTATTATTTTTTCGTGTAGTTCTTTACATTCTGTTCCTCTATTCATACTCATTGCATGGATATATTGCTTGTCCATTATCTAGTTCAAACTCACTTGATTTGTTTCCAATACATAAGTACTGTACTGTCTTGTACACGTTCACTGGGTCTTCCCCTACTTTTTTTATTTTTCCAAGATCTCCAGTTTAGAATACATTTGTTTCATCGATCGTCTTTTTATCGAATATTATGACCGGCAAATTTCCATTTTAATTTTGCTACTTCTGCTTATCCATTTATTCCTTTTTCTTTTGGTTGATTTTTGGACTTTTGTTCCCTTATCCATGTTTGATTTTGGTCTTTTTGGTTATAACACAAACTATTGAGCCAACTGTAATTTACTATATTCCGAAAACCGTTAGCATTTTTTTAATTTTAATTGTCAAAAATGGTCATTACATTTTGACCAAAATTCAATCAGCTCGCTAGAGTGTCGAACTCTATTTTACATGAAAATTTTATGAAAATCGGTTTCGCGGTTTAGGAACTATCGTCTTAACCGGAGTCTACACATAACGTTTTGCCTGACGTTTTACTTGATCAGGCAAAACCTTTCGTGTAGACAATAAAACGTACGTTTTACGTGAACTGAACAGGACTGAAGTCGGACCTGTTGAACTGATCGGTAGAGGCTTTGTTTCCGGTAAAACGTGAGTTTTAGCGGCATTTCTTGTGGTAGTTCCTACAATTTTAATTCCTTTCGAGTGCAACTTAGAAGATGGTATACGAAACGTCCGACATTAGATAAGATATGTTTTAGGAAATCAAACAGGTTATTGTCTTCCTCCACTAATTTTTACTTTGTTTTAAACAAATAGTCCCGACATGTTTCGTAAGCAGAAACTTACATCTTCGGGGGACATTACCAAACTAAATCAGCACAACATTTTGAAAAACTGGTTAAAAAACTATGTTTAGCTACTGAAACGGTTAAGTCATAGACATTTAAAACAAAAAACATTATTGACAAAAGCAGTGCTTCCTCCATGGTGTATCAAAAACTGATCTAAAAACGTACGTGAAAACTATCAAGTGTGTACGCTAGTCTTTCAACCGTCACACTTGACCGTTTTGACTGACAGGCAGGACGTAAGGTAAAATGTTATGTCTAGACCGGGCTTAACGGGCAGAAATAAACATACACACAAACATCACGACGATATTGCTAAGATAGGTCAAAATACACCCAAACAACATATTTTGGGGGTTTCTGAAAATTTTTTTTTACCAAAATAATACTTTCTCTAGCCATTGCTGCGCGGGCTAGGAAGGTAAAAGTTGAGAATTCTAGAAAACAAAGTACTGGTGTTTAATAATAATGCCTATCGTTTAATAAGTCAAGGCTCCACAATTCAGTAAGTCAAGAAAAAGGTTAAGACACCTGATAGAAGTAGATAGTTGCAGGTATAGGTTATAATTAAGTAAATTAAGTTTATTAAAAATTATAATTATCTTTGTTAACCATTAGTAGTCGTTATTAAAACAATCAAAACTTTTATTTCGAGGCGGCCTTGCTTTTAATAATTCTTTTTTGTTCACTGCATAGACCACCAATTCTTTCAAAGTTTTTTTTTAATTGAAAAATTTCGAATAGATAAATGTATAACTAGAAGTTAACTTAACAAAGAGAAATGTTAATCTTAATGAAAAAATAATTGAACCATATTTTTACTTGAAAGTGATAAAAACTAAATGTGAATATAGAAAACAACAATTTTTCGAGACTAAGAGGGCATAGAAATATGTTGTTCCTCTTGTATTTTTCCGTGGACATCTCGAAAGCTGTACACCCACGGGGCTCCAAGATCTAATGGACACCTATTAAGTGTTGACAGT
Organism: Aspidapion aeneum; assembly: GCA_963576565.1. Taxonomy (NCBI): domain Eukaryota; kingdom Metazoa; phylum Arthropoda; class Insecta; order Coleoptera; family Brentidae; genus Aspidapion; species Aspidapion aeneum. The sequence goes on from OY755045.1 coordinate 38,606,177, forward strand.
TAACTATTTCGTCCTTAAGGGACTCTTCTTCATACTTCATGCCCACTAAACACAAAAACATTTTAATAATGTCAAAATAATGTTTAATTTAAAAACATAACGTTAGGTTGGATGTTAGTGCTAACGTCATATTTATAGTGAAAAAGATGCTTAATAACCCGTTTTCTGACGTTAGAAAAATAATCTTATGTTTTTATAGCGTTTTTTTAATATGTTTTTCGAACGTTAAAAAAATATTGATTTTTAACAGTGGAAAATACTACTACTGTTTTTCTAACATTGAAGAATAGATGTTTTTTTAACAATGAAAAAATATATTTAACTAACTAACATAAATAATGTAAATAAAATTCTTCTATTTTGGAAAAGCAGAGCAGCAAGAGTCCGTTGAGGTTTTCGTGAACTGGACACTCAGTAAAGGAAATTTGGATCCGTCGCTTCTAAACAAATAATTCTGTATTAAGTGCCTCGCTCTCGTTCTCATTAATGCTTAAGTGAATACAAGGCAAACAATATTCAACTGAATGCTCGTATGAAATTCGCACTCTGATCGGATGGAGTCCCGTGCCGAGGCATTCGTTTGGTTCCGCTGCGAGGCTTGCGAATTCTGCCTCAAATAAATACGCGGCTTAAGGTATAGTGGCTAATCATTCGCGGTGAATTGTCGCATTCCCTGTCTGATTAACTGTAACGTAGGTATGCGATTTTCCACACAAAATAGTTTTTTTACTTTTGTTTATTTTTCTTACCCAATTTTGTGGTGCTTCATTTAAATCATTTGTTATTCTTGAACTATACCATCTTTTCCACACAACTGGTCCATATTCATTTAAATAATTATTCATCAAATATGTATTCACTAAATTGCACAAAGCGTATCTGCTACCGACTCGTATGGAGCGAAACGCAACTGAAAATGGCGTTGGCCCGTTCTGGTAGTCGAACTATGCGGCAGCGCCCTCTATAGTATAATTTTTTTTACTGTTTAAAAAACAAAACATTTATTAGCTTCATATATCTTAAATTCAGCGTTAGAAATGAGATCTAGGAAAAACATTATAAAAATAACCATATATTGATGGTATTATTTTTAATGTTAATAAAATTATGGTTTTTTAAATATTGGTTTCTTGACGTTACTAAGAAATATATTTTTGGTAATGCTCTTACATGAAATGTTCGTTAGGATTTTCAACATGTTTTTTTAATGTCAAAAGTTGACTTAATTTTAACACAAATTTGTGCTAGAAAAAAAAACATTATTTTTTTCAACATTTATTTAACGTTTTTTACGATTTTGTGCTTTGTGGGTGGGCTTATCTTATTTTACGATATTGGTAAGAGAAATGAAAAATAATTCCTGCGAACCGTATGCTTTTCACACAAGGGAGGACATCTACCAAATACAAAAGAAACTACCAGAGTAAAAACAAAAGGCAGGCAGATGAAACGAAAAATAAATACATGGGTACTGTTTTACTATTACCCATAATTTGTCTCTCAGGTCGGGCGGAGTATTTACGTTTCCGTGCTGATTTCACGGCAGCGCTGTTTTGAAATAGACACGGAAATGTTGCAACATATTTGGTTACAAATGCGTGTTGATTTTAAGGCGCCGAGGCTCGAACAAGGCACGGATTTGTATTAAATTACTCAGCGCAGGGGTTTACTTATTAGTGCACATTTGAAAGTTAAATTGGATTCACGTTGTTTATTAGTTTGATTTTGAGGTTATATGTTTGTTAATATGAAAATTATGGAGCAGCTTAAAAGTATTTTTACTAATATTACTCAAGATTTTGAAATTCTTAAGTTTGAAGAACACTCTTCCATTAACTATACCTGCAAAGGTTCATTGTCTTACACCGGCAACTACGACGACAGATGGTGTTCTGTTATTAATACATTTTAATGATTTAAATGATTTTCACTTGATTTCTAACCACATGAAAATAGAATGTTTCAAAAACCTAACCTAACGAAAGCTAATCAATCAAATCTAACCAAAACGAACCAAAGCAAACTGAACCAATAATTTTTTTCAAAAAAAAATTTCCTGAGTTCCTACCCGGGATCCTAGAGGATGTGAATCCAAACCGAACCGATCCTAACTAAACCGGACCAAACCTAACCTAACCAAACTAAACTACAACAGTAATCACATCCTCTATGATCCCGGGTAGGAAGTCAGAAAAGTTTTTTTTTTTTTAATTATTGGTTCAGTTTGCTTTGGTTCGGTTCGGTTAGATTTGATTGATTAGCTTTCGTTATGTTAGCGTTTTAACCTGAGAGTTGAATACGCTTTTGTAATAGCTTAATGAGCGATGTTCTCTTACAGATCCGTGCTCATTTCGAGATCAAAACTCTTAAAATAAACACGTATTTGAACCCAAATATATTGTAATATTTCCGTGTCTATTTCAAAACCGCGCCGACGTGAAATGAGAACGGAAACGTAAATACGCGGTCGGGCGAAGGCGGCAAAAATGAAAATGCAATGCAATGCTGCGCACGGAAAAATACAAGACAAACAAAATCTTTCTATGCCCGCTTAGCCACAAAAAATTGTTGTTTTTCTTTTAAAATTTAATACAAAGAAATTTGCCACTGTAATTTATTTTATACCAAGCGCGGATTTCATAGGGGTGGAAGGGTAATTAGCCCCCCGTCCCCCCAATGGACTCTAAACTCAACATGGACAAATATGATTCCATAATTTCAAACATTCACCCTTTTCACCTGTTCAGTGAAATTCGCAGAACTTTAGAAAAAAAAGCAGTTTTTACAAACATATTGCCCGCGGCGCTGAAATTCGATAATTATTTTTATTAAGAGTACTTAGACCAGTAGCGTATATAAGGGGGGCCTGCGGGGCCCGGCCCCCCCCCATAAAGCTAAGATTTTTTTAGATATTTTCCACATATTTCCTGAATACAAACATAAAATAGCATAAAATACGGCCTCATGGGGTCTCGGCCTCACCCCCCTCCTCCCAAACTGCTTCGGGCCCACCCCGAAACTTTTTTCTATATACGCCACTGACTTAGACCGTTGGCGTAACTATCTTTGAGCCAAAGTGTTAAGCCTAAATCATTTATTGTTGTAATCTGCAGAGTTTTTTCATGTACTGGGTGGAAAAACAAATATGCCACTTTAGTCAAACTCAGTATGTAGGTACGTGGGCACCATTAACGTATTAACCGGAGGAGACCAGGAACCGCGGCAAAAATTCATTCATCAAAACAATTCGATTTGACCCCTAGATGCATCAATAAGTTGGAAAAGAATAGAAATATTTTTTGGAAAGACGATGGCAACGCTGTGCGACACACCGCAGACGTATGTTTATTCTTTATGGTCGATCGATTTACCAGTGACGGCGGCAAAATATTTATTTATTAAAAGTAAATACCTAACTTATTAAAACAAGCAATTTAATTTAGTTTACACCTGAATAGATACCCATTGACAATAAAAATTTACATTAATAGCATTGTTAAGATTTTGTTCTCAAATACAGAAGTCGTACATTAAAAATAGGAGTCAGGCTCTAATAAAAACTTGAGAGCCCACTTGATTTTCGAACCGGGGCACTCACCGAGAATTGTAAAGTCGTCTCCAGCAGCCGAAAACGGTATTAAAGGTTCTCTTTTTCCTAGCAACAATTAGATCACCCCCATTATTACAATTTTAAAGCTAGATACTATGTATAGTGCCTACTTTTCTTTTGTATATAAAAAAGTAAATATAATTTTAGTTCCTTTTTTTATGAAAAATTGGTAATAATATTGTAAGGATATCTATTTGGATAAGGATATTTTGGACTTTTTTTGAAAAAGCCCTCGATTTATCGCTTTGATGGGGAGACAATTTGCTTACTTTGGGGATTTATTAAGATGCACCCCATTAGTGGGGTTACTTTTACCCATTTGTTTTAATTAGGATAGTAACCATGGTCAGAACTAAAATAGTTTTTTTGGTTATGCTACTCTACATTTTTCAATTTTCCCTGAATTTAAAATTTGTTGCAAATATATTTGTATTTACTGCCTCCTACGACGGTGGTTTTGTCCCTTTTAGTAAGATTAAAGGTGTGTCTACAAAAACCTACAAAAAATATGTACCTAAAAAACAACTCTTTTTTAAAGCGAGTTATTTTGAGAAAAGTCAATGCGACACTTATTCCGTCGTACTACCATCTCAGTATTCATCAGCAGTTTCATTAGAAAAGAAACTGGAAAAAAGTGCAACATATCAATTTCTGTTCTGTGGTAATTGCTTTATTATAGTTTTTTCAAAAACATCTTCTGCGAATGATGTTTTGTTCAATTGACATTTTTGTTTAACAATTTGTTCAAAAACATCTTTTTTGAATGACATTTTGTTTGAATACCGTTTGGTTCAAAAACATTTTCTTCAAACAGAAAACTCTTCGAAAAACTAGCTCCTGTGTGTGTCTTTTTGGGAGGTCGCAATCGGTGGTAGCTTTATCAATTGATCCTAACCTGTTAACCTAACCACACTGAACTCTAATCAATTGATCGCAAATGTATCCATTTCAAGAAATTAAAAATGTTTTCAAAAAAGAGATCATTTGAACATAATATCGATCACAATGTTTCCGAAAAAAATGCCATTCAATCACACTGTTTTCAAACAAACTTCAAAAAAGATATTTTAAACAAAACAATTTGACAAAATGTCATATGAATTTAAGCAATTTTTGAACAAAAAGTTTTCTATCAGATTTTCAAACAAAATGTTTTCGAAAAAAATGCAACTCGAACAAAATGTCACTTAAAAAAGATGTTTTCGAACAAAACGGTTTCGGTCAGATTATCATTTGAACAAAATGTTCTAAAAACGCAGTTGAACATGTTTTTGAACAGATTCTCATTTACAAATGTTGAACAAAATGTCATTGAACACAATGTTTTTCAAAAAAATATAATATAAAAAAGATATTTTCATAAAAAGTGTACCATCAGATCGTCATTGGAACAAAATATTTTTGAAACTAAAAAATTTGAACATTATATTATTTAAACTCAATGCTTTCTGCAATTTGAACAAAATGTCATACAAACCCACTGCTTTCGAACAAAATGTCATGTAGAAAAGATATTTTTTAACAAAATGTTTTCAATCAGATTGACATTCAAACAAAATGTTTGAAAAAAAAGTCATTCGAAAATATTATGTTTTTAAAAAAATGTTTTCAAAAGAAAACCCCATTCGACAAAATGTCATTCGAAAAACTAATTTTTCAACAAACCAAAAGTTTTTTTATTAGGTGGATGTTTGAACAAAATGTTTTTGAAAAAGATGTTTTAAAACAAACTGTGTTTAACCAAAACGCTATTTGAACAAAATGTCATTTAAAAAAGTAATTTTTGAACAAAATGTCAAATCAAATTGTCTTTTAAACAGAATATTTTTGCAATGCAATTTGAACAAAATATCATTTTCGTTTAAAAAATTAATTTTATTTGCCAGTTTTATTTTTTGACACATCACTTAATGCTGATGGTATTTTGAAAAATAACTTTTTTTATTTAACATTTAAAATGAGTTAAATAAAAAAACATATATTCATATCGTCTCCCTTATAGTTAAAAAATAAGGAACAAAAAATATTTTATAAATGATCTAGATACCAGGGCCGAAATTTACTTTTCGTTTTTAAATAAATTGCAATCAATTTTTGGGTTATAACAATCATCCTTAGAAATGGATTTTATTTAACAATGAAAAATACTCTGCCAATATATGGGCCCCTAAGCTCACACTAGGTACTATAGTTATAGTGTACGTGTGAGCTAATATAACTGAAAACTGAAATATATTTTATTCAACTCCAGACTAAATTACCTTTTGTTTGATACCACACAAGCCATGTTTTGACTTAAACTCAAATTTTTGAAATCTACCCCCACCCTTACAAAAAAACAAAAACTAAAATGTATTTTGTTAAACTCCGGACTCAATTACCTTTCGTTTGATATCACACACGCCATATTTTCACTTAAACTCTAATTTTTAAAATATACCCCCACCCTTTTTTTTTAAATAAATTAAAATGTATTTTGTTTAACTGCAGACTCAATTACCTTTCGTTTAATATCACACACGCCATATTTTCACATAAACTCTAATTTTTGAAATCTACCCCTACCCTTTTATTTGGTTTGTGTTCGGTCGATTTTGTTCATTTTTAAATGGGACCATCTCGACCCAAGACCCAGCCTAGGTACCAAATTTCATTAAAATCGGCCAAGCGGTGTTTGAGTTATGCGCGTTGGTCGTTACAGACAGACATACAGACACACAGACAGACAGACAGACAGACAGACAGACAGACAGACAGACAGACAGACAGACGGCGCAACAAAAAAGTTTCAAAATCATCTGAAACGCAAAGATATATAAAAATTTTTGAAATCGGAGCAACTTTTTTTTCTCGAAAAAATTAGGATCACCATAGCTCACACTACTATAGTATAGTATATGTGTGAGCTAAAATAACTATAGTTTATTGTTTTTAAATTTTTTGGTTATAAAATTTTGCTGACATTTTATAGGGTTAAAAACAAATCTGCATGTAGAGACCTCGTCTTAACACTTTTTAGATGTTTGATTAGGATGCTTTTAGCTTGGTGTATTTTATTTTAGGTTAGACAACCTTAAAAATTCAGAGTAGGTAAAAAGGACTAACCCAATCTAAAAAATTGCCTCGGTCCAAGTCTAAAAAAACTGTTGACACAAAAAAAAACGGTTAAATAAAAAAGGTATACGTAAAAAAATTACTTTCCATATTAATAAGATACCTTTTTTACATTATCTGTTGAAAATCAAGGCTCGTAGTTCAGTTAAAAGTATCAAAACCCCAAAACTTGGGACACCCTGTACATTTTTAACTAAACTTATGTTTAAACACTTTTAACAAATAAATAATTATTTATATAATAGCCTAATATTTTTTTTTCTGATTTTATATTGATTTCTACGGCACTGGTCTTTGTTTTGTTTTGAAGGTCAAACAAGTTATTTAACTTACTTGTAAAACGAAACTTCTGGATTAAGATGGTCGAGATTTTAGCACAAAATACACTCCCACACCATTTTAAAGTCTTTTAAGATTAATTTTGAGTCCAGATCGAAAATATATTTTAAGAAAAAACACGAAAACAATTCCGAACCGTAAAGAGACAGGTCAAAAACGTCGCATTTGACCCTTTATAAAATACTAATGGGTCCAAAGGGACTACCTTCTAATCAAGAATAGTTTTGTCTCTTTTTCTCGCATCGGTTTAACAAAAGAGGAACAAAGTAAGATACTTTACGACGGCCTAGACGATTGCGGCATGTTTCTAATTCCTTTGTTTTAGTGAGGGACTGAAATCGAGAATAGTTTTGTTTTTTTCTCTCGCACTGGTTTAATAAAGGAAAACGAAGGAATAGCAAAATAAATGCTGGAAGCACAAGTTAAAGTGATCACCGCTTGTTATATATCCATATTTGGTGGTGTATAATTAAACTGGTAAGGGTTTGTAAGAAGAACAGTTTCGTCTTTTTCCGTTGCATTGGTTTAAAAAAAATAAAAGTAAAGGAAAGATCGGATAATTTTGGTGATTCTTAAAGAGAAAGGAAATGGAGTTTTCTATGGACCAAACAAAAATAGTCGATTAGTTCTTTTCTGCAGAAGTACGTTTTTTAAAACAAATTGTTTATCTAGACGGCCGATTTTTTTGTTTATTTCCTAGTCTCCTCCGGTTAATACGTTAATGGTGGGCACAATAGATCCATTTGTGGTCGCAGTGCATGGAGGTCCAGTAGGGCCTGCCACCACTTTCGAATACATACATACATAACTACAGGGAGGACTGGGAGGGCCGGCACCCCCAGAGCTTTCCAGGCCTGCTCCAGAAAAATGTATCAACCAAATATAGTAGTCGAAAAAACTTTTGAAGCATTCTTGACGTGTAAAATTTAGCATTTTTAGTATATTTATCTCCAAATTTTCGCCAGATCTAGAATTAATTCTAAATATCTCACAAACTCAGCCCACTTTGGTCGATGACCCAATTAATTTTTAAAAGCAGATTTCCAGACACAGTCGGTCTGTCAATAGTGCCAAAATTTACATAATTAGAGGAAGGGGGGGGGGCAAAATGGGATACGGGGGTAAAACGGGATAACGCAGTTTTACCTAAACTGTGCAAGAATAAACCACTTAATGTCATATATTTTATCTCCATGACTAGTTCAAGTCTCTGCAATATGATTGGTGCCGGTCGGCTGAGCCTAAGTTGGTTTTTGCTCATTAAGTGATGTTGTGCGCTGTTTTTTGTAAAAATAACTTGCGAATTTTCTGACGGTAAATACATTTTTTACAGACTTTTCAAAATTTTGTTTACATTGAACATATAGTCAGTCGGTTTATGTATTATTCATAATTAAACGCATTGCCCGTAAAATTATCCTTTTACAATGTATGATTTTTGTTTGAAATCAACTGGTGGTTTGGGGAAAAATGGCGTTTTTTCATGGGGGCAAAACAGGGTACCTTGCTAGTAACCTATACCACGAATCATTTGTTAGGTCATCCGTGCCTATACCTCATTTTGCCTCAAATTTTTTTGTTTTTTTTTTGGAACCATCACAAGATCACAAGACATGGGCGCAAAATTCATGTACGAGAGTCGACAGCAATGACTAGGTCGCCTTAATTCTTTATACATTTTGTTAATACCAAATTTAATTATTATAAATGTATCTTTTATTACTACTACTATGGCGGTTTAGAACGTTTTTCTACGTTGTGTGACGCCTATTCTCCACCTCCTTCGATCCTGAGAATCATCTTCCGTCAGGTTTTTTTGACTCATTGATCTTTGGATTGTCTGTTGCCATTCCAGTTTAGGACGCCCTCTTTTTCTGCGCCCTATTGGTTGCCATTCTAGGACCTCCTTTGGTAATCTTTCGTCGTTCATCCGTTGTACATGGCCGTACCATATCAGTTGTCTTTTAGTGATGTCATCCGTTTTGCTTCCCTCGATTCCCATTCTTTCTTTTATGATCTCATTTCTTATATGATCTGTTCTAGATATTCTCATTGATCTTCTTATTGCATCCATTTCGACACTTTCCATTTTTGTTTTCTATTTTTCTGTTACGCGACAAGTCTCTATTCCATCCAACAGCGTGCTTTTCACCATTGTTTCACATATATTAAATTTTACATTCTTTTTTATCTCTCTGCTCCATAAAATACTGTTAAGACATCCAATAACCTTTTTTGCTTTTACTATTCTTTTTTCCAGTTCTTTACAGTCTGTTCCTGTCTTATCAAATGTAACACCCAAGTATACATACTCATTGCATGGAGATATTACTTGTCCATTGTCTAGTTCTAACTCACTCGATTCGTTTCCAATACATAAGTACTGTGTTTTGTCCACGTTCACTGTTAATCCCCACTTTTGGTATTCTTCCATTAACTTTCTCATCATATACACTTTGCTCTTCTTCTTCTTGTTCATGAAAATTATTCTCTATTAGATCTCTAAGAATCCTACCGTACAATCTACTTAGAGTACTGGTTACTGAAATTCCTCTGTAATTGTTGCAATCCAGCTTGTTTCCTTTTTTATGTATTGAGGATATGAATGCAATTTTCCAATTATCAGGTACTGGATGTCCGTTTCTGCATTAATTGATAATATATGTGAGATTTTCGATTAGTTTCTCTGATTCATATTTGAGCTGTAGAAATGAATTTCCATACTTCAGAACTCTGCCTACCTCCTACGTGTGTATTTATATCGTGGCATTTGCGCTCGAACATTTCATTTTTTCTGTGCGTATCAAATTTCTTAGCTGTCTTCTTGTTTCCCTGTAGATTTCTAGGTCTCTTTGTTCTTTAGTACTGAGCCATTTCAAGTATGTGCGTTTTTTCTCTTTGACCATTTCCTGTATTTTTTCCGTCCACCACATCTTCCTGTTATTTCTATTATCTTGGTATCCAACAGCTTCGATGCTTCCTTAATTCAAGCTTTTTATTATGTTTGTATATATCTCTTCAAATGAGTGTTCTGTGTTTATTAATTTTTTATCTAATCGGTTCTGATACAATCTGAGTACTTTCGATTTCTAGACTTCTAAAGTTGTATTTTTGATTGTCTTCGATGCATTCAAGCTTTTCATTTTCTCCAATAATTTCGTCCTTATTGGTTTTTCTTAAAGGGAATAATATTTTTGCTTTTACCAGATGGTGGTCAGATCCACAGGTAACACCACGAAGTGCTCGCACATCATACCACGTTAATTGCGAGTGTTGTCCACCTATAGCATAATCAATGATTGATTTAAGATTTCTTGTTGGCTGAATCCAGGTATATCAATGAATATTCTTATGTCTAAAAAAACCATTATTTATTTTTAGGTTTTCATTGCATCAGTCTCAAGCCATTATCATTTGTTACTTCTTCTGCAAATGGTCCTATCACTTTGCTCTGGGTTTGTCTACCAATTCGGCTATTAAAATCTCCAAGCATAATTAGTTCTCTGGTATTCCCGATTTTGGTGATAGTCTCATCAAGTTGGTCAAAGAACAGTTGTTTTGTAGCTACTTTTTCGTCATCTGAGGATGCGTAGACTGCTTATTTTTTTTATTACACTAAAAAAATACATCCAAATTTTTTCGACCAACCAGTTTAGGTCAACAGCAGCTTGTAAATTCAACTTCGTTTCGAAAACCCGGTGACCCCAAGACCCAAAAAACTGCACCAAAACTCTCCCGTTGGCCGCTTTGTTCCAATACCATGCTATTTTTTTATTTCCATGGTCCTGTTGGCCGTTTTGTTTTCTAAAAAAACAAACTACGTTATCACACCGCCATGCCATGCACACAGAAATAGAAAAGGGATAGAAGAATAATTAAAAAAAAAACAGTAATCGCCAGTTAATATCGACATAAATAAATGGATTCACGACGGATCTGATGCCTTCCTAGCTAGCCTATTAGTACACTTCAAGTGAAGTCATAATATATCAGTCTTAAAAAATGTTTTTGTAAATATCTCAAAAACTAAAGCTCCTACGAAGTTTTTGGTAATAACATAAATTATTAAGCAAAATGTAATGTACTACATTCCGACCGGCGCATATTAATGTGATGCTCCCTTAAAAAGTTAGCATTTTTTAAAATCTAGTCAGCTGGTTAGAGAGTGTTACGGACATAAATATACATACACATACACACACACACACACACACACACACACACACACACACACAAGCTAAGATAGGTCAAAATACATCCAAATACCACATTTTCTGCGTCATCCCAAAAAAAAATTTAATACCTTCTCTAGCCATTGCTGCGCGGGCTAGGAGTAAAAAGGCAAATATTGTTAGAACTCCCGTGGGGGTAAAAAATTTTTTAGTTTTCTCGAAAAAAGTGCCTTAGGGAAGCATTTTTTGGGTCCAAAAGGTGAAATTTTACCTGTAGGGCCATTTTCCAAGCTACGTACCGGCTAAACTAATCATCCTAGAGAAAAGTGATACGGAAGGAATTTATAGGGAATTGTATATTGGCTTTAACACGGTACTATAATTATTGTGCTTTTAGGTACTATAGTTTGGGTGAAAACGAAAAAAAATTGCTAAACATCGATGTTTCCGAAAACAAAAAACCTGCACATACATAATATTCCAATACCCATGGTAACTGCCCATTCATGATGCAAACATGAGGGCCTTGATGCAAAAAAGACCTGATTGGTTGCTTTTAAAGACATATGCATATTATTTTCATATAGTATGTATTATTGCAATACCTACGGTACCTTACGATGCAGAATGCAAACATATTTGAAATAGCAATATCAATGGGTATAAGTCTATTCTTTTTGCGGTCCTTAAGATAAAATGTTCTGATTAGTTATACTTTTACGCACGCATTTTATTCTTATATTCGTTACGTCAAATCATCGGCGTACAGTTGACAAAAACTCTATGTATGTAAATTTGGTATCTGTGCATTTTTCTTACCTTTATTTCTGAATGTTTGCATCAAACGCCAACCATTGTGTAAATAGGTAACGGAATATTACGTATATGGAACCAACACAATGTTTTTTTGTATTCTGGAACATCGATGTTTTACAATGTTTTTCATTGTTACACAAACTATAACACCTAGAGGCACAATTTTAGTAAGACTGTGATAAAGCTAATACAATTTTCTATAATTTCATTCCCAATGACTTTTCTCTCGGACGATTAGTTTAGTTGGTAAGTGGCTTGAAAAATGACCCTACCGGTAAAATTTCACTCTTTCTAAAATTCTTGAAATATACATACACGTATCTCCGCAAGTAATAAACCTAGGAAGATGAGGTTGCGCTTAGGTTGTAGTTTGGTTGGCCTTACAAAAGGACAGAACGTAAATACCCAAAGAATGCTTCCTTAAGGTGGTTTTATAAAAAAAATTAAAGATTTTCGAGTCCCACGGAAGTAGCACAGGGATTTCAAGGACGAAAACTGGGGATCAAGGAAACCAGGATCTGCAATGTTAAATGCTTTGATTGAATGGCCTATTATTTAATCATTTAATTATAAAAATACGTAAAACAGATCTTGGGCATTTGTAAAACGATAAACGAAAGTATCTCATCAGATACTTGTGTCTCCCTTATGTGTGCCAAGTTTGATCCTCTAGCTTAATCCGCTCAGAATTGAAAAAATATTTTGGCAAAGTAACCGTACTTTTGTTTGTGCCTGTTAACAGGTATTCGTGGATTATTAGCAATCGATCAAAACAGGTGTCATGAAGTTTTCATCAAAAAACCCACGGATGCCAAACGTTGGCTCTATGGCCCCAGACTACTACGTTTTGAAGATGGTCAAGTGGTGTAAAAGTGAGACACCCAAAATTCCGTTGAAAAATGATACACTTAAATAAAAAATACTAATACAGTCGAACTTCAATAACTCAAAATCTTTGATAAGTCAAACCAAACTGTTGGCAATGGCGTCAAGTGTAAGAAATATATGTAATTTGGTCTTGATAACTCAAACTTCGATTAGTCGAATATCTTGATAACTTGAACATTGTATGTGGCGCCAACTTCAATAAGTCGAATTTTCAGGGGGAATCCTTTAATTACGAATCATTCTAACTTGTTTGTTTGCATTGGAATGTTTTAAAGACGCAATTCACTGTAACTTGTATTTGATTTGCGATACGTTTAGTGGTTGTGTGTATGTTACTATGTCACAAAACCGACTTCTTTTCGGTAAAATAAATATGTACATTCATACATATTAGAGGTTAGAGGTGCACGTTTTTAATATAGACTTGGTTGTATCAGAATTATTGCAAGTATACCAACTTTTCCTTAAAAAAACACGTAAATTTTAATTCACAAAAAATACGAAAACGCCGCAAAAAGTTTATTATTTGATAAGTCAAAGTCTCGATAAGTCGAAATTTTTATGTGACAAATGGTTGTTCGAGTTATCGAAGTTCAACTGTAATTCAATTCCAATAGATTTTCTGTTATATACTGATAGCAGCAGTTGTAAGGACCTCATACCTACAATTTATTTTATTTTTCCATAAAAAATAGGCTCATACTTAAGATTACAAAATCCACAGCTTTATATTTGTGGCATAAAACTTTTAAAATCATTACCGAAACTTTTGTCGTGTGAGTTGGTAGATCGGTTTTCCTATAAATAAATCTTTTTGCACGTATTTGTTGCATTAAGTAAAAAAAAACAAAAACTTATGTCCCAATTTTACCCTGAATGTCTTATTTTTAGTTTAGACGGGGATCCGGATGTTTATACGTGAATTTTTTTTCGCCTGAACTGAATTTTTTTTCGTCTCATTTTTGAACTTTTTCAAGGTAAAATATGAGAAAGTTTTAATATTTTTTCTCATATAATAGGTTAAATTTCTATGTTTTTACGTTTGCAATATTTTTCTGATTATCGCCTATATCCTAAAAAAATGCCTATATCCTAAAAAAAATCCTCGACCCTACGGAGGAGTCTAAAATCTTAAAATTATAAAATTTTAAAAAGTGTCTCATTTTGACACCACTTTACCCCATAGGAAAAAATAATAGTTAGAATATAATACTACTATAAGAAACAGTGGCGGATCCAGGATTTCCGGGGGGGGAGGGGCCAAAGTGGCAGCAAACATCAAAAAAAAAATTATATTAGGCAGAATTTGTGACAAATTTTAAATAAGTGATGCTGCTAAACTAAATAATAAGTTATATGTTTGAGAGGAGGGGGCCGGGCCCCTCTGGCCCCCCTCTGGATCTGCCACTGATACCAAAAAAGAAGCTAACTTTTCTCCAGTTCTGAATATATAGATATTTTCTCTTTAATTATGTTGCAGAAGGGGTGCATAAAAAAGGGAACAACGTCCGGCGCAAAGTGGGGGGCGGGTGGCACACGACAATTCTCCTTTTTTCTCATTTGAATGCTTTTTTCTGTCGACCATCTGGAAACTGGGAAACCTGGATTATTGTTCCAAGTAGGCCAATAAATAGAGCAAAAATAAAAACCATCGATATTGGTAAATTGATATCGCAAAAAGTTGTTCTATTATAAATATTAATGGATACTGGATGAATTGTTTCAACAAAGTTTATTTTGCCTTTTCTTTCCATCAGTAATGAACTATAGTATGTACTGTTTAACAATTTTTTCGTTTACTAAATGACACAATATAAATGCGAAGGATGTCCCAAATTTTATGTTTTTGAAGAATTTCAGGTTTTGCGGTCCCCCTAGAGGCCCGATTTTGGAGTGAAGCTTACAGATGCTGCATTTTGATATAGTAAGCCGTTTTTCCAAAGATATTTTGAGTATGCATAAAATTTTTTCTTTGTGAAAATTAAATTTGGATTTTAATTGCTTTCTATAAAAAAAATATAAAAAATAAAACACTCAAATTGAACTTTCAGTTTTTGTGGTACAACATAAAGTAATTTTTTGTCATGGAATGAATGACCCCTTTATTTCTATTTTTTTTGTATTTTAGTTTTTGTTTAAAATTTTATCAAAAATAAAGAAGAAAGAACGGTGTTTTTGTCTCGGTGTAAACCAACTTGCCGTTGATTGGTTTGAACTCTAATGCTAAAGCGCTTTGCAGAGAAAGAGATAAAGTGTGCTTTAAATGCTCCAGGTAAAGAGACAAAATACTAGCGTGAGTCAGAGAAGCGTCGACTTAGAAAACCGTTACAAATCAAAATTATACAGTGTGTTTTTTATACATTGGAAATAATTTGATAAATTTGTTTTCAGTTACAAAATTTTAATTATTGTGATATTAGTGACTCAAAGGACAGATTAGCCTAAAACAACTTTTATTAAATTACAGTGATCCTGAAAATCATGCCTAAAACCAAGTCGCTGCGTCGCCACAAATTTCACTTGTTCTTAACCCAGTCTTGCATGTAATTAATGCTTGTTTATGTCGAAAACAAAATTTAATTCAAAATATTTTAAAAATGGTACATTCAAATCCCATTTTGTTACACTTTGGATCTATCTAAATATGACCGAAAGGGACACTTAACTTTTCTTTCGCTTTGCATGAGTTACAAAACAGTTTTACTGGTTACGTGGTGAATTGCAGCAATTTTTAGCATGTGTCCATAGCGCGTACCAAATCTCAAGTCATTTACGTGCAGCATTCGGTAAAAAGTTTCTTGATTTCAGACAGGTTTTATCGACCTAGTAAAACCGGGAAGCTGTTCAAGCTACATAAATCTACGACTCAGTATTCCAGTAATGTCCAGTATTGATTGACACCACCGTGAACAATAAAAAGGTATTGAATTATTTGTGATTTTCTGGGACGACGAATTAATTCGAACGTAATATGGTTACAACCCGACAAAAATTAAATGTAATTGTCGCTGTCTCACATTGACTGAATTTTAGGATCGGGATGGAAAAAATTGTTCTTTGTTATTTTCAGCTTCTTCTGTATTATTGGAAAATAGTACCTTAATCACAGTGGACCTTTGTAAAATACAAAAATATAAAATTCTCTTAGACTTCTTCACCAGTGCTTACCCCTTAGTCTTTCTCACCAGTGCTGAGTCTTCTCTTAATGCTTCAACCCAAGTAACATTCTACTGCTATAACTACTAGATAGGGGAGACCGGGGCTAGTTGCCTAAGTTTTTACAGGAATAGTTTTATTAAATTTATTATATGATCGTTATCGATCTGTGGCATGCGAAACATTAGTAAATTGTTTATAAATTTGATATTAATTATTACTTTTGTTTTACTATCACTAGGTGAAAAAATATTTGGCACTTTTAGAATTATGGACATATAAGTCAACTAGCCCCGTATACGGGGTTAGTTGACGTACATAAAGGGGTTATTTGACTTGATAATTTATTATAGTTTTTTAAGAACTTTAAGAAAAACAATGGAGTTGCAAAGTAAAGGTTTATTTTCATAAATTATAAAAGTAGTTGAGTGCTAAACAAAACAAAAAAAACAACTAAACTAATAGAGAGAGGCCTACAAGTCGACATCTGAGTTACAGTTGATGCACTTATAATAAATATTGGAGGTTTTCACCGCTTGCGCAAATACGATAAGATTCGTCGCACACCATGCACTCAGTATCACCATCGGATTCTGAAGATGATGCAAAACCGATGAAAACATGTCAAAAATAATAACCAAAAAATGGAAAATCAATGTCAGGCTTCGTTTCCTATAAAGCTTGCCTTTACGATGAGTCTCCTTAGGTAAAACAACAGCACATGCGGGGTTAGTTGACTATAGTCAACTAACCCCACATGTGCTTAGTCAAGAAACCCCGCATGACGTCACCCAAAATTTAGGCCACATTTAAGAAGATGCAAATATCCGTTATGATTAAAATATATAAAATCATATAGGTTAGTGATCACATTTTCACAAAATATTTATAAAAACGTATAAAACCCAACCCAACGAACAATAATTAATAATTTATAAGTTAGAAAATTATTACATACCAACGATGATTGTAGATTAATTATTCCCACTGACACACAACACAACCTTTCATCACAGCGATACGTCTAATGTCGGATTTAATACCAATAAGTACGAAATTCGCAATTGTGGCGCTATTTATTAGAATACACTAACATTACAGGCAATAAGTCAACTAACCCCGTTAGTCAACTAGCCCCGGTCTATCCTACTATGTCGGTTTAGAACGTTTTTTTACGTTGTCCGACGCTTCAGCTCCTTCGATCCCGACAATCGTCTTCTGCCAGGTTTTTTTGACTCATTAATTTTGGATGACATTCCAGTTTAGGACGCTCCCTTTTTCTGCGCCCTATTGGATGCCATTGAACCGCACCATATCAGTAGTCTTTTAGGCATGTCATCCATTATGCTTTCCTCGATTCCCATTCCTTCTTTTATGGTGTCATTTCTTATATGATCTGTTTTAGATATTCTCATTGATCTTCTTATTGCATCCATTTCGATACTTTTCATTTTTGTTTTGTATTTTGCTGTTACACGGCAAGTCTCTATTTCATACCACAGCGTGCTTTTCACCATTGTTTCATATACGTTAAATTTTACATTCTTTTTTATCTGTCTGCTCAATAAAATACTGTTATAAATAATTTTTTTTTGCTTTTACTTTTCTTATCAGTTCTTTAAAGTAAACTCCATATCATAATTTTTGAGATAACTTTTTGACAGTGATTAGCTGTTTACCATAAAAAATAGCCAACGAAAAAAAGTTGTAAAAAGTTGTCTCAAAAATAATGATATGAACTGTATGTTTATGTCTTAACAACAACATCAAATGTGACACTTCAGTATACATACTCATTGCATGGAGATATTGTTTGTCCATCGTCTAGTTTTAACTTACTTGATTCGTTTCCAATACATAAGTACCTTGTCCATGTTCACTGTTAACCTCCACTTTTGGTAAACTTCCGTTAATTTTCCCTTCATATATGTCTTCTTTATTATTAGCTGCAATTACTTCGTGGTCAGCAAACTGTAGTGTGTATATGGTAAATCGATCGTTAAGTTGTATTTCCATGCCGTGTACTTTACGTTTCTAGTTTTTTAGAGCTACTGCGATATATATTTTAAAAAGAGTTGGAGAAATACAACATCCTTGTCTTAAGCCTTTCGTTACCAGAAATTCTTTTAAATGTCGATTTCCAATTTTAGTTTTAGATTTTGACCCTCTGTATAGTTTTTTTATCGCTTTTATGTATGTATTTTCTACTAAAACGGTATTATATGGTTTTTGTAGGTCCATAAAGGTAACATGAGTCCATATATTTCTGGCACTCCTTTTCTCAATTACTTGTTTAATATAAGTAATATTCCATGACCATTAAAAAGACGGTTTATATATTTATAAGAGTTTTATAAAGGTTGGCATTTTATTGTATCATTGTTTCCTGCACATAGCAAAAACGCACTGTGATAAAAAAATGCTGTAAGAAGGTTCTTAAATCGATGTGTTATAATACCACGGTGGATAGAATAGACCGGTGTTCGGATCTTATATATATATATATATATATATATATATATATATATATATATATATATATATATATATATGTCGAATTTTCCACGTCACTGGTGGTCCAGCTGATTTTTGTAACCAAAAGGTAGATCTGATATGAACAACGGAACAACTAATATTTTTTGAATTTTTTGAAAACTAAGGCAGTTTTCCTACTGTTTTCTACTACATCCTTATAAAACGTAATTTTCTAGACGTATTGTTGTTATTTTTTTTAGCCCGCTTTATTTTTTATTACACAAAACTTAAACTACAAGTCAGTATCAAAGGTGAACCGATGACTTGGGAAGTAAACAAAGATGTAGGTCAGCGGATGATTTTTGAAGCTGAAATGAACACATTATTTTCTTCGAATTTTAATTTTTGTGTAAAGAGAAATGAACCGGGCTAAAAAAAATAACGACTGGTATCTCTGAAAAATATCATTTTGTAAGAATATACTAAAAAATAGTAGAAAAATTGCTTTAGTTTTCAAAAAATTCAAAAAATATTAGTTGTTCATATCATATCTAACTCTTGTTTACAAAAATCAGCTGGGCCACCAGTAACGTGAAAATTCGACATATATATATATATATATATATATATATATATATATATATATATATATATATATATATATATATATATATATATATAAGATCCGAACACCGGTCTATTCTATCCACCGTGTTATAATACTGCCTTTTCAAATAAAATTTCATTACTTATAAGAGCTTTAAGAACATTCTTACATAAAAAAGAAATACTTACATATTTTACTTTCTAAAAGGGTCTCAAAAGCTGCTATAAAGGTCTAAAAACTGCAAAATCGGCGCGGTATTATAATTGGAAATAATTGTATACCTATTGTGTAGTTGCTGTGCAAGAGTAACATTTCTCTTCTAGCTCCTGCTACCAAGTTATAAGAGAGTTTAGATACAACATGAACTACTTACAAAAAAAGCCTCTTTTTACAGTTATTATTGTCAACATGTAAAATATTTGAAGATATTTTGAGTTGATATATATGTATACATATATGTATGTATGTACATACATACATAGAATATACCTTGAGCCTTTTTGCAAGAAAATATCATATTTTGCAAACGCAGACTACTTTACTAACAATTTATCAATATATTTCAATACCTTTTTCAGTTGTTGCTATTTAGTTTTTGCTCTATATCGCACTTGCGAGACCCCCTTGTGGATGGATCTCTACACAAATAGTTTAGTTTTAGTGGTTTGTGATGAAGATAGTAATGCGCAATCATTAGCGCACTTAGGAATCTTTCTTGAGGGGGGCCCCAGACCCCATGATACCGTATTTTAAGCAATTTTATTATTTTAATTATAAAATATGTGGGAAATATAAAATTAAAAATCCTTAGACGGGGGGGGGGGCGGGTTCTGAGCCCCTCTGAGTGCGCCCATGTGGGCACCAGTGGATAAGACTTGGAGAATTTTTCGTTTTTGTATCTTCCGTATTTGTTATGATAAAATATAATCGTGTCGAATTTTCCAGTTCAATATTTGTTCTCTCTCTATCTAATAAAAGAAATTTTATATTTGATTAACCAATTTTAGAGTAAAGTAAAAAGTTTACATGCCTGGTGTAAAATTAAATAAATATATATTACAAGGCGCTCCCTGATGATGGCGCCTGGTGCGGGGGCATCGGTGCACTACTTAGAGTAACTCTGAGGTGCACTACCATAGCTATACCACTGCTTTTCTACACATGGACAAAATATTACGAAAATAGAGAACATGTATGTAAGACATATTTTTAAAAATATGGGAACGTCCTTAAATTACGTAACGCAAAAATTTAGGATTTTTGAACCCCCCTCCCACCATTGTAACGCATTTTCAAGAAAAATTACATTAAAAAAATATTGAGTGTAACGCAGGGTCAAAACCGCCCTCCCCCCCTAGAGCGTTACTTAATTTAAGGACAGGCCCTATGCCATGAAGCAAAGCAAAATAAAATTGTTTTCTGCTCTCTTGTAAACAAAGAGTAAAGACTATAAGATTCATGTTTTGTAACTCAATACGGATTTTCTTAATCTTTTATTAAATTTAATAAATACTTTTGATTGAAAATGTGTCAAACTCGATTTATTTTTATTTGTTTTTTATAAATTTATATTTTACTTTTAATATATTTTGAGTTAAAAAAACGGAATTTTTCACTTTATGTTTTCTTTGTTGCTTTTCCTTTCAGACAAACCCACGTACATCAGTTCCTAAAATGTAACATGATCTGTATCTATATAAAGAAAATTATAAGAGGAGGGCAAGATTAAAGGAGATATAAGTCTAAAAATAAGAAAAATATCCTGAATGAATGAAATTGTAATTATTACAAGGAATGGTCCATGTATGATATGGCTTATAAATAGATTATCAATACCTATCATTCCTATCAACCAATCCCTGCAATTTTATAATATTCGGAGAAGTTGACGTTCACGGAATAGTTTTTGAAATATTGTTCGGGAGAGTGCCTCTCCGTAGGCTTCCAATATGCAGATGTAAGTTACGAATTTTTTAATAGTTTAATATTGGTTTGTATTCCATACATTAAGAGATAGTTTAGTAAAGTTATGTAGGTATTATTTGGATTTGAAAAGTTAAATCAATAATTTTTTCTAAGGATCAATGATTTTTTCTATGAATGGTTTTACAAACTTTAAGCTACCCTAGCAAGTGATACTAAGATATGAGACTATTTGATAAGGAATACTCTGACTGCACTGACTAGATTTCCAAAAAAATGACATCGTTATAACAATTTGGGTTTTCTTTATTTTAAGGTAATTTTAATTTTTGTGAGATATAACTCACCGAGAAATGCTCATTTGCACTATTCCAAGTTCATATTCCAAATCTATACAGTCTCGTAGTACCTGTAAGTATAAAAATTTTTTTTAACTGGTGGGGTCTATAAGTTGGTTGGTTGGTTTAGTCATATGTCTTGTCATAAGAAAGTTGAAACCACTGTTTCTTATGGGAGTGTTCATACAATGCTTTTGTTTTTCAAAATTTTAAATTTACCGCCATGAATCATGTTTTTGACAGAAAATCTCAATATAACCACAAAATGTTATTTGTTTTTTTTTTCTTTTTCCCTTTTGTTTTTTTTTGTTCTTTCGTGTCTGTGTTTCGTATGACTTTTGAAGAGGACCTTTTTATTGAAATTGATTTTTTTTTCAGTGGGTTATGACTAAGACTAATCAAAAACAAAAGACGAGTATGAACAACCGATTTTGTTTAAGACAGCTAAGACTAATCAAAGGACAATGACTAATCAAAAACAAAAGACTATACGACGAGTATAAACAATACTTTTTAGCTCTTAGTAAATTTTGGTGAAAGAGGTTAAGATAAAATCGTATGGTGCTGTTTTAGCGGTTTATATTGGTTTGAAGCGCGACATGGGAAAACACCCCCATACTTTTCCACTTGTCTGAATACCTGGATATATTTCGAACGTGTCGAATTCTTTCTGATTTTACTTGACACAAGAAAAGGCAAAAAGTATATCTTCCTCATGGTTAAGTTTCTTATTTTGTAAAAAAGTAGAATCCTTTTGTAAAACATATTGTAAGTTGATTTATTAGTGAACTAAAATCCCGAATGTGACTTTTCCCTCAAATTAGACGTTAGAACCTAAAAGTGACACTCGGCCGTCGAACATATAACATCTAGTGGTATGTTTAACAACATTAAAAAGGACTTATAACAGAATGGTTATTCCGAGAAATTAATAACTCAATAGTTCAACAATCTCTAAAATTAAAAACAAACCAAATGTAGCAATTTCCCAAAATAATAATCCCTTGGGTGTTATTTATTAAGATTCCTTATGTTCAAGGGATTTCAGAAAACAGAAGACGAATAGCCAAACACTATAATACTAAAACAGTATTTTCATCGGGAAATATGATAGGGAGTTTTGTCACTAAAACAAAACCAGAAAACCCCTTAAAGTGAGTGTGGTAAATCATTTGTAGGTGAAACAAAACGTCCTCTTCATGTTAGAAAAAACAAACATCAAAAAAGTTCCCATTTAGGAGATAATGAAAAATCCAAAATTCAATGGTCTAAAGCTAAAGTTTTGCATGAGGAGTCTTATTGGCGAAAAAAAAGTTTATCGAAGCTGCATTTATAATTCAGAACAAAGACGTTTTCAGTGAACCAATCACGGACATACCAAATATATGGAAACCACTCCTTGTGGAAAACAAGCGTCTTAAGATAAAAAAAAATCGGCGGGCTGTCACAATTTACTGCACACCAAGTAGTATAAGTAGTAGACTGGGTTGATAGTTTAGACTTAAAAATTGTTAGAGATACCTACTAACCGAAACGACGGTCGTGTTGAAAATAAATAAAGACAATGGAAGTCCGAAATTTTGTTTTCATAAGTAGCTTGTTTCAAAATAATGGGGTATTCGTACTTTAACCAAGAAAAGCGTGGATATTCTAGATATTTTGTCGTGTCTTGTCACCATGGTTTGCTAAAAGGAATTTCTTTATTGTATTTTTGATGTAGGATTGAACACGTTTTATAAAAGTTATCTCTTGGTGTCTTACAAAATCACGAACTTCTCAAGAAGTTTCAGAATACTACTACTACTACTATAACTATAAAAATTGTAGGGATTAACAACTCGCCCTATATCAAAAATAGTTGTTCTCATGTGTTTCTGACTTCCGCTTAAATTGGCTGAAACCAATTTTTAGATAAAAAAGAAACTTCTTTCCGGACCAACTTTAGAAGCAATGAAACTTTTTAAAATTTCCTCTTTTAACTCGATTGCAACCAAACTTTGCAACTTTGCCGAAAAAGAACAGTCTTCTCACTAGTCTGGCAGAGTAATATTAAAATATTAGGAAGAGAGCGTTTTTTTTGGATTTCTTTTTATTTATCAAGCTAAAACCAATAATTAACAACTTTATTTTAACTAAATCGCACTAGAAAAGTTTAGAAAACTTATGTCCACTACTTAAAAAGTTGTTGGCCAGCTTTTATGAACATTGTTGGGAACACTTGAAAGTACGGCAGGGTAGTGCCGGGGTATGGTCTGGTGGTTGGCGTCTGGAACAACGATGCAAAAAAAACAGCGTTTAGCAGTTGTCATTAAATTGGCGTGCGATGCGCACAAAATATAAGTTGACCTTGAACATGGAGAATATATGCAGGTGTAGTCCAGGAGCCGACACGTAGCCAGCCGAGGAACCAGGATTAGTAACCCAGGAGCCTGTTGTAAGTGCTGGAGTACCAGGATTGCGCCAGCCAGCATAATTCTTCTAAAATAAACTCATGACGCCCACGACTGTTGCGCTGAAATGGAAAGAAGTCTATCTTCTATAACCAAGTTCTGCAAGGACGATAGCGATGTTAGATAGATGCAAATCTAACATGTAGCAGGAACAACTTATGGAAGAAGTGTAAGAGTGTGGGTCTACTGTGTATACTTGCTACGCAGTATAAATATCCCTGCCCTCAGCAAAGAGGTGCTAGGCAAAATTTAGACCTCTTAGGGCCGGTTTCTCAATAGAAGGTTAACCCTGACCCGTTGGTTAAAAAAAGAGATATTTACATACTTACCACATGCTAAAAAAGACAGCTACCAAAAATAACCCACGGGTCAGGGCTAACCCTCTATTGAGGAACCGGCCATTAGAGAAAGCATCCTAAGGGGCCCGCGCATCAGTTTGGTAGATGGTGTACGGACAAATCGGGGTCTGCGAAAAGAACGCGTCATGTGCCTAGTCGCTAGATCAAAAATGGTCTCCCCACCAATACTACTAACTAACGCCTTGAAAGAATATAAAGCTAATAAAAACAACTAACACAGAAAAAGAACAGACAGACACACTTACAAACTTATGCTTTTGGCGACTTGCTTTAAAGTAGCTCAAGAAAACGAGATTTGTACCGAGCAATTGTAATTACCAAACTTTGTACTGTTTGAAAAATTTTGATGAATTGTTGTTTTGGAGGTTTAAAGAAATTGCTAAAAGGATGTTGAAATAAAAACAAATCTTTAGCTTTATCCTGTTTTTAAAATAAATCATTGTGAATAACCAAAAGCCTAATTATGCTCTCCACAAAATATCGCCGTCCCGATGACTCTTCCTCTAAAAAAAATTGATAAACTTTGTGTTTGAAAATCACTGCGTGATGGAGGTTCGCTAATGTGGGACAATTTTTGAAAATCTCGAAAAATATGGTAGTGCGGTTTATTTAATAAAAAGTTGATATGATTTACTGGACTAATGGCTTGAAAGAATATAAAGCTGATGAAAACAACTAAAACAGAAAGAGAACAGACAGACAGACTTACAAACTTATGCTTTCGGCGACTTGCTTTGAAGCAGCCAGAGAAAACGAGATTTGTACCGAGCAATTGGAATTACAAAACTTTGTACTGTTTGAGAAATTTTGATGAATTGTTGTTTTGAAGGTTTTAAGAAGTTGCTAAGACGATGTTGAAATTATAACAAAATAACAAATTTTAAACTTTATACTGTTTTAAAAATAAATCGTAGTGAGCAAACTAAAGCCTAATCATCCCTTGCTATAAAATGCCGCCATGCCGACGACACTTTCAGCACTGATCAGCTGGATAATGCTCAGTATACTTATGTAGGACCATTTTAGAGGTACGCCATCGCGGGACATTTTCTGATGGCAACAATAAAAGTTTTTAAAAAGATGGTAGTGTCGTGGGACTGATAGAACATTATTTTTTCTAAGCGATATAGAAGCTATCAATATTCAAAAAGTTCTCGAAAGAAATCGGACAGCCAAAAAAAACAATACCAAAAACACTACAATTTTCCTAAAGAATTTCAGTGTTGATAAAAGATAATTTTGTACGCGATAGCGGAACTCCTTTTGGCAGTGATTTCGTGTGATTTCTATTCTAAAGTGCTGGCTGACTATCCTTTTTTAAGACATCCCTGGAAACACTAGGTCAAGTTTTTGAGATTTATAATACTCAGTGTTACCAAACTACAATCTTTTTAAAGAATCTTAGTGTTGCCAACAGAAAATGTTCCGACCTAGCTGACTTAGTTATTGGTCGGGTAGCAGGGATTCACGAATAAAATAATTGTCTGTCATACATTTAAATCTGTATCTGTCGGAAAAAAATTACAAATAAACAAAAGCAAAGAAGTTAACACAAGAAGGATAACAAAGTTAAACACAACTAAAAATTAAAAAAAAGATTTTGGTTTGTTTCTCTATGGAATAAATAATTGCTGCTTATTTTATTACGAAAATACGGAGCTTTAATTGTCCTCTATGCACTCATAGCGGAACACGGGACTTTATGTCAAAATACGGTTCAGTCCCGTAAAGAACGGGATGGTTGAAAACACTGACTCTAACCGTCCTTCTAATGAAGGTAGAAACCACAACTTCGCCCTGTCAATAAAACTGCTTTAAAACTATTAGTCCTAGGCAATAGCGTCTTTCGTGGACCTTTTGATGAAGACCAACACGCTAACAGACCCAAAATTGTCTCAGTCAAAAACTAAGGTTAGGGTGTCAAAATATGTTTTTAATTCTGAACGGTTTAAGCTAGAGTAATGAAACTTGTACTTATTCTTTGGCTGTCAAAAAAAAAATATGTTTTGCCCCTACATTAGAGACTTATTGGAATAAAACCTGACTTTATTCTAGACTGGACTTTATTCTGACACATTTGCACAGAAAACTAACAGCTGCCCTCTCAAAATTGACATATCAAAGCCAAATTTAATAATACAGTCGCTAACTTCCATTTAATAAATACGGACACTAATCAATCCGGTTTTTAAATACACAAAGGCCGAATTTTGAAGCAGAGCAGCTGCTTTTTATATGTAAATATGTCACTATAGGGTAGATTTTAAAATTAGGTCAGGTTTTATTCCAATAAGTCCCTAATGTGTTTTTAGATTAAGCCTTATATCTTCTAAACTATTGCACCTGCATCGCGATCTGTACGCTACATACGCTCCGTTTCCTCTTTAAGCCGGTGATTCCTAATCGAGCAAATTTTTATCCGTTAATTTTTCCATGGAGCGAGCGGAAAGGGCTGCTCGTTTTTCTCTGAGCTTCTTCTTGACCGAATTTTGACACGGTGCCTAGAATAGACCGGTGTTCGGATCTTATATATATGTATATATATATATATATATATGTCGAATTTTTCACGTCACTGGTGGTTCAGCTGATTTTTGTAAACAAAAGTTAGACATGATATGAACAACTAATAATAGTTGAATTTTTTGAAAACTAAGGCAACTTTCCTACTGTTTTTTAGTATATTCTTATAAAATAATATCTTTGAGACATACCAGTCGTTATTTTTTTTAGCCCGCCTCATTTTTCTTTACACAAAAAATTTGAAAAAAAATAATGTGTTCGTTTCGGCTTCAAAAGTAATCCGCTCCGTAATGAACCTCCACGTTTGTTTACTTCCCAAGTCCTCAGTTTACCTTTGATACTAAACTAAAGAAAAATAACGACAATACGTCTAGAAAATTATATTTTATAAGGATGTATTAAAAAACAGTAGGAAAATTGCTTTAGTTTTCAAAAAATTCGAAAAATATTAGTTGTTCATATCGTAGCCGTTTTCAAGCGAATAACTAGTAATTACCTCTGGTTATCCCTTGGTTTCATTTAAACTCAGCTGTTTAGGCCCTTAGCCTATTACCACAAAAACACCGCTTGAATAGCTTTATTTATAACCGGTTATTGTTTGTTGTTGCTTTTTGCGTTTTTTTAAATAAGTTTAGTTTAATTTGGAAAAAAGCTTAAATATAATAAACAGTGGTTAGAGGAGTACAATGATACTGTTTTTTTAAAAATAATATTTCGTGTACACTGAAAAAAAACCGATTTAATTATTAACAAATATTTGGTAGACCTGATTTTTGTTATGCTCATTAAAAAATATTAAAAGCAAATATCATTAATTATTGGTAACCAACCTTTTTTAAAGTGTTTAGTTATAAATAATATTTCATTTGTTTCTTTAATAATTTGATGTTTTTTTAAATATTAATTGCCTTATATTAACCATAACCAAAACACTCTTTCTTTTAAGGTAACAGAACGTATTTGTTATTAATACTTAAAATTTCCCAAATATAAATATAATCTTAATATTGGCAAATATTTCTTTGTGTTTATTACAACAAACATTTTTTGTATAATGTTATGGCGTGATTTTGTTATTATAACGGTCTGAATTGGTTTCTATTAATTACCTCGTAAAGTTCACAACAAATTTGGTTACTATTAACAAGCGATATTATCGAGCAATATAACTTTGTACCGACTCGGCCACAGAACACCAGTCTCGGCTCGCGCCATGTCGCGCGAGGTCGTGACGTTTCGGTTGAGATTTTGTAGGGGAGAGCGGGGCTAGTTGAGCCACTTTTTACATAAATGTAAATAAAAGCATTGCTATATTACTTACAGTTTTACAATTATAATATGTTTAAGGCAAATATTGGTTTTTAAAACTATGCATTCAAACTTAAAAAACACTTTTTTCTAGCACCCTTGCAAACGGCCCAACTAACCCCACCCACGGAGTAAGTTGGGCCATACGATGGGGCAAGTTGGGCATGGTTGAATAATTAGGAACTGTATAAATATGCAACATAAAATAACAGGAAATTCTTAGATTATTTTTATTGATAATAATAAAATACTAAACTTTAAATTTCTTAAAAAACAAACAATATAAAGTAACCTAATTCTTGCTCTAGTCTGATTTGAAATTACGGGTTTAGCAAACATAAGTAAACCCTGCATCAGCACATGTTTCATGCAAAACTTGTAAGTTAAACATTGTACCCATTTTTCTTTTGGTTTGCTGTTTGAGAATGGTTCCATGCAGACTAGACAAAATGTTTCCTCTTTATCATCGCTGTCATCTTTCAGTGTCCTTTTCTGAGTAGTTTTTCTATGCTTCTTTTCCTTGAAGACATTTTTGGTTACAGATTTTTCTTTTTTTAAACTTTTTTCACGTCCCAACTCTTCTTTAACCGGAGTTTCAGTTAGTATAGCTGTTGACCATTTTCTTCGGTTGATATTCTTGGTCTTTCTTTCGCCAGCTTTCGGAAAAGCACGAATTTTTAAAATTTCCCTAGATCGATTGGTAATAATAGATCACACAATTTTAAGTCACCGGGTGTTTGCCTCAAATTTGAGTTGAAGGGTCTGTGTGATGTCATAAATAAATAAATGGCGGCTTTTTTACTGTTTTTTCACAATTTTTGGCTTATAACTTCTGCCAATAACTTAGTTTTACAGAAAAACTAATCGTTTTTTGTTTGCAAGAGAACACCAATCAAGATACCGCGTGAACAAATCCACATCTAGGGGGCCTAATTTCCATAAGAGGGTAAAAAAAAGATAGAATATAGCATATATTAATAAGAAACCGCAATATGCCCGATTCCAGTCGAAAGCGTTTCAGCGTTGCCAAAGGTAACTTTGATAAATAACTACAGGCGCAAGTCGTCGCAGTCTTCAAGAGGCGGACAATCTAAAACATTTGTTTAGGGCGAGAATTATTACATAACGTGATTTTTAGTCCATCATACGTACGCATGCTGATTTTAACCTTAAAATAAAAAAAATGTTTTTAGAAAATGTATGGGGTTAGCTGGGCCGGCACACCTACATACAAAATTGAGAGAGTTGGCAATAATGTTTGCGTAAATATTAGCATCGTTATAATTTCATTAAACTCTATCTAAATATGTGTTAGCTCCCGCTAAAATTTCGCGGTTGTTTGTAAATTTTTAAAACCACCCAATTGGATGAAGGACAGAGTGCGTTTTCGCGCATTTGGACATGCGCACCAACAGTCGGCGAGATCCTTTGTCAATCGCCTCGAGAAATGGCGTGTTAATTTCGTTCTCCAACTATTTCAAATTTCTACACCTGAAAGTGCTCGATTTTGGTGTACTAAAGCATAGAACTAGAAACTTCAGCCCTTCAGCTACGTGGTGACATCATTAGATCCAAACAGGGGCCCCTTGGAACGTGGAGAAATTGGCTGCAAACTGGTGAGTGCTTTGTTTCTGATTGCCGTTGTGTGGCACCAACAATTAACCTATGGACGTTTGATTATTTCGTAATTTCATATCAATATATTTATGTTTGGGCGCGCTTTCATTAATTAAAATATTTACAGTCCATTGCAGTTATCGTTTTTCTAACCGCGGGCTAACATAAGTGTTCCTTCGACCGCATTATTTTATTTATTTTATTATTTAAAATTTACTCCATACGACGGTATTAATAAGTCGGCCATTTATTTTTCACAAGCCGAGATCAAGGCCTTGAATTTTGCTAATCGTATTGAAACGAGAGAGATTTTCACTCGACCTTCGGTAGCGGCGCGCGCGTTAAGTGTTTTTCGGTCCGCTGCTATGGTAACGTACCGTGGTCATTCAGTAAACAAAGCGAAGGAATCAAAACAAACAAGCACAGTTCAGTGTGTTAGGTGTGTTCCATATCATTTCGATATTTAAAACAATTTTCATCAATTGCGATAAATTAGTGCATATTTTCGACAATTCGTCATTTTTCTATTTCAGAAGCATTAATTTAGCGTTAATTGTATATTTACCGACAATTTTGTCATTTCAAAGGTAAAGTCGTCTGTCAAAAAAGCCGTGCAAAAACGCAAAGGTTTTTTATCTGCGATTACCGAGTGTTATGTGTTTTCACAGACCGCGGCATCGGACGAAAAAGCGAGAAACGAGTTTCAAGTGAGGTATTCCGATTTGGATGAAACCTTCGATATCTCATGCGTACCTTAAATGAGCTGGCAGAGAGAGAAAAGGAACGTTTTCCTATGGCTAGTACTGTTCTAAAAACGTCAATCTATATCGACGATATCTTGGGAACTAGCCCTTCGCTTTCTAAAGCCCTTTCCCTACAGATGGAACTCAATGATTTGTTGAAGTCGGGAGGATTTGAACTTAAAAAATGGGCAAGCAATTGTCCTGAGTTATTGGCAACATTGCCAGAATCCGATCGTCAAATGCCTCTCTCTTTTGACAAGGAAGAACCCCACTTTATCAAAGTTTTAGGACTTCAATGGCATCCAAAAAACGACATTTTTTCTTATCAATGCCGAATGAAGGACAAACCCCAACCAAATGTTCTATTTTATCTATCATAGGAACAATCTTCGATCCCTTAGGTTTTCTTTGTCCCTTGTTGCTACAAGCAAAATTTATTTTGCAACAGTTGTGGATATCAAAAATAGGCTGGGACGAAGAACCAGATTCTTCTATCATCGACTCTTGGAACAAACTTCGTTCTGAATTCCCGCTTCTTTCCAACTTTCAATTACCCCGACAAATCAAACTGTCAAAAACCAATACCTGTCAAATCATCGGCTTCTGTGACGCTTCAATTCGAGGCTACGCAGGCGTCGTATATTTTCGTGTAGAAGAGGAAAACAATATATCTGTTTCTCTCATATCTGCAAAATCTAGGGTCGCGCCTATAAAGTCACAGACTTTGGCTAGGCTAGAACTCCTAGGCGCATTTCTTTTAAGCGAATTAATTGGCTTCGTTTTATCTAGCTATGAAGGAAAAATAACTTTTACAAATATCGTTACTTTCTGCGATTCGCAAGTCCTATTGCATTGGCTTTCATCCCCTCCTAATCGCTGGCAAACCTTTGTTGGAAATCGAGTCAGTAGAATCCAAGAAATCATTCCCTCAAACTCATGGCGCTACATTCCTTCTGCTTTAAATGCAGCCGATATTGCGTCACGAGGGGCCACCCCTTCACAGCTCATGTCACATGACATGTGGTGAAACGCACCGTCGTTTTTGTGGTCTCCCGAAAACGAATGGCCCGATTTTCATAAATCAAAAATGCCGATTGATTTCGGAGATATTAATCTGGAGGAAAAGCCAAAGGTCTGTTGCAATGCGATAATTGACGTTAACTTCTTAGATCAGCTTCTTATCAAATATTCATCTATATCAAAAATTCAACGTATCATTTGTTATGTCCTTCGAATAGTTAACCTTTTTCAAAACCATTCCTATCAAAAACCCACTAAGCCGCCGGACCAAAAAGTTATTTTTGAGAATATTGTTTTTCCTACCACCGGTGAGATGCAAAGTGCGTTATACCTTCTTATCAAACGCGTTCAAGGTTCTTGTTTTTCTGAGCTTTTTTCCGCGTTATCTAATTATAAACCAATACCGAAACCTTTTCGAAAACTTTCACCTTTTCTTGATGAAAATAATATCATTAGAGTCGGTGGCAGATTACAAAAATCTGACCTTTTGTCTTATTCTGCAAAACACCCCGTCTTACTTTCGAGTAACCATCGTTTAACTACTCTTCTTATCGCGTCCACTCATCGACAATACCTTCATCCTGGGTTTAAAACATTACATAATCTGCTTTTACAGCAATTTTGGATATTATCTGCCAGACAGGCAATTCAAAGAACCATATCCAAGTGCTTGCAATGGTTTAGAATCAATCCTAAACCCTATAGACCGCCCATAATGAGTTCACTTCCCGCTCATCGAATCAATCAACTTAAACCTTTTTCGAGTGTAGCTATCGACTTTTGTGGACCTTTCTTTGTGATTCCTCATCGTTACCGTGGTTGTAAAGCTTTCAAATCGTATGTCTGTGTGTTTTTCTGTACGGCCACACATTGCGTGCATTTGGAATGGAACTGTCCACCGAAGGGTTCGTAGGTGCATTCCATCGATTCATTTCCAGACGTGGAAGCGTGACGCAATGTTGGTCAGATCAAGGCAGTAATTTTATAGGGTTTCGTAACCAATTACTTGATTACGCAAGAAGTGCGGCCACCAGACTTTCTATTCGTTGGCATCTGGGACCTCCTCTCAGTCCACATTTCAATGGCCTGGCAGAAGCTGGCGTCAAAAGTTTTTAAACTCACTTTGTTCGAGTTGTCGGCGACCAGAAGTTGTCTATCATGGAAATGTCCACCCTTACATGTCGCATAGAAGCCGTACTTAATAGTCGCCCTTTATCTCCTGCCTCTTCAGACCCACAAATCGGCTCCCGAGATGGCAACTAATCCAAAAACTACATAATGATTTTTGGAAACGGTATTCTATAGAGTATTTGCATACGCTACAACAGCGACACAAGTGGGCTGATTCGTCCCCAAATATCAAATTAAATGATTTGGTTATCATAACAAGTGATCACATTCAATCACCTTTGAAATGGCCGGTCGGTCGGGTCATCGAACTGCATCCCGGCGGGGACGGTCAGGTGCGTGTTGCGACGGTACAAACGGTTACCGGTGTTTATAAGCGGCCAGTTGTAAAACTGTGCCTCTTGCCAAATTAAAATTAATTTTAATTTTTCTACCTATTACCGGGTATTACAATAGCTTTTTCTTTATTTTATTTTTTTTTTTAAATTTTTTGTTTGTTTGTTTTGCCTTTTTCGGGTTTTCGTTATCTCTAAATAAACTTACGATACTTATCTGTTTTTATCTATATCTGTCCGGTTGAGATTCTAAAATTGTTTGTTTTGGAGGGCAGTTATGTTAGCTACCGCTAAAATTTCGCGGTTGTTTGTAAATTTTTAAAACCACACAATTGGATGAAGGACAGAGTGCGTTTTCGCGCATTTGGACATGCGCACCAACAATCGGCGAGATCCTTTGTCAATCGCCTCGAGAAATGTCGTGTTAATTTCGTTCTCCAACTATTTCAAATTTCTACACCTGAAAGTGCTCGATTTTGGTGTACTGAAGCATAGAACTAGAAACTTCAGCCCTTCAGCTACATGGTGACATCATTAGATCCAAACAGAGGCCCCTTGGAACGTGGAGAAATTGGCTGCAAACTGGTGAGTGCTTTGTTTCTGATTGCCGTTGTGTGGCACCAACAATTAACCTATGTTTGTTCGCGCTTTCATTAATTAAAATATTTACAGTCCATTGCAGTTATCGTTTTTCTAACCGCGGGCTAATAAATATGTTCAAAATAACGCGTATCAAAATAACGCGTATCAAAACAGCGCGTATCAAAATGGCGCGTGTTCAAAATAGCGCGTATCAAAATAGCGCGTATTCAAAATAGCGCGCCTTAAAATAGCGCGTCTAAAAATACCGCGTTTTGAAAGATCACCATTACAAACGTCGCTGTTACAAAATAGTTCGAGTAAAGGGTCTCTTTCTAACATATTTAAAAAAAAAACTTTCCTGACTTTTTTCCCGGGATCCTATAGGGTGTAACCAAACCGAACCGAACCGAACCGATTCAAACCGCACCGAACTGAAATGAACTGAACCAAACCGAAACATTTTTTCAAAAAATTATTTCCGTAAATTAGCTTCCCGATCCTTATTTTGGTAGGTTTCTATTCTGACCTATGACGTGGTGATATTTTTTTTTGGTTGAAAAAGGTCAGGGAGTTACTGGAAAAAATGTTTGGGTTCGGTTCGGTTCGGTTCCGTCCGGTTCGGTTCGGTTTGGTTACACACCCTCTAGGATCCCGGAAAAGAAGCCAGGGAAGTTTTTTTTTTGAAAAAAATATGTTAGAAAGAGACCCCTTAGTCGAACTATATGAGTTGTGTTAAGTATAGCAAGCCATCGGTTTATTTAACGGTTAAGTAAGTATAACTTATCTGACCTTGCTCAAACTGTTTAGGTGAACATACCTAAGCAGACCTGATACGCGCTATTTTTTACACGCGCTATTTTTAATACGCGCTATTTTGATACGCGCTATTCTGATCACGTGCTATTCTGATCACGCGCTATTTTGATACGCGCTATTTTGAACACGCGCTATTTTGATACGCGCTATTTTGGACACGCGCTATTCTGAAAACGCGCTGTTTTGAAAAGCGCTGTTTTGATACGCGCTATTTTGATACGCGCTATTTTGATACGCGCTATTTCGTTACAGAGACAAAAAAAATAGGTCAAAATCTGTTCCTTGGAGATACACACATCACAGATTCTCACTGCGGACTAATGCATGAGCAAAGGCGACTTTGCCACGTGGGTGGCGCTGGCAGCTGACGTCTAATTGTCGAGTTAATAGGGGTTTCTCAACGTGCCCCTATGCCCAACGAGCCCCGCTCTCCCCTACGTGTCCCAGACCGTCGCAGCACAGAAGAGTCTTCTGAGCTCAAGTGACGTGCGTGCGCCGAAAAATGGCGTAAAGTGATGTGAACTAGTAGTTTCAAACATGTTTTTTACCAAAATGTTACCAGACTCTTTTAATTTTGTTCAAAAACCCCAAAAAATTAAGTGCAAAGATATTGCAGAAGTTTAGAAACAATGGCCGAAATCTGCAATTAGTGCTTTTATGGGCTCAATGCGAGCTTTCATTGTATTGGGGCAGTACAAATTGGGTCGTCGACCTATTTTGGATAATTTATTTGCTTAAAAAACGGGTAAGTTAGGATACTTTTTTCTTTCTAAAATGAAGCTGAGTATATTTTCAAGCATCTAGTTGCATTTTCATTTAAAACTAGACACTAGGATTTATGTTTATGCTGGGTTTTCTATGGTCAACAGACAGGCCAACATTTTTAAGCTGAATTTGTGTGGTTTGTAGTTTCTTTTTGAATGACTTTTAAAAATTGTCGGGTCGATTGCTTAGTACGTATCTTTGTGTGCTAAAACCATGTTGGATACACCCTCAGGCACATCAACACAAGGATCCAAGAAAAATGAATTGAACTGTGAACCTTTAAAACTGGTCTTAAATTAAGCCGAATTTAGGCAGATAGGAAACTAACTGAGATGGTTAATGTTTTTCAGCTTATGGTGGAACAAGCCCATTTAGGAGTACCAAAGATCAATTACCAGTTATGAAACCATAGGACTGAGCATTCAACTAAATCCACTTATGATGTACGTATGTCTATGGAATATAATGGAAATTGATGGATGGTGTGCATCTCATATATGTAGGCCACTTTATTGGTCCCTGTGCAAGCTTACAATTGAACAATGTTGGGCTATGGACACTTACTTCCTTACCAAAGGTAGGTACCTACATATTTTTTATTGTTTCATTGTACATTGATTCATAACAGATGCAGCAGACTTTCTAGCTAAGGCTCACTCCTGGTTCTACCATGTAGGTATAATATGTATTGAAAATAGAATAGGCACTTTGCCTTTTTTGTGTTTTATTCATTATTCTTTATGGATAACAGCAGAAAGCCTGATAAATCTAGAATTACCTAAACTTGTGTGCATTTCTTGAAAAAACATAAAATTTGTTGTCCCAGCCACATTTAGGAAAAACCGAGGGGTGAACAGCTAACCCAAAATGTGTACACCGATTGTGATCCACAATCTTTTTGTTAGGTGATCCGTGCCTTTGCTAAGATTGTGTAAAGATTGTGAGGGATTGTGGAGGACTGTGCAGCGGCGTAGCGTGCCTGAAGGGCGGGGAGGGGGGCGACAGCCCATCACAAATCCTTGTGACCAAAAAAAAAAAGGTCATCATGTCTACTTTGCCGCCCTCTTAATTTACTGTTACCGGTCCTGCTACTTAATAACGATTAGGTCGCTTCGGGCACCAATGGGGCGCCAGTACCCTCGGGACGGGGGGGCGATGAACTACCCGCGCGCCCTTCCTCCACGCTACGCCACTGGGACTGTAGCAAGATTGTGTGGGATTGTGAAGGACTGTGGTAAGATTGTGAGGGGTTGTGGTAAGATTGTGACACATTGTGAGTAATTGGGACAGACTGTGTAAAGATTGTGAAGGATTGTGGGAAGATTGTGAGAAATGTGTACACCGATTGTGAGAGCTATTCACCCCTCGGGAAAAACTAAGTGACATAAATCTCTATAATATATAAAATTTATTTTCTTTTTCAGGTCAGCACTGACTTGAAGGTGGAGGAAGTAATTGAACAAAGGAGAAACATTTTAAAAAAACACGGGCTACCCATGCGGCCTTTCATAATGGTGGAGTCCCCGAACTTATAGTGAGGTAAAATCAGTTTATGTCAGATTTGACAAAATTTTGTGTGCATCTCACATGGAACAAACGTATATTTCATTAACCAACCTTTCCAAAAAAAACAAAGATTACCAGCCACCATAAAAAAATTTGACTCCACTTTTATAATAAAATACAAATAAATATTTTTCATCAAAACAACTTGCTTTTTATTATTATTAAAATTATCTTATTATTCTATACCTTATTCATTTCTATAGGGTTAATGGGAAAAAAGACACCAATTTGTCCATCACACAACTTTATTTCTTTTCGACGATCCATTTTCGTCTTCCTAAGGCAAGAAAGACAAGAAATACAGGTGTGTGATCAAAAGTGGTGTCCTTATTTCCATTAACCCTATAGAAATATACAGGGTGTTCATTCTAAAACTTCCCAACCAAGATTTCTCGAAAATGATTTTTTTTTTAGGAAAAGTAAAAACATGTCAATTAATTTATTAAGGAGGACACATTTTGGCTATCTTATAGTTTTTGTAGTACACACCCCCTTTGAAAAAATAAGTGAATATGTCAAAAACAAATTGATAGATTTTCAAAATTTGTACACCTTTGTAAAGATATTTAAGAAACCTTCAAAAAAAGTGTCAATTGACCCACTTTCCATATTTAAAATATAAGGGTAAAATGTTCCCCTCAAAGGGGGTGTGTACTACAAAAATTTTAAGATAGCCAGAATGTGTCCTTAATAAATTAATTGACGTGTTTTTGCTTTAAAAAAAAATCATTTTCGAGAAATCTGGGGTGGAAAGTTTTAAAATGAACACCCTGTATATTAAACAGAACGTGAAACCTACAAATACCTTATTAATGCAAAATAACTAAATATAATTACAGCTACTAATTATATAAGAACCCATAATTAATTAATTTAATATTAAATAAGAATGATCCTTATAATAAATATACAGTATATTAATAATTAAACTCACATATATTTTTAAATACCAAGAATATATTAGTGCTTGATATAGCTTTTTTTAAAATATTACCAGACGATTTTGTTTTTATTAACAAATATTTGTTTCAATTGTTGAAATTTCTGAATTGTTACCTGCAAACAAATATCTAATAAGCCAAATATGGGAAACGCATTTGGTAACAGTTATAAAATGTTTGTTATTGTTACAAAATTCTTCTCTCAGTGTATCAAAGTCTACATTGAAAAAATTAGAGGAATCCAAGGGTTGATAAAACGGAAAAAATTTTGGCAAGACAATACGAGTATAGAGGAGGCAATCTCTTTGTACGATTTTCCTTCACAATTGAGGCACAAACGATAAATTCCACTCATTGCAAAAACTCACGCAAAAAAAAAAAACAAAACAAATGATCGTGAGGTTAGAAAACCCAATAACCTTCTTCAAAAGTGTGGTAATTACCGGTAATAAACGATGACGTACAAAGGGCT
This sequence comes from Aspidapion aeneum, assembly GCA_963576565.1. Classification (NCBI taxonomy): domain Eukaryota; kingdom Metazoa; phylum Arthropoda; class Insecta; order Coleoptera; family Brentidae; genus Aspidapion; species Aspidapion aeneum. The sequence continues at coordinate 38,644,240 of OY755045.1, forward strand.
CATTCATGACGTCACACTTCAAGGAGTGGTATTTACCAAGGCCGCTTAAACGCCTTTGGTAAATACTAGGAATTACTAGTTATTCGCTTGACAACGGCACATAACTTTTGTTTACAAAAATCAGCTGGACCACCAGTGACATATATGTATAAGATCCGAACATCGGTCTATTCTAGGCACCGTGAAATATTGAGGCGGTTGAAGCAAAAAGCGAGGTTAAAGTGGATTCATAACCAAAATATTTGTGATTTTCTTTTTATTTCTTAAAAGCACTGTCTTTTATTTGTGTCCCGGTGCAAAAATTATTGTTCTCACTATGCAACTTTTTCATCTCGTAAAAGTTTTATACAATTTTGCATGAATAGTTGCATAGTCAAAGCTTTTCAGTTTTTTGTGCAACAAATCGCAGCGATGCCTAGTGTACAACTAGATGAAGTTCTACCAAATGGAGAAACTTTTACCCATTTGATTTACACAACAGAGGAAATATTTGACAAAATGTTATGTATAAGCTCCGCACGCTCCGAAAGTTGTTCTTTTATTATTTCGAGCTCTTTTTTCCCGACGATCAGCTGATCGCCGCTCAAGTTCCGCTCGCTTTACTCCGCGAAAGAATAAACGAACACTCGTATATTTAGCACTGTTAGAGTTTCGTTCACACGTCAATTATCCTAAGAATAAACATGGTAAATGACATTGCATCTAGTTTTTCTCTATGTTTCGTTGGCTCGTCGCGTACGGCTAGCTCTCTATCGAATGAATATTAGAAAATGTCACTTGTTTTACAGGCAAATGTCCTGATGGGAAATTGGGACAAAGTTTGACACAGTTCTGGCCAGCTCTACCCCACTTAATTTTACAGCTGCCCCCTCCTCCCTTGGGCATCTATTAAAACGTACATATATCAGTTCGGAACACATTGTATACCAAACAGATAGTAGAGACAGTCAATGCAATCAGAGTTTAATTTAACCAACCAACTTTAAAAAATTGTTGATATATCAGGTTAATTTTCTTGGCATTTTAATATACAGTGTAACCACACTACAACTGATGGTGGGTGTGCTTTCGGGCTGTTCGGCCGTCGTCGTTGGAAATTCGTTCTCGACGTTTCGCCATCTCGAGTGGATGGCATCTTCAGGAGATGTTGACTGTTTGTCGGCTTCTCGAAGACTGGTGGTTAGTCTGTCGCGGGCGCAGGTTATATACGCTATGGTGGGCGGGGCGTATATCAGAGCTGGTCGGTGATTGGTCACATTCCCTTGATTCAGTTTTGTTATTGTAAGCGAGCCGTTTGGTGTTTTTAAGAACCGGTACCCATGTTCTGTTAATTTTAAGAGTTTCTTCAGATCTGTTGAAGTTCTGCTGGTGTTTATGAATTTCGATTGCTTCTCTATAGAGTCTTGGATAGTATGAAGAGGAGGCGCAGAGAACTTGTGTGTCTTCGAATTTTATTCGGTGGTATTCATTGTTTAGTGTGTGGTCTGCAACTGCGGATTTTTCCGTATGTCCGAGTCGACAGTTGGCTTTGTGTTCTTTGATTCTTGTGTTTACTGACCGTTTGGTTGTTCCGATGTAGACACTTCCACAGGCACAGGGAATGCGGTATACCCCCGAAGAACTTAGTGGGTTCCTTATATCCTTCGCAGATCTGAGGTGGTTCTCGATCTTCTTAGATGGCTTGAAGATCGTTTTTATGTTATGTTTTCCCAGAATACGTCCGGTCTGTGTGAGTAGGTTTTCTGTATACGGTATGTCCTAATCGTCCCTCTTTCCTCGTTACTAGTACGTCAAGGAATGCTAATTCTCTGTTGTTCTCTGTTTCCATTGTAAATTGTATACTGGGGTGTATGCTGTTAATGTGGTTGAGAAATTCATTAAGGCTGTCTCTACCATAAGGCCAAACGACAAAAGTGTCATCTACATATCGAAACCAGACTTTGGGTTTATGAGGGGCATTTTTCAACGCCTTCTCTTCTAGTTTCTCCATGAAAAAGTTCGCAATCACTGGCGATAAAGGGCTACCCATTGATACTCCATCGATCTGTTCATAAATTTGTTCATTGAAGGTGAAATATGATGTTGTTAGGCAGATTTTAAACAGGTCAGTGATGTCCTTCGGAAAAATGTGTTCCATTAGGACATACCGTATACAGAAAACCTACTCACACAGACCGCTACCTAAACAACACATCTAACCACCACCCGTGCCAACGAAAAGGGGTAATAAGAATATTGGTAGAGAGGGCGAAAAGAATCTGCGAACCAGCACGTCTAGACAAAGAACTAAACCATCTTAAAAACGCCCTCGTAGCAAATGGATACACTCAAAGCGACATAGATAACTGTATACGACCAAAGCCGAGCACTAGAAGTAACAGTAACGGAGGACTGAGCAGCCGCGAAGTTACTTCAAGAGCCTTTCTGCCCTACATTCCTAGAGTGACAGATAGGATCGGACGTATTCTGGGAAAACATAACATAAAAACGATCTTCAAGCCATCTAAGGAGATCGAGAACCACCTCAGATCTGCGAAGGATATAAGGAACCCACTAAGTTCTTCGGGGGTATACCGCATTCCCTGTACCTGTGGAAGTGTCTACATCGGAACAACCAAACGGTCAGTAAACACAAGAATCAAAGAACACAAAGCCAACTGTCGACTCGGACATACGGAAAAATCCGCAGTTGCAGACCACACACTAAACAATGAAGACCACCGAATAAAATTCGAAGACACACAAGTTCTCTGCGCCTCCTCTTCATACTATCCAAGACTCTATGGAGAAGCAATCGAAATTCATAAACACCAGCAGAACTTCAACAGATCTGAAGAAACTCTTAAAATTAACAGAACATGGGTACCGGTTCTTAAAAACACCAAACGGCTCGCTTACAATAACAAAACTGAATCAAGGGAATGTGACCAATCACCGACCAGCTCTGATATACGCCCCGCCCACCATAGCGTATATAACCTGCGCCCGCGACAGACTAACACTCGCGGCTACAGACTAAAATGCACTCTGGCTCCTTCGATTTCGAGGTTATGTTTTAATTGTTTTGTTTTTGTTTAAATAGCCTGGAGCATGGAATAAATAAATTTCTTCGATGGTGGAAGTGTTTGAAGTCCTTTCGAGTTTTAAAAATTAGTATTAAAAATATTTGTCGTGTCGTTAGTTCGGTCAAATTTAGTTCAAAATAGCGCTAGTAACGAAATAGGGTGTCTTTCTAACATATTTTTTCAAAAAAAAAACTTCCCTGACTTCTTTCGCGGGATCCTAGCGGGTGTGAAACAAAACCGAACCGAACCGAACTTAACCGAATCGAATTATTGGTTTAGTTCGGTTTGGTTTCACAACCTCTGGGATGCCGGTTCAGTTCAGTTCCGTTCCGTTCGGTTCGGTTCGGTTTTGTTTCACACCCACTAGGATCCCGCGAAAGAAGCCAGGGAAGTTTTTTTTTGAAAAAATATGTTAGAAAGACACCCTATTTCGTTACTAGCGCTATTTTGAACTAAATTTGACCGAACTAACGACACGACAAATATTTTTAATACTAATTTTTAAAACTCGAAAGGACTTCAAACACTTCCACCATCGAAGAAATTTATTTATTCCATGCTCCAGGCTATTTAAACAAAAACAAAACAATTAAAACATAACCTCGAAATCGAAGGAGCCAGAGTGCATTTTAGTCTGTAGCCGCGAGTCAGACTAACCACCAGTCTTCGAGAAGCCGACAAACAGTCAACATCTCCTGAAGATGCCATCCACTCGAGATGGCGAAACGTCGAGAACGAATTTCCAACGACGACGGCCGAACAGCCCGAAAGCACACCCACCATTGGACGATGGCCGCGAAAGCCTTTCACAATTTGCACACTACAACTGTTTAAAGAAATCAAGTGTTCACTTTTAAAGACATCCGTGTTTACATCGAATTTTTTTAGGACAAAGGTATTGTCAAATTTTAGTACAATACCAAGCAAATCAATTCAAAATATATTTATGGTTGTGGAAGATTGATCTTTCCAAACGTAAATTTTAGTACCCGTGAATTTCAAAATCAAACAAGTTTTCGTGGCTAATCGGGTATAAAGAAGTCTTTGTTTCTCTCATATTTTTCCGTGGGTAGCTCGAAAGCTTAACCAAACGGGGTTCCAGATCTAATGGACACTTATTAAGTGTTGACAACTGTTTGGTCGTTGTGGGACTCCTCAGAACAGTGTTTGGTCAACGTGACACCCTTGCAAAGTTAATCAGACCGTTTTGTCTGTCATCCTAAGTCTATAGTGAGAAAATTTTTGCAAGAAGCGCCATCTACTAAGATACAAGAGAAACTAGAACAAGAGCAGGTGAGCATAAACTGTTATATTATCGATCGATGAAAAGATCGATTGCTCAGAAAAGAAATCATCCGTGATCTTCGACAGCACTATTGTCTTTGATCTGACCTAAAATTTACGTTCCTAAATTTTTCAACTAGAAGAAGACGTGTCTTCAGAGAATAATCTGAATTCTCGATGATCTTAGAGATGCATACATAATACCGAAATTAATTCAGATGGTGCGATCCTCCAGCGGAACATATGATTTTTGTAGGAAAAAACAAAAGAAAGGTTGAAAAAGGGAAACTTGAAAAGAGAAAAGGACTAAAGAAAGGCTAACTTTAATAGAGGAAAATATTGTTACCAAAGAAAGTAATTTTAATTTAGCACCCCAGCTTCTAATCGAAGGACATCAAAATCTACAAAATTTTAAGTTGATAAAAAATAACTTCACGCCACGCCGACCACCAGTTCGTGGCTCTTGAGTATCATACGAAATAACGAAATGGAATACGGAAACTACAGGAATAAATACGAACTTTTATGTCGCTCGTTATCTTCGCTAGATTGCAGATAATTTTCCAGCTCAATTCGGTTGACAAAAAGAAAATCTGACTTGAAGGCACTTGGTGCCCATTAAAGAATCTACCCCAAGGTTCACCGACCCTCGAACTTCCATTCTGTTGACCCAAATGACGCATGCCATGTATGGGAGAGGGATATTAACAAGATACCGAAAGATGAGGTACATATAGAAGAAGACACATAAATTATCAGGATTTAACTCTACTATCTCAGTTTTTTTACTGTGTCGACAGGCCTCTGCTGTATCGATCATTCGTGTGCCTGCGAGAGAGAGTTTCTCTCATTGCAAAACAAATTTGCAAAGCTGCTGCCCTCTCACATGAGACCACCCCTCTTACTCTGAGAGCAGTCCAGTCATCAAAATTCTTAATTATTTTCTTTGTTGTTAAAAATCAAATCAAATGTCTATAAAATTTTAGATACCTTAGAGGTTAACAAATAATGATGTTAAATTTTCATAAATTTTTAATGATTGCCGATACCATGCCCATTTAGTCTCGTTGTATTTAAGTTTTCTAAAATTCTAGTTAGATCTTACATTCATGACAGGTATCTAGCATTTAAACTTTATTTAAATCGGATTATAATTTTTCAATTATGATATGAAAGAAATTGAAGAAAAATACGCTGCCACTGCGAGACTTTTAGGTTTTTTAGGTATAATTTAATTTGGAAAACTTCATACGCCTAGTAAACTTTAGTTACTTAGTTAAAATAGGAAAGGTATTCTGAGTCTTGAACGATGTGATAGTTCCCATCACATGCTTTGACCAATGGCAAGCTTTAAATTAGCTCCGAGCCGTCACGTGGTATGCGAAAAGACCACCATTGCGCCAAGCTTCTCCTACGATCCGACCGAAAAACTTTCAGTCGGTACGGGACAAGAGAACAGATTTCACTGAAGAGCAGGCGAGGCGTTCAGAGTTTGCTATTGGTCAGAGCGTGCGATGTGCATGGTCACATCGTTCAAGACCCAGAATAACTACCCAGGAGTTTTGTGTACAACACCAACCATCCATCCGCCTTTATGATTGTTTCGCTGAGTAGGTTTGCCTACAAGACATTTTGAGCCCTTGCTACCTGCAAAGCCGTTAGATAAGAGTAGCTTGATCTCGCCGCCCTGTAAATTATACATTTATTGTATTTGTATTTGTTGTATTGTATTGTAAATACCATCCTATAGTTAAAAAACTCTACAGATCCTTAATTTAACCTTCCAGTTACGGCCCCATGCGCATCATTGATTAGATAATCAAGAAACATTATTGGTTTGATCAGGGGTTTCCAAGCCTGTGCTAAAGAGCTGTACAAGAAACCACAAAATTGATTATTAATTGGTACCACTTATTTTAAAATAATCTAACCTAAGTATATGGGACCTTACCACTTATGAATACAATAGAATACACTTATCCAGCCCATTAGACTTTTTGTACATCCGCCAACACGTCCCTCATGGAGAAATGAGGAAACCTTGCTTGCGTAATTCAGGAGTTAGAGATGGAGAACTGGCACTATTGGCCCTAGAGAGTGGTAAGTTTTAGAGCACAGAAGGAAATATACCTCTACTTAACTAAGACAGGACTGGAAGATGGAGCTGGTGACATTCCTGCTTAGTTCACTGGGGGAATACGACATTAGTGGCAGGAGTTTACTTGGGCAACAACCAAATTAAAGGTCGCTTTTCCGGAAGCTATTCCATATAGGATTTTATATTTATGAACGGAACGGTTTTGCAAGCAAAAGTTTATACTATTAAAAAGCTGAGGGTATAGATTAAAAGATTAGATAATACCAACGGTACAGTATATGATCGCTGCTTGATCAATGGAAGTGTAAGAATATTATGAAAAATCAGAGCATACAGTATACAGTGACAATGCACGTATTAACAGCCATAAAAAGAACGACGCACTTAACTAAAGCCGGGATCAAACGACTCGTGTACTTGGCGAATAATTGTTACTTCAGTAATACTTGCCATGTCGTGTGAGTGGGTTACTTGTACAATTATTTGTCACTCGTTGGTTTTTAATTTGTGGTCGGTAAAAATGGGCCGAGTCAAAGGGCTCACGATTATTCGTACACTTGCCAAGTACTGTTGTAATGTTCGCGATCTCGTACTTGTAAATTGTACTCGTCGTGTGAGCGCCCTGTTTGCTATCGCAATTCGCAAAGCTCGTATACTTGCCAAGTACGCAAATAATTGTGTATTTGCCAAGTACACGAATCGTTTGAGCCCGCCTTGATCAAACGTGAGGCCAAGTAAATTACACATGACAATTTAGAACTTCGGTACATAGTTAAGAAATCGCTTGCCCTACCTTTTAAGACGGCGGCAGGTTGTTCCGGCAGCGAGTGCTGCGGCGAGTTGACTGCGATGAATTGGCGGCGGCAAATTGTCCTAGAAGTTCGTTCGTCGTCCCGAACCAGCTCGCTTGTACAAGTACGGCCACAGATTTCTATCCACAGGTACCGGACTAAATTTTAAAACTAATTTTTGTATATATTGCAAACTAAATCGCATTCAAACAACCTGATGATGAGTCAAACCTAACCTTAAAATAATCTTTAGGCCACACTTAAGTCGAAGAAATTCTACACCCTTGCAAACAAAATGTCTGGTAGGCATAGGTGCACAGTTTACCCTGCCCATAAATTATAAACCAAAAAATTATTTTTGCAGTCTTGGGCTTTGAAAAGGAGAAAGCCACCACTTGAGTGTAATGTACAAAATCTATAACCTAAAGTTTTGTACAAAATATGCAAATAGTTTAATATTCGGCGAATTGCGCCTAGAGCGAAAACTCAGTCAGCTTTTGTTTACAAAAAATTTTAACTGCGCAAACTATGACTCGCAAGCCGACCTTTAAGTCAAAGTGCGTGTGTGTAAGCCCCTTGGGCTTTGAAAAGGAGAAAACCACCACTTGAGTGTAATCTACAAAATATATAACCTAAAGTTTTGTACAAAATATGAAAATAGTTTAATATTCGGCGAATTGCGCCTAGAGCAAAAACTCCGTCAGCTTTTGTTTACAAAAAATTTTAACTGCGCAAACTTAGACTCGCAGGCCGACCTTTAAGTCAAAGTGCGTGTGTGTAGGCCCCTTAATATTCATGACCATTAAATATTTGTCGCGTCGCAAAGGGCACCTATACTGGTACATTTTTAAAATTTTCATTAGGTAACCAAATGCAGAAAAAAGAAGAAAATTCTCCAGCTTTTTCCTGTGCCATATATCTGTTTAAGTTTACTCAATATCATGTAAAGTTGCACGCATAAAAGTGCACAATCAAAATGCGCATAGGCAAAATACACACAAGAAAAAATAGCGCAAAAAAGAAATACACAATAAAAGATTTCGAAACATAATTTGTTCTGTTTTATGAGAAAACTTTTACTGATAACATTGTAAAAGTAGATTCTTTCAGACAGAGTTAGTGAATTTTACGCGTTTGAAGCGAAATTTGTTCTCCTGCCCCGCAACGACTGACAGTTTTTCGGTCGGACCGAAGTTGCCATTGACCAAAGCATGTGATTACTATCAAGCCGGGTACTCATTAACGAACCACGAGCCTCGATCAACAAGTGCGATCTATTCGCTAATGTGGACGGCATTGTTCGAGGCTCGCAGCACGATATCGAAACCTTAAATTAAAACAAAGTACCTACTAAATTTGAGACATAAATACATCTCTTGAAAAAGTTTACCTATATAAATAAATTTTTTAAATAAAAAAAAATTAGGTAAATTTATTTGTAATAGTTTACTTGTAAGAAAATAGTAAGCTGTTAGTCTTAATTTATTTTTAATTGTGAATGTCTCAAAAATTAATCTATTAGTTTTTGAAATAATATCAATGCTGTAAAGGAATGAAAAAATCTCTTTTAAACAAGGTATCACTTGACCCACGTTCCCTCTCTAAAGTCAAGAGGTCAAAGCTACCCCAACTAGGAGTCGATAGATATAAATATTTTATGAAAATAAAAATAATGTGTCAAGGATTTTTTAAAAAATTTACCTTAAAGAGTCATAATGGCATCCCGTATACGTTTTCTGTGAGTATATTACTTTAAATTAAAATTGATAATGATGATAATAACGGAAATGAGTTTTATCGCTACGCTTGTTTTGTCAAAAGAGTTTTTGTTTTTTTCTTTCTGGGTAATAAATTTTGTAGTATAAAATGGAAAATAAATATATTTTATTTACTTCACTGTACCGATAACGGTAATTACCAATTATGATTGGACAAGCTAACCTATGCACGTATTAACGCTAAAAACTGCACAGAACAGATGTGGAATGGGATGGGAATAAGAACGATTCGCGCGCGCTCGCTTAAAGCGCCTCTAGCGGTAGATATTTAGGAATTACAAACTGGTAACGGTAATGAAACTCTTCCAGGGTACGCGAATAAAATGTTATTTTCTAAAAAAAACCGTGACATAAAGCTTTTAATTTATTGTTTCAGAAAAAAATAACCAATGCATAAGCCGCAAATTATTGCCAAATATAAAATTTTTCAAAAATATTCGCTAAAATAATATGTTTTTTTATTAAAATTTAACTGATTTTACTATTAATATGGCAATACTCTTTTTCTTATACAAAATATTAATAAAAGAAATATTAAATTCGCCGTGCTAAACTGTTGGTAGGGTTTTATTAAGTGATTTTCGAGTTACCTAAATATAAAGATATAAAAAGTGGTCCAGAATTTTCCCTGCATTCCTTGTTTTGGATTCACCTTAACATTCTACAACTCTCTATATGTCAAGTATATGACCTACCCCATCAAACAGCCGTAAAAATCCGACGCCTGGCCTAATCAACCGCCCCCTTTCCCCTTTAGTCCTTCTCCATCCCCTCCCTACGCAATTCATTGCCCCCTCCACCAAGCAGGTGGCCGTTGATGGGGTTAAAGGGGGTAAAGTTAGCGGACAGTCTATGAAAATGACGGATTTGTTTAACTTGACGTTATCCTCGAAGATTTTAAATTTTATTTAAAAGCGGATATTTGTTTTGTACTTTTGCTATCTTAAAAATAACTAGCCTTTCAGATTGTTTAATGTGCATCCCTTGATATGACATCAGGATACTTATTCTTGAAATTTTGAATTCAAGTTCACCACCTCTTACCCGGGAGAAAACGAGTTCCCGGGAAAGTTTCTCTCTCTTTCTCTTCTCACTTGTTTTGCCTTTTTCGTATATTGTCAAAGTGATTTGTTTTTTTTTGCCAAACTAAAAATAGAGTTTTTAAGTAAAGCCCTATTTAGATATATGTATAAGCATTGAAACTAAATTGCTATACTGTGGTGCCTAGGTTAAAAGCAATATCTCCACTTTCAGACCCAATTGAGTGAGAGTGTTTACTTTAATGCATAATATAAATGTGTACCTGTACAACACATTATATTACATCTTAGAAGTGAGAAAAGCCGCGTGTTTATTAATTGGACACCACAGAGAAACGTTTATCTGAACCTAAAGGCGGTTTAAAATAATGTATAATGTAGTGTTCTGACAACAACATTTTTAAACTGTGCTTATATAAAAGCATTTTAATAGGCCTGTTTAAAAAAAGTGTTAAACATTAATAATCATAACGCACTCTGGTTAGTTGCGAGATACGCGGCAACGCTGTGCACTGGAGTTGCACGGCGTGATTCTAAACCTTGCATTCACAAACAGCTTCGAGCGTTCAAGAATACGATATTTTCATTCCCGCGAGAAAAAGTGAGTTTGATTTCCCGGGAACGTTCCCGGGATCACTCCCTTCACAAACTTTAAAGAATACTGTTCCAGGTCGACTTTGTTATGTCAATTTTGAATGATCATCTGTCAGTTTACAATGTAAAGCTGTCAAAATACAACCTGGAATTATTACTTCCAGGCTTTATTGCACTGTCCTTTTTCTGCCAAACTTAAATAATGGCAGAAACAAATTTCATACTTCCATTGTCTTCCGTTTACTTAAAACACGGCGTTTCGGTTAGTAAGTATCTCTAACCGTTTTGAAGTGTAAATCAAAAAATCCCCTTTAGATGCTACTACTTATACAACTTTTGTCCCGCCCCCTTTTTTATGCCTAAGACGCTTTTTTCATAAGGAGTGGTTTGCATATGTTTCATATGTCCGTGGTTGGTTGATTGAAAATTTATTTTTTCTGCAAACTTGTTTCCGCCAATGCCACTCCTTATGCACAACTTTGTCATTATTTGACCACGACTGATCCGCTAAACCGGATTTTCTAATATCCCCGAATAGGGTACTTTTTTAATGTTCCTTTACTCTAACCTAGAGTCCCTGTATGTTAATATATTTGGATATATCTGGGGGCACGGCAGTGCCCCTCCAAGTTCGCGTAAACTGCTGTACCATCTTTTCTTGAAATATTTCAGCTCATATTTGACCTATCTAAACCTCTTCGCAATGAGCTACGAAACTTAAGCTTTGTAAAGTCGTAGATCTTTATAGTGTTAACAACCCCTCCAAGTGTCATGGACTTCCATAAAGTAGTAAAGTAAATATAAAACTTCAAAAAACGACGAATTTGCCACTCACTCACTCACTTACTCATGTATAGATCATCAAAATTCTACTGTACTTCCAGACATGCTACAAAGCTGAAAATTGGCACACTGCTAGAGATTATGAAAAAACCGTTAAAAGAATCAAAAAACCTCAAAATTCTAGTTTACTTCCCTCCCCTATACATGTAAAATTATATAAACGTAACATTGCCCTCTTCCAGAAACGCTAGAGAGCTGAGCTACAAAGGCGGAAAGGAGCTATGACAAAACTATAAAAAAATTAAAAAACCTCAAAGTTTTAATCAACTTTACTCCGTAAATGTAAAGTTATGTAAAAGTAACATTGCCCACTTTGAAAGAGTTATAGGAATTATGATAAAACTATAGAAAAAAATTTAAAAACACCTAAATTTTAATTTGCTTCCCTCCCCTATAAATGTTAAGTTATGTAAAAGTAACATTGCCCACTTCCAGGAACGCTAGAGAGCTGAGGTTTAGAAGGCTGACAGGATAGGAACTATAATAAAATCATGGAAAAAAATTAAAAAATCTTGATTTTTAAGGCAATAAGGCACTGCAAATGTTTTGAACAATATTCCGCATATTTTGCTCTTTTAGAACTTAAATATTATACAAATTTTTTAAAAAAGGAGTAAAATCATAACAGAAACGTTTTATATTAAAAAAATCGTAACTTAATTTGTATAGGAGAACTTGCCTTTACTATTATCTCAATTTGTTTTTACGGGATACCATTTTCGCGAACTTAGTTTTTTTATACATGAAATGGTTTTGTTATAATTCCTTACCCACATAGCACAATCACGTGTTTAACACGTAAAAAACACGTGACGAAAATAAACGTTGATTTTAAAAGCTGCTAGAAAAAAAAGTTTATTTCATATATGAAAACAAGCTTAATAGGTCATTCATTAACGTTATAATAAATAACGTTACTAAAAACGGCGTTGTAATAACGCCATTATCAAATCAAAACAGCAATATTTTATGTTATTTTCAAGTGAATTCTAAGTAGATTTTTATCAACGTCAAAATCACATTAGGTTCGCGCCTTTTCTACACGAATTTTAAAACGCGACTTACATGGCTTTTCTACCGAATATTTTAAAGAATTTACTAGAAAAAGCGCCTATTGGCGGCATTTTTTACTTCGACGAAATTTATCCAGGAGTGATTTGGCCTCTAAACTCCAAAAACCAGTTAATGTATCATTTATTAACCTGACAAAACCAGTAAATCAGTAAAATATCTTTGTCTTCTCTTATTTGTATACAATACAGTACTTAAAACTAACTAAGCCTAAGAACTGTAAACTTAACCTACTATTTACATAATGTACACCCTACACCCTAGGATAGCACGCAGGCAACCTACGTGTTCGCCCCGGTGAGTGTGCTCAGTTAATTTTTTCGTTTATTTGTAAATTACTGCCACCGCTTTTGCATGCAGATTTCTGCATCCAGACAGAATCAACCGGGCTGATCCTTTTTGTCTTGACGTGTTAAATTTGATGGGTTGAGGCTTTGTTGTATTTTTGAGGGAAAAATAAAGTAAAAAACCCTCTTTAGTCATTGTCGGTCGGTCTTGTCTGTCACCTAGTTTTTGTGGAGGTGGGCGTGGCTAGCCCACGTGGTCATCGAACATGCATTAATGCATGACCGATGCTTACACTTTTCCTAGCCTCCCCTGGCATTAAACCAATCTATCCATATACCGAGAGTTTATGGTGGATTGGTTCGTGCACAAAGTCCGAGTTATGTCGTGTGTATTGCGTCATGTCCCGGGTTATGTTTGAATTGAAAATTAGTTGTTGGAAAAAACGATCTGAAATATTTAAAATGTAGGTTTTTAAGTCCGGTACCGTCAGTGTGTCTTGTATCCGGGCATTTGTTACATGTTCTTGGTATGTTACGCCGAGAATGTAACGTAACAATGTGTTTTGCACTGCGGCATTACGGCGCCATTGTGTGTCAGAGATGTGCGTAAAAAGTTAGCAGCCGTATATAAAGCCGGGCTCAAACGACTCGTGTACTTGGCAAATACACAATTATTTGCGTACTTGAAAAGGATACGAGCTGTGCGAATTGCGATAGCAAGCAGGGCGCTCACACGAGTGTACAATTTATAATAATCGTGAGCCCTTCGGCTCGGCCCATTTTTACCGACCACTAATGGAAAACCAACGAGTGACAAATAATTGTAAAAGTAACCCACTCACACGACATGGCAAGTATACGCAAGTAACAATTATTCGCCAAATACACGAGTCCTTTGATCCCGGCTTTAGGATGGGACGAATGTATGCTATGGAGATCAGAACCTTGTTCTCGAGGGATAGAGGTGCTCGCTGGTTTAGAAGGGGGTGCAAAGTGTGGATAGCTCTAGTGGTATGAGCGATGTTGCCACTAATGTGTCGTATGAATGACAAACTTTTGTCTAGGTCTAATGGATATATGACATGATCCTTGCTAGGAATTCTGAGGTTGTTAATAATTGGTGGTTGAACTATACGGACGTTAGTGCGTTTCCTCGTAAAAACGATTTGTTCGCACTTTTCTGCGTTGAGGGGAAGTTTTCACCTCGCAAAGTATGCTATTAGGTCTCGGAAGTGAAAGATGGTTTGACGGTTTGCGACTTCGGCGGAGAAAGATGCAGCAGTGATGCTTATGTCGTCTGCGAATGCCGCTAGTTCGGTTGACAAAGTATTAGTTGCCATAGTAACTAAATAAGTCAATCAAAACTGTCTATGTTTTGCTGGTCTCTTGTCGAAGAAAAAATTGGCATTGTTGTAAGTCAAAAAGTAATTTTTAAATTTGTTCAATTTTTAAATATAATTTGGTGTGAAATTTTCTTACTGAAGACCATGCGAGGTTAAATTAAAACCGAATAATATATATATAAAAATATTTTTAGAAAATTATCAATAATTTTCAAAATATTCATTAGCTCCAAAAAATTTTAGGAAATAATTTAACCTCCAGTGTTATTACTAGTGAAAATTTTTAGTTTTTATTGATTTTATTAACCCTGAGGTTATCCACGATGATTTTTTTTGCTAAAATTCTGATAAATGGTTTTTGTGTAAGCCTGTAGATTTAACAAAACAAATATTACTTGGTATGAGCTTGTTTTCTAGTAAAAAATAACTTTATTATTTTTGTTCACGTTAATTTGACGTTGATGTGATTTTTGTGCTATGTGGGTAGGATGAAATATATGTTACAAGCGGTGTAGTATGTCCAGTAAAGGGGCACAAACCGCCCTTTACACAGAATGCGCGACGCTGCTCTTGACGACGCGACGCGTACTACTCCAGCAGCTATCCAGCTTTCCAGCATCCGCGATCTGTAGCGTCGTCGTCGCACGTCGGGACGCTGTGGAAGACGGACGCGACGCACGACGCTACTTCAGTGCGAGGGCGAGTCGCGAACGACTTTAGGTTAGGTTATAAAGCGCGAATTTTAAAAACCCGTAAATAAGCCATAAGTTTTGGGACTCATACGACTTTTAGAGTAAACTTTATTAGTAAATAATTAAGTATTTTAAGAAAAACCTTAAAACTTAACCGTTGCTCGATGTTTCTAAATTATTGTGACTGAAATAAACTTTAGGACTTTAAATTTTGTGAAAATTGACTAAAAAATGGTGCTCTAAATTGTTTATGGTTGTTCATTGTTTATTGGTTTGGTATTTAGGAAGAATGTTGCTGATTTTGTTCATTTTTGGGGCTGTTTTTGCAGGTGAGTTTTTTAGTTTGAGCTGAATTATTAAGCTCAGGAAAGTTGATTTTATATAAAATGCCACTTTTGCAGAAGGATTAATAGGGAACACGTTTTTCACATCAACGTCGACATAAAACAGGGACCTCTAAGTTCAGTGCTATACCATCTAGCTGTAGAAATGCATTTCAAAAACTTTATCAAAACGGTAATATTAATGAAAAAAGTTAAATCTACTTTTATACCTACAAGTCGCAGTTGGGTACAAAATTGATAGGTATACCTATATTGTACGACATGCTTCAACTTTTAGTTTTGATGCTCAAATCGCACTTACGAAATTATACATACAGTTTTATATTTTCATGAATCAGGTTATTGGGTAATTTTGTGGCAGTGTTTTCTAATTTCCAGTTTTAGGTTTAATTCTTATTGAGCCTTATAAAAAGCACTATGCATTTACCATTATTCATTTAGCATTACCAAAAAGTAGGTACGTGTAGATTTTCTACGGACACGAACAGTATTACCTTCCATTGAGTGAAGGTGGGGTAGGAGAGAGGGAGGAGGAAACTGGTAAAATGGTGTTAAAAAAAATCGTAAACCGTGTGCAGAAAGAATTTTTGTAATCGGTCTATATTTTTATGAAAGTTATAGCTACAACTATTACTAATAAGGAGGGAACGGGGAAGAAAGGGAGAGGGATGGGGAAACTATTAAAATGGTGTTAGAAAAAAGTTTTAAAGCCTGTGCAGAAAAATTTTGTGAAATCGCTCTATATTTGATAAAATTATGCGAATATGGTATTTTAAGAGGGTGGGGGGGAATGACAGGACAGGAGATGAGTGGGAGTAGGGAGGACTACAAAACTGCAAAGTAATTACAGCAAATTAGAGGACATTTGCAATGGGTTTTCAAAGGCATTTCATTAAAATCGCCTGAAATTTAGGTAATTTGTACCGCCATATTAACTTCTGTTAATATAGCCTATAACACCTTCGAGATCAGTAGCAAATCAACGACACCTTTTTCGTCAAAATCGGTTCAGCCGTTTAGCCTCTAGCGTGACAGAAACATACATATTTACATACATACATACATATTCGAAGCGAAAAACATTACCCTCCCTTTCGCCGTGCTGCAGTTGATAATTTATAATGAACACCCTGTATAAACCCATTCTAGATTGCAGGAAGGAGATTAAAATGTATATAGTAATCCGGCTTAGAACACTAGGTCCTTAATTACCGTGAGGGGCAACTTTAATATCATATAATTAAGATATAGCTATGAGGGTGGTGCGAAAAATATTTAGGTACCTGGGTACCTGCACTAAATGCACGGGAGAAATAAGGGAGTGTCAATCTATAGGTAATTTGTTAATAAAGTTAAGAGTGGTTTACAGATGCGTTTAAACACTAAACAAAAATACTTTTTTGAAAAAAACAATGTGTTAAGAATACAAAATGCCACAAGGCATGTAAAAAAAACATATTTTAAACATTTTCCTCTTTTTTATTAGGCCTATGGAACCTGCACCACTGCCTTTAGAGGGTACTCAGGTACATGGTTAACAAGAAAATTTTATCCGCTGGCAAAATGATTTTTAGAATATTTAAAAAAATTACCCTTTTCGAATGATTAGCAAAAAACCGTCAAAAAGCACGTTTAAGGGGAGGAACCACCCCCCTGCCAGGGTTGGGGGGGTGGTTCCCTTTTGGGCGAGTCTTATGTCTATTCATACTAAGTGTATTGCTTCTATCATTAAACGCAGTATCGGTCCCCGTAGGGTCTGAACTATAGAACCGTTTCGTTTATCGCAATAGGGTTTTTAATGCGCGGTGCATTTAAGTCCCTTCTTAAAAGTGCAAAAAATATTTTTTCAAAATTTGGAAAAAAGTGTTATTTTAAAACCCTTGCAATTAGATATTTTGCATACAATATTTAATATTTTGATTGCGATATAACTCTGCAACACAGACTCAACGGCTTCAGGAAATGTTTAGTTTTTATAGTTCCCCTTTATATAAAATTCTTTTTCAATAAAAGAGTTATTTCAAAACCCTTACGCGCTCATTATGTGCCATACTCACCCTCGTAAACCGGACTAAATTTATAAAATAAAAATTTTGTCATCAGAAATTTGTTTTTACATTATTTTTTTTGTTTAAGCAGGACTTCAGTTTTAAATGTGCCTTTTTTTTAAGGGGAGTAATTACATTGTTACCCCCCCCCCCCCCCCAAATAGCCTTTGGAAAGCTTGTTGACCAAACTTAACAAGGTCATTTCAACCTCTTATTAGTTTAACTTTTCATTCATTTAAGAATCAAGAATTTGTTTGACTACGGTTTGTAAATAACAATTGTAGCAAGTCACAATTTCTACCAGAAAGAAACAATATCTGAATACATAAAAAAATCGCTATACCAAACTAAATACACTTAAACCATTAAAAATTTCCTAACATGAACAAAAACAATAAACTTTTTGACAAGATTACTAAAACGGAAGAAAAAGTTAGACAAAATTGAAATTTTAAAACGTTAAATCTTTACAGAAGAACTTGCTTCATCAACGATGACCATCAGCCTCTCAAATAAATGAAGGTCAGTTTCTTCAATACCATACCTGAAAAAAATTTTAAGAGTAATTTGTAGGATAGACAGTCTTGCTCAGATCTTGCAACGTTATGCTAACGTCTTCACTCCGCTGAAGACCCCTCACCACCCCCTCAACAATTTTAGAGATAGCCTGAACGGCTGATCTACCCTGCCTAAAACCAAACTGGTTGTCGTTAATTAACTTATAACAAATACGTTATAGAATAAATACATGAAAAATCAAAAAGTGAAGCACTCATAGCGGCTTTGGAAACAATGGCAAATTTAAATTCGGGGAAGCGAATTTTCAAGTGCGCATGCGTGTGTTTTGTCATGTAGACACACAGCTGTTGTGTGGGTGGGGGCCATATTGACATTTTGCGGTGTTTTGCGTTTGTCGTGTCAAAATATGTTTTTTTCTGTGAAAAATCGGAAATAATTCATAAACATATGCGGTTTGTGGAAAAATGCACGGGAGAGATAAGGGAGTACCAATCTATAGGTAATTTGTTAATAAAGTTAAGAGTGGTTTATAGATGATTTATTCATGATGTCCACAATAAATCTGCATAATTTGTTTCAGAAAAACTTTAATTCACAATTTGATAAATTTTGACCCAATTAACTAGTTTTTAGAAAAAAATAACAAACATAACCCTAACCCTTTTACAATTGTCAAATAATGTAGTGACGTAACGGAGTATGTTCCAAAACCTCCAAAACTGACGCATGCGCAGTAACCAAAATCCTGTCTACCCGAAAAAGGAACATTAATAATTAAATAGGGGTCCTGACTTCAAACATCGCGTGTGAGAATGCATGGGTATACCCCATATTTATGCTCTAACGTGTTTGACTTATAAGTGTAAGACAAAAAATAGGGTTGGTGTCGGGGAATATTCCACTGAAAGTTTATAAAAATCCGTAGTACCGATTTAAAACTATGGGGGAAAGCTTCAATCCTTCCATAAGAGCCCATGTAAATCACTCCCCCTGCGAAATCAGCTTATTTTTGCAGGATAGAAGCCTGTTTTTTTTCTTCGTTTATTATATGCTTTAATTCAATTTAAGTCGTCCAAATATGCTTAAAAGTGCTTACTTAGAATGGCTTAAACTGGCTAAAACCGTTTCCTATTGTCTCTTGGTTATATGGACAACTTTGTACTCAATGAAAACCTCAATGGAAAGTTTTCACAAAACCGCAAGAATCCAGAATAGCCAAGCCATGGATCTACGGAACGAAAAGAACTAAATAGAAGCTGCTTGTTTAACGAAAAAATTAACCTGTAATTGCATTGGCTGAACATAACTCGTCACAGTTACCAGGTGGACTTTTCACAACTATCGTAAAATTAAATTCATGTTTTCGCCGTAGACTTTTGTTTTCTTAAAAACAAGAATATGATAAGAAGTGCTTAACCACAAAACTCCAAAAATCATGAATATTCATAGCTCCGGTTAACCAAAAAAAAATCAAATTTATTAGCAGGGTTATTGGGGTGCTTTTGTCAGGCTTTTTCTAGTCTGTAAGAGATTTTAAGCCTTACCTTTATTCTGCGCGGGTGCACCAGTGCTCTGCCATGCTGTTAATAGTAGTTCGATTGCGAATAGATGGCGAGACGTTGTTTTTTCATAGCAATGACTATTAAGGCCACTAAATTTTCACCGCCTTCTATTCGTGAACAGCTTAAATAATCGGTTGGTTGTCAAATTTTAATAATTATGTCTATAACAAAAATTACGAATTTATTAACTTGAAAATGGATAGTTAACACTTGTTATAATAACTCACTGCACTATGCGTTTGATGTTATGGATCCTACATCTGGTGACAATTTTCATTTCAGTGTTACCACACTTATGCACTTACTTCAAATTCGATGATTGTTATAGTTAAAAAACAAAAAAATATAATTCCAGAAAATATGAGAATGACCAGATGATTCACACAGTACACGGTGGGGCTTAGAGGTGTGCTGCTAACAGAAATAGGATCCAGAACGTCAAACACATATTGCAGTCATTTTTAGGGTTTTTTAGCAATATATAGCAGCAGGCCCGCGAAAAGTCCGGACGAACCAAGCCCCTGCCCCGGGTCGCCAATTGAGAGGGCGGCAATTTGCGACGGCGGCAATTTGAGACGGCGGCAATTTGAGAGGGTGGCAAATTTAGGCGACGTCAAATCAAGGGGGCGGCAAATCCCATAAGCGTTATGTGTAAAACAAAGAACTACCTTAAGCACTCACCTATGAATGGCCTTTTTGTTTTTTGTCGCAAATTTTTTTAAGGGCGCCCTTTTCAGCCTTCGACCCTTCCGCCTCTAAAGTCACGCTACGCGGCTATGGAAATGGTTTATGTTATCGCTTTTAATTTTTGTTACGAAACGGCGGCATTTTACCTTTTTTGCCCGGGGCGGCAAAACTGCTAGCAACGGCCCTAATATATTAGAAAATCTGCGCTACGAAATAAGATAAGCCTTGACAAAAATGACAAAATAGGGCCGAATTTCAGCTATTTTCATTTGTTTGTCCTTTTTTTTACATAAAATATACTTGTTGGTTCGCTCGACCCTAAAATAAGTTCAGCGGTCCCAGTTGCATCAAAAAACGGTTTATTCTTTATATCTCAAGCCTGATTAATACATCAAAAACTTTAATCAAATAGAAACATACTCCAACTAAAAATATATTATTGTCCGGCCAGAATAAAATTAGGCGCAAATGAGATGGCTCAACTCAATCTATCTCCCTCTGTTTACAGCGCTTTTGTGTTACTGGGTGGTCTTAATTTTTACCAAATGTATCATGAACAACATTTTAATGATACAAGAAAAAACAGTACTCGTCTGGTACGTTTAACCAAATCGACTCCAGCCCGTTCATAATTCACACCCTTTTATTGAGTTTCTTTTTTTACCGCTGGCTCAAACCAAGTCCGGCCCGTTCACAATTCACACCCTTTTATTGGGCTTCTATTGTTATCGCTGGGCTCAAACAGGATGACTAGACACGTTTCATACACATAAAAGAAACAGTGGCGTATCATTTACTTTTTTTTAATTTTTAAATAAAACTGTGTGGAGTTCCAATTTTGAAGACGAATGGTTTTGGATTTTTGCAATTTTTAGAAAGGTATTTTTTTAGGTTTCTAGATTTGTACGCACCTATCTAATGAAATTGGTAGGTACCTATATAATATAATAAGTATAAAAGTTTTATAAAAATATTTCTTTTTAAGAAAAATAAGGTATGGAGTTTTTCAGCAAAAAAAGGCTTAGGAGAAGCGCCTCATTTTACTCTAGCCGGACTGTACCTTCCATGCGGTAGGCCGTTACAATCGAAGTGTAAGGAGCAACAATGTAGCATCCATAATGATGTTGCAAAATTGGTCATAAAGCTGCGATTAGACGAGGATTTTCAGCGCATGGATTAGTTGCACGTGCAAATCTAAAGATACCTTAACACTAGAATATCTGCATTTCACCATCTCTTTTATTCACTGTGGTTTGTTAAAGTTTAATTAAATACGTTAGAGCATAAATATGGTGCATACCGATGCTTGAAGCCAGGACCCCCATTCAATTCTTAATGTTCCTTTTTCGGGTAGACAGGATTTCGGTTACTGCCCATGCATTAGTTTTGGTGGTTTTGGAACATACTCCGTTACGTGACTACATTATTTGACAATTGTCAACAATTAAGTGTTATTTATGTCTATTATTTTTTTCTAAAAACTAGTTGATTGGGTAAAAATTTTATCAAAGTGTGGATTAAAATGGTAGTTTTTCTAAAATTAATTGTGCAGATTTATTGTGGACACCATGAAGTGTTTAATGGCATCTATAAACCACTCTTCACTTTATTAACAAACTATAAAGAAAAATACACGTACTTACCTATGGAATGGCACTTCCTTACTTCTCGCGGAATTCCGGTGAATTATTTCTCATTTTTCATAGAAAAAATCATAATTTTACACGACAAACGCAAAACACCGAAAAATATAAATAAACAACAAATATGGCGTTCACCCACACAGCAGTTGTGTGTCTACGTGACAAAATACACGCATGCGCACTTGAAAATTTGCGTCTGCGAATTTAAATTTGCAATTGTTTCCAAAGCAAGCTATGAGTGCTTCACTTTTCGATTTGATTTTAATTAAAATAGGACAAAGGACGGAAGATCTGAATTTATAGATCCTATTTGAGGACTTTTCCACTTATTTTCATTGTTTTAAATATGGAAAAGCTTCGTTGGGTAGCGCGCGTAACTTTTCGGATATTAACTTTTGAGGAGTTTTCCTCTTTTGGTGAGGTTTATTGAGTTTAATATTATTTTGGAAAAGTTTTCGTGTTTTATGTCGGCTCTAATATTAAATATTATAAACTCCGAGCGGGCCTGCCGTACACAATACAACTTTCAGGGAGATATGGAACTTTTTCAAGTCAATTTCACAAAATTTAAAGGTTAACCGGTAATTATGCAGTGTATGTTCAATTCATCAAAAAATAGATGGAAAAAAAGTCATCTTTGTTAACTTTGATGACCACAAGAAAAACAGCGAATATTGTACTGTTTTAAAATTTGAAAAGTACTGCTGTGAGCTGATGAACCTTAGGTTTGACTGTACTTACGCCCTATGTATTATAGTTCATGGAAAAACATATGGTGATGTACAGTGTGTGAGGCCAATGACAAGGAAAAAACTGTATTTTAATTTTGCATTTTTTTTATATAATGTTTACTTATATTTTTTTAAATAAACATATTTTGTAAAGTACTTATTAGAAGTTTGCTTGACCAACCTCGGTTGGAATTCATATGTGCATATTGATCTGTTGGACTGACCTACCTACAAGTTGTGCCTCTTTTTCATGTCACTACTGGAGGGTTAACACAATTAAACTTTGTCTAAACCTAAAAATCATAGTGAAATATTTTTCACAGTTTAATGCTATAGAAGGCCTATTAGTTAGCAAAAGGTTTAGTCAAGTACAACAAAAGATCCTAATAGAAAACCTGAATCTGATGAGAAAAGTTTAGTCTATTTCAATTTCATCTCTGTTAAGTGAGCCTTGAAGTGAGCTCTTTGAATAGAACTACTTATCCACTTTCCCCTACCTTGGGCTGATAGTTCATTGATTCATTGGTCAAAAAACTTCAAATTCAATGAAAACTAACATTATCAATACTTCTTCCGCTGCTACAATTCACAACATCAAAAAACTTGACATAATAATCAGTGGTGCACCCAGAAATATGTCTTGGGGGACCCGAAACCCTTGGGGGCCCGATACTTTTGGGGGCCCGATACCTTTGGGGGGGCCCCCAGAAGTCTCATGATGTTGTACTTTATGCTATTTTTTCTGTTTATTCATGAAATATATGGAAAATATCTAAAAAAATATGTGGTTTGGGTGGGTCCGGGCCCCTAGCCCCCCGCCCCCTTAGTGCGCCTATATAATAATTCAAAATAAGTAAAAAAACTAGAAAAAAAGTAAAAAAAACAAAATAAACAAAAACATAACCTAGTTTTTTGAAGAAAACATGGTCCCTTTTATTTCAGATTTTCTCGCTTTAGTTTAATATTTTTAAGAAAAACGCATTTTTTCCATATGCACAAAGGATCCGATCTTAAAACTGATTAATTTTTTGGACCAAAGCTCTTGTCGTTTTTGTAAAATTTACGTTTTTGTTAACATTACGGCTTATGGGAAATCGGTTTGTTTGTCCTATCGAAGACATCTTGGATTTCATCATATGTTTTGTTAGACAGCCCTATTATTAAAAATGTCAAAGAACTTAACCTAATTATTTCACAGATGTCTTAAACACGTATGGCTGTAGAGAGGGTCGGTTCTTTTGTTTGTTGCCAGTTCTACGTCTTAGCATGAAATTATAGAATGTAAACAACAAATATATTTAGGCGGGATTTTTACAATAATATCTCCCCTGTCCTTCTTTTTAGAGGTCGAAATCGGTTTTAACATAAAGTAAGTGTAACCTAACCGTGGTCAATTGATGGCAAACGTATCCGAACCAACGCGTGCCTAGACAGGATAGGATCCGTTTGCGATCATTTGACGGTTAGGCTAACACCGATTTCGACCTCCCAAAAAGACAAAAGAAGAGCTGTAATGTAAAAAAACTGTATTTTAATTTTGCATTTTTTTTATATAATGTTTACTTATATTTTTTTAAATAAACATATTTTGTAAAGTACTTATTAGAAGTTTGCTTGACCAACCTCGGTTGGAATTCATATGTGCATATTGATCTGTTGGACTGACCTACCTACAAGTTGTGCCTCTTTTTCATGTCACTACTGGAGGGTTAACACAATTAAACTTTGTCTAAACCTAAAAATCATAGTGAAATATTTTTCACAGTTTAATGCTATAGAAGGCCTATTAGTTAGCAAAAGGTTTAGTCAAGTACAACAAAAGATCCTAATAGAAAACCTGAATCTGATGAGAAAAGTTTAGTCTATTTCAATTTCATCTCTGTTAAGTGAGCCTTGAAGTGAGCTCTTTGAATAGAACTACTTATCCACTTTCCCCTACCTTGGGCTGATAGTTCATTGATTCATTGGTCAAAAAACTTCAAATTCAATGAAAACTAACATTATCAATACTTCTTCCGCTGCTACAATTCACAACATCAAAAAACTTGACATAATAATCAGTGGTGCACCCAGAAATATGTCTTGGGGGACCCGAAACCCTTGGGGGCCCGATACTTTTGGGGGCCCGATACCTTTGGGGGGGCCCCCAGAAGTCTCATGATGTTGTACTTTATGCTATTTTTTCTGTTTATTCATGAAATATATGGAAAATATCTAAAAAAATATGTGGTTTGGGTGGGTCCGGGCCCCTAGCCCCCCGCCCCCTTAGTGCGCCTATATAATAATTCAAAATAAGTAAAAAAACTAGAAAAAAAGTAAAAAAAACAAAATAAACAAAAACATAACCTAGTTTTTTGAAGAAAACATGGTCCCTTTTATTTCAGATTTTCTCGCTTTAGTTTAATATTTTTAAGAAAAACGCATTTTTTCCATATGCACAAAGGATCCGATCTTAAAACTGATTAATTTTTTGGACCAAAGCTCTTGTCGTTTTTGTAAAATTTACGTTTTTGTTAACATTACGGCTTATGGGAAATCGGTTTGTTTGTCCTATCGAAGACATCTTGGATTTCATCATATGTTTTGTTAGACAGCCCTATTATTAAAAATGTCAAAGAACTTAACCTAATTATTTCACAGATGTCTTAAACACGTATGGCTGTAGAGAGGGTCGGTTCTTTTGTTTGTTGCCAGTTCTACGTCTTAGCATGAAATTATAGAATGTAAACAACAAATATATTTAGGCGGGATTTTTACAATAATATCTCCCCTGTCCTTCTTTTTAGAGGTCGAAATCGGTTTTAACATAAAGTAAGTGTAACCTAACCGTGGTCAATTGATGGCAAACGTATCCGAACCAACGCGTGCCTAGACAGGATAGGATCCGTTTGCGATCATTTGACGGTTAGGCTAACACCGATTTCGACCTCCCAAAAAGACAAAAGAAGAGCTGTAATGTAAAGAAAACGATAAAAATTAAATTATTTCCAAGAACTAATTATTTATAAAAATTATTTCCAAAAGGTTGTTGGAATATATGCATAGATTAACTTACATTAGACTGGTAGGTACCTACTGCAGATACTTTTACAAATTTCGATTACTTACAAGTATCTGAAGTTATTTTGCAACAAAAAGTAACGGGGAAATGCTTAATGGCTTGGCAACTGGCGCCATCTCTTGGAAACCCTTACAACCCGTTTTGACATTTGACCCTCTCCACAGCCTTTGGAGCAAAAGTCATTCAAAATCAGTGCAGAAAGAAAGTTGGAATCGCCTAAAAATATTTTTTAGAGTATTGCTAACGCTGAACTTATTTAAGGCCGCTTGACATGGTGCATGACGCGCTGCAAATATTTGCAAGCAAAAAATTTCGGTCAAATTGTTGCCTGCAAAAAAACTTCTTTTTGTTTGACATTGTGCATGGCCATGCATGGATTCCCCAGAATCTAGGTAAAAATTCCCCAGTTTGCATGTAAGTACAGTTTGCATGCAAAAAAATTGCACCGGACCGATAAAAATGTATTGCCTGCAACAATCAGCTGGATTTGTACTGCGCATGCACCTGGGCAAAATTTCATGCATTTGCCTGCAAATTTTATTGTCATGCACCATGTCAAGCGGCCTTTAGGAAGATTGTAGTGTGGTAACACCAAGTTATAAATCTTAACAAACTCGTTGGCTTTGGTAGTTCAAATAATCCCATTAATAATGGAGTCAAGTGAAATTCTGTTTTAGTGTTTTAGTTTAATTTTTTTTACAAAAATAGAAAGGGCAAATATAATTTAGAAAAATGCAGCGAAGCTAAAACAGAAGCTGCTGGGAATAAATTTTGTATGTTTTAAAAACTCGCATGCATATGCATTTAAAAAACTAGGTATAAAATTCTGTTTCTCGGCCATTTTTAGAGTGTTTTAAAAATGAGGGAGGAATTCGCGCTAGTAAAAGTCACAGACATTTAAAGAAAAAAAAACTTAGTTCATTAAAAAAAAAGTAAAGATGTTTTTAAAGAAGATCGAAGAACTTAAAAGTCGCAGTTTACAAACTTTCTAGGTGAGGTTTATTGGAGTAGGCTGACCCAAATTGACATTTTTAAAATATTTCAGCAACTAATGACGTAAATGGAACTTCCTTTTTTTAAACAGTAACCCTTAGATGCACCGTAAGCATTTAAGCGCGATTATGGGTTTAATCTCGATTAAGTCCTTGTTGTTCACATACAAAATAATAAAGAGGGAGAATAGATTAGCTAAACCTTGTTACGGTGTATCCCAGGGTAAGAATTTCTTGAAATGACAAAATCAAACCCCGCTGAACATAAAAACTGGACAAAATAATTTGTGGTGTTAAAATTTTTTGAGGAAACCCCATTTTTGTTTTGCTAAATAATTTTCCTTAACTTTGAAAACCATAGACTTTTTTCCGTTTAAGTGTGTTTTCTGTGATCTAAAGAACATCCCCCTCAACGTCGCGGTAGCGTTGACGACGTCGAAATATGCGAGAAATTCTCATAACTTTAAATGTAACATTATAAATATACCACCCAGTTTTGTGTTTCCATGTTGGTTCCTAAATTAAATTTGCGGGGCCCGGGCGATTGGCCGAAGGGAACTTGAAAAAAAGAAGTAGAGGTATATCTATAGAGTAAAGTGGTGTAAAAGTAAAAAATCCCGTTGAAAAATGAGACACTTAAATAAAAAATACTAGTAATTGAACGAATTCCGATAGATTTTCTATTATAAACTGATAGCAGCAGTTAAGGACCTCATAGAATCTAACCCATCTAATCTACATATTCTCATTGATCTTCTTATTGCATCCATGTCGACACTTTCCATTTTTGTTTTGTATTTTTCTGTTATGCGACAAGTCTCTATTCCATACAACAGCGTGCTTTTTACCATTGTTTCATATATGTTAAATTTTACATTCTTTCTTATCTCTCTGCTCCATAAAATACTGTTAAGACATCCAATAACCTTTTTTGCTTTTACTATTCTTTTTTCCAATTCTTTACAGTCTGTTCCTGTCTTATCAAATGTGACACCCAAGTATACATACTCATTGCATGGAGATATTGTTTGTCCATTGTCTAGTTCTAACTCACTGGATTAGTTTCCAATACATAAGTACTGTGTCTTGTCCACGTTCACTGTTAGTCCCCACTTTTGGTATTCTTCCGTTAACTTTCTCATCATATACTCCATGTCTTCTTTATTATTAGCTACAATTACTTGGTCGCCAGCAAACTGTAGTGTGTATATAGTAAATCGGTCGTTAAGTTGTATTTCCATGCCGTGCACTTTACGTTTCCAGTTTTTTAGAGCCACTGCGATATATATTTTAAAAAGAGTTGGAGAGACACAACATCCCTGTCTTAAGCCTTTTGTTACCAGGAATTCTTTTGAAAGTCGATTTCCAATTTTAATTTTAGATTTTGACCCTTTGTATAGTTCTTTTATCGCTTTTATGTATGTATGATTGATATTAGTTTGTTCCAACACCGTCCATAATTTTTCTACTGGAACGGTATCATATGCTTTTTGTAGGTCCACAAAGGTAACATGAGTCTCTATATTTCTGGCGCTTCTTTTCTCAATTACTTGTTTAAGACAAAAAACATTATCACTACAAGATCTGCCTGCACGAAACCCACTTTGCTCTCTTCATTCTCTATTAGATCTCTAAGAATCCTACCGTACAATCTACTTAGAGTGCTGGTGACTGAAATTCCTCTGTAATTGTTACAATCCAGCTTGTTTCCTTTTTTATGTATTGAGGATATGAATGCAATTTTCCAATCATTAGGTACTGGATGTCCGTTTATGCATTGATTGATAATATATGTGAGATTTTCGAGTAGTTTCTCGGATCCATATTTGAGCATTTCAGCATATATTCCCCCAGGTCCGCTAGCTTTTCCGGATTTAAGCTTTGTTATACTATTGTTTATCATTTCTTTTTCGATGATTACTTCCTCTCCATGTACTTCTATGTCTCTCCTCGGAGAGGCTGCCCAACAAACAATTAAAGTTGTTACGACGAAACCCCAACTAGAAAGAATTTCTTAAAAGTAACCGCAACGTACTCCCGCTACGTCTCAGTATACCATACAGCGACGTTATAATTCCCTAAGTGGGGAACCAATTTCTGGTTATAACTACTTGGCCAAGTGTTTAAAGTCACTGTAGTAACAACTACACTACTACGTCGTAGCCAGGTATCTACTACGTCGTAGAGGCTGTTTTTTTTCCGTAATGGCATAAAAGTTGCGATGTAGTTGCAAATAATATAATCGTTTCTTTTTGGTAGAATTGTTACACAATATGGTGGACACAACAGTAAACAGACTCGCTTAGTTTTTTTGTTTGGTTATGGTTATAATATGAACTATGTTATCCAAAAGTGTGAGAATTTACGAGCAGAGGATCAAAATTCGAGTGCGGCGCAAAGTTTTTTGTATAACATGCATTATATATATTGCAAAAAACCGGTGCGCCCGTAAAATTGAGCCGTTTTCTGGTAGCTGATGGAATTTTTGTGTTGTGATTTTGGAGGTTATGTTTTCATAATCGACAGTTAATTCCAACAAATGGTGCTTAAGAAGAGCATTTTTGGTAAGCTTCAACTAATTTGTTTATAAAATAGTATGGCTCTTTAATATGAGCTTATAAAACGACAACAAAAATATTAAATTTTCTTTCTTACATAAAAACATGGCGTCCCAAACTATATTCCCTGATAGTCGAAAAGGTTACTTGAAAGTAGTTGCGGCTTTAAAGTTGATCCAAAAAGTTATTTTGTCTACATTGTTACATCAGATGTTACTATGATGACACAAACTTTTGTGGTAAAAATTAAAGTTATAATGTAGTTGTCGGATACACTTGTTTGGGACTCCAATGAAGCTTAACTTTCTAGTGGTAATTAAGTAGGATATAAAAGTCAGGGCGACTACGAAATAACGACTAAAAAGAAAGTAAAACTTTAGCAACGTCCTATTGTGGTAGAGAAGACTATCAGAATCGACTATCAAGAAACAATCCTATGAAGTAGTTTATAGGGTCGTTTTTACGAAACATCTACTATTTCCTGATACTAAATAGTAGTTAGAACTAAAAAGTAACAAATTCTGGTTGGGATCACCACATTTCTACTATAAGAAAGTAGCAAAGCCTTTAGAACATGTAGCCGCTACTATAAATGTTAGTTGGGTGTTAGATATTCGGGTCTCGTCTCCTGCAGCAGTCCCTTGTAATGTTCTGTCCATTGTTCCGGATTGATGATCTGGATGGTTACTTTTTCTTTTGTTGGGTTTTTTACTGTAGAAATGAATTTCCATACTTCAGAGCTCTGCCTAGCTCCTACGTGTGTATTTATATCGTGGCATTTGCGCTCAAACATTTCATTTTTTTCTGTGCGTATCAAACTTCTTAGCTGTCTTCTGGTGTCCTTGTATATTTCTAGGTCTCTTTGCTCTTTAGTACTAAGCCATTTCAAGTATGTGCGTTTTTTCTCTTTGACCATTTCCTGTATTTTCTACGTCCACCACATCTTCCTGTTATTTCTATTATCTTGGTATCCAACAGCTTCGTTGCTTGCTTCCTTCAAGCTTTTTATTATGTTTGTATATATCTCTTCAAATGAGTGATTTGTGTTAATTAATTTTTGATCTAATCGGTTCTGATACAATCTTTGAGTACTTTCGATTTCTAGACTTCTAAAGTTGTATTTTTGATTGTCTTCGATGCACTCTAGGTTTTCATTTTCTCTAATACTTTCGTCCTTATTTGTTTTTCTTAAAGGGAATAATATTTTTGCTTTTACCAGATGGTGGTCAGGTCCACGGGTAACACCACGAAGTGCTCGATATAAAACGATGTATCTTTCTTAAAAATAGTCGTAGAGGGTTGCGAAAAATGGCAAATGAATCAGTAAACACCCGCAATAAAATAACTTTCTATATATTTTGCTTCGTTTTTTTAGAAAAAATAAAATAACTGAATTTTAACTTTTTTTTTGTATAGCTAGTAAAGTTTAACCTACATTTTTAATAACACCAAAGCAAAATTTAAAAAAAAAGTTTAAATAAAACTTATATAATGAACATTTTTATTCAATTTGGTGTATATAAGTCTTATATAGATGGATAGTTTATATTTGTTTCAATAAAAAAACAATTTGTTGTCACCAAAACGACTACCGAAGGTGCATTACCGTACGAGGACGCCTATCGGCGCGCGGCTTTACGCAACTCAGGCTTTTAGTAATACAGGTGATTATTGTTATCGTTGTTTAATGGACATTATCAAACAACGTTGTTATTGTTATTTTTGAAAGTGAATATCAATCGACGAAAGTTTTTACAATATAGTGCATTTGCCCCCCTTATTATATAGTCATGTTCGAACTTCTAAAAATGTAACTAAGTTGACGCCCTAGAGACACAATGACATAGAAATGGATCAAAAATTTGTAAAATCTAATTTAAAAATAAAATTATATTAGTTTTTTAAATTTTAGTTGCAAAATGCCCCAAAACCCCCCAGACTCCCCAAAATCCTGAAATTTTTAGATTTTTTAAAAATTTTCTTAAAAACTAAGCTTACGGAAAAATATGTACTAATCTTTATTGTAGACCATAAAATTTCCTTTTCAACAATGTATAAGTCAGTGGGGTAGGACTAATGACAAACTCTCCAGCGGCGTCCGTTTATTGTAAATAAATTTAAAAAAGAAACATGTTTATTACAGGTTTTACCCGATTTTTTTAAAAACCGAGCTCTATATCAAAAAATATAACACACACTTTGTTGTAGACAATAAAATTGCTTTTTAAATGATGTATAATAAGGCAATGGTAGTTTTATCTATAACAATTTAGGGGCATCCGCAAATAAAATCAATCTTGAAAAATCACTAAATTTATCAATTTTTTACCAGTTTTATCCAATTTTCTCAAAAATTAAGCTTTTTGGAAAAAAAAATATTTTACCGTTTATTGTAGAAAATAAAATTTCCTTTTTAACAATGTATAAGTCAGTGAGGTTTAATTAATGACAAACCCTTCAGCGACGTCCGTATGTGGGGGTCAATTAAAAAATAAAATAATTAAAACCATTTTTGTCACATGTTTCAACCGATTTTATTTTTCGAATATTAAAAAAAATATATTTAAAAAAAAATATTTTTTTAATACATTTCAAATCAGGTAATTAAAACTTTGATGTATTAAAATCGGATAAAAAATAAAAAAGATACAATTTGTTTTTAAATATGCTTTTCCACCATATTGAATCCGCCATATTTATTAATTAATATGTCAAAACCTGGTCTGCCAGGTATGTTAAACAAATTTAAGTTACTTTTAAAAAGTTCTTATGGTTTTCATTAAAAGCATAATTTTTAAATATACCCCAAAAACCCCTATTTTTTCCAGTAATTTGGAAATAACTTAGAAACTAATTAACGCATTGGAACACTTAAACCAGATTTGAATAAAGAATCAAAATTGCTATCTTTTTTGTAGAAACTTTTTTTTCTAGCTCCAATAGTTTTATAAATATAATCAAAAAAAAAATGACCTTTTTTTTTGAATTTTTTTATTTTTTTGACAAATACAAAAAAATACATATTTTCTGACCAATACATTTTTAAATAAATTACAAAGCAAGTGTTTTAAATTTTGTTCCATGAAAATCGGATAAAAAATAAAAAAGTTACAATTTTTTTAAAGATACGCCTTTCCGCCATTTTGAATCCGCCATTTTGAATCCGCCATATCTTTCAAGAAACGCATTTACCAGAATGACAACAAGTCAAAACCTTACATATGGGGTGCCCTTAACAAAGTTAGCTTATCGGCAGAAAGTTGGCACGACTTGCACACGAAACTTGATTTGTCCATAGACTATTATTTGTTGTATTTAAGTAAAAAATGTCTTATTTTTGGTTTGCATTAGTTTAGACGTCGATCAGACTGTTTATACGTGAATTTTATCACTGGTTTATATTTCGCCTGACCTGTCTCATTTTTGAACTTTTTCAAGGTAAAATATGAGACACAGTTTTAATTTTTTTTCTCATAATATTGGCCAAATTT
This sequence comes from Aspidapion aeneum, assembly GCA_963576565.1. Taxonomy (NCBI): domain Eukaryota; kingdom Metazoa; phylum Arthropoda; class Insecta; order Coleoptera; family Brentidae; genus Aspidapion; species Aspidapion aeneum. Next base: position 38,676,762 of record OY755045.1, read on the forward strand.
CTATGTTTTTACGTTTGGAATATTTTTCTGATTATCGCCTATGTCCTAAAAAAAAGTCCTACAGAGGAGTCGAAAATCTTAAAAATATAAAAGTTTTAAAAAGTGTCTCATCATTGTTACACCACTTGACCCTATATTTTTTTCTGCCATACGGTAAGACAACTGCTGCATCGCGGTAAACAATTCCACCAGTATTTACTAAGACTTAGCATTGTAGACCGGATTTAAGTATCAAGTCTATAGACTTGATACCGACCGGTTTGTGTATATTTTGTGTATTTTTTTAATACTCATTGGTCAAATAACTGCAAAGATTTGGTTCACCCTAATGTGCAATATGATAGTAAGCATTTCTTAGTGAGTTTTATCTCATATAAATTCAAATTAACTTTAGAAATAAAGAAAACCAACATAAAAATTTTGTAACGAAATGTCATTTTTTGGAAATTTAGTCCGTGCAGTCGTAGGATTCCCGATAAAAATAGTCTCAAATTGTAGGGTGGTTTAAAGTTCGAAAAACAATAGAAATAATCCATTATTGACAAAAAAACTTATATACAAAAATATTAAAGCTAAATAATACATAAATAACTCAAAACTATATCTGTAGATGCATTACCGTATTAAATACGTATTAATATTTAAATACTGTAAAAAGCACAAGATATATTAGAATCCCTTTTCAATTACACATTCACCAAAACAATGGACCATCGGTTTACCCTGTCGGCTAATGGATCGTTCATACTCGTCTTTTGTCTTGGTTTAGTCATATGTCTTGTCATAAGAAAGAAAACCACTGTTTCTTATGGGAGTGTTCATACAATGTTTTGCTTTTGTTTTTGATTAGTCTTTGTCTTAAGAGTTGCCAACTTTCAATCCTTAGGACAACGACTAAGACGAGTGACAGACATCAGCTGATATTTGTTGTTTTTTTACAGGGCGTCCAAAGAGCGCAAGCGCGCGGCCGAAATTTTGAATTTACCGCCATTAATCATGTTTTTAATAGAAAATCTCAACATAACCTCAAAATTTTATTTGTTTTTTTTTCTTTTTCGCTTTTGTTCTTTCGTGTCTCTCTTCTGTGGTGTTTCGTGCACAGATTATCTTAAATAAGATTGGTTTGTGTAGAAAATGACTTTTGAAGAGGGCCTTTTTATTGAAATTGAACTTTTTTTTCAGTGGGTTATGACTAAGACTAATCAAAAACAAAATACGAGTATGAACAGCCGATTTTGTTTAAGACAGCTAAGACTAATCAAAGGACAAAGACTAATCAAAAACAAAAGACTAAGACGAGTATGAACAATACTTTACTTGTCTAAAAAATTAACATGTAAAATATAGCGGACAGCTGACACCGTTTTTATTCGACATTTCCTAGTGACGTTTGGAGGTTTAAATATATTTTATTCTTTTTATTTATTTATAACCTTTGTGTGGAAATAATCTCTTTGTTACAACGAAAAAAGAGGACCCATATCGCAAGGTATTTATGAACAATTTATATAAATATTAAAAACTATTGCATTCGCGGGAAAAATAAGTTAAACCTTCAACCAAAATGTAGACTTTTAAACCTGGGATTGTAGCATTTAGCACTGTAGGTAGACCCTTTAGTAAATACTGGTTTTTTTCTTTAGTTACGTGAGTCGCGTAAATACATTGTTTACTACGTTACAGCTAAATGCGCTCTCTACAGCGGTAGAAAATCAAACTATTTAAAACGTTTTTCTCAGTAATTTATGTACACTTTACCTTCTCTAGACATTGCTGGGGGGCTAGGAAGGTAAAAATTGATAAGAGAATTAAAGTGGTGTGTATAACTCAAAAAAGTATGGGGTGGGTGAATTGTAGTAATTTTAATTCCCAACAACCAGGATTACTCGCGCATTTCTAGCGTTCTTTGACCTGGTGTTTTCAATTTTAGCTTTTCATTCCTTTTCATGCTTATTGTGGAAAAAATAAATAACAAAATTGGAAAAGATGGCAAGTGTAAATTATTATTATGTGGCAAAAAGTAATAAACTGATCTTATAACTTTAAAATTAAAAAATATTGCTTAAAATTAGACTTTTTTAAAAATTATTTTTTTTTGCATTTTTAAAAAATATTTTAATAAGTAAAACCAGTGGCGTATATAAGTGAGGGGCCTGGGAGGCACAATAGCTCCTAAACCACTGAACCTATCTTTATAAAAATGACAGGTAAAATAGTGTTCGACACTGTAACGAGCTGATTAGATTTTGGTCAAAATTCGTTAAGCTAATGGTAGTTTCTCAATAATTTATGTTATAACCAAAAACTTCGTACGAGCTTTCGTTTCTGGAATATTTAAAAAAAACACTGGAAGTGTGCTAATAGGCTAGCTAGGAAGGTATCAGATCCGTCATGGATCCATTTATTTTTTTGTTAAAATCAGCTCATTGGATTTGCAACATATAATATTCTAAAATAGTTTTTAATATTTTGCTTATTTAGCAGTAATTAGATTTCAACGTTGCGTTGAATGAAGCATCTCGAAAATCAAAGCTCTCGATAACTTTATTGCTTATTACAAAATTTGTCTCTTAGTCTACAGTACATCCATCGGTCTATTTTTTAAGTCATGAGTAACATTTTTTTCCTCAGCGAAACTTTTTAAAAGTGGTTCCTAACACAATGCGCAGACGCAGACTTCTTTTGAGCGTTTCACTGACTAAGGCAAGCATAGGATCAGAGTAATTCTGCCATGTTTAACGAAAAATAAGAATTGCCCATATAATATTTTTTTAACCGAATTGAAGTCTTATTTTTTTGCATCTTTTAATAAAATAAACCTGTTAGAGTTGACTACCTACTAGACAGACAGTTCGGCTGAAAAGGAAACGCTTAAAGCATACGAAATCAGGCACGGAAACCTGCCGGAAATTGGGAAAACGTCGCAAGTCTGCCAAAGGGGGTACGAAGTAAGCATAAGGATAGATACAGATTTATTATTCCCTGACGAGTTGTACTGCAAGAATAAAAGTCGGTTACTTGAACGGCAAGCTTAACTACCCACCGACCGCAGCTCGCTATACAAAGCAGTGGCGTGTGTTATTAAGTTATATTTATTTATAACTTAGAGTTTAATTATTTTTCGAATCTTGGAAGAGATATATTTGTTATACTTTATTTTAACTTTAAAAAGGACGATATAACGAGATAAACACAAGTGACTACAACAAAAAGTTCGGGTAACAAGTGTTTGTCCTGCTATGCCGCCCTTTTTAAAGCAAAAGTAAAAGTATAACATAAACCGCGATCGGTTCAAAATTAATTTTTAGAAAGAATATCTGCAATCATCCATCAATTCATCAAAGTTTTTGCCGTTTTGTCCAGATTTTCGCAGTTTGGGAATTCTAACTTAGACCTGACGAGATTCGAACCTAACATCCGGCACGTTTTGGAATTTTATTTGGGCCAAGTTTAGAAAGAAACCATGGGCTTTAGAGGCATTGCATCAATGGTTTTTGCTGGCTGGCAATCTCGCACAGAATTGGACCTATCAAGCTCAAACAGTGTTTTCTCACCTACTTGAAGGCAACAGAAGTTAAAAAAAAAGTATAACAATATTGATCCCCTTGATCCCGCCTATCTACTCCAATATATCAAAGGATTAGGGATTCCAAGATTTTTAATTTAAGACTCTGTATTTCTAAATATCGTCGACTACTTCTACTCGTTAATAATTATTGTTTTGGCTGTTAGAGTAGCTTTGCTAAATAAATAGTTTTCAATCGATCAATCACTAGCAGCCCACGAGTTGTAAAGGTGGGGGGCGCAGATAGCTTAAGGGTTTCACTAAAATAATTAAAGTTGTCAGCGGTGAGTAACATTAATCATCATGAAATATACAAACAAACACGTTTGTCTACCACCCCTGTATTAAAAAATCGTTTTTTTTTTATTTTTCGACTCTTATGAATTAACAAGAACAGAATGTGCGTCTCTCTTAGACAATCTAACTATATCAGAGTATAGATGACCGATATTTTCCTCCTTTGATTTTCACTTAAATAAATTTGACTGAGTTTGTCGTGCCTCTATTTGTTTAAAATATGTCATACATACAGAGTCTCTAGTCTTAGAATAACGATAAACACGATTGTGGTGAGAACTGTGCAGACCAAAAAACACCCTATTAATTTTTAGTTAAAATTAAAACTTTAATTCAAGGAAGTCTACCAAGGCACGTTTCAGTGCACTGCGCCAAACGTCTGTTAGATAACCATCGTGCCCAGCTCTTGACCATAGCAAGACATGCTTAGCTATAGCTACAATTGTTATACTAATTCGGGTCACTTTATCTAAATAATAATATATTTAAAAAAATTAAAATTTTAAGATAGTATTTTTCAGGTCTTCCAAAATGTTGCCAAATTTTTTTTGACATTTACCAATGCTTCCAAAACTTTTTAAATCTTTTCGAGACATTTCAATAATATTTCTTACTTAAAAAAAAAATGAATTTAAGGTAGAATTTCACGAAACGTTTCAATTAATTTGACTTATAAAATTTTCAGTTTTTCTTGTATATTTTCAGACTTTTCAATAACGGAGAGACCTTTCCAGAAATATTACAAACTTTTTAGGCATTTTCTGGAAATTTACAGACTTTTCTAGAATTTATTTCGGTTATCGAGGCTCTCAGACTTTTTGCTATTTTTTCTCGTACAGTTCCTAATTGTATAAAAATATTTTTTTTCAAATCCCATTGGCTATTATTGTCCATTATTCTAATCTTTACTTAAAGCTGTTTAACTTTAAAAATAGAAAAGCTAAACTTAAGTTTAGGGAAATTTGTACAAGTTTAATATTACACACTATCAATATTTTAAAACAAGTTACCTACAGACCCAACTAACATTTAAAGTTCTCGCGACGACACCCTCACCAGTAAAGATTTCTAAAAAGTAACCGCAACGTACTTCCGCTACGTCTCAGAATACCATTTAGCGACGTGGTAGTTCCCTAAGTGGGGAACCAATTTCCGGTTATTACTACTAAGCTACGTATTTAAAGTCACTGTAGTAACAACTACACTACGAAGTCGCACCCAAGTATCTACTACGTCGTAAAGGCTGCTTTTTTTCCTTAATGGCGTAAAAGTAGGGATGTAGTTGTTAATAATATCATCGTTTCTTTTTGGTAGAATTACAGCAAACAAACTGGCTAAGTGTTTTTAGTTTGGTTATGGCTATAATATGTACTATGTTATCTAAAAGTTTGAGAATTTACTAGCTGAGGACCAATAGTCAACTGCGACGCAAATTCTTATCTGAAACATGCATCATATTTATTGCAAAAAACTGACACGTTTGTAAAATTGAGCCATTTTCTAGTAGCTGATGGAATTTTTTTCTTGTGGTTTTTGAGGTTATGTTTTCTTAATCGGCAGTTCGCTCCAACAAATGGTGTTTAATATGAACAAAACGAAAATAAAATAATTTTCTACTTGCAAAAAAAACATGGCGTCTCAAACAATATTCCTTAATATTCTACTTTTATGTCAGTGTTCCCTTTTAGTTTTAAATAGCATACTCGAATTTCTACTCTTCCGTTACGGCAACGTATTATTCCCTAGCTTCCGCCACTATAAAAACATCTTCACAGTAGTAGGGACCATGCGATAAGCAATATCACTACCCTTAAGTTATTGGGGTGAGGCCAATTGCCATTTCTCATTTTTGTCAACAACAATGCATAATTGTGGTTTTTGAAGGCCAATTGCCATTTCTCATTTTTGTCAACAACAATGCATAATTCTGGTTTTTGATGCGGTGTTCTATGTTCTGTAGTATCGTGGTTTTGTGAGTTTCCGTTGATGTAAATGATGAAAATGCGCCTCGTTGTTGTAAATTATGAATCTGCAATATTGCATCCTATTACAGGTTTGTTTACACATTTTAGTTTACATTTTGTACTTTCGGGGGTGCCACTTACCGGGAGAATGCGTTAAGAAAATCAATGAAAATATTGTATTATGAAAACTTATACAAATATTGTATTAGAAACCGAAATAAATATTGTGATTTATTTTACAAGAAACTAATCAAGCAAGGTCTATCTAGAAAGTGTTATCAAGGAGCTAAAAGAAGAATAATATTTTTATAAATTTAAGTAAATAGTATTTTGTTTCAGTTCGAGTCACGACCGAGGCTCAGAAAACTTTTATTTTTTGATTTTTCGCTCTTTAATTTTACCATTTTTCATCTCTGGTTTGGAATTTTTGTTTACGGTTTTGAGAAAAACCTTGCTTGAATTCTTGCACTTTGTTAAGTTGTATTTTTTTATTGTTTATCCTATATCCCATACTATATTATTAAGAAATATTTGTTAAATATTGGATGGTGTCCATGTGAAGTTGTATTTTAATTAGGATAAAAAGAAACAAAATACAGAAATGGTATATGGTACTGATGATGGTTCAATGCAAAACTGGTCTACTTGAAAAGAAAAGACCGATTTGAACACTTTTTTCTATGTTTTGTTTCTTTTTATCTTGATTTTAACACAAAAGTAGGGTTAAGAATGCGCACGATGAAGATGCGGCTTCAAAAAGTCTACGTTTCCAAATTAGAAACAGGATGTAGCGTCTACTTTTAAAAGATCGACACTAAAAAAAAGTCAAAGTATTTACGGCTTTTAAGTTGTTGCAAAAAGTTATTTTCTCTACATTATTACATCATATGTTACTATGATGACCCAAACTTTTGTGGTAAAAATTAAAGTTAATAATGTAGTTGTCGGATACACTTGTTTGCGACTTCAATGAAGACTAACTTTCTAGTGGTAATTAAGTAACAAACAAAAGTCAAGGCGAATACGAAATAACGACTAAAAAGATAGTTAAACTTTGACAACGTCCTATCGTAGTAGACAAGACTATCAGAATAGACTATCAATAAATAATCCTAAAAAGTGGTTTAGAAGGTCGTTTTTACGAAAGCTCTACCTTTTCGTGATACTAGATTGTAGATAGAATTAAAAAGTGGCGAATTTTTGTTGGGATCACCACATTTCTACCATAAGATAGTAGCAAAGTCCTTGGAGCGTGTAGCCGCTACTATAATTGTTAGTTCAGGAGTGAGAAAAAAATAAAATAAAAAAATTTCAATTTTATTAAATAGTTTAAGTCAAATGTTAAAAAGACTAGGTCTTTTTAAATCTTGTAGTATAGTAGATCAAATGATTTAACGTATTTTTTTTCTTTTGGCTTTTTTAAAAAAGTTAGTTTTCGAGTAAATCGAACAAAACTGATTTTTAGGAACCAAATGTCCTTATATCTAGCGAAGTTCAAGGGGGATTTTGGCGGAGGATATGTGGAGATATTTTTTGAGAGGTTTGAGGCTTTTTTCACCACATCTTGCGGTTGCTTTTAAGTTTTAATATAAAAGAAAAATTGTAGCAACACTTCTGAGACCTATTTTTTCTTCTCGAGTATTGGCTCAATAAACTAGAAATATTATCTGTTCTGTAGGTGTTCTGTTGCAGAAGTTGGATACAATTTGTTAACGCGTTGTGGAGCTGTGCCTTTTACAAAAATTTAAAAAGAGGTAGCCAGGCAGTGTATCAGGCCATATATTTCTGGCCTGATACACTTCAGGGAAACATCTGGCAACATGAAACATATCAGCTGAGGTCGTTACCTCTGGTTTCTCAGAATCCCGAGCAGCTCGCCTATCCAACTTTTTGCTGCTCAGTGGCAGCCAATAGAATAACAGTGTTCACGCACGGAACTATAGTATCGGAGTGTCATAAAATTTATTTACAAGGAAGGAAATGCACCTGCGGCGATCAAAGAGCGGTTGGATGGAGTATATGTTGACGCCTCTACAGCACAGTAAAAAATTGGGTAAAAGAGTTACGATTTGGGAGAGAATCCATTGAAGATGGAGTTCGGCCATTGGAAGTGCTTAGGCCAGAAATAATTTATCTTGTTGAGAAAGAAGTCTGTCACGACCGGCGCGGCGCGACGGTTCAAAAACAAGAAAGGGTGAGATGCACATCTGAATTTTTGAAGTTGTGTGGTTGTTACAGGAGATGAAACTATGATCCTTTATTGTGATCAAAAAAGCAAAATTGAGTCGATAGAATGATGCTATAAATGTGAGGCACCCCCAGAAAGGCAAAAGTGCAACAATCATCCCAGAAGATACCACCATACATGTGCACAATGTTTTAGGATTCGAAGGGCATTCTACTGGTCGATTTCAAGGAACGTAATACCACAATAAATGGGGCCTATTATGATTCCCTTTTGCATAAACTGAAAGAAAATAAACTGCTTCAAGAAAGTTAGGGATATTAGGATTTTTTGGAAAAAACAACTTGCAAAATTTTTCGAAATGCGAACTCAAATTTTATTAAATTGTTGATAAAAACAACATAATTTCAAATTCCTGTGGTAAGTAAAATTAAAGAAATCTCCTAAAAATGTATACAGCCGGAAACAAAAAATTCAAAAAATCCCTTAATATGTTGTATGACCACCATGTACGTCAACTACAGTCTTCTTGGCATACTCTCTATAAGGGTGCTAAATACTTCTTGAGGAATTTGATTCCAAAGCTGTGGCATAAAGGCTCTTAGCTGCACAAGATACTCAACAGGCGGCTGATGAGCATCTAATGCCTTCTGTAGTTCATCCCAGCCATGCTCAATGCAATTCAGGTCTGGCGAGTTCGGTGGAATTGGCAAATGAGGAATTCCATTCTCTACAAGTGAATTTAGAACTTTGCGACATCGGCGCGGTCTTGCATTGTCATCCAGGAAAATAATATCTGGACCAATAGAAGCATGAAAATTTGGCAACGCTGCCTCAACATTATTTTCTTGATATTACCTGCCATTCATGTTACCCTGGCAAATGTAAAGGTCTGTACGCCCATCGAAACAGATTCCACTCCATACCATTATTGAGCCCCCTCGATAGGGTGAACTTGTTGGATAGCGCGCCGACTTCTTGGGATATTTGGCATTGTCTACACTTGAACTCTACGACTATCTGAATATCTTCCATAACTGGACTCATCTGTAAACAATACGAACCTCTATTCATTTCGCCAGTGAAAACGTTCTCTTGCCCATTCTAATCTTTGTCTTTTCTGTTCGGGAGTAAGTGGAACCCTCCTGAGAAGACGACGTGATCTCAGCCCAACGTTTTTCAATCGAGTTGGGATCGATTCAATTGACAGCTGGATGTTGGTGGCGTTTTGAAATCTTCGAGATACCTGTCGGCATGTCGATAAAGGCTCTCTTCTGACACTAAGGGTTATAAATCGATCTTGGGCTTGTGTTGTTTTTTTAGGGCGACCACTTCTAGGCCTTTCTGCAACAGTTTGAGTTTCATTAAATCTGTTCCACAATCGACTGAATATACTTTGTGATACGTTAAAAGTTTGCGCAACTTGTCGCTGTGTTTGGCCTGCCTGCAGCTTGCCAATGGCTCTATTAGCTTGATCAAGTGTCAGTTTACGTCTCACCAATATAATTTAAAAAAAATAAAACTAAGATAAAAAAAATGCAACTGAAACGAAATGAAATAAAAAATCATGAAAATACGGTTTTAGGTTTAATCTCACAAAAAATTATCTTCACGTTTTTTTTTTCATTTTATCACATTTTTTGCTGTTGCACGAGAATGCCCCTGTACACACAGCGGTTATTGCCAAGGGTGCCATTTATGACTGTAGCTTCACTGAACTAGACCCATCTGGACCTGGCCCCAAGTGATTACTATCTGTTCAGAAATTTGAAAAAATGTTTACGGGGAAGCAGTTTTATGTCACTTTAAATAGAAAGAAAAAGATAATTTTTTAAGGGTATTGAAATGCTTATTCCTAGATCTAAAAGGTGTATCGCAGTAAAGGGTTAGAATACATTTCGTTTTTCTTAGACCCCTAGAGCACCGTTTTCGAGTTCGTGAAAATTAGAAAAAAATTGTTGCCAAAAAAAATAACGAAACATTTATCCAGCATTTGACCTAGTGACCCCAACAGCTATGGCATGAAGTTGAAGCTGTTTAAACCCGGTCAGTATTATATCTATACAGCTAGCGGTTAAGATAACATTGGGCAACGTAGCTGCTCTCCAGTGTTATGCCAATTAATTTAATTTACAGTGCTAATTAAGTGGGTCAACCCACGTACAATTTATACATACAGCGTGTGATAACGAAACCCAAACAAAACTGTCGTCGGGTATAAAAAGTAGAATTTAAAAAAAATTCTTAGACACGATAATTAAGTTTATAGTGAGAAGCCCATGGTATTGCTATCCCGTGTGTGTGTGACATGGGCGGCGGTAGATATACTCATGAAAATTATTTCATTTAATTATGGCGTAAACTAAAGAAATAAAAATAGATAATAAAACTTTCTATTCCTATACCAGAAACGACACTGATTTATTTTCTAACTCTGCATACTGTCAACTAAAGGGGTCCCGCAAAGAACACCTGAAAGCAATTATAAGCGCATCTCAAAAAAATCTGCCAATCAGGTGCCGTCTACCCACCTGTGCTGGGTCGGTCAGATAACAAATACTTTGTGCTCGGCCCGCAAGGAGCGCGCCTGTCGGTAGGATTGAAATTATACCAGGAAGATTTTATATGAATTTGGATAACTTTTGAAGGGCAGATTGAAGCAAAATTTCATGAAATCGATAGAACCCCGTATTAGGAGCATTACAGGTGACTTTGCAAAAACTATAATAGATCACACACTCAAGTCACCAGGTGTTTGTCCTCAATTTGAGTAGGAGGGCCGGTGTGACGTCAGATGTTTTCCTGGAACAAAGAGAAGAGATTTTTTTCATAACTTTTTCAAACTTTGGCTTATAACTTTTGCAAAATTTGTTTTATACACAACCCCCACCCTTTTTTTTAAATTAAAATGTATTTTGTTTAACTCCAGACTCAATTATCTTTCGTTTGATATCACACATATTTTGTTTAACTCCAGACTCAATAACCTTTCGTTTGATATCACACACGCCATATTTTCACATAAACTCTAATTTTTGAAATCTACTCCCACCCTTTCATTTGGCTTGCGTTCGGTGGATTTTGTTCATTTTTAAGTGGGACCATCACGACCTAAGACCCAGCCTAGGTACTAAATTTCATTCAAATCGGGCAAGCGGTTTTTGAGTTATGCGGGTTGGTCATTACAGACAGACATACAGGCAGACAGACAGACATACAGACAGACGGCGCAACAAAAAAGTTGCAAAATCATCTGAAATGCAAAGATATATAATTTGAAATCGGAGAACACGAAGAGAGGTGGGAGCCATATTGGGAGTCCTAACCGGACACCTGGCAAAGATGAGAGTGAAGGAGGACGCGACGTGCGAGCGATGTTGGGCCGAGGACTAGACCTCGGCGCATTTCCTCTCATCATGTGAAGCATACAAGGAGGCAAGAAGAGAGGTATTCGAAGAGGAAGCCTTTGAGACGGAGGACCTTCTGAATCTGAGGTGGCCCGATATTCTGGCCTTTGTACAGAAGACGGGCAGATTCCTTAGCGAATGAAGGACGCAGTAGGGGCGATGCACGAGGGGTTGGCGAAAAGGGCGCTTCATGTGCCTAGTCGCCAGGCCCAGAGCCTACCCCACACACTACTAGTACTATCACTACTAAATCGGAGCAACTTTTTTTCTCGAAAAAATTAGGATCACCATAGCTCACACTACAATAGCATAGCAGTAGTGTGAGCTAAAATAAAAAATAGGAGGTTTTACCCCAGATCGATCGGTTATGGATCCCTCAATTTTCAGTCACCAGGTGTTTACCTTAAATTTAAGTAAGACGTGATAAATCTAAGAATGCGATTTTTTCCATGTTTTTTGACAAGTTTTTGCTTTTAATAGAACAACAATTTAACTGTCGTTTTAATAAGCTTTGTATCTTAAGAACTAAAAATTATATTGATTATTTTTATTATCTCCTTTTTTCCCATATACATAATATTCCAATACTCACTGGTAACTGCCAATTCATGATGCAAACATGAGGGCCTTGAGGTCTTTAAGCAAAAAAGACCTGATTGGTTGCTTTCACAGACATATGCATATTATTTCCATATAGAACGTATTATTGCAATACCTACGGTACCTTACGATGCAGAATGCAAACATATTTGAAATAGCAATTTCTATCTCTCTATCCTCTTTGTGGTCCTTAAGATAAAATGTCCTGGTTGGTTATACTTTTACGCATGAATATTCTTTTATTCTTGTATTATTTACGTCAAATCATCGGCGTATACAGTTGACAAAAGCTCTATCTATGTAAATTTGGTATCTGTGTATTTTTCGTACCTTTATTTCTGAATGTTTGCATCAAACGCCAACCATTGTGTAAATAGGTAACAGGGAGTATTGGAATATTACGTATATGTTTTTCCCCGGCACCACGGAAATATGAGGCATACCCATGCATTCTCATTTAATTCTTAATGTTCCTTTTTCGGGTAGGCGGGATTTTGGTTACTGCGCATGCGTTAGTTTTGATGGTTTTGGAACATACTCCATTACGTCACTACATTATTTGACAATTGTCAAAAATTAAGGGTTAAGTTGATTGGGTGAAAATTTATCAAATTGTGGATTAAAACTGTAGTTTTTCTAAAATTAATTGTGCAGATTTATTGTGGACACCATAAAGAGTGTTTAATGGCATCTCTAAACCAATCTTAACTTAATTAACAAATAATTATAAAGAAAAATACAAATACCCACCTATGAAATGGCACTCCCTTGCTTCTCCCGGACATTTTTCCACAATCCGCACGTGTTTTACGTGAATTTTTCACAGAAAAAAGCGTACTTTTACACGACAAACGCAAAACGCCGCAAAATATAAATAAAAAACAAATATGGCGTTCAGCCACACAAACCAACTGTCTGTCAACGTGACAAAACACATGCATGCGCACTTAAAAGTTTGCGTCTGCGAATTTAAATTTGCCATTGTTTTCAAAGCAAGCTATGAGTGCTTCACTTTTTGATTTTTTTAACATCTATTTATGCTCTAACGTATTTGGTTTAGGTGTACGGTAACGTCACCAAAGTTGAAGTTCGTGGCCCGTTGTCATTAAACTGGGGTAGAGTCCAGAGTGCCTGTATGTTGACATAGAGTCCCTGTATGTTGACATATTTGTACAGAGTCCCTATATGTTGACATATTTGAATATTATCTATATATGTAAACATACAGGGAACCTAAACTGGGGCAACTGTAATAATTCTTTTTTTGTTGGTATGGTGTTTTCCTTTTTTTAATTTTGATGATTTATAGCGAAAAGCGGTTTATCTTATATTCAAATTTTCTCTCAAGTCTCAAGACACTCTATCATTCATAAAAAAGAACATAAAGCAGGTATGTGCATGCCTCATGTGCCTCCATTCTACACAGTTTTGACATAAACGAGCTCGAGCTTATGATTTAGCGCCTTTATTTACAATAATCCATATTCTGCCAATAAACCGTGCACTATCGTATTCGAATATGCCCGTATTCTCTTGTGCCAGAAATGCATAATATTATCGATAAGCTGTTTTCCAGACAAACCAGAGAATACCTACGAAAAACTGGAGACTAGATTAATATAATGGATATGTATGTATGTCCCCCATAGATACAGAAAAATAATTTATAATGTATATATTTATTTAATAATCTCTCTGTTAAGACTAGAAAGTTTTTCAAAAGTATCTGCCTATAAGGTGACACTTTCCGTGCTTCTTGGTTGGTTTCAAAAAACAAAATTTCTTTACAACTGCCAAAGAGAGTTGCTCTCTTCTCTGATAAAACAACTGTTAAAATTTATCGATCTCTATACGAAGAACTAGAGGAAATTTAGCGTATTCAATGTTTTGTGTGAAACTCGTAGACATGATGATGATTCAGTAGAAACAAAATTTTGGACTTCTGTTGTCTTTGGATGTTCTTGTCAAACGAATAGACAAAAACATTCAAACCACTGTAAACAGGATGTCTCAAAAATATACCGATAAACTGTAAGGGGTGGTAGAGACCATCAAAACAAACATTTTTTTGTCTTGTCGATATGCCCGCAAATGAGCCGTTTGGGCTCTAGAGCAAAACTACTGTTTTTGTTACTTTTTTTTTGTTGCAGCAAATGGTCAAGATTTTGAACAATTATTGTAAACAAAAATTAATTTGTTAATAAAGAAAATAATGAATACCTGCATTATAAACAGCAATTTAATTAATGCGTAAAATACAAGTATCAAAAACAGTTTTTTTGCTCTAGAGCCCAAACGGCTCATTTACGGACATACGTTTAATGAACAAAAAATGTTGGCCGTGGACTCTACCACACCTTGCAGATAATCGGTACATTTTTGGGACACCCTGTATAGGAAACCTCCACACACGGGACAGAACCTTCATTTTTAGTCTAAATCATTTTGTTGCTACAAAACAAGGCGTTGTATGAAGTTTGTATTTAGGAGCTGCAAAAAAATTCACAATATTAAAAAGGACTTACAACTGAAAAATTAATAGGCTCAACGATCTCTAAAATTAAAAACAAACCAAATGTAGCAAATTCTCAAAATAATAATCCGTTGAGTTTATTAATATTCCATTTGTTCAAATGATTTTAGAAAACATAAGATGAATAGCCAAATACTATAGTATTAAAACAGTATTTTCGTTGGAAAATACAATAAGAAGTTTTGTAACTAAAACAAAACTAGAAAATCCCTCAAATAATAAGGAATGTACTTACTAAATTCCGTGTGAGTGTGGTAAATAACATGTAGGTGAAACGAAACGCACTCTTAAGGTTAGAGTAAATAAAGATATAAAAGGTACCCAATTAGCTAAAGCTAAAGTTTTGCATAAAGAGTCGCATTGGCGCAAACGAAAGTTTATTGAAGCTGCATTTATAATGCAAAATAAAGAAGTTTTAACTCAACCAAGTACGGACATACCAAACATTTGGAAATCACTCCTTAAGGAAAACAAGCGTCTTAGGAATAAAAAGGGAGCGGACCGTCACATCTAACTGCACACCAAGTAGTATAAGTAGTAGCCTGTAGTTTCCACTAGAGACCCTGTATGTATGACATATATTAAAAAAAAAAAAAAAATATATATATATATATATATATATATTTACATATGTCATACATACAGGGTCTCTAGTTTCCACTTGAAAACGGTTAGGGATATTTATTAAGCGAGACGTCGTGTTTTGGGGTGTTTCGGGATGTTTTGGGTATTTCTTAGGAAGAAAAGACTTAATAAATCCTTATATCTCTAAAATTTCAATTACTTAGTGATAGAGCTGCTTAAAAGACATAAACAGTCGTATGCACGATGCATTAATGCCATAGAGCGTCAGATGTCTACTCCGATATTGTTTTGCACGTAGAGAATTAATTTCCTTTACAGTGGATAATATTAATGTACAATGGACAGCAGGCACGTAGACAGGTTTTCATTCTGGGGGGGATACTACCATATAGAAAAAGCTGTTATTCAGTGCCGGCTCATGAGGTTTTAGACAGGGTATACAGCGGCCGGCGCCGGCGTTGGCAAATCTGCCGAACGTGGAAGATTATAGGGGTACGCCCAATTTTTGTCTAAGACGTTAAAATCGTTAAAGAAATAATAAGGTCGAAACCCTGGTGACCAATATTTGGGGCACGGCAGTGTCCCGCCAAGTTCGCGTAAACTGCTGTAACATCTTTTCCTGAAACATTTTAGCCCATATTTGACCTCTCTAAAACTCTACTTCGGAATGAGCTACGAAACTCATACTTTGCACAGTCGTAGATCTTTATAAAGTTAACAACTCCTCCAGGTTTCATAGACTTTAGTTACGAAATTTCAAAAACGTCAAAATTTCCACTCACTCACTCATATATAGAGGGTGTTTCCTAATTGAATTCCATATGAACATATGTCCTAAACGTCTTACCTTTTGAGATTCAGGGTGGGAAAGTGTTCAAAAATAAATCATTTATTATTAATATCTACAATACCAAGTAAAGTGTAATTTTTTAATCTGTATTCAATTATGAGCAAATTTGATCTCTTGAATTTTTTTATTCCGACGCACGGATTTCATCTAAAAAAATAAAATCTACGATGATCATGCAGAGAAACGGTTTTTATTTTTTTAAGCGAAAACCGTGCATCGGATTGAAAAAATCAAGTGATCAACTTTGGTTAGAAATGATTGGGAATTTCAAAAATAATTTTTATTTCAGGAAAAATCAGTGGCGTGCCATCTATGTCTGCCAAAATAGGCGTACGAACGTACGAACGCCACTGGTGGAAATTAAAAAAAGTGATACATTAAAAAATGCTTCTTGATTCATAGTATTCATGTATGACAAATTTCATTAAAATACAGTGAAGTCCGCTTATAACGAACCCGTTTACAGCGAACTTCTGGTTAATACGAACCTTTTTTCTTTATACGAAAAGTCGTCCATAAATACTCATGTATTGTCTTACTGGTTATAACGATCCCGCTTATAGCGAACTTCCGGATATGGCGAACCAAATTTTAATAATCTAGAATATGTATTTTTCTTTTAAAACGAACTTTATATAAGCAGACAATGGGCGTTTTCACACTAGACGATACGGCAACGACAGGAATGGTTGCAAAGACATGCACAATACCCAGAATATGATCACGAGTATGAATTCGATAATGATATGCTTGATTTAGTAGAAGAACAAGCTAAGAGTCACACATTTTTTACTTCGATTTTAACGATTATGTGACTATTGATAAAGACATTGTAGCAAGAGAAACGTTGACTGATGAGCAAATTATAATCTCTCCGTAACCTTAAACATGGTTTCAAGTGATAATGACGAAGATAATGATGATCCTGTTAAAGTCACTAACGTTTATGTTCCAACCATTCGTGATATAGAAAACAAAATTTCGGAAACTTTTTGGAATCACGCCAAGTTCCTGATAAAATATGGGCATCATTTTGTAACCTTGAAAGCTATATAAACAGGGAATATTTTATAATAATGAAAAAAAAAGATTTAGGCTTCTTTTATGTATGTAATACATATCACCAAGGTAGGCAGAGCTCTGAAGTATGGAAATTCATTTCTACAGTAAAAAACCCAACAAAAGAAAAAGTAAACATCCAGATCATCAAACCAGAACAATGGACAGAACACTACAAGGGACTGCTGCAGGAGACGAGATCCGAATATCTAACAGCCTCTCCGAGGAGAGACATAGAAGTACATGGAGAGGAAGTAATCATCGAAAAAGAAATGATAAAGAATAATATAAAAAAGCTTAAATCCGGAAAAGTTAGCGGACCTGGGGGAATATATGCTGAAATGCTCAAATATGGATCAGAGAAACTACTCGAAAATCTCACATATATTATCAATCAATGCATAAACGGACATCCAGTACCTAATGATTGGAAAATTGCATTCATATCCTCAATACATAAAAAAGGAAACAAGCTGGATTGTAACAATTACAGAGGAATTTCAGTCACCAGCACTCTAAGTAGATTGTACGGTAGGATTTTTAGAGATCTAATAGAGAATAATTTTCATGAACAAGAAGAAAAAGAGCAAAGTGGGTTTCGTGCAGGCAGATCTTGTAGTGATAATGTTTTTTGTCTAAAACAAGTAATTGAGAAAAGAAGCGCCAGAAATATAGAGACTCATGTTACCTTTGTGTACCAGTAGAAAAATTATGGACGGTGTTGGAACAAACTAATATCAATCATACATACATAAAAGCGATAAAAGAACTATACAAAGGGTCAAAATCTAAAATTAAGATTGGAAATCGACTTTCAAAAGAATTCCTGGTAACAAAAGGCTTAAGACAGGGATGTTGTATCTCTCCAACTCTTTTTAAAATATATATCGCAGTGGCTCTAAAAAACTGGAAACGTAAAGTGCACGGCATTGGAATACAACTTAACGACCGATTTACTATATACACACTACAGTTTGCTGACAACCAAGTAATTGTAGCTATTGATAAAGAAGACATGGAGTATATGATGAGAAAGTTAACGGAAGAATACCAAAAGTGGGGACTAACAGTGAACGTGCACAAGACACAGTCCTTATGTATTGGAAACGGATCCAGTGAGTTAGAACTAGACAATGGACAAACAATATCTCGATGCAATGAGTATGTATACTTGGGTGTCACATTTGATAAGACAGGAACAGACTGTGAAGAATTGGAAAAAAGAATAGTAAAAGCAAAAAAGGTTATTGGATGTCTTAACAGTATTCTATGGAGCAGAGAGATAAGAAAGAGTGTAAAATTTAACATATATGAAACAATGGTAAAAAGCACGCTGTTGTATGGAATAGAGACTTGTCGCGTAACAGAAAAATACAAAACAAAAATGCAAAGTGTCGAAATGGATGTAATAAGAAGATCAATGAGAAAATCTAGATTGGATCACATATGAAATGAGATCATAAAAGAAAGAATGGGAATCGAGGGACGCATAACGGATGACATCACTAAAAGGCAATTGATATGGTACGGCCATGTACAACGGATGAACGACGAAAGATTACCAAAACAGGTCCTAGAGTGGCAACCAGTAGGGCGCAGAAAAAGAGGACGTCCTAAACTAGAATGGCAACAGTCAATCCAAAGATCAATGAGTCAAAAGAATCTGACAGAAGATGATTGTCAGGATAGAAGGAGGTAGAGAATAGGCGTCGGACTACGTAGAAAAATGTTCTAAACCGACATAGTAGTAGTAGTACATACCACCATATTATGTACTTTACATACTTATATGTATAACAATAATAATAAACGTCTTTATTCGTATATATTCTGCCTTTTTCTAAAAATATAAAAATTTATAGTATTTTTTGTAATATTTTTAGTTTTCTTAATCTTGGATACTATTAAAAAAGAAACACAAAAAATTAAACAAAATTTATTTATTACTGTTTATAACGAACATCGGATATAACGAACCGTATTTAGTTCATTTTTGAGGTTCGTTATATTCGGACTTCACTGTATCTGAAGTGGTATTGTAGATATTAATAATAAATTATTTATTTTTGAAAACTTTACCACCCTGTATCTCAAAAGGTAAGACGTTTAGAACATATGTTCATACGAAGTTTTTTCTTAAAATGGGCCCAAAAATCACCCTCATAAATATTGGCATTCAGTTAGGAAACACCCTGTAGATCTTCAAAATTCTACTTTACTTCTAGACATGCCACAAAGCTGAAATTTATCAGACTGATAAAAATTATGACGAAACCATTGGAAAAAATAAACAAACCACAAAATTCTAATTAACTCCGTTCCCCTATACATGTAAAATTATGTAACAATAACATTGCCCACTTCCAGAAACGCTAGAGAGCTGAGCTTTGGAAGGTCGGTAGGAACTATGATAAAACTATAGAAAAAAAAACCCTAAAGTTTTAATTAACTTGCTTCCCCTATACCTAAATTTAAAGTTATGGAAAGGTTGCCCAGTTCCAGAAACGCTAGAGGAACCAGGAACGCCAGAAAACTGAGCTTTAGCTCAAAATTTTTGATAAGGTATGGCAAAAGTTTTAAACAATATTCCGCATATTTAACTACTTAAATATTATCCAAATCCTTTAAAAAAGGAGTGAAATCATAAAAATGTAAAAAAAGCCAAGTAGGTTACTCGAAAATGGTAATCCGTAAAAATAATTGAGATAAAAGTAAAGCCAAGTTCTCCAATACAAATTTCAAAATAAAAGGTTCTTACTAGTTTAGAAATGTTTTTATAAACTTGGCTATTACGGCTGTAAATGACTCTTAGGCACAGTGCTAAATTGAACATAAAGAAGTTTGGCTATTATAGCAAAGTTTAGAAAAACATTTCCAAACCAGTAAGAACCTTTCATTTTGAAATTTGTATTGGGGAACTTGGCTTTACTTTTATCTCAATTCTTTTTACGGATTTTGTTATAATATTTATTTTTAAGAACAAGAAGAAAAGAGAAAACCAAAAAACTTAAACATGGAACATTATTGTCATTTATATTAAATCAAACTACTAAATTTTGTGTTGTTCCTGTTTTGTAATATTTTTCTGTAGGTATCTATTCTTCAAACTAGAGAAAAAAGAAATCTCCCTGGAATACAGACACCTGATTGGTCGAAGCAGTTAAAATTCCTCTCCCTATTGACACAGGTGTCAGTAAAGTTAGTAATAAAAATGAAAACAAATGAATTCCAACAAAAATTATATCACTTGCATCAAAAGGGAATAAAATAACATGAATAGAGCCAGTCAGATGCGTTTACTTGTGGGTGATTTCTTGGGTTTTCCCTAGTTTGAGGAATAGAGCTGCCTGGATAAGTTTTAATCCGTTTAATTTTAATTTTGTTTTACGATACGAACTTGCTAAGGGGGAATTCTGTCCTCAAGTACCCCCCTTTATCTACGTACCTGATGGACAGTTGTTGTGGAGCACATGACGCATGGATTAAATGAGATGGGATGGGTACTTTCCACCATCATAATTACGATAAGGGCATTATTGAATTATTAATGTTAATGGAGTGATAACTTAATTATTTTGCGATTGTAAACAGGACACGAGAGAGCCTGCAGGGCTATGACGTTTGCATCAGGGTCACTTATAATTAGTTTACACCTAACGGATGGTAAAGTACAAAAGCTGCCACCTTAATTTGGCATAAAGGCATTAATTTTAAGCTAAAATGTTTTCTGCCGAAACAATATTCAGATATTTTGGAATCATACATTCTGATAAACATTTCAGAGTAAAACAGGAAGATTTATGCTCAAATTTAACAAAAATTCATTGCGATATCATAAAGCCAGAAAATTGTCATTTAGCAACATTTAGAGATTAGAAAACATGAATCTTCTAAAGAACATATGAATTCTTGCACTGGATTTGCATTGTTAGGTAAAACGAATTTTAAAAACTCAGTTAAATGCTGCTTGCAAAATCCATTACCACACCCTTAATTTATTTGCGCCCCCATCTTTACAGCTCACGGGCCGCCGCTGCTTTAAAGCGATGTCATCTTTTTAAACATATCGGCAAATGTCTACTGCCCTCAGACCTACATAGCACAAAACGTTAAATTAACGTGAACAAAAATAACAAATTTTTTTTTTACTTGAAAACAGCCTCATACCATGTAATATTTTTTTTGTTAAATCTACATGCTTAAAGATAACTTAAAAACAAAGAGAAATCAAGCTATAAAAATGTACTTTTTGCTGAAGTTTCTGGTGCTGTGTTTATAACGTGTTTTTTACCCTCGTTATTTTCATGTACCAAATTCACACATAAAAAGTCCTCCACAACATCGTCTTTTTTGGTCACGTTTTTTAATAACATTTTTTTGACTTAAATAGACGCGAAAGGAAGTTATAAAAGTTCACTAGTTTAAGACTACAACACTTCAAGACATTTTTGAAGATGGCGCTCAAGGCAAGAAAAAATATATTTATATCTATCCATATAAATTTTTTGTTTTAAAAGCTAAACAAGATTTTTTAACTGTAAACACATTCACAGAATAGTAATGTGTCTTTGTTAGGTTAATAACAGATGCGTCGTGATCGTGAAGGATCAGGGAGCAGTTCCTTAACAGATTTTTAAAGTTTAGAGGCCAAAGCACTGCCGTCAATAGGTGGCACTGCTGCTAGTAAAATCTCAAAAATATTATATATATATATATATATATATATATATATATATATATATATATATATATATATATATATATATATATATATATATATATATATATATATAGAGATTTGTGTAGAAAAGGCGTGAATCTCTAATATGATTTTAGCGTTGATTAACATCACGTGAAACTAACGTAAAAACATTGCTGTTTTAATTTGATAATGGCGTTATTACAACGCAGTTTTTAGCAACGTTATTTTTTTTTAACGTTAATAAATGACCTATTAAGACCTTGTTTTCATATATGAAATAAACGTTTTTTCTAGCAGCTTTTAAAATCAACGTTTTTTTTTCTCGCGCCTTTTTTACGTGTTAAACACGTGATTGTGCTATGTGGGGAGTCGAGAAGGGATCCTGGGTAAGTTCACTCATCGGAAAGCAAGCTTGCCTTTACCATGAGTGTTCTTAATCCTGGGGGCATAAGATATCGGCTCTGTTAGTGCCCTGGCCTGGACGAGATATAAAGCTGTATGTCTTCTATTCTTACAAGTTCTAGAATAAGTAAGGACATAGAGCTTGGCCTTCACGTACTTGCCAGATTTATAAACAGCTGTAGCTGGTTAAATTGAGCACTCAAGCTTTCTTTACCTTATATCAATAAAGAAAAAGTTAAGGTTACCCTCGTGAGAAAGAAGATCGGAAAATCTACTTGAGATACGCAAATTTTGCTAGTTAGTGGTCTAATAAGAGGTAATGAAAAGTTTTCAATTATCTATACATAACAAAAACATTTCATGTAAAAAAAGGTAAGTACGTGTAAATGGTATTCCGTAAAAATATTTGAGATAAAAGTAAAGCCAAGTTCTCCAAGACAAATTTCAAAATGAAAGGTTCTTACTTGTTTGAAAAAGTTTTTTAAACTTTGCTATTCCAGTGAAACCTCCTATAAGCGGACACTCACGGCAACTTTCATTTTTTAACTAGAAAATTTTTTACTAGACACCATTTCAAAGAGATCTATTACTACCCAGCTGAATAATAAAAATAAAACACAGCAGTCCCGCTGAAGTAAATTTGTTGTAAATACGACAGAAGTATTTAGTATCTGCATTAAAACGGATAGAAGTCCTCGGTTGCAGAGTGCGTTGTTGCCAACATACTACAAATTATTTATGCCCATGTCCAGAGAAAATATAACTGGGTTATATATTTTCTGCCATGTCGTGCAGCGCTTCGTCCCTTTATCAGAGGGCTCTGCTACAGAATAGCGCTACAAAATAGCGCTGCTTCAAAATAGCGCTGCCACAAAATAGCGCTGCTACAAAATGGCGCTGCTACAAAATGGCGCTTACAAAATAGCGTGCATCAAAATAGCGCCTTACAAAATAGCGCTGCTACAGAATACCGCCTTACAAAATAGCGCTGCTACAAAATGGCGCTGCCACAAAATAGCGCTGCTACAAAATAGCGCTGCTACAAAATAGCGCTGCTACAAAATAGCGCGCATCAAAATGGCGCCTTACAAAATAGCGCTGCTACAGCGCAATCAAAAAATAGCTCGCATCAAAAACGCTCTGCGGCAAAATAGCGACATTTAATAAAAACAGCGAAATTAAAAAAAGCATCATTAAAAACAGCAACTGTTTGACTAAGGGGTCTCTTTCTAACATATTTTTTCAAAAAAAAAAACTTCCCTGACTTCTTTCGCAGGATCCTAGCAGGGAACCGAACCGAACCGACATGAACCGAATCGAAGTATCGGTTTGGTTTCACAACCTCTAGGATGCCGGTTCGGTTCGTTTCGGTTCGGTTCGGTTTGGCTTTACACCCTCTAGGATCCCGGGACAGGGAAGTTTTTTTTTGAAAATATATGTTAGAATGAGGTTACCGGGAGTGGAAGGTCATAAGACGCTATTTAGTAGCAGCGCTATTTTCAAACAGCGCCATTTTGAGGCAGCGTCATTTTGATGCACACGATTTTGTAGAAGCGCTGTTTTGATGCGCGCTATTTTGTAGCAGCGCTATTTTTTTGGCGCTATTTTGTAGCAGCGCTATTTTGTGGCAGCGCCATTATAAGCAGCGCTATTTTGTAAGGCGCTATTCTCTAGCAGAGCCTTATCAGAGGTTTGCGTCCGGTTAAGGGAAGTTTCAGAATTTTTTAACCAAAAAAAATTGTCCGCGTCCGGTTATTAGAGGGTCCGGTTATAGGAGTGAATTTTACATGTAAAGAAATAGGGAAAAGCTTGGTTCCAACAAATTTGTCCGCCTAAAGGGAGTGTCCGTAAGGAGAGGTTTCACTGTACAGCCAAACTTCTTTATATTCAATTTAGCACTGTGCCTAAGAGTCATTTGCATTGTGATAGCCAAGTTTAGAAAAACATTTCCAAACTAGTAAAAACCATTCATTTTGAAATTTGTAGTGGAGAACTTGGCTTTACTTTTATCTCAATTCTTTTTACGGAATACCATTTTCGCGTCATTACCTATTTTTTACATGAAATGTTTTTGTTATGTATAGATAATTGAAAACTTTTCATTACCTCTTATTAGACCACTAGTCTTTTTTTTTAAATGAAATGTTTTGTTATGATTTTGCTTATTTTTTAAAGGAATTAGATAATATTTAATTTTTAAAGTACTAAAATATGCGGAATATTGTTCAAAATTTTTGCAGTGCCTTATTTAAAATTTTGAGCCTTTTTTAAATTTTTCCCACGGTTTTATCATATTTCCCATCAGCCTTCCAAAGCTCAGCTCTGTAGCGTTTCTGGAAGTGGGCAATGTTACTTTTATATAAATTTAGATTTATAGGAGAGGGAAGTTAATTAAAATATTGGTGTTTTTAAATTTTTTCCTATAGTCTTATCATAGTGCCTTTCAGTTTTGAAAAGCTCAGCTCTCTAGCATTTCTGGAAGTAGGCAGTGTTACTTTTACATAACTTTACAATTATAGGAGAGGGAAGTAAATTAGAATTTTTGGGTGTTTTAATTTTTTTTCTATAGTTTCATCATAGTTTCTATCGGCCTTCCAAAGCTCATCTCTCTATCGTTTCTGGAAGTGGGCAATGTTACTTTTACATTACTTTACATTTATAGGGGAGGGAAGTAAATTAAAATTTTGGGATTTTTAAATGTTTTTGTTTAGTTTTATCATAGTTCGTCTAAGTCTACCAAAGCTCAGCTTTCCAGCGTTTCTGGAAGTGGGTAATGTTACTTTTATAAAACTTTACATGTATATGGGAGGGAAGTAAATTATAATTTTAGGGTATTTTGATTTTTTCCAGGGGTTTGGTCATAATCTCTATCAGTCTGCCAAATTTCAGCCTTGTAGCGTGTCTGGAAGTACAGTAGAATTTTGATGATCTATACCTGAGTGAGTGAGTGGCAATTTCAACGTTCCTTGAAATTTCTTAACTACTTTACTACTTGATGGAAGTCCATGAAACTTGCAGGGATTATTAACCTTATGAAGATCTACGACTGTGCAGTTTGAGATTTGTAGCTCATTTCAAAGTAGAGTTTTAGATAGGTAAAAAATGGGCTGAAATGTTTTAAGAAAAGATGCTACAGCAGTTGCGCAAACTTGGCGAGGCACTACCGTGCCCTTAGATTTGGCCCCTACGAAATTAGAACTGTGGTATCGCCTTCGCAGTTGTAACTTTATTCCACCCTGTATCATCGGCAAACATAATAAACTCTTCACAGCCCTTGTTTTTTGCAACGTAATCCAGACTAGGTACATAATGCGTATCATTTTCCGATCATTTTCAATTCATTACCCTGTGGAAAACAATACCTTCTTAATACGATAATCCGTGTAGGGCGTGGATCAAAGTATTAAAGTAACGCTTTAAGAAGAACACCTAATAAAATGTCGATAACCTTTAAGCCTGTTTTATCTTAAGATTATTTTTATGTTTTCAAAAAAAAAAAGTAAAAAAATAAAATATTCTTACATCACATTTTTTATGGTCATTAAAAGTATCTTTTTGTTAGTGGCAGATCCAGGGAAAAGCGGGATAAAAATGTATGGTATTTTTTTTGAATTAAGGTTTTCAAAAAAAAAATTGTTAGAAAAAAATCTTTTTCAAAAACTTCTTTTTCGAAATTTTTTTTTTTTGTATAATTTGTTTTAAAAAGAAAGTTTTCAAAAACTTTTTGGTTGAAAAACTTGTTTTTTAAAAAAAATTGCTTTTTGACCCTGATTATTATTATTATATAGCATTTATTGTAGTAAAATATCATAGGCGCATACGTCATCATAAGGGGTCAGGCCCCCCCAAAGTCCTCGAGCCCCCCAAGACATATTTCTGGGGCGCCACTGAAAATATATACATTTTGGTAAAACTGTTAAAACATACAATACAATCAATTAATCAAGTTACTAGAGAAAAAAACATTTGTTATTTTCTACTTCAGTCTGACTAGCTAACAGACAAGTGTAAACTTAAGTTCGCTAGGCGGAGATAAGAGGAATGTTAACAATTAGATCAGTCTAAATAAACCCCTGTATTTATTTCTTAGTATTATCTGTGCAAAGATAAACTGTTGTTATTATTTTTGAAATAAATATCATCATGATGATTAATAAATACGGTTTTGCCCACAAGAGTAATCTCGCGAGTGGGCTAAGAAAATCGCACTAAAGGTATTACCAAGATTACCTTATAATAGTCATCAAGAAAAAGTCCAGAAAAGGTCACCAAAATAAACAATAAAATTAAATGTTTAAGCATAGTATTATACTAAAATAATAAATATTTTTGTAAGACATTTATTAAAATACTAACCAATATAAAAATACTTATTTAAAAAATAAAAAGTTTTAATTACAAAATTTATAAGGAATTACACAAATTTTGCGTCCATTTTTTGCAAAGAAAAAATAAAATACAACTTTTAGAGTTGGTACTAAAAAATTTTTACAAAAATTGGGGCAAAATGGGGTCCAGGTATTACAAAGTATCTCGTTTTGCGCCCCAGAAAAAAACCCCGTTTTGCCCCAATTTACCAATTAAACTCGAACAAAAATCATACACAGTAAAGGACTAATTTTACGGACAACGCGTTTAATTATGAATAATACATAAACCCACTAATTGTTTAATGTAAACAAAATTTTGAAAAGTCTGTAAAAAATGTACTTACCGTCACAAAATGCGCAAGCTAATTTTATAATAAACAGCGCACAACATCACATGTTAAGCAAAAACCAACTTAATCTCAGCCGGCCGGCACTAATCTTATTGCAGACAGTTGAACCAGTCATGGGGTTTTATTCTTGCGCAGTTTACCTACAATTGCGATATCCCGTTTTACCCCCGTATCCCATTTTGCCCCCCTTTCCCCTATTTAAGTAATATAAAAGTTTAAAAAATATAATAATAAGAAACAAATAAATACATACCAATCATTTACCAAAATATTTTGACACTATTAATTTCTTTCATCAAGACTCTAAGACTTGTGAAGTATCCAAATGATTTCGCAAGTGTTGGCACGATTTATATTGTCAGCTACGTTTAGATATATATGTCTTGATATTCATTTTCAAATTGTCAATATGCTTGATAGTTAATATAAAACGTGGTAAAATTGACCAAAATTGTTTTAAATAAAATATAGTTTAATATAAAACAAAATACTATCAAATATAGTAGAAAAACTATGTAATAAAACAATACAGAATATATAATAACAGTTACATCACACTCCAGAGGAAAGCACGTCCAAATTCCTTTCCCGTTAAATCATGGTTTGCTAGGATGGTCACATCGGGTAGTTCAAGCACATGAATTGACACATGTTTTTAGTGATCACACTATAGACCGCGTGAAAGTACGTGTGTCTATGGAGAGCTGATAGTCCAGTCAACCGCGAAAAAAAGACCCCTAGCTTACACAGGTGGTTTTTTCGCAATTTTGACATATTATGTTGCTCACATTGAAGTCCTAAAAAAATTGAGTTTTTAACCTTGGGGGGAAGGCCGGCATCCCCCGTCATCTTGGATTTAGTTTGCACAAAAATCGATTTTTAAAATTACTTAGTTCCTGTACATTTAACAAAAAATAGTTTAGATAATAAATCTTCCTACAAAAGGGCATTTTAATTTTTTTTTGGCAGACTAGTTTTTGAGTTATAAGGCTAAATATTCACATACATACATAAATACAAGGCTCAATATTTTGCCGCCATTTTGGATTTTTCCCAATTTTTTTAGTGGCTTTTAACATAATTAGTGGTTATTATTGATAAAATATATAATAACATAAATTAAAGACTAAATAATAGCCTATAGAATAAAGTATTATTAAGTGGTTTGAATAGTACCGTTGCTGGGGTACAAACCTTGAAGTAGTAGAAGTGCACCCGTTTCCTATGTATGTCAAAGGTAAGCATTTAATTGGCATCTATTTTTGAAGAACACGAATAAACATCATGTTTTTTTAGGTTTTAATCAATTTAAAAAAAGCTAAGCATTAAGAAAAATCTGTTAAACACCGTTTTAACAGAAAATAAAATGTCCTCTTAAACGGTATATCATGAAACTATTATTGGCACTTCAGGGCCGTCCGCTTTTTTAAAAAATTTTATTATATTCAACTTTTGATTAAAACTTTTTTTTAATTAAATGTACAGGAACCTAATAAAAACACCCTTCAAAGTCGAGAACTTAAAATTTTTTAGGACTACAACGTATGTCAATATCCAGATTACCCACCTTTTGCAATTATATACCTCAACAACTCGAAATTTCAGCCTGAGATAATCTCTAATTAAAGAGTATAACTTCTAAAGGGTCTAAGTGCCAAAATCCTAAAGTTGAGAAAATCAACAAAAACAGTTTAA
This sequence comes from Aspidapion aeneum, assembly GCA_963576565.1. Taxonomy (NCBI): domain Eukaryota; kingdom Metazoa; phylum Arthropoda; class Insecta; order Coleoptera; family Brentidae; genus Aspidapion; species Aspidapion aeneum. Next base: position 38,705,326 of record OY755045.1, read on the forward strand.
AATATGATGTGGCACTTACACGTGAAGCCATCTTTCGACGCATCGCAAAATCCTCTGCAGTTTCCAATGCATATAGACTCTTTTCAGATGCATTGGGGTTGGCACTTACGACCGTTTTCAAGCAAAAACTAGATTTTTGAATATATGGCACTTAGACCCTTCAGAAGTTATACTCTTCAATTTTAGATTGTACAAATAAAAGAAGCAGAACCTACTTTTTCATAAATTTCTGGCTGATACTTTGTCGTGACATGAGGCCCTTAATAGAAATATACCTACAGGAGAAGCCTAAAGAGTACTTAAAGATAAAGAGGACCTCCTTAACGGGCTACTGCCCACCCTCAATGAGCCCTCAGACAATAGATCTAATATGGCGCATGCAGGGGCCTTTGTTTCTTGCTTTAGACAGAGTTTTTGTTTTACGATTTTAGCTTGTGGTTGCTGATTTTTTATTGACTGATTTTAATTAAAATTTGATTCTTTATTATTTGTTAGCATTCTTCTATCGGCTGTACTTCTGGCCAACTACAAAGAGTCCCTTATATACAGGGTTCAAGTTTTTGTTTCGTTTTTATTTATTGGCCCTGTCAGTTTATTGCAGACAATTTACCAACTCAATTCGATTGGTTGGCTTGGTGCCCGTGACAATCACAAGTCATTCATAGGGGGCTTTAATTAATATTTTTTTTTAAAGAAATTAAAAAAAATAATACTGCATCTTAGTGGTCGAGTACCTGAAAAATAATAATTTGTATAAGTTTTTTAAGTTAAAAAACTTTAGAAAAAAAGTAGAATCCAAAAAAGCCCCATAAAAATATTTAGAACCTTTTTTGTTTTTAAACAGACGTACTTTTACTGTTTTACCATTTCACATTTATAAATCTTTTTAAACAGTTTGTGGTGCAATGGTGAAGTCTAATAAATAAGGTAACGTATGCATAGTAAATTTTGTATATAGTACGTCTTTGTGTTCAATATAGCGCAATTTAAAAAGATACTTCAAAAATTAAAAAAAAATCAACATGGCACTTTTGCCTTTTTTGCCTATTAGTCCGTGGACTTAATAACAAATATTTTACTTTGAAATCTTGCACCATGCTTGTCCATAAAAACTTTGGGAGACACTCGATCAGAGTTACTTCCCCCCTCACCCTAATTTCATTACAGACAGACACACAAACAAACACAGAAACAAACGTTAAAACGAAATCTTTGCTTTTGGTCAAAAAATAAATAAATACCACGTTTTTGTTTGTGTTTCTATTTTCATCATCTTAATCAGCGAGAAGAAAACTACTAGTTTGCTAATTTAACCAATCTACTAAACCCAATAACAAAAAAGTTAGCAATGGTACAGACTTAACGAAACACCCTGTATAAAGAAATAATTTATATTTTATCTAAAAATAAAACATAATAGAAAAAAAAGTTTATTTTTTAAGAATTACCAATATGTTTCGTTCACCTAAATAATAAGTTAGCCATGGTGCAGACAACCTGTATATAAAGATTGCTATACTACATATCTAAAAAATACTTAATACAAAAAATAAAGCTGTTTCTAACCTATAAATAAAATAAAACTATATTTGTGTCATTCTTTTAACAAGATCCTAAAAGCCGCCAAGCACCCCCACGGTAGGCAATTTTCTTTACTCATGGATGATTTAATTTTGCTGATACTCTTTGTCGAGCATAGCGGTCTTTACCGTGCTAGCGCCATCTACGCTCTTAACAGAGGCCATCCGCTTAACGTGACTTCCGAACCACAGCCTTGTATTAATGATCAACTTTGCCTACTTCGTTGATGCCCAAACTCCGCCGAAGACAGAGGCTACTCCTACCTCCGGTATGAATCTGTGTTTGCAAACGGATAGTAGATTCGAGTATGTACTGGCAGACATGAGAATCGAACCCACCGCCCTTTGGTTGTACGGCGGACGCGCGCCCTCTGAACCATCAGGGCCAGTTGTGTTCTTTAAAATAGATCTAGGAGGCCAAAAAGATCTTAAAGGATAGACAGATATTAAAATGAGAAAAAAAGAGACGGGTTATTTAATTTAGGTTCAGATTCGATTTAGCCCGCCATATTGGATTTCAAAATATCGAACCATTTCAATAGCAATAGGTTTTTACTTTGGATATGGGAATGGAATCATGCAGACAGAAAGGCCATCGTGTAATCTGTAAAATAATTGTTGAAACAAAAATGAATACTTTGGAAACGGCTAAAGTTATTTTAATGATTAAAACCTCGCTGCGAGCAATCAAGACAGGTATTTTCTATAAATACAAAAAAAGTCCAAAACTTTATTGAAGCATAATAATAAACGAGCTTCCTTTAAGGGTTAATGTCATTCTGTCTGCCTTCTTGAAATTCAAGATGGCTGCAAGTTTTGTAAATGGCTTTTAAAGAGATAATGTTTTGACTTTATTGACATCGGTTCAGCAAATCTTAATTTATGCGGATATGAATGTAGATGCAAGGCAATCTTATAATTGTTCAAACAATGGAAGCACAAATTGATTTTTCGAGAATCACTAAACTGATTTTAATTACTCGCACCTCTATAAGTTAAAAAAAATTCTACGAAATTTTAGGAACATGATAAAAGATATTTCTTTTTAAAAGCTCCATCCTTTCCCTGCAAAGTTTGGTTTGTTCCAATGAACATTTCAAAAGTTATAAAAAAAAAGTTTGTCCGGTTTCTTTGGTCCAGCCGGTATGTAAGAAATGGCCCGTTAACCTCAGTTCTATTTTTTCTTCTTTTATTCTCGTTCGGGCGTCCTTGACTGTCAGAAACATGTCGAGCAATCGTGTATTGTCAAAAAATGGAGCTGGTAATTTTTAAAAGTGTTCCTAAAATCAAACTAGCTGGATCTTAGTTTTCACAAATTATTTTATCACACAAAGATTATTTTGTTCCTCGTGGAACACATGCTATTCCGTTCAGATTCCAGACAACGCTAATCGCAGAAGTTTACAGCATATCCAACATCCAACACATCTACACAACGTCCGCGCTACAAGCACGTATCTAGATTATTTAAATAGCTTTTTCATCAATAGCTGCATTTACACATACACTCAAGTAGTTGCGGCTCGTGGGGTAATGCCATAGTGACAGGGCACTACCCTATTTTTTCTGAAAAAAAAGATTTTTTTTATTTAAGTTTTTTTTTAATTTATAAATTATATTTGGTAACCCTGTGCGACGCGATGAATGGACCACTAAAACCCAAAACAGCGTAGAATGCGCTGGAAACAGAATGTGTGTTCTAGAGGCTCGCTATTTCTTTTCAGTGCACCACATTTAAAAGAGAGGAAGAGCAGCCGAGCGACCAGAGAATAGATTTTATTAGCAGCTTATATGAGCCACAGAGATAGGACCAATATTGGCCATTTCAGCGTTGTTTGAATGAAAAAAAAAAACAAATAAATTTTGTGCCTGTATTACTCCCATTGTTTTTGTGAGTGGAGCATGGATTACGGCCTTTCTAATACAATTTAGTTATTTTAGCAGAATTTTTTGATAAATTTGGGTGGGCATGGGTTAGTTTCTTAAAACAAAATAAAATTAGAAACTTCAAACATAGTAGTAGAAGGTATGTTTTTAATGACTTGTGGGAAAACATTTGGGCGCAACACTCCGACTTTTTTTTGACTGCAGTCAAGTTTGTTTGGTAATCCATACTTAAGTCAACACTGTTTATCCTTTCCTCTTTCATGCGGTCTAAAACTGGACGGTTAAATCTCGTGCGTGTGACCAATAAAAGTGTCTTCTTCCTCGCGTGATTAGCTTGGCTTTCCATTTTCAGGCAATTTTTGTCGCGCGGCTAATAAAAAATTCAGCAGAGCTTGTACAGCGCGACTAAAGTTGCCGCGAGACGAGAAAACGCTTTCTCTCATCTCGTCAGGTGAATCTTATTATTTACGGTATGTACTTTTTTCCAAAATAAAGTTTCTATTCTTGGATATACTCTGTTTATGCATGCATACAATGAATAAAGAAGTAAATCAATGCATGTACTTTATTTATTTAAAACTGTACCTAAAATCTCAAGTGTTCGTTCATAAAGATCAGTTTGTTTTTTGCCAATAATACAAATCCTTAAAAATAAAGCAATAAATCAGTGTATTTATTGAGGAAGATTATTCAAAGAAAAAATTTTCTTCTTTTAAGGCGGATATTGCTTTAATTTGATAAAAAAAATTCTATGTACGTAACTATCCGACACTCAAGCAACTTTGATGGGCTATCCGACAGTACAGTGTTCTCAAGATAATTTCTCCCAAATGGAGACGTAGCGTAAGCTAAGATGCAGATACGACTTAATAATATAAGTTACCGCAGACAGGAATGCTAGGAAGTTGAATTGCTTCCAACACAAAAGATGCAATCAACGCTGAGAGTAGTAGAGTGAGTAGTATACGCCAGTAGTATGAGTAAAACATTCTATGCTGGATGCAGAATGCACAGCTTTTATATGCTTGAAAATAGAGAATGAAGGCTTAAAATGGGTGGAGCTATAGGACTGTAATAAAAGGCGGAAAAAGCAAAAAGAAATCGATACCATTTAAACTTCTATATTATAGGCTTAGCTGAATTGAGTGATAACCTTTTTGAAACTCAACCAAGTATAAAAGGCAACTTCATAGGGGTATAGTCAAACACGGACACCGGTGTTTGGAAAAAGGCATTTCCTTCCTTAGCGTGGCTTGCTTGACACAAAGTAGATCAAACTGACTACAAGATACAAGGTAAATAAAAAGTATGGAAAAATAGGTGAAACCTATTTTTCATTCTACGAGTGAATGACAGCGAACCAAGCAAACTTAGTCCATGGCGGGACGAAAACGTCCACCGGTCTATAAGGAAGAAAGACTTTTCGTCACAGTTCAACCAGACCATGCTGTCACCGTCTCCACGGTATCGGTTCGGAACCGAAAACAATGAGTTAACCAAGTATAAAAGGCAACTTCATAGGGGAATAGCCAACCACAAACACCGGTGTTTCGGAAAAAGGCATTTCCTTCCTCAGCGTGGCTTGCCTGGCACAAAGTAGAATAAATTGACTACAAGATACAAGGTAAATCAAAAATACAAAATTGTTTTAGAAAAGCTGCTTTTCAGAAAAATACCGGCGATTCAAAATCAATTCAGTGGGATCCAGAAGACTCTCTTCCTTTATCTACGGTAGCTTGAATAGAAAGGTGCGCTAAAGAAATTAACATAACACAAGAAAATCCTGAAAATGTTGTTCGAATTGACGATACTGCAGTCACGGAAGAGATGAGTTTAAACATTGACGAAAAAATTTAAAATGTGATTGAACCCGATTCTGCATCAGAGGAAGACAGCGAACTCGAGCATGACAGCACGGATCAAGGTGACCCGTGATGACAGTGTTGAAAGAGGCTTTGAAAGTAATTAAGGATTTAAAAAGTTTTGCAAATAACGACTACATTGCATATTAACATCTCAAAAATTTAGAAGTTCATTTTGTATCTAGTTTTGAAAAAAAAGATAGAAAATATGCGTTAACAAATCATTTTAGAGTTAGTAAATAAGTAGATAACTAGATTTGATATTATGTGCTAAAAAACTTTCTAAGTTTACCTGATTTTTTACCGATTTTCTATTTATAAGTGTTCGGGTTATATTGTCCTCTTTTATTATAAATAATACAACCATGTACGTTTATTAAAATGTCGCAGTTCTCTTTCTTAAGCGGACACCTCCAATAGGCGGACAAAATCGACGAAACCGTGAGTGTCCGCTTATAGAAGGTTTCACTGTACTTGGACATGATCAACACAATATAGATTTGACAGAGCGTCGCTTAACAAAAACCCTACGCGAAAAAAGCATATTTTTTTTGGTTTAAATGTGGCCAATGAGATGTTGAAATAAGCTTAGGCAAAGAGTAAACACACAAAACATCCAAAATTTTTTACCATTCAGTTCTGTTTTTTTGTTTTCTTGCAAAGAGTTTTTGTTTTTACGATATAATAAGAAAATTAATTTTAAGATATCTCAAAGGATTTAGATAATTCTTATCCATTTATTTTTAACACATCTACTTATCACTTTTATTTCACAAACTTTTAAAATAAAAAATCCTTTTCAAAACACAAAGCACATCATCTCAAACATCAGCAACGCTAAATACACACGCAAGAAAGACGTTTACGTCTGCTAAACTGAAATCTTTGGAAAGAACATTCAGAAGTTTGTAACAAACGCTGTTTTAATTGAAAAACTTAGGAGAGAAACTTTTGGAAACTATTATATCTTTTCTAGTTTCAACACGTTAGACATACAGTTTGTCCGTTTGAAGACTTAACACTCAATTTTCTCGGTTGGGTATTAATTTAAACTTAGACTTGGCTAATAACTATGGTTTGCTGAGAGGCATCTATTTTTGCATCTGACCCCCTAGAGCAGTGGTTTTGAAACTTTTGTAGAGTGAGGAACACTAAAGCTTGCTTTTTTTTTCTAGGGAACCCCTACCCTACCTAGCGGAATGGGACAACTGGGCTCCGCCAACTCGGCGCCGCCAACTGTGCGCCGGGTCAACTGGGCGCCGGGACAAATCGGCGCCGGAATAAAAAAAATTTTTTTATACAATGTGTAGATGAAAAACAAAATATATTATTTATATAAAAACATCTTAAAAAATCCTTCACGCAATTTTTTTAAAATTTGTTTTTGTTAAGTAAAGTTAAATCCATTAAGTCGACTGTTGAATTTTGGTAGTTGTAGTGTTTGGTAACCTGGTAACACTACAATTTACGTTTTTTATTACAACAATGGCGGATCCAAAATGGCGGATTTCTTTATTTTTAAACCGATTTGTCTGAAACTTAAGTTAGCAGTGCCTGAGATCACTAAATACAGTTTTATCCTCAAACTTAAAAAAATCAAAATGGCGAATCCAAAATGGCGGATTTTCTTATTTACTAACCGATTTGTCTCAAACTTGAAATATTATATAGCTTAAGGTCATTTAACAAATTTTTTTACTTAAACTTAAAAAAATAAAAATGGCGGATCCAAAATGGCGGATTTTCTTATTTACTAACCGATTTATCTCAAACTTGAAATATTACATTGCTTGAGGTCATTTAACAAAATTTTAACTCAAACTTTAAAAAAAATCAAAATGGCGGATCCAAAATGGCGGATTTTCTTATTTACTAACCGATTTGTCTCAAACTTGAAATATTACATTGCTTAAGGTCATTTAACAAAATTTTTTACTCAAACTTAAAAAAATCCAAATGGCAAATCCAAAATGGTGGATTTTTTTATTTCCTAACCGATTGTCTCAAACTTGAAATATTACATTGCTTGAGGTCATTTAACAACATTTTTTACTCAAACTTAAGAAAATCAAAATGGCGGATTTTCTTATTTACTAACCGATTTGTCTCAAACTTGAAATATTACATTGCTTGAGGTCATTTAACGAAATTTTTTACTCAAACTTAAAAAAATCAAAATGGCGGATCCAAAATAGCGGATTTTCTTATTTACTAACCGATTTTTCTCAAACTTGAAATATTACATTGCTTGAGGTCATTTGACAAAATTTTTAACTCAAATTTAAAAAAATCAAAATGGCGGATCGAAAATGGCGGATCTTCTTATTTACTAACCGATTTGTCTCAAACTTGAAATATTACATCGCTTGAGGTCATTTAACAAAATTTTTTATTCAAACTTTTAAAAATCAAAATGGCGGATCCAAAATGGCGGTTTTTTGTCATTTACTAACCGATTTGTCTCAAACTTGAAATATTACATTGCTTGTGGTCATTTAACAAAATTTTTTACTCAAACTTAAACAAATCAAAATGGCGGATCCAAAATGGCGGATTTTCTTATTTACTAACCGATTTGTCTCAAACTTTAAATATTACATTGCTTGAGGTCATTTGACAAATTTTTTAGCTCAAACTTAAAAAAATCTAAATGGCGGATTCAAAATGGCGGATTTTCTTATTTACTAACCGATTTGTCTCAAACTTGAAATATTACATTTCTTGAGGTCACTTAACACAATTTTTAACTCAAACTTAAAAAAATTTTAATGCCGGATCCAAAATGGCGGATTTTTTTATTTACTAACCGACTTGTCTCAAACTTGAAAGATTGCAGTGCTTAGGGATCGATTTATATTAAATTTAGAACTTTGTGGTGTTTAACGTCGCTGAATATGATTTTTGACTCTTTTTAAAAAAAATTTAAATTCAAAATATTAACCAAAACTATGTCTTTTTAGACAAGTTCTACTTTTTTCTCTGCTAAGTAATGGTTATTCTTAGTTAAAATGTTTTATTTTTTCCAATTTCAAATTTGAGACAAATCGGTTAGTAAATAAAAAAAACCGCCATTTTGGAAACGCCATTTTGCATCCGCTATTTTGATTTTTTTAAGTTTGAGTTAAAAATTGTATTAAATGACCTCAAGCGATGTAATATTTCAAGTTTGAGATAAATCGGTTAGTAAATAAGAAAATCCGCCATTTTGGATCTGCCATATTGATTTTTTTAAGTTTGAGTAAAAAATTTAGTTAATTGACCTCAAGCAATATAATATTTCAAGTTTGAGACAAATCCGGCTAGTAAATAAGAAAATCCGCCATTTTGGATTCTCCATTTAAAATTTTTTAAGTTTGAGGTTAAAACTGTAGTTAATGATCTCCGGCACTTCAAACTTTCAAGTTTCAGACAAATCGGTTTAAAACAAAAGAAATCCGCCATTTTGGATCCGCCATTGTTGTAATAAAAAACGTAAATTGTAGTGTTACCAAACACTAAAACTACCAAGATTCAACAGTCGACTTAATGGATTTAACTTTACTTAACAAAAACAAATTTCAAAAAAATTGCGTAAACGATTTTTTAAAGATGTTTTTATATAAATAATATATTTTGTTTTTTATCTACACAATTTATCAAAAAAAAATTTTTAGTACGGCGCTGAGTTGGCCCGGCGCCCAGTTGGCGGCGCCGAGTTGGCGGCGCCCTGTTGTCCTAGACCGCCTACCTAGTACTTAAACATAAGGCATAATGTTTAGTTTTGTGTAAAAAAATCGACATTAACACTACTTTAAGCTTCCAAATAAAGAGTACGTGATATATTAATAACTTGGAAACAGTTAAAATACTAAAATAAGTATTATAATATTTTGTTATTATTTTTTTAAAACTTAATGCGGCTTGTTTGTTTGAGACAAGTTTCTCAATATCGGGTTCACTGTTTGAAAGTTGTATGCGCATATCTGCTTCATAGATTTAGTTTATTTCTTAAATCGGTTTTTGTAAGAGCATACCTTGAAAAAACAATTTTTTAACAGAAAAATAATCTAGTTCTCGATATTCACTTCTAACCTGGGCCCAAAACTCCAACAAAGTAGCCGAAGTTTTGTTTTACAGTTAGAGTTTGATGAGCTTTTTCGACTAAGACTGAGAACGGATTAGGAACCCAATCAAGATCCTCTTCTTGCCTTGGAAAATATTCTTTGATTGAAACTTGCAGGTTCTGAAGATGGTTGGTTTAAGGACACTCATCGTAGAGAAAAGCTTTATAGGAAGCGAAGCCTGACATTGATTTTCTATTTTTTGGGTAATATTTTTGACATGTTTCCTCGGTTTTCTTTTTAAAGTTATTTGTGTTTTACATTTTGAACCGAACCGAACCGAACCTATATATATTTATGTATTTAGAAATAAAAAGTTATAATGCAAACTATCTTGAAACTTTATTATTATTAAGTAGAAGACTGTGTTAAACCACAGTTTTAAAATAAGAACGAGTAGCCAATGCGAAACCGAGGAAAACATGTCAAACATTATAGCCAAAAAATAGAAAATCTATGTCAGGCTTCGCTACCTGTAAAGCTGGCTTTACGATGAGTGACCATAGGTTGGTTTTCTCAGAAGTGATTAATTCAGTCACTCCTCTATTTAGACAAGGATTCCAAAACTGTATTTTATTCCCTTAAGTGATAAGTTTACTTCATTAAAGCTTGAAAAGATATTGGCAAGATAAGCCAAATATTGTAGCCACTTTACTATATCAATTATTCTTGATGGCAATTGAAATGAAGTCATTAACAAAAACACATCATTGACCATCACCTCACTTCGCGGAGTAAGCAGGTGATTGTCCCAATTCCCAAACTTACCGTTCTCTACTAAGAATATTTATTTTATTTGCAACATGACACTATTGACTAGGGACTTATTGCAATAAAGCCAGCCAATAATAGCGCCGGGCACTATTTTGAGAGTTTTCCATTGAAAACTGACAGTTGATCTTTCAAAATTGACATACCAATGTCGAATTTATAAATCCAGTCATTTATTTTCCATTAATAGTGGCGGCACTCTTAATCCCGGCTCTTATAATACACAAAGGCCTAATTTTGAAAGAAGACAGCTGTTTTTATCATGCGAAACTGTCAGAATAGTGCCTGGCACTATTGCAATAAGTCCCTATTATTTAATTTTTGGGTAATACCACAAATATCTTGTTATTTTATTAACTTCTTGTGGAACCCCAATTACCGCTCGCGGAACCCTGGGGTTCCGCGGAACCCAGTTTGAAAATCAATGCTCCCTTAATTACTTATGCTCCCAGCCACCGATAATCAAAAATGTTAAATCTCACCATGTGTGGTTCTTGAGTTATTGACACAAGAGTTTTTTAGATAGGCAAGTACCAAGGTCTTTAAACTTTTACACAGGTTCTCTACAGCATTATTGTGAACATAACTGGACGACTGTAGCTGCGTCATTGGAATTCCATAAAACAAATGATTAAAGGCAACCCGATGACGTAGATTTTTGAATTTGATTACAGTTGGCCTGTTGCATTCAATGACTTTTTAAATTCTAGATGTAACCTGTGTAAAAGTATAAAGACCTTGACTTATGTTCTTCCCTTCTCTAATGAGGTTTAGAATTCAGTGCTCGGCATGAGTTGATGTGCGATCAGGTATGCCACATAGGAAAAGACCGGTCGGTGTAAAAAACAAAATAAAAATGTTATGGTCAAATTTATAAAGCACTTTTCACCATCTTTCCACCAACAGGCCTTGCCACTCTCAAAGCAAAACTACTAAATTAATTATCATCCAATTATCATAATTCCCCAAAAAGATTTGTGACTTTTAACAAAATATTTCAAAACCAACAACATTTGAATATATTCACCAAACTGTTCCGCGAACGCACCGTATGTGCGCCACTCGCGCACTGCTCACACTCCGAGCGGAAACACGGATCCGTCCTGGTTTCGTGTTTTCAAATTGCGCACGCTCCGCTTGCAAGCCGTTTGCCGAGAATCAGCTTTCTTTGTTTCCTCTGCGTGTTCGCAGATCCTTTGGAACGGCATCGGCAGCTTATTGTCGAGTTTTCATTTCACTGCGTGTTTGCTGTTTTTCCGTGGATCGTAGAAAGTTTGTTGAAACAATTTCGTTGAGCGGCGCACTTTAATAAATCGATCCATCAACAGACATCGCCTTAACGAGCTGATGGCCATAATTGTTAGCAACATTCGATTAAATAGGAAATTAAAAAAAACTTGTTTGATGGCATCAGAACTTGTCAAGAATCCCTTTGATTGCATTGAGTACCTCAACAATAGGTATAATGTGATGAATAACCTTTTCATATGTCAATTTAAAGTTAGAAAAAAAAGTGTATAGGGTTCATCTTAAAAAAGCGATGCAGGTAATGTTAACGTTAATTTAAGTAGATAGTGGTTTGTTTCCACGCCCTTATTTTATTTTTATTTAATTTTTAAAATTTAATTTCAACGCGGTGTTAAGAATAAATGACACTGACACACATGTTTTTTGTTTAAAAAAGCTTTAACGTTCCTCGAACTTTCCGTAACTGGGCGATTGATCCTGATTGGATGGATAGGATATAGGAATAAATAAAAAAAAATGTTTTTTGCACATTCAAATTGTAAATATTCAAATTAAAACTGAAGCAATTTCAACCTATCTCTTAACATACTTGATATTCCGTTTACCTATTTGAATGGAGTCAACAAGCAACAATCCGAAACAACAAAATAGACAGTATGCATTCATCGTTGTTTCGACCCAGTCAAAGGCAGACACAGTTTTAAAAACTACGTCGCAAGACGCATACTGCCCTTGCCGCACTAAACTTACTTGCTAATTGGTTTTATACTAAACCTAATTAAAAACTAAATCATTAAGCCGCGATCACGTAAAACCTAACAGTGCCTTAAAAATAATGAAGTAGCGTTAAAACATAAAACTTAAGTGAAGCTAAAAAACGTCTTATTTTTAACCATAACTCTCTTTAGCTCCTTTTCTTTAATTTTAGTACTCAATAAGGGTCGTTCCCCCACCTCGCTGCGTCATCTTAAATTAAGTTCTGCTGTTCTTACGGTCCCTATTGTTTACAGTAGCTCGTTAGCGCAGAGGCTATATAACTCCTCCTAGGTATTTAGCGGGGCGGCCAGTTGAGAATTCATGATGTATGAACGAGTTTGTAATCGTGCAGTACTTTTACAAAGTATAGAATTCATTTATATCTAGCAGAAGTAGGTCCTTTTTGCCATACCGCATGCCTAACCCTTACACCACTCTCTAAACTTCCACTCGATGCGAGGTAGCTCACTGGGCCTTTCTGTTCCCTTAACAAAGTCCAGTATGTAAACCCATTTGAGCAAGTGTAGCTCTTACTGGCTCAGACTTGGTGCCACGAGTGCCTGTTGCCTTCCTTCCTTGTGTTCCTTTCGTAGGCCTCACATTCTGCTACAAGGTGCCTTGATGTCTTTTCTTCCTGTTCACAGGCTGGGCAGGTAGGGTCGTTTTGTGCTCCCTTAAACGATTATATCCTATCAGCAGTACAGCAGTTGATTACTAGGAGTTTGTTACTGCATCGTGCAACCCAGCTATTGAATCCACTCCGGACGTTTATTCTTAATTGTTTGTGAGGTAAGGTGAGGTAATCGCTCACACCGGTGGATTCATTTCCTCGTGTAAAAAGATGGTGAAAGCGTTCCAAGTTCATCCGTAAAAGTGAACTTTTAGCTCACGTCACGTCACGGGCTGTCAAGAATAAACGTCCTGCACTTGTCTTTTGGTCACTTCCAAAAGTGGCTCCATGCCTACATTATTTAAAACTAAGCAGGTATTTTTTTAATTACAATAAATTTACATAGGTTTTATTTCGCGCTAATTGACTCGTTACGAAAAACACGCGCTCGTAACTCAAACCTTTATTAACACAAAACCTCCGCTTTCTAGGCGTGAGACGTCGGACTCAAAAATTAGAAAGTTTAATTTTTAATGATATTGACGTATATCTTATCTCAATAACTTAATCGTCTTATAAATATTCTTAGTTGCAATAGATACAATAACATGTGAACAATCTTGTGAAACAGGAACAGATTGAAGACAGACCAGAGAATTCGTTAATCGACCAAAAGCTACCAGAATAAGATTGCTGCTACATTAAGGGAAAAGAGAGTCAGGAATATAATTGGACGTATCAGAGAGGAGATACGTATAGTGACATGAGTTTTTACGGATCACTGTCGACTAACACCCGGTTTCCGGAACCGAACCGAACCTATGCATGGTCACACCGATTCAAAAAATGCATCAGGTGAAGCTGCATTTAAAACCGGTGCAAATTTATAGTCCATCACGTGATGCGTTTTTTGAATCGGGGTGGGCATGCATTGGTGGAAACAGAATAACAGAAGAGTTCGAATGTAGACTCTGTATGGAGAATGACGAAACAGTTAGACATATACTGTGCGAATGTCCGGCTATTGCACGTTTACGTCAAAACACTTTCGGTAAACCTCAGCTTGATTCAGAAGATCTGAACAGTGTCTCACCCAAACTGATGGCTAACCTTGTTGGTTCATTAGGTATAAAGTGGTGAGAAACCAGTCAAAAGTGAGCGACAATAGATCCACTAGTGGTCGCAGTGACAGGGCTGCAAGGCCCACTCACATATGAATATTCATCATCATCAACCGATTAAGGGAGCACATGAAACGACTAGGAGTCAAGAACGACCCAACATGCCCAGCCTGTTCCTAGAAAAAAAGACATCAAGGCACCTTATACCAGACAAGAGGCACTCGGAACATCAAACTAAAGCGAGGAAAAGCAGCACTTTGTCAAATAGTCTATAGATTTCGTATAGAGAACAGGAAAATCCAATGAGTTACCTAGACCTCGAATGGAAATGCATAGAGTTGTTGTCGGACCTATGGGTTACTCCCTTCTACTACCATTACTACAGGTATTATGACTACACCCATTGTTTTATGTGGTACGACACAATTACTTAAAAACTCCTATAAAAGTTTACAATTTTGCGATAGCTATTGCGTGCCAAAACACGTTTAACACAATCGTAGCAGGATATAGTAAGTTTTTCCAATCTAGTTCTTTAACATATAAAATGCCTATTTTACATCGAAGGTTCTCTTAAATTTACTTCATAAGGGTTCTTAGTTTACTACCGTAAACACTTTTTATTTTAAAGTAAACATAATAAACAACACACAAATTTCTCAGTTTTTAATAATAAAGAATTACAAGATACATATAACTTAAACATAATTTTTACCAAAAAAATTAAAAGTTTACTCATAATTCCATTAACAAAATTAACAAATGAAATATTAAAAACAGGATAATTTCCAGATTCTCCAAAAATTTCTAAAATTATACCCTTACCTAAAATAAAAAATGTTGAACATTTAAAAGATGTAAGACCTATTGCAATAATATCGGTAATCGCAAAAATAATTTTAAAAAATCAAACAGTACAACACTAAGAATAACTGTATGTTTAATATAAATCAATTCGGCTACAGGAAAAATCACTCAACAGCTCACGCTATTATGAATATATTGGATCAGGCAGTAAAAGGTTTTAAGGGAAAGGGTTATGCGAGAACATTTTTTGTGACCTACAGAAGGCCGTCGATTGTGTGGCGGTAGATGTATTAATTAAAAAGCTTAACTATTAAAACTTTGATAAAATATCTCTAAAACTTATTTTAGCATACCTAGAATATATAAAGCAATATATTCAATTGAGAGATAAATCCTTAGAGTAATAATAATATATTACTCTGAGGATAAATCAGAACTAAAAAGCACCATTTTTGATGTCCCGCAGGGTTCAGCTTTGGGGCCGGTCCTGTTTGTTGTACACCAACGACATTAGGATTGGACTGCCCTTACTATATTCTGTGATGACTCATCAGGGATAAAAAAGATACAGATTTTCAAAGTTTAAAGTATAGTATGATTGAAGCTCAAGAAAATGCCAATGAAATATGTTCGCATCACAAGAATAAACGAGCATATTTGAAAGGTACATTTTAATTTCCTCCGCCATCTTGGATTTTAAAATGGTGGACAAAAAATATATTTTGTCAAAACTTTTATTGATTCTCTGCCAAGAGCAGTTTGTCCCATTAAAATCATCAGTTCAAAAGTTATACTGAAAACAAATTATCCGGTTTTTTTTCGCCCAGCATCGTTAAGTTTTAATGTGGGGATATTAGGTTGTACCGGTGACATTATAATAGATATTTATGATTTGTCTAGAAAGATAAAAGCATTTTAAGGTGCGATAAAAATCTAAGTTGTGCTGTTGGAAGCATAATACTCATGTATCTTTCAAGTAAAGTTTATCAGATTTGTAAATTCAATTCTCAGATTTCACCACAGAAGCAGCGGACTTCCCCAACCTTGCAATGCCTCATTTAAAATTTAAAAAAAAGTAGCGTCGTGGTGTAGTGGTAGCAATGTTTGTTTCTCACACCAGCGGTCCGGGTTCGATTCCTGGCTAGGTACTTGGTTGTTTGTGTTTGTTTAAAAAAATGCTTTAACTTTGCTCGAACTTTGTGAAACTGGGCGATTGATCCGAATTGGATGGAAATTCCCAGTATAAATAAAAATAAAAGAAGGATAATACTCCTATGTCTGTTTAGTTACAATTTAAACTGAACGAATGGTATATTTTCTTTTAAGTAAGAAGATTTGTTACTGACACTAATGCCAACTCAAACTTAAAACGGGGCCTCAATTATTCAAGCCTTTTTGAAATTGGAAACCCCGCTTCATACGTATATAGCCGCGAAGTATCTAATTATTATGGAGATTCCCCTGTCATGGGAGAAATACCCCAGCTCTAGCTTTCTCTCCACCTTGCAAAGGGATAAAAAACTTTTTACAATGTTAGTCCCATGGCAGATCTAAAGCTCTTTAGAAAACATACATAATTATTAGTATTAAAAGCAGAATCATTTATCGAAGTACCTGAAACTCAGATCAAAGTGGGATACTCCATAGATCTTATAACGTGTTGAGATTAGCACTCCTGTGTTAACAAAATAAATTCTCTTTTATTACCAAATAAAATAGAGCGAACCAGAACATCTGTCTTGAAACAAGTCGCTGGTTGCCATAATTATGCTATTTGTTATGGTAAACAGCTGATAACTGTCAAAAAATATGGAGTTTACCTACTTAATTAGAAATAGATGACTATTTTGATTAGAAAAGAAGTCTGGTTTTCATTGGAATGCACTGTATAGGGATGTAACAGGTGGCCTTCTTGACAGTGGTACTGTCAACTCGAATGGCCAAGGCTTAAATGTTGCTACCAATTTTGTGCAATAACTTAAAAAATATAAATTAAAAGATTAAGTATGATATTGATTGACTGATTTAACGCTCGAAAGGGAATTTGACGGTTCTTGAAGAAAGTAAGTAAAGTAATAAAACATACATACTTGTTCAATTGTTCTTTATCTTCGTTTTCTTCATACACTAAATCTTATCACTGCTTATGTATATACTAATGTTTGATTATTTTATTTTTATGTTCTCTTTAAGAGACTATATTTTTATATTTTCTATTTACCGTGTTCTTAGGTATATTTTAAATAAATTATTAATATTCATTGAAAATGTTTTGAACTTATGATATTAGTACTGTTGTATCAGTATAAATGGTACCTGTTTTAGGACGGTACTCAAGGTAAGAAAACTATAAAATTATAAATAAAATGTTTTTTTGATGTTTAATTAAACGGTAACTTAATTCGGATACAAATGATATTTATTCTAAGAATTAAAGAAAATATATTCAAAGGAAAAGTAATTTCCTTCGAATAAATCTCCATTTTAAAAAGAAGTTGACGGTTAAAGACCTCTCTAAATTCTGTCTTCCCACACGTAAAGAAATTTCTAGTACGTTTTCGTCCATTCTACCTCTTTGGTCTTTGGTACCTTAGAGCCATAAAACTATAGCTTACGCTACGTTTTCCTGCGCTTCTGTAAAGGATAGCACTAAACCAAGGATGATAGAAACCCTAGATTTGTCTACGAGCGTAAGGACTGAATTTTTATTTATCCAGTTTTACAATGTAAAGAAGAGATAAGATAATGGCCAATGAACGACCTGGCCCAATGCAATTCAAAACTATTTAAACAGTCAGAAAGTTCGCTTAAAAACTAACTGTTTTTATGTTGCCATTTTCTCAAAATAACTTAAAGCTAGTTACAAAACAAAAGCTATTAATTAATGCTTGTTAACTGAGAAAATGTTCCAATACGTACATATATTTAATGCTAAATATCAAAATGTTATTTAAGCTTGCCAATAACAATTGTTATTTTTTTATATTACCAGTCTTTCAAGTTAAAACGAAAACCCTTGCAAAACGGATATAATCATAATTTTTTGATAATACATATAAGTGGGTAAGTTTTGCGAAAGACACATGCAGCTTATCAAAAGAAGTATTCAAGTCTACACCAGAGATAATATAGACTATCATAAATGACAAATAATTACTTCCAGAGACGTATATTTTCCCTAGGTTTTGGTTTCACTGAGAAAAGAAACTAAGAAAACGTTAACATTTGAATTGCCTTTAAGAAATAAGTGGGAAAATATATTAAAATAAATATTAAATAAATCGAATCAAATATTCAAAAACCGTATTGTTACAGGGACCTACATACCTATGCTCATAGAAAACAAAGTTTATCAATCAATTTTTGCTGGGCCTAAATGGTAACAAAGCAGCAACGCGATGGAAACCAAAATATGTGGCCAGTTTGCGCCACTGACGTCACGCGTGACGTAGATGCGTACAAATTCGGCACGTAGGCAATCGGCATACATACAAATGCATGCATGCATCGAGATGCATTTTGCATATATTTTCCGGCTCGCAGGAAAAGTGGGAATTGGTTTGTACCAAGATTGGAAATCGAATTAAAGGTACAAGTTTTGTTAGCGGGTCAGTTTTTTCTAAAATTATTTGTTTTTAAATATTTTGCGGTTCGGTTTTTGACATACAGGCTTCCTTGGATAAAAAATTATTTAGGTTACAGTCCTTATTAATTCTTCAACAGTTGTTTTCCGAGGTTGGAGTAATTGGAGTAATAAGCACATTGCTGTATCTAAGTTTTATTGTACCTACTTTAGTGCAGCATTAGAATCAGAAATAAAAACTAGATTTAATCTAGAAACCTTATTTTCTCAAGTATCATAATAATAATATGTTCACTGACGGGTTTACTAAACTTCATGACATGTGTTTAAAAAAGAATATATATGTTTACCTTTCTAGCCTGCGTAGCAATGGCAAAATCCATTAATGCTAATGATTTTTTTTTAAATTTAAAAAATGCTTTTTATACTTTTTAAGGCAGCATCGTATCAATACACTGTTTTAGGAATATAGTAGACTATATTTTGCTCAATAATTCGTGTTATAACCAAAAACTTTGTAGGAGCTTTAGTTTCTAAGATATTTACATAAAACTGTTTTCAAGGCAGATCCGTCATGGATCCATTTTTTTTGAAGTGTAAACTTCTTTTGTGTGCGTTTAGCGGTTTTTGTGGGTAGTGAATTGAACTGAGCCGTCAGGCTCGGCTATGTAACGCTCAATCGGGTGCAATCGGCTCGAGTCGACTAACTGTGAGAAACATTCAGCGAGCGATATGGATGATGCAGATGAAGGCCAGTACACAGAAGCAGTTAAGCAAGTATAAAGCAGTGTTGCCGTTTACAATTGTACTGAATTCAGTACGAAAAATATTCATTCAGTATGCAAGTACTATATTTTAAAATATGATCCATTTTCAGTACGAAATTGAATACCAGACATCGTAATAGATCTAAACCAAAATGAATTTCTAAAATAAATAAAAACTTGTTAAAAATATTGCATTTGCAAAACCTCTGTTAAAAAATAATAATTGTTTCGATTGTAGCCCTCTAAATCCCTTATTAATTTTCAAAGAAAATGATTTTAAAATTGACCCGTAATAAAAACCAAACATTACAAGCCAAATTAATAAAATATAGTTTTAGCCTATAAGTTTTTTTATATATATGTACATGTATTTTAATGGAGAAAAAGAAGGTATGCGAAATAATTATTATTAAGTATATGTTTCGTTAGCACTTAAACATTTTTAAAAATTTGTTATAATTGGTTTATGGTAACTTCCCTAAATAATGTATAGTAAGAGATTCAATTTAATTTCAACCAAAAAAGTACAATTTGACCAAATTCAGTACATTTCAAACATGGTGCGGCAACACTGTACAGAAGAGTTCGGTTCGGTCGGCTTTGCAGAGTATGTTATGGGCCAGTATTATTAATTTCGGCTTAAGTTTACACTTCTGCCGTGGTGTTCCAATACGTACATATATTTAATGCTAAATATCAAAATGTTATTTAAGCTTGCCAATAACAATTGTTATTTTTTTATATTACCAGTCTTTCAAGTTAAAACGAAAACCCTTGCAAAACGGATATAATCATAATTTTTTGATAATACATATAAGTGGGTAAGTTTTGCGAAAGACACATGCAGCTTATCAAAAGAAGTATTCAAGTCTACACCAGAGATAATATAGACTATCATAAATGACAAATAATTACTTCCAGAGACGTATATTTTCCCTAGGTTTTGGTTTCACTGAGAAAAGAAACTAAGAAAACGTTAACATTTGAATTGCCTTTAAGAAATAAGTGGGAAAATATATTAAAATAAATATTAAATAAATCGAATCAAATATTCAAAAACCGTATTGTTACAGGGACCTACATACCTATGCTCATAGAAAACAAAGTTTATCAATCAATTTTTGCTGGGCCTAAATGGTAACAAAGCAGCAACGCGATGGAAACCAAAATATGTGGCCAGTTTGCGCCACTGACGTCACGCGTGACGTAGATGCGTACAAATTCGGCACGTAGGCAATCGGCATACATACAAATGCATGCATGCATCGAGATGCATTTTGCATATATTTTCCGGCTCGCAGGAAAAGTGGGAATTGGTTTGTACCAAGATTGGAAATCGAATTAAAGGTACAAGTTTTGTTAGCGGGTCAGTTTTTTCTAAAATTATTTGTTTTTAAATATTTTGCGGTTCGGTTTTTGACATACAGGCTTCCTTGGATAAAAAATTATTTAGGTTACAGTCCTTATTAATTCTTCAACAGTTGTTTTCCGAGGTTGGAGTAATTGGAGTAATAAGCACATTGCTGTATCTAAGTTTTATTGTACCTACTTTAGTGCAGCATTAGAATCAGAAATAAAAACTAGATTTAATCTAGAAACCTTATTTTCTCAAGTATCATAATAATAATATGTTCACTGACGGGTTTACTAAACTTCATGACATGTGTTTAAAAAAGAATATATATGTTTACCTTTCTAGCCTGCGTAGCAATGGCAAAATCCATTAATGCTAATGATTTTTTTTTAAATTTAAAAAATGCTTTTTATACTTTTTAAGGCAGCATCGTATCAATACACTGTTTTAGGAATATAGTAGACTATATTTTGCTCAATAATTCGTGTTATAACCAAAAACTTTGTAGGAGCTTTAGTTTCTAAGATATTTACATAAAACTGTTTTCAAGGCAGATCCGTCATGGATCCATTTTTTTTGAAGTGTAAACTTCTTTTGTGTGCGTTTAGCGGTTTTTGTGGGTAGTGAATTGAACTGAGCCGTCAGGCTCGGCTATGTAACGCTCAATCGGGTGCAATCGGCTCGAGTCGACTAACTGTGAGAAACATTCAGCGAGCGATATGGATGATGCAGATGAAGGCCAGTACACAGAAGCAGTTAAGCAAGTATAAAGCAGTGTTGCCGTTTACAATTGTACTGAATTCAGTACGAAAAATATTCATTCAGTATGCAAGTACTATATTTTAAAATATGATCCATTTTCAGTACGAAATTGAATACCAGACATCGTAATAGATCTAAACCAAAATGAATTTCTAAAATAAATAAAAACTTGTTAAAAATATTGCATTTGCAAAACCTCTGTTAAAAAATAATAATTGTTTCGATTGTAGCCCTCTAAATCCCTTATTAATTTTCAAAGAAAATGATTTTAAAATTGACCCGTAATAAAAACCAAACATTACAAGCCAAATTAATAAAATATAGTTTTAGCCTATAAGTTTTTTTATATATATGTACATGTATTTTAATGGAGAAAAAGAAGGTATGCGAAATAATTATTATTAAGTATATGTTTCGTTAGCACTTAAACATTTTTAAAAATTTGTTATAATTGGTTTATGGTAACTTCCCTAAATAATGTATAGTAAGAGATTCAATTTAATTTCAACCAAAAAAGTACAATTTGACCAAATTCAGTACATTTCAAACATGGTGCGGCAACACTGTACAGAAGAGTTCGGTTCGGTCGGCTTTGCAGAGTATGTTATGGGCCAGTATTATTAATTTCGGCTTAAGTTTACACTTCTGCCGTGGTGTTCCAATACGTACATATATTTAATGCTAAATATCAAAATGTTATTTAAGCTTGCCAATAACAATTGTTATTTTTTTATATTACCAGTCTTTCAAGTTAAAACGAAAACCCTTGCAAAACGGATATAATCATAATTTTTTGATAATACATATAAGTGGGTAAGTTTTGCGAAAGACACATGCAGCTTATCAAAAGAAGTATTCAAGTCTACACCAGAGATAATATAGACTATCATAAATGACAAATAATTACTTCCAGAGACGTATATTTTCCCTAGGTTTTGGTTTCACTGAGAAAAGAAACTAAGAAAACGTTAACATTTGAATTGCCTTTAAGAAATAAGTGGGAAAATATATTAAAATAAATATTAAATAAATCGAATCAAATATTCAAAAACCGTATTGTTACAGGGACCTACATACCTATGCTCATAGAAAACAAAGTTTATCAATCAATTTTTGCTGGGCCTAAATGGTAACAAAGCAGCAACGCGATGGAAACCAAAATATGTGGCCAGTTTGCGCCACTGACGTCACGCGTGACGTAGATGCGTACAAATTCGGCACGTAGGCAATCGGCATACATACAAATGCATGCATGCATCGAGATGCATTTTGCATATATTTTCCGGCTCGCAGGAAAAGTGGGAATTGGTTTGTACCAAGATTGGAAATCGAATTAAAGGTACAAGTTTTGTTAGCGGGTCAGTTTTTTCTAAAATTATTTGTTTTTAAATATTTTGCGGTTCGGTTTTTGACATACAGGCTTCCTTGGATAAAAAATTATTTAGGTTACAGTCCTTATTAATTCTTCAACAGTTGTTTTCCGAGGTTGGAGTAATTGGAGTAATAAGCACATTGCTGTATCTAAGTTTTATTGTACCTACTTTAGTGCAGCATTAGAATCAGAAATAAAAACTAGATTTAATCTAGAAACCTTATTTTCTCAAGTATCATAATAATAATATGTTCACTGACGGGTTTACTAAACTTCATGACATGTGTTTAAAAAAGAATATATATGTTTACCTTTCTAGCCTGCGTAGCAATGGCAAAATCCATTAATGCTAATGATTTTTTTTTAAATTTAAAAAATGCTTTTTATACTTTTTAAGGCAGCATCGTATCAATACACTGTTTTAGGAATATAGTAGACTATATTTTGCTCAATAATTCGTGTTATAACCAAAAACTTTGTAGGAGCTTTAGTTTCTAAGATATTTACATAAAACTGTTTTCAAGGCAGATCCGTCATGGATCCATTTTTTTTGAAGTGTAAACTTCTTTTGTGTGCGTTTAGCGGTTTTTGTGGGTAGTGAATTGAACTGAGCCGTCAGGCTCGGCTATGTAACGCTCAATCGGGTGCAATCGGCTCGAGTCGACTAACTGTGAGAAACATTCAGCGAGCGATATGGATGATGCAGATGAAGGCCAGTACACAGAAGCAGTTAAGCAAGTATAAAGCAGTGTTGCCGTTTACAATTGTACTGAATTCAGTACGAAAAATATTCATTCAGTATGCAAGTACTATATTTTAAAATATGATCCATTTTCAGTACGAAATTGAATACCAGACATCGTAATAGATCTAAACCAAAATGAATTTCTAAAATAAATAAAAACTTGTTAATAATATTGCATTTGCAAAACCTCTGTTAAAAAATAATAATTGTTTCGATTGTAGCCCTCTAAATCCCTTATTAATTTTCAAAGAAAATGATTTTAAAATTGACCCGTAATAAAAACCAAACATTACAAGCCAAATTAATAAAATATAGTTTTAGCCTATAAGTTTTTTTATATATATGTACATGTATTTTAATGGAGAAAAAGAAGGTATGCGAAATAATTATTATTAAGTATATGTTTCGTTAGCACTTAAACATTTTTAAAAATTTGTTATAATTGGTTTATGGTAACTTCCCTAAATAATGTATAGTAAGAGATTCAATTTAATTTCAACCAAAAAAGTACAATTTGACCAAATTCAGTACATTTCAAACATGGTGCGGCAACACTGTACAGAAGAGTTCGGTTCGGTCGGCTTTGCAGAGTATGTTATGGGCCAGTATTATTAATTTCGGCTTAAGTTTACACTTCTGCCGTGTGGTCTTAAGCACACACATTTTTTTTTTTTTTTTGATATTTGGTTTGAAGGAAGACTGGTTCAGTGTAAAAAACGGTTTTCATATCGAGTGTTCGAATTGTCTTGAATATATTCATTTACCTGTAGAAAAACCATTCTTAAGTTTAGACAAGAAATAGTTCGTTCGTTCGTGTGTCTCATGGACAAAAAATTAATTTTTTACCCAACGAAAAACATGTTTAAACGAACTTATTTGGCCACAGGCTTTCTCCTTTATTCGCTGTATAAATACGCACCATTTTTTTCAAGGGTCTCGAGGTAAAATCTTGCATAAGACAACCAGCCTACTTCTCTCTACCAGGATAGGCCGTGAAGTGTCGGATTCCTGCCGACTAAAATAAAACACCTCGATTGTGACTTCAACCTGCCTGGTGGCAAATTACTGCACCACAGACTGCAGCCATCACTAGAGTCATTGCATATTGAAAGGCTGGCGTCTGGAGTTTGCATACTCCAAAGACCCTAGCCATTACTGGCTTATTGTGCACCCTTTTGGTTTCTAGGCTAACCAATCTATTAATTCCGACTTCGGTACATGTTTATACAGTTCTTTAATAGTCCCCCGTCGCTATTGAGTCTAGTTTACTTTCGCCAAATCTTAATTACCTTTTGCGATGCAGTGTCTCGCATTGGCATAATAAATGTTCTACCCGATCATGACTGAATAGTCTGCAGCTCAGCAGCAGTCTTCTTGATACCGTATCATTCCGTTTAGGTGAACTTTAACCGCCATATATAGCCAGTCATGATACATACGTATTATAGTTCTTACTTACATCCTACTGCAACTGACCAGGTCCTTTACGAGTTTGGCATTTAGGCCTCTGCTCTGTCTTAGCCTCTGTTTCTTCAACCAGTAGCTTTCAGGTTTTTCTCTAAGCTAGAGTTTGACCTGAGACCTTAGAGTACATTTTGGTACCCTTCGGGATAGCTCTGCTCCAATATATTTTTCTTTTTCCTTATGTTGCTAGTTTATTAGTTTTTCATTGTGTTAAATACCTTTGTGTCCTGGTATCTAAAATTATTTTATTCTATTGTGTTCCACTAGATCAGCAAGTAATTTCCAAACTAGCTTGAGGTAAACTTCCGGCACATAGACGTCCTAAGAGTCTGAGTATTAAGATAATATGGTTTGACCAAAGTGTTTCTTTCTATTATTCTCTCTTGCGCACTCTAGGATGGAAAAGATTTCCGTTTGAAAGACGTCGGGTAATAATATCCAAGTGAAATGTGTAGATGTCATCTTGTCCTTTCCCCGAATATTCCGGCGCCACTACCCTTATCAGTTTTTGATCCGTATTGTCTGTGTACCAGATCAATCCTTCCTGTGATAGAGGGTTGTTTTGTCCAGACCATGCTACTTTCTCCTGTATTACTACTTCGAGATTTGATTCATATAGGTACTTTACGAACGTCTGTTATGATCTCATACATTCTTGATGGTAAGTGCATAAAATTCTGAAGACACACCTTTTCCAAACAGAATTGTTGTTTTAATGTAAACCTAGGTATCGCTCAGCTATGCAACCGGCCGGCTACACCGGAGGGCTATATACCCAGCTTTATGGGGGCACAGCTGTAGTAGCTATGTAGGTGGGTGTGTTATGTTGGCTCTGCATAATATGTGGAACAAACATTTATCAGCATAACATGCAGGAACTAATACACAAAGTGGACGGGATGTTTTAAGTAATAATGACTAATAAATTACAAACACGAATATCTTAATAAAATTGATATAAGAATTGCGTCTAAAAATCACACTAAATTATTTAATAATATTGCAGTTGTGGTAACACTATTAGGCTATTATGAAAATAAGCACAGCAAAGGAAGGAAGGAATATGCCTGATAGTTTAGTGGGTGCGGGTCCGCTTTACAATCAGAGGGCGGTGGGTTCGATTCCCATGCCCGCCAATACAAAATCAAACCTACTATCCGTTTGTGAATACAGATTCACCGGATGTAGGAATAACGTCTGTTTTGAGCAGAGTTTGGGCATTAACGAAGTAGGCAAAGTTGATGATCAATACAAGGCCGTGGTTCGGAAGTCATGTTAAACCGATGGTGCCCTGTTAAGATAGATAAAGACCCCTGTGCTCGACCAATAATTATCAGGCAAAATTAAATTTTCCTTGAGAAAAGAAAATTGCCTACCATGGGGGTGCTTGACGGGCCGGCCCGTTGGGTCTTCATGTAGTATGAATGATTTGTGATTGTCCCGGGCATTAAGATTCGAGCCAGAATATCTTGGTGTCCACCGAATTGAGCCATAAGTAAAAGCTAAACGAAACAAAGCACAACCAAACCTTAAAAATTTTTCCGAAAAGGAATTATTATACTACTTATCAAAAAAATTTGTACGCTTGCAATATAAAAACCCATGATAGGTGTACAATTTTTTTTGAAAAGCAGTGTACACACTACAAACTTCTTAAAAAAGTTCAGTGTTGCCAACAGAACTATTAACGTTTTAACGTTTTTAATAATCAGTATTACGGCACTACAATCCTCTCAAACTTCAGTGTTGCCAACAGAAACATTCACGTGATGGCCTACTTTCTTTGGCTGGCTATTCACATACGTGAAAATATTGGGTTAAGTTTTTTGACATTTTTAATAATCAGTTATTACCACACTACAATATTTTTAAAGCATTTGAGTATTGCCAACAGAAATCATCACGCAACGGCCAACCTCGCTTCGGCAGGGATTTTTAGGCCAAATAGCTATTAATTTTTGTAGCATTTTTATTTTATGAAACAATAAAACGCTACTTAAATATAAGCATGGTTAGCCCGTAAAAAAACGCTAAATTTTGCTTGCACTAATAATAATAATAATAATAATAATAATAATAATAATAATAATAATAATAATAATAATAATAATAATAATAATAATAATAATAATAATAATAATAATAATAATAATAATAATAATAATAATAATAATAATAATAATAATAATAATAATAATAATAATAATAATAATAATAATAATAATAATAATAATAATAATAATAATAATAATAATAATAATAATAATAATAATAATAATAATAATAATAATAATAATAATAATAATAATAATAATAATAATAATAATAATAATAATAATAATAATAATAATAATAATAATAATAATAATAATAATAATAATAATGTCTGGCCGAAGTAAGTACTGTTTCCAGCCGTATTTGCTTCGCTACTGGGTAACGACGTAAAACCTGTACAGCCAGTTTCGCCTGCATGGGGGGCCTTAGGCCACGGGACGCAACCCCGCAGACCCCAGCACTCCATTTACTGGGTTAGCAACCCAGTAAGTGTGATTACAATGCTCCTATCACAAGAAGACAAGCCTCGGAAGCTAGCAGAGTCGATGCTGCCTCTGCTAGTGAACTACGTCAGCATCTAGCTGGTACCGGTGAAGCGAGTGGCACCGCCCAGCGAAATGGTACCACAAGACCACGCAATGCATCTGGACATGAACCAGAAAGGGACTTACGCTTGGCAACCCTTAGAGGCATGCCCGCGAACAGTCCTGGCCGTCGCAGGCGTATGCGCTGGACTAGAGAAGACAGAATTGCTTTAATGCGCGCATACTTTCTGGCCACCGACCTGGAAACTGACATGATTCAATATAGAACTAGATTACAGACCTATTGGGAAGAGGCACGACCAAATCTTAACTTACAACCACAACACTTAGCAGATCAAGTTAGGTCGATACTAAGGCGAAATGCTCTATCCCAAGCAGAACTAGAACAAATCAAGGAAAGTATAAGAAACCAGAACAGACCCGATGAAGAACAAATAAGATCACCTGAAAACAGACAGCAAAGAAGAACAACATACGGAAGGCAAAGCATGGCTTATCATGAGCCTGAACAGCTCGACGCTGACATTCGGGAAAAATTCGACGAAACACAAATATTCTTCAGGGGTATTCCACTAATTCACCGCTCAGCAATCCCAAAGATTTCTTATTCTCTACAGGCAAAATTAATAGTGACTAAAATGAACCGCCTACTCTCCCAAGAACTAAACTATGAAGAAGACCTAGAAAATATATGTCATAAGGTATACTGCGCTGCTGTTACTGTTGTTGCAACACTGGGTATAACCATGTCACAACGTGATAACCAACAGAGAGGAGAAAAATCGGAACCCCCGTGGAAATTAAGACTCCAAATGAAAATAAATAAAATACGCTCAGATATTGGAGTGCTACATAGCTTCTTTCACGAACAACCATCATCACGAGTCATCAAACGTAGTAAAAATATAGCCAAAAAGGCAAAAATCAACCTACACCATCAAAATGGTAGAGAAAAATTAAAGCTACATGTAGACAAGTTAAAACAAAAAATTGCTGCTCTCGGATGTAGAATGCGAAGATATACTGACAGAGTAGAAAGATACCAACAAAACAAGCTATTCCAAAAAAGCCCACAGTCTTTCTATAGAAATTTGACGGCTCAAAAGACACAAAAAGATAACAAGCCACCTGCTGTGGAACAGATGAGAAATTTTTGGAGGAATATTTGGGAGCAACCAAAAACGCATAATGACTCAGCATACTGGATTGCAGAAGAAGAGGCTCGAGTCCAATATATTCCAGCTATGGAACCCATTACCATAACCGAAGAAGATATTCAGATAGCAACTAAAAGCATAAGCAACTGGAAAGCACCTGGTGCTGACAAACTGCACTCATACTGGTGGAAAAATTTCACAAGTGTGCATAGGTACCTAGCTGGACAAATGCAAAATATCATAGAAAATCCACTTGACACTCCGGAGTTTCTTACTCAAGGAGTAACGATCATGCTTCCAAAAAATCAAGAAACGTTGGAACCAAAAAACTACCGTCCAATTACTTGCCTTCCTGTAGTATATAAAATACTTACCTCAATAATTGAGAAGAAAATCACTAAACATCTAACAACAAACAGCGTTTTAGCATATGAGCAGAATGGTGCAAAAAAAGGAAGCAAGGGCAGCAATGAGTGGTTAGTGATAGACACTGTAGTAACTAAGCAGGCAAAAAAACGGAAAAGAAACTTAGGAATAGCCTGGATAGATTACCAGAAAGCATACGACTCGGTTCCTCATTCTTGGATTACAAAGGTACTAAAAATTTACAAAGTAGACCGAAAAATATGTGAATTTCTTGAACAGACCATGAACCATTGGAAAACGACTCTAAATGTAAATGTGAATAATCAGCACTACACAACTGACATCGTAAAAATCTCTAGAGGAATTTTTCAAGGGGACAGTTTAAGTCCGCTGCTTTTCTGCATGGCAATAAATCCATTAAGCACTATTCTAAATCAAAGTGGCTACGGCTATAGTATTACAAAACAGCCGAGAGTTGCTATAAGCCATCTGCTCTACATGGACGATCTTAAGCTCTACGCCTCTAGCAAAGATGAGCTTCAGAGCCAACTGGAACTGGTTTCAAAATTTACAAAGGATATCCAAATGACATTTGGAATCGAGAAGTGTGCCTTTGTTGATGTCAAACGGGGGGAAATTCAGGACCCAGACAGCATCCAACTTATGGGGGAAACTGAGTTTAGTCCACTACCACATGATGAGTTCTACAAATACCTGGGAGTAAAGCAGAGCCTTACAATAGATCAAAGAGGGATGAAATGTACTATAGAAAAGAGCCTTATGGATCGTGTAAAGAAGATCCTTAAAACCAAACTGTATGCAGGAGCACAAATCACTGCCATAAATACATGGGCTATCCCAGTAGTCAGCCATACATTTGGTGTTGTGGACTGGACGCAAACTGACTTACAGAACCTGGACAGACATATCAGAACAATGCTCACAAAATACCGGTGCCACCATCCCACCTCATCGATGAACCGTCTCTACCTTCAAAGAAAAAAGGGAGGAAGAGGTTTACTGAATATAGAAATATTGCACTCATCACAGGTATACAAAATGCATAACTACTTTACGACGAAGAACTTAGACCTGCATAAAGCAATTGTACAATCTGATGTGAAACTGTCCCCTCTCAACCTTCATGCTAATCAAACCCCTCAATTGCAAAAAACCATAAGAACGCTTGAGGAAGAATGGAGAAGTAAAAAGCTCCACGGTAGATATGCAGCAGCACTAATGAGCGAAGAAATAGACAGCACTTTATCAAATACCTACCTTAGACAAGGAGCACTGAGATCTGAAACGGAAGGATTTCTGCAGTCCATTCAGGATCAAGTGGTTCCCACACGTATGTATCGGAAACACATTCTTAAGCAAGACATTACCAATGTAAGCTGCAGAATGTGTGGAAAAGAAGTAGAATCTATTCAGCATATTATATCTGCGTGTTCATCTTTGGCCCCTAGAGACTACTTGGAGCGCCATAATAAGGTCGCGGGGATAATCCACCAAGAAATTTGTAGAAAAGAAAACCTAATTAACGAGACAATACCTTATTACAAATACATTCCTGAAACATTGAAAGAAATGGAAGGTGTTAAAGTGTATTGGGATAGTACCATAGTAACAGACAGGCAAATAAATCATAACCGACCTGACATTCTCTTAATTAACATGAAAGAAAAACACGCAATAATCATTGATGTAACAATTCCTCTGGACGAAAACATTAAAAAGGGACGTGATGAAAAAATCACAAAATATCAAGAGCTAAGCGAAGAGATCAAACGCATGTACAAACTTGAACGAGTAAAAATAATACCAATTGTAATCTCGGCAAATGGCCTAATTGACAAGAAACTTCCCAGATATCTTGAAGATCTGAAACTAAAGAATACAAAAAAAATTATAGGTCTAGTTCAGCAAGCTGCTATACTGACTACCTGCAGCACAGTAAGACGGGTGATGGCAAGAGAATAGTCTGTTGGCGCTATAGTCGCCCCGGACTTTCTTGTAGCCACTACCGACATTAAGTCGTGAAAACCCAAAAAAAAAAAAAAAAAAAAAAAAAAAATAATAATAATAATAATAATAATAATAATAATAATAATAATAAAAATAATAATAATAATAATAATAATAATAATAATAATAATAATAATAATAATAATAATAATAATAATGGCATGGACCGATTATCAGAAAGCATTCGACTCTGTACCACACAGCTGGCTATTAGAAGTCCTAGAGTTGTACAAAATCGACAAAAATATAATCAAATTCCTCAGTGAATGCATGAACTCCTGGAGAACTACACTTATTCTCACACTGAACAACAGAGAAATAACGACTGATGAAATCAATATTAAAAGCGGTATTTTTCAGGGTGACTCTCTTAGTCCTGTCTGGTTTATTCTAAGCCTAAACCCGCTCTCAAAAGCTTTGCAACGATCCAACATCGGATATAAACTAAAGCAGGGTGATATATCGTACACAATGGCTCACTTGTTTTATGTAGATGATTTAAAATTATATGCGTCATCAGAAAAGGACCTGGATAGACTGATAGAGCTGACAGAGGTATTCAGTAATGATATCAAAATGAAATTTGGTCTTGATAAATGTGCAAAGTTAGTAGCTCATCGCGGAAAACCAAAAGAATATGATAACATTGAAATCGAGAACATTAAATACCTAAACAATGAAAACTATAAGTATCTAGGATACAAACAGAAACTAGTTATCAACAAAAAAGAAGCAAAGAATATACTTAGCCTAACACTCGAGAAAAGAACCAAACAAATACTCCGGACGGAACTCACAGCTAAAAACAAAATCAAAGCAATCAACACTTATGCGATACCAGCAACTGCTTATTCTTTTGGAATAATTGGTTGGTCAAACACCGAGTTAGAAGCTCTCAACCGCGTAATTCGTGTACAAATGTCGAAGTATCTAATCCATCATCCTAAAGCGTGCACCGAAAGGCTCTACATCCCACGAAAATTGGGAGGAAGAGGACTCATAGACATCGCACTACTTCACCACAGGCAAATAAATAAATTACGAACATATTTTCGCAGGAAGTCCGCTACATCTTTACTTCATAAAGTCATAACTGAAATTGGAACTTACTCACCGGTAAAATTCAGAGAAGAAACTCATGACTTACCTGACCTCGCTACTCTAAAAAATAAATGGCTATCAAAACCTCTTCACGGAAAATTTCCTAATCACCTTAATCAATCAAAGGCTGAAGCATCGACGGAATGGTTAAAAAAAGGTTACCTATACGGAGAGACAGAGGGATTTATGGTGGCCATTCAGGACAATGTCATAGCAACAAGAAACCACATAAGAACGATTCATGGAGTACAACTTGACAATGATCTCTGTAGAATGTGTAGACGTCACTCCGAGACGATAGAACATATTATAGCAGGATGTACGGTGTTAGCACCTACAGAATATTTAAAACGGCACAATTTAACAGCTAATATAATTCATCAACACCTTGCTATTTACTGCAATTTCCTAAATAAAACTGAACAACACTTTAAATATGTTCCATTTCCAGTACATGAAAATGATACATACCTTCTATACTGGGACACGCCAATTCAAACGGATAAACCAATCCCCTGTAATAGACCTGACATTGTCTTAGTAGAAAAAAAGGAAAGGCGGGGTTTTTTCATTGACATCACGCATCCGAACGATCACAACCTAGAAAAAGCTGAAAGAGAAAAAATTAATAAATATTTTGACTTATCAGAAGAATACAGAAACATCCATCAACTTAAAAGTCTTACCATAGTTCCTATTGTCATCTCAGTTACAGGCCTGGTCTCGAGGAACTTGGAATCATACCTAAAACAAATAAATATCACAGATAAAAAAATATTCACGACAATGCAGAAATCAGTGATACTGGAAACCTGTCGTATTGTAAGAAAAACCCTTAACTTACCTTCACAAACGTAAATTGAGAAACCTCAATAAAACCGGTTAAAGTGACTGATTCAAGAGAATCCCACTTTAGCAAAAGCCCTGAAAAGGAGAAAAAACAAAATAATAATAATAATAATAATAATAATAATAATAATAATAATAAATCGTTTATTTGTGCAAAAGAGAAAATTTACATATATATGCAATTACAAGCTCATCCTCCTGAGGATCACAAATACTGCCCAAAATAAACGAAGCTTCCCACTTAAGTTTCCTTGTCTGTGGGTTTTCGTCAACTCATGACAACATGGTTGACCATCACAAAGATGTTTAAAGCAAAAACAAATAAATATGGATTTTTTTTAGTGTCTCTAAAGTATATCTATAGACTATTTAAACTATAAAATACACAATACACAAACACCAATTTAATTATAACAAAGATAATAAAACAAAATTAACCTAAATCAAAATTTTTTACATTTTCAGCGGTGATAAAAACTGTAAAACAAACGGTGCGAATTTCTCAGTAGGTACCAAACAATTTTAATGTATTTTAATCCTTTGTATTTCTTTTTTAGAGATATAGATATGGGAATATATGCTTATGGAATTTTATTCAGTTATAACAGATAAAGGAACCATTAAAAAAAATACTTAATAATGTTTAGTTATTTTTAATATCGATCACAAAATGAATTTGTTGTCTAGGTATAGTGAAACGCCATTCTTGAAGAGCAGATTTAAATAGTTTAAACGATGGTTGACTTTTTATTTCTTACGGGATATGATTAAAAACCCTGGGGCCGACAAAAGTGTAACAACGCTGTCCTATTGTTTTCTTCATTTTTGGAACTATTAGCTGGTTTCGTTGCCTGGTATTGCTATTTACTGTATTTCTTTTAAAAAAAGAAAAAAGCCAATTGTTTATAAAAATGAAGAATAGATTTTGGGTTTGTTGAAAATAACTTTCAACAGCCATTTTTGAGTAACTTCTGTTTTTGACATTTGTTCCTTCAAAACCCCTCCCCAAGCAACAATACCGTAGGTGAGGTGTGGTATTACCAGAGTTTTGTATAAAATTTCAAGTATTTTTTACAAAACAATGTTTTTATAGAATTTAAATTTAAAAACTAAATTTAAAATCTTTCTGTTAATAAAATTAAGATGAGTTTCCCATTTTAAGTGAGAATCAAATATGACACCAAGGTATTTGTTTTCCTTAGTAAATTTAATTTTAAAGTCTCTTGTTATGCATAGCTCATTATATATGGGTAGATTTTTTTTCGTACGATGTGAAAGGTAAAAATTTGGTTTTATCCCAGTTTAGTGTCAATTTTTTATAATTAAAAAAATTTGCAAAACTCTTAAAGTCTGTCTCAACTTTTTGTTTTAAATCCTCCCAATCATCCCCAGTATAGAAACCCACAGTATCGTCAGCAAAACATGCCACTTCCCCTGTAGATTTTATTTTAAAAAGATCGTTAATATATATAGTAAAGAGGAGAGGGCCCAAAACAGTACCCTGTGGCACTCCATACTTAACCTCCTGAAATGTACTTATTTCGGAATCGATTTCAATGCACTGTTTTCTTTCGGAAAAATAGCTTTTCATTCATTTAAGCTCTTTGTTCTTAAAACCTATATTTTCAAGAACCTCGATCATCTGTGAGTGACAAACGGTGTCAAAGGCTTTAGCAAGGTCGACGAAAACACACATGGCCGATTTTTTTTTATCCATTGCTTTATAAATTTTGGCACTTAAAAAAGCCAGTGCGCTCTGCGTCGACCTCCCCTCCTGAAACCCATATTGTCTTTCACTAATTAGGTTGTGTTTTGAAAAATAGCTAACAATGCGTTTTTTGATAATTTTTTCCAAAATTTTAGATAAACTGAAAAGCAATGAAATTGGTCTATAATTGGTTGCATTTGTTTTGTCTCCAGTTTTAAATAATGGTTTAATTTTGGCTATTTTAAGACCTCGAGGAAAACTATCATTCTTTATTGATAAGTTAAAAATATGTGTCAGTGGCCTTGACAGTTCAACACAATGCTGTTTTAAAAATTCGGAGGAAATGTTATCTAGGCCAGGGGCCTTATTTGATTTTAAATCTTTTATTATGTTAATAACTTCTTCAACGTTTGTGTTTGGAAATATAATTGTATCTTGTATAATTTGTTTTTCAAATATTTGTTCAGATGATTTAATTTTTGAGGCATATTTCTCTCCTATTTCAGAAAAAAATGAATTAAAACAGTTTGCTATGTCTCTTTTGTTATTTAATTTTCAATTTCGCCGCCCTTGGATTTGCTTACAATTTTGTTCAAAGTAAGCCACAAATTTTTTGGGCAATGTTTATTTTTTCAATTTGATTTTTATAATAGTTTGTTTTAGTATCTTTAATAAGTTTGTTTAATATATTTCTATACCCTTTATAATACTCAAATATTTGTAAGTTTGTTGGATTTTTCTTGTATTATTTAAAAATATCGTGTTTTTTATTCACAGATTTTAAAAGTGAGTTTGTTATCCAAGGGCTGCGTTTGTTTTCTTTATGGTTTATTTTAACTATTGTCTTGCAACTTTCTAAAGTTTCCTTTAGAATACTATAAAAACTGACTAGGCATTTATCAACACAGCTACAATTATAAAAATTTTCCCAAGAAACATTATTTAACATATGTTTTTAGTTTTTTATGATCAATAAATACTTTGCTTCGCAAAGTCTGGCTTTTCAGGAAGGTTTTCCCGAGATCTGGGGATAAAGATATCTGCAATAATGTTGAATAATGATCGGTTATGGGCGATTGAAGTACTATTGGTAAAAAAATAAAGTTGGAGTTCATTGTTTTAACATAAATATGATCAAGGCACGACCTTGACTCCTCTCTTGTTATGGTATTAATTGTGGACTTAAACCCGTTCACTGAAAGAACATTTAAATATTCATTCACATTTTCGTCGTTTTCATCTAAAATATTAAAATTCAGATCTCCAATCATTATGTCCAGATCTGAGTTTCTACAATGCTTCTGCAATAATGTAAATAAGTTAGTATTAAACTCTACCTTGTTGACAGTTGGTGAGCGATAAACAGAAAGTACTTGTATTATTTTATTATTATAATCAATTTTTGTTTTTATAATTTTGACATTGCCCAAAGATAAAATGCTATGTTCATAGTATAGTGTTTTTTTTCAGGTAAATAACCACACCATCACATTGATTAATTTGGCCGTCGTTGTAGATTATGTCGTACCCAGGAACATTTAGCATGTCAAGACCGTGGAGTTTGCGAGTTTCTGTCAAAATGACGCAATCAAATGTGCATACCCCTAATGTTTGTATGAAAGATTGAGATATTATTTTCTGAATTTTTCTCCAGCATTTCATTGCATTGGAAAATATAATTAGCACATTCCGTTTTAAATGTATCTATCTTAAATTCTTGGATGTATGCCTCCATTTTTAATTTAATATACTATACTTTAAAAAATAATAAAAAACAAATTTTAAGCTTATCTTGAAACGCAATCTTAACTTAAATAACAAAAATTATAAAATGCACACTTACATACGTAAAAAACAAATATCCTTATCACTTTTTTTGTGGATCCTTGGAAGCCGATTTCTTTGGTTTTGCTACCGGGAAAGAAGCTGTTTTGTTTTTTTCTATTGACTTCAATCTAGTGGAATAAGCTGGTCTTGCCAAAGGACTAGATTTTTTTATAGTTTCTAGTTTTTTATCGTTTCTCTTTGGCTGTACGGCTGTTTCTTTAAAAAAAACTTCTTCCTGTATTTCTGGCTCTTCAAGGTTCTCGCTGTATTCTTTCAGACGACTAACAGACTAACTGTATTCTTTTAGACGACTAACAGTCGAAGGGGCACTATTTGTCACTGGCGCCTCCGTTTCTTCTTCCGACTCCAAATCACTCAGGCCCTCCTCCAAAGATTCCGCTGAGAATTTCTCCCCGTTTATATATAGGAGGTCTTCTTTTATCCTTGCTTCTTGGCCGCTTTGAATGGCTATTTTTTTATGTTTAACAAGTATTTTTCTTATGACCCTTTGTTGAGGAGTTAAATCTTCACTAATAGTGATTGGTGTACCTTTTAATTTATTTCCTTGTTTTAACACTTCAATTTTTGTCAAAAATGACATAAACTGTACAACAATAGGCCTGGTTTCCTCGGTTTTTCCTATGAGGTAGACGTTGTTTATATCTATTTTTTTAAGGCCAAGTCCAAGAAGCGAATTTAAAGTGTTTAAAACCAGTTCTAATAAGTTTTGAGATTTTTCGTAGACTAATCCGAAAATTAAAATATTGTTCTTTTTTAATGATTTTAAAAATAATTCATTCGTGTTGGTCTGCTTTTCTTGTTTTTTCCAGCTCCCGAACTTTATTCGATTCTGTTTTTAAATTTTTTTGAAGATCTGAAACTTCTTCCTTTACAATTTGAACTTCGGACTTTATTTCTCGTTTCAGCGCTTCAGTCTGTGTGTTGTTTTGTTCTTTAATATACCTGGTTAGTTTTTCAAAAAGTTCATCATTTAAACTCATTTTAATCGTGTAGTGTAAGATTCCTTTATTGATAACTTTTCTTTGTACCTGTATCGCAAATGCTTACTGATAAAGAAACTTTAACTGGCGATAAACACTTTTTGTTCTATATTTAACTGTATTGACCAACTTTTTTTTAACTGAAAACACTATCAACTTGTTGATTTTTTAACAACGATTCTTTAGATCTAGTTTTCCGTAATTAGTTGGCGTTAATTATTAAGAAAATACAACTTTATATTAAGAGCGATAAAATAGGCGTCCGACCGATTTAAAGTACGACACACACACTGGCCGTGTACATCAACTGTGAATAGCCCCACTTGATATTTTGGTCGGAGAATATTCTGTTCTCTGGTGAGATTGCGATTTGCCTTTTAGTGGTTTCAGGTCCCGGGAGTCACGTTGAATAACGTGGTCGATTGACCCTCTATTTTTTCTCTATTGGAGGTTTTGAGAAAATCCTCCATTAAAACCACGTTCTTAGTGAGCCCCAACTACTGATTTGCTGTGCAGGGTCTGTGAATGTGTGGAGAGTTTCCCTTATTGAGGGTCCTTGGGGAAGACCGCATAATTATCCCGCTGCAATTTCCATTCCTGACCAAAACACTTGTCAAGCGCAGTCCATCATTTCCATGGTCTCAGGCACTCCATAGTCTCCATTGTATCAGGCAGCCCATGGTTTCCATAGTCTCAGGCAGTCCATATTTTCCATTTCCATGAATATCAGGCAAGATCTTTCCTTTTATTTTGAGAAAATTCATCGTATAACGTCCATTATAAAAATATTAATTATTTTTAAATAAATTAATGCGTACTCTAAACCTACTAAAATAATAAAACATAAACATTTATTCTAAAATTTTAATTTTACCATGATGTACACTTGATGGTAACTTGCTTAAAGCTGTAACCCCCCTGGTATATTATGGCCATAACACCCAGGTAAATATGTAGTGTGATTACTAAAGGGTTATAATCTTCAGATAAATAATTAGGTATTATTTTTTATAACCTTTTCCTTTTTTTTTAAATATTAGGTATCAGTTTTTGGTAGGTATGATTTACCTACTTCAAGTGGTCTTATTTCCTTTACCTTTTTGTTATAAAATTCCATGAAGAATTTTTAATAAATCTATTGTTGTTTTTTACACTAAAAAAGTTTTTTTATTTTCATCACAAAAAATCAGTAAGGTCTTCTTTATTAGTTAGTAATATTGTGCCTTTAATAATAATTCACTATTTAAGGTATTTAATTTGAGTTTCTCATTTTACACATGAATAAAAATAAGTGGCGTCCAAAAACATTTAATATATACAGGTACTTCAACTCAGTGATAAAAAAACCTACGACCCAGCTCTCCTAAGAAAAAACGGAGTGTCCGTTCGCTGAAGCCTAAACAGATGTTTTTTAATTATTAACAATTAGTAATAAGTTGTTGGGTGCTAGGTGGGTGTAATTATTTAGTTTTAAATAGTAGCTGCCATTACACCTACACACATTCAAACCAAAAAACTTTAACAATGCAGAACTAAGTAATGCTTTAACCTAGATGTTTTAATTTGAAAAGGGTTAGGGGGAAATTACACTACAAGAGTCCCTTGACGCTATAAATCTGACCCCTAAATTTCTGCGAATACTTGATTATGTAGTGAACCACATTTTGAAATTATACGGTGTCCACGACGTAATGCTCTCATTTCCTTTGCATTGAATTAAATACCATTTATTATTATTAATTTTATGTTCCACAAATTTAATAATGTTCCCTATTAATGCGTCTAAGCACACACAAAATCCGCTGGTGAATATATTTTAATGGCACTTGATTCTCGAGCATAGACGATGTGAATCCTTCTTCTCCATTATGCCCTCTCTGGTACGATTCTTTGCCACCTTCTCATTCCCATATTTTTTATGTCATTTGTGACATCATGTATCCACCTTTATTCGTGTCCTCCATCTTACTCGCCTTCCTGTAGGTCTCCAGTTTATTTTTTGGTGTTCTTGTCGCATACATTCTCTGTACATCTTCCAACCAAGCTACTCTTCTCCTTTTGATGAATCTGACGATGTTTGCGCCATCTATTAGCTTTTTTAATTTATGATTTATTTTTAATTCTGTCTGCACTGCTCCAAAGACAATCTGAATATCTAGAACAGATCATATAAGAAATGAGACCATAAAAGAAAGAATTGGAATCGAGGGAAGCATAACGGATGACATCACAAAAAGAGAACTGATATGTTACGGCCATGTACAACGGATGAACGATGAAAGATTACCAAATCAGGTCCTAGAATGGCAACCAATAGGGCGCAGAAAAAGAAGGGCGTCCTAAAGTAAAATGGCAACAGTCAATCCAAAGATCAATGAGTTAAAAAAACTAAAAAACCTGACAGATGATTGTCAGGATCAAAGGAGGTGGAGAATAGGCCTTGGCCAACGTAGAAAAACCGACATAGTAGTGGTAGTAGTTGATGAAAATTAATTAGTATAGAGTAAAAAAACATTTTATGTTAAGTAAAGGATTTCCTTTTTTTATGAATTTGTGTTCATTTAAAATAAAATCATTACTTATTCTATTAATTCACGCTTTTTAGTAATATTTATACATTTTTTGTTATTAAACGAAAGTCCTCAATAATCCGGCTTCCTCGGTAATTCGGATCGGGCCGGTTTGAAATGATCCGGATTATCAAGTCACCACTTTACAATGACCCTATATGCTTGTCCACGATAACGACCTAGTTAGGAATAACCGCTTGTACTTCTGTGGCGACCTTCGTTCCGTTGCCTCTATTGGAAGTTGCGCAATAGTCGATGGGCTATCTAATTATTTTTCTATATCCTTTCTTTTATCTCGCATTAATTCTAAGAAATAATTTGCATACGGGTGCTATCCATTTTTTAAGACATCGTTGAGCTTACTAAAAAATTATGTCAAATAAGCCTAAAAATAAGGATACTTTTTGTAGTTACCCTGTATGTAGGAAACCCTGTCTATTGTTAAATTAAGTCCCAATTTTCGACGGGTCAGGGCGCAATAATAATTGTAAATGAGGGTTGTTTGGGAAATTTGTTTGTTCGACTGTTGTTAAATGTCAAAGTTCAACGAGTTTTTGGCCAATGAGGCGATAAATCGATAACGCAATTTCTCTTATTCCATAGTAGTAGTGGCGCACCCTAGAATATGTCTTGGGGGGCCGAGGCCTCTGATGTAGCATTTTATGCTTTTTTGTATTTATTCATGAAATATGTGGAAAATATCTAAAAAAATCTTAGGCTTGGGGAGGGGGTTCCGAGTCCCGGGTTCCCATGCCCCCCCCCCCTGGATGCGCCTATGTAGTAGAGAGATATCGGAAATTCATTCCGTTAGAGTTTAGCAAACTAAATTTACCTGATTACTTACTGTTCACGAATTAAATTTTGAATTTCCTGGCTCATTTTATTAATTTTGTTTTTTGTTACATTTGGCATTGTTGCGCTCACATTTGACTTTTGGTTTAACAAATGACATTGGGCGCAATTTCCATTTCTCTTCCTGGAGTGGGGGACATTCGCTTAGAATCTGTGTGCATGGGTACTCTTAGTCGACAGTGACCCGTAAAAAGTCCAGTCACTATACGGATCTCCAGGCTGGTAAGTCCAATATCGATATTCCTGTATTGTTGGAAGCTGCTCTCCATCCATTTCAATATGCTTAATTTAGCAGCATTGTATGATATCCCCATGGCTGGTTCGCGGTCAAAAAATTCGGCAGATGCCGCTTTCCTGGCTCATTTCAGAGAGCTTTATTGCGCCAAGTGTGTCTGCTGGCTCTTTAGACAGAATTTTATGAATTCGTGTAGTGTCAGGAAGCTTAGTGAGCCTATGACAGAACCTCCTCCATGACCCACTTTTGGCACTAATGATTTCTTTGTTGTATTCGCTAAGGGAGACTTGGTAGCTTTCTCAGTTACCCATCTCCTTAGCCCGATTGAATAGGCGTCTGACCTCTTTTCATGTTTTGAACAGGGAGTTACATTCAAAGTTTTTACCGTTCCATCGTAATTGAATTTTTTTCGTTCTCGCTGTATATACTTTTTGTTTTAATTTTTTATTTTCCGTGCGGTATTTAGTACAAAAATTGACTTTTCAGCACAACTCTTCTTTGTTCTTTATGCAGCATCTCAAGGCAGCTTTGGCCAAAACGGGATAAGAAGAGAACAGATACCTTGCTTAGGAACAGGCGTAAAATGCTGAGAAAAGCAACTTATTTTATTACAGGTCACTGCCTTTTAGGGGAGCGAATGATATCTGTTTAAACATAAAGGCAAACGACTACAGAGGGACAAGTATAATTTGGTCTTGCTAGGACGCGATATAACGCTTCATAATTCCAAAATCTAGAAGTTAGGTATTCAAGGTGTCCCAGATTAAGTCAGTACTATTGCTAACTTGCTAACTTATTGGATCTAATCAAATTATCTAACTAGTAGCATTTTTGGACTGATTAAGATAGTCAAGACCGAAAAACAATTGAATTGAGGTTTTGCAAATTAAATTAAATACCTATATTTTATATAAGGGAACACCCAGTAAATTTTTGCACAAGTCAATAGCAAAAAATTTTAAAAATAAAAAGTTTACCATGCACTTCAGGCCGAAACTGAAAAACGACAAAGTTATTACAAGAATTTAATGTTTTAAAAATATATCTTTTCAATTCTTTCAAAAACGCGCTACTTAATTGTTTTTAACTTTACGTTATTTTAATCAGTGGAAAAAATGCTGCGTGTTTGCTAATTTGACCGACCTTGTAGTCTCCAACTTAATCAGGGACACGCTGTATTGGTCTTGGCGAGCTCGCCAGATTTATTAGCACCTGCGGCAACGAAGGACTCAAACTCTCTCTCTATTATATCATCACAGAAAGGGTTAAGGTTACTTCCTTAAAATTATTATTCACAATAGACTGGAAGGTCAACATGAGATCAGTTGGCGTTGCAATTTAGTAGTCTGCTACCTTACTTCACCTAACATAACCTGTTCTGTCATCAGCTGATATTTTAAGGCCTTTTTTTACAATAAGTCTTATAGGAAGATAGAGGTATTCTCGCGATTTTTTTAAAACAACCAAACAGATTTTTGTGAAATATCTGTGAAATATTTTCCAAAAACATCCCGATATTCCACCAAACTTTACTACCGTGTTTAAGTATCAAGTCTATAGACTTGATACCGACTGGTTTAAGTGTATTTTTTTATTACTCGCAGGTCAAATAACTGCAAAGATTTGGTTCACCCTAATGTGCAATATGATAGTAAGCATTTCTCAGTGAGTTTCATCTCATATAAATTCAAATTACCTTAGGAAATAAAAAAAAACCACATAAAAAATTTGTATCGAAATGTCATTTTTTTAAAATTTAGTCCGTGCAGTCGTAGGATTCCCGTTAAAAATACTCTGCCAATCTATGGGCACCTAAGCTCACACTAGGTACTATAGTTATAGTGTGAGCTAATATAATCAAAAACTGAAATATATTTTATTCAACTCCAGACTCAATTACCTTTCGTTTGATACCACACAAGCCATGTTTTGACTTAAACTCAAATTTTTTTAATCTACCCTTTTGAAAAAAACGAAAATGTATTTTGTTTAACTCCAGACTCAATTACCTTTCGTTTGATATCACACACGCCATATTTTCACTTAAACTCTAATTTTTGACATCTACCCCCACCCTTTTTTTAAAAATAAACTAAAATTACTTTTTTTTAACTCCAGACTTAATTACCTTTCGTTTGATATCACACACGCCATATTTTCACATAAACTCTAATTTTTGGAATCTACCCCCACCCTTTTATTTGGCTTGCGTTCAGTGGATTTTGTTCATTTTTAAATGGGACCATCACGGCCCAAGACCCAACTTAGGTACCAAATTTCATTAAAATCGGACAAGCGGTTTTTGAGTTATGCGGGTTGGTCGTTACAGACAGACATACAGACAGACAGACAGACAGACAGACAGACAGACAGACAGACAGACAGACAGACAGCAAAACAAAAAAATTTCAAAATCATCTGAAATGCAAAGATATATAAAAATTTTTGAAATCGGAGCAACTTTTTTTTTCTCGAAAAAATTAAGATCACCATAGCTCACACTACTTATAGTAGTAGTGTGAGCTAATAGTCTCATATTGTAGTACCACCGCTGAGGGGTGATTGAAAGTTCGAAAAACAATAGAAATAATCCATGATTGATAAAAACATTTTCAAAGCTAAATAATACATAAGTAACTTAAAACTATATCTGTAGATACATTACCGTATTAAATACGTATCAATATTTAAATATTGTCATAAGATATATTAGAATCCGTTTTGAATTACACATCCACAAAAACAACTGAACATCGGTTTAATCACCGCTAATTTGTCTAAAAAATTAACATGTAAAATATAGTGGACAGCTGACACTGACTTACACAGTTTTTATTGGACATCTAGTGACGTTTGGAGGTTTAAATATGACTACCATTTTTGAACCAAAACATTATATTCTTTTTATTTATTTGTAACCTTTGTGGTGAAATAATGTCTTTGTTAAAACGAAAAAAGATGCCCATATCGCAAGGTATTTATGAACAATTTAAATAAATATTGAAAACTATTACATTTACGGGAAAAATAAGTTCTTCAACCAAAATCTAGTCTTGTAGACCTAGGATTGTAGCACTTAGCACTGTAGACCCACAGTAAATACTGGTGTCATTTCATGCTCTAAGTGTAAGTTTTTTTTAACAAGATGTATAATGACATTTGTTTATTTCTTTATGTCATACTGGTTTTCGTATTTTAAAATAATTAATTAGAATTAATTTTTTATTGTGATTTGTTAAAAACCGACATATTTCGAGGTTATGTTCCGTGACGTCACCTTAAAAAAATTAGGCCATAGCTTGCCACTAAACCTTAAC
This sequence comes from Aspidapion aeneum, assembly GCA_963576565.1. NCBI lineage: Eukaryota > Metazoa > Arthropoda > Insecta > Coleoptera > Brentidae > Aspidapion > Aspidapion aeneum. Next base: position 38,749,726 of record OY755045.1, read on the forward strand.
GAAACATCACAAGAAACGGCATAAAATGTGCTTCCAGCTTTATGTTTAGTTTCGATATTAATAAGTGTGAGACTGAGTTTTTTATTTATTGCATTCACGAACTTATTAACCTCAAAATGAATTTGCTGACATACACTGGTGAAAAACATAAAAATCACTGCAGCATTTGTTTCAAGTTCTTGCCCTGCTTGTGTTGGCAGCACTGGTTTTTTTTGGGGTCTGCGCTATTTGCATCACTGAAATAGAGGTAGGCAGGTTGTTTTTTGAAAAGTTTGACTTACGTTCGCTAGAGTTTGCCGGTTTAGACACTCGAGCTTTCGAAGTCCGATAACCGCGCTACTTTAGGCCCTTGTTTTTTCGCACACAACCTACTGCTCAGCTCCAAAATTTTCTATGTAAATCAGCTGATTGTTCTTGTATTTTCTGAAGTTTAAATTTTTATATGTGTAATTTTTGCGGATTCTACCAAAAGTTTTGTTTGTATCTGTGCCAAATTGTATTAGTCATAGATAAAAACAACAATTTTTCACTTTCAGTCTGGTAACACTGAAATCAGTGTTGCCACCAAAATAGGATCCACAAACTCAAACGCATATGATTCAGTAAGTTTTTATACGAAGAATTAGATTAGAGGTTGAAGATTTATAGGTTGAGAAGTTCGTGATTGTATTAAAAATTTAATAAAACTTATTTATACTGTTTAAAGTTTTTTTAGGCTTTTTCGCAGGCTCGTAGGTAAAATAGCTAAAAGTGATTTTCTTGCGCGTTGTTACACTTTTTTCAGTAGTAAGAAAAAGTGCTATTCTCTTTTTTTATGAGATGATAATTATTCTTCATTCTAGAAATATTTTTTACTTTTCTATTACGAGATAATAATTACTATTCTTCGTGCTAGAAGTTTTTTTTTATATTTTTTTAGAATTTGTAATAAGTATGCGGCTTTAAAACTCAGTCCTCGGGTTTTGATTTTAGCTTCTCAATCAAGCATTCATTGAACTTCAAGTTCAAAAACGTAAAGTTGGGCGTTTTTCGTCGAGCCAGCAGAGTTATACATAGAAAGTTGACCACTGAACTAAAAATAAATACCTAAATAAATAATTAAAAACATCAATCAGGGAATGGGAAACATCTTTACCGGTTCGTCTTCTAGGCAAGTTGGTCATGACTTATGTCATGTCAGTGATGATGTGATAGGTTTGTCATTTCTATCTAAGTGAAAATATTGAAAATTGTCGCCAACTTGGAAAATACAGTCGAACTTCCGAACTTCGATATCTCAAAATCTTCGCTAAGTCGAACCAAACTGTTGACAATGGCGTCAAGGGTAAGAAATATATGTAATTTGGTCCTGAGAACTCAAACTTCGATTAGAGGAATATCTTGATAACTCGAACATTGTATGTGGCGCTAACTTCGATAAGTTGAATTTTCTGTGTTTATCCCCCAATTACTACCGTTCTGTCTTTGTTTGTTTGCACTGGAATGTTTTAAAAACGCAATTCAGTCTAACTTGTATTCGATTCGCTATACGTTTAGGGGTTGTGTGTATGTTATTATGTCACAAAAGCCGCCTTTTTTCGGTAAAATAAATATGTTAATTCATACATAAGAACAAAATTTAGAGGTGAACGTTTTTAATATAGACTTGGTTGTATACGAATTATTGCAAGTATACCAATTTTTCCTTAAAAAAATTCTCAATTTTGATTTACAAAAAATACGAAAACGCCGCAAAATTTTTTGTTTATTATTTGATAAGTCAAAGTCTCGATAAGTCGAAATTTTTATGTGACACATGGTTATTCGAGTTATCGGAGTTCGACTGTAGTAAATTATAACTTAAAATGTGGTTTTTTTAAAAGTTACACCTAAATATACTACCTGTTAGGTCATTACCTTAATAATTACATGTGAAGTATGATTGTGTTGTTTTATCTTGGTTTTAAAAATTAATATTCACATGTTGTGGATGTTTGTGGGGATTTATGTCCGTTTAAAAAAATACGTATGAAACACGACTTGAAACTAACTTTACAGGTCGCCTTAGGTTTACAGCTCTCTCCAACACTCATCCTTTAAATTTCCTGAGTGGACCCGTAAAGGTTAGGCTTCCGGTCTAGTACCTATTTGTTTTATAGAATTTTTGTAATTAATGTATGATTGCAGGGGCCTTAACTAGTGGCGGTTAGCACTCTAAAAGGATATAATTTGAATTTGAGTTCTAACTGAGTCCGTTATGCAACTGTTAGATTCAGATAATAAAATCAAAAATTCTAAAATTAAATAAAAATTATAAAAAGTCGACTCGAGCCGACTTCACCCGAATGAGCGTTACATAGCCGAGCCTGACGGCTCAGTTCAATTCACTACCCACAAAAACTGCTAAGCGCGCCTAAAGAAGTTTACACTTTTTAACATATTTTACATCAATGTTTCGTTTGCTATCTTATAAATGAATATACTTAACATTCCCTTAACATGTTTTCAGACGTTGATTCTTTACGTCTAATTTGGGTTATCATACCTTTGACCGTGGAAAAGAATAATTATAGAGATCAGTTGGATGACTTGGTTGAGTTAATACCCTGAGAATTTCTCGTTCTTGTATTGAGACACCGCGCATCTGCATAAATGGAAGTTTTCCGAAAATTTATAGGTGGTCTTCGGTAGAGTCCCTGTATGTTAACATATTTGGAATTAATATGTCAACATACAGGGACACTAGTCTTCGGTAGTTCAATGCTTAGAATGTTTGCGTACAGAGCAAGAGGTTCCGGGTTCGAGTCCCGGCCGAAGACAGAAAACTTTTTTCTTATTTTTCTTTCTTTAATTTCACTTGTTGTTTATAGTTTTGGGTCCTTGCATTATTTGCAATTTGGTATTTAATAATCCCTATAAGTGGTTGTTATCCTTCTACTCCTCCCTATCACCCATAAAAAACAAACGACTCAAAATTAAAAATAGAAACTGTTACAAATTTGGTAAAGTGTTGAAGCTACTTTGTGTTTCGTCCTTTGATTTGCTATATCAGTGGCGAGTGCTATATGGCGAAAAGTGCTGACAGATACTCTTCTATTCAATCGGGAGTTGCTGTGAGTTTATAGGAGGGAGTTGCGAAAGTTGTTTGCACAGAGTCCATAGAGATTTGAACCCGATATAACGTTCGGGACACGAAACGTGTATTTAGGACAGTTTGAGTGGGCTAGAGGCCTTTGATTGCTAGAAGAAAATATTTATATTTTTAACCTGCGATGTAAAGGCAAAAAAATTGAGTTGGAAAAAAACTAGATTGGTCTAAACAAAAAAAAAATAAGTACAGTTATAACAATAGACAGACAGATGGACAGATGTAGAAATATAGACAGAGGGGCAGAAAGACAGATAGACAGATAGACAGATAGACAGATAGACAGATAGACAGATAGACAGATAGACAGATAGACAGATAGACAGATAGACAGATAGACAGATAGACAGATAGACAGATAGACAGATAGACAGATAGACAGATAGACAGATAGACAGATAGACAGATAGACAGATAGACAGATAGACAGATAGACAGATAGACAGATAGACAGATAGACAGATAGACAGATAGACAGATAGACAGATAGATAGATAGAGAGATAGACAGATAGACAGATAGACAGATAGACAGATAGACAGATAGACAGATAGACAGATAGACAGATAGACAGATAGACAGATAGGCAGATAGACAGATAGACAGATAGACAGATAGACAGATAGACAGATAGACAGATAGACAGATAGACAGATAGACAGATAGACAGATAGACAGATAGACAGATAGACAGATAGACAGATAGACAGATAGACAGATAGACAGATAGACAGATAGACAGATAGACAGATAGACAGATAGACAGATAGACAGATAGACAGATAGACAGATAGACAGATAGACAGATAGACAGATAGACAGATAGGCAGATAGACAGATAGACAGATAGACAGATAGACAGATAGACAGATAGACAGATAGACAGATAGACAGATAGACAGATAGACAGATAGACAGATAGACAGATAGACAGATAGACAGATAGACAGATAGACAGATAGACAGATAGACAGATAGACAGATAGACAGATAGACAGATAGACAGATAGACAGATAGACAGATAGACAGATAGACAGATAGACAGATAGACAGATAGACAGATAGACAGATAGACAGATAGACAGATAGACAGATAGACAGATAGACAGATAGACAGATAGACAGATAGACAGATAGACAGATAGACAGATAGACAGATAGACAGATAGATAGATAGGCAGATAGACAGATAGACAGATAGACAGATAGACAGATAGACAGATAGACAGATAGACAGATAGACAGATAGACAGATAGACAGATAGACAGATAGACAGATAGACAGATAGACAGATAGACAGATAGACAGATAGACAGATAGACAGATAGACAGATAGACAGATAGACAGATAGACAGATAGACAGATAGACAGATCGACAGATAGACAGATAGACAGATAGACAGATAGACAGATAGACAGATAGACAGATAGACAGATAGACAGATAGACAGATAGACAGATAGACAGATAGACAGATAGACAGATAGACAGATAGACAGATAGACAGATAGACAGATAGACAGATAGACAGATAGACAGATAGACAGATAGACAGATAGACAGATAGACAGATAGACAGATAGACAGATAGACAGATAGACAGATAGACAGATAGACAGATAGACAGATAGACAGATAGACAGATAGACAGATAGACAGATAGACAGATAGACAGATAGACAGATAGACAGATAGACAGATAGACAGATAGACAGATAGACAGATAGACAGATAGACAGATAGACAGATAGACAGATAGACAGATAGACAGATAGACAGATAGACAGATAGACAGATAGACAGATAGACAGATAGACAGATAGACAGATAGACAGATAGACAGATAGACAGATAGACAGATAGACAGATAGACAGATAGACAGATAGACAGATAGACAGATAGACAGATAGACAGATAGACAGATAGACAGATAGACAGATAGACAGATAGACAGATAGACAGATAGACAGATAGACAGATAGACAGATAGACAGATAGACAGATAGACAGATAGACAGATAGACAGATAGACAGATAGACAGATAGACAGATAGACAGATAGACAGATAGACAGATAGACAGATAGACAGATAGACAGATAGACAGATAGACAGATAGACAGATAGACAGATAGACAGATAGACAGATAGACAGATAGACAGATAGACAGATAGACAGATAGACAGATAGACAGATAGACAGATAGACAGATAGACAGATAGACAGATAGACAGATAGACAGATAGACAGATAGACAGATAGACAGATATACAGATAGACAGATAGACAGATAGACAGATAGACAGATAGACAGATAGACAGATAGACAGATAGACAGATAGACAGATAGACAGATAGACAGATAGACAGATAGACAGATAGACAGATAGACAGATAGACAGATAGACAGATAGACAGATAGACAGATAGACAGATAGACAGATAGACAGATAGACAGATAGACAGATAGACAGATAGACAGATAGACAGATAGACAGATAGACAGATAGACAGATAGACAGATAGACAGATAGACAGATAGACAGATAGACAGATAGACAGATAGACAGATAGACAGATAGACAGATAGACAGATAGACAGATAGACAGATAGACAGATAGACAGATAGACAGATAGACAGATAGACAGATAGACAGATAGACAGATAGACAGATAGACAGATAGACAGATAGACAGATAGACAGATAGACAGATAGACAGATAGACAGATAGACAGATAGACAGATAGACAGATAGACAGATAGACAGATAGACAGATAGACAGATAGACAGATAGACAGATAGATAGATTAATGGATAATTTTGTAGAAATTTTTAAATCAATTCTATTATTTTTATTTACAAAGTTTATATTATGCTAAAACAGATATTTTTCAAAGCCAGCTCGTCCTGAACGTAAAACAACGTAATGAAACCCTGAATTTTGAATAAAATTTGAAATTGTAGCTGGAGTGCTGCTCAAAGTTTTTCAATTAGAATATAAATAGAGTATGAAAATGTCAAAGTGTGGTTTGGACGGCTTTTGTAAAACTTTTTAAAATTTGCCTTATTTTTTTGAATTCTATGGATCTCGGTCTATCTTCTGTTCATGTAAAAGAAAAATATTTCAAATTTGTTAGAGTGCCCAAGGGATTTGTATGTTGGCTCCATAACTTTCAATATCTATTTAGAACAACAATTCGAAGAAACTCTAAAAGAGGGTATTTCATAAAAGAAAAAAAAGATGTGCAGTAAATATTGCCGGTACAAAGATTTACAAGTTAAAATTATTCATCAAAAATTAACGATTAACCTCGTTTGATTCAAAATCTTGTGGCACCTCTTTTTAAAGGTTTTTGAATACCCAAAAAATATTTTTAGTTTAATCAAAAACGGTTTTAGATGTTATTAACAAGCCTTTTTTAGAACAATTTAGGGATAATAAAATAAAAAAAATATAATATTTTCTTACAAACTTGACATTTTACATTTATATAAAATACGTAATGTTAACTACAGGGCCTCGATTCATTTTGACAGTTGTTTTACATAGGAGACACAGAAATAAAATAAAATAGAACGCTTGTCAAACGTGCGTAGACTGGAAGAAATGGTAAGAAATTGAAATCCGCATTTTTTTCACAGATTGAGCAACGCCAACTTTGCCAGGCCCTTTTTGATAGCGATAGCATTTAGTTTAATGCTATCGCTATCAAAAAGGGCCTCGTGTTGAAACATGAAATTGTATAACCACTGATCTTAATTAGAGATATTAGAAACAGCGTCACTGCTTATTTTCTATGGGGACGCTCTAGGGGTGGTGTAAGGTCACTGAACACGGCGCGACATGGCTCGTCAATTGTGTTTCCTAACATAGTCTTTCTATGAAAATAGGCATTATTAATCAAACAAGTTTCGTGGCTAATCGGGCAAAAAGGAGTTTTTGTTTCTCTCATATTTTTCCGTGGGTAGCCTGAAAGCTTAACCTGACGGGGGTCCAAGATCTAATGGACACCTAATATGTGTTGACAGTTAACTGTTTCGTCCTTATGGGACTCCTCAGAACACTGCTGGTCAATGTGACAAATCTTGCGAAGTTAATTAGACGGTTTTGTCTCTAATAAAATGTAAATAGTGAGAAAACTATCGCAAGAAGCGCCATCTACCGAGATACTAGATGAAAAGATCGAGTGCAAATAAAAGAAAACAAACTAGTCCGTGACCTACGACAGCTCTTTGTCTTTTAGGCCGGATCAATGCATATTGCATTTTTACCCGTCATCAAGACAGTGAGTGTCAATCAACGGAATTTTTTAAGCCAAATAATACTAATAAACGTTAGTATTATTTGGCTTAAAAAAAATAAATAAAGAAACAAAAACTCCTTTTTGCCCGATTAGTCACGAAACTTGTTTGATTTTGTTGTGTGTGAAAGTAACAGACTAAAAGAATTATTTAATTAGTGCATAGGTATAAGCAGCGGCGTAGCGTGACATAAGGGGCGGGGGGGGGGAGGGTTGAAGGCTGAAAAGGCCGTCCATAAAAAATGTTCACCCAATAAAAAAGGTAATCATATCTTTCGTTTACTCTCTTTTTTATTAGACAGCCGATTTGCCGCCCCCTGCAACTTAATAAAGCTTAGGGCGCCCATGGGGCGTCTGTACCCTCGGAATAGGGGGAGGCAACGAACCCCCCGCTACGCCGCTGGGTATAAGGAACTAGACATAAAGCTTGAGTATGAACTAAACTAAAACTAAAATCATAACAAACACAAATGAAGATATAACGATCAGAATGACTAAAAAAAAAAGAAAACCAAACAGCTGAAATCAAGAGACAAGTAAGATTGGCCTGGACAGCATTCAATAAATTAAGCTACATATTAAAAAATAAAAATTCTCCTCAGTAGCTCAAAACGAAAGTGTATAACCAATGTATCCTTCCTGTACTTACCTATGGATCTAAGGCCTGGACACTTACAAAATCAAACAGGCCTAAGGTAACAAAAGCCCAAAGAATAATGGAAAGACAAATGATATGTGTAAAGCTAACAGATAGAAAAAGGAATGAATGGATAAGAAATATAACAAAAGTAAGGGATGTCAGAGGAGAAGTAGCAAAATATTAGACAACTGGAGACCTTGGGAATAAAAAATAAAAGAAGTAGGAGAAGACACCAAATGAGATGCGCAGACGATTTGAAGAAATACGCAGGAACCAGATGGATGGACACGGCGACAGACAAAGAAGAGTAGAAGATATTGGGGGAGGCCTATGTCCAAAGATGGATTGAAGAAGGCTAAATAGATAGAATAGAGATAGATCAGGAACTAGACGACCTTAATAAGGAAAAATGTAAATAGTTCGCGAAAAATTTGTCGCGATTTGTCCCGCCGCTTCAGTTTAAGCGTTTAAGCGTTCAAGTATCGCATTGCACGGTGGTCAGCTTGTCGGTTCTGAACGATCGAAATTATTTTATGGTTTTAATTTTGACAAATTGATGCTGAAAGTTAGGAAATGTCTAGTTGACAGCGTTTAAAAAATGTGATTTTAATATACTGTGCATTCTGGAGATGGTACAGTCGCCTCCAAAAATAATGTTGCATATCGTTTTTTTCTTCTTAAGCAAAAAACTTGAAAAATTGATACTTGAGAGTGTGTGTATGTAACCGCTTATAGCTTTTTTTATTTAACATAGCTTTTTTATAAAAATTTAACTCAATTTATTAATCTTGCTATACTTTATATCAATTTTTTACCACGCACTGGTATTCTTTATCGTAGTCTTTATATTCACTATTTTCACATACATAGTTCAAAACGGATTGATTGTTATCCTATGAAACCGGTATTTAGTGCCACTTTTTAAATAAATTACGTCGGCCAATCCCATGCGCCAACGCTGAAACAATAAATCATAGCTAGTACAGTGGCAAAAAGCGGCAGCTGAATGTAGGACCTATACAACCCTTGATACATGATTGAAATAATAAAGTCGCAAACGCAATGGATACGTAACGATCCAGACTTTTTGAGTCCAATATATAATAATAATAATAAATTATGTTTATTTCCAAATAAAATGTACAATATTTTTTAAACTTTTATAATAAAACTTGTGGAATTAAACAGTCTCACTTCTGAAATGTAAAAACACTTGTTGTGAGCATGCATATTTGAAAAATTATAATAAATCAATACACAACTTTTATATAATTTTTTTAATAAGCAAATTGAAACTATGCAAATGGTTTAATAGTAAAAATTAAAGATACTAACCCATATTTTAAATATACGTGAAGAAATCACCATATAATCTCTAGATTACCAACATGAAGCACTTTTGAAAATCGCCTTTCCGCGCGGAATAAGTGCGAGTTAGTTAATCAAGTTTCTGCATTGGGGGTCTACTAATAAGGTAATTGGGCACTTTTTTAAGACTTAGTGGTTATGATAGAAAATAGTTCGATATTGTGGTTTCGATCGTCTAAATTAGACAAGCTGACCTCCGTGCGTTGTTTCGCTGCAGTGCAGTTCCGCTTAGTGCGACCCTATCTTTAGAAGAAACTAAAAATTTTACACGAAGCACAAAACCCATTTTTTTACATTTAAAACACTTGCACTCACCCACACCTAATTTTTGCACATATAAATTAAGTTGAATTTTATCTATTTCAATTATATGGTGCATTTGAGTTGGTTAAAGTAAATTTGATCGATTTTCCCTCTTTTTCTAAAAGCGTCGGCTCCGGAAATCAGCAATCTCGATCCTTTCGCCGGATTTAATCCGAAAATCTCAAGGAATGGACTTCAATTACCGGTCATTTTGAGGTCCAATTTCTCTTCAACTATTTGTGAGATAGAGAAAACTTAGCAAAAAGACGTGTAATAGAAAAATTTTAGACAAACTACCCCTAGGATTAATAAAGTAAGTAAACCAGGGAAGCAGAGTGGGCTTAAACTACCATTAGGGGCGCAGCTAATCGGGCCATTTAGTTGAGCACCAGGCTTAGTACCTATATAATGGTGAAAATACGACTACAGAAGGAGGGGGGAGGGTGTGATGAGATGACTACTAACATTTCAATATGAGGAAAAATTAAAAATATGACTTGCGAAGAATTAGACAACGGACAAAAAGTTTAAAAAACCTATAAACTTCGAAAATAAATTGAGCTAAAAAAATATTTGTAGATTCAAGAAAAAAATGGCGCACCGAGGAATTTAAAAAAAGAATAATAATTTTTTGAATATATAATAATTTAAAAAAAAATAAGAATATTTTTGCAATATAAAATACTACTATAAAGTTTAAAAAAATTACTCAGCAGGCAAAAAGTTAGGCTTAGAAAAAATGGCGGCAATTTTTTTTTCTAAAAACGAAAAAACAATGCCAAATGAAAATTTTTGAAAACAAAAATGTAAAGAAAAAAGTCGCCGTAGCCCAAAAAACGCCTTAGTTGAAAGTGTTATCGGACTTTCGGGATGCTAATTTTGAGCTTGGAAGACTAACTGTGCGAGCCTACGCTCAGGGACTCTCAGGACAGCATAAATTCATGATAGTACAGGGTTTTCCCGTATATTTTTACACCATATCTGAAACGTTTATTTGAATAGATATTAAAACATGATAAATACAAGTTTCGTATTTTTTTTTTAAAGTTTGAGAATCTTAGGGTCAAAATGTAAAAAGAAATTATAAATGTGAAAATTTGACAGGTCGATGGTTTTTTTTAAATTGAACTATTATATTATTTTAGATTTCTATAGATCTTTTCTTCCTCATTTTAAAACATATGTTGAGATTATTTAGTTTATTATTTTTGGAGATATATGCGTTTAAGAGTTTTAAAAACTTAAATTGATACTCTTTAAAACATCAAGGCAGCCATGAAAATGACGATTGCATTGACACAAAAAGTGATGTTGTTGCTTTTGTAAGGTATATAATTTAATATAATAATTTAGCAGTAGAAACTGAGTTTATAAAAATAGCTTTGTCAATGAAATGTTTACATTCAGATAATAAAGTTTATTTTGAATTGAATTGAATTGAATTTATTAATATATACAAGCCAGTAAAAACAAAAAATAATACAAATTTTTTAAAAATAAATAAATATCTAATACTTCATTGGTAATTTTTTACATAGCCTCCTTAATCATTCATACAATTTTGGATAATTTTATAACCCCCCTGGGTGGATGGATCCAAGATAATAACCATTACTTAAACTGACTGCTGTAAATGTTTGCGGTACGTGTCTTTGAAATATTACCTCTATGATTTTTCAGTTTCGATTTAGAATTGGGAAAAAATCTCTCCCAACTTTTTCGAGAGAAAGTTTTTTCAGCGAGAAAGGCGGTGTACTTGACGAAATAAGAAATCAAGAGATAAATCGAAGTGAAAATGAACTAAATCTTTTAAAAAATTTACAAAAAGAACTCCTTATTTACCTGGTAAGACGTGACCATAAGTTATTTGACACTGTCTTATGATGCTTTTTAAAACTGCTTCCTATAAAATTGTTCTGTAATAATTATGGTGACGGTGATGATGATAATGATAATGCTGATAATGATGATGATAAAAACGATGATGATGGGGCTTGCTCATCAGCGAAGTAGGCAAAGCTATTTACCACTTTAAGGTTGTCATTCGCAAGTAACGATAAGAGGATGGTATCGTGTTAAAAGCATTGATAACGCTAGCACGATAAGGAACCTAAAGTCACTGCATCTTGGAAACCAGTGTTCGTGACCCTAAAACAACCGTGGGTTCGACAAACAATTTCAGGGAAAATTAAATTTTTCATTGAGAAAAGAAAATTGGCTACTGTGGGAGTGCTTAGCGGGCTAGCCAACTGGGTCTTCATGTAGGATGAATTTGAGAATAAATGAGTTGTGATTTGTCCCCGGGCACATAGTACTTTAGGTGCGACTATCTTGGTGCCCACCGATTTAAGCTGACAAAATTTCTGCAATAAGCGAAAAGAGTCAATAAGTAACGAAACGAAGAAGCGTCAAACTTTTTTGGTCTCTAAAATATCAGAAAGCAGAGAGCGACGCCTAACCGATTTTAAAGCAATAATTTTTATAAAACGCCCATGGAAATCTTCTTACATCTGATTCCCACCTACGACTTTCTCGTGGGTGCCCGCTCACACGTCACATGATCTGAATATGAAATGTTATCACAGTCATGTGACGCGTGCGCGAGCACGCACGAGAAAGTCGTAGCTGGGCACCGGACTTTAGAGTATTGCTTAACACTGCATGGGTGGCGCGGGGCATACAGTGCCCCACGACAGGTTTGCGTGCCTATATTTTTGCAGTGGGCGCAGGTATGTCTACGCAGATTCAGGTAATCTTCAACGGTAATATTTGCAGCCTATCAGGGTGTACTACGTTGTTTTATGTGCAACAGTCTAATTGTAACTCGCAAGTAAGTTCGCAGTGGGGTTACACAGTGCCCCACGCCACCACTCGCGAGATATTTGAGTTTTCCGATTTATTTATTTTTGTGATTTTTTACGGCTTTATTTTACGCATTTTGAAGGTAATCATTGGTATATTTACAGAGTTACACAATGGCCCGTCCTGAAATCAGAATCTGGCTCGGAAGATGAAAATGTTGATGATGAGGAACAAGAAATTTATGATTCCGATACTTAGCTAGAACTTGATACTATAGAAGAACATAATTTTGAACAAGAATCTTCTATTAGCGAGTTACGTAATGAAGCGCTGGATGAATTGACACGTTCGGCACCTTAGTACACTGATATAAAAATGCCAGTAACAAAAGTAGAGAGAATGAATTATTGTAATGAACTTGAGGTTCTAATTAGTTTTCTTCAGTGATGTATTTGTTTACTAAGTTATTGATTAGTTTTCGTCGGTTACCAGAGCCATGCTTATTCCTTTTAGTTTTTTACTCACTAAGAACACCAAATACTATGTTACTGAATTGATAGCTTGTACATTTGTTCAGATATACCAATATTTATGATAAACATATTGTTTATTCAAGAAAAATACACTTTTCCTGGACTGGGGAACATAGTGCCCCACGCCACCGTTCGTGTTAGAAAATTAAGCGCCAATCACGCAGTGTTAAGTTTGATTTGAAAGCGCTTTAGTGCGGTTTTTGAGCAAAATTCCAAATAGGTATTTACCTAACAAGTGCAGAAGTGGTCCTTTCCGTACACGATGGGATTTGTACGAACGACGTAAAATGGAGTTGGGACAAGCCGTTAAGAGCGATAAAGGCCTTTCGCAAATCATACAATATTTTTCGTTTGAGCAAATAATTTTTGGACCAAAACTCAAATTTAAAAACACTATAAAAAGTACTTAGCTAATCGGGTAAAAATAAGGGTTTTTTTGTTTCTCTCGTATTTTTCCACGGTAGCTCGAAAGCTTAACATCAAAGGGGTTCAAGATCTAATGAACACCTAATAACTGTTGACAGTTAACTGTTTTGTCATTATGGGACTCTTTAGAACACTGTTTGGTCAAGGTAAAAGGTAGGTAAAAGACAATGTGTGTCGTAGGTCACGTGATGGATTCTTTCTTTTAATCGATATTTTCAGAAATCGATGATATAGCAGTTTTACTGATCTGCTGCTGTTATAGTTTCTCTCGGACTTCGGTAGATGGCGCTTTATGCAGAGTATATGATTTTGTTATCTCATTAGAAACGCAGCGTTAGAAACAAAACCGTATACTTAACTTAGCAAGGGTGTCACATTGACCAAGCAGTGTTCTGAAGAGTCCCATAAGGACGAAACAGTTAACTGTCAACACTTATTATGAGTCTATTAGATCTTAAACGGCCGTAAGGGGAAGCTCTCGAGATACCCACGGAAAAATTCTAGAGAAACCAAAAACCCTTATTTTTACCCGATTAGCCACGAAAACTTTTTTGATTTCTAATTTACGGCTACTAGATTTGACGTTTTTTTTTGGTACTTAGAAAATATTGATTGTTAAGCAGAAATTACTATTTTAGGCATGCAAGACATCTTTGAGATAAAAGGTTTACGCCCAACAAAAGATTTCTGGTAGCCACTTTATATCTGAAAGCTACTTCGGAGTAAACAATGTAATTTTAGTCCCTGACTTTATAATTATACCTCTATATTAAACCTTGTTTCACTACCAATATTACCAATTTGTCCTACATGGCCTGAGTAAACTAATTATTTATTCACCAAATTAATACACCACCGACATAATGGCACTATTACCCCAATATTATCTTAACAAAAACAACTGACATTATCTGGCTTCTCCCTCTCATTTGCTGAATCACGGCTTTCAAAATGAACAGGCCATATACAATCATAATTGTAATATCAGATGACCCACCTTTTCTAATGTAGAAACTATACAGCATGTTTAACTTTAAATATTTTATCAAGATGTCAGAAGTGCGAGAAACAAGGTATACAATAAACGACAAGTACATGAAGATATACTTTAGCTCACGCACTCGCGAGTTTTAGATTAAGGAATTGAATTTGAACACCCTGTAATCTTGAATAATAGACCATCGTAATTTTTTTATTTGTTTGGGTTATGTTACAACTTTCCTTGAACAACGTTAGCAAATTCAAGGCTCTGGTTCGAAATAGCGCTGGTATAAAATAGCGCTGGAATAAAATAGCACTGGTTTAAAATAGCGCTTAACAAAATAGCGCTGTTTTGAAATTGCTACATTATCGAAAAAAAAACCTGGCCTGACACCCACCTGTCGTAACCTGACTTGACCTAACCTAGCCGAACCGAACGGAAACTAACCTAACCTGCCAACCCAACCTGACCTCGTTCTACTTGCGGATTGCAACGTAAGCAATGCGTTAAAAGTATTTCTAAAACGAGGTAGGCTAGGTTTTGTTAACAAAAGTTAGATAGAATATCTCTTGAATGAGCAACTAATATTTTTTGAATTTTTTGAAAACGAAGTCAATTTTCCACCTGTTTTTTAGTATATCCTTATAAAATAATATTTTTAGACGTATTGTTGTTACTTTTTTTGCCGTTTAATTTTTCATAACACAAAACTTAAAATACAATTTACTGAACGTGATTATTTAGTATCAAAAGTAATCCTGTAACCTAGACCCATTTTTTAACTTCCCATGTCAACGGCTTACCTTTGATACTAAACGATCACGCTCAGTGTTGCTATTTTGAGGTTGGTAGAGCAGCGGGACTGTAAGCGCTGGCCGTTTTATAAAATCTGGGTGCAAAAATCCTTAAAAGGACGATGTAAAAATATTAATTTTTCCGAGCCACACAAAGACAATATAGAGGATTGGCACTCACCTTTTCAGCTGTTTCCGTCGTCCAGAGGAGCTCCTCTCGCTGGCCCAGTCGTTGCAGTCGATCCACACTAGAATCACTTGTTTGTGTAATGGTTTAGTTTGATTTTCTAAGAATGTTATTGGATTTTTTGGTTAATAGAATTTATCACCATGCTGCGTGATGACCTCGATAGAATACGACAGACGAATGTTTTTTTGGTTACGCCTTTTTGCGCAGATTCATTTTTTGTAGATGGCGCTGGCGTTTTGCTTGTGCCAATCAAATTGAAATTGTGTGGGTTTTCCGAATACGGGAATTTGGCGCAAAATTTGAATTTAAAATTAAAGTTGCACGAACATTTTCCGCCCACTTAAAATGAAGTTTTACATTGAGATTAAGTTGAATAAACAAATGGCTATATAAAAAAAATATAAGTTAATTCAAAACCTTAAAGGGTAGGTAATTAAAATCCGTCTTAGGTTTATAGATTAAAAGGAAAAAAATTAAAAAAAAAAATATATATATATTCTAGATAACGACACACGAAACAAAGAAGTTGCTTGGGAGTTTAGTGCGCATCTAAAGGTAGTGGGCACAACTTGACCACGGGACGAGTGAAAAGTCCGTGTTGTGTTTTAACAGTAGCAACTCGAATGTGATTATCCCGACCAGGATGTACAGATACTATTCTACCCAGCAACCAGTGTAATGGCGGCCTAGTTTCATCCTTAATTAATACAAGCGTATCTAGCTTGATTTCAACCGAAGGGTCCGACCACTTAGAACGCTGTTGTAAAGTATTTAAGTACTCGAGTTTCCAACGCTTCCAGAAATCGGCATGAATTCGTTGGATAAGTTGCCAACGCTTAAGGGTATTAACTTTAAGGGTAGAAAGGTCAGGATCAGGACACGAATTAAGGGGTTCCATTGTGAGGAAATGACCCGGAGTCAAAGACGTAAGATCGTTTGGGTCAGAGCTTTGCTCACAAGGGGGTCGAGAATTGAGTAATGCCTCTATTTGGGCGAGGAGAGTATAGAGCTCTTCGAAGGTTAGTATCTGGTCACCGATAACCCGATACAAATGTGTTTTTATAGATTTGACTCCTGCTTCTGCTAGACCATTTAGGTGGGGGGCTCCCGGACTATTAAGACACCATTTGATTTTTAAGCTCTCAGAAGCTAATTTCGAAAGATTATGGAGCTCCTTAATAGCCCCAACAAAGTTTGAGCCTCTATCACTTGTGATTTGGACACAAGTGCCACGTCTAGCGACAAAGCGTCGTAAAGCAGCGATGCACGCCTCTGTGGTTAAATCCGAAACAAGCTCGATATGGATTGCCTTGACAGAAGTATCGACAAAGACTGCGATATATGATTTACCAACTTGTGCTCCACGACGTCTCTGACCTACAAAGGTTTTGATTGGGCCTGCATAGTCTAAGCAAACGTGTGAAAAACATTTTAATTGTGACGTTCTAAAAGAAGGTAAATCCGACATGTACGGAGTATACGGTTTTGGTTTTAAGCGAAAGCAGGGAATACATTGCAATAAAACCCTCTGAATAGCTCGACGTGATGACATAATCCAAAACTTTTGAAGAATTAAGTATTGGACTGTGTTTATTCCGGGATATAAATTTTCGTTATGAGTTTGAATAATGATCAATTGGGTTAATCTATGAGATTTCGGCAATAATAAGGGATGTTTTGCCTCAAAGGAGAGTTGAGAATGCCGTAAGCGTCCGCCCACTCTAAGGAAACCCAATTCGTCCAAAAAGGGCGCGAGTTTACGAAACGGCTTAGGTAATAGCTGAGTAGTTTGAATTTTTTGAATGACATCCGAAAAACACTCTTCTTGGACCCTTTTAACTAAAACAAGTAGAGCCTTGTGTAGTTCAAAAGCGGAAAAAACGCCGGATAAAAGGTCCACTGAGTTTTTTCGATTGTGAATAAGTCTTAAAAAATGACAAATGATTTTTTGAATGGTATTTAAATTGGATATTTTATCGATTAATCTATCAAAAAAGTTTTGATTTTGAATTTCTGCCGTCAGCACCACTGAATTTTCCGGTTTTTCTTCTTTGAGAACCTCGTCTGGAACTCCCAAAGAACGTTCATTTATAAACCTTTGAATTTGCCACTCCGTAGTGGGCAAGGTAATCCATGGAGGGCCGTGAAACCAAAGAGTTATTGTTAAGTTATTGGGCGACAACCCTCTGCTAGCGCAGTCGGCAGGGTTCTCGAGTGAAGTAATGTGATACCATGGGACTTCGGGGATTGTTTCTTGAATACGACTTACGCGGTTTGCCACAAAGGTCTTCCACTTGTGAGGTGAAGATGTGACCCAATGAAGCGTGACCTGTGAGTCCGAGAACGCAAGAATTTCATCGATTACGAGTAATGATGAATAGGTGCGAATAACTAGTTCGAGTAAATCAGCTAATAGAGTAGCTCCAAGTAGTTCCAAACGTGGGATTGAAATAGTGTGTAAGGGAGCAACCCTTGACTTGCCCATGACTAGAGCAGTTTTGATAATTTTATTTGGTAATTCGACGCGAACGTATACGCAAGAAGCGTATCCTAGCTCGGATGCATCGCAGAAACCGAGCAATTGACATCGTTGAATATTATTCGAAAAAATATGTCTAGGTATACAAAGATTCGAAAGAGTGGTTAATTGATTATTGAATTGATTCCAAAGAGTTTTGATTGGATCGGGGGGTATTTCATCCCAATCAGTTTGGCATAACCAAAGTTTTTGCATAATCACTTTGGCTAAAAATGAAACAGGCGATAAGAAACCTATAGGATCCCAAATTTTAGCGATAGCTGATAAAATATTCCTTTTGGTGCAAGGTTTTTCACAAGGGGTACAAGAATAGGTAAAAGTATCTGTAGAAGGGTGCCACTGAAGGCCCAACACCTTAATCGATGTTGAAGAATCGTCTTCAAAGGTAACAGGGATCTGACAATCAGCGGGCGACAAATGTGAAAGAAGTTTCGGATTATTTGATGCCCATTTTCTTAATTCAAATTTTCCCAATTTAAGCAACGCTATGAGATCCTTTTGAAGTGATAAAGCACCTTCTAGGGAGTTAGCTCCACAGCAAATATCGTCCATGAAAATGTTATTTAAAAGGACCTGGGATGCTTCAGGATAATTCTTAGCCTCCAGGATGGCTAGTTCTCTAAGAGTTCTGATAGCTAAATAGGGACTTGAACTAACACCAAACGTCACTGTATTAAGCCTGTATTCCTGCAGGGGTTCGTTGGGATCAAATCGCCAAAGTAGCCTTTGGTAGTCCCGATGAATTGGATTGATTTGAATTTGTAAAAAGTGCTGTTTTATATCAGTCAAAAATACGATAGAATAAAATCTGAATTTTAATAGAATTTCGGAAATATCGGCTTGTAATTTTGGTCCTATTAAAAGAGTTTCATTCATGCTTAGGCCTTTCGAACCCTTAATCGAGGGGTTAAAAACCACCCGGAGTTTAGTCGTTGATTTGTCAAGACGAAGGACTCCGTGATGTGGTAAATAAGAACATAACTGAGGTCTAGGTTCGGATTTTGGAATTAAAGACATGTGCCCGTTTTTGAGATATTCTCTCATAAAATCCGAGTACATACTATAGAAATTTGAATTTTTTATTAAGCGAGATTCGAGAGATAAAAATTGACGATAGGCCACTGAATATGTGACGAAAAGGCAAATTTACAGTAAATCGGCCCGAAATATCTCTAGTGGTAGTTTTTTGGAAAATCTCTTCACATCTTTTTTCTTCGGGGGAGAGAAACGTTTTTGACTTAATTGATTCTAGTTCCCAAAATCTGCGAATATTAAAGTCGAGAGACTGCTCACAGGAAGTAAAGTAAGAATTGACTTGAGGTGAAATATTTATGTTTTGAGTTTGGCCCATCAAGACCCACCCAAAAACTGTCTCAAAAGCGGAGGGTAGGCCGTGAGGTCCTGGAATTCGTCCTGATTGGCCGATTTCTGTGTAAAGTTGTGCACCTAAGAGTAAGTCAATTGGACCAGGGTTGTAAAATTGATTATCTGCAAGCTTTAGATTTGAAATATGACTCCAATTGGATGAATCTACCTGTATTGAGGGCATATTCGAACAGAGTTTCGGTAAAACGAAGACTTGAATAGAAAAGGTAGGCTCTTGTTGGCCTAGGGCTCGAATAGTGCAAGTAGAAATGCCGTTAGTGGCCGACGAAGATTGATTTAGTCCCAGAACAGGGATCGAAATTTTGTTTCTTGGCAAGCCTAACCTGTTAAGACAAGCTTCGCTTATCAGGTTAGCTTGGCTACCGCTGTCCAGAAGTGCTCGGACAGGTTGGTAGTTACCCCGACTATCCAGTACCTCTAATTTTATAGTCGCTAGAAGCACTGTCGTCCGGGGCGTCAAGGTGGATAACGAAGAGTATTGATTTGTAGATGTATTTGGATTCGAATTGATTTGAATTGAATTTGAACTGGGTTGAACAAAACTAGGGTTCTGTTGGCTAAGACTTGAATTTGAATTCTGATACGATAAGTTTGTGCCTGTGCTAGGCACGGCCACTTGATTTGAATTAAAACTTTGATTTAAGTTCGAATTTTGATTTGAATTTTGGCTTGAATTAACAAAGGATTGACTTGAATTCTGACGGATTGAATCTGTCATTTGCGATAGATGAATAAGACTATGGTGCCTATGTCGACATACCCTGCAGTTGTAGGTACTACTGCAGTCAATTACTTGATGATTTGAACGTAAACAGTTGATACATAACGATTGTTGTTTTACATAAGTAAAACGATCTGAAGGAGATTTGGAAATAAAAACACCACACTGCGAGAGTGGATGAAAAGAATTATTGCATAATTTGCACTTATAGGGTTGTTGGTTTTGTCGAAATTGAATATTGGATTGTTTATTTGATACTTGTGAGTGCGTATGCGCTAAAAAATTTGATGGAGGGCTTGATTTGTACTGATTATTTAAATAAGAATTATATTTTTGGTTACTAGAATTCGAATAATTTGGTTTTTGCTGTTTTGAAGTCGAAGGTTGCATTTGCGTATTTTGGGGAGATAGCTGTACTGTTTCAAGAGCACGGCATTGGTTAATAAGAAACTGAATTAGATTTTGATATGTTGGAATCTCGGTAGTACTATACTTTAATTCGAAAGCGGTTCTTGTGGTTTGATCGATTTTTGATAATAAAATTGAAAATAAACAAAAACACCACGACGTTACTGGAAATTCAAGATTTTCGAGCGCCGCAATATTCTCGGAAAAGGTATCTACCAAGACTCTAAGATCCTTTGCTGACTGGTTTCCCTTTAAAGAATTTGCATAGTAGATTGAGTTCCAGTAGGTACTGGCTAAAAGTCTTTTATTTTGATAGCGATCTGTTAATACCTTCCAGGCGATTGCGTAATTACTTGCCGTTAATTTTATAGAACTTAAAATATTAAGTGGTTCGCCCTCAAGGAAGGTTAGCAAATGTTGAAATTTCCTTATATCGGAATAATTAGAGTTTTCGTGAACCAAACAAGAATAAACATCGTAAAAGGTTGGCCACTTTTTTACGTTTCCATTAAAGCAAGGTACCTTTAAAGGGCCCAGATCATCGCTACGTGAATAGTGTGAAGTTGCGGGGGTAAAATTTGAATGAACTGAATCGGAACATAAACTCGAAAAAAGAACTTTAGCTTGGTGGTAGAATAGATCCGTATCTTTCCTAATTTTGTCTTGTACTTCGAATTCATCATCGTCGTCGTCTTTCAAGAGACCTATGATGTCATTATGAATGTTTTTAAATTGTTCATAGTGATCATCTAACGATTCGTAAAACGCCTTAAAAATTGGCAAGGAAGAACTATCTGATTTAGCTTTTGTTCCCAAGTTATACGTTTCCGTAATACGAGATATTGAAACTTTGCGTTGATTCTCAAGCTTTTTTAACGACATATTGTTAATTAAAAAAATAAAAAATATTTAAAAGGAATAAAACTAACACTTGACCCCTATTGACTTTAATCAGTCCAAAAGAGTCCGACAGCATATATTTTATTATCGATTTCTCGAATAAATGCAAAAACTTATCACAGCTGTTATCCTAGGTCGCGATTTTTCTCCCAAATAAATGCACGCAAAACAACTTGTACCTACTACCGTTTCTCTTATTATTTACAGGTAAATACTAATTCTACTAGATGTGTTTGTTTACCTGTTAAATAAGAATAAAGCATTTAACTCACAAGCACTTTTGTTGGTTTGAATAACTATAACATATTATTTAAACAAATAACTATTATTTAAACAAATTTCGATTTTTGAATCAAAACAAACGACGTACCAAGTGCCAATTTCGGCTGCAATGAAATGTGGGTGGAGCAACCGTTAAGCCACGCAAGGGGGGACGGAACCTCCTTTCTAAACCGGACACGGCAACAAACAAGCCAAAATGGCGAGACGAAAAGATCTAATATTTTTAGCAAACAAATTTTAAAAAACTATCTGGGTCGTGGGACCAGAAAATGTTGCTATTTTGAGGTTGGTAGAGCAGCGGGACTGTAAGCGCTGGCCGTTTTATAAAATCTGGGTGCAAAAATCCTTAAAAGGACGATGTAAAAATATTAATTTTTCCGAGCCACACAAAGACAATATAGAGGATTGGCACTCACCTTTTCAGCTGTTTCCGTCGTCCAGAGGAGCTCCTCTCGCTGGCCCAGTCGTTGCAGTCGATCCACACTAGAATCACTTGTTTGTGTAATGGTTTAGTTTGATTTTCTAAGAATGTTATTGGATTTTTTGGTTAGTAGAATTTATCACCATGCTGCGTGATGACCTCGATAGAATACGACAGACGAATGTTTTTTTGGTTACGCCTTTTTGCGCAGATTCATTTTTTGTAGATGGCGCTGGCGTTTTGCTTGTGCCAATCAAATTGAAATTGTGTGGGTTTTCCGAATACGGGAATTTGGCGCAAAATTTGAATTTAAAATTAAAGTTGCACGAACACTCAGTTTAAATTGTATTTTAAGTTTTGTGCAATGAAAAATAAAGCGGGCTAAAAAAAAATAACGGCAATACGAGTAAAATAGATTATTTTATAAGGATATACTAAAAAACAGTTGGACAAACAGAAAGAGATATCCTATTTAACATTTGTTTAAAAAAATCAGCTGGACTACCAGGAGAACCGTGAGGTTTATTCGGTTCC
Organism: Aspidapion aeneum; assembly: GCA_963576565.1. NCBI lineage: Eukaryota > Metazoa > Arthropoda > Insecta > Coleoptera > Brentidae > Aspidapion > Aspidapion aeneum. The sequence goes on from OY755045.1 coordinate 38,772,391, forward strand.
GTTAGGTTGTCAGATTAGGTTACATTATATTGACATCAGGTTACGACAGGTGGGTGTCATGTTTTCTTTTTTGTTAAATTGGCGTAATCTTAAAACAGCGCTGTTTTACATCAGCGTTTTCTTAAACATCGGAATTTTGAACCAGAGCCCTAATTCAACAACGTTTGTTGCCAAAGTCTGAAATATTTCTAAAAATGTTAAAAACGTCAAATAAATGTCAAGAAAAATAACAGATAAAAACAGTATGTTTATGTATCTCCTAAAACGGGTTTTACATGTAAAACTGGATTACATAAATGATATAAACACATAATTTAAATGTACCCAAGGCGTCTAGTTCACGCTAGAGAACCTTAATACATTTTTACAGTGGTATTCGGTAAACACAACGTTCAAATGTATCCAAGAATGATCCATCCTTCATACTTTCCAACCTATACTTTCCAAAAATCTGTCCAAATGTGTTAATTTGATCTAATGTCAAACGATGTTTGCAAAAGGAACATATGCAATTATTTCATCTGAACTTCGATGGAAAAGTAACCCAGGTTTTTTGATGATTAGGGTCTGTATGTTTCGTTGGCCTTGGATAAATGTGTCCCCAGGCATTTTAGGAGAAAGTCTCCTTTCCGACACGTTTCGTAATTACGAGAAATGAAGGTGCTCGGTCTCGCATTTCTCCTGCAGATTTCTCCTGCCGAACGATGGTTAAAACGGCTATGCAAGGATATGGCGAAAACTATGGAAAAGTTCCATTGACAACATAAATCTGCAACGAAATTATTTCTTTGTTATTACAGTCACCGAATTTGGTTCAATGCTTTTGTTTTTAGGTGTCACTTTTCCGCATGAGATTGCAGTTGGCCGACCGACGAATCGCGGAATTTTTCTAAGAGGGTGCCAAAAATTCAGGTATTTTGAGCACTCCTCCCCACCTCAAACGCATTTTTAGAAAAAAACACATTCAAAGAATATTGAGTGTAACGCAAGGCCCAAATCTTCCCCCTCCCCCTTGAGTGTTACGTTGTTTAAGGATGGATACTGATTGGGCACTAATTGCCGGATCGTTGTGATGTTGATAAAGCATTAAAATCTTGATAATGCCTTCATATGAGCGGATCGTGACAACTATTTGAAAGTTGTGTTGTTAAGAACAGCGAAAAAAATTAATATTTAGTTACCGATAGTGCGGAAAAGCAGTGCGGAAAAGTGGATCTTTCAAAACTAAAATTCGTGCGGAAAAGTGATACTTTGTGCATGCTCGTAGAAGAAATATCAGTTTAAAAGAAAAGGCATCTAACTTAAAAACTTATAACAATTGGTTTAAATAATAATGAGCTCGAAAACGATTGGTTAGAAAGGTAACACAGAAAAAAGAAAGTGAACGGTGTACATTCATTTTCAACCCACTAATAAACAAACATTTATTTAGTGCAAGCGAACATTAATACAATAAACACATTCATTAATTCAATTAATTTTGTTGATCGGCTGAAAATCAATGAAGAAATTCATTGATATTACCTGCCTTTTTCGTTATCTTAATATGTTTTTTAAACTGACTGGAAAACAAGAACTTACCGTGCAATTTTTATACAGAAAGTGTCACGGTACTGGCAGGTCTTTTGAGAAAGCTTTTGAGTCTCAACAAGGGACCGAAAAAGAACTACGAGACAAGAAAATTTATTTTTACAGTCTCTCTTTCATTCGAAATGGTAATGAATTCTGTTGGCGCTTTTTTGATATTATTTTGAAAGGGTTGACATCTCTATAAAAATAATTTAAAATATAAACTGAAAAAACAAAAAAAAACGATATTGAATCAGTAAAGGTTACTAAATGGTAATAAGAACGCGGCTTTATACAATTGCCAATGAGATGGAGATTAATCGAACCGTCAGTAGAAATATAACCTATTATAGTTGTTTTTAATGAGAGAGAGATATGACCGTCAGTAGAAATATAACCACGTGGTTTTTCTGTTAATTATTTTGGGTATTTATTAAACATGGTTAAGTACTTAGCCCTTTTAAAGTTATCACGAATAAACACATCATCCTTTTGGCCTTTGTAAAATTACTAACTTTATAATCTAAGTCTAAGTTTACTTATCACGGCCTTTAAAGAGAACCGTCGCTTAATTTGGGATTACCTTCGAGAATGTTGAGGATATTTCGCCCTCTTCGCTCTTAACTTCGATTTGGGTCGAGTGCGTAAAGTTCACGTACTTACTCGTATCTCGTATATTATATACATATCATTTGTTTAAATTTTGGCGGCAATTTAATTTTAAATGAAATTATAATTTTGTTATGACTATGTAGAAAATTATTTCGTTATTAATTATGTTTTTACCTTCCTAGCCCGCGCAGCAATGGCTAGACGAGGTATTATTTCCGACGAAAAATTGTTTTTTGGGATAATAATTGTTATAATGTTAACTTTTTAACGGAGCATCAAATCAATATGCGGTTTTCGGAATATATTAGACCACATTTTTCTCAATAATTTGTGTTACAACTAAGGACTTCGTAGGAGCTTTTGTTTCTGAGATATTTACAAAAAACTGTTTTCAAGGCGGATATTATTATATCATGGAGTTCACTTAAAGTGTGCTAATAGGCTAGCCAGGAAGGTATCAGATCCGTCATGGATCCATTTATTTTAAATCGAACAGTGGAGAGAAAAAACCTAAATAAAAATTAAGAACTAGAAACTACTAAACGGATTATTTTTAATACTTAGACAACTCGATTGCACCATTAATCTACTGAGGTAGGTAGGATACGATTCATCAAGCTGTACGGCCGCCGTTTGTTTTCGCGCTGGCGCTTCTTGATTTGCCGCGACAACAAAATAGCGCGCTGATTTGAGCACGTGTTTGCTTACACACCCTCTAGGATCCCGAGAAAGAAGTCAGGGAATTTTTTTTTGTTCAAAAAAGAGAACTAAATGAGTTGTGTTAAGTATGGCAATACATCGGTTTATTTAACGGTTAGGTAATTATACCTTACCTGACCTTGCCTAAACGGTTTAGGTGAATATACCTAAGCAGACCTCGTACGCGCCATTTTGTACAGGCGCTATTTTGATATGCGCTATTTTGAACACGCGCTATTTCAATACGCGCTATCTTGTTACGGGCTACTATGAGCTCGCGCTAATTTAATAGGCGCTATGATACGCGATATTTTGAACACACGCTGTTTTGAAACGCGTCATTTTAAACACGCGCTATTGTAAACACGCGCTGTTTTGAAAAGCGCTATTTTGATACGCGCTATTTCGTTACAGAGCAAATTAAATTAGCTCTCCTATCCTAGAACACCTAAGATTATTAGATTTTGACACTTTCGAATTTCACTAAGTGTAGTGTTTGCTTAAACAATATATAAAAAAGAAGATGAAATGCAAAAAAATATCGCAAAAAAACGTTTTTAATCCCTTGCAAGACTCCATGCAAATCTCACCTGTTAGAATCTATCTGCAGTTTGATTCTTAAATGTCGTAGAAAATAGAAAACTTTTTTTGACCCATAACAGCGTAAAATGCTGTCAGGATGGCAGGCGGGCTTAGACAAATTGACAGCACACTCAGCCGACGCTCTCATATTAAGTGACATGTCATGACGACCTGTTGATGACGGTTCTCCTTCTTTAAATCTAAGGACACTCATCGTCAAGAGAGCTGGTGTATGCTCCAAGGTAACTGATAATGACTGTTCTTCAGCACCCATTACCAGTACTGTCACCGACGAAACTTTAAATCAAGTAAAAGTTCGTTCGAGTTGGCCACGAATTCGGGTGTGCCAGCCAAGTGCCAGCCGGCTTACATTAACGCGTTTCACGCTGCTATTGTCAAATCATGGTTTCCTTGCGACCCTTCCTATAAGATGTTCAAGAATCGACCTCCTATGTTTCCACGACAGAGTAAGGACACTCATCGTAAAGCAAGCTTTAAAGGAAGCGTAGCCTAAGATTGATTTTTTGTTTTTTGGTTATAATTTTTGAAATGTTTTTTTCGGTTTGACATTGACATAAAAATATAGTTTTTTAAAGTCCTAAGGTACCCCAACTATATCTTTTTATATATCTAGAAATAAAAAGTTGCAATGAAAACTATCTTGAAACTGTATTATTATAAAATAGGCCTTTAGACTGTGTTAAAACTATATCTTTAATATAAGAACGAACCGCCAATGCAAAACCGAGGAAAACATGTCAAAAATTATAACCAAAAAATAGAAAATTAATGTCGGGCTTTGCTTCCTATAGAACTTGCTCTACAATAAGTGTCCTTAAGATAGAGGCATCTTCATATCATTATTTTTGGGATAACTTTTTACGATTTTTTTTCGCTGGCCTATGCTATTTGTTAAGGTAACAGCTGATTACTATCAAAAAGTTTTCTAAAAAATTATAGAATGAGGTTTGTTCGTTTGAAATGACATCATTTTTTTTATCGTTTTTTAGCTTATATCAACTAACGGTGACAGAAAGTTACAAAAAAAATTTTGTGTCCATTCTTTGGTACTTTTCTTGTCACTCAAATGTGAGTGCTAATATTCTAATTAAAAATAAATGGATTCATGACGGATCTGATACCTTCCTAGCTAGCCTATTAGCACAGTTTAAGTGAAAACATGCATGATATATCTGCCTTAAAAACAGTTTTTTTGTAAATATCTCAGAAACTAAAGCTCCTACGAAGTTTTTGGTTATAACACAAATTATTGAGCAAAATGTTGTCTACTATATTCCGAAAACCGCGCGACGATGCGATTCCCCGTTAAAAACTAAGCATTTTTAAAATATTTTATTGTCAAAAAACTCATTAGCATTAATGGACTTTGAACAAAATCCAATCATCTAGTTAGAATGGCGAACACTATTTTACGTGAAAATTTAATAAGAATCGGTTCAGTGGTTTACGAGCTATCGTGTTACGGACAGACTAAGATAGGTCAAAATACATCCAAATAACACATTTTCGGCGTTATCAAAAAAAAATTTCGCCGATAATATTTTTTCCTCGATTTTTTCTAGTCATTGCGGCGCGGACTTAGAAGATATAGTTTTTGCAAAGTCATCTGAATAACTCCTAATACGGGGTTCTATCGATTTCATAAAATTTTGCTTCATTCTGCCCTTCAAAAGTTATTCAAATTCTTATAAAATCTTCTTGGTATAATTTCAACCCTACCGACAGAGAAGAGGCGCAGCTCTTTGCGGTCCGACAACAAAGTATTTGTTTTCCGACGGACCGAGCTCAGGTGGACAGATGGCACCTGATTCGCAGATTTTTTTGAGATGCGCTTTTAATTGCTTTCGGGTGTGCTTTTCGGGACCCCTTTAGTCGGCAGTATGCAGAGTTAGAACATAAATCAGTGTCTTGCCTGTAGGTGTAGGAATAGAAAGTTTTATTATCTATTTTTATTTCTATAGTTTACGCCATAATTAAATGAAATAATTTTCATGAGTATATCTACCGCCGCCCATGTCACTTTCTATAAAGGATATGCCGATTGTCGTCTTTTATCTTTGTTCAACTGACTTTGCAAAAACTATAAAAGATATATTTTTAACCACCAGAATGATGTTATTACTAATAAATATGAATTTTACTACTTTGTTTCTTGCTTCAGATCAGTAGTGTAACAATGAATTATATAATTATTTTAAGAATAATTTAAAACAAGCATAAACACATTTATCTGTGCTCCTTTATTAGAGCTAAAATAACTTAAAATTAACACCTTAATTTACTTACTAAGCAATAAACAACAACGATTTTGCATTTTAATTATTGTTCCCCTTTCTAAATACCCATTTAATTCTTTTCAAAAATCCTTTGTTTTTTCATGAATTATTTATGACTTTTCTTAACAATTCAAGTTTATCCAGCTTCTACTTTTGTTTTAACATAACGTGTACAGAGTGTTCTGTTATAAACTCTTCTACTTTTCTTCATGAATTTATTATGTCACAAAAATCTATCAACAACAGAAATTTATTATTTTAACCATATGGTAAAAACGTCAAATGTAAATTCAGGTTTTAGGTTTTGACAGTATGTTTCTTACTTTTAATAAAATACTCTATTTTGAACTAATTTTTACTTTATAGCCCGCCAATGACTAGAAAATTACCAAAAATTTCTAAGGACTGTTCGTTTCCGAGATATTTACAAAAAACTGTGTTCAATAACGTGGAATAAACTTCTAGTGTATTATTGCTATAATGGTTCAAAATGTCAGTTAGTTCCATTTGTTTTAAGGGTAAATTTTCTAGGCCGAACGTACCTAAACCATTGCACAGCATTGGCATAGCGAACAAATTTCAAGCGTTATAGGTAGGTATTTTGGAAAATATTTTTAGAATAGCACACATAGATAGATGGATAGATAGATTTAGATATCTATATACAGGGTTCGTCAACGATCGTTTGGCCATTGAAAAATATGTGAATTGAAGTACGATCGCTATTTAAATAAATGGCACTAAGAGAGATAAATAGTTTAGGGCTATTGTCAAGTTAGCAATTCAAGAAAATGGTTTTCTTTTCGCGATCTAATGACGTTACTCTTACCGGGTGAGTAGGCCAAAGACGGCGATGCACGTGAGAGAGCATTAGGCATCTTAGGTTAGATTGCCATTTGCCTTTCGAGTTTTTTCTAGTGCGGTTAAAAATTTGGTGCGTTTCAAAAATTTATACACCGTATACTAAGGAAGAGAAAATTTCTATTGAGTTATGGTATACGGTAGGCCGTAATGCTCATGAAGTCATTGGGCGTTTTGTGCATGAGTTTCCTAATCGACCGGTTCCTATTCGTCAAACAATTATCAACATTTTTCATAATTTTAGAACACATGGGTGCATAAATGGTTGTAGACAATGTTATAACGAAGGCGACGTACCACCTCGTCCTGTTTCTTCTGAGATGGTAGAACGGGATGAGATGGTATGTGCTTACGTTGAGGCTCATGAACCCTGTCGACTAGGAAAATATCCGAGGAGGTGGGCGTTGAAAATCGTACCTGCAAAAGAATTTTGAGAAGGTACTGTTACAAATCCTACAAGGTAAAATGCTCGTAGGAGTTGCATGAAGGTTATTGTTTTCGTCGTATGCAATTTTGTGAAACTATGAGGAAAAATAGACAGGGATGAAAATTACCTGCAAAATGTCCTTTTTAGCGACGAAAAATTTTTTCCTTCATAAAAGACACAATTCTCAAAATACACGGTACTGGTCACGAGAAAACAAACACCTTGAGGCAACTGTAAGGACACAATACCCTCAAAAATTAAATGTGTGGACTGGGATTATTGGTGACCACATAATTGGACCTTTTTTATCGATGGTAATTTGAACGCCCAAAAATATCTTGATCTCCTTGAGCAACAGGTAATACCTAGGCTGCAGGAGCTCAACATAAATTTGAAAGCAACTTGGTTTCGGCAAGATGGTTGTCCCTCACACAATTCCCAGTTAGTGTCAAATTATCTTCGGGAAATTACAAATTACTTTACAGGAATGTACTTAGAAATCTGTGTAATTAATTACAACAAAAAATAACTTAATTATAAATTTCCTACTTGCAAAATAAAAAAAGTACTTTTTTATATAATTTTAACACTTTTTCATAATTTACACAATGTGAAAATGCTTAATTTAGGAGCCCCCTTCCTTCGTAATACATTCCGAATTTACCCCTCAAATTCAGTACGAAACGTGGGTTGCTTTAAATAATAAAATCAAAATAGCTTTTTACAAATAATAACAATCACTTTAGTAATTCAATTGCATTTTTGTAATTTCATTATAATTGTTTTAAGCTTTTATTTAGCATATTTGCTACAATTTTTTCTAAAATCAACTTAAAACTATACTTAAAATTCAAATTTATACAACAAATAAACAAATAGGTATAAACTAACACTATATTAATAAAATTTAATAACTTTATATAAATTGTATTGAAAATAAATATTTTTTTATACTTTTTTAAAAAAAATTTAAATTTGGTTTATTTTTAATTGACACGTTTAATTTATTCTATTCACTCAAGCCTTTTGAAAATATTGATTTTTGAACAACTAATTTTGATGTAGTGCTTAAATGTAAATCTTCTTTTGTCCGGGTATTGTAAGTATGATAATTATAATTTTGATTTATAAATTGTTTTAAGGAATCTGGTAGTAAATTATTATTAATTTTATAAATAAAAATACAAACATTATAAAATATTACATTTTTTACATTTAGCCAATGATGTTGTAGCATTGCATTTTGAAATAATTTTTCAATTAGTTTAAAAACTTAAATAATTGCAATTATCATAACACCGCATTTCAACTTATTGTTTTTTTTTTCAAGAGGAATGGCTCCTCCATTTAAGGGGCAAAAATAAAATTTTATAATAGTAGTAAAACGTGACAAACCTTTTTTTCTTCAGACTGAAACCAGTAGAGAGGCGAGGTTTGGGGCTGTCGTACATCTCTACCCCCAAAAATTTTGTCCCCTATTCTGTTTCCTGGACAGTGTATGGTAACTTTTAGCAACTTGACTTCGTGAGTACAAGTGGCATCACAAAACACAATTAAGCGGAATTAAGCGCGACTTTAATAACCGAGCAAGGTTATTGTGTAAGAAAAAATTATTAAAAAATTAAATTTTACTCGATTTAATGTTTCCTGATTAAAGCTAAAATAACGAAATAAATAATAATGACTATTTATTCGTCTTTTAAATGTGGAAATCTTACTGTGATTGCTCCTGTTTAGTAAAAAAGTTTAAAAAACTATTAATGGATTTTGAGTCAGAGCGGCAAACGCTCCTAAATATGCGCGTCTTTGGTCCCTCTGACTTCTTGCTTTCCATAAGTTCATCCTTTTTTATACGCTTTTCATAAAGGCTAAACGTTCGAAGTCGAGCCCTGTAGATAAAGATAACAGGTATACGTTTTCACAAAAAATTGCGTATAAACCGCTTAATAAACGCGCCTTTTCAATTCTCGAAAAATTGTAGCATGAGCGTAGGCAGTAATAGTGCCAGGCAGTATTTGGACAGTTTTACATTATAAGATTACAGCTGCTCTTTTGATTTTAGGCCCTTTATGGCAAAAATCTGATATATTTAATCCACCACTATTACCCACCACTTAAAAAAAAAGCTTAGTCAGGTAAAACCTAAAGGAAGTTTATAAATAACCGAATTTCCCATAGATTTGGTTGAATTTTTATGTCCTGTCCTGAATAATTGCCCAAAAGTCCTTTTTTGTACGGAACAGTAAGGTGATTGTAATTATGTCTCTTACCATCAAAGATTGTTTTGTCGAAATGAAAATCTCTTCTAAATTACCTTTCTATTTAAAACACCAAAAAGCTTTTCCACTTTTGAATATTAATTTTTACGTTAAGAAAATGTAATTAATCATTTTGGTTTTAATTTTTGTCGTTTCTTTGTTATAGGTAATAATGAAGGGCCTCTTCCAAGTTGTAAAAGAAAAAGAAATAGAAAATGTAAGTAACTTAATATTTTTAGATTTCAGCGACGGCTTTAAAAAAGGTCCACTTAAGAAAAACAACCAAGGCCATTCTTTCTATAAATGCCACCATAAAAAGTATTTTTTTTTTTATTTGAAAACCTTTTGCTTTTGGTATTGTCCTATATAGGCATATTTTTATTTTTAATGTTTTCTTTAGTTTGTATAAATTATACTTAAAATTAGAACCTCGTACACGGCCTTACTTGGGCCTTCGCGGATATGTTGTCGCATATTCTTCAAAAAAAACGCACAACAAGTTAAAACATTTTAACATAAAACAAGGAAAACTTATTTAAATTAATTCTTAAGAAGTTTTTTATTTATAGGAATTGTTTTACATGTAAATTTTAATTTTTTTATTTTTCCTTATTTTGTGTGGACTATATCTAAGGAGCCTATTTGGATCAAAGCACACAATATAAAGCCATTCTTAAAAAAAACACAGGAGAAGTTAAAACGCTGGCAAAAAAACATATTTATTTGATTAAAACACTATTTTTAGAAAATCTTTTTATTCAGTTGAATTAATATACTCCGGGTACCATGGTGTAATACTTTCATCGACAAGTCGCAAGGGAGAGATAAGGTATACAATTAAAGAGTACATACTCTCCTACGCTTTGGCTAGGCGCCTTTTCATTGGATGCACATCGTTTGCTTTCTCTGTCTTGCACACTTAGATCATAATTCCCGGTTCCCACCTACGACTTTCTCGTGGGTGCCCGCTCACGCGTCACAAGATCACAATATGAAATGTTATGACAGTCATGTGACGCGTGCGGGGGCACGCACGAGAAAGTCGTAGGTGGAAACCAGGTTTAAGAGAATAAAAGTTACATGATTAAAAAAAAACGCTTTTTGTTGTTAAATTACTGTCTCTTTTCAAAACTAGATATCAACAAAAAAATTGATCCATGAAGGGTCTGATACCGTCCTAGCTAACCTATAAGCATACTTCAATTGAACTCCATAATATTTCAGCCTTGAAAACGGTTTTTTGTAAACATTGAAAATTCCGTTTTTTACATTTAAATTTGACAATATTTTACTTTGTTTTTTGCTTTCCTTTCCATCTCAATTTTATTCAATTTACAACACATTTTTTACGCAACTCTCTGTTTTCCTTCTGAGCTTTTATGGAGTTCTTGTAAGGACATAATGGCCTAGATACAAAATATACGACCATACGCGTATGTCACTTGTCAGCGATTGGCCAATAAATACTATTGCTCTCATATCAAAGAAGTTTTTCAAAGAATTTCTTTGCTTTTACGTATATTACAGTCATTTTTGGAATAACAAAAAGGTAAGTTTAAGGTAAAAATTGCATTTTTTTGTGAATGCTAATTTGTGCAAGTTGATATAGTTATTTTTGTTTCAAATTCAAGCGACATGCGTACATAAATGCCTCATTAGGTTTAGGTTAGATACATTCGAAATTCAAATTAGGCAACAACGTCTTGTTTTTATGATAAGTTTTTAGGCTTGTTCCACTCTAAAAATTTTAGATTATACCCTTTATGTCAGGGGCGGCTGCCTTTTAAGGCCGCATAGCCGCGTGCCCCTTCTTAAAAATACAAAAAAAATAAATCTTAATATTACTTTACTTTATTATTATTTTTTATTTAATTATTTGCTCATTCTATATTTATTTTCCTTTTCGCTTCGACGCATACCTTGACTAAATTTTCGCTCGGACACTCGCTCTGAACGCCTGCCGGCACGATTAATAGTCTATGGACAAATCAAGTTTCGTGTGCAAGTCGTGCCAACTTTCTGCCGATAAGCTAACTTTGTTAAGGAAATCCCATATATCAGGTTTTGACTTGTTGTCATTTTGGTAAATGCGTTTTTTGAACGATATGGCGGATTCAAGATGGCGGAAAGGCGTATCTTTAAAGAAATTGAAACTTTTTTATTTTTTATCCGATTTCCATGGAACAAAGTTTAAAATACTTGCTTTGTAATGTACTTGAAAATATATTGATCAGAAAATATGTATTTTTTTGTATTTGTTAAGAAAATAAAAAAATTAAAAAAAAAGGTACATTTTAAAAAAAAATTATTGTATTTATAAAACTATTGGAGCTAGAAAAAAAAAGTTTGTATCAAAAAGATAGCTATTTTGATTTTTTATTTAAATCTGGTTCAAATGTTCTAATGCGTTAATTAGTTTTTAAGTTATTTCCAAATAACTGGAAAAAATAGGGGTCTTTGTAGTATATTTAAAAATTATGCGTTTAATGAAAACAATAACAACTTTTTAAAAGTAACTTAAATTTGTTTAACATACCTAGCAAATCTGGTTTTGACTCATTGTCATTGTGATAATCCTGCTTTTTTTTAAATATAGCGGATTCAATATGGCGGAAAAGCATATTTAAAAAAAACTGTTTCTTTTTTATTCTTTATCCGAATTTAATACAACAAATCTTAAATTACTTGATTTGAAATGTGTTAAAAAAATACTTCTAAAAAATGTATTTTTTTTAATATTCGAAAAAAAAATCGGGTGAAACAAATGACAAAAATTATTTTATTTATTTTATTTTTTAATTGGCCCCCATATACGGACGTCGCTGAAGGGTTTGACATTAATTAAACCCCACTGACTTACACATTGTTAGCGCCGGTGCACACACGCAGTTTTCTTCAGCGCGGTGACGCAGCGTTACTGCGTTTTTCTGACGAATGCACGCAAGACGAACCCGCGTTTGCCGCTCAACAGTGTGAATCGCGCCATTTATTTCATAGTATCACGGACCGCAATTGCGGTAACGCTGCGTCACCGCGCTGCAGAAAAACGCGTGTCTGTACCGGCGCTTAAAAAGAAAATTTGATTTGAGCTTAGTTTCTGAGAAAATTGGAAAAAACCAGAATTAATTTGTTTGGTGATTTGTAAAAATTGATTTAAGTTGCACAGGCCTGTGAAGTTTTAATCTGAAGATAAATCTTACATTATTATACACGTTTAAAAGGAAATTTTATTGTCTACAATCGATTATAGGTCACAATTTTTGATAGATAGCTTGATTTTTAAGATAATCGGGTAAAACCTATGTGGTTTCTTTAATTTTTTTATATTTTGTTAATAAACGGACGCCGCTGGAGAGTTTGTCATTAGCCTGATCCCACTGACTAATACATTGTTAAAAACGAAATTTTATTTTCTACAATAAACGGTGAAATACTTTTTTTCCAAAAAGCTTAATTTTTGAGAAAATGGGATAAAATGATAAATTGATAAATTTAGTAATTTTTCAAAATTAATTTTATTTACGGACGCCCAAGTTGTTATAGATAAATCTACCATTGCCTTATTATACATTTTCTTTTTTAAATTTATTTGCACTACCTCAATAAACGGACGCCGCTGGAGAGTTTGTCATTAGTCGTACCCCACTGACTTATACATTGTTGAAAAGGAAATTTTATGGTCTACAATAAAGATTAGTGCATATTTTTTCCTAAGCTTATCTTTGAAAAAATCTAAAAATTTCAGGACTTGGGTAGTCTGGGGGGTCTTGGGGGATTTTGCAGCTAAAATTTAAAAAACTAATATAATTTCATTTTTAAATTAGATTTTGCACATTTTTGATCCATTTCTATATCATTGTGTCTTTAGGGCGTCAACTTAGTTACATTTTTAGAAATTCGAACACGACTATATAAGGAGGGGGGTAAAAAAATTGTACCAAAAACTTGCCCGGCAACATCCAAATCGTTAGTCTGTGACTTATTCTTAGCTAGGGTCCCTTGTCAAACTGCGGTCCTCATATTTTGCATACTCAACTACCTCTAGCACCTGCACTATATTGTAAAAACTTTCATCGATTGATATTCACTTTCAAAAATAACAATAACAACGTTGTTTGATAATGTCCATCAAACAACGATAATAATAATAATAGAAATCACATGTTTTACTAGACGCCTCAGCTGCGTAAATCCGCGCGCCGCCTTATAGGCGTCCGCGTACGGCAATATACCTTCGGTAGTCGTTTTGGTAAAAAAAATATAAAATATACATCTATATAAGACTTGTATACATCAAATTAAAGAAAAATGTTCATTCTAAAACTTTTATTTAAACATTTTTTTAAATTTTTCTTTGGTGCTATTAAAAATGTAGGTTAAACTTTACCAGCTATACAAAAAAAAAAGTAAAAATTCAGTTATTTTATTTTTTCTAAAAAAACGAAGCAAAATTTTGAAAAATATGATAGAAAGTTATTTTATTGCCGGTGTTTGCTGATTCATTTGCCATTTTTTGCAACCCTCTACGACTATTTTTAGGATAGATACATCGTTTTAAAAAGTATCGTGCAAAAAAAAAGTGGTGGGGCCATATCTTTAAAAAAACGCATTTATCAGAATGACAACAAGTCAAAACCTGATCTATGGAGTGCCCTTAACAAACCTGGCTTATCGGCAAAAAGTTGGCAGGACTTGCACATGAAACCACCTTTTAGGCCGATTTGTCCATAGACTATAAGTACGAATCGAGGAATCGGTAGCCGCTCGGGTCGCAAGTCATCTCCCGGCTCGCGTTACGATGGAAACGGGATGGAAGCGGAGGGGGTCATACCGCTGTTTTAATGCAAAGAAACCCGCAATTATTTTGCAGCGAGTCCACACAATATCGCGGTTCGGTCCGCTTGTCAATATGTTATGGGCCAGTCTGATTAATGCAACATGATAATACGGTAGTTTTTTACCTTATTCAGATTGTTTTGCTTTTCTAATCGTGTTATAATTTAGCGCGAATTTTTTTATCGATCCTGAAAATGAATTGCGTCAGTAATATGATTAAAAGCAATTTTTCCAGTTTTTCTTTGGATACCTTACCGGATCTAAACCTCTCAAACTCAAGTTAGTCAAAGAAGGACACAAAACAAAAGTTTCACGCGTTATTTACACCTATGATTTAACCTAGCTGTTGTTGCACTGTTTCCCGTGTGTGTTGTTTTATAATACAGCATCAAGAATTGATCTAATTGGGCATGAACAGGTGTGAAAGATTTGCTCCATTTTGCTGAGAAAATAAGAAATCATGAATGTTCCAGATAACATATGAATTCTTTTACTGGCCCCCAGCCTTACGACTCACGGGCCGCCGCTGCTATATCTAAAAAATTTCTTTATATTAGATATTTTTTAATATTTAAAGTGTTTTATATTTTTTTATACTTTACGAGTTCACACATTTTATTAAGCTAGCCTGTTATCTTTGTCTACATTATTATTTTAAACAATATCTCATTCTCTCTTTAAGATAAAATAGTCTTTGGGCACTGAGTGCTGCAGGAAGGAGTTTATTGACTGCTTATTTATTTATTTAGTTAATATTTTTATGTTTTCTTTTTTGTATCAAATTTAGGTTTTTTTTTGACGACCCTATTGTATTTTTTGTCAAACACGTCTTTTTTACGTGTCTAATTTTAGGTAATATATTTCTCTTTCCATCTAAATGCTCTGTGAAAGTTAAAAGATAAACTACAAATTTCATATACAGTTTCGTAATACCATCATAAAGCGAGCAAATTCCACCCTTATCCCTTTGCCTCGTTTCGTTTAGATGAAATTTGTTTTAGTCGGGTGTTCAGCCATTAAAAATATGCAAGAGTTTTCAAGTTCTTGTTCCAGGCATTTTTTCTTAACCGGTAGTTTTATTTTTAGCTTTATCAACCTACACTTAACGATGCTTCAAGTCGCCGCGATTTGATATCTGGCTTAGAGTGCAAGTCCACGTGAGATAAATCGCAGGAAATTTGTCGGTGTAAAGCCTTGTTTTCTTAGAACATTCCGTCATGGTGAGCGAACAGTCCGTCGACTATCGTCGCGAGAAATCTGTGGCATGACGCCCAGTCCTGCTTAGCCAAGCTGATAAAATCGCCACAAAGCAAGATGATGAACTGCCCGCTCACCGCGACGGAATGGCTTAAAAAAAGAAAGCTTAAGATAAGAGTGAATGAATCTGGAAGGAAATAAAAGTTCATGGAAACTGAAAGCAAGTCAGAGTAAGCGAATTCTGAAATTGTTATCGATAGGGGTCTAGATTTGGCGACTAGGCCCATGAAGTGCCCTTTTCGCCAGGTGTGTGTCTAATTTAACGCCAACGGGGTGGCCGAGCGAAAGGTATGTTGGATTGCTTAGGAAGATGGTTTTGGTGTTATTTATGTTTAATAAGTGCGATTGTGTAAGTTTGGATTTGAATGAGTGAATGGGATAAGGATATTAGTGTGTTTATAGGGCGGATTGGGGTTGCCTAAATATGTGTGGCAAGGGACAGGGTTGTAAAAGGAAAAGAGGAAGAAGGTTCGCGGGACACTATATGAAGATGTTGCGTTTTGTTTGTGGATAATAAATGGTTATGAAAAGCGTGTGGATGGTGTGTTCCAATTTATGAAATTGCAGATTAAACATGTGTTCCTAAAAATTCTTTTAAAACTGTATATAAAGTTATTTTATGCCGAAATCTAACGGGAAAGTGCTCTTAAGGCTTGACATGTGACGCCATCTCTTGAAATCTTTTGCAACCCGTGCTGATGCCTTATGCAGTGTTGCCATTTTTGCGGAGGTTTTTCTCTCCACAGGCACTTGTGGAACGACGTCCTTTGCTCGCAAACACATGCCTGTACACATTGTTTTTTTGGGCAAACTATGATTTTTCTTTTCTTTTTCCGTCATTAAAGGCTATAAAGTTGAGGCATTGGGCTGACAACTTTGTACTTGTAAAACCATAAAAAGGTTAAGGCTTCTAGCAAGTAGACTTGAAGTTTAGATCCCATACTAAAATATGAAATACGATCTACGAAAAGCAACGCGAAGAGGCGTCAAGAAAATTTTTCATTTTTCTGTGGCGGCGGCGGCGATTCAGCCTGACGTTCGGTCGAAACCATCCAATTTCACGCCCCTCGGCAACTGGTAACATTGCGAAAATTTCATTTTTACAACGCTCAAAATTTGATATCAAATACACCTATAATAGTAAACAAGTTAATGCTTTGATGCTTGTTAGTCAGAGATTATAAAACAGAAGCATTTTAGATTCCACAACCAACCAAAATAAAAAAGTGGGTCCACCACGCGTTTGAGATTAACATTAAAAAAGCTGAACATTTGGCTGAAATAGAAAGGGCACTCGTAACCTTGTCAAAATGGCGGAGAATTTCAGTTGTTATTTTTGTTGTATTTTTGTCGAAAAAAAAAACAATTTCTCGGATTTTTGTTACTCTAGTAGAAAAAGTAATGTTTTAGGACCCTGATGAGTTTTAAACAGTTAGTCTGTATCCCCAATTTAATTAAAAAAAAACTGGCAAAAACAGATTAAGAAAAACAGTGGATGAGAAGCCCTTGACATTTCTAAATTAGAGAACGAAATCTCAACCTAAAAATACACACAGCCATTTTGGATTTGGCACTTTAACTTTGGTCAAATCGAATCCATTTATGTTCATTAATCCATGTTGGCAGGACACTACTTAAACATTTAATATCAGAGGCTTACTACAAAATCACTGGAAAACATAAATGCTATATAGAATATTACTTCGGCATCGGTCCAATCATGGACGGCCACCTTTTTTTTGTACTGGTCCAAGCGAGGTGCAGACTCTTTTGAGGTCTGTGATTCCATGTTAGATTAGGTTAGTTAAGTAGACTACCAATGATCTCTATATATATATATATATATATATATATATATATATATATATATATTTATATATATATACAGGGTGTTCCTTAAGGGTTTGCGAATATTTAAGGTGATTCTACATTAAAAAATAATGATAATTTGTCGTATAAACTATGGTCGAAAAATGCACCGTTATAAAAATACAGGGTGTTAAAGTTTTCAAAAAAAAAATTGAAATTTATTAATGATTTCGAAATCATTGGGGATATTTTATTCAAATTTGGCACATAACCATAAATGTCTAAGGCGCATATTTTCCAAGAAGAAAATGTTTTTTAACTTCGACAGTGGCGTGCGTAGGGGCACTAGCTTTTTTATTTTGTTAGAAAAAAATAGTACGCCACTGGTTTTTTTCAAAAAAGTTTTACTTTTTGAATTATCCACTTCATGCTAAAGAAAAAAGGTCTCTTAATTTTTTTCTCTACAGGGCGTCGTTCTTGAGTAAAAAAATAAAAACCGTTGTTCTGCAAAAGCAAAATAATGTGACCATTTAAAGAATACAATTGATCAAGTTGCCTTAGAAATATCGATTTAATTTAAATTTAGTACGTAATAATAGGCTATTAAGATGCGTTTTTCTCAATAAAAAAATAATGTTTAGCTTCATCAGTGGCGTGCGTACGGGTACTAAATTTTAAATTTTTAAAGAAAAAATAGTACGCCACTGGTTTTTTTAAAACATTTTTCTTTTTTCGAATTCCTCGTTTAATTTAAAAGAAAAAAATATCTTTAGTTTTTTTTCTACAGGGCGTCGTTTTTGAGTAAAAAAATAAAAACCGTTGTGTTGCCAAAGAATGTAATTTATTTAACAATACATTAATCTAGTTGCCTTGGAAATACTTAAAATATGACACTTATTCAATTGTTTTTATATGTATTTGTCATTTTGTAGCATTAGTTTATGATCGGTTAGGTCTGTTTGCTGTAAATTATCTTTTTTGCTAATTTATTTTTACAATCTTTCCAAAAATGGTTATTTATTCCAATGCAGAAATGCATTACATGTATGGTCTCGCCGATGGTAATGCAGAGGAAGCCAGACGTCTGTACCACCAGAGGTATCCAAACCGTGTTTTGCCAGACAGCCGAACCTTTTCTAATATCCATCGGCGTCTAGTTGAAACTGGCAGTGTTAGATGGGGTACAGCTGAAGGTAGACCTCAAATTGAGGAAGCGGTATTGCAGGAAGTGGAGGAACATCCTGAAACCAGCACGAGGAAAATCGCCAGAAACCTAAACATTTGCCACCAAATTGTATGGAGGATTTTAGTGGATTTTTTATTGTATCCTTACCATATTTTAAGAGTCCAGGCCTTATTGCCAAGAGATTTTCCAGGGCGAGTAACTTTCTGCCAGTGGTATGTCCATAATATTGAACGAAATCCGCAATTCGAAAATTTAATTATGTTTACAGACGAAGCCAATTTTTCAAGAAATGCCATTCAAAATGTACCTAATAATCATTTGTGGGCAGAAGAAAATCCTCATGCGGTAAGTCAAACGCATTTTCAGCAACAATTTTCGGTTAACGTGTGGGCAGGCACTATTCATAATTATTTAATTGGTCCGTTCTTCTTGCCAGGACGGCTTAACGAGCAATCTTATCTAAACTTTCTACAAGAACAATTGCCCTTATTGTTAGATGATATTCCACTGGCCACAAGAAATCAAATGTGGTACATGCACGATGATGCACCTGCCCATTTCAGCCTTGAAGTTCGTAATCATTTAGATACTGTTTATCCAAATCGTTGGATAGGCCGTGGTGGAACCCAAGAATGGCCACCAAGGTCCCCCGACCTTAACAGTTTATACTTATTCTTGTGGGGACATCTTAAAACCCTGGTCTATACAAATCCGCCTATTAATACCGTTGAAGAATTAAGAGAAAGAATAGTTCTGTCCTGCGACAGAATAAGAAATACTCCAGGAATATTCCAAAGAGTACGCAGTTCTATGAGAAGGCGGGCAGAAGCATGCATTTTAAGTGGAGGGGGCCATTATCAGCAATTTTTGTAAAAACGTTATTTGTAATATATTGTATTAAATTATTGATTTAAAATTGTTCTAATTTTGCAAGCCTTTTTTTGCGTTCCTGTAAAATTTATACAACTGCACATAGCAGGTTTTGGATTGTCACGGACGATATTCAAATGCATGATTAATTGCAAAATTGTATTTAATAAATTACATTACTTTCCTTTGGCAAAACAAAGGTTTTTACTCAAAAACGACGCCCTGTAAAAAAAAAATAAAGAGACTTTTTTTCTTTAGAAATAAGTGCACTATTCAAAAAGTAAAAATGTTTTGAAAAAAACCAGTGGCGTACTATTTTTTCTTTAAAAATTTAAAATTTAGTACCCGTACGCACGCCACTGATGAAGCTAAACATTATTTTTTTATTGAGAAAAACGCATCTTAATAGCCTATTATTACGTACTAAATTTGAATTAAATCGCGATATTTCTAAGGCAACTTGATCAATTGTATTCTTTAAATGGTCACATTATTTTGCTTTTGCAGAACAACGGTTTTTATTTTTTACCCAAGAACGACGCCCTGTAGAGAAAAAAATTAAGAAACCTTTTTTCTTTCGAATTAAGTGGATAATTCAAAGAGTAAATTTTTTTTGAAAAAAACCAGTGGCGTACTATTTTTTTCTGTAAAAATAAAAAAGCTAGTGCCCGTACGCACGCCACTGTCAAAGTTAACAATCATTTTCTTCTTGGAAAATATGCGCCTTAGACATTTATGGTTATGTGCCAAATTTGAATAAAATATCCCCAATGATTTCGAAATTATTAATAAATTTCAATTTTTTTTTGAAAACTTTAACACCCTGTATTTTTATAACGGTGTATTTTTCGACCATAGCTTATACGACAAATTATCATTATTTTTTAATGTAGAATCACCTCCTTAAATATTCGCAAACCTTTAAGGAACACCCTGTATATATATAACTTCGTATTAAATTCAATGTAGACTACTTGTAACGTTAGCTGACCTTTTGGTCCATTGTAATGTTACTTTTCGCGAAGGTAACCCTTTCTGTGTGGACGGATAGAGGGTTTGACTGCTCAACTAAACCAGCCGCAGCTGTAAGTGAATCTGGCAAACGCGCCATTTCCCTTACTCTGCATCTTATAAGTAAGGAAGGTCAGGGCAGTCACATAGCAATGTCTTGCGCTGCAAAAGAATCAGTGATCTGTAAAAACCGAGATCCTTAAGATGTTGCAGATTTCTAATTGTGCCCATCTTCTCTCTGCAAGCGTTACCGGAGTAATGTTAAACTGGGAGGTTTGACTAGGCTTACTGAGATGCACATGGTATTGTCAAGTTGAAGAATGACACGATGGTGGTTTTTTAACTTATATTTCCGTACATCCTTGATCTTCGAATCAAGTTTGAGTTAGAACTGCAGGAGTTAAGTGCCTTGATCGCGAGGAAGTCGATTCGGAGAAGCCTGTTTGTCGCTGTAAAATAGAATATTGCTGTAGCAAAAATTTTTTGCATTCCATTCCAGGATTCTCCTAGCCTCATTGCTCCAGCTAATCCTTTGGAGAATATATCCAAAGGGAGACTGTGATGCATCGCTAGCATTGCGGTGTTTGGAGTTGTCCGCCTGACTCTTGAAGTTGCCAGGCAAGTCATTTTTGGGACTTTGGCTAGAGCCTAGAGGAAGGAATAGATTCTTTTCTTGTTTCTGCCACTATACCATGACCACTTACGTACTATCGCTGTACGCCCAGTATGTTGCTTAATACTCATCGGTATTTTGTTTCCATAAAAGTTTTCAGTCTAGTACTAGCTACTAGGTACTTAGCTCGCTCTTTTTATGTGACTACTAACTATTCCCAATCCATGGGAGTCGAAGGTTGTTAATCACTATTTTTCTAGCGTACCTAACCCTTGTCGGTTATTTCTTACCTACTTATAATAGTTAGTTGGTACCTTGGGATGTTGTTTAAAACTTTATGAAAGCAATTGACATTTTGTTGAAGTCAGAAGACCTCATATGTAAGGCTTGGCTGCTGGCTCAGCAGGCGGAGGAAAGCAACGCGTGCTTCTTCACTTGGGAACCTGTTAGATGGCTCATCGTTCCTGATTTCCATCTCTTTACGGGTTGGCCGATCTATGTGCGAGTAACATCTCTGCTCCTGCGGCAAAACAGTAGATAGTTATAGCCTTTATGGGCTCTACTACAGAAAAAGCGCAGCCAGGTTGTTTCGGCAAAGCCAGATCAACCAAAATATCAGGCGAGTTCCGGGATTGGCTGGAATTCTTTCCCAAGTCGAGCCGCCTGGTATTTGTAGGAGGGATGGAAGGAGGGCCGATGGAATATTTTTGGTCCCGTGGCAAGCGGGTAAAGCTCTTTTGTGAAATGCCACTTTTAGAGATACGGTGGCGGAGTCTTACATATCTAAAACTTTTTAAAAGGCTGGGAAAGACTGTCAAAATCAAATTTAAAAAATATTTAAAACTACAAGATTGATTCGATCGAAGTCGTCCCATTCAGTGTCGAAACCTTAGGTCCTTAGAGTGAAGAAGCAAAAAATTAATATCAGTAATATGCCACAAAATATCATTAAAAAGGGCTAAAAGCTTCGTCACCCAGAGGATCATCTTTGCCACCCAATATAGAAACGCCTCCAGCATACTAGGAGCTATTCCGAAAAACCAGGGTTTAGAGGAGAATTTTGATTTTTTGTGTGTGTTCGTATGAGTTATGCTTGTTTTTTGTAATGAGTTATTAAATAAATTAAAATTAATTTTATAAAAAGCAGGTTTTAAGTGAAAAAAACAAACCAGTTTTTGAATGTAGTTAAGCATTTTGGGCACAGTTTCTCAGTTTTCCTTCAATTTCAATTCTTGCTTATATCAGCATAACATTTTATATTGAAAAACATGTGAATGTTACTTATAAATCTTTTTGTCGGATTATGCTTCGTGCCAGCTTATCTTTTTCTGCGTTGTGCGGTTTTTATGATGCTTTAGAGTCGGCCAAATTTATGGATACGCGGAAGTAAGCTGTTTTTTACACGCCCTGCAGTTTTATTATCCTACTCTGGAATATCACATTTTTTATATCAAAGCCAGATACATAGATCTGTTTATCTCTCTAGATATTTCCACTTAGTTACGCCTTTAAAATCGACCACACACTATGTCACAGACAAGTAGCTACTACGTCGTAGACAAGTAGCTACTACGTGATAGAGGGTCATTTTTTTTTCGTAATGACGTCAAAAGAGCGCATTATTTACAACTTTTTTTTTGTACAATTATTGCTATACAATATAGTGAACACAAACACAAACAAGGTTGCTGATTTTTAGTTTGGGTATGGTTATAATAAGTACCATGTTATCCAAAAGTAGAAAATTTTATGAGCAGAGGATCAAAATTTAACTGCGAAGCAAATTCTTATGGATGGATTAATATGGATATTTGATAAAGCTTTAATTAGTTTGTGTATGAAATAGTATGGATCTCTTTAATTTGAATTAAAAAAATATATATTTTTCTGTCTAACAAAAAAACAAGTCTTTTAAATACTATTCCTTAATAGTGGATAGGGCTACATTAAAGTAGGAAAGACTTTTAAGTTGTTTCAAAAAGGTTTTTTGACTCAAACTTTTATTTTAACTATAAATGTAAACTTATATTAATTATATTATATTAATCTAAACTTAAAGTTAGGATGACTGCGGATTAACGACTAAAAAGAAATTAAAAATTTGGCAACGGTCTATCGTGTTGTAGAAGACTATCAAGAAACAATCCCAGGAAATAGTTTAGAGGATCACTTTTACGTAACCTCTACTTTGTCGTGATTCTGGACAGTAGTCAGTATGAAAGAGTAACGAAATTTTGTTGCTTTGGGAACATCTAGCCATTACTGTACATTTTGGTTGAGTGGTAATGATTCCTTGGATTTATAGATATAGATAAACAGCAGCTTTGAATGTTGGGCTGAATTCTTTTTGATTTTTGACATCAATTAATAAAAATTTTAATTATTTAGACCAGAGGATACTTTTATAAGTTAGTAAAACGTATTAAGTTGTAACAAAATTTCAAAAATAAATTAAAGTTGTAAAAAGATTTCAGATTGTGCTTCTTAATAAACTGCAAAATTAAAATTAATTTTAATAAAATAATGTTTTAAATATGCATTCAAAAAAGGATTTTTTTGGCATAACAAAACATATTTTTAACGAAATTTTAAAACAATATATTTTACTGAAAATGTCCATTTACAAACAAGTGCATTATTAAACATTTGGAAAGGTCATGGGTCGTTTCTCTACTTTATTCCTATTCAATTAAACTTTATTTGCAAAAAAAATCTGTACCTTTTTAGTTTTTTTACATACGTGCTTAATGGCTTACACAATTTACCATTTTGAATAATGAAGCAATAGATAAATTATTCCACAGTACAACAGTCTATTTTTTAAGTGATAAGTACCTAACAGATGGACAGGTATTCTCGTAATCAAAAACGCATAACGTTTTTAAGACGTTCACCGTTTTATGACGTCAAATTCGCGAAGCACTTGACCAAAAGTGCAAAAATGGTATTTACGTAAGACTGCACTGAGCATTTTTTTAAAATGATAAC
Organism: Aspidapion aeneum; assembly: GCA_963576565.1. Lineage (NCBI taxonomy): Eukaryota > Metazoa > Arthropoda > Insecta > Coleoptera > Brentidae > Aspidapion > Aspidapion aeneum. The sequence continues at coordinate 38,796,266 of OY755045.1, forward strand.
CGTGTTTAAAGACACCTACCAATTGGCATCTGTTTCTGGAAATCGCTTGGCGTTTTAAAAATATTCAAACCTATTAAAAAGTATTATGCACACAGTGTTTAATTTCTTTGGCCAATTTTGTATTTATAGTGGTTAAAGGAGGCCTTCATCCTATACTTTAAGTACAATAGGGTACCAAAATAGCTACCTTTCTTATTCTTCAAGGTAGAAATGAAGGATTTTAAGGAGTTTTTGAATAAATATTTACTGTATTACTCTCCCTTCTGGAATCCATTAAAGTAGTACAGATAAATGAATATTTAAAAATTGTTTACGGGCAAGTTTTCTACACTTCTATATGTAAAGGTACCCTGTAGAGTAGGTACCCGAGCATTTGTGCCTTATTGGAAACACCCTACACTGAGAGAAGAATTTTGTAACAATAAAAACATTTTGTAACTGTTACCAAATGCGTTGCCCATATTTGGCTTATTAGATATTTGTTTGCAGGTAACAATTCAGAAATTTCAACAATTTAAACAAATATTTGTTAATAAAAACAAAATCGTCTGGTAATATTTAAAAAAAAGCTATATTAAGCACTAATATATTGTTGGTATTTAAAAATATATGTGAGTTTAATTATTAATATACTGTATATTTATTATAAGGATCATTCTTATTTAATATTAAATTAATTAATTATGGGTTATTATATAATTAGTAGCTGTAATTATAGTTAGTTATTTTGCATTAATTAGGTATTTGTAGGTTTCACGTTCTGTTTAATATACATTTTAAAACTTCCCACCCCAGATTTCTCGAAAATGATTTTTTTTTTAAAAAAAGCAAAAACACGTCAATTAATTTATTAAGGAGGACACATTCTGGCTATCTTAAAATTTTTGTAGTACACACCCCCTTTGAGGGGTACATTTTACCCCTATATTTTGAATATGGAAAGTGGGTCAATTGAGACTTTTTTTTGAGGGTTTCTTAAATATCTTTACAAAGGTGTAGAAATTTTGAAAATCTATCAATTTGTTTTTGACATATTCACTTATTTTTCAAAGAGAGTGTTTACTACAAAAACTATAAGATAGCCAAAATGTGTCCTCCTTAATAAATTAATTGACATGTTTTGACTTTTTCTCAAAAAAAAATCATTTTCGAGAAATATTGGTTGGGAAGTTTTAAAATGAACACCCTGTATATTTCTATAGGGTTAATGAAAATGAGGACACCACTTTTGATCATACACCTGTATTTCTTCGTCTTCCTCAGGCTACACACTTTAGCCTTAGGAAGACGAAAATGGATCGTCGAAAAGAAATAAAGTTGTGTGATCAAAATTGGTGTCTTTTTTCCCATTAACCCTATAGAAATGAATAAGGTATAGAATAATAAGAGAATTTTAATAATAATAAAAAGCAAGTTGTTTTGGTGAAAAATATTTATTTGTATTTTATTATAAAAGTGGAGTCAAATTTTTTTATAGTGGCTGGTAATCTTTGTTTTTTTTGGAAAGGTTGGTTAATGAAATATACACACGTTTGTTCCATGTAAGATGCACACAAAATTTTGTCAAATCTGACATAAACTGATTTTACCTCACTATAAGTTCGTGGACTCCACCATTATGAAAGGCCGCATGGGTAGCCCGTGTTTTTTAAAAATGTTTCTCCTTTGTTCAATTACTTCCTCCACCTTCAAGTCAGTGCTGACCTGAAAAAGAAAATAAATTTTATATATTTTTAAATTTAATACAGAACCAGTGGCGTATATAAGGGGGGCCTGGGCCCCCCTTTAAAGTTTTTTTAGATATTTTCCACATATTTTATGAATATAAACATAAAATAGCCTAAAATACTGCCTCATGAGGTCTCGCCCCACCCCCCCCCCCCCCCCCGAAACCGTCTCGCCTCCCCCCCCCCCCGATTTTTTTTCTATATATGCCACTGTGCAGAGAATTAAATGTTTCCTTTAAGTTAAAAGGTTTAAACTTCACATTTTCATACTAAAGGCTCTTTGCTTAAAAATCTTTAATAATTAATTCAAAGAATTGAAGCCATGATTCCAATGACATCAAATTTAAAATTATTTGTGTGCATTTTGTGTCCTATTATAGAATCAGGTAGGTATTCGTGAGTAGTTAAAATTTTTAGGATTTTATGAATGATAGTTTTAACCTTACATGTTTATTGGTACCATAAGTGTAGTATTTTGTTTATTTTTATTTGGGTCTACTACGTTATACCTCGATGCTTGAAAATGGGTGTTTCTTTTTTTAATGATAAGTTGAGGTCGTGTTATACTGTTTTCAAGAAAAAAAAATGCGGATTTTTCGCATTTTTTTTAGAAATTTAAAAATTAAAAAATTAGTAAAAACTCATACAAATTGCTATAGAAATAATTTATTTGACGTTTGTTATTTCGAGAAAGAGCGGGACGGCTCACAATCGACGGAGCTTTAAATAAATGGTAATTTAGCCAAAAATAAGGTGACCAACTATCTAGCAAGAGGCGATAAAAAGTTTTTAAGAAATGTATTTACGCATAGAAAAATGGTTATACCAAATTTTTGAAATCTAATGTTCGGCCTGACATCTTGCTCTTTTAATTTGTCGCGCATTTTTGACTCCGTAAAATCGTCCAAAATCGTCTATTGAGCATTTATAATGAAAAAAATGATGCAGAAACAATTATGATAATGATGATTTACAGAAATTCAGCAGTTCGGTTTGGTTCGGGTCGATCTTAGATTAGGTTGGCTGTGTCTTAAAGTAATTCAGCAGGAGTCGGCTGCGCCGACTCCTGCTGAATTACTTTAAGACCCAACAAACCTAACCTAAAACCAAACCGAACGGAACTTAACTGAATCAAATTGAACCAAACCGAACCGAACTAAACCAAAACGAACGGAACCGAACCAAACCGAACCGAACCGGACTGAACGGAACCGAACCGAACCGTACCGCACAAACAATCAGCAAGAATCGGCTGCGCCGATTCTTGTTGAATAGTTCTAACTAAATAATTTCCTACCCTCAGATGCACCGTAACAAGGCTTTGCTGATCCATTCTCTATCTTTGTTGTTTTGTATGTGAGCAACAAGGACTTAATCGCGATTAAATCCATGATCGCGCTTCAGTGCTTACGGTGCATCTGAGGGTAAGTCAGCGTAAGCAAATCCAATTGGGAAATTTGAAATGGCCGAATGACCTGGAAAGTGTCGGCCAAGCAAAAACTCAATCAATGTGTCAAAACATCTGTGGGAAGGTCAACTGTACAAATTTTCAAAATTATGTGAAAAAACCGAGAAAAAACATGAAAAACTAGGTATGTAATTAATTTAAAATTGTTAAATTATTAATCCTAAGCTAATTCATAAATTTATGTCGAAAATTTGACGATGCAGTGATAGAAATTGATTTTTTTCAACCAAAACAGGTCAAAGAAAATCACTATGTAACGTTTTTTAAAAAATTATTAAAAAAAAAGCCATACTTTTTTTTTTAATTTCCCGTATCCAAATCGACTAAAAATAGTCCAAAGAATCATTTTCATACAAAAAAATCGTTATATAGAGCGTTTTGACGAGCGAGGTATAACGTAGTAGAACCTTTTATTTTTATGTTTTGTTAGATTCGACAGGTTAAAGATTATTGTCATTTAGATGGTAGTAAATTTTAACCTTATATTTTTATAATAATAACAATTCATTTGTTTATAAAATTTTAAAGTAAAATGTTCTTCGATCAACACTAACCCCTGTTCGCTGTACTTATGGACCCAAGAAACATTTCTATCTGAGTAAGTTTACTTTGGACTATAGATAGATAATAGAGAATAATCCTAGGTTGAACATATAAACATAAAAAAAAAATTCAAGACAAAAAATGTTATTAGATTTTGTTACATTTCTTTTCCATGTAAAACTATAGAACCTGTTCATTGTTTTTAGGGCTTGAAAAAGGATTAATTAAATCCGAAACGTTGCCAAAGGTACCTTAGTTTCTTTTTGGTCTGTCCTCTACCCACGAATACCTACCTGATTTAAAATTATTAAAATCACAAAATACAAATATAAAGCATTCTAAAAAAAATAATAAATAACACTTACTATGTTATTGTGGACGACCAAAGCCAGATTGTTTCCATCTTTAAGCGGAAATCTGAAACAAAAAAAAAGAATATGAATTTTATATTAAAAACAAATAAAGCCTACGCCTGTGGATACTTGTCGTCAATTAGCACATAAATCAGTTAATTAAAAATCAATCCTATTTACTGTTTGTTTATAAGCAATCAGTTTCCACAGAACAAAAAGTTTATACATTGAATACGTTTTTTTTTCTTGAAGCTATATTTCTACGTTTAAATAATTACCTTTAAAGCGTTACTCCTGATGAGTTTGTTCACTTCGACTCTTGCAACCAAAACACGATTATGATGCCATAAAAATACCCGCGTATTTAGGTCTGTGTGTTTGGTCAATGTTCTTCTCAAAACATGGCGTCCCCATGATTTTTGGGCACAGTGTCTACAGAGACATTATAGTGGGTTTACACATGCATGAATTTAGTGGCGCCAGTGTTCGCGCCAGTTCTATTTGCACGCCAGCAAAAGTTTACACTATTGTGCGAAAATTAAAAAGACTGGCACGCCAGTTTCATTTTTTAAGTGTACACGATACGCGATATGTCGACTGAACTCTCGGAGTAAAGAGATTCAGAAAAAGGAACAACGAAAAGGCCGTATCTGGGTTAAAGCATGGATTGCTCGTCGATCTACTGAGTTTCTCTTATTTGAACAACATTCTTTAAAATTCGGTCTGCTACTTTAAACCATGGTACTTTTGGGGTGTATACTTCATCTACACCGGTTCCGGAATGTGGGCTTTTCTTAATTTTTGTCAATTCCAAAGCATATGTGTTTCTTATGGATCGTATTTTTGCTTTTACTTCTGCAACTTCAAAGCCTTCAATATTCATTATTTCACTAATTTTTTGGTAAGCATTATCTCGACTATCTTTGTTTTTATAAGAACTACTGTGTACATCCCATAAACAAGGAAAACATTCATAGCCTTCAAGAAACTGTATGGTTTTTTAGCCATAATAAGCTATAAAAACAACAATAAACAAAATTTTGGAGCTCAAACACAATGAAAATAAAAAATAATGTAAAATAATTAACATAAAACTGGCGAGCCGACGTGCAAGTACTTGTTTACACATGAAAATTTTCTTTTTCTGCGCGCATGCGTCACCACTGGCGCCAGCAAATTCAGTCAGCTGCAGACTTTTTTGATACATGCATGCAAAAAAATAACTTGTGTGCAAGTCGGTGTTTACACTTGCAAATTTAACTTACTGGCGCGCCAGTTTTTATTGGCGCCAGCAAATCCATGCATGTGTAAACTCTCCTTTACTCTATGAGTGTCTGCGACGCGACCACAGAAGACCACGGTTCGGTCCGCTTTGAAACGAGTCAATATGTTATGGACGCGACTGTCTGTAATACAATGCTGCGTCGGGTTGGTTCGGTCTAGACCGCGGGTTACACGTAGGAGAGAGCGGGGCTCGTTGGGCATAGGGGCACGTTGAGAAACCCCTATTAACTCGACAATTAGACGTCAGCTGCCAGCGCCACCCACGTGGCAAAGTCGCCTTTGCTCATGCATTAGTCCGCAGTGAGAATCTGTGATGTGTGTATCTCCAAGGAACAGATTTTGACCTATTTTTATTGGCTCTGTAACGAAATAGCGCGTATCAAAATAGCGCGTATCAAAACAGCGCTTTTCAAAACAGCGCTTTTTCGGAATAGCGCGTGATCAGAATAACGCGTATTAAAATAGCGCGTGTAAAAAATAGCACAGGTCAGAATAGAAACCTACCCAAATAAAGATCGGGAAGCTAATTTAGGGAAATAATTTTTTGAAAAAATGTTTCGGTTTGGTTCGGTTCATTTCAGTTCGATGCGGTTTGAATCGGTTCGGTTCGGTTCGGTTTGGTTACACCCTATAGGATCCCGGGAAAAAAGTCAGGAAAGTTTTTTTTTTTTTTAATATGTTAGAAATCGAACTATTTTGTAACAGCGACGTTTGTAATGGCGATCTTTCAAAACGCGGTATTTTTAGATGCGCTATTTTAAGACGCGCTATTTTGAACACACGCTATAGTAAACACGCGCTATTTTGATACGCGCTATTTTGATACACGCTATTTTGATACGCGCTATTTTGATACGCGCTATTTTGATACGCGCTATTTTGAACACGCGCCATTTTGATACGCGCTGTTTTGATACGCGCTATTTTGATACGCGTTATTTTGAACACGCCCCATTATGATACGCGCTATTTTGATCAAGCGCCGTTGTGATACGCGCTATTTTGATCACGCGCTATTTTGATACGCGCTATTTTGAACACGCGCTCAAATGAGCACGCTATTTTGATATATGCTATTTTGATACGCGCTATTTTGATACGCGCTATTTTGATACGGGCTATTTCACTACAGAGGCATTTTTTTTTTGGACCACGTAAGTAACTTTTTGTTATTTCGGAAAACATTTTACAGATTGTTTTATTACACCTGCATGCCCCCATTCGGTTTTTTATAGTTAACTTTACATATTTAGACAGAGTTTAATGAAATTATAACGATGCTAATATTTACGCAAACATGATTGCCGACTCTCTCAATTTTGTATGTAGGTGCGCCGGCGCAGCTAACCCCATACATTTTTTAAAAACATTTTTTTTTTATTTTAAGGTTAATATTAGCATGCGTACGTATGATGGACTAAAAATCACGTCATGTAATAATTCTTGCCCTAAACAAATGTTTTAGATTGTCCGCCTCTTGAAGACTGCGACGACTTGCGCCTGTAGTTATTTATCAAAGTTACCTTTGGCAACGCTGAAACGCTTTCGACTGGAATCGGGCATATTGCGATCTCTTATTAATATATGCTATATTATATCTGTTTTTTACCCTCTTATGGAAATTAGGCCCCCTAGATCTGGACTTGTTCACGCGGTATCTTGATTGGTGTTCTCTTGCAAACAAAAAACGATTAGTTTTTCTGTAAAACTAAGTTATTGGCAGAAGTTATAAGCCAAAAATTGTGAAAAAACAGTAAAAAAGCCGCCATTTATTTATTTATGACATCACACAGACCCTTCAACTCAAATTTGAGGCAAATACCCGGTGACTTAAAATTGTGTGATCTATTATTACCAATCGATCTAGGGAAATTTTAAAAATTCGTGCTTTTCCGAAAGCTGGCGAAAGAAAGACCAAGAATATCAACCGAAGAAAATGGTCAACAGCTATACTAACTGAAACTCCGGTTAAAGAAGAGTTGGAACGTGAAAAAAGTAAAAAAAAAGAAAAATCTGTAACCAAAAATGTCTTCAAGGAAAAGAAGCATAGAAAAACTACTCAGAAAAGGACACTGAAAGATGACAGCGATGATGAAGAGGAAACATTTTGTCTAGTCTGCATGGAACCATTCTCAAACAGCAAACCAAAAGAAAAATGGGTACAATGTTTAACTTACAAGTTTTGGGCCCATGAAACATGTGCTGATGCAGGGTTTACTTATGTTTGCTAAAACCGTTATTCCGAATCAGACTAGAGCAAGAATTATGTTACTTTATATTGTTTGTTTTTTAAGAAATTTAAAGTTTAGTATTTTATTGTTATTAATAAAAATAATCTAAGAATTTCCTGTTATTTTATGTTGCATATATATACAGTTCCTAATTATTCAACCATGCCCAACTTGCCCCATCGTATGGCCCAACTTACTCCGTGGGTGGGGTTAGTTGGGCCGCTTGCAAGGGTGCTAGAAAAAAGTGTTTTTTAAGTTTGAATGAACAGTTTTAAAAACCAATATTTGCCTTAAACATATTATAATTGTAAAACTGTAAGTAATATAGCAATGCTTTTATTTACAACAAAAATCAGGTTTACCAAATATTTGTTAATAATAAAATCGGTTTTTTTTTCTTTGTAATATAGCAATGCTTTTATTTGCATTTATGTAAAAAGTGGCTTAACTAGCCCCGCTCTCCCCTACAAAATATCAACCGAAACGTTACGATTTCGCGACAAGGCGCGAGCCGGGACCGGTGTTCTGTGGACGAGACGGTACTAAGTTATCTTGCTCGATAATATCGTTTGTTAATAATAACCAAATTTGTTTGAACTTTACGAAGTAATTAATAGAAACCAATTCAGACCATTATAATAACAAAATCACGCCATAACATTATACAAAAAAATGTTTGTTGTAATAAACACAAAGAAATATTTGCCAATATTAAGAGTATATTTATATTTAGGAAATTTTAAGTAATAATAACAAAGACGTTCTGTTACCTTAAAAGAAAGAGTGTTTTGGTTATGGTTAATATAAGGCAATTAATATTTACAAAAACATCAAATTATTAAAGAAACAAATGATATATTATTTATAACTAAACACTTTCAAAAAGGTTTGTTACCAATAATTAATGATATTTGCTTTTAATATTTTTTAATGAGCACAACAAAAATCAGGTTTACCAAATATTTGTTAATAATAAAATCATTTTTTTTTCAGTGTAGTATGAGCGAGTGTATTCAATTGGAACAATGAAATGGTGGTGATGGTGCCAAAGCTTTAAATAATTTAAACTTTAATAATTATTAAAGAATTTTAAACTTTATTTAATTTGTTAGAATATGATGAAAATTTATGGTTTACGTCTATATAGCATTTACCATTAAACGTTAGGAGCGTAGGGATCATTACAATCATGTTAAGTCACCGCTAGCCCAACAAATTTCTCGTTATAACCATTTCTTTCACCTTCTCTAGATTTTCGATGTTTTTTTCAATAAATACCAAAAATAACTAACAGAGGTGAAAGAAATCTCCAATGTATGCCACAAATGTCAAAAAACATAAACAAAATGCGAGAATTTGAAGGATGCTTAGCGAATTCCATCCCAAGGGCGCGTTTACCAACCTGAATACCAAATCAGATCGGTCAGCGCAAATGCCATGCAAGAAAGGTGCTGTTCGTTTCACTTAGCGTTTTCAAAACGTAACGTTTTTAAGCCAATTTATGAGAATACCAGTCCAGGGAGCACGGCAGTGGTCCGCCAAGTTCGCGTAATTTGCTGAACCATTCTTGAAACATTTCAGCCCATATTTGATCTAACTAAAACTCTACTTCGGAATGAGCTACGAAACTCAAACTTTGCAGAGCCGTAGAGTTCCATAGAGTTAACAGCTCCTCCAAGTTTTATGGACTTCCATAAAGTAGTAAAGTAGTTAAGAAATTTCAAAAATAAATAATATTGCCCACTTCAAGAAACGCCAGAGAGCTGAGCTTTGGCAGACTGATAAGAAATATGCTAAAACTATAGGAAAAAAATTAAAAATCCCAAAATTTTAATTTGCTTCCCTCCTTATAAATGTAATGGTATGTGAAAGAAACATTGCTCACTTCTAGAAACGCTAGGGAGCTGAGCTTTGAAAGACCGATAGGAACTGTGATAAAACTATATAAAAATAACAAAATTTAAATTTACTTCCCTCTCCTATAATTGTAAAAAAAACCAAAAAATTTTTAATAAGGCATTGCAAAAGTTTTGACCAATATTTCGCGTATTTTACTACTTTAAAACTTAACAAAAACATTTCTTGAGAATTGAGATAAAAGTAAAATCAAGGTTTTCAATACACATTTCAAAATGAAAGGTTCTTACTAGTTTAGAAATGCTTTTTCTTAACTTCTATTTGCCCCCAAATTTTTCCTCTGCGAAAATTCTTGAAAGTGATTCCTATCAGATTTCACTAAAAGTCAATGTAGCAACAGTAAACAATTTATTGTAGTTCATATCATTATTTTTGAGACTTCTTACAACTTTTTTTTGTTGGCCTATGCTATTTGTGATAGTAAGCAGCTGAAAACTGTCAAAAAGTTATCTCAAAAATTATGATATAAAGTTTTAGTGACAATAATTTCTTTCTTAAATCCAAAAAATTTGTGATATGAAACATGAAATTTTTTTTATTTTAGATGCTTGGACGACCGTGTCTTCCTTCATATGCTTATAATAAATTTAATAAAAAAAGTAAGAGGAAATGTTTAGTAGAAAACCGGCTATTTTTTTCTGTGCTCCAAAAAATGTGTTTCAAAGTAATTTAAAATTGTATCATGAATCGTGTACTTGCTTTGGTTAAGACGTTTACAAGTATAAAGTTAGACCTCGGATGGCAAAATGAAACTATTTACTACTTACTCGTCACTGCAACATAGACCGGTGTCTAGACCTAACATTTTACCTTACGTCTTGCCTGTAAGTCAAAAGGGTCAAGTATGACGCTTGAAAGACTAGCGTACACACTACTTGATAGTTTTAACGTACGTTTTTAGATCTGTTTTTGATACACCATGGAGGAAGCACTGCTTTTCTCAGTAATGTTTTTTGTTTTAAATGTCTATGACTTAACCGTTTCAGTAGCTAAAAATAGTTTTTTAACCAGTTTTTCAAAATGTTGTGCTCATTTAGTTTGGTAATGTCCCCTGAAGATGTAAGTTTCTGCTTACGAAACATGTCCGGACTATTTGTTTAAAACAAATTAAAAATTAGTGGAGGAAGACAATAACCTGTTTGATTTCCTAAAAAATTATCTTATCTAATGTCTGACGTTTCATATACCAACTTCTAAGTTGCACTCGAAAAGAATAAAAATTGTATGCACTATGCACTAACACAAGAAATGCCGCTAAAAGTTTTATCGGATGAAACAAAGCCTCTACCGATCAGTTCAACAGGTCCGACTTCAGTCCTGTTCAGTTCAGGCAAAACGTACGTTTTATTGTCTACACGAAAGGTTTTGCTTGATCCGTTTTACCTGATCAAGTAAAACGTCAGGCAAAACGTTATGTGTAGACCCCGCTTTAGTTTGGTGATCCTTGGGTGCAATGTGGACCTAAATTGGGATGTCAAATATAGTGGAACGTCCTGTAATTATTATAAGAACCGTTAGGCACTTACTGTGGTATTTTGGATTAGGTACTCAATATTCAGAGGCTACTGTCTTCTGTTGCTTTTATAATATAGAAAAATACTCTGCCAATTTACGTGCACCTAAGCTCACACCATTAAAATATAATATAATTTTTACCCATTTTGGTCGGCGAAAATAACCCACTGTTCGCCACCCGGGTTGTGTCCAATCGGAGATTTCCCCCTTTCCCTCCAGTGTCGCACCACTGAACAAAACTAACTATAATGTATTTTTTATCTTTATGCACAGTTACCTTTTATTCAGTACTACACAAGTAATATACTCCTGGACAAGATTATCGCACCACTTGGCTTTTAGAGATTTACTTTTTTCTAAAGAAAAAAAAAACAATAGAATAATTAACATTATTAACTGTGCATTATTTATTTGCAAAAAAGAATCATATTCTATTTAATAAAACAAAACAACAGATAACTGTTTAAATTGATATTTATTTTTGTTTCAATTATCTTTAAAAAATAAGCAGTGGTGCGATAATTTTTTCCAGGAGTTTATTTTTACCAGAACTCTAAGTTTCGAAATCTACCCCAACCCCTTTTTCCGTTAATATTTAGTGAATTTTATTCATTTTTAAACGGGACCATACAGAGCCAACCGAGCCAACCCTAGATACCAAATTTCATTAAAATCGGGCAAGTCGTTTTTGAGTTATGCACGTTGGTCGTTATAGACAGACATAAAGACAGATAGACGGCGCGACAAAAAGTTTTAAAATCATCTGAAATGCAAAGATATATAAAACTTTTTGAAATGGGAGCAACTTTTTTTTCTTCTGTTTGACACGATCGACATAGCTCACACTACTATATTATGGTATTCGTGTTAGCTAATAGACACTTATTGGAATAAAACCTGACCTTATTTTAAAATCGACCCTATGCTGACAGATTTACATATACGAAGCAGCTGCTCTCCTTCAAAATTCGGCCTTTGTGTATTTAAAAACCGGATTTATTAGTGTCGGTATTTATTAAATGAAAGTTAGCGTCTTTATTATTAAATTTGGCTTTGGTATGTCAATTTTAAGAGGTCAGCTGTTAGTTCTCTGTGTAAATGTCTCACAATAAAGTTGACTCTAAAATAAAGTCAGGTTTTATTCCAAAAGTCCCTATAATAGTTCTTCGACTACTGCGCAACCCCCAAATGGAGGGACGGAAACTTGATCGCCATTTTGTTACAGATTTTAAGAACAAACAGTTACCCCTAGAGGTCGTTATGGCGCAGCAAGCATATAGAGTCAAAAATGGAACACGAAAACTACGTTGTCAGCTTCAGAACGCAGTGACCTTTGAAGCGTAGTATAAGTCAACAGCCCTAGAGATCGCCATGGCAAATAATTAGTGATGCTCTCTCTCTCTTTTACCATGAGTTTAGTTCAATGCCGCCACCTTTCAAATCGTGCCTGTCAAAGTTGGCCCTTCTCAATCTGTGAAAAAATGGCGGATTTCAATTTCTTCTATTTATTTTTCTATGTCTGTGGTTTGTATAGGACAGTGTTGTAGGTAACCTATACTGTGGTAGTGGTTGGGCATATATTTAAATTATGTGTATTTTATTGCCAACAAAGCACTCAAACCACTCGAGAATTTCTTTTAAATCGTTTTAGAATTCCCGATTAAATTCCGAATAAATTTCGTGTGTGTAAATCTACTTTCGATTCGATAGCTAAGTACTGTACAATCTGCCCATACTTTGATTTTTAATCCAATGTAGTGGCGCACTCAGGAAATATATTTGAGGGACCCAACATAGTTCATAGACGCACCCAGGGGGGGGTCTATAGTATAAAATAGTATAAAATACGGCGTCATGTAGATCGCCCCCCCCCAAGACTCTTGAGCCCCCGAAGACATATTCCTGGGTGCGCCACTGATAGATTCTGGCAAAACAAAAATTGGAGTACCACACCTTGATGTTGTCAAATCAAAATAATGTTTTTTATGTAATTTTTCTTTGCGCAGCCAACCAAACGCGTGCGAAAGACGTCAGTTGCCCTTGCTACGAAGCTGGTTTTACCCTCCGTATCAGTTTGTTTTGGTCGCCTGTTATGGTTTGTTTTTGTTATCGTTTATTTATGGAAATAAATACCGTCGATTATAAGGATGGATATCATTTTTGGTCATTGCCTTTAAATAACAGTACAGCACAGTAAATAATTTTGTTTTGTTAAATTTATGTAACTAATTAGGTGTAAGCTAAGAAACATTTATTTTCCCGAATTTTAGGAATTACTGCAAAACAATTCCAGAGGGATGAGTACCAGAGGAATGAGTTTTTTAATGGTTTTCCAATTTAAATCAAAATCTATTTAGACTACTTAACTCAAGTTTTATATAAACAAAGTTCCTATACTTATAATTTTAAAACAATCAACAAACAAATTATACTATTGATATCAGTCGAATATTTACTTACCAGAGGAATGATAATTAAAGCGTTCCTTTTTGATTTCTCCGAAAAAAACTAATTTTCTGCCGAAAATAAAAAGATCTTACCTTAAACCAAAGTTAACATTATCTGTCACAACTTGTCACTCTCACAAGTAAATTAGATATCCAGGGCCGTTTCTTTCTCTAGAAATTAACCGGTGGTATTCACAAATATTGTGTTATTAAAAACGTTTAAAATTGTAAAATTTTCCGGGAAGATGTAAATTCGGATTTTCAAAAATTTGACTACATACTTAAGTTTTATCAATTTTTTGATAAATAGTTAAGACTTGGTTAAATATTATTTATTAGGAGATTTTTTTCAATCTGAGTTTTTAATATTTGGTTTGGGACTACACCAGAGGAATGAGGTATTTGCTTTGTAATAAAAAAAATTATAAACTTGAAATTTTTTTTTATACATTTAACTCAAATGCTCCATAGAGAAAACATTTCGTTTTAAATCTTATAACTAAAACTATGCTTCATTTGCAGTCTGTGTTTGAAAAATATGCATTCCCACTCCACAGCACCATTTTTGTAGAATCATCCATATAATTAACTGTGCAAATTTAAATACGTTGACATATGAACTCCGATTACAAATAAAATCTTTAGGACCACATAGACCGGACCTAAAAATTAACCAAAATTTATGACACATCAAGGGGCACGGAACTTCGCTTAAACTGCTGTACCATCTTTTCTTGAAACATTGCAGCCCATACTTGACTGACCCATATTGAAATGTAGATACAGACCACTTTTTATTATTATTTTTAAGTTAAGTTTTTTATCTCTGCTTTTTTCGGAGTGCGTTTTTTTCCGTGTGCGTTTTTTTCCGTGTGCACTTTTTTTCGCAAGTGAATTTTTCTGTGTAGATATGCTTTTTTTCTGTGCGTTAATTTTTTTGTGCACTTATTTCTGGAACTTTTATAAAGCAGGTTAACCAAAATATTAACTTTTTCAGCCCTTAACTCATCTGTAGGGCTCTGGGGGGGGTGTCATATCCTCGTTTACCCTCTTTTCCTAGAACCGCCGGTTTTCGTTTGGCAATATACTACTACTATGTCGGTTTAGAACGTTTTTCTACTTTGTCCAACGCCTATTATCCACCTCCTTCGATCCTGACAATCATCTTTTGTCAGGTTTTTTTTTAATTGATCTTCGGATTGATTCGGAATCTTTCTTTGTTCGTCCGTTATACATGGCCGTACCATATCAGTTTTTTTAGTGATGTCATCCATTATGATTTCCTCGATTACCATTCTCTTTTTTATAATCTCATTTCTTATATGATCTGTTCTAGATATTCTCATTGATTTTCTTATTGCACCATTTCGACACTTTCCATTTTTGCTTTGTATTTTTCTGTTACGCGACAAGTCTTTATTCCATACAATAGCGGGCTTTTCACCATTGTTTCATATATTTTTATATATTATTTTATATCTCTGCTCCATGAAATACTGTTAAGACATCCAATAACATTTTTTGCTTTTACTATTCTTTTTTCCAGTTCTTTACAATATGTTCCTGTCTTATCAAATGTGACACCCAAGTATACATTCTCATTGCATGGAGATATTTTTTATCCATTGTCTAGTTCTCACACTCACTTGATTCGTTTCCAATACATAAGTACTGTGTATTGTCCACGTTCACTGTTAACCCCCACTTTTGGTATTCTTCCGTTAACTTTCTCATCATTTATTATTAGCTGCAATTGCTTGGTCGTCAGCAAACTGTCGTGTGTATACGGTAAGTCGGTCGTTAAGTTGTATGCCCATGCTGTGTACTTTACGTTTCCAGTTTTTTAGAGCTACTGCGATATATTTTAATATAAAGTGTTCTAAATTAATTTCGGTAGTATAAGGCTTAAAAAACATAGCTAGATTGACAAAATTGTCGTTCAAAACCATTGGATGGATGAACTTATGCTATTGGATATTGCTGCAGTGTAAATGGTGAAAATGTCAGTTGATTTTTAGTCGAATAAAGCCAAAAATTTTAAATAGAAATGGCGGGGCGGAAGCTAGAGCTTTTAAAAGCCCTTTGAGAAGATTCAAAATTTATTCTACAATGTAAATTTTTTTTGTATCAATTTTTGATGGTATTAAATTCGAAACTCATTTATTATCAAAGATAGACGATTGGGGTCCAGACTACTGTCCTCAAATTTCGAGACCTAAAAAAATATGACAAAAGTATTTTTCCAGTCCTTGTAGTTTGGGAGCTACAAGAAAAAATTCGAAAATTCGGATTTCTAAAAAATCGGTCATATCTTTGTTATCAGTGCAAATATTTTAATTTTGCTAAAACTTCTCTACAGATCGTTGATCCTGTCAATAAAATGAAGTTGTCAAATTTTTGGTCCCTCGAGTCGGATTCGAAATTTCAGAAAAAAATGTTAAATACGGATCTATATTTTTTTTCAATTTTTTGCTTCACATTGGGTCCCCCATTATCCCCGAGCTATAAATTTGTTCTTTAAAAAAATCCAGTACCATATTTTTTTTCTTATTTTTTTTTTTTGAAATCTTAGATTGGACTCGACGCGACGTACCAAAAATGTGAGAACGTCAATTTATTGACAGAATAAACTTTCTGTAAAAAGTTCTAACAGAAGTGAAATATCTGCCCTAATAATGCATTTCTGAGATTCCGAATTTTTAAAATTTCCCTCGTAGCTTCAAAACTACAAGGCTAGAAATAAACGTTTGATATTTTTTCTTATCACAAATTTGAGGACAGTAATGTAAAATTTTTAATCCTCTATCTTTTATTATAAGTGAGTTTCCCTTCCAAACCATCAAATACCCTGTACACAGGTTTTAGGGCCAATTTCACCAAAAAACATTTTTAAATAAAAAAATGTTATTATTTTAATAACTTTTACCAATACAGTGTGTTTATAAAGTTTTTCGTAAGATTTCCAAAACCTAATATAATATAATAAAATAAATAAGTCATCTTATATCTTTGGTGCCATATGGGATGGTATACCTAGTTGTTTTCACCTGAACACCACATGCAAAGCCACCGAGATCGGTTTCGACACATTCGTTTAGCCTCGCAGCACAGGCACCTACTACAAAATTATTGTTTAAATAGAATTTAAAATTTAATTTTTAGAAGCTGTCGTGTTTACAAAAACCTAAATGGACTCTTGCTGCTCTGCGTTTTGCGTTAGAAAAACATAAGATTATTTTTCTAACGTCAGAAAACGAGTGATTAAGCTTTTTTTTCACTATGAATATGGCGTTAGAACTAACATCCAACCTAACGTTATGTTTTTAAATTAAACATTATTTTGACGTTATTAAAATGTTTTTGTGTTTGGTGGTTGTGAGACAAGTGATAAACAAAAACACTGTGTTTTGATTTTGCAAGCTTTGTTTAATGGTTACGTATTATTTTTTTGAAATAAACATATTTTTTAAGTATTGGCCGATTGCTTGATTAATAAAATAATAAAGTATGGTAAATTCGTAATTTAAATGCTTGTTGGAACCTATATGTGCATATCGTTCTGTTGGACCGACGCGACGTCACCTAAGTTGTGATTTTCTTCCCATCCAGTGGTGGCGCGTGGTGTAAAACTTTGAAAATGCACACCCACAAAAAACAGCGGCGCATGCAAACAATTTTTTTCAGTGCCACGCTTACCTTTTTCGTCCCTCGAGTGGGCCATTATATAATATAATTTAGAGCAAATAATTTAAAAAAATTGATATTTAGTTAGAAATTAGTTATCCATTATGGTTTTTATAAATAAATACTAAATGTATAATTAACAAACACGTTTTGTATTGAAAATGAAGGCGTCTGTCCTTTTTTGAAATCAATTCTTCAAGAACCAATTCATTAAACTTTTGAATTGCTTGAATAATTTTTTTCTCAATAGATAACATATTTGTCTTTAAATATTGCACGCTAATGCCATTATAATTAGAAACTTCTGCCATTCTCGTAACTACAAAATTGTCGAAATCCAAAAATAAGGCGCAACCGATAACGTCAAGTTATCCCAGTGCACTAATTCAAAGTGCACATTAGGTGCTCTAACAGCCAACACTAACCATTGCCATGGGAGGTATCACGGGGGTGCTGCGTAAGAGCAAAAACGATATAAGGCTCAGATTCTATGTACTGTACAATTCTATAGGGACATATCGTCATCTTTTTCTATATTTAGTAATTAGAATGCGATATTACACCTACGGTGCATAGAATTTGGTTCCAGTAAAGCGTACCGCGAGCAGGCCTACGCATCCACCATCCACCGCATCCTGGCTTGAACACGAATACAAACACCTACATACCGGGTATTAATTTCTATTTAGTATTCAAGTTTGTGGTGAATTCTTTCTGGGTTGTATTGATACTTTAATAATTAAAGAATGATTAGATTTTAATATTTTTTAAGCAAAATTTGGCACTATCCGTATCACCACTGGAAAGTTAAATAAATTTTGTGAAGAGACCAGTTTAGATAAACCCTTCAGGGCGTTAAAAACAATTCTAACGGAAATGTACTTTTTACTGCTCTGCGAAACTGAAGCTTACTATTATTTCTTCCTTCGTTTCGGAACCTTCCATGTTGCCTAGATGCGTACAGTTGGCTGGACAATAATCGTAAATCCCAACGCGAAATAAATTGGCAGTAAATGTCAAAACCGTTTTCCCGCCCAAACTCTCCGCTTCGACCCAGCAGCGGCGCCAGAAATTTTCCAATACCTCTTGTCTATTTCAAGAAATACCCGACGCATGAAGGAGTATCTGTATAATAAAACCGTTTAAAAGTAGAAATTACCAAGATACTCAAAACTACCTTCTAATCATTTTTTGTTCTAGTCCAATAACCCATCTATCAAGCCGCCCCCATGAAACTTCCCTCTTTACATCAATAGTGTCGTAAGGTCAGTCGAAACTTAATGATTTTTTTTAATTAGAAGCCTTTGTCCTCGATCTGTGTTCTGAGCTTTTAGTTAGTGTTGTTATTGTTTTTTCGTGTGGCTCATATTGGAAAAAACAATTATTGACCATATGTTAAAACGTGATTTTAGTTCTTTGTTGCTTACATTGCACGTTTACGAAATCTTTTAAAATGCCCTATTTGGGTATTTATATTTGCCAAATTTTTTCCTTATCAAAGCGTTTTAGTTGCCTGCCGGGTCTTGCCGAGCTATATTTCTTTAATAGGCATGAATGATTGACATAAACCTAAACAGGTTTATGTCATTCATGGCTCACAAAAAAATTGCCCGCCTACGTTCCCCATTTTGGCATATATGCATTCAAAGGAGTGATATGCGTGTAAAAAAAAGATGTGAAATATGATTTTTTTACATATAAAAATCTCTTTTTTTTTGTAAAATTTAAATTTCCTCTACTTACCTCTATGGTACAAAAAATAAATAAAAAAGCAACTAAAAGCAATAAAACTCAAAAAATATGTACAGGGTGTCCTAAGTTCGAAGTTTTTGGGGTTTTACGCATGTTATGCCCGCAGTAAGAAAAACGATAACTGCAATGGACTGTATATATTTTAATTAATGAAAGCGCGAACAAACATAAATATATTGATATGAAATTACGAAATAATTAAAAGGTCCATAGGTTAATTGTGGGTACCACACAACGGAAATCAGAGACAAAGCACTCACCAGTTTGCAGCGAATTTATCCACGTTCCAAGGGGCCCCTGTCTGGATCTAATGATGTCACCACGTAGCTGAAGGGCTGAAGTTTCTAGTTATATGCTTCAGTACACCAAAATCGAGCACTTTCAAGTGTAGAAATTTGAAATAGTTGGAGAAAGTAAATCAACACGCCATTTCTCGAGGCGGTCGAAAAAGGATCTCACTGATTCTTGGTGCGCATGTCCAAAATGCGCGAAAATGCACTCTGTCCGTCATTCAATTGTGTGGTTTTAAAATTTACAAACACCGCGAAATTTAGCGGGAGCTAACATACGTATTTCTAAGAGAGATTTCGAAAAAAAAACCTACTCCCACTGGCGAGCCTTAATTTTTATGAGTTAAAGGTGAAAACCGCTTGATATTGCAAGCTGTTTGCAAAATGCAGCTTTCTCAAAAGCCTTTTGAGAAGCCTGCATTTTAGGAGAAAGCCTATAACTTTTTATTTAGGACAATTTTGTATTGGTGTAAAGCGATTTTTTATAGTTTTTTCGTCGAAAAATCCAAGTGGCACAATAATTTTTATCTGTCGGTTTTAGTTTTTTAGATATTGCATAAAGTTAATAATTTTAAGTAATTTGATGAAACTGTGGAAGAACTAAAAGTAAAAACAAAACCAAGGGCGCACCCAGGGGGGGGGGCGGGGCCCGGGCCCCCCCAAGCCTATGATTTTTGTATATATTTTTCACATATTTCATAAATAAACACAAAAAATAGCATGAAATACGACATTATGAGGCCTTGGGCCCCCCCAAGACATATTCCTGGGTGCGTTACTGACAAAACATTTATTTATTAATTTTTTAGTGTACATTTATAAATATTGTAGCCTTCCAATAAAACTTATTTCTTAAAATCATTTGTCATTAATTAAATGCAATGAATAACTTTCTAACAATTTTTTGGTTACGAAAAAATTTTGTGTACGCCTTTAAAATAAAATTATATAAAACAGTAACAAATAACACTGGTCTGCAAAAAAAAAATTCTTGAGCCCTGGAATTATTTCCGCTGATTCTTATGTAAGACGACGCCCTGAATCCAAGTATAGCTTGCGTTTTCTTCTACCACCCACCATTTTTGAGGGAGTAGCCTTTTTACCTATTTTGATCATTCTTGGATAATAATTATAATATTATCGACATAAATTTAAATTTTTAAATATACAGAGAGTTATTTTAGTTTCAAACAATAATAAATACATGGGCGCACCCAGGGGGGGCCTTGGGGGCCGCCCCCGCTAGCCTTAGATTTTTTTACATATATTTCACATATTTCATAAAAAAACACAAAAAATAGCTTAAAATTCGACATCATGAGGCTACAGAGGCGTCGGGCCCCCCAAGACATATTCCTGGGTGCACACTGATAAATAAGAACTTTCGTACGTTTACTTAGTGCTTGCTTTCCTTTTATACCCTGAGGTACAACTCTCTAGTTTCAAAAACCAGCAGTACTCCGCTAACATGCTTGCATTCCACTTCCCTGAAAACCTCTTTTCCAACTTAGCCATGTCTTTATGAAACCGTTCCCCGTATTCATCTGAGACTGCTCCTAAATTTTCAGGAAAGTATTCAGATGCGAGTGAAGGAAGTGCACTTTAAGGGACATGTTACATCCCATGATCTTTTACGCTAAGATCAATTCCTCGACCTGAGCGACATAATCATCACTGTTATGGTTACCCAAAAAGTTCTTACACACCTTTTGGAATGCAAACCAAGCTCGTTTTTCTTTTTGATTCAAATGTTATATAAACGACGAATCTTGAAAAAGTTGTCTAATCTGGGGCCCCAAAAAAACACCTTCCTTAATTTTAGCCTCACTAAAAATATGAATGCGTCGCCTGTTTTGTCTAGTGCTTTTACAAACTGTTTGATCAATCCAAGTTTGATGTGCAAAAGCGGCAAGTAAATATTATCTTGCGAGACTAATAAGGATCGCTGGCGACATTTTTCTGACCGGGAGTAAATCTTTCTCGCAAAGGCCAGTTCCGTACAATGTAATGTTTGTCCCGTGCTCGGCTGTCCCATTCACAAAAAAAGCAACAATATTTTGTTTTTGTATTATAGTTTCTGCATGAGCGTATACAAGGGAGAGGGGGGCTTGGGGGCGAAAAGAATCTAAATCCTACTTTTTAATATATCAATAAATAAAACTGAAAAAAAATTTCCAAGCCCCTCCAAGGCGATTTTTTTTATACGCCAGTGGTTTTTGTATATATATACTTTTATATACTAATATGTTGCTTTATATTTTGCTGTAATGTTTATTACCTTTACCGTTAATCTGCTGGCAGCTAAAATTCTGTAAAAATAATTAGAAAATGCATATCAAACGGTAAAATCGACAATGTCCATTTACCATTTATGCAAAACACCCCTCCCCCCCCCCTAAAACAAATGGCTTACCACCTTGCTATAAAAATTAATGTTTGAGAACTCTAAACTCTCCAGTCTCTCAGAAATAATGATGTTAAGGCCAAAAAAAATCCTTTCCGTCCCACCAAACTATCGAAAAACAGTAAAAATAGGTAGGGGGTCTCCCCCGAAAATGGGGGGTGATGGGGAAAAACGGAGTTCATATTTGGATTCAGATGGTTATTTTACATAAGAATCGGCAAGAATGGTGTCAGGGCCGACTTTCATGCCGACCAGTGTAATTTTAAAAAGTCATATCATATCAAAAAATTAAAAACATGAACAGGGGTGGATCTAGCTAGTTCATTTAGGGGCGGGGGAAATATCAATAACTTATACATAGGAACCAGAAGGGGTATTCTGTGTGTCAAAACTGAATATAATTTAATAATTTTGGATTTGGGAGGGGAAATTTCCCCTTTCCCCCTTCGTGCCTGTCATAAAAAACATTAAATAACTTGAAAGTTATTACTAATATGGTTATTCTTAACACCTCAACCCCATAACGTCGCTCCGTTTAGATATATTTTTTATTATTAACAGTGTATTATCATTTAATTTGATCTTTTATTCATAGAATTTGTTAAAAAACACAACAAATTATTTTGTTCCGTTTTATTACGAATACTCCTATGTGCGACGCACCTCATAAGACATGAACACTAAAAATAATTACCAAACTATTAAATTCATAGAGAAACTTCGAGGTTTTGTTGTACAGATGGACGCTCCACTTTAAAGTAGGAATATGTGCCGAAAGAAGTTCTTGTACTTGCACCTGTTCCAGTTTTAAGTTCCTTTCAGTGTTTCCAATTCGTTTTCGTTAAAAATGTTACTCGATAAAATTGTTTTCGACCAAAATATCATTTGATAAAAATGTAATTCGATGAAAATATTTTCGATAGAAATGTCTTCGATGAAATTGATTCGATAAAAAAAGCTTTCGATAAATAAACTGCGACCCCTTTAGAATACCTCTATATAGGGTGTGTCAGAACTAAAGGTACATAGTAAAACGATAGATTCCTTGGATCAAAATATTACGACTTTGGTATCTTACCTTGGTTCAAAAGTTGATATTAATCGAGATACAGGGCGTTAAACTTTATCTATTCATTTCGATTTTCTCTGATAACTGTTTTACTAACCATTATATTTTTGCAAAAAAAATTTTTGGTAAAGTTTTTTGGGACGGGCAATTTTATTTTGATAAAAAATTTGGTATACCTTATACAGGGCGTTCTCCGGGTCACTACTATTATATTAAAATCGGTGTAAGTTTTTTGTGCCTCAGAGTTTACCAGTTTTATTTAGAGTATAATTTTGCCTTTTATTTTTATAAAAAGATTATAGTGTTAATGTCGTCAACAGTTTTCGAAATTTTTACATTTAAAATTTTTATTGCATGTGTAAAAATTATGTGAAATAACTAATTCATGTATTACTTTTTTTGCTTATTAACATTTTTGCAAAAAATATAAGACTAGGGTGTTTTTTGAGATGAGCAATTCGATTTCAGTAGAAAATTTGGTATACATTGTACATGGTCTTCTCTGGGCCACTACTATTACACTAGAATCGGTGTAACTTTTTTGTGCCTCGGTGTATACCAATTTTTATTAAAAATATGATTTTTATGAAAAAAAGGTTATACTATTTTATTGTCGCTCAGATAAATGGTTTTCGAGATTTTTGCATTTAAAATTTTTATTGCATGAGTAATTCTTTCTTTAATAACTTAATCAACATTTTTGCAAAAAAAAATTGAGTAGGGGGTCTTTTGCGACGAGCAATTCAAATTTGGTAAAAATTTTGATGTACATTGTACAGGGTAGTTTCTGGGCTGCGACCATTACATTAAAATAAGTGTTAACTTTTTGTGCCTCGGTGTATACCGTTTTTATTAAAAATATGATTTTTTCCAATATTTTTGTGTAAAAAAAGTCAAAACCTTTTAATGTCGCTGTGAACAACGGTTTTCAAGCTATTTACATGTATTAAGTTACAGTTTTTATTGCATGGGTAAAAATGTTATGATATATGTCGAATTCACGTATTACTTGTTCTTTAATAACTTTTTACTTATGCAATAAAAACTTTCAATGTAAATATCTCGAAAATCATGGCTCTAAGCAACATCAGTTTTCAACGAAAACTGGTATGGAGAGAGACACAAAAAAGTTACACCGATTTTAGTTATGGCAGTGACCCAGGAAACACCCTGCACAATGTACAAAAAAAACTCAGAAACCCGCTATTCCATTTTTTTTTTGCTAAAATATAAATTATTATAAAAGTTATTAAAAAAAATCATCTGAAAAAATAAAGTTTAAACTCCAGTATCTCGGTTAATGTCAGCTGATATTATATTTGCAAAATGACACTACAGGGTTGCGTTTACGATTTGGGTTAAAATTTACCGTGTGAATTCACCGGACGTCTTCTGTCTATCATTTGTCAATTTTTTATTTTTTTATTGGCGGATTTGAATTGAAACGATTTCCCCGCCAATAACACAGATTAAAAAGATGAACCCAATTTATGTTATTCTTTGAAGGCACCAAAAATTGTACTAGAATTTTGTATTGTTTTTGTAGCCGGTTTCCACCTATATATGCGTGCCCACCTTGATTCAAAAAACGCATCAGGTGACGCTGCATTTAAAACCGGTGAAAATCCTTGTCCCGTCACATGATGTGTTTTTTGAATCAGGGTGGACACGCATAGGTGCTAGGCTTTAAGTGCCCAAACAAAACAAGAAGTAAAGTTGGGTTAGAGTTTGCTCTCATATGTTTTATCTTCGCTATGCGCATGCGCAACAAGTTAAATTTTACACAACTAATCGAGGTAGATAAATGGTTTTTCGCCGTGTGTTAATCGTGAACGTCATTTCGCCTTCATTTCAGTGAAATATTCCCAGACACTATCCCGATATTACAACAAACTTTTGTCAGAATCAAAGATGATTTAAAGGTTAAAATTTTCAAGATTTAACATTCCTTATTTTGAAGCGTTATCTCTTTAAAACAAAATTACACAAAACATATATTTTTTTGATGCAATTTTTGTAAAGACATCTAAATAAGCAGTGGCGCACCCAGGAATATGTCTTGGGGGGCGGAGCCTCTTGGGGGGGCCCGAAGCCTTATAATGTAAAATTTGAAGCTATTTTTTGTGTATTTTCATGAAATATGTGGAAAATATGTAAAAAAGGCTTGGAGGGGCTTGGGCCCCGAGGCTTCCCCCCTGGGTGCGCCCATGAAATAAGTTTTAGAAGTATAGCATATAAACAAATCGGTGCAGGTGAGCTGATTGCTTTCCACGCATGAACGAACACATTCGCTTGTACTTTAAATTTAATTTTTGGGTGAGCTAATGAAGAGGCTTTGAAAAATTAAGGATTACTTTACATTTAAAAAAATAGTTTTTCAAGAATATGGTAAAAACCATCTTAAAACCAGCTTTATTAAAAAAAATAATAATATTCATGAACCATCTTTTCAACTTCAATATTTTAAAGACATCATCGTCAGCTGTCGCGTCACGTGACCATCAAAAAGAAATTGAGCCCTCGCTGTAACGTCTACAAAGTTGTAGATCGTGGCCCATCCAATTTGATAGCCCTGTTTCAACTTTTGAACTAAGGCAAGTGTAGCTCAATCTTAATATTTTGATCCAAAGAATCTACAGTTTTACTATGTACCAGTTCTGGGAAACCCTGTATAAAAGATATGAAACTTTAAGGTTTATATAAGTGGATTGAAACGTTTATTATTTAAATAAAATTAAAATATTGAGTTTAAAAATTTAAGTTTGTTTTGGTATTTTAATATCTTTTGGAAAAACACAGATGGCATTGCTTATTATTGCCATCTCCACGTAAATACAGGCACAAACCTGCGAAATTGTTTTTCAATAGTATGTCCCTCTTTCTCTTACACACGAAACCGTGCCAAGAAAGTAAAATTTATTTTCAACGACGTTTTATTATTAGCTAAATAACTTTTAAAACGACGGCTGACTCCAGCAGGCTCGCAGGGGTTGAACCCTGCCGTTTTTTGTTGTTTATCACAAATATTGGACCCCAGAAAATTAGGCGAGTGAATTAGGAAAAGTTTTTTGATTAAAATTTACCCACTTTGACTTGCTGGGATTTAATAAAGAACGGTGGAAAATGCGCTATATTTTGTAGCAAAAAACGTAGGTATTAGTGCTCCTGGTATACCTAAACTTAAAACCCACTTTACAGTTTGATTTTATGCAGTTCTAATGTTTTGTTACATTTCACATTCAAAAATGCTTACCTAAATAAAATTTACTAAAGTTTACCTAAAATTATCTGGTGCTGTATTCTTGAATCCCGTGCCCGTGAGTGAGTAGCTTCTCACTTACTTTAACCCAAGTGGTTGTAAGAGAGGATACCTGCACTCACCCTGCACTCGACACACGGACCATCAAGAATACGCCCTCTGGTGTCTACTGATATTGTCTGATTCTAAAAATTCGAATATAAAGCGCGTACTTTTAGGTGTACTTACTAAAGAACTATGCTCTGACAGCACCGGTCGAATCTCAGGGCATATCCCATTCATGCAAAACGAATGCTACGTTGCCAAATTTAAGCGCACTGCTCATCACAAGGCACTATCGGTTTGACACAGTAATAATTATAAAACAACCTCGGTATACCCAGTGACGCACCAAGGAATATGACTTGGGTAGAACGGGGCCCCTGGGGAGCCCAAGGACTTATGATGGCGAATTTTATGCTATTTTACCTTTTGATTTATGACATATGTAGAAAACATGTAAAAAATCTTAGGTTTGGAAGGGGGGTGGAGACCCGGACCCCCAGCCACCCCCCTCCCCCTGGGTGCGCCTATGCGGTACCTAAGCCGAAAAAAATATGTCAAATAAGTGATATTTTTATCAAAAAAGCAAAAAAACGGAATATGCTTCAATTTTAAGGCTGGAGACGAATTCTCGTGCAAAAAGTTTCGAAACAGTGATTTTAGCAATAGTTTCAAAAACCTCGTTTCAAAACATGACATAGCTTACGTCAATTGGCTAACTTCAAAGACGTCCACAAACGCTAAGTCACGTTTCGGCAAACATGAAATGTTGGTGCATGTTTTGTTTTTTGATTTGTGTTTTCACTAATTTATGAGAAGTGATGGAGCACGTAGTATTCGAAAAATTATTAGAAGAAACGGAATTATCCTTTAAAATGAAGACAAGGATATTCTTTGTCAGATCAAAAACATGATAGCCACGAACAAAGTAATGACGTCACCAAATATTAGTGACGTATTTATTGAACCAGTTTCGAAACTTTTTGCACGAGAATTCGTCTTGGATCTACATGCATCCGTGTAAATTTGTTGTTAAATGATATTTTGAGGAATCATCACGAGGTAGCTGCGTTCGGTATTTACGTCGGATTAATCTTTTTCTTCGAAATCGTTCGTTAATTCCATCTAGATCTAGGGAAGGTAGATCTGAATCCTTTGGTAATTTTGCTCAGACTAGTCGGACGTAAACCTGGTTGCTCCGTACATTTTGATCGACGAAACAGATTAATCCGAGATTGTGACGTTATGTTGTGTATTTGTTTTGTCTACAAAAATATTTTTTTTATGTAAAAAGATTGAAATAGAATTATTTGATGTTGAAGACAACAAATTATATGAATTTCCGACATCACAGGAAAATTTTGTCAAAATTATAGCTGGGCGTGAGTTGCAATATGTACATAATATTTTTGGTTTTGAATTTGTTTTTTTATATTGTCGGGTCTTTAACTTTGTTTAAAGGACCACTCAACTATTGTTGAGGCAATAAAAAATAACAGTGAACTTGTATATCCATAACTTTACTTTATTATAAAAACGAAAATCGAACAGGTAACAACAAATCTTTACTTTAGGTATTGCGTCATAGCTTTTAACGAGGGCGCGTTAGCGCTTCAGCGCGTAGCCTTGTACTTGTGGCACTTCTCGTATCGAACATTTTCTCTATGTATCGAACTGTTTTTCGGGCGGGCTTTGCATTGGATTTTTCTTCGATCGCCTCAGAATGCGGAGAATGCGCGAAGTGGGGATAACCGGTAAACGGTTGCACGTATTCAAGAGAATATTTTTGTAAGAGCGCGTTTTTTTTAATAAATAGATGTTTACACACAAATCAAAACCTAAACTAAATAAGTGTGCAAACACTGTAAATCTAATTAAAAACTAATCAAATTTATCGTCCACTGGTAATACACAAACCTTAGCTAATGATCGTTTCAAGACACTTCCATTAGCCAAGCGAACTGATACAACTCTTACAATCTTATCTACTCCAGGATGGAGTTCTGTTACCCTTGCCATTGGCCATTTTAAATGTGGCATATTATCCTCAACTAGAACAACTAATGAACCTATCTTAACAGGACAAGGTAAGTTTATTTGCCACCTTGACCTCGTTTGAAGGTGACACAAATAGTCATTTGACCAACGAGACCAAAAACTTTGCATTAATTTTTGGAGATGATGATAACGAAGTAAAGTAACCATTTCTTCATAATCAAGTGAAGCATCGGAGCTTCCTAAAACTCTACGCAAATGATATTTCGTACTCTTGACAGCTGCTTCCCATATTCCACCTGTATGGGGAGACCTTGCTGGTATAAAATGCCAACGAATACTTTCTTTGTTGGTGAATTCATAAACAGCATCATTATGTTTTTTATAGGAGAGAATATTGTTTAATTCGACAAAGTGATTATTAGCCCCGACAAAATTTGAGCCGTTGTCAGAAAATAGGTCACTTGGTTTTCCTCGACGGGAGATAAAACGTTTTAAAGCATTTAAGAAGCTTACCGTGGTTAAATCACTGACTAATTCGGCGTGAACAGCCTTAACAGCTAAGCAAACAAAAATGCAAATGTAAGTTTTGACTATTTGACTTTTACGCCTTACACCATCTTTAATATAAATTGGACTGGCGTAATCAACACCGCATTGTGAAAAAACTCGGGTGTGTGAAACTCTAGCTGTAGGCAGTTGACCCATTAAAAAGTTAGCAGTTTTCGGTATGGCTCTAAAACATGTAATACATAATCGAGGTACATTTTTTATCATATTTTTGCCATTAATAGGCTAGTACTTTAATCTTAGAATCGCAAGTAAATTTTGAACTCCGACATGTAAATTTTTTAAATGTTCTGCTCTCATTATCAAGTAAGTAAGCTTATGCTTGTACGGTAGAATAATTGGATGTTTCTGACTAAAATTTATATCACTGGAGTGATCAAGCGTACCAGTAACCCTTAGAATTCCTTTATCGTCGATAAATGGATTAAGATACAACAATTTGCTATCCTTATCTATGAACCATTTCTTGTTTTCCAAGCAATGGATTTCCCTTGAAAATTCTTGCATTTGTGCTAATCTGACCAAAATTGTTAACGATTCAGAGCATTCTCCAATGGTCAGTGCTTTTGAAATCGGTTTATTTTTATTCAAAAGACGTTTTTTGTATCTGAAAATGTATCCAACTATCCTTTGTAAGCGATAAAGCGTTGAATAGCGATCAAAAATTTCAAAATTAGGTTTTTGTAATGCTGATAAGGTAACAGTTGTTACCTTAGCTTCTGGTAACTCACTTGGTGGTATAGTTTCAGAAATTTCAACAAATTCATCGTTGTTTGTTAAAAATGTCGGACCGTACCACCAAATAGCGGCGTTTAGTAATTCAATAGGATCTATACCACGAGAAATGATATCAGCGGCATTATTTTCGCTTTTGACATGTTTCCAATCTGTAAAATTGGACAACTCTAATATTTTTGAAACCCTGTTTCCTACAAATGTCTTTAAAGTACTCGGATCGAGTCTCAGCCATGACAATACTAATGTAGAATCAGAAAAATATGTAGTCTTTGAAATATTTATTTTGAGCGTTTCTTTTACTACGTTAATTAATTTTGCTAGCAACACAGCCGATAAAAGCTCTAGTCTAGGCAATGTCACTTGTTTAGTGGGCGCTACCTTTGATTTGGCGCATAATAATCGACAACATTTTTCGCCATTTTTATTACTAGAAAGTAAGTAAACAGAACATGCGTGAGCCTTTATGCTGGCATCGCTAAATCCCACAATTTCTACTAATGTTGATTCAGTTTGTACAACTTGACGCTTTATTTGAATTTCATTTAAAATTGGAACTTGAGATAAAAACTTTAACCAATATGATTTGAGATTTTCTGACACTGGCTGATCCCAATCTAAATTTTGTTTCCATAGCTTCTGTATTAAAATTTTTTCTTTTATTCGTGCAGGACCTATTAGACCTAAAGGATCGTATATCTGAGATAAGATTGACAAAATTGAACGTTTTGTAACTTGAGTAAATTTTGATTCAAATTCAATGGAATATTTTAGTGTATCAAGTTTTGAATTCCATGAAATTCCGAGTGTTTTGAATCCTTTATTTTCGTGTGGCAATATTAATTTTTCATCTTTTGATTTGTCCTGTTTTGCCATAAAATCCAAAATTTTCTCTTCATTAGATGACCATTTTCTAAGTTCAAACCCCGCTGAATTCAAAATTTTAGTAATTTCCTTGTAAATCAGAATTGCTTCATCTGGAGAATTAACACTTACGATCAAATCATCCATGTAGAAACAACTTTTAATTATTTCTGACGTTCTAGGGTACTTTGCTTGATTTTCAATTGCTAATTGTTTTAGGCATCTCGTTGCGAGATATGGAGCACTTTTTGTTCCATACGTTAGAGTATTTAATTCATAAACTTCAATTGGTTCTGATTTTTCATATCGCCAGAGAATTTGTTGAAAAGCTCGATCTGAAGGATCTACAACCACCTGACGGTACATTGCTTTTATATCAAAATTTAAAACAATAGATTTTAATCGAAATCGTAAAATTATTGAAAATAAATCATCTTGCACTATCGGGCCTAAATAGAGTAAATCATTTAACGAATATTGAGTGCTTAACTTGCACGAAGCATCGAAAACTACTCTGCACTGCGTCGTTAGGCTTGCTTCCCGTAAGACTGGATGATGTGGTATGTAGTAGGATAAGGTTTCCTTGGACTGATCATCAATATTATATTTTCGGGTCATGTGATTTAATGATTCGTATTCTTTCATGAAGTCAACATATTTCATCTTAAGCTTTTCATCTCTTTCTAGACTCAATGTTTAAAAAACGTTTTCAACTTACATCTTTTGTCTGTCCCAACTTTTCTTGGTAGTTCTCACAAAATGGTAATTTTACCAGGAATCTTCCTTCTAAATTTATTTTTGTCGTTTTTTTAAAGAACTCTTCACAATATTTTTCTTCTTCTATATATATATCTGTTTTTGAGGTATTTCTTCTATTTGCCAGAATTTTACTAATGTGTCATTTAGATTATCTGTCTCATTTCTTTGAACAAAATTACAAACTGATCTTTGGTTATTCTTAAAATCATTGTTAAATCCTAAACTTCCAGGAAAGACATAACCAAAAACTGTGTTTTGCATAATTGGTAGATTTTTCCCAAAATTATTCTTTCTGTTTTTAACAACTCATAAAAAATATCAGCTCCCAAAAGTAAATCAACTTCCTTAGGTTCGTTGAATTTTTCATCGGCTAGTGGTACATTTTTGGGGTAATTTATTTTCTCTTTTGAAAAACCTACAAGAGGCAACTGTTCCGTTACAACTGGTAAAACTAAGAACTGCAGATTTGCTGAAAAGTCGTTAATTCGAGATTTTATTGTAACATTGGTTCTGTGTTTAACATTTGTGGTACCTTGATTTATTCCAGATAGCGAAACATTAAAATCCTCCATTTTTAAATTTAATTTTTTGCATAATTTTTCTGTTATTAGATTTGACATACTGCCGCTATCCAAAAGTGCTCTACATTCATGGAACTTTCCAACACAATCTCTAATTAAAACCTTTGCTGTCGATAAAATAACTTGATTTTGATTTATATTTGCATACGAGACTTCATTACAATTACCACAAAATTCTGAATTTCGTTCTTCTCCTTCGCATTGTTTGTTGTCACTATCGGAATGTCTGTCATTATTTCTATCTCTTACATCATGAGTGTTTGGTGATTTACACGAACTTGACTCACCAACAAAGTGTGATGACTCCCTGTGGGGGTTGTTTGGTGCTTGACGCGTTTGTTTCCATTATGGATTGCCATATTGACTACTTCTTACTTGATTTTGCTGTGTTTTATTTCTAAAATTATCATCATGCAAAAAAGTACTGTGTCTCAAATTACATTTCCGGCAATTTCCTGACTGGCAATGTATTTTAAAATGTCCTGGACGTAAACAATTTGAACACAATCTATGCTTTTTTAGTTCTTCATATTTTTGACCTATTGACATATTCAAAAACTTTGAACAATTAAAGATAAAATGGTGACCTTGACATATCTCACATGGAGTATTTTCCAATACAGAATAAACTTGTAAATTATTATTTTGTGCCATATTTCTTTGCATACGATTTATTGCAGGATTTATTGGTTGTTTTTGATTTAAACTTGATTGACCTTTTAATGAATTTTCTGCTGAATATAAACTTTTCAAAGTAAAGCATTTTTTGTTCAAAAAACTTAAAATTTCTTGCAACGTTGGAAAATTGTCATTATCGAGTGTACCTTCCCAGTCGCGCTTTGTTCTATCATCTAATTTATGAACAATTAATGGTATTAATAACGAATCCCAATGTTGTACAGGCATATTTAATTTTTCTAAAGCTTTAATTTGTTGTGAAACTGTATCATCTAAATTTCTTAACGCCTTTGCGTTTTCTTTTGTCACATCAGGTAAATTAAATAAAAGTGCTGATTTACGATTACCCTTTTATGTTCAAATCTTTCTTTTAGCAAGTTTACCGCTACATCATAATTTTCATCAGTAGTTTGCAAATTTTCTAAAATGTTTGCTGCTTCTCCTTTACACGTGTTTTTAAGATACAATAGCTTTAAAGAGTCGGGATAATCCTTTCTGTTGTGTACCATTGCTTTATAAATATCCCAGAAACTAAACCACGTTTCGTAATTTCCATAAAAACTTGGTAAGCCCAAATTTGCAATAACTGGAGCAAAATTTGGTGTTTGTGCTGTTGTAGTCTGTACATGTGCATTTGGTTGATGAGCTGTCGGCTTATTTTCATTTTTAAAAAAAGTTTCAGCTTGTGACAATATATCAAAAAATGATTATTCGTATTGTTCGCGTGTATGTATTTTTGTTCGATCTAAAAATTCTAATCTTGTCTGTAATTCATCAAATTTTATTTGTAAACGTAATTTTATCTGCTCAAATCTAATCTGGTGCTTCTAAAAAGCTACCAAAACGACCTAATTTCGATAACAAAACTTCGATTTTATATTCCAAATCATCAATTTCTTTATTAACTTTAGCCATTTTAATTTTTTGTAATAAAAATATTATTTAGCAAAAAATACTTTTTACTTTACGAGAACTTTATCTTTACAAGCAAAACCTTTTTATTTTCGAGAAACTCTCTTATGTCATTTTTGAGCACGCCTATGTCATTTCTGCATACGGGTCTCCCGTCATTGTGATTTTTGTTGTTGTCACCCATCAATATAAGTTAGCTTAGTTCCGTAGCAACCGTCACTGCTCGTATGTTTTGTTGATTAGATACGTCAAAAAATTGTTGAATTTTAAAAGTTTTGTTGTAAAAATGTCGGAAATAAAAACAAGTTAAATTAAAATTTGATTTTTCTTTCTTTATTAGCAGTCGTATAAAAAATATTGTAAAAAACTCGTTTGAAAACCTCTTTGCACACTCCCTCGACTTGTAGACCTCGCTTTCGGCTCGGTCTACCAAACTGTCTCGATCGTGTGCAAAGATTCGTTTTCAAACCTTGTTGTTTAAATAACTATTTTATAACATTTGCGTAAAATTTTAGCTACTCTAAGAAGCAACTTATGCAACTACTTGTACTAATCAGATCTAGGTTTATCTATAAGCAAAAAGCGAAATAAAATGGAAAATTCTCACCCTGACTCAAGCCAGAAATATCCATGTAATCCTACTTTCACTTAACTTCTTAAATCTACCTAGGTATAAAACTAAACACTATTTTCTTTTGTTTAAAAACAACTTTAAATTAATTTTTGGTTTTTATTTTAGCTTTATTTCTACGCACTTGTGTAAAAAACTTCACTTCAACTTTCCCTTTAATCAACTCAGGAACTTTAATTTTTACTTTTGAATGTTTCTTCACAACTTTAATACTGCTTTTAAACCGCTGTAGTTTGGTACTTTTGTCCTTATTTTTTATCACTTTCTTTGGACATCAATCTTCACCTTTCTTTGTACGAGATTTTCTCCTATCTACCTAGGTATAAAACTAAACACTATTTTCTTTTGTTTAAAAACAACTTTAAATTAATTTTTGGTTTTTATTTTAGCTTTATTTCTACGCACTTGTGTAAAAAACTTCACTTCAACTTTCCCTTTAATCAACTCAGGAACTTTAATTTTTACTTTTGAATGTTTCTTCACAACTTTAATACTGCTTTTAAACCGCTGTACTTTGGTACTTTTGTCCTTATTTTTTATCACTTTCTTTGGAGATCAATCTTCACCTTTCTTTGTACGAGATTTTAACTATTCAGTTTACGAGACTTTAGGCGTTTCGTTTACGAGACTTTAACTTTTTTCTTTTACGAGACTTTAACTTTTTCTTTTACGAGTCATTTACTTTCGAGTTTTTAACTTTACGCGTCCTTAACTTTACGAGACTTTAACTTTACGAGTCTTTAACTTTCGTGCCTTTAACTTTACGAGTCTATAACTTTACGTGACTTTAACTTTAGGAGACTTTAACTTTCGTGTCTTTAACCTTCCGAGACTTTAACTTTACGAGTCTATAACTTTACGTGACTTTAACTTTCGAGTCTTTAACTTTTCTTGGTGCACAACTTCTTTCCGTGTACAACTTTCTTTTCTTCTCTTAATCACTTTTTTTTTTCTTGCAGATAACTTTATTTTTGTTAACCACTTTTTTCCGTGTAGGTATACAACTTTATTTTCGTTAATAACTTTACGTGAAAAACATTATATTCGTGTTGAACTTTTCGTGAAAAACCACGGATCACCTAACAAAAGGTGATCCGTGGAAAAACTTTCCATTCGTGACTGTAACTTTACGTGTAAACTTTATTTTTATATAACACTACTTTTTACTGCACTTTTTTACGTGAAAAAACCTGTCGATTTCCATTCCTTGCTGATACAATCACGGATCACCTAACAAAATCCGTGATACAATCCCGGTCGATGGGTCATTATGTCGGGTCTTTAACTTTGTTTAAAGGACCACTCAACTATTGTTGAGGCAATAAAAAATAACAGTGAACTTGTAGGGTAAAACACCCAGTTAGCCATCCACCCCCAATTGTCGTCCACTTTGGCACTTTCTGCCTAAAAATAAGATAACAAGCACCATATGGCTCCATCTATGGACAGTTTCTTAAGAAATGATCCTTCCCCCACCAAACGGTAAAGTCGTTTTTTAAATCGCGCCAAAAGTTTAGCCAGTACAGTCTTGTCTTTAGAAGGGTGAACGTGCGTTGAACCAAAGTGAAGTTTTCGTTATGTTTTTGCTAGTGTAGGTGCCTGCGGGAAATAGCGAGCAAGTATTAGAATTTTACAAAATGTGTTGAACTTTTATGTTTTTTAGTTAGAATAATAATTTTCCCATCAAAAATATCACTTTTAGTTACAATTTCTTAGTTTTTCTATCAAAAAATGGGTGGTCGCCGAACTGGATGAAAAAAAGGTCAAAAATAATTATTCGTCCAGGTGGACGAAAACTGGGTTACTGGTCCATGTGCTTATAATCTATCCTAATCTTTTATTATTAAAATGAGTGAAATTTTGAGACACATTGCAAAAGATTTTATTTTCTATAATATCATGTCCAGTTCTCGTCCGCATTTTTCTCTTCGTTTACCAGAGTTATTATTGACACAAAATCGGCAAAATTTGGCTGGTCGAAGAAATTGAATTTTTCGATCACCCAAAATATGGCCAGACGAAAAACTGGAATCTTTCGACCACATCAATTTTTTGTTGATTTTGACGGACGAAAAACAGGTTTTTTTCGACCACTAGCAATTAAGAAGTTAATCCCTGACTGTTTCTTGTTAAAATAGGTATAAGTATAGGGCATTCTCAGTTGGAAACTCTTGAAATTTTTCGGGCTTCTAGGGACAATAAAAAAATGGCCCACAATGCAGTTTAAATTTTATAAGAATTTAAATAGTGAAAAATGCATTTTGGTAATTTTTACCATTTTTGAGATACAAATCCTTTTGAAAAAATTGCATTGGTGTTCATAATTTTTTAATTTTTTGAAGATTTTTTTATTTAACTAGTATAAAATAGAATTGAATTTTTCAGATTACACCATATACTTTTTAGGTAGGTACTTGGTGTGTACAAAAAGAAAAATAAATCAGTGCTTCCATTTTAAAAATACTTGTAGGAACCTAATGGCCACAAGCACCATGCTTAAAATTTTGGTGCTTGAGGCCATAAGGGTGTGGGATATAATTTAAAAATATTTTTGGTTATCATATCTGTCTGGCTGTTTTTTTTGTATACCAATGTTTATTTGCATAACGATTGTAAAATAAAAGTAGAGTTACCTGGGTGGGTTTATTACCCTCTGACCTAGGTTTGTATGGATAGTTGGGTACAACAATATAAAGAATTATTAAAACAGTTGGGAGAAGTTTTACAAAAATGCTTATTATAAAACACCGCTTGTTGGGTAGAGTGCTTTTCATTTTAACTAGACAACCCATTTCCGTAATTAATATGCGTGCCACAAAAAAGTTCCAAATATAAAAGTTACTAAATTTTTAGTAAATTTGAAGAAAACTCAACAGATATTTTTCGAGCGCTACCCTATTTGTCAAACATCGACTTTCTTAATTTAAAGGGTATATCGGGAAGACCGTTAAATATAAAAATATAGTGTTTGGCATTTTTTGAATCGAAGAGAAATTTTTTAAAATAAAATACAGGGTGTTCTAGTGTGAAGAAAGTTGATGTTAAAATACTTTCTATGACATCACTGTCCGCAATGAAAAATTTAACTATATTTCATATTCTTTTTGTAACCATAACGAAATAAAAAAATTAGATTTCTAGGTATACCAAAAAAAAGTACACAGATATTTCGACTAAATTTCCTCGACCCAAGAATAATAACGACTATAACTTATGGTGACTAAACTAGTTTACCATTAAGATTTAAGTTGAAGTTGCATTCAACAAGAAAATTAAACGCAAGAAACCGAATACTCTTCCAGTTGTTCCATTATGTTTTTTAGGTACACTAATATGCTTAAGGAACTTCACGGGAATATGGCTCCTAAATATGTCCAAACCAAGTTTTTCCTTGTGAATTTCGTCCAAAAAACCCCAATTTTCGACCAGTTTATTTGGTGTGTGGTCGATTAATTCCTATTTTTCGTCCTAAAATGGTCGAATAATACCAGTTTTCGACCGCCAACAAACCAGTTGTTCGAACCACCAAAACCTAGTTTTCGTCCGGTCGAAAAACTAGAAATTTTTGGACGGAAGGAGGGAAGGCTGTGGACGGAAACTGGGCAAAACGACATTTTTTTCATTTTAATTGTCTGGAACTGTTAGATTAAAGCAAAAAAATCTAAATTAATTATTTTTGAATTCTTAAATCATCAAAGAATGGAAATTAGCCGCTCATAGTACCAAATAATGTAACATTTTCGAGATTTCGGGCTCTAAAGTTGAACTTTCCACTAACTGGACGACAATTGGGCAGTTTACCCTATATCCATAACTTTACTTTATTATAAAAACGAAAATCGAACAGGTAACAACAAATCTTTACTTTAGGTATTGCGTCATACCTTTTAACGAGGGCGCGCTAGCGCTTTAGCGCGTAGCCTTGTGCTTTCGGCACTTCTCGTATCGAACTGTTTTTCGGGCGGGCTTTCCATTGGATTTTTCTTCGATCGCCTGAGAATGCGCGAAGTGGGGATAACCAGTTAACGGTTGCCACGTATTCAAGAGAATATTTTTGTAAGAGCGCGTTTAATTAATTTAATAAAGTATAAACTGTACATATATTTTATAAGTATTTTAATGTTATTTAAAGTTTTTTTAGGCTTTTGTTAAGGTATGTCTTTGTATAGATTAGGATAGGATTAGGATGAGGAATTTTACTTGAAAAATTTACTCTAATTTAAATCAACTAAAACTCATTTATTTTAAAAATTCATTAGCATATAAACTCAGCATAAAATAATAATGATAAAGGGCTCTCAAAATTAAGTTCTTCTGCTCTTTAGAAAAAATTAATAATAAGTTTGTAAAATGTAAATGATTTTGTAAAACTTTTAACTTGTATATAAATAAAAAATTGAAATTGGTTATATTTAAGTTTGTAACCATTTATAAAAATTTGATCGATTTCATCCGGATCGTTCGTTAATTCCAATTTGCTCAGACTAATCTGTAATCACGTGACGAAAAATCCGTCACGTCTGAGATGCAAATACCAAACGCAGCTTGTACAACGGATCAGAGCATGGCAGTGAAATATATTTACATTTTGCGGTGCTATTATGTTTTTTTTTTCTGTGAAAAATGGGAAATTATTCAAGTTAAACATGTGCGGTATGTACAAAAATATCCGGGAGAAGTAAGGGAGTGCCATTCCATAGGTAAGTACTTGTATTTTTTTATAATTTGTTAATAAAGTTAAGAGTGGTTTATAGATGCCATTAAATACTCTTTATGGTTTTCACAATAAATCTGCAAAATTAGTTTTAGAAAAACTATAATTTTAATCCACAATTTAATAAAATTTGACGTCTTTGTGCTGGCGTGTTGGCGTTCAACTCTGCCACCGAAGACGATTGGAAATATAGCTTTACAAAGAGCTGTGAGTCTTTTCAGAGGTGTATGAACTAAAACACTACTCTGAAATAAAACTAAAAATTATATTTCTACTTCACTTTGTTCTAAAATTAATACCAAGAAGAGTAGAAGAGCTTAAAATAAAATAACAATTATAGAAAAGGACGTTTCTCGTTAAGGGATGTAGCGTCGCTTAATGTAAGAAGCGAAAACTTATTAAAGAATAAACTACTTTGCAGTTTTAGGAATTAAGATTGTTTGTCTTTTTCTTTGCCCTATATTTTAACTTCTTTTGGTTGGAAAATATTAATTGCAACTGATTTTCTTTTCAAAAGTCCTTGCCATAGGCAGTTAAACTTTTGTGACTTCTGGTCACGTCACACCACAGCTGATTGTGTTTAAAATATTAAAGTTATAAAATTAAAAAGTTTTTTAAAATATATTTTTTTAATACATTATAGACCGAATGATTATGCTTTTTTTATAAAATTTGTCGAGAAAATCGCAATAAACTGATTTTTAGGACCTTTGGGTGCCTTATATCTAGCAAAGCTCAAGGCGGATTTTGGCGGAAAATTATAATATGTGGAGATGTGCCTCAGATGCTAAAGAATAATTATGCAAAAATCAAGCATGCACCTATTTTTTTCCAGGTTTTAGGGCTTTTTTACCTAATATTATTATTACCATATCTCCCCCTTAGTGCAACAACTATAAATAGATAACTCGAAATGTATAAATTATGAGTTATCCAGTTAAAGCTGACATATTTTTAACTCTCTTTTTAATGCAACATCTAGATATCTTGTACGAGCAACCAAACTTGTTTAAAAAGTGTCAAGAAATAGATAACTCCGAAAATGCACATTTTCCAAAACGACATCTTGAGATATTTAGTTCTAGCTATCAAAACTATCAATTTCAAGGTATCTAGTCATTGCACTAAGGGGACGATATTATATTATATAACCAACCATCCTTATCTGTCTAACTACAACAATTTTTTTAAGGCCGCTTGACATTGAGCAATTAACTTTGAGTTGCATGAAATATTAGTGTCCCTAAATGAGACATGTTTGTTTGTTTATGCTACAAATGTCATGTCAGGGACCCTAATATTGCATGCAACTGCAAGTTTATTGCTCCATGTCAAACGGGCTTAACACACGAGTGGCTAGGATTTATTTTATAAAAAATTTAATAGATGTTTTTTACATTTTTTAGTTTTTATCACAAATGATTAATTAAAAAATATATCGAAAATTAGCTACGAACCATAATAAGTCAGAAGCAAACAGCGAAATTTTCCACTTCAAGCTTTCGCTAAAAATCAAGCTTCTTTTCCTCGATGCGAAGCTTTTTGTATTATTAAACCTTCAATTTAATATTGCGTTTCCAATATCGCTTTCAGTCAGATTGATAAAGTACTTACGATAGAAACGTAGCGTAGAATTAAAAGAAGTTAATTAGTATTTTAAGTTTCAAACAATAGATAGGTATAAGCGACGAAATAAAGATCAAAAAACAAAAGAAGCAATAAAAAAAAGTTCAATGTTTAAAGTTTTTACAGGATGACGCGCCATTACCAAACGAAATAAGTTTTTTCCTTGGAACTGATGTATTGTCTCAGAAGAGTTGTATTGTCGCGCTCTGTTCAGAGACAGTGAATTTTGAACCAATATTAGGTAGTTTTTGGTCGTGCCAAATTTAGGCCCGATAACTTTGCCGACAACGATAATTTTAAAATTATTTGACAGTTCGAAAGATCCTTTTTGGGTCTGGTTTTTGTCGACGCCGGCGGTGCAGTTATTTATCGCTTGGTGCGCAAGACCATTAAAATCGGGACAGAGAGAGAGAGAGACTTCTGCTGAATAGGGGAAGATGGGGAAATATTTTTTTTGTCTAAAAGAAACACTTTATCTACAGTTTTAATACTTAAGTTTGTGGTCAAATGTA
This sequence comes from Aspidapion aeneum, assembly GCA_963576565.1. Classification (NCBI taxonomy): domain Eukaryota; kingdom Metazoa; phylum Arthropoda; class Insecta; order Coleoptera; family Brentidae; genus Aspidapion; species Aspidapion aeneum. Next base: position 38,836,828 of record OY755045.1, read on the forward strand.
AGTATTTCTATGTATTGTTTTTACATTTTGCTTGTCATGAGCGAGTAGTTTAGAATAGACGTGTTTTTTATTACCCCTTCATTTGACTAAGAAATATCGTAATGGGGAAATAAGAAATTTATTCTTTTTTGTTGCATATTGATTCGAATAGTGACATTTTCTGCAAATTTGACAAAAGTGACCTATTAGCTTTAGAAATGGCAAGTTGAAGCAAGATTAAATAGCATCTAACGCAAATAGTCCACAATACACCGGTCTGTTTTAAAGTGATGTCTAACAAGCTGAATTCTCGTACATAGTTTTATTAAGCCGACACGCCTAACTTTTTCCTCTGCCAAAATTCTTAGAAGTGATTTCCAACAGAATCCGCGAGCGCAAAAATCTTTTGAGTTTCAGACTAAATCAAACATACGGTTTCGGGAAGAATGTTGCCATTTACTGTCAAACACATTTTTTAAGAAACAGAAAAAAGCAGGTATTAATTCTCAAATCATCTCAAAATCATAAATTACGAGACGAAAATAGTACAATTAAAAAATTTGTGCCGGTAACTACTTGTTCTGTATTTTAAAAAATGTGTTTTATGTTAATGGCAATATCGTTCTACAAATCATGCCTGCGCACTCTGTTAGGAATCACTTTCTAGTATTTTCGCAGCCGAAAAAGTTAGGCGTCTTCGCCAAATAAAGCTATATAGAAAAATTTAGCCTACTGTAATCATCAGTTAAAGAATTGATCGGTGTACTGTGGACTATTTGCGTTAGATCCCATTTAATAAATAAAGCTTTAGGTCACTGTTGTCAAATTTAAAAGAAACTTTGCTACAGACATCAATTTGCAATAAAAAATTATATATTTCTTATTGCCCCATCACGATTGAAAGGTTTGCTTTTAAAAATAAGTTTAACAAAGAGCGCAAAAGTGATCAAACTTTTTTAATATTGCAGTAATCGTACCTTGTGTTTTTTTTTCAGATTTCTCAGACAAAATGCAAGAGTAGCAAAAAATATTTCCTATTACTTCTGTTCCTTATTCCCCATGTTCCCCTATGTAAAATTAATGGGATCTTTCGGTAGCCTATGATTCTTGATTTGCAAAATCAAATAGTTTACTACTAAGCCTACCTACCATATCTATTAAAAAAAACTTAAGCATTGTTATTACATAGTTAGATTAAGGTACCTTGTTTAAAAGTACCAACATTTAGAAACTGTTTAAAAAGTTAAAGAATGGATCATTAACACTGCGGTCAGTGAACTGTGCAGGTAGCGGCGATCGGAAGTAGCGCAGAATGTAATAGAAGCTCGCTAAAACACAATTGCGCAAGTTCTACATACGTCAAAATTCTTATGTTAACCGTCTGTGACTTTGCAGCATTCCACGCAATGAATAAATTTTATTCATTGATTCCACGGAAGCCGTTAACTACAAGTGATGTTCAAATGTCAACAGTGTCAACAGGCGTTAATCTTCGTCCGTTTTTGGTAAGACCAAAAACTATTTAATTGTGCGAATAAAGCGAACCCTGTTTCCATTGGCGTAGCTAGCCTTGCTGTTCAGGGGGGGGCCGTGGCCCCGGTCTATCTTGAACAAAAAGCAAACATAGGTTTTAAAGAGTCGTGCAAAGTGTGCAATGAATAAAAAAAAAATACGCGCATATAATGTTCTAATATTTTAATATAACAAATTTAATAATACATTTACCAACTTATTTATATGTATACACAGGAAGTATGTGATTCAGCAATTCTACAAAGAAAGTTTTCTACGTCGCTGACTGAAAGCGTCTATCACACTGTCTAAGTCGACCTCAACATCTTTTTCTATGAATAACAATGACAAACCTGAGTGTCTCTCTTGAGTCATAGTTAGTAGTTTAGTGGGCCCCTTCAGAACAGCCCCACTCCTGCCACCCTAAGCCCCGCCCACTTTCCCCCTCCCTCCCCGCAGGGAGGCGTGTCCACGCCCCTTCCCCTCCCCTCCCCCCTCTCACCCCCGGAGGCGTGGTCTTCCCCTCCCCTCCCCCCGAAGGGGGTAAAAAAAGATGGCGGCCAGCCAATGATAGGCGAAGTGGGGGACCCTTATTTTAAGGGTCGACCAATAGGAAGCGACTTCCCCGAAGGGGGAGGAGCCAAAATGGCGGCTGGCCAATCAGAAGAGAGCTTGCCTCTCATTGGCTGGCCAATGATAGGCGAAGTGGGGGACCCTTATTTTAAGGGTCGACCAATAGGAAGCGACATCCCCCGAAGGGGGGAGGATCCAAAATGGCGGCAGCAGGAAAAAAAAGATGGCGGCCAGCCAATCAGAAGAGAGCTTGTCTCTCATTGGTTGGCCTTTTGAAAGTCGAAGTGCGTAACACCGTGCATGAAGGCGTAGCAATAATAAAAGATGATCATAGATTTCCCCCCCCCCCCCCCCTTTGAGTATTAACTTTCCCCCCTTTGAGTACGTACCAGTGCAAGACTGGCACCCTATTTTCTCTCTCTCTCTAGCATACTAGAATTATCTCTCTCGTTCTAACGCATCCTATTTTCTCTCTCTCTCTCTCTCTAGCACACTAGAATTATACGTACTTAACTATTTTAATAAACTAGAAATATAAATAAAACACATTATAAAAAGTTAAATTGTTTATTTAAAAAACATATTTATGTACTTCTAAAAATAATAATACATGTTATTACAATGTATTCCAAAGTTTTACATCGCCTTCGAGGGGATTGTAAGTTAAGAATGAGTCATGAAGTATTAATGCGTATGCTCTGGTATTGTCTGGGAATGACGTCTTGCTTTCAAATTCAATTTTAATGTCCACAGTCCCTGCTTTAATGGGTTCCGATTGACTTGCACAATCAATCACAAATATGGGGTTTTTTGTTTATTCCTTTATCCCCATCATCACATCATAATTTTTTCGTGAATAATATCCCTCTTGAAAGTTTTCATAATAATAGTACGCAATATTAATAAGAGATTTTTCAAAATCCAAGTTCCAGCGTTCGAGGGGATAGACATCTGAATTGAGATATAGACGAATATCCCGAATATTAGCATTAATAAACTCTGTGGCCGACTTTGTTACAGAATCAAGACTGTCGTTTGATTGAAATCCAATAATTATATATCGAGGTTTCTCCAAACTTGTGGACGTTTTTAGGGCCCATACATCATTAGAAGTTTTTCTTAAGGATGGAAGTTCGTAAAGATCCCAGGATCTATATGCAGCCTTAATATCCGACCCTGTGCCTCTCCGTTTAATTTGACTATATAGTGCCAGTTTTTGTCTATCTTCAGGAATAAGATGCTTTATTTTCCATTCAAGTTTATTAATATTTACGCTGGCTTCAGCTTTACCGACATATGCGTTTTTGAAAGTTCGGGCTATGGTAAAATTTAATTCTGCTTTCAAATTAACTACCCCTTTATTATAATCCTCTGCAAAGCCAAATATCTGTTTTAATGGTATTCTACCACAAAACGTGTTAGATAATTTGTGATAGATAGGACCCGCTTTGGAAGACTGGTTCCAACCAGAGCTTTCTAATCGGGAAAGGTCTACTTTCCCAAAGGAGACAAGATTTTTTAATGTTGTAGCAATACCTGGTTTTCTTGTTGTTTGAATTGTTTCCCCTCCTAGACAAAGTCTAATTTCATCAAAGAGAAAAAGTAGACAGTTATTTGAAAGGTAGGCATCAGCATCCGTAATACCAGGTGTAAATGTTCCTTCAACATAAATAAAGGAGTCTGCAATATCAAGTAATAAATCCGAATGATTTATGAATATTTGAACTATATCAGAATTTTCAAAAGTCGGAGATCCGTAAGGTTTGTAAGTATAAAGATGTGTACTAACTAGTGAATTGTCAAAGATAGGGTTGTCAAAAATATTAAGTTTCATTGTCGATAATTCCATATTAAATTTTTAGTTTAAGACCAAGAGAAACTAAGAAGTCCAGGTCGGATTTTGAGAGCCCGTATGGTGTTGATACCTTGGACGACAAAGTCAAACTGTTATTGCTAGATATTTTATTCTGTTTATATTGATAATTATCAATTTTGGGGCATGTCGTAGCATGACTTAGATAACAAAATCCCATATTATTGTAGTTTTCGAAGTTCAAGCTTAATAATTATTTTTTCTCCCTGAAAATCAATTAGATTTTCGTTATCGTTTAATACCTGAATGGTTATGTTATCAATATATTTTCTAGAGATAGGCTTTACAGGAAGATAAATAATATTTGATGGTTCTTTAGTTAATTTATATCCTTGTTCAACGTCTATGTCAAACTCAAATAATGTATGAGATTCTTTTTCGTTGTTATATGAGCCTCCTATTAAATTACAGCTTAATTTTATTAATCTAGTTGCAGTTATGTTTACAGCCTGAGTTGAAACGTGAACCTTATCCGGAGTTAAAATTTCCTCACTAAAGCCCAATACAGAGCTTAAAGAGTTTTTAACTGTAAAATCTATAAACAAATCACTTTTTATTTCACATTTTAATGTATTATTATTTGCTGCTAAACTAAAAGTTCCAGATTTTACAGACTTTTTTTGTCATTCAAAAGACAAACCGTCTAAAATTGCTTTATTAATATCAGATATCTCGTATGCTCCAGATGGAATACGTACTAATATTATTTTTGATTGCTTATTCTCTCTAAAGCCAATTGTATTATTTTCTCTGTGAATATTATGTATTGAATTGTACGAATAAAAACCCAGTAACCCTGCTGCTGCAATTCTATGGGTGGAAAAAAGTTTGCAGCTAGCACACTGTTACAACCTGACAGGGTGAATGTAAAAGACATACTGTCACAATGCTTTATAATTTTTTATTTATATAATCACAAAATTGAATAATACATAAAAGATAACTTATTATAAAAAATATAAACTATTGCAAAAAAAAACTTAAAAGATACCACAAACGTCACGAGATTCTTCAGTTATGTTATACACAGAAGTTTTCGCTTTTAGTGAACAGCCACAGCAGTACAATCTTCTTGGGGGGATACTGCAGGTGTCAACATCGCTATCTTCTTCATTTGGCAAGTGTTCATAACACAGTAGATGAGATTTTATGTCATCATCATTCTGCAAATACATAGGCAAATTGCTATAAACATGTTTAATCTCGTGTGATGCCATTGCCAGTATTACTTCTTTTGGAACATACTTCAATTCTTCGACGCTCAAGTTCAGTAAACTCTTTTTAATACATAGAGCTTTTAACGACCCCGCATAAAGCTTAAGATCTTCGCGTTTCATTTCTTCAATATTCATAGTCACTTTTTAAGATAACAAAAGAAACTTCAGACATAAATGCCCACAACGAACTGAACCAAAATCTTGCTCACGAAAGTAGTTATATAGAACTTTTTTAGACTTGTTAGAACCTGTCTTTAGGTATTTCACAATTTCTTCAGGTGGTGGTAAATTACCATAACTATCAAAATACCAGGTAGTAGAATATTTCTTTTTATATGCAACCCAGTGCGTGCCCATTCCTGACGTTTCATCTAAATTTACTATTGCGCATTCGTTATTTCTTGGACCCTTTTTTGGTAATGCGTCTTTCATAAAAACACCTCTAAAATTTGATATATTTAATTTTTTTGCACAAGTTATAAGATCAAAGTTTGTTAGTGGCCTGTCAGGAAGGGAACTTAAAAGTTTTTTGAATGAGAATTTTTAAGGTATAGTCCTAGGCCTGATTTATAGGGTTTTAGATATAATCCACTACCGTTCTTATTTATTTGTATTTCTTCCATAGCGCTATTATGCCTTTTATTTTCTGAAAGTGACTCTTTAGCCTTTTTTATAGCATTAACTGTTCTGGCGACAGTGGCGGCGCCTGAGGCTAATGACCCGATAGCCCCCAAGCTGGCCAAAATAGGTAATATGCCAATAAAACCACCAGTCTTGGGTATTGGTATAATTCTAGGTTTTAAAATATTTTTTTTACCACCAGATTTGTTAACAGTTTTTTTTGCAACTTTTAATGCAGCTTTAGTTAATTGTAATAAATTATTTTTATTTGACTTCTTTATGCCATCTCGTACTTTTTTAACAAGTCCTGACCCGAAAGAAACTTTTTTTAATCTTAAGTTGATTTTACTTTTTTTATTTTTACCCTTTCGTGATATGATTTTATTAAGCCTTAATCCATATTTTTTTTGGTCACTAAGACCCATCCCCAGCTTTCTTTTTGCTTTCATAATCGTTGACGCTAACCAAGCCTCTGATTTTTCTTTCAAACTAGAATTAGGTGATTTTACAATTTCCCAAGCGTTCTCCAAAAGCACTTTATCTGCAAGGTGCCTTTTATCTATATTATTTGTATTGGAGTATGCAATATCGTGTTCTCGTGCAAGGCTATCAAGGTGATTTTTAGGTATGTCTCCTCTAGCTAATCTCTTTTGTAATTTTGTTCCTGGACCGGTGAAGTTATGACCAGGCAAGTGAAGTTCAAACGGTAGTTTATTAATTAAGCTGTTTACTAACCCACTGCCAGTCTTTTTCCACCGACCACTTCGCAAAGGTCTGTTTCTTTTGAGGGTCTTCATAGAACTAATATTAGTTAATTGTATTTGACTGTTATATAGATTATTTTTGCGAAATGAAGATTAAGCAGCTAAAAAACACATTTAGTGTAACAAACTTTGATGAAGCCGTTGGAGATGGACTAAAGTCACAGCAAAGAAGGCATGGTAATTTATTTCCTAATGATATACGTGCAATATTTGCGGGAGGGAGTGGATCAGGAAAAACGAACGTTTTATTATCAATGCTGACTCATCCTGAAGGACTTAGATTTGAAAATGTGTATATTTTTTCAAAGTCTTTATATCAACCAAAGTATCAGTACCTTAAACAAATTTTGCAACCAATAGAAGGATTAGAATACCACGTGTTTGAAAATCCAGACGAAATAATGCACCCTTCTGAAGCAAAAAATAGATCTGTAATTATTTTTGATGATATTATGACAGAATCACAAATACCAATAAGAAACTACTTTTCAATGGGAAGGCATAAAGAAATGGATTCATTTTTACTGATACAATCATATTCAAAGGCTCTGAAACAGGGGCTAAGAGACAATGCTTCGTTTGTGGTCCTTTTTAAGCAAGATGAAACCAATCTTAAACATGTTTTTTCAGACCATGTGGCAGGCGATATTTCGTACCCTAAATTTTTAGAAATGGCATCCTACTGCTGGGAGGAAAAATACGGTTTTTTTGTTATTGACAAAAAAAAATTGAAAACCAGAGATATAAATGCTGGTAGGTTTCGAAAAGGTTTTGATCAATTTATACTGCTTGAATAAAATATTTAGGTCATTAGTCTTTAAGGCATAGAAAAGTCAACATCTAATTTGCAATGCAGAATAATATAGATTTAAATTTAAAAAGAAAACTTTTGGAGGTTACCAACGCAGTTAGAAAAAAAATTAAAGATTTGAAACATAAAGATCTAGAAAGTAAACAGGATTTGGAAGATTTTTTGAACCGGTCACATCGCAGCTAAAAAATCTTAAAGCATCGAAGGACTCTAATATTGTTTCCAGCATTACTTCTAGTAAGACGAACAATCAACCATTTGATGATTATTTAAATGAAAGTAATCAAACAATCAAAAAGTCAGGGCAAGATTTATTACAGTATGGGGAAAATGATTTACCTAAACAATACGATGCTTCCCATTATCAAAGTTTTTCACATTCAGATATTTCTCCAATAGCTAATAGTACACCAACAGTTTCACGTAAAAGTTCAGTAAAAGAAGAAAGTTTTCAAAGTGTCTTAGAAAAATTTATTGAAGATGTCAAAAACGACAGGGATGAGAAAAAGTACGATACCGTATGTGGAGTAAGAGTAAACTCTGACAATCGAAATCGTTTATATTTTGGTAATTGCGAAGTTAAATTTCCGAAAGGTAATGCTGCTTTTTACCGAAATGGTAAAAAAATATTTGAATCAATAGGTAGCCTAGATTTATATAATTTAATGTTTTTAAAATATCCATCATTTTTAAACCCTGAAAATAACTATGTAAGCGATGACAGTTTAAACGTGTACAAACATATATTAAATTTAAGTAATGCAGCCTATAGAGGATATGTTAAACGAAACGGCTTATTTAGATATAATAACCGAAAGTTTAAAGAAATTATAGTACCGTTGATGACATCTGGCAGCCCCTTGCAATTTAAGAAAGGTTCAGGAGTTAACATTAATCAGAAATTTAAAAATCATGATTTGAAGAATAAAATAGAATATGTTTATTGGAACACTCCTAAAGAACTTGTAGAGAGATTGAAACTATTAGTGGCATCATCAAACGCTGGAAACTCAAGTTTAAAAAATCAAAACGAGATCTCTAGTATATTAGAAGAGTTAAGGGAAAGTAATATAATTTATTAAACATTGGGTATATTACAGATGTATTTTCTAAAAATAAGTGACAGTTGATTCTAAACCGTTGACATGCAAAGGTCTATAGATAAATTTGGGAGAAAATCTGTGGAACCTAAAGGTGAAGGAAAAAGAGGTCCACCGGGGAAAGGGTTCAAATTAACTACGGATGGTAATTATGATATCGGTGGCCGTCGTATTTGCAACTTAGCAGATCCTATTGGATACAAAGATTCTGTAAATTATGATTTCCTAGAAAGACGCCTTGGAAAGTTAGTAGAAGAAACACAAATTCTCATGTCAAAGTTAGTGGAAGAAACACAAATTCTCATGTTAAAGTTAAATAATTACTTAAGAAATACATTAGAATCTAAGCTTAGCAAGGAATTACATGAAATGACTGAAATACAGAACAACAGAATTAAACAAATTATTATTCTCGCGACTAAAATTGATCGTATAGAAAGTATTGTTGTTTTAAATCTTCCGTGACTTAGGCGTAAGAGATATGTTCTATTTGGTGTAAATTAGCAAAACTGGGTTTATAGCTTGACACATATAAAAAAAGTTCAGTACATGTGAAATTGTCAAGAGTGAAACAGTCTAGCCATACAAATGACTAAAAAACAACAAATAATTAACGAGCTCTTTAAACCAGCAAGGAAAAATTTTTTAAGAAGGAGGACTAAAATACTAGGATATGGCGATCTCTGGCAGATAGATTTAGCTGATCTTCAAAACCTTGCTGATGAAAACAACGGGCTTAAATATATTTTGGTATGCATAGACTGCTATTCAAAGTTTCTTTGGACTAGACCTATTAAATCTAAAACAGCTGATGTAGTACTCTTAGCTATAAAGTCTATTTTTAATGAGGCTCAGTACACATGTAAAAATTTACAATCGGATTCTGGAGGTGAATTTGTTAACAAAAAATTTCAAAACGAAATGAAAAAAATTGAGGATTAACTTTTACCAGACCTACTCAACTAAAAAAGCTGCTATTGCCGAGAGAGTTATACGAACTCTTAAAGGAAAACTTTTCAAAGAAATGGCGCTAATGGGGACCCATAATTGGATAGATTTATTACAAAAAATTACAAAATCATACAATTTTACCAAACACAGCACTATCAAAATGAGACCTGTTGATGTAACAAGAAATACCAAACTTTCTATGCTTTTGGTTCCCAAATTAAAAACTAAAAAACCTAAATTTGTCATTGTCGATTTTTTTTATAAAAATTCTACTCTATTAGATGATATTAATAAATAAAAAACACTGTATTTAATAAAATTGATGTTTTATTTAAATAAAAGCTAGCAAAGTTTAACACTGCTAAATATACATAAATAAAGTTTACAACCTAAACTTATTCTAATAAACTTAATATATTCTACTTATTTTATTAATTCATTGGAGTTGATCCAACTATTGTGTTTACTTGAAAAACCAAGCCATTTAACAAAAAGTTGATTTTTGCTTCCTTTTTTTCTTGTTTTTATTACCTTTTCTATAAGGTAAATATTTTTCGACTTTGCTTTCTGAAGTTCATGTGTATAAAATGCTCCTTTTAGGTCATGTCCATTTAGGTCTTGTAAAAGGTATGTGGTTGGGAATGTATGTTTTACCTTAATTACCTTGAAAACTTCAGAAGACCAATTAATTAAATAACTTTTGTCAAACACGCCTTTGTATAAGCTTATTCTAACCGAATCGCCAATGGCAAATTTAGGTTTTTTAGTTTTTAATTTGGGAACCAAAAGCATAGAAAGTTTGGTATTTCTTGTTACATCAACAGGTCTCATTTTGATAGTGCTGTGTTTGGTAAAATTGTATGATTTTGTAATTTTTTGTAATAAATCTATCCAATTATGGGTCCCCATTAGCGCCATTTCTTTGAAAAGTTTTCCTTTAAGAGTTCGTATAACTCTCTCGGCAAAAGTTAATCCTCAATTTTTTCATTTCGTTTTGAAATTTTTTGTTAACAAATTCACCTCCAGAATCCGATTGTAAATTTTTACATGTGTACTGAGCCTCATTAAAAATAGACTTTATAGCTAAGAGTACTACATCAGCTGTTTTAGATTTAATAGGTCTAGTCCAAAGAAACTTTGAATAGCAGTCTATGCATACCAAAATATATTTAAGCCCGTTGTTTTCATCAGCAAGGTTTTGAAGATCAGCTAAATCTATCTGCCAGAGATCGCCATATCCTAGTATTTTAGTCCTCCTTCTTAAAAAAATTTTTCCTTGCTGGTTTAAAGAGCTCGTTAATTATTTGTTGTTTTTTAGTCATTTGTATGGCTAGACTGTTTCACCCTTGACAATTTCACATGTACTGAACTTTTTTTATATGTGTCAAGCTATAAACCCAGTTTTGCTAATTTACACCAAATAGAACATATCTCTTACGCCTAAGTCACGGAAGATTTAAAACAACAATACTTTCTATACGATCAATTTTAGTCGCGAGAATATTAATTTGTTTAATTCTGTTGTTCTGTATTTCAGTCATTTCATGTAATTCCTTGCTAAGCTTAGATTCTAATGTATTTCTTAAGTCATTATTTAACTTTAACATGAGAATTTGTGTTTCTTCCACTAACTTTGACATGAGAATTTGTGTTTCTTCCACTAACTTTCCAAGGCGTCTTTCTAGGAAATCATAATTTACAGAATCTTTGTATCCAATAGGATCTGCTAAGTTGCAAATACGACGGCCACCGATATCATAATTACCATCCGTAGTTAATTTGAACCCTTTCCCCGGTAGACCTCTTTTTCCTTCACCTTTAGGTTCCACAGATTTTCTCCCAAATTTATCTATAGACCTTTGCATGTCAACGGTTTAGAATCAACTGTCACTTATTTTTAGAAAATACATCTGTAATATACCCAATGTTTAATAAATTATATTACTTTCCCTTAACTCTTCTAATATACTAGAGATCTCGTTTTGATTTTTTAAACTTGAGTTTCCAGCGTTTGATGATGCCACTAATAGTTTCAATCTCTCTACAAGTTCTTTAGGAGTGTTCCAATAAACATATTCTATTTTATTCTTCAAATCATGATTTTTAAATTTCTGATTAATGTTAACTCCTGAACCTTTCTTAAATTGCAAGGGGCTGCCAGATGTCATCAACGGTACTATAATTTCTTTAAACTTTCGGTTATTATATCTAAATAAGCCGTTTCGTTTAACATATCCTCTATAGGCTGCATTACTTAAATTTAATATATGATTGTACACGTTTAAACTGTCATCGCTTACATAGTTATTTTCAGGGTTTAAAAATGATGGATATTTTAAAAACATTAAATTATATAAATCTAGGCTACCTATTGATTCAAATATTTTTTTACCATTTCGGTAAAAAGCAGCATTACCTTTCGGAAATTTAACTTCGCAATTACCAAAATATAAACGATTTCGATTGTCAGAGTTTACTCTTACTCCACATACGGTATCGTACTTTTTCTCATCCCTGTGGTTTTTGACATCTTCAATAAATTTTTCTAAGACACTTTGAAAACTTTCTTCTTTTACTGAACTTTTACGTGAAACTGTTGGTGTACTATTAGCTATTGGAGAAATATCTGAATGTGAAAAACTTTGATAATGGGAAGCATCGTATTGTTTAGGTAAATCATTTTCCCCATACTGTAATAAATCTTGCCCTGACTTTTTGATTGTTTGATTACTTTCATTTAAATAATCATCAAATGGTTGATTGTTCGTCTTACTAGAAGTAATGCTGGAAACAATATTAGAGTCCTTCGATGCTTTAAGATTTTTTAGCTGCGATGTGACCGGTTCAAAAAGATCTTCCAAATCCTGTTTACTATCTAGATCTTTATGTTTCAAATCTTTAAATTTTTTTCTAACTGCGTTGGTAACCTCCAAAAGTTTTCTTTTTAAATTTAAATCTATATTATTCTGCATTGCAAATTAGATGTTGACTTTTCTATGCCTTAAAGACTAATGACCTAAATATTTTATTCAAGCAGTATAAATTGATCAAAACCTTTTCGAAACCTACCAGCATTTATATCTCTGGTTTTGTCAATAACAAAAAAAACCGTATTTTTCCTCCCAGCAGTAGGATGCCATTTCTAAAAATTTAGGGTACGAAATATCGCCTGCCACATGGTCTGAAAAAACATGTTTAAGATTGGTTTCATCTTGCTTAAAAAGGACCACAAACGAAGCATTGTCTCTTAGCCCCTGTTTCAGAGCCTTTGAATATGATTGTATCAGTAAAAATGAATCCATTTCTTTATGCCTTCCCATTGAAAAGTAGTTTCTTATTGGTATTTGTGATTCTGTCATAATATCATCAAAAATAATTACAGATCTATTTTTTGCTTCAGAAGGGTGCATTATTTCGTCTGGATTTTCAAACTCGTGGTATTCTAATCCTTCTATTGGTTGCAAAATTTGTTTAAGGTACTGATACTTTGGTTGATATAAAAACTGAAAAAATATACACATTTTCAAATCTAAGTCCTTCAGGATGAGTCAGCATTGATAATAAAACGTTCGTTTTTCCTGATCCACTCCCTCCCGCAAATATTGCACGTATATCATTAGGAAATAAATTACCATGCCTTCTTTGCTGTGACTTTAGTCCATCTCCAACGGCTTCATCAAAGTTTGTTACACTAAATGTGTTTTTTAGCTGCTTAATCTTCATTTCGCAAAAATAATCTATATAACAGTCAAATACAATTAACTAATATTAGTTCTATGAAGACCCTCAAAAGAAACAGACCTTTGCGAAGTGGTCGGTGGAAAAAGACTGGCAGTGGGTTAGTAAACAGCTTAATTAATAAACTACCGTTTGAACTTCACTTGCCTGGTCATAACTTCACCGGTCCAGGAACAAAATTACAAAAGAGATTAGCTAGAGGAGACATACCTAAAAATCACCTTGATAGCCTTGCACGAGAACACGATATTGCATACTCCAATACAAATAATATAGATAAAAGGCACCTTGCAGATAAAGTGCTTTTGGAGAACGCTTGGGAAATTGTAAAATCACCTAATTCTAGTTTGAAAGAAAAATCAGAGGCTTGGTTAGCGTCAACGATTATGAAAGCAAAAAGAAAGCTGGGGATGGGTCTTAGTGACCAAAAAAAATATGGATTAAGGCTTAATAAAATCATATCACGAAAGGGTAAAAATAAAAAAAGTAAAATCAACTTAAGATTAAAAAAAGTTTCTTTCGGGTCAGGACTTGTTAAAAAAGTACGAGATGGCATAAAGAAGTCAAATAAAAATAATTTATTACAATTAACTAAAGCTGCATTAAAAGTTGCAAAAAAAAACTGTTAACAAATCTGGTGGTAAAAAAAATATTTTAAAACCTAGAATTATACCAATACCCAAGACTGGTGGTTTTATTGGCATATTACCTATTTTGGCCAGCTTGGGGGCTATCGGGTCATTAGCCTCAGGCGCCGCCACTGTCGCCAGAACAGTTAATGCTATAAAAAAGGCTAAAGAGTCACTTTCAGAAAATAAAAGGCATAATAGCGCTATGGAAGAAATACAAATAAATAAGAACGGTAGTGGATTATATCTAAAACCCTATAAATCAGGCCTAGGACTATACCTTAAAAATTCTCATTCAAAAAACTTTTAAGTTCCCTTCCTGACAGGCCACTAACAAACTTTGATCTTATAACTTGTGCAAAAAAATTAAATATATCAAATTTTAGAGGTGTTTTTATGAAAGACGCATTACCAAAAAAGGGTCCAAGAAATAACGAATGCGCAATAGTAAATTTAGATGAAACGTCAGGAATGGGCACGCACTGGGTTGCATATAAAAAGAAATATTCTACTACCTGGTATTGTGATAGTTATGGTAATTCACCACCACCTGAAGAAATTGTGAAATACCTATAGACAGGTTCTAACAAGTCTAAAAAAGTTCTATATAACTACTTTCGTGAGCAAAATTTTGGTTCAGTTCGTTGTGGGCATTTATGTCTGAAGTTTCTTTTGTTATCTTAAAAAGTGACTATGAATATTGAAGAAATGAAACGCGAAGATCTTAAGCTTTATGCGGGGTCGTTAAAAGCTCTATGTATTAAAAAGAGTTTACTGAACTTGAGCGTCGAAGAATTGAAGTATGTTCCAAAAGAAGTAATACTGGCAATGGCATCACACGAGATTAAACATGTTTATAGCAATTTGCCTATGTATTTGCAGAATGATGATGACATAAAATCTCATCTACTGTGTTATGAACACTGGCCAAATGAAGAAGATAGCGATGTTGACACCTGCAGTATCCCCCCAAGAAGATTGTACTGCTGTGGCTGTTCACTAAAAGCGAAAACTTCTGTGTATAACATAACTGAAGAATCTCGTGACGTTTGTGGTATCTTTTAAGTTTTTTTTGCAATAGTTTATATTTTTTATAATAAGTTATCTTTTATGTATTATTCAATTTTGTGATTATATAAATAAAAAATTATAAAGCATTGTGACAGTATGTCTTTTACATTCACCCTGTCAGGTTGTACCAGTGTGCTAGCTGCAAACTTTTTTCCACCCATAGAATTGCAGCGAGAGTGTTCTTACGGATTAGGCTTACTGGGTTTTTATTCGTACAATTCAATACATAATATTCACAGAGAAAATAATACAATTGGCTTTAGAGAGAATAAGCAATCAAAAATAATATTAGTACGTATTCCATCTGGAGCATACGAGATATCTGATATTAATAAAGCAATTTTAGACGGTTTGTCTTTTGAATTACAAAAAAAGTCTGTAAAATCTGGAACTTTTAGTTTAGCAGCAAATAATAATACATTAAAGTGTGAAATAAAAAGTGATTTGTTTATAGATTTTACAGTTAAAAACTCTTTAAGCTCTGTATTGGGCTTTAGTGAGGAAATTTTAACTCCGGATAAGGTTCACGTTTCAACTCAGGCTGTAAACATAACTGCAACTAGATTAATAAAATTAAGCTGTAATTTAATAGGAGGCTCATATAACAACGAAAAAGAATCTCATACATTATTTGAGTTTGACATAGACGTTGAACCAGGATATAAATTAACTAAAGAACCATCAAATATTATTTATCTTCCTGTAAAGCCTATCTCTAGAAAATATATTGATAACATAACCATTCAGGTATTAAACGATAACGAAAATCTAATTGATTTTCAGGGAGAAAAAATAATTATTAAGCTTGAACTTCGAAAACTACAATAATATGGGATTTTGTTATCTAAGTCATGCTACGACATGCCCCAAAATTGATAATTATCAATATAAACAGAATAAAATATCTAGCAATAACAGTTTGACTTTGTCGTCCAAGGTATCAACACCATACGGGCTCTCAAAATCCGACCTGGACTTCTTAGTTTCTCTTGGTCTTAAACTAAAAATTTAATATGGAATTATCGACAATGAAACTTAATATTTTTGACAACCCTATCTTTGACAATTCACTAGTTAGTACACATCTTTATACTTACAAACCTTACGGATATCCGACTTTTGAAAATTCTGATATAGTTCAAATATTCATAAATCATTCGGATTTATTACTTGATATTGCAGACTCCTTTATTTATGTTGAAGGAACATTTACACCTGGTATTACGGATGCTGATGCCTACCTTTCAAATAACTGTCTACTTTTTCTCTTTGATGAAATTAGACTTTGTCTAGGAGGGGAAACAATTCAAACAACAAGAAAACCAGGTATTGCTACAACATTAAAAAATCTTGTCTCCTTTGGGAAAGTAGACCTTTCCCGATTAGAAAGCTCTGGTTGGAACCAGTCTTCCAAAGCGGGTCCTATCTATCACAAATTATCTAACACGTTTTGTGGTAGAATACCATTAAAACAGATATTTGGCTTTGCAGAGGATTATAATAAAGGGGTAGTTAATTTGAAAGCAGAATTAAATTTTACCATAGCCCGAACTTTCAAAAACGCATATGTCGGTAAAGCTGAAGCCAGCGTAAATATTAATAAACTTGAATGGAAAATAAAGCATCTTATTCCTGAAGATAGACAAAAACTGGCACTATATAGTCAAATTAAACGGAGAGGCACAGGGTCGGATATTAAGGCTGCATATAGATCCTGGGATCTTTACGAACTTCCATCCTTAAGAAAAACTTCTAATGATGTATGGGCCCTAAAAACGTCCACAAGTTTGGAGAAACCTCGATATATAATTATTGGATTTCAATCAAACGACAGTCTTGATTCTGTAACAAAGTCGGCCACAGAGTTTATTAATGCTAATATTCGGGATATTCGTCTATATCTCAATTCAGATGTCTATCCCCTCGAACGCTGGAACTTGGATTTTGAAAAATCTCTTATTAATATTGCGTACTATTATTATGAAAACTTTCAAGAGGGATATTATTCACGAAAAAATTATGATGTGATGATGGGGATAAAGGAATACACAAAAAACCCCATATTTGTGATTGATTGTGCAAGTCAATCGGAACCCATTAAAGCAGGGACTGTGGACATTAAAATTGAATTTGAAAGCAAGACGTCATTCCCAGACAATACCAGAGCATACGCATTAATACTTCATGACTCATTCTTAACTTACAATCCCCTCGAAGGCGATGTAAAACTTTGGAATACATTGTAATAACATGTATTATTATTTTTAGAAGTACATAAATATGTTTTTTAAATAAACAATTTAACTTTTTATAATGTGTTTTATTTATATTTCTAGTTTATTAAAATAGTTAAGTACGTATAATTCTAGTGTGTTAGAGAGAAAGAGAGAGAGAAAATAGGATGCGTTAGAACGAGAGAGATAATTCTAGTGTGGTAGAGAGAGAGAGAAAATAGGGTGCCAGTCTTGCACTGGTACGTACTCAAAGGGGGGAAAGTTAATACTCAAAGGGGGGGGGGGGGAAATCTATGATCATCTTTTATTATTGCTACGCCTTCATGCACGGTGTTACGCACTTCGACTTTCAAAAGGCCAACCAATGAGAGACAAGCTCTCTTCTGATTGGTTGGCCGCCATCTTTTTTTTCCTGCTGCCGCCATTTTGGCTCCTCCCCCCTTCGGGGGATGTCGCTTCCTATTGGTCGACCCTTAAAATAAGGGTCCCCCACTTCGCCTATCATTGGCCAGCCAATGAGAAGCAAGCTCTCTTCTGATTGGCCAGCCGCCATTTTGGCTCCTCCCCCTTCGGGGAAGTCGCTTCCTGTTGGTCGACCCTTAAAATAAGGGTCCCCCACTTCGCCTATCATTGGCTGGCCGCCATCTTTTTTTACCCCCTTCGGGGGGAGGGGAGGGGAAGACCACGCCTCCGGGGGTGAGAGGGGGGAGGGGAGGGGAAGGGGGCGTGCCCCCCCCCCCCCCTGCGGGGAGGGAGGGGGGAAAGTGGGCGGGGCTTAGGGTGGCAGGAGTGGGGCTGTTCTGAAGGGGCCCACTAAACTACTATAGTTGTTCTAAGCCAATTAAAAACTCTCCTCATGGCAGAGAAAGACCTCTCGCAAGTTGCACTTGAAATTGGAAGAATACTTGCAACCTTAAAAAGTTGGTAGAGGTTTGGATAGGTGTTTTCTGCTATATGTTGTTTGATAGAATCATGACCAACAGTTTGATTTAACCGAAAAATACAATTCTTTAAAACGGTCATTTCTGCTCTTAGAGTAGAAGTATTAATATTAAAAATTTTCCGGTATTGCTCGACGAATTTATTCCATTTAACGACGTGGGAAACCTTAATATGAAAATGGTTATGAAATTGTCACCAAAATCGGAAAATTTTCATAAGACACTAAACGCTAACCTCAAAAAAACTAAAAAGATAATTATATTTATTTTAGAAAAACAGTTTAAAAAGGTCTTTTATAACCTTACGACATCTACAACCCGATTTCGGAAACAGAGGCGCAAAGGTCGCTGTCTTTATTAAATGCGAAATTTAACTTACACTTCTATAATATTTTACAAGATGTCGCCAATATGTATGAAATATTCAATATGCATAATTATGTTTAAATTTAAAAAATATTTTCGGGAAATTGCATAAGTGCAGAAAAGTTACCGATAATTTAAACAGAAAAAGCCTAATTCCGCAAGACAAGGGCTTTTTCCTGAAATGTAAACATTATCTGAATGATTTTAAATTTTAATGCACCTATTTTATTTGAATATTTCCCGAATAATAATAGAAAAGTATGTATTTTCAGCGTCATGTTCTTTTACTAGTAGTCGGTAGGGGAGGCCTAAAATATCTTAGGGGGGGCCTGAGGGACTTCAGGGGGGGGGCAGGCCCCCCCCTGGCCCCCCTAGCTACGCCAATGCCTGTTTCATTGCTCCAAAGTAAGTAAACGTTTCTTCCTCATTTTGCAAAACAAATCTACGAAGCAGTGGTCTCTTCATATAATACGTGTCGATTTAGAGCTTGCTAATGCCCAAAGCTCTTCTGAACGGCCGCAAATCAACAGCCCGGTATATAATATAGTAATATATACTGGGTGTTCCAAGCTAAGTGTCCACCATTGCTAACTTTTATTATAAAAGATAGAAAAAATTTTTAAAGGGGCAAACTAGTAGAATTTTTAATGCTTTTTAAGATACTTAAATAAAAAAAAATAGAGCATCGCTTTTTGAAGTTTTCGAGTTTTTTCAAAAAATAAATGGATCCATGACGGATCTGCTACCTTCCTAGCTAGCCCATTGCACAGTTCAAGTGAAGTCATGATAGACATATATCAGCCTTGAAAACAGTTTCTTGTAAATATCTCAGAAACTTAAGGTCCTAACTAAGCCATTGCTACGCGGGCTAGGAAGGTAAAAATTATTTAAACAACCTGTATTTTACAATTTTTTCTGATAGGTCTTACAATTCTAAACAAATTTTAATCTTACACCCTGTATTTTATAATTTTTTCTGATAGGTCTTTCAATTCTTAACAAAAATTGTGTTTTGATGTTTTTCCTAAAGTTAAAAATAACGAAGATATTCCAAATTCAAAATTACGTTAGACTTGTGTTGTACCAAATGAAATTTTTTTAACAATATCTCTGTTATTTTAAACTTTAGGAAAAAAAGTCAAAAGACAATTTTTATTAAGAGATGAAAGAGCTATCACAAAAAATTATAAAATATAGGGTGTTCAATTAAAATTTGTTTCATGGTTTTGAAAATACTAAAGACCGTCAAAAATTCTACTAGTTTTTTTTGTCTATCTATAATAATGACAAAATAAGCATTGGTGGACCCTTAACTTGAAACACCCAGTATATCTCAATCATTTTCCTCTAACTTATTGACTTGAAAGAGGATTTATTCTCTTTTTCCATAACACAGTATTAATGCAATTTAAAAGCATTATAAAGTAAACGATATAATGCTTTTTTCGCGTTTATAGGTTATTTGATATCTTTGCAAGTTGCAATACCCAAACTGTATTAGCTTTAAAGTATTGAACGATAGTCTTATGATTCTTAAATGATTATTTAAGCTGTTGACACAAAACTCGCATAATGCATGACGTACGTGGAGTTTCATCCAACCAACGATCGATTTGACTTCCCAGAATCGATTGCTGATTGGTTTATTTTAAAGCGCTATACTTAATATGCGTAAAGCGGCCTATGTGATGGGTCTTAGGAAGTTGGCTGTGCCCTACTGATGAAGTCTAATAACACATCGATGAAGTCTGATAAAGTCTGGTGAAGTCGAATAAGACATCGATGAAGTCTAATAAGACTTCGATACTGATGAAGTCTAATAGGACATCGATGTCTGCACCCACCAACACCCCATTCAGAGAACAAGCCCGAAAATTAATTTAGTCTTTGATTAAACCTCAAAAAATTCCTTTTATATTTGATAAATACGTAACTTTAAGGTTTTGTCACTATATAATTCTGGAATATTCGCCGATATCTGTTACAAACACTTTTGCCCCTGTAAATTGGCTGGTGAGTAGACAGCCTACAAGGCATTTTTTTTAATACGACATCGGCCCTGGTAACAGTTTGTTTTTAAAAAAGACGTAGCATTGGGGAGAGGGTTAACTCTGCACCGATTGCAACCTGCGTCATTGTTAACAAAATTAAAATATAAGTTGCTGCACTTGAGCCGGCGGCCGACATCAAACGCTGAAACGCAAACCTGTTTTGCAGCGGGTTACTGGCTGGTGGATCTTTGAGCCGGCGACCGACTTCAAACGTCGAATCGCAAACCTGTTTATTTCCATTGATTTTTGACAAGTCCAGCAACTTATATTTTAATTGTGTAAACTTTGACTGGGTCAAGGAATGGCGTTAGTTGCCAAGGCCTTTAAACAGGTCTCCTTTAATTTTCGGTGCATAATAACATATAATAGTTGTATGTATTTAAAATATGTAGCCGTATCTGCAGTAGATACTTACCAATCATATCTAACTTAACCTGTGCATATACTAAGACAAAATTTAGAAAATATTTTTTTTAATATTTGTTTTTTTATAAATAATTTAATTATTTAATTTTTTTTTGTTATAGCTCCTCTATCCCTTTTTTTAGGAGCGAAATCGATGTTAGCCTAACCCTCAAATGATCACCAACGGATCCTAACCGAACCTATTCCGACACGCCTAGGTAAGGATACGTTTGCGATCAATTGACAAAGGTTAGGTAATACTTAATTTATGTTAACACCGATTTCTACCTCCCAAAATGAGCCCAGGAAGATATAATTTTAAAAAATCCGCTTAAATTTATTTATTGTTTACATCCAATAAGTTCACACTAACACATAAAACTGGCAACATAGTAAAAAGCTGACCCTCTCCCCGAACGCTACTTTAAAAATCTTCTACTACATGGCGTGTGAAGTGCCAGGCATAGATAAAGAATTTTTGCTGCGGTTCAGTCAGCTTTTATTAGATAGGCAACTTCGGCTGTTTGACAGATCGTTAACTCTGTGGCGCCCACTACTGAGCTTAGTGACGAACTAAAAGTTGAGGCGGGAAATTTGAATCGCCTTTTATAATAAATTTTCTTTAATTTTAAGTTTTTTTTTACATTTTTAATCAGTCAATATTTTATAAAAACATACACTGTCTTTATGAGATATAAACAGATTGAGAATGATATATATAAAGTTTTTATTATTATAAAAAAAGCTAGAAATTAAGGACTAACTATTGATGAAATAATACATAGTCCACACTATCTAGTATATTTAAATTTGCTTTTAACACTTCTGGTGAGTGATGAGTAAATAAATAATGAAACAGTTGTTCGTGAAGAGAATCATTCTTAAATGTCTACTTTTTAACAGCTTGACGAAAATCTAACATGATTTAAAAGTACCTTCTCGCCTTGGTTGTAAGTTGTGTAGGATATGTTTCAAAGCAGTATATACATAGCTTATCAGTGGTAGCACATATTATCCAAAATCTGAAAACAATAAAAAAAATCAACTTATATTATATTAAACTTATATTAAAATGAAGGAATAAATTTATTCAAAGTACATTACGCTGCTGGGTAATCCCTCGTTTACCCATCAATTAAGCACAAATTTAGTGTTAATTTTGTATGGGTCTTCCTTTTACTTAATATCAAAAGAAAGGGATAGACATAAAATTAACACTAAATTTGTGCTTAATTGATGGGCAAATAAGGCACCTACCAGGCATTGGAAACCTGTATTCAGAGTTCCGTAAAGTAAGCGATAATAAGTTAAAAGACACTACCAATACAAATTTTATCAAATTCCAATCTAACCTCAAATGAAAAAATAAGAGAACTTACCTTAAAATTTCTCGGAAAACTATGCATTTTATACTCGTCTGAACTTTAGACACTTAACCTAGAAAAGCAACAAGAAATTCTTATTCTTTTATATTTAAAAATTGCAAAAGTTACAAATTTAACAAAATTTAATTTTAATGCGTCACAGCAGCAAAGATTACCTACATAAGTCAAAAAGATAGATTTAAAATGAACCCAAAATAAAATGAGGTGGAAGAGGTTTTTCTACCTGAAAAAAAGGGGGACGGAAAATCCAAATCACAGATAATTCTCAAAAAAATAATAGAATAAGGAACAAAATCGCGACCACAGCGCCTCTTTTGAGCTTAGTGAGAACTTTAACCTAACGACCTGTCAAATTGCATTGAGTTTCCGAGGCATGGCCCTAAGATTTCAAAAGAATAGATATACGAAGTCATTCACAAACTTTCCTTTGTTGTTGTTGGTACATATCTCTTTCTAATTTTGTGAGTGGGGATGGAGTGGGAGAAAATGAGGACAAGAACTGCTGGCTACTCTGTGCCCCTTGTTTCATCTGGGGTGCGTTTCAATTTGCTTTTACATTATGTGGTCTCTAGTATTTTGGCATTGGCAATTAATTATAAACGGTTCTATTTAGCTTGACTTCATATATTTGTCTATTGTAACTAAGTATTTGGTAGGTTTATAGTGTTCTGGTGGTGACAATACAATACAACTGGCGACTTTTCTTATTTATTAACCGAATTGCGTCAAAGTGCTTAAGGTCATTCATTACAATTTTTAACTTAAAAAATCGAAATGGCGGATTTAAAATTACGGATTTTCTTAATTATAAACCGATTTGTCTTAAACTTGAAATTTTTGCGGTAAAACGTGACGGTTCAAAGGAAACATGCATTTTAAAATGAAGCGTCGAAGTTCGAAACTGATGATTTGGTGCCCGAAATGAGTGAAACCAAAGAGTAATATAGCCTATATGTATTACTTGAAACGTAATCATATCTCTTGACTCGATATAACGCTCCGTGTGGAGAGTATTGTCAAAAAAATTTGCATGAACCCGTGCGTTACTAGCACAGGTTACCCAAGGGTGATCCGTGTTGCTACCATGTTCCTAAAATTTTGCACGCGAGAAATCAATTTTATATACGATACTCTTTTAAATATGGGCATTTTTTCGTTTAAAGTTTACTGATCTGGGCATACGATATCTTACAAGGACAGATCGATTTACTCTTCTTTACTCATTCGTGAAATTGATATCGAATAGCATGTGAGTCATAGAATAACAAGCAAATTATTTACTGCTAATATCGGGTAGGCTAAACAACCGGAAAAAATGCATTACAATTTCTGAAATATACCACTTTACAAGGGAGTGATTAGACTTTTGACATATGACCCTTCAAATAAGCTGATTTATTACCATGTTACAGAAATTTTTTAGAATGTCTTTTAAATTCGTAAAACAAACCTGTTTCCGCCACGTGAAACTAGCTATAAATCATTAAAATCGGTTGAGCGGTTCCCGATTTTTTAGAAACAATATTTTCCCAATTACTATATGATTGCTTTTTCAATTTTGTCTGCATTCATTTCTAATAAAATAATTATTACTTACTTTTATTACAAGCTTTTATTTAGCTTCAGATGTTCTGTCTAACTATCTATCAAATCTTGTGAAGCACTTCCCGTTATCCGATTTGGATAAAATTTGGTATACACATAGTGGTCCGATGATAATACAGCAATAAGAAAAAAATATCCTCACACCCCTACCCCCACCTCCTTCCATAGAAAAACGTGTTTTTGACACACATCCCGTTATCCGATTTGGATGAAATTTGGTATACATATAGTGATCCGATGACAATACAATATTAAGAAAAAAATATCCTCCCACCGATACCCCCACCCCCTTCTATAGAAAATGAGTTTTTGACACACTTCCCATTATCCGATTTGGATGAAATTTGGTATACATATAGTGGTCCGATGACAATACAACATTGAAAAAAAAATCCTACCACTCCTACCCCCACCCCCATCTATAGAAAAATGCGTTTTTGACACACTTCCCATTATCCGATTTGGATGAAATTTGGTATACATATAGTGGTCCGATGAAAATACAACAATAATGAAAAAATGTCCTCCCACCCCTACCCCCCACTCCCTTCCATAAAAATGCGTTTTTGACACACTTCACTTCAAATGACTTTTATAAAATTTATTATATGCATAAAGGTCCGAGGGCAATACAGCCCAAACAAAAAATATATTTCTACCTCTACCCCCACCCTCTCCTTCACCCAATAGAAAAATGAGTTTCCAAACAACACACGATCAGGGATTTCATTATAATCTAGAATAAACTCTTCTGTTCTGTTATTGAACAAATATTTACATTTAATAGAGTAGATAGCTGAGACTAAAAAGTAGAAAATAAATTGGTAATTTTTTTTTTAAGTCACAAGTTTTTATAGAATGCACTAAAAATTAAAAAATATTTTTCTAACATTCTAATATTATCATAATAATAAAAGCGATGGCCGCAAATCAAAGCATAAGTTAATCTAAATTTGTGATCTAAACACTTAAAGAATATTCAACATAGCAGGTCATCAAAGATATGTTTGATGTGCCACAATGTTATGCCATGGCCATACCTATGTCAGAGAAATTCGGGGGTATCTTGGGTCGGGTTGGGTGGGTTTGGTACCTCTGCATTTTTCTTCCAGATTGATTCTTGCAAAGAGTGATATTTAATTGATACGGATATCTTATCGTGATAACATCGTCAAAATTTCCATCAGTCGGCCATCGCTTTTATTATTATGATAATATTAGAATGTTAGAAAATTATTTTTTAATTTTTAGTGCATTTCATAAAAGCTTGTGACTTAAAAAATTTTTTTACCAGTTTATAAGATAAAAGGATTATGGTAAAGATTATTTGCTTTAATTATTACAATCGAAATTCGCCAAATTTTTAAATTCCAAGATTTAAACAGAATCAAATTTGACTTGTCAAGGAGGCTTGTTTATTATACTGTTTTACAAAACTTTTTTCTATTCACAAAAAAAGCTCTGCCTCTGCCGCAAACAACAAGGTACAAATGATACAAATCGGTTTAATGTTAATGGTTCTCGACATAATAATTTTTACTTCAACCATTATTTTACACACTATATGATTGCCTTGCCAATTCTTTCAGCATTCATTTCGTTATAAATTTTTTATTTACCAATTTCAAGTGCGGATCTGGATCAAAATCTAGGGGGGGCAGTAATCCTGTTTTCCCTTTAATTATTAACAAAAAGTGCATATTATTTTCTAGGATTTCTTAAATCCGCGCTTGACCTATTTTAATGGAATCAAAAGCATCATGGTGAGAATCTTTATATTTCATTAAAATCAGTTCAGATGCAAGCGTATAAAATCCAAACAATCGGTAGAACAAACACTAATCAGCGGCGTAGCGTGAGGGGGGGGGGGGGCGCGGGGGGTTCGTCGCCCCCCCGCCCCGATGGTAGTGGCGCCCCATAGGTGGGAGAGGCGCCCTTGTGACTCATCGGCCGCCCCCTCACACATGATGACCTTTTTTTTGTTTTTTTTTTTTGGTCGCAAGATTTGTGAGAGGCGCCTTTTTGACCTTTTTGTATTTTGTCGCAAGATTTGTTATCAGTTTTCAGATTTCCGGAGGCGCCCTTTTTAGCTGTCGCCCCCCCCCCCCCCCGCCCTTTCGGGCACGCTACGCCGCTGACACTAATATCTCAAAATCTACTAAACGATTTTGATGATTAATAATTTCTTGGATGTGGCGAGTTTAGATCATTTATATAAATTAGAAAAAGGATCGAAAAATGTCTCGAAACACAAGAAAAAGCTTTCTTTTATGTATGGTAAAATTTGACTAGGTCTGCTATCTTGGATTTCAAGATGGTAGCAAATTAATTTTAAAGAGCAGTCGATCCTTACTACAATGCTTTTTATTTTGTTAACATCAGTTCAGTAAAAATTCATTTATCAGAAAATAAATGCAGGTAAAATTGAGACGGTAACCGTATATTTGACTAAATAGATTAATTTACGGGCTGGTCCTTAGAACAAGGTAGTGGTAGCCGTATACATCGATGTTACAGTCTCCTTACACATTTTCAGTACGGCATAACCAAGATGAATGGAAAGGCGATAAAATGAAGGTGATAAAATCTGAAAAGGAAAAATAAAATGCCAGCCCGTTTAGTCTATGGCCACACCTCAAAAAAATTCCTATATTTGGTAAAACAATGGTTGAAAAAAGCTAATTTGATCCATTTAAATAACTTATAGCCCGTTCTATGTGGCGGCAATTGAACTTTTTTACGAATGCGAAAAAAACATCCTAAAATCTTTCGCAAGATAAAAGTAGTCTCTTTGATTTTGTCTGTCATTTTGAAATTAAAGATGACGGACAAAAGCTTGGTCAATTCCCTTCAAAGCGCAGTTTGCTGCATTAAAATCGATGGTATAGTTCAGAAGTTTCTTTGCATAGCACTTAACGATTTAGAGACGATTCAGACCTTGCTATTGGCCAAAGCTCTTCTGTTTACACGAAGTGATAAATCACATCAAACCCCTAATCGATAGCTAGGTACGTACTACATCAACAGGTAAAAAAATTGTAATTGGAAAAAAAAGCTTTGATCCAATTTGTTTTTTATTAAAAAGAGCAAAAAAGAGTTCTGTTGTTTGTGCGGGCCTTATTGTCGTTTGGTATTGTGAAAAACTCGACAAATAAAAACTTTTTTAATTTAAAAATCTCTTTGTTGTATTTCAGCATTTCAAAAGCTCATGTCGGGGATAAACTTGAATCATGTACTGTATTAATAAAAAATATATCGCCTAAATAGCCAAAATCATGAAAATATTTGCCCATTCGTGGGTAAGCGGATAGGACCAAGTTTCAACAATCAAACAATTTTTAAAAATAAATATTCTGGACCAACCTTGCAATTTTTTTCTGTGTGCGACTAAATTTAAAAGTATACCTATGAATCACTTGGTGGGATCGGGCAAGAAATAAGAAAGTCTATTCTCGCAATTTTTACTTCCTATTATAGGCACCAACTTTTTATTAGTGTTCTCGTGGCAATCAGGAAAATATAATTTTTTCTTTTGCATTTTTTCCATAAACTTATAAGCTTTGCACCAATAACAAGAAAAGTACTGGTAGTCAACTGTTTTGTCCTAAGTGGACTTATTAGAACACTGCATTAAATTTGATGGGACTTCAATCTAGTTTTCCAGAACTTTTTAAAGTCCCCTAAAATATCCAACCTACCCATCCTTGCACGGTTTTATACAGTGTACGTGGTTTAAACTCTTTTTTGTTTTCAAATGGCGGCCATAGAGAAATATTAATTACTGTGACGCAAATTGAAGTTAGCTACATGTTACCAAATTATTTTCGTACTGCTTTTTGAAAGAAGTTGAACAAAGAGTTTCGTGATACGATAATATTTTATAAACAAGGGTCCTTAATCTCATGTAGCAGTTAAGGTGCTGCGTGGTGTTTTCAACGACGAAGCACGGATCTCCTAAACCAAAGGTTGATCTCTCACGCATCCCACTTTCTTCTCCTGTAGATGTTCTCCTAGATAATCAGACATTGCGTGTTTCCGTTGCTATGAGACTTGGTGTTCCTGCATATGAGCCTCACAACTGCAATTAGTACCTAGATATTTATGGCTACTACGGCCTGAGTTGTCACAAGGGTGCAGGAAGGCTGACTCACCACTTTACGTTAAGTGTCATCCTTTAACGGGCTGAACTTCCGCGGGATTTCCTTCAGTTCTAGAGCTGATTTGAGTTTCTCAGAGTGCCAGAAAACGAATGGATGTTTGCACCAGATTTCTATGGAAGTCTGGCAAGCCTCTCCTGTGGAATGTAACATGCAAATACACTTTTTGTCAATCTCACATTCATCCGTCATCCAAAAAAGCAGGAGAGGTTTGTAAACTAGGAGAGTCCTTGAAGAAGAGGAAATATGAGAAGCTCTGGGATCGCTATTATTTTATGCCCTTATCCATTGAAACCTTAGGTCCTTTAGGACCTGAGGCAAAAATTTGGTCAACAAAATCGGTGATAAAGAGCGTATTAGGACAACGCAGCATCGGTCCTCGGGAATTTACCTTTTGAAAGAGTTATGGACGAAATTTTTTATGTTTAATTCATTTTTAGTTTTAAGTTTGTGCTTAGTTATCTGAGGGCACGTACCATCTTTTCTTGAAACATTTCAGCCCATATTTGACCTATCTAAAACTCTAATTCGGAATGAGCTACGAATCTGAAACTTTGCACAGTCGTAGATCTTCACAGAGTTAAGAGTTAACAACCCCTCCAAGTTTCATGGACTTCCATAAAGTAGTACAGTAGTAAAGTAAATTTCAAAAAACGTCACATTTGCCACTCACTCACTGACTCACTCACTAATGTATAGATCATCAAAATTCTACTGTACTTCCAGACATGTTACAAACCTGAAATTTGGCAGACTGATAGAAATTATGACCAAACCCCTGGAAAAACCCCAAAATTCTGATTTACTCTCCTCCCCTATACATGTAAAGTTATGTAAAAGTAACATTGCCCACTTCTAGACATGCAAGAGAGCTGAGCTTTGGAAGGCCGATAGTAACTATGATAAAACTATAGAAAAAAATTAAAACACCCCAAAATTCTAATTTACTTTTCTCCCCTATAAAATGTAAATTTATGTAAAATTAACACTGCCCACTTCCAGAAACGCTAGAGAGCTGAGCGTTTTAAGACTGAAAGGCACTATGATAGAACTATAGGAAAAAATTTAAAAACACCAAAATTTTAATTTACTTCCCTCCCCTATAAATGTAAATTTATATAAAAGTAGCATTGCTCACTTCCAAAAACGCTAGAGAGCTGAGCTTTAGAAGGCTGATAGGACCTATGATAAAACCATAGGAAAAAATTAAAAAACCCCAAAATTTTAATTTACTCTCCTTTGCTATAAATGTAAAGTTATGCAAAATTAACATTGCCCACTTCGAGAAACGCTAGAAACTGAGCTTTGGAAGACTGATAGGAACTAAATTAAAACTATAGGAAAAAATTTAACACCAACATTTTAATTTACTTTCATCCCCTATACATGTAAAATTATGTAAAAGTAGCATTGTCCACTTCCAGAAAAGTTAGAGGCACAGTGCTAAATTGAACATAAAGAAGTTTGGCAGTAATAGCAAAGTTAAAAAAAAACCTTTCCAGCGGCGTAGGGTGCCCGAAGGGGCGGGAGGGGGGTGGGGCGATAGCTAAAAAGGGCGCCCATCAAAAATCTTGCGACCAAAAAAAAGGTCATCATGTTAGTTTCCCTTGCCGCCCTCTCAATTTGCCGTTGCCGGCCCTGCTACTTAATAAAGCTTAGGGCGCTTCGGGCACCCATGGGGCGCTCGTACCCTCGGGGCGGAGGTGGGGGGCTACGCCACTGAACCTTTCCAAACTAGTAGGAACCTTTCATTTTGAAATTTACTATTATCTCAATTTCTTTAATACTATTTTCGCGTACTTGGCTTATTTTACATGAAATGTTTTTGTTATGATTTATTATTATAAAAGTATATAAATACTTTAATTTAACTGGGGATATCCTATTTTCGTATCACAATTTTTGAGATAAGTTTTTGAGAGTTATCAGCGGTATAGGCCAACGAAAAAATTGTAAAACTTGTCTCAAAAATGATTAGGTTAGTAAGAAACAATAGTGGGATTTACTTCCTAATTGATATTTAAACAAAAAATAAGAATAAATATTGGATTAAGGTTTATAACAACCATGACTGGAGCTGACCTCTACAGTGGACCGTGTTGAACCTTGATGAGGTCAGGCCTTCTGTAGAAAATAAAATATACCGAAGGACCACTCGAGATAGCTCGAGAAAAACGTGTGGGAGTTAAGAGGGACTGTATCTTTCCACAGGGCTCCGACAGGGAAAAAGAGCCTAAAAACTTATTTACTAAAAATAGCGTAGCAATGAAAAATTATCAAGAAACGACTTACCCTTAGATGTCTTGTGTAGCTACTTGGCTGGCCAGCCCGATTATACGCGAAGTACCAGACTCTCCATTGTTCTATAGTTCAAAATGTTCCAAACACTAATATCTAATAAACTAAAGCGTAAAATTAATAGTTTCCACAATTTTAATATAAAATAATAGCGGTGCGGTGACTTTAGTTGCACGTGGCGCGTGGTTGAGTTGTTCGCTCAGACAATCGGCGTTTTCGTCTGTTGGGCCGAATTTAGCCGCTTATCTCAAATCCTTCATTGCTGGAAGAAGCGCGCGAAGTTTACATTTAAAATATGGAAAGATATAGCGTAAAGTAAATCAAAATAATATTCTAAAAACGCTTGTAAGCGTAGAAAATGTAACACAAAAATATTTAAAAACTAAGAGATATAGCTTCTCTAATTTTAAGTGAAAATTAGAGAATATAATTATTTACAAAAATAAATAAGTTGGGAAACTTGTTCATTCGGCCCACCAAAATGAGCATCATTTTTCGGTAGGTGAATCTGAATCAATTGGAAGGGGGCAAAGCTTGACTAAAGGTCGTTTAAAGATACCGGACGCGGTACGAACATTTGCCACCCTAGCGTGCCCATCAGGCCCTTTAAAAATTTCAATAATGCGACCTACCCGCCATTGAAGGGGCGGTGATAACTCGTCTTTGATAAGAACGAGGGTACCTATTTTTGGCTCTGCGCATGGTTCCAACCATTTATTTCGTACTTGAAGGGTATGTAAAAATTCTTGGCTCCAACGACGCCAAAAATCGGCTTGTATTCGTTGGACCAAGTTCCATCGCGATAACCGATTCTCAGGTTTACTTGAAAAATCTTCATCAGGAACAGAAACTAAAGGTCCATGTGTTAAAAAATGTCCCGGTGTTAAAACCTGTAGATCGTTACAGTCGGTAGATTGCGGGGTCAAGGGGCGAGAATTTAAAATCGCCTCAATTTGACAAAGAACCGTGTACAACTCCTCATAACTTAGAATTTGCGAGCCAATGGTACGAATTAAGTGAGTTTTTACTGATTTTATCCCTGACTCCCAAAGACCGCCGAAGTGGGGAGCTGATGGAGGGATAAAATTCCAGGCGATAGCTTGTTGCGTGCAAGCATTTCTTGCAAGATCAAGCAATTCTTTGCTGGATTTAACGAAATTTGTGCCATTGTCTGAAAAAAGAGTTTTTATGTAACCTCTTCGGGCAACAAAGCGACGTAGCGCAGCTAAAAAAGCGTCCGAAGTTAGATCTGACACTAACTCGAGATGTAAAGCTTTAGTATTTAGACAAATAAAAAGGCAGATATATGCTTTCTGTGTTTTTACACCTCTGTGTTTACTGAGAGTGATAGGTATAGCACCACTAAAATCTACTCCACTAAAAGTAAAAGGCTTTTGTGGAATCAAGCGGTAGGACGGAATTTGTCCCATGATTTGCTCATAAAAATGCGGTTTGACGCGAAAGCAACGAACACATTTGGATAAAACCGTTTTAATTAAGCGTTTGGCAGATAAAATCCAAAAAATTTGACTAATGAGATATTGGACTGTTTGCACTCCGACATGCAAATATTTTTTGTGCATATATTCAATAAAAATATAAGAAAGTCTACTTTCCTTGGGTAAAAGAAGAGGATGTTTTTGTCCGTAAGAAATAGTCATGGCTTGTTGAATGCGTCCTCCAACTCTTATAAGACCATCCTGGTCTAAAAAGGGATTCAATTTTTGTATGGGTTTTATGCATTTTTTCTGGTTTTGAAGGTTAAGAATTACTTCAGAAAAGTATTTTTGTTGTTTGTGCTTAGCCAAACATTTTAAAGCGTTAAAGAGATCGATAGAATCTATATTTGTCTTTTTTCTGACGTCTGCGGATAGTCTACAATTATTTATGAATCGTAAACTGCGGGCTAAAAGTAGTTGAATAGCGTAAAAATCGGATTTATTATTTAAAAGCGAATCTAAAAAATTTTCCGTTGTTCGGTCACAAGAAATCAGAGCAACATTTTTTCGTTCCTCAGTCTCTAAACTGTCATTTATTTTGACTTGCGGGGTTTTTGTTGGCCATTTATCGAAAGATTCTTGTAAAAAACTAGGGGCGGCCCACCATAGGGGATGATTTAAAAGCTCACTCGGCGAGCAGCCGCGGC
The DNA here is from genome assembly GCA_963576565.1 of Aspidapion aeneum. Lineage (NCBI taxonomy): Eukaryota > Metazoa > Arthropoda > Insecta > Coleoptera > Brentidae > Aspidapion > Aspidapion aeneum. Next base: position 38,869,255 of record OY755045.1, read on the forward strand.
TGGCTACATCGGCACTATTGAGAAATGTGGGGGTATATAACCAACATTCTGGATTAATATTATCTTGGATAAGACTAACACGATTTGCGACAAAAGTTTTCCATTTACTTGGATGGGATTTTATCCAGTGTAAAACAACCATTGCATCCGAAAAAGCATAAATATTATTTATTGTGAACCTTTTTATGAATATATCATATGTGTATTTTAAGACCTCAGATAAAAGAGTAGCGGCTAGAAGTTCTATTCTCGGAATACTAACAAATTTTTTAAGTGGAACGATGCGATTTTTCGCAAGAACAAAATATATGTGATATTTAGCGTTTCGTAAGACCCGTAAGTATATTACGCATGCGTACCCTCGTTCACTCGCATCACAAAAACCACAGAGATCGATGGATTCCGCGTTGCTGATGTCAATGTGGCGGGGTAAACTAAATTTTTCTAAAACTTGAAATTCAGACTGATAGAGTGTCCACTGACGAACTATTTCTAAAGTAGGCGTGGCGTCCCAGGAAATACCAAGTAACCAAATTTGTTGAATCAAATATTTTAAAGTGAATGTTACTGGGGTAAGATAACCATGGGGGTCATAGCATCGTGCTAAAAAAGAGAGAAGCGTCCTTTTAGTACAGCTTTGCTGATTAGGTAATATGTTAAATCGAAACTCGTCGTATGAAGGATGCCAGCACAGGCCTAAGACCTTAGTGACGTCATCCGAATCGAGAGATAAAACTGCGGGGTTGACTAAGGAGGGATCTAAATGAGAGATCACTTCTGAGCGATTGCTAGACCATTTGTGTAATTTCAAGCCAGCGTTTCCTAATAACTCCGTAAGCTCATGCTGCAAATTTAACGCCTCTTGAACCGTTTTACATGAAGTAGTGACGTCATCAATATAGGTATCGTTAAGTATAACTTTAGCAGCGTGAGGGTAGTTATCATATTCGGACTCAGCTAAGTGCTGAAGGGTGCGTAAAGCGAGATATGGGGAACAGTTCACTCCGTAAGTGACAGTTCGTAGTTTAAAAACGGAAACTTTTTCATTAGGGTTAAACCGCCAAAATATTTTTTGGTATTTTTGATGATCAGGGTTGATATTTATACCACGATACATTTTTTGAATATCGCAGGTGAGCGTCACAGGGTTAAGGCGAAAATGTAATAATATTTGAATAATATCTTTTTGTAGTTTCGGACCCGATAATAACACTTGATTAAGCGAAATATGCGTAAAAGGGTCAGTAATACTCGCATTAAAAACTACCCTTGTCTTAGTAGTGATAGCTTCATTTTTAACAACAGCGAAATGGGGAATAAAATAGCTGTCTGAATCGTCTTCTTTTTCTGAGTCATAGTCCATATGACCCAATTCCAAATATTCATTCATAAATTTAGAATATTCACAATACAAGTTTTTATCGCGAAGCAGTTTTTTTTCTAAAGATAAGAAACGATTTAGCGTGACTTGTTTTATTCCAGGAAACTGAGGTGGATTTGCAAATGTGCGAAAGGGAAGGGAGACAGTATACCGGCCGTCTTGATTACGCGACACGCTCTGTTTAAAATAATTTTCACACATTTCATCCTCTGGTTTCAAATGAGTTTTTTGGGGGACGCAGTCGGTTTCCCAAAATTTTGAAATTAATTGCGAAAGCGAGTCATTTTCATTTTGACAAAAAAGAGCATTAATTGGCGGGGTAGAAATGAAGGGTTGATTTATTTGTCCCATCAAAATATAGCCGAAAATAGTTCCCATAGCAAAGGGATGATTTGGATCATCGCTAGCGATTTTTTCACCCTGTATAATTAGTGGAAAGAGATCCATACCAATTAGTAAATTTACAGGCGAAGGGTTGTAAAAAGTGGGATCTGCTAAGGGTAAATTTTTTATAAAATGCCAATTTTCTGTATTTATTTTTACTGACGGTAAATCAGTACAAACCTTTTGCAAAATAATCGCTTGCGTGGACACAAAAATATCTGGTTTTTGAAAATTACAAATTTTAATAAAAATCGATCCTAGATCAGAAGTAAGAGAGTTGCCTCCAACCCCCTGTATATTTGAACATAAGGGTTGTCTGGGAAGGCCCAATTGTTGCGCTAATTTTTGAGAACAGAAAGTGTTTTGCGAACCGCTGTCTAAAACGGCTCTAACTGTTTGAAAGTGACCGCGGACATCTTGAATTTTTACTAGGATAGTTGACAATAAAACTTGCGATTGCGCAGAAATAAAACCACAATGCGTGGGGTTAGAACCCGAAGGAGTTGCGATTGGTACTTGTGAATTAGAAGACGTCGAAGTAAAATTGTTATTATTTTGAGTAGAGTAATTTTGAAGCGGACACCCAGTAGCCGGGGATCTAAAACTTTGCTGACTGGCCAAGTAACCACGTGGTGAACTACTTGGAGATGCGTTGGAAGACATATTAGAGAGATTTTGTGAGAAATTCACGTTAGAATCAAAATGTGATCTATTTTGATTTTGAGAATTAGCGCAATTATAATTTCGCTCAAAATGAATTAATGAGTGGTGTCTTTGATTACCAGGGCAATAGCGACATGAGCGTAGACTTTGACAAGAATTTGTTAAATGTATTGAGCTTAAACAATTTAAACATAGTTTTTTATTTTTAGCGTAAGAATAGCGTTCGTAGGGAGATTTACCTTTAAATGCGTTACATAAATATATTGAATGTGTGTTAGAATCACAAAAAGCGCATCTATCTTTAGAATGAGTATTTTCCGTACCAAGTAGCGTTTTTGTATAATAAGGCGAAGCGTTATTTTTATAAAACTGTTTATTATTTTTAAATCTATTTTTAGATTGTAGCGAATAAAGCGAATTACATTGAGTTTCAAGGAAATTATAAATTTCTTGATATTTGGGCATTTCATTAGACCTAGAATTAGCTAGTTCAAAGCGCGAAAGTAGTACCTCAGGCAATTTATCTAGTAAAATGTTGGCGAGCGGAAAACACCATTGATCAGTGTCGTAATTTAGAGTTTTTAAAGCCTCAATGTTTTCTGAAAAAACATCAAGCAGCGTGCGCAGCGTTTCTGGATTGTCGTCTTTGAGAGCGGGAAAATTATACACGGAGCGCCAATAAGTTTGAGCCGATAAGCGGGGGTTATGATAGCGTTTTAGAAGCGTATTGTAAGCGATTATATAATTAGCGTCGGTTATTTGTAAGTGTTTAACTACGTTTAAAGGCGGTCCTTTTAGGTAGGACAGTAACAAATTAAATTTAGCGTTTGTAGGAATACTAGGATTATTGTGTACAGAACTATTGTACATATCTAGAAAGGTTGGAAACTTAGTGATGTCGCCATGAAATTCGACAATGCGCAGTCTTGGCATTAAAGACGCCATAAAGCGGTCTGGATCAGAAGAATTTGAAATTTGCGTTAAGTTTTGAGGTTGAGGAGCTTCAATTTTCACCTCAAATAGTTGTTTTTGAATTCTTTTAATATCATAGAAGCTGTCGTCAAACTCAGTAAGGCGTTCATTTTCTTCTTCCAGTCTCTCCGGACTTGCCGAATAAGCCTCTATTATTTGATTTTGATAAATAAAAAATGTTTCTTTCATTTCATCAAGGTCGATAAGTCGAACCTGTAAACACGGTTTTTTTGTATCATCCGTTAGGCAAGCATTAGCTAAGTTATGAAGAGTATTAATGCGATTATGTTGCACATTACGGAGTGCTTCTAACTTCTTAAGTTGCGTACTCATTGTGATGTTTTTAAAAAATTCCGTTAACACAGGTGAACGATTAGTTTCCGAAATTTTTAATATTTAAAAATTAAAAGCGTTTAAAAAGAAAAGAAAATAGGCGATAAACAATGTAAACAAGTCTCATTTACCTCTCTAAGATCGTGTGTTGGAAACTTTTCCTACGTGCATTCGACGCCAAGCCAAAAAGAGGTAGGAAATGCGCGAAAACAATGCGCGTTCGGTACTTTTTTACTTGTTATTTTTACTGCGAGCACAGCAAAAAGAGCAAGGTTAAAAATTTTATTTTTAACAAAATGCGATTTAGACTTTAATTTTTCCCGGGGTCCTGTGATCAGGCTCGAACCTGGACCAAATGGTGAAGGTCAGGCCTTCTGTAGAAAATAAAATATACTGAAGGACCACTCGAGATAGCTCGAGAAAAACGTGTGGGAGTTAAGAGGGACTGTATCTTTCCACAGGGCTCCGACAGGGAAAAAGAGCCTAAAAACTTATTTACTAAGAATAGCGTAGCAATGAAAAATTATCAAGAAACGACTTACCCTTAGATGTCTTGTGTAGCTACTTGGCTGGCCAGCCCGATTATACGCGAAGTACCAGACTCTCCATTGTTCTATAGTTCAAAATGTTCCAAACACTAATATCTAATAAACTAAAGCGTAAAATTAATAGTTTCCACAATTTTAATATAAAATAATAGCGGTGCGGTGACTTTAGTTGCACGTGGCGCGTGGTTGAGTTGTTCGCTCAGACAATCGGCGTTTTCGTCTGCTGGGCCGAATTTAGCCGCTTATCTCAAATCCTTCATTGCTGGAAGAAGCGCGCGAAGTTTACATTTAAAATATGGAAAGATATAGCGTAAAGTAAATCAAAATAATATTCTAAAAACGCTTGTAAGCGTAGAAAATGTAACACAAAAATATTTAAAAACTAAGAGATATAGCTTCTCTAATTTTAAGTGAAAATTAGAGAATATAATTATTTACAAAAATAAAAACAAGTTGGGAAACTTGTTCAAACCTCTAAAACCGGACATGGCCGTAAAACGGACAGGGACGCAATATCCGGCGCCTAGTGCATCCTTTGGATAGGAAGTGCACAGATTAGAGAAATAACAGCTGATAATCTACTCTACTTTGCCTTTTATAGGATGTAGTAAAGCCCATGATAAACATACACACGGTATATTGGTTAGGGTGGTTTAAATTCTAGGTATTTGTAAAACAGGTTACCCACAGGTCAACAAAAGAAAAAGTAAACATTCAGATCATCAAACCAGAACAATGGACAGAACTCTACAAGGGACTGCTGCAAGAAACGAGACCCGAGAATATCTGCCAGCCCCTCTCAGGAGAGAAAAAGAAATGATAAGGAATAGTATTAAAAAGCTTAAATCCGGAAAAGCTAGCGGACCTGAGGAAATATATGCTAAAATGCTTAAATACGATCAGAGACTAGTAGAAATTATCAATCACTGCATAAACGGATATCCAGTACCTGATGATTGAAAAATTGCATTCATATCCTCAATACATAAAAAAGGAAACACGCTGGATTAAAACAGTTACAGAGGAATTTCAGTAACCTGTACTTTAAGTACGGTAGGATTCTTTGACATCTAATAAAGAATGATTTTTATGAACAACAAGAAGAGCAAAGTGGGTTTTGTGCAGGCAGATCTTGTAGTGATAATGTTTTTTGTCTTAAATAAGTAATTGAGAAAAGGAGTGCTGGAAATATAGAGACTCATGTTACATTTGTGGATCTACAAAAAGCATATGATATCGTTTCAGTAAAATTATTGACAATGTTAGAGCAAACTAATATCAATTATAAATACACAAAAGCGATAAAATAACTATACAAAGGGTCAAAATCTAAAATTAAAATTGGAAATCGTCTTTCAAAGGATTTCCTAATAAGAAGAGGCTTAGGACAGAGATTTTGTATCTCTTTACCTCTTTTTAAAATATATATCGCAGTAGCTCTAAAAAATTGAAAACGTAAAGTACATAAATACACAAAAGCGATAAAATAACTATACAAAGGGTCAAAATCTAAAATTAAAATTGGAAATCGTCTTTCAAAGGATTTCCTAATAAGAAGAGGCTTAGGACAGAGATTTTGTATCTCTTTACCTCTTTTTAAAATATATATCGCAGTAGCTCTAAAAAATTGAAAACGTAAAGTACATGGGAATACAACTTAACGACCGATTTGCTATATACACACTACAGTTTGCTGACTACCAAGTAATTGTAACAAAAGAATAACAAAAGTGGGAGTTAATAGAGAACGTGTACAAGACACAGTACTTATGTATTGGAAACGAATCAAGTGAGTTAGAGCTAGACGATAAACAGACTGTAAAAAAATGAAAAAAAGAATAGTAAAAGCAAAAAACGTTACTGGATGTCTAAAAATACAAAACAAAAATGAAAAGTGTCGAAATGGATGCAGTAAGATGATCAACGAGAATATACAGATCATATTAGAAATGAGACCATAAAAGAAAGAATGGGAATCAAAAGAAGCATAACGAATGATATAAATCAAAGACAACTAATATGGTACGGTCATGTACAACGGATGAACGACGAAAGGTTACCAAAGCAGGTCCTAGAATGCAATCCAATAAGGCGCAGAAATAGAGGACGTCCTAAACTGGAATGGCAACAGTCAATCCAATGATCAATGAGTCAAAAAAACCTGATAGAAGATGATTGTCACAATCGAAGGAGGCAGAGAATTGGCGTCGGACAACGTAGAGAAACGTTCTAAACCGACATAGTAGCAGTAGGTTCCTCACAGAGCGTGCGGGTGCAGAAATCTTTCGAACTTCTGATTGACAAAACCAAGCATGCCATTTTACGGACAATGTTGCCATTTACTTCCTAACAATTTTTTTAAGGCGCAGAAAAAAAGTAGCCGGTTAATAAATATTTACTCATATATTACGAGATGAGAAAGTAGCGGTAAAGAGTTAGTAACCGGCAATTTTTTTTTCTGTAACTTAAAAACTTTATTAAGGTGTCAATGGCAACATCGTCCCTGAAATTGCATGCTTTGTTTGTCAGTTTGAAGCTCGAAATATTTCTGCGCCCGCGCACTTTGTTGGGAACTACTTTCAAGAATTTTCGCAGAGAAAAAAGTTGATCGCCTCGGCAAAATGAAGCTATGTATAAAAATTTAACCTTAAAAAATAGACCGATGATGTACTGTGGTCTTATATTTTAAAAATTTGCAATATGAGTTGTAAAAATAGATAAATCGACACAAGAATACCGCATGTCGTAATCTAATCTGTGATAACGGAAGTCCCTAAAGGGATTAACCGCACAGTTAATTTGGCAGAAAAGTAAGTTGTTTTTTTATATTTTCTTTTAATCTAAAGTGTATTAAATAAACGACAAAATTGGATCTCTCATCAAAAATAAAATAAAATTCTGTTATCTAAAGCCACCAATTAGGGCGATGTAATAAAAAATATAAATAGAAATAACGAGCATCTAAACAAAGTTTAAACAAATAAATAAATAATATTGAGTGATTTTGCCATTTTAACGGCGAATTTAGATATGCTTATTACCTACTTCAAGCAGTTAAAAATAGAGCTTTTGGACGGATCTACCCAAAAACAACGTTTGGCAGTAAATAGAACCTTACTTTTGGTGTTTTTGTGGACTCTTGAACAAAACAAATAATACAATGATTAGAGTAGTTTTACCCTACAAAAGGTCCGGTAGTAGTCATTTTTGGAAATACCTAGCTCCGTTACTACTGCTCGCAGAACAACCATAGTACCACGCAATTGTAGACAATTATATCCTCTAAAAAATTTCATATAACTCTTTTTGCAATTTAGTGTACTGGAACGAATTTAAAGGCAAGAAACTAAAAAAAGTGCCAATTTTTTATGGTTTTTTCAAGATGGCGGAGGGAGCACAGGGGTGGGGGTGACGAAAACTCAGATTTTTAACTACCCTCCTGAGCTTAACAACATATCCAAAATTCAGAACTACCGGACCTTTTGTAGGGTTACCCTTCTATTTTGGCCTCTATTCATTGAACTAAAAGCTTCTAACCTATACATCTCCTACATCATAGAATCACTAGGAACCAAGATTGGTTGGCTGACTCTTAAAGTGTAAATATAGCGAATATTCGGCGCTAAGTACCACCTTTCGTTACCTTTGATAAAGGTAACAGTATGACAGAGCGCTACTGCGCCCGCGCAGTATTAAGGTAGGTTTGGTGTTACTAAGGTCACTCATCGTAAAGCAAGCTTTACAGGTAACGAAGCCTGACTTTGATTTTCTATTTTTGGGTTATAATTTTTGACATGTTTTCCTCGGTTTCGCATTGGAGGCTCGTTCTTATTTTTAAATTGTGGTTTTAACACAGTCTAAAGATCTATTTAATAATGATACAGTTTCAAGATAGTTTAGATAAATATATATAGTTTAGGTACCGCCAATGCGAGGAAAAAATTTCAAAAATAATAACCAAAAAATGGAAAGCCTGACGTTTGCTTCGCTTCCTATAAGGCTTGCCTTTACGAGAGTGTCCTTAGGTGTTACACCTAACGGTAACAGTCTCGCAAAAAAAAACAATATTTCATGATAATCTGTCATTTCATTCAACTAACCCCAAATTGGCGTATTTGATACATACCGGAGTCTTTTTGCGTATAAAAAAATAATTTATTTTCAATTTAGTTTTTTAAAGGGAAACTAAATATTGTTAAAATATAGGCGGATGTATAAGCGGACTAAAAAATGCCCTTTTGGACCCCAGAATGGCGCTAAAAGCGACGGCGAAATTGAAAATAAAAATGAGTTGCTGTAAATGAGGTCGAGATTGGATTTTGGTCCTAAGGTTTCAGTATATTTACTTTAAAATAGGGATGTTCGGAAAGAAAACTTTCTTTTTACAAGTAAGGTCACGTAATGACAAAGCTCGAAGATTTATTGGAAATTTCAAAATAAGGCTATCCGTAATATGGCAACAACCTTATGTAACTAGTGCTTGAACTTAACGCGCTGTGAAAAAATAGGTTAATTTGAGATGCAGCTTATTTTTGTTATATGAACTGTCTTTAATGTGGATAAATTTATAAAATTCCCAAAGAGCAGTCTATCATCCGCATACAAAAAGTGCAGCCAGATTTAAAAAAAAATTGTACAAAACGTTAGCTATAAAAAACAAGGCAAAAATTTAAAATATCTGTAACAAAAACATGGACAAAATAAAAACGAACATAAAAGGCAAAATGGTTAGTTATAGCGAATTCTTCTGAGAAAGTTAGAGGGCCACTCGTGGTCCGCTGACACTGGTTTAGTGCTGTCAAAAAATTACCCCAGTGCTGTTTCAAAAGAATATAAAAGTGCACAAGTGCACCACGAGCTCAGAGAGCCCGAGCCAAAACATGTGCACTGAGTGCAATACTGGGCTTGTCAGTGGCTCAAAAGAACACAAAAAATTGCACTAGTTTTCCCAAAAGAATACGAAAACTGCACTAGTGGCGCACCAGTGCTCCACTTTTTTCCCAAAAGAATTCGCCATTAAATAAAGTGAAACTTAAAGAAACCATCAAAATAAAAAATAAACATAAATGTTGCATGACTTTGTTTTTGGTAGGAGTAAAGCCTAGCACAATGCTTAATAAAGTTTGCCTTATTTTACGGGGTAACTGCGCAAGCGTAGATGTCAAAAATTTAGGATACTGCTAGCAACATTACTACTAGATCTTATTTTACTTCCAATAAGTCTCTGTTAAATAGAAACTTGCTTGCTTTGGGCATCTTTAGTCCTTAGATCTTATATCCCCTGTTTTGTCAACTATCGGGAATCTAGGATCTAGAAATTATGCATTAAACTATTTTATATTGAGACAGCATGGATGTGACAAGTCGCCGCCACAGACTCGCCGCGCTAATTATAATTTTTAAATCAAACTTCAAAAAATCAAAATGGCGAAGTTTTAGGTATTTGAGATCGCTGATTATGTTTTATGTGACAAGCCAAAATACAAAGTTTAATACATATCAGTTTATGAATGGAAAATCCCGCCATTTTGAGTGGAGCCAAAAATTATATAAATTGAGACAAATTGGTATATAAATAAAAAATCTGCCATTTTGAATGTTTTTGTGATAAAAAATTTAAATTGCGTTACCTGTCAAATATATAATCTGTAGTTTATCGAAAAGTATTTAAAAAAGCTGTTGCGAGATTTTATATACTAATATAAAAGAAGTTAACAAAATTGCAAACTAAAACTACGGCAGCCGCGATTTATCGGGTCGGCGCGATAACGAATTGGTCCGGCGGCGGCGAATTGTCCTAGAAACCCGATCCAGTGTTGCCAGGTCAAATGTTGCACCATCCCCACATTATAATTAAAAAATCCCTAGATTCACATTAATTCGTATACCGCAAGCGCCAAGCATTGCACTCTGCATTCTGCAAATAAAATAAGACAAAACCATCATTTCGAAATATTTTATTTTCGCCACTAAAAATGTAAATAATATACATTAGTTTAAAAATACAATACAAAAATACAATTTGAGTATACATTTTATTGTAAGTTTGCTAATCAAGACTTGATTAATATTAAAGCTAAAACAATCTTGATTTTTATCAGTGTTTTGGTATGTAGGATGCCAGACAAAGTTTCTATTGAAAGCTTGTTTCTTATTTTGGTTTTAAGTTAATGGTTGAACAAATTCTTTCAACGGTGGCACTTGAATGTTCACGATATTTTATATAAATTTACAGAGCGTCGGCAACATAAGATTCATCAGCATATTTCATTTTTAACATTTTTGTCCAAAAAGAGTTTAGAATGATCCCTAATTTGCTACGCAAAATTATTAAAATAGTATATTTTATCATGACAACATTTAAAATCAAGTTTTTTAATTTCCGATTTGAATTTGCCGCTAAAACGCTCATTTCTAGCATGGTGTTGCCATGACATCACAGCGCAATAAACTCGCGGATAGATACACGTCATTCAAATGTTTATTTGTATTTGGTCTGTGTTTTTACTGTTTTTTATGTAAAAAAATGTCCTATAAGTGGTGTGTAGTGCCTCAGTGTTCGAAGACTAGCATTAAAAACACCTAAAAAACTATTTTTTCATGTGCCTACAGCAGTAAAAGAACGGAAAAATGTACTTGCTCGAATAGACCCAAGGGCCTTATCCAATACATCTTCACTTTACATTTGTGAAGATCACTTTGATGTGAGTATAACTAAATTGTTTCTATTAATTTTTCTCAAGTTGTCTATAATAATATAACTATTTCGTAAATGACGATGAAATTATTGAGGTTATGTTTATTACAAGGGGCGAACAACTATAATAGGCAGAAAGGTGTACAAATTTTTAGGCGGTGCTAGGCAGTTATTAGGCAGGACTAGGGAGTACCTCTAAATGCAGGATTAGGCAGTGCACATGCAGGCTATATGTAGGACTGAGCAGTGCATATGCAAGACTAGGCAGTGCATAGGCAGGACTAGTATGTATGTAGAATGTATTTAGAAAATTTTGTTTTAAAAAAGCAATTTTTGATTGTTTCTTAATGCTTAAAAGAATAATGATTGGGTATTTAATTGAATCTATTGTAAGTGGCATATTAAACAAAAAAGCAAAACATATAACCTTACCTCAAAATCTAAATGAGTAAAAGTAGGCGAAGAATATTTTAATGTTTCTAAATTCCGCAGTACAAAAATCACTGTTGTTGGCAAAGAAGCCTGCCACCATAAAGGAATTCAGCATTGGCAAGTTGGAGCTCTCGGCTTTGGATAATCCGTTTTCCATTGAAAATGTTTTTTATAAGCAAAACACAAAATAAAATCTAATTTAGGACGATAATTCGCACTTTAAACCAAAGCAAACATTACCATCCATAAGAAAATAACACAGAAAATAAGTTCGTTCGAGGCGTTTACTGTTTTGTGACGTCACTCGCAGCTGATTAGTAGACCGTCTGTTTTGAATCACGTGGCTAATTGTTTGACTTCAATGAATTTATTTAATTAAAAAACTATGAATTTGGAAAACAATTAAACAAAAAAGTTTGTTTTTAGCATTCCCAAGACCTAAAAAGATATCTAAAAATAAATATATATTTATTTTTTACTACTGTCAAACACCCTATTCATTTAATTTGTGAAAATTCACTAAAGTAATGTCAAATATATTTCGTATTTATCCAATTAAATCGTTTTTGTTAAATTTTCCCTAGATTTTGCAACAAAATCCCTTTACCCCTGCCAAACATCGAAAATTCCTAGATTCGGGATAAATTTCTAAACCTGGCAACGCTGACCTGATCATGAATTGCAATATGTGTATCAGAACTGAATATAATTTGGAATCCGCGCCAGTCTAAACTTTAGTTTTAACAATTAAAATAATCCAGATTTAATTTTATTAAGCGTTTAAAATTATAGTGATTGTACTGATTTTTGCGAACTTTGTGCTGTGGCGTGGCGGCAAGAGATAATCTCGATGGAATATTTTTGAAGCCTTTAAAGTACTTACAAAATATACAATATACTATACAGGGTGTTCAAATTCAATTCCTTAATCCTAAAATCGCGAGTGCGTGATACAAGGTAGGGGAAAGGGGGCCACAATGGGATACTTAATTTTATAGGCCCATTTCTCCTATTAAATGATCACCATTGCGTTCGTCATTTGGAACTCCATCATAATTTAATTTTTATTTTTGTAAAAAGTTGACTTTGCCCCATTTTGCCTCAAAAAAACAGGGTAAAATGGAGTAACTATATGTGGCGAAACGGGCGGGGCGGTTGTGTAATTTAGAATCAATATTTTTGTAAAACAAGTTTTATTTATTAAAATACTTGTTTGTAAGTAGACCCCATTTGGTTTTTTTGCCTCAACAAAAAAGGCTTTTTCTCAGAAAAAGCTATCAATTTTTTTTTCTTAAAATAACAAATAAGAAACCGCTAGAGGCAGTCATTCGTCTATGCATCTATCAATTACTTTCATTTAAATACGCTACCCTGTACATAATTTACCGGACTCTAGTAGAATGCATAAAAGTTAAATCTATAAGTAATAAGTATAGAAGAAAATGGCCTTAGGGGAATAATTAGAGCATAAAGTTTAATAATTTATTTGTTCCCATTTTTTCGAGTTTTTTAACTTCTCTAATTTCTTCGCTTCTCTGATGATGCTCTGTTCTTGAAATTTTCCGCCGAAAGAAAATCTAGGGCTCTAATTACCGCGAATAATTTATAATTAAGGAAGTTTTGAAAAATCCGTGACATTATGATAAAATTGCTTACGTATAAAGCCGTAGTGCTGAACAAAGCTCTCTGGTAGTCATATAATTAATAACTCAGAAATATAGGCCAATGCGAGGGGTGTACACCTATTTAAGTATTTAAGTTAAATACTGTATTTATTTGGGATTTAAAGGTATTTAATTGTATTTAAAGGTATTTAGGTGTATTTAAAAGTATTTAAAAGTATTTAAATGTATTTAAATGCATTTAAATGTATTTAAAAGTATTTAAAGGTATTTAAATGTATTTCAAAGTATTTAAATCTATTGAAAGATGTACATCAAAGTAGTATTTAACTTTAAATAATTATTATATTATTATTGTTAGTTTTTTTGCTATTAAAGCGTAAACTGTAGGGTTAAAGAAAAATTTTAATGTCGTTATATTAAACACGGTACATAACTGAATTAGTCATGAAGATTTTCAAAGGACCTGGATTTGAGGTATATACAAAATTTTATTGCTGATTCTTATAGAACTCATCTTTAAAGATCCGGTTGATACGACTCTGGCACCCTTGAGCATTTTGAGATATTCAAGATGGCGGCCAATTAGGGATTAAAAATTAAAAAACAAAATGTTAGAGACAATATAAATCCAACGCTGGGCGTAATCAAAAGCTGTTGGGATCCCATTAAATATAGTAAAACCCCGACCCCCTTCCCCTCAGGAACATGGTCAGAATGGCGCCGCCATCTTGGATTTTTGACCAGTTTTTCCTTTAATAGCCTTTCACTCAAAAAGTACATACTTTTGAGAAAATCTGTGGAGAGGTAATATAGAGCCCATTGAAAGACTTATCTGCGAACTACCATGTACTACCGTTGCAAAGATACGTACCTTGAAGCATACCTAATATGCTGGATTCTTGCACATTTTATTTAAAAGAAATACAGCAAAATTTTTAAATTTAATCAATTTTCTTAGAAACAAAGCTTTTTGCGAAAAAAGGGATGGTACACTTTTTTATAGGCAATGAAATTTCCATTTTAACTATGTGTCACTCAGTGCAGTTCAGATTGTAAATAGCACTTCAGTGGCGTCCGTAAACTGGGAACATTTTTAAAAATCACAACAAATATTATTAAGTTTTTTGCAATTTTTGTAGAAACTAAACGTTTTAAAAAATTATGTATAAAAGACTTTATTAAGAGGATAAAATTTCCTTTTCAATAATGTACGAGGGTGGATCAAATATAAACAAGCCTTTTCAACTTACTAACGGAAAGTCATTCAAGATGAACGTGGCCGTTATAAATTTGGAGTAGGGATATTCAGCAGCATGTAGGCGGCTGGTAGTGCCGCGATACTCATTTGGCCAGGAACAATCGCAATGAGCGAGAAGAAAGGACACAGCAGTTGCGCAAAGAATAATCATTAAATTTCTTACACGCGAAAACGTGAAACCTGCTGAAATTCGATGCAGATTGCGAGCAGAGTTCGGACATAGGACGCTTTCATGGGTACCTGTAAAAACTTGGTGCAAAGAAATTAACGGCCGTGAGCGTGTTGATAACGTGAGTCACCCACGTCGTCCGCGTACCATCATTTCTGCAGGCAAAGTTTTAGCGGTCGTTTTCTGGAACTGTAGAGGGGTTTTGTTAGTCGATTTTTTGCACGAGCGTATAACAATAAACGCGGCTTACTACTGCAACTTACTCGACCAGGTAAACCTTGATTATCGCCAAAAGAGGAGAGCACACCCCATCCAAGACGTGTTGCTCCTGCATGACAACGCTAGACCTGATACGGCAGCTGACTGTGCTGGAATACCCTCTATACAGTCCAGATTTGTCATCTTGCGATTTTCATATGTTTGGCCCACTCAAAGATTCACTGGGAGGCGAGCAATTTCAGAACAATGAAGAGGTGGAGGCATTCGTGCGCAACTGGAGAGATACCCGCCCAGCTTCCTTTTATGAAAACGGTATTAAGAAACTGTCAAACCGTTGGGAAAAGTGTATTAACCGAGAAGGGGGATGTGTAGAAAAGTAGAAAAAATTTCTGTTTTGTGTCATGTTTCTAAATAACTAGTTTATAAACAAAGGCTTGTTTATATTTGATCCACCCTCGTATAACGTAGTAAGAATAATTTTATTCCTAGCGGTCCAGTGGCATCCGTAGATGTGTGTGATTTATACAGAAATCTTCGAAAATCTACTGAACTTTTAGGTTTTTATCCAATTTGTTTAAAAACAAAACTCTTCAGGAAAAAAGTTTTAAACGCTTTAATTAGACAAAAAAATTTTCTTTCCGATGATGTATAACAAAATTTGCTAAAGATAATCGCTAACATTTAAATGCTGTCCCTTAACAGGGATCAGTTTCAAAAATCACAAAAAAAACTTGTGTTTTATTTGTTTATTGCAACTTTTGCAAAAACTAAGCTTTCTAGGAAATTACTTTTAAAATACTTTATTAAGACGACTAAATTTCCTTATTAACGATGTATGAGTTAGTAGGATTAAAATTATTACTAACGGCACAGTGACGTCCTTAAATGGGGGTTAGGTTAGAAATCAACAAAAAACAATTTAAACCTTTTCAGAAGCTTTTGTTAACAAAAGTGCCTTTTAATAATTACAAAGAAATATTTTTTATTATAGGTGTTTTTAAAATTTTCTGAAAACCCAAGATCTATATAAAAAATTTACACAACAGTTTTTTAAGAGGATAAATTTATTTTCCAACGATGTGTAACTTGGTAAAATTTAGTTAACTTCTAACGCTACAGTGCCGTCCATAAATAGGGGTTATTTACAGAAATCGTTAATATCTGTTTTATTCCTAAGTTCTTAATCAATTTTCTTTAACATAAAGTACTTTGTGCAAAAACGGTGTATGCTAGGTAATAGGCAATAAAATTGTCTTTTTAACGCTGCACAACTTAATTGAGTAAAATTAATTTGTTGAATAAAAAGTTATAATTTAACTAGATTTTTGAAGATTTCTGTAAATAACCTCAATTTAAGGAAGTTACTGTATCGTTTGCTGTAAGTTTAACCCTACTATATTATACATCGTTTCAAAAAAAATTTATCTTCTTAACAATATTTCTAAAATTTCTTTCTCCTAAAATGCTTAGTTTTTAAGAAAATTCCAATAAACATTTAATAAAAATGATTTTTTAAAAGATATTCAGTTTGCGGACGCCACTGGAGCTTGACCCATAATACATACTGCGCTAAATATTATATGGTTTAAATGGAAATTTTATTTTCTACAAAAAAGTAAACCACACTTTTTTTGAAAAAAGCTTTTTTTTAAAGAAAATAATAACTTAAAAATTTATTTTAAACGAGGCGTGCTAGAAATCAGCATATTGTGGATGCTTAAGGGTGCGTATTTTTGCAAGAGTAGTACTTACGTATCTCGGATATATCTCGTTTGATAGGTCTTTTAATTGGGTTTAATATTCCTGACCCCCATTTTGACACTGTTCCTTAATGGAGAGGGATCGGGAATTTTACTATGTGTAATGGGAACCCAAAACCGTTTGCGCCTATTTTATGTTTTTGAAAACATATTTTTTTTTATCCACCATTCGCCGCCATGTTGAATATTTCAAAATGCTCAAGGGTGCCAGAGTGGCATCAACCGGATTCTTCAACTAGAGTCCTTTGACTACCAAAATCATTAATAAAATTTTCTATATACCTCAAGTCCAGGTTAGGCCCTATTATGCAATTATCTTCCTGACTAAATACAACGCAACCCGATAATATTTCAAATCACAGGTAGCTAATGAAGAATGCCTTACGCATCGAAATACAATGAGTATTTTTGATACTTATGAAACTCTATATCAATATAAGAAGTTGCCAGCCAAATACTACAAAAGAGAATATTAGTAAGGCAGGAGAAATATTATGTTGAATGAACCGAACCGAACCGAATCAATCCTGTATTGCTACCCCCATTAACTGCCAACTCAGAAAAAATCAGCTTATTATAAATTTTTTCTTCTATTTTTGCTAATTTCCGTGTAATTGTATTATAACATACGAGTTCTCATCTTCTACTTAACTACTTACACTGAATGAGAAACCAAAAAGAAAAATATGACTTGGGATGGGATTCCCAGGGAAAGTCTTATATGTACCTATGCTTTTATCGCCTCCGTATTTGTGAGGCGTTTGTTTTAAATACGCTTTATGACCTAGGTGAAATGTTTATCTTTTTTAAATACATAATCTAGTTAAAAATAGTGCATCAAAATTACTGATAGTTTTTGAATGAAATGTCTCCGCAGGAGTTTAAAAACTCGCAACCTTGGGGTGGTAGGTATATTTTTTTTAACTCTAAAAACGTTGTTAAAGATGGGATGAAATTATAATTTAATAAAATCTAAGATATTTACTAACCTTATTTTGTAATTGCAATACACACTTTTGGGTATAAATACACACTAAACTTTACACTGGTTAATCTGGGACGTGTGTTTACTTATATCCTGAAAATCCGGAAAGGAAATGTAAAAAAGCAGGTTTAAGAGAGAGTTATAAGGGCAAATAGGTGCTATTTAAATGTATTTAAAAGTATTTAAAAGTATTTAAAAGTATTTAAAAGTATTTAAATGTATTTAAAAGTATTTAAAAGTATTTAAAATTATTTAAAAGTATTTAAAGGTATTTAATTGTATTTAGAAGTAATTAAAAGGATTTAAAAGGTATTTAAATGTATTTATTAAATACTTTTACCAAATTTGTACACCTATTTAAGGAGTGTCCCACCCCTCGGGCCAATGACCACCCAATCTCGGTTACTACTCATGTGTTAGTTTTAGTGATTTTCAAACGTTCTCTCACATGACTTAACCAATTGTTAAAAATTTAAGGTTATATCCATAATTTTTTTTACATTAGTTAAATATTTAAAAATTTATTAAGATGTCGACCAAATTTGCAGTTTTTTTTAATATAATTGTTCAAGGCATCGTTTAAGTTAACTGTGGGCACTGTTATACCACGTTTTTATTACAACGGAACTACCGAACGAAATTGCTTTCTTGTGCTTTGAAAATGTAGTATGTATGCCCAACCCGCAGCCAACGATAAAGACCGGCCATGGCGCGTTATAAGCAAGTCGGCGGTCACGGGATCTTAGGAGTTCCAGGATTCTTATTGCTTAATATATTATCTGTTTTTATACAATTTAAATAAATTGACCAAATATTTTTTGTTCTCATATAGGCAAAAATGCAAAAAAATATTTTGCTGATGTATGTGTTTATTATAGATAAAAGAACTGAATCTATAAAATAAAAAATTATATAAAATTTGCACTCTAATATCTTCAGGTACATATATCAGGTACATAATATCGTTAGTTACTTCAAATCTATACAAGTCTTTTAAAATTGGACATAACAAACCTAAGCTTTAAGTTTTTAAATTTTTCTCTTGTCACAAAGTTTAATATATATTTCATCAATGTGTAAGTTAACTACCAACTCATGTTCTTTTAAAAGCTGTATCTTACTGTTTAAATATTGCACACTACCGGAGAGATTACTATCTGTTAACGATATTTTACAAATCAGTTTTTTAATATTGCGAGGGTGCAGAAGACATATTACCTTAGTTTTGTAAATTGACATGTATGCACTGGATGACTGGATAAACAAAGATGTAGCCAATATTAAAATGTATCCACAATATCTTCGATTCACAGGTGACCGTTTCAAGAGACCTAATTGTTCAATAAGAAAAGACAATTGAACACATTTTTCACTCTCACTATCGAAAATGTCACTAAGGATGTCTATTACTTGATGAATCATATCTTACCACTTCTTTCCCGTTTGCAACTTTCATTTCAATAAACTGCATCAGCTTTTAAGTGTATCAACTCCCTCAACAACTAGAGATGCTAACAGTGATGGATTGTTGTTCAAAATGTCATCAGGCACAGGCAGACTGTGTCACGTTCTTGGGTTAAAACCAATTTTTGTTTATTTTAGTATTAGATAGAACAATAAAATTTTTTTGATTTGTTATGAGCTTGAAGTGTTTCAAGACCTCAAGACATTTTTAAAAATCGTAGGTACATCTTTTTCTGTCAATTTGGGTCTTTGTCTTTCAACATTTTTTAGCTCTCTATTTACAACACACTTATCAAACCAAATAACCTGCTCGTAAGGAAAATGTTTGATGCAAACTTGTGGACGTTTTAAGATACTTGAATCATTAGGAGTTTTTCGCAACCAAATTTCATGCATTTGTTTATCCACTGGCAAATTAAAAGTTGACACATATTCGGTTTCAGTTTTATAGTTGGACCGACAAACAACAACACTACACGTTCGCGGCATTGTTTATCTTATAGGTATTTTCTTTTTAATTTACTCATTAGCCATTAATTATTTTAACGCAGATCACTTTTTCGTGGCCGCGTTATTTTAATAACTTTGATAAAATTCACATAAAATTCGTGCCCAAATTAAAAAAAAATCGACGTAAACAAACATACCAAAACTGAAAACACACATGTCTTATAATGACAGCTGGCCGGGAGGTGTTCTTTTGTGACCCTCCTACGGTCACGTGATATTTCCGCGCCCCGGGCGGTCTTTCTCGTGGGTTGCGTAATAGAGGGTATCAAAACATCCCTAATTAACAATTTTTGACAAATGTTTTTTTTAACAGCGAGGGAATTTTTTTACGATATTTTCCAAAAAAGGGATGTTTTAACACTCTATTAGAAAGAAATCGAGAGGTTTGGAACTTTTGTAAATATCATTTTTTACATAACCTCAAAATGTTCGAGAAAATTTGAAAAAATTACGGTTTTTTTAATTTTTCTCGAACATTTTGAGGTTATGTAAAAAATGATATTTACAAAAGTTTTAGACATTTTTATGGCCTATGACTCTTCTGTATGTCACTTTTTCCACACTAAACACTAAATACCAATATCTAGCTGTAAGTTGTCATAGAGTAATCATATTTTTTAAACTAAGAAGTCAATTATTATTAGAATTTACCATAAAGAAATATAAAAAATATAATTTAGTGTGATAAAATTTTGTTAAGCAAAACTATTGTCACTTTTTTGTTAATTGAATGTTTCTTAACAAAATGAAAAAAAAATGGCTGCGCCTTCTTGCGCCTTTTTGAGATTAAATATGAAACTTGTTTGTTTATTAACAAATTTTTATTAAATAAAAAGTGTTTAATTGACTAAAAATTTGATTGATAGTTTTTTAACATAAATTTGAATAACTTATTAAATTTAAAGATGGCGGACGCGTAAAAATTAGGAAAAGCATCGTTCAAAACAATTTTTAAAATAAAGGATTTTAATCAAATTGATATAAACAACTTTTTAGGCCTGTAAAAAGCCAAGTGAATTATGGTAGCGGTTACAGTTACTTTAGTTAAAAGGAGTGGGGGGAGGGTAAATCTTCGAAAGTCAAATTTTGAACCAAAACTTTTACAAACTTGCCGTTTTCGTATTTTTAATATAGGAAAGGTGGCCGAAAATTTTTCAAAATTATCATTTTGACAGATCTTTGTTTTGGAAAGCGTTAAGTGGATTATCAAAGGACCACGCACTAGTTTACACAGGTTTTATGGGGAATTTTTGTCTCGGTTGAACTGGCTATAATTTTAGTATGTTATAGTGGGGTATGTGACAAAAAAAATGTAAGTAAAGTTTTCTTATGTACAGTTTTTGAGATATAAACGGTCAAAATTCGTGAAATGATCGTTTTTTTGTATGTTTTAATAATATTAACTCTTACATCTTGACCGATAAAAATTAATTTACCATAAAAATGGCTTAGTAAACGCCTAAAGTCACTTGTAATGCATTTTTTTTAATTTGTACGATAATATATGGGGGTTAGTCTATATATATGTCTTATTGAGGACACTCTGTACAATATAGTATTTTTAGGTGACTTCTCTTCCTATTTCAAAATTGACGTGTCCATGAGCCAGGTTATATAACTTAAACAGAAATATTATAAAATGTAGAATTTTAAACTCATTTTTAATAAATGTTTAAGTCTTAATTACTTTTTTGTGTAAAAGTACTTAAATTTCTTTAAAAAAAAAATCTATTTTTAAATCACCCTGTAAAAAAAAACAAATATTAAAGCTTTATAAATATTAAATAGGTGCATTTTAACCTATATCACAATAACCAATACACATTATTTTTGTTTCTAATAATTTGGGTGTTTAAATAATTATTTCCGACATTAGCTCCATTTGGCCCCTCTGTGCGACGTCTACTTTCGCCGGAAATCGCAATAATACGATTCCCTGTCCCTTTTTACCCCCCCCCCCCCCAAACCTAACCCGCAACGCCCCTGCTCACGTATTTTTTGGACTTCGTTTTTTCCCTCTCTACAATGTCCAATGCTTCAAGTGCCGTTAATAACTTTCTTTTTTTTTTGCCTTAAAATATGGTAATTCCGCTGGCCTATAAAGAAATAGCCTTAATCAACTTCTTTAAATAATGCAGAAGAAAAAAAAAGGCTGCAAGCATGCAAAGAATATTGCAATATCTAAGCTTTATTATATTTTACCTATTATTGATTTATTTTTTTTATTAAGTTGAGACTGCTTTGCATGCCTGTGCTTTGGTAGAAAAGTTGTATGGACGTCCTCATTTTTTTCATTTGTTTACATGTTGAATTTATTATATGGAAATATATCTTTGACAATTTTACATAAAATAAGTGCAACCAGGTTTCAGATTGCATTTAAAACTTGACACCACAATAGAAAATTATTGGAATAAATCCAGGCTATAATAGTGCCAGGCAGTATTTTGACACCTTCACATTGTAAGATCAGCTGTGATCTTTCAATATATGCCCTTCGTTTATTATATGAAGCGGAATAAATACTGCCTTCCTTTTTTAATGGAAAATAAACCACTTAGTTTTAAATTCGACTTTGGTATGGAACAAGGAACCAATTCGTTTTCCTTGTGCTTTGCAAATGTAGTAGTCCAAACCTCTCGATTTCTTTCTAATAGAGTGTTAAAACATCCCTTTTTTGGAAAATATCGTAAAAAAATTCCCTCGCTGTTAAAAAAGACATTTGTCAAAAATTGTTAATTAGTGATGTTTTGATACCCTCTATTACGCAGCCCACGAGAAAGACCGGCCGGGGCGCGGAATATCACGTGACCGTAGGAGGGTCACAAAAGAACACCTCCCGGCCAGCTGTCATTATAAGACATGTGTGTTTTCAGTTTTGGTATGTTTGTTTACGTCGATTTTTTTTTTAATTTGGGCACGAATTTTATGTGAATTTTATCAAAGTTATTAAAATAACGCGGCCACGAAAAAGACTGTCGTGATCTGCGTTAAACTAATTAATGGCTAATGAGTAAATTAAAAAGAAAATACCTATAAGATAAACAATGCCGCGAACGTGTAGTGTTGTTGTTTGTCGGTCCAACTATAAAACTGAAACCGAATATGTGTCAACTTTTAATTTGCCAGTGGATAAACAAATGCATGAAATTTGGTTGCGAAAAACTCCTAATGATTCAAGTATCTTAAAACGTCCACAAGTTTGCATAAAACATTTTCCTTACGAGCAGGTTATTTGGTTTGATAAGTGTGTTGTAAATAGAGAGCTAAAAAATGTTGAAAGACAAAGACCCAAATTAACAGAAAAAGATGTACCTACGATTTTTAAAAATGTCTTAAGGTCTTGAAACACTTCAAGCTCATAACAAATCAAAAGTTTTATCAAATATTGAGGACATTTCAAAATTTTATTGTTCTATCTAATACTAAAATAAACAAAAATTGGTTTTAACCCAAGAACGTGACACAGTCTGCCTGTGCCTGATGACATTTTGAACAACAATCCATCACTGTTAGCATCTCTAGTTGTTGAGGGAGATCAGTCATTTTTTGTAAATGTTAACAATGTGTCCATACCAAAAAGCAAACTGCCAAAAAAAGTAGGAGTTTTATTTTTGGACAGCCCCGATACACTTAAAAGCTAATGCAGTTTATTGAAATGAAAGTTGCAAACGGGAAAGAAGTGGTAAAAGATAAGATTCATCAAGTAATAGACATCCTTAGTGACATTTTCGATAGTGAGTGTGAAAAATGTGTTCAATTGTCTTTTCTTATTGAACAATTAGGTCTTTTGAAACGGTCACCTGTGAATCGAAGATATTGTGGATACATTTTAATATTGGCTACATCTTTGTTTATCCAGTCATCCAGTGCATACATGTCAATTTACAAAACTAAGGTAATATGTCTTCTGCACCCTCGCAAGATTAAAAAACTGATTTGTAAAATATCGTTAACAGATAGTAATCTCTCCGGTAGTGTGCAATATTTAAACAGTAAGATACAGCTTTTAAAAGAACATTAGTTGGTAGTTAACTTACACATTGATGAAATATATATTAAGCTTTGTGACAAGAGAAAAATTTAAAAACTTAAAGCTTAGGTTTGTTATGTCCAATTTTAAAAGACTTGTATAGATTTGAAGTAACTAACGATATTATGTACCTGATATATGTACCTGAAGATATTAGAGTGCAAATTTTATAAAAAATTTTATTTTATAGCAAAATATTTTTTTAAGATATTGGTATTTAGTGTTTAGTGTGAAAAAAGTGACATACAGAAGAGTCATAGGCCACAAAAATGTCTAAAACTTTTGTAAATATCATTTTTTACATAACCTCAAAATGTTCGAGAAAAATTAAAAAAACCGTAATTTTTTTAAATTTTTGTTTTTTATTCTTATTTTTGCAAAAATAACGTCAGTTTAACAAAACTTGGTAGGAGTAGAGCTATTTCGTTGCTAAATGTCTGCAATATTTTGCAAAGAAGAAAATTAAGAAGTTTCTAAGATATAAATTTTTTTCGCTCGAAAACACTTTTTTTTTAATGAAATTTCTCCTTTAGAAAATCATCATGTCTAGTTCTGCCAGTACTCAGTTTTTGACATTGAGATATACTTTTTGGTGAAATAAAAAAAAATGATAGTTTTCATTTAAAAATATGTCCGAAAATAAAAAAAAACAAAAAAAAATCTACAATATTTTTTATTTTATTTTGAATAATCGCTTCTCTAGCATCGTGCGGAAAACGTCAAATGTTTGTATGCGTTTTAATTTGAAACGTGTGATTTTTCCGAACAGGTGTTTTTCAACACGCCAGCACAGTAAAAACTAGGCACAAACACGCATTTTAAGTAAAAACAAAACAAAAGCAAATAATAACCTTATAATTGAAAACGAATCACTTGGTATGTCTATCTCTCATTTCGTTTAATAAGGGAGTTGTCAAAAGCGTTTAAGTTTAAAGGATATACAATTAAATAAGCAGAAGAGGACGCAGATACCTTAATTATTAATACAGCTCTAGAAATCGTCGAAAAAAATAAAAATATAGATGCAGTAATAGGAGTCGCTCAATATAACAAAACTGTCATTGTAGTTGGCCAAGATATCGATCTTCTGGTTAAATTAAGTCAATTAAATTGGACTAACGCAAAAATTTACTTTCTCAAGCCAGGCGCAGGCAATGAAAACGACCAAATATATTTGTCAAAAAGTTTTAAATATGAACAATATCGTTCAATTATTGGATTTTTACATTGTTTTACTGGCTGTGATACAACAACAACATGCTTTTGCAGGAAAAGGAAAAGAACAACACTGAATTCACTGATTAAAACGCCCAACTTGACAGAGTTAGTTAAGCCTTTTTATCAAACTGATGTGGAATCCAAGGTCATTGCCCAAAATGGATGTAAGCTAGTTTCATCTATTTACAAGTGCGGTAATGACAAATTATCTTTGGATGATTTGAGATATTAACAATATAAATTATTGACTGGAAAGTCTAGTTTTAAATTGGAAAAATTACCACGAACTCTTGGAGCAGCAACACAACACTCTTATAGAGCATACTTTCAGCTTCAAACATGGCTTGGAACCAATCTAACTGCAACCAAGTGGGGCTGGAAAGAAGTGATTGGAAATAATTCAAAAGTATTTATGCCTCACTTTACTGAAGACCCAGTAATTCCTGAAGCTTTATTGAAATCAATATCTTGCAGCTGCGTAACCAATTGTGAGAGTAGATGCGGGTGCTGAAAACATGGATTGCGATGTACAGATTTATGCATAAAATGTCACGGTTCAGACAACTGTTCAAACGTTGAAAAAATTTCTGAAGATTTCGATGAATTTGATATCTCAAATGAACAACCAGACTTTTTCCCAAATACAGAAAATCAGGGGGCGACAAAACTCAGAGAGAATTTAAAAATAACATACAGAGCGATAAAAAATGTTTATTAGAATAAATTAAATTTTTTTCAAAATGTATATATGTACATTAATATTCCAAAAGCAAGGCAGGTAGCCTATTTTTTTGAGCCATAATAATATCCATTTTTTTTTCCGTAGAATTAGGTAATATAGCTAGTTTTAAAAAATATGTTAAAACTTATAAAATAACTACAATATCTTTAAAACATATTGTGACATTTATTTTTTTTTAGCTTTTTTAATTTTCGAACATGTTTTTAAATGACGACTATCATGTTTTTTTATTTCGCCAAAAAGTATATCTCAATGTCAAAAACTGAGTACTAGCAGAACTAGACACGATGATTTTCTGAAAGAGAAATTTCATTTAAAAAAAAAGTGTTTTTAAGCGAAAAAAACAAATATCTTAAAAACTTCTTAATTTTTTGTTTGTAAAATATTGTAGACATTTACCAACCAAATCGCTTTACTCTTACCAAGTTTTGTTAAACTGACGTTATTTTTGCAAAAATGAGAATAAAAAAACAAAAATTAAAAGAAATACGGTTTTTTTAATTTTTCTCGAACATTTTGAGGTTCTGTAAAAAATGATATTTACAAAAGTTTTACACATTTTTATGGCCTATCATTTTTCTGTATGTCACTTTTTTCTCCGACGTCAACTTTCGCCGGAAATCGCAATAATACGAGTCATTGCTCCTTTTTAACCCCCCCCCCCCCAAACCTAACCCGCAACGCCCCTGCTCACGATTTTTTTTTAAAACTTTGTTTTTCGCCGCTCTACAATTTCCAATGGTCCAAGTCCTGTTAATAATTTTTTTACTCTCAAAGTGTAATTTGCCTGGCCTATTATACAATTATTAAAATATATGTAAAAAATTAGATGCATTAATAATATAGGTTACAAGCAGGAATTTCTCCAAAATTAATTAGATGAAAGCTTATCGTAGGTATTTTCCTTTTCCTACCAGCGCCGGATACGGCCAGCGTGTAATCGGGCAACGACGCACATTGTGCCTTTTTTATGATGACACAAATATGTTTTTATTTCGTTTATAGGTTAGGAACAGCTTTATTATTTTATATTAAGTGTATTTTAGAAATATAGTATAGCAATCTTTATATACAGGGTGTTTTATTAATTCTGCATCATAGCTAACTTATTATTTAAGTGAAGGAAACATATTGGTTATTCTTGTTCCTATTTTATTCTTTATACAGGGTGTTTCTTTAAGTTTTCACCATTGCTAACTTATGATTTTAATAAAGGAAACATATTATTTTAAAAAAATATTTACATTATATTTAAACCCATTTCTTTTTGTTATTAAGTAAAAATAAATATTAATTCTTTAAACACGGTGTTTCATTAAGTCTACACCATTGCTAACTTTTTTGTTATTGTATTTACTAGATTTGTTAAATTAGCAAACTAGTAGTATTCTTATTGCAGATTAAGACAAAAAATAAACAAAAACTTTTATTTTCAAGTGTTCATTTATTTCTTGACCTAAAGCAACGATTATCCTCTCCCAACGTATTATTATGGGCAAGCATGGTGCAAAATTTTTAAACTGGTAACCGGAAGTAAAATATTTTAATAACATTTGTAACTAAATCCACGGACTAATAGTCAAAAAGGATTTTTAAGTGTCCTTTAGTAGAAACCATGGTCATTATTTTAGTCGTTACTACGACCATATGGATGATTCAGACAAAAATGGTGCTGTGGAGTGGGAATGCATATTTTTCAAACACAGACTGCAAATGAAGCATAGTTTTAGTTATAGGATTTAAAACGAAATGTTGTCTTTATGGAGCATTTGAGTTTAATGTATAAAAAAAGTTTATAATTTTTTTTATTACAAAGCAAATACCTCATTCCTCTGGTGTAGTCCCAAACCAAATATTAAAAAGTCAAATTGAAAAAAATATCCTAATAAATAATATTTAACCAAGTCTTAACTAATTATCAAAAAATTGATAAAACTTAAGTTAGCAGTCATATTTTTGAAAATCCGAATTTACATCTTCTCCGGAAAATTTTACAATTTTAAACGTGCTCCATTTTTAATAACACAATATTTGTAAATACCAACGGTTAATTTCATCTAGAGAAAGAGACGACCCTGGATATCTAATTTGCTTGTGAGGGTGACAAGTTGTGACAGATAATTTCAACTTTAGTTTGGTTTAAGTTATAGATCTTTTTATTTTCGGCAGAAAATTAGTTTTTTTCGGAGAAATCAAAAAGGAACGCTTCAATTATCATTCCTCTGGTAAGCAAATATTCAACTGATATCAACAGTATAATTTTTTTGTTGATTGTTTTAAAATTATAAGTATAGAAACTTTGTTTATATAAAACTTAAGTTAAGTAGTCTAAATAGATTTTGATTTAAATTGGAAAACCATTAAAAAACTCATTCCTCTGGTACTCATCCCTCTGGAATTTTTATGCAATAATTCCTAAAATTCGGGAAAATAAATGTTTCTTAGCTTACACCTAATTAGTTACATAAATTTAAAAAAAACAAAATTATTTACTGTGCTGTACTGTTATTTAAAGGCAATGACCAAAAATGATATCCATATAGCCCACTTTTGGTAGAATCATCCATGTAAGAAACTAATCTCAACTTGATTTTTTTTTATTTTTAATTATTTAACTATCTTTTTAAATTGCGCTATATATAACACAAAGACGTGCTATATAGAAAATTTACTATGCATACGTTACCTTAATTATTATACTTCACCACTGCACCTCAAACCGTTTAAAAAGATTTATTAATGTGAAATGACAAAACAGTAAAAGTACGTCTGTTCAAAAACAAAAAAGGCTATAAATATTTTTATCGGACTTCGTTTATCTTTTACTTGGATCCAAAAAATTTGTCTAAAGTTTTTTATGACAAATTTGACCATTAAAGTACAGTATTATTTTTTTAATTTGTTTCTAATTAAATCAACGGACTAAATGGCAAAAAAAGGCAAAAGTTTCTCTCAATGTATATGTATTTTATAAAACACTGCACCATAAACAGTTTAAAAAGATTTATTAATGTAAAATGGCAAAACATTAGTAGAGTTCCTGTATGTGACAGATATTGGTCCGCCAATATCTGTCACATACAGGGACTCTAAACATTAGATGTACCTCTGTTCAAAAACCAAAAACAGTATAAACTTTTTTGTCGGACTTTGCCTATCTTTTTCTTGGGTCCAAATTTATTCATGAAACATTTTTAAGTTATTCATGAAACATTTTTATTTTTCAGGCATTTGACTATTAAGTGCAACAATATTATTTTCTTTAATTTCTCGAAAAAAATAAATAAATTAGATTACCACACGGCCACAATGTGCGACGAGCCGCTGGGCTGGTTCATACAAAGCTTTAAAATACAGTGTGTACTGTTTTACAAAAATCAAAATAAAAATATCCTTACATTATAACATAACTCCATCAATTTATGTTCTATTTTTCCAGACATTTTCCCTTTTAAAGATAAATTTAAAAGTACGAAATAAAAGTAAAAGATCTTAAAATATTCGAGTACCTGACTGACCGGGGTCGAACAATATCCATGAAACTAGAAAAATATTGAAACTCGTTGTAACCACTGTGCAGTCCCAAATAGGGCCGACACCGACGCTGATGGAACGTTTGCAGTTACTTAGCACGATACAGAACCCTGAGCTCGATAAAGAGTCTCAGGCAAAATTAAATTCTTCATTAAGAAAAGAAAATTGCCTACCGTGCTTAATGCAGGCCTACCCGCTGGCTCTTTGTGTGAATGTGAATGAAGTCAGATTATCCTGGTGTCCATAGATTTGAAAATTGTCTGCACTTAGCGGACAGAGCCAATAAAGTAAAAACGAAAACAAAAACTCAAAACTGGTTCAACTTTTAGTTTACAGAGTATACCTCCTGTTTTAATTGTTGTATCTGTAGCATGGGCGTACTCAAGGGGGCTTCGGGGCCCGGGCCCCCCCATACCTAAGATTTTTTGAAATACTTTGCACATATTTCATGAATAAAAAGATAAAATAGAAGAAAATACGACATTATGAGGCTTCGCTTCCCCCTCCAAGACATATTTCTGGGAGCGCCAGTGTCTGTAGCTAAAAATTGTTATTGTAGGTTAAGTACTTAACTTATACTGACAAACCGGGCCAAAAAATCCTCCCAATCTGGGTCTGGTTTCTACCCACCTATTTTTCGCATGTAGGCAGGATAGTAAATGGAATTTTATAAGACGGTGATAAATCTTTTAGTATGAAACAGCCAAAGTACAGAGGCGTACTTTAATTAGACAGGGCGTCCCAGATGAAAGTAGCTATGTAGGGATTTCGGAAACAGCAAAAATTCATTAGCTCCATTTACTTGGCCGTCGTCGGTAATACAAATCTAATAAATGCCAGTGGCGGCGCGTGAAGTAAAAGTTTTGGGGTGCACATACAAAAAAAAATTGAGGCGCAGGCAAAATTTTTTTTTGGTCCATTGGGTGTGCCATTATGTTATATAATTTAGAGCAAATAATTAAAAGATGAGATTTAGAGATTTAGATTTAGTTAGTTATTACTTATCCATTATTATTGTTTTTATAAATAAATAATATCGTACCTAGTTTTTATAATTCCCTAAAAACGTTTTGTATTAAAAATGAAGGTGTCTGTTCTTTTTGGAAATAAATTCTTCAATAACCAACTCATTGAACTTTGGAATTTCTTGAATAATTTTTTTCTCAATAGATAACATTGGGAGGGCAGTTAATCTATTATCACCCATTGTGGTGACGAAGAAAATTTTATTGTTTTGAAACGAAATCGTAGAAATCAAAATAGACGATAACGCCAAGTTGTCTCTGTGCACTACGTTAAAGTGCACATGAGGTGCTATAACAGCCCACGCTTATCGTTGACGCGGGGGGCTTCACAAAGGTGCGGGCGGCATGGATTCTCAATTTCTGCATAGAAGCACAACCGGAGTTAGGTCAAGATTCTATGTACTGTAAAATTCTATAGGAGCATGTCGTGCTCTCTTTCTATATTTCGTAATTAGAATGCGACATAACATCTACAATACATTTGGTTTCAGAAAAGATGGCGCGAGCCGGCCTACGCATCCACCATGAACCCCATGCTGGTTTGAACACGAATACAAACACATACATGCCGGGTAATAATTTTTAGTTTGTATTCAATGAAATTATTATTTAAAGAATAATCAAAAAAAAAAAATTTAAGTCAAATTTGGGAGACCACGTGCACATGTGCGCGTATGGAGTTACCGCCACTGCCAAATGCCAACGATATTTAATAATATTTAATTTTTTTAATGTGCTTTGTCAAATTTTTAAGATCTCCTTGGATCGTATTTGGATTAACCACAATCTTTTCGAAGCAGAACCTGAGGAAAACTCTTTACCATGTTGCATGTTTTACGTGTAAGTATAAAAAAGAAAAGGTGTCTATAAACCTTAATTACCTACAATACAATTTTCGTTTTTTTTAATCAATAAAAGGTTTTTTAGAAAGCATTTTTTTCGAAAAAGTTGTCTAGAAAAGAGCAAAATTGTAGTTTAGTAAATAGACTTTTATCATAAATATATTGCGTCTCTATTCTTCTCATACAAATCTGTCTCATTGAAGTTTGGCGGCAAATTTAAATCGGGAATAAATATTATTGCTATTTTTGGACCCAAATATACATAAAAAAATAGAAATGTCTGCAATTTTCCTTTAATGAGCTCCCCGGTCCTTCTTTTGAGACGTCGAAATCGGTGTTAACCGAACCGAACCTCGTGGTCAATTAATTGCAAATGAATCACAACCTAGGGTCCAGCACCTGACTTTTTTAAAGGATGAGCTTGGTTAATGAAAATGCCGTATGTGCTACAGCAATTCTTATGTAGATACCGCGTCTTCTTTAGGCATGGCAGTTCAGAAATTGCAGTAAAGGACGCTTCAGTTGCATAGCAATATCCAAACCGCTCTTCTTTAGGTGAACGTCACAAGCTAGCTAGCGACCACTTTTTTGATTTTGTCCTTTTTGATTTTGTCCAGTTTTTGAGAAAAGACGATATAAAGAACTTCGATTTTACTCTTGTCTTATTTTGAAGAATGACTTTTTTGATAATGTGCGGTTATTAATAATTCCGTTTTTAACATAGGACTCTTATGCCATTTTCCGTTATGATTTAAGACGATTTTTTATTTCTTCTTTATGATAAACTATGGGGCCCGCTTCGTCTATGTTTTGGACAAAAACAATGTGTACAAAGATTTTTTAAAATTTCTGCCCTAGAAAAAAAATATTTTCCTATTTAAAATTAGGAAATCAATTTTGAACCAAACCAAAAAAATAGTGAATTTAATATGTCTCTGTATATGTACATATTTAACAAACTATTTTTCTTATATTTTGATAATGATAAACATTGACAGGAGAAAATACAACGGCAATTTAAAAAGTCCCTGACTGTACCTTCGCTAGTTCTTTCTTTGTGGACTCAAAAGGTAAACAAAAAGATTTTAATTATTCTACCAATACGCAATTATGTGTCCGCTGTTCGTTTACTATGTCTTCTTTTAGTAGCTACGTGTCCCCGAGTTTTACCCATTAATTTGGAAAGCCGGGTTTTCGGTGTCCTTAATGGGAAATTAGAATCCTTTTTATACACTCTATAAATTTGAAATTAGACGCCTAATTAGAAGAAGAATTGCTCGCCGAAACTAGTATATTATGTTACACTCACAGTTCTTGGTAAAATAACTTTACCACCAGTATTTTCTAAACGGTATGATATTTACATCTAGGTAAACGTGAAAAAAAGATATTCTTTTTTATACCTTGCTTTAGATTTTGCAGGAAGAAGGTCAAGGTCTATTGCTGTATTTAAAATATATTCAGGAAAATTTTTGTCAGAGTCCATCGAGTTCATTTTATAACTTTTTAGTTTGTATTGTATGATCGTGGCCATGCGGATTTAACATTAAAAACGGATTTTTACATTAAAAAGTAGTACGAAAAAGTTTTTTTCTATACTCAGTGCGGAAAAGTGGAACTTTCAAAACTAAAATTTGTTCGGAAAAGCGACACTGTCCGCACGCTCGTAGAAAAAATGATTTTGTCAGACAAAGATATTATACGCTAAATATGAGGACCGCAGTTTGACAATGAATTCTAGCTGAGAATATTTCACAGATTAACGATCTGGATGTTGCCAAGCCAGTTCTTGTCCAATTTTTTTTATCCCCCCTCGTCTTATACATTATTTTGTACAAGAAATATATATATATATATATATATATATATATATATATATATATATATATATATATATATATATATATATATATATAGTTTCTGATATAATTGGATAAAACTTTTAAGAAAATTAAGTAAGTTTAGTGATTTTTCAAAATTTATTTAACTTAGGGATACCCCTACTTTATTTTCTACAATAAATGTAGAATGCATTTTTCCAAAGAGCTTAGTTTCTGAGATTTTTTTTTTTTTTTATTTGTCAAACACACTGTGTTTTTTTTTATTACAATCTAGTCAGTAAGACTAATTAGCAATTTTGTTTTAACTTAATTTACTAGAAAAGTCAGATTTAAACTTAGGGTTCACTCAACAGTTCTCCCCGCTTTGTTTAGTCTGTAACTCACAATTGTGTTGTGTTTATAGCATTATTTTGTTTTATGTGTAATTCACTTAGTTTACTAGCTCAAACGGCTTCACTCTTTTTAGTCGTCGAACTAGCATAGTATTGTCTAGAAGCTGAATTGCTTCCACATTCACATGCCGATGGAGTCTATCTTCATGGCTTTTTGCGTACTTTTTTATAGTCTCTGCTACAGTTTCGATTTTTAGATCTCGATGAAGGTCACTATTTCGAACGTACCAAGGTGCATTCACAATGTTTCTTAATACTTTATTTTGAAATCTCTGTACAACTAGAATGTTACTCTCTTTAGCACAACCCCATAGTTGAATACCATATGTCCATACTGGTTTCAGTATTTGTCTATAAAGCAGTAACTTATTATGAATTGTTAAATTGGACTTCCTTCCAATTAGCCAGTTCATTTTTCTATACCTTATCTCAAGTTCTTCTTTTTTTTTCTTAACATGTGCTTTCCAGCGCAATTTGGTATCAAGTGTCATACCTAGATATTTTGCCTGATTCGAATATGGTACTGGAATGTTGTTAATTGTTATTTGTATGTGATTTATATTTTTGTTTGTAAAATCAACATGAACTGATTTGGTTTCATTTAATTTTATTCGCCACTTTGTGGTCCAACTGTGAATTTGGGTGACTGCATCCTGAAGTTTCTCTATACATTTTTCAATAGATTTTTCTACCGTCAATAAACCAGTATCATCGGCAAATGTTGCTAAGTGACAATTTTCTGGCTTTGGGATATCACAAGTGAATAATAAGTATAGATAAGGGCCTAGTACGCTACCCTGGGGCACGCCTGCTTGAATTTCTCTTAAATTTGAGTATGAGTCTTCCTGTTTTACTCTAAAATGTCTATCAGATATGTATGATTCCAAAATATCCGAATACTGTTTTGGCAGAAACCTTTTTAGTTTAAAATTAAGGCCTTCATGCCACACTTTGTCAAATGCTTGTGCTACATCTAGAAAAACTGCAGAACAAACTTTTCCCTCTTCTAGTGCTTTTTCTATTATATTAGTAATTCTGTGTACTTGATCTATCGTGGAATGCTTGTCTCGAAAACCAAATTGATGAGATGGAATAATTTCTTGTCTTTCTATGATGGGTTTTATTCTTTTAAGCAATAATTTTTCATAGAGCTTGGATATAATTGGCAGCAAAGATATTGGCCTGTAAGATGACACGTCATGGAGTGGTTTTCCCGGTTTTGGAATCATGATAACTTCTGCAACTTTCCACAGTTTAGGTACGTACCTAAGCCTAAAAGACGCATTAATTAGGTTGCATAGTTTTACGATAGCTTTTCTGGGGAGTTGTTTTATGACTACCCCGTTAATAAGATCATACCCTGGGGCTTTTTTCGAATTAATATTTTTGATTTCTGTTAATATTTCTTTTGGTGATGTAAGCTTAATATGGTCCTCGATTTGATGGGGTTCATTTAAATGAAAGTGTTCATCTGGTGCTTCGTGGGGCTGAAATGTTTTTTCTAAATGACTTGCAAAAATATCTGCTTTTTCTTCGTTACTCCTTTCCCACTGGTTGTTAGATTTTCGTATGGGTGGAATTTGGATAATTGGTCTTTTAAAATCTTTGGTTGCTTTCAAAAGGGAATAGTCGGTATTTTTATCATCTGTAAGCTCATTAAGAAAATGGTTAATAGATTCATTTTTTATTACTAGAATTTCTCGCCTAATGCGCTGCGTCATGTTGTTGAGATTTGTTTTGTCCCGAGGATCACGGCTTTGTTGCCACTTTCTTCTTAGTTTCCTTTTTTCCAATATAAGGTCTCTAATTTCCTTTGGATAGTTTTTTCCCTTAAAAATTCTCTTTGGTTTTGGACTGTTTTCCCAAGCTGCTTGTTGAATATTTGTAACAAAATAATCAACTTCTTTATCGATTTGTTCTGGCGTTTGCAATGGTACTGATAGGTTTATTTTTTCTGTTAGACTTTGTTTAAAACTAATCCAGTCAGTCAGTTTATTAACTAGTGAGATATTTGCTTCTTTCTTTATTATGTTTTTACTAAGAGTTAGAATAATAGGTGAATGATCTGAGTGTAAATCAAAACTTTCTTCTATATCTACAAAACTTAAAGATATATTTTTTACTATAAAAAAATCAATTAGATCTGGAATTTTTCCTGGATCTGTTGGATAGTATGTGGGCTTACCAGTTGATATCGGCTCACATTGATATTCACTAATAGCTTGCAAAAGTTCTTTTCCTTTAGAATTCGTCAGTCTAGATCCCCAGTAGGTATTTTTTGCATTAAAGTCACCTCCAATTATAAAACGGTTTCCTAATTTTCTGAGAAAATTAAGATATTGATTTTTCTTTAGTAAGTGCCTTGGTGGTATATAGACAGCACTTATGACTAATGTATATGTTTTGGTTTTTACACTTACTAATGTAGCTTGAATCTCTATGGTTTTATATCCCATCTCCTCATAGTGTGATATATTTTCTTTAATTATTACAGCACTTCCCCCATGTGCAGTATTGCTAGGGTGAGTTGTGTGATACACTTTATAACCTTTAAATTTAATGTGAGACTGGTTAGTGAAATGCGTTTCTGACACAAGACAGACGTCAATTTTTTCTATGTCTAGAATAACTTGCAAGTCTTGCTGATGTTGCAAGAGACCATTGGCATTCCAAGCTAGGATTCTAAGATTACTGACCATTTTGAGGCATATTGGTAGCTCCGTTATTGCTACTTTCTAGTTTAGTTAATCGCTCATCAAGTTTGTTCAATTTCTCCAAAATTAATTGTAGTGTTTGTTCCATAGTATTTTGACTACCGATATTAATATCAGGTATAGTAGCTGTTGCTGCTACTTGGCTGTATGTCCTTGTCACAGAGTTTTGTGTGACTGTGTTTCTTGTCTGTTGGTTTTGTCTATTTGTACTCACGTTTGGTATGAGATTCGGTTTCTTAGGTTTATTTTTCAATTTTTGTATTTCCTTAGCAACAAGGCATCCTCTGTAGTTAGCAGGATGCTTGCCTCCACAGTGGATGCATTTTGGCTCAGATTCTTTTGGTTTGGGGCATTCTACAGTAAGATGTTTCCCCGTGCATTTTACGCAACGTGGTTCTTTAGCGCAATATTTTTGCGTGTGTCCATAAGATTGGCATCTTTTGCATTGAGGGACTAACTTTGAGGTTTTTAGTGCTTTTATTTCCACTTCAATCCCAAGGATACTGGAAATTTCAAAAATTTTGTTGATATCTTCATCGTGGCTGAATGTGAGCATAAACATGTTAAGAGGTTGTCTTGTTCTCCATTTAAGTTTGTTGCTGGCCTCCAGTGCCTTAAAACCTTTTTTTTGTAGATCAGCTACAATTTTTTGTGGGTCACATGAGAAGTGTAGCCTATTCGCTATTACTCTAATTGGCCTTATTTGTTTGTTTTCGTATGAGTGCCATTGATGCTTTATTTCATTAAGCATTTTAGTAACCAGCCGATAGCTGTCTGCGTCTTGTACATTTATTTTAATATTTTCGTTATTTAAAACTTTTATTTTAACTCCTTGTATGATATTTAACTTTTCATAAATATCATTAAAATTATTTACGCCATTTACCATAATCAGTGGAGGTAATGGAGCTTTTTTAACCTTAGTTAGGGGTTCTTCATTTTGTGTTTTATTGGAGGGCTCTCCAGTGCCCGAGCTTTGTTGTGGTGGTGAGAGTGAAGTATCCATTCGACGTTTTTTCCAACCTTTTCCTTTTTGTCTGATCCACTCAGTTTCTCTTGCCAGATCGTCCTCATCAGTAATGTAGTCCATGTCAGACTCTTCTTTTTTAGTGACTTTTGTCTCTAAATCTGCAAATTTTCTTTGCATACTTTCCAGTTGACTTCGGAGATAATCCACTTGTACACTAAGTGAATTTTTTTCGTTTTGGGATTTTTTCCATTCGCTATATAAAACTTCTTCATTTTGTGTTCTAGCATGGCTATCCTGAAATAATTCGGCATTATCCATTTTTTCTTGATTTTGTTTGGTCTTTTCGCTAATTTTTAAAACAAGTTTCACAGGTGATGGTACACTTTTTTTGCTTTTAAACATGATATATTATTTATAATACACATTGTATATAGATTCTCAACACAGGTATCTCGCGCGCGATGTTTTTTTTGAGATAATTGGATAAAACTTTTAAAAAAATTAAGTAAGTTTAGTGATTTAATAAATATTTTTAATAAAATTAATCTTGCGTTCTTATACACCATTTTAAAGGAAATTTTATTGCCTACAATAAAGTATAGATTATATTTTTGTAGAGCTTGGTTTTAAGAAAATCGGGTTAAACATATAATATACATGTTTATTAAAAAAAAATCTTACCTCAATAAACGGACGCCGCGGGAGAGTTTGTCGTTAGTTGTACACCACTGAGTTGTATAATTTTATAAAGGACATTTTATTGTCCACAATTAGAAGCTTAGTTTTTGAGAAAATTTGAAAAACCTAAAAAATTTAGGCTTGGGGTTGTCCGGGGGGGTTTTTGCATTTAAAATTTAAAAAAATAATATAATTTGATTTTAAAGTTAGATTTTACACATTTTTGATGCATTTATGTGTCATTGTAGCTTTAGGCCTTCAACTTAGTTAAATATTAGGAAATTCAAACACGACTATAAGAGGAGGAAGGATTTAAAAAAATTGGACCAAAAACTAGCTTGGCAACATCCAGATCGTTAATCTAAGACCTATTCTAAGCTAGAATCCATTATCAAACTGCGACCCTCATATTTTTCATACTCAACTACCTCCAGCGCCAGCACTATTAGGTACGTACCTAATATAGGGATCATATTTGCCCACATATTTCCACACACTTTGCGCACATCAGAGGAAATCATCACTTTTGTGCGAGTGACATAAATCTTTAATTAGTGCATATTTAATTCAACTAATTCCTTTAGTAAAAAATCATGTTTTTCGCAAGTAATTTCTTGAACACAATTTTGACAATTCTAATCTTCTAATAATTTTTTAATAAAATATTTCTTTTTCGGTAATGGGTTCGGTTCGGTTCGGTTCGGTTCGGTTCGGTTCGGTTCGGTTCGGTTCGGTTCGGTTCGGTTCGGGCGTTCATGTTCACTGTTGCAATTTCATGGATTGGTATGTAAAAATTATTTAAACATACTAAAAATATTCTTACAATATTTTTGATGGCAACCAAAAAAATCCTGGAGGAGAAAAATAGTTTGGTAAACATTCTTAAATTACGTAACGCAAAAATTCAGGATTTTTGACCTACCCCTTCCCTCTTCGTACCGTATTTTCAAGAAAAACAACATAAAAGGTACATTTAAGGAGTGTAACGCATAGCTAAGCACCCCTCGACCCCTTAAGCGTTACTTAATTATATCTGAGGGCACGGCGGTGCCTCGCCAAGTTCGCACGCCGTAACCATCTTTTCTGGAAACATTTCAGCCGATATTTGACCTACCTAAAACTCTACTTCGGAATGAGCTACGAATCTCAAACTTTGCACAGTCGTAGATCTCCATGGAGTTAACAACCCCTCCAAGTTTCATGGAATTCCATAAAGTAGTAAAGTAGTTACGAAATTTCAAAAAACGTCGAAATTGCCACTCACTCACTGACTCACTCATGTATAGATCATCAATATTCTACTGTACTTCCAGACATGCTACAAAGCTGAAATTTGGCAGACTGATAGAAATTATGACCAAACCCCTGGAAAAAATCAAAAAACCCCAAAATTTTAATTTACTCCCCTTCCCTATACATTTAAAGTGATGTAAAAGTAGCATTGCCCACTTCCAGAAATGCTAGAGAGTTGAGCTTTGGTAGACTGATAGGAACTATGATAAAACTATAGGAAAAAATTAAAACACCCCAAAATTCTAATTTACTTCCCTCCCCTATAAATGTAAAGTTAAGTAAAAGTAACATTGCCTACTTCCAGACATACTAGAGAGCTGAGCTTTGGAAGACCGATAGTAACTATGATAAAGTTATAGAAAAAAATTAAAACACCACAAAATTCTAATTTACTTCCTTCCCCTATTAAGGTAAAGTTATGTAAAAGTAACACTGCCCACTTCCAGAAACGCTAGAGAGCTGAACTTTTTAAGACTGAAAGAGAATATGATAAAACTATATGAAAAAATTTAAAAACACCAACATTTTAATTTACTCCCCTCTCCTATAAATGTAAATTTATATAAAACTAACATTGCCCACTTCCAGAAATGCTAGAGAGCTGAGCATTGGAATGCTGATAGAAATTATGATAAAATCATGGGAAAAAATTTAAAACGTCCAATATTTTCATTTACTCTCCTCCCCTATAAATGGAAAGTTATGTAAAAGTAACATTACCCACTTCCAAAAATGCTAGAAAGTTGAGCTTTGGCAGACTGATAGGAACTATGATAAAACTATAGGAAAAAATTAAAACACCCCAAAATTCTAATTTACTTCCCTCCTCTATACATGTAAAGTTATGTAAAAGTAACATTGTGCACTTTCAGAAACGCTAGAGAGCTGAGCTTTGGAAGGCTGATAGGAACTACGATAAAACCATGGAAAAAAATTAAAAAATCTCAAAAATTTAAGTAAGGCATTGCAAAAGTTTTGAACAATATTCCGCATATTTTACTACTTTAGAAATTAAGTATTATCCAATTCCTTTAAAAAAGAAGTGAAATCATAACAAAAACATTTCATGTAAAAAAAGCCAAGTACGCGAAAATGGCATTCCGTAAAAAGATTTGAGATAAAAGTAAAGCCAAGTTTTCCAATACAAATTTCAAAATGAAAGGTTCTTACTAGTTTGGAAATATTTTTCTAAACTTGGCTATTACGGCTGTAATTGACTCATAGGCACACTGCTAAATTGAACATAAAGAAGTTTGGCTGTAAAACAGTTTAAAAAAACATTTCCAAACTAGTAAGAACCTTTCATTTTGAAATTTGTATTGGAAAACTTGGCTTTACTTTTATCTCAATTCTTTTTACGGAATGCCATTTTCGCGTACTTGGCTTTTTTTACATGAAATGTTTTTGTTATGATAAAGAATAGTCCCTTACTAAATCTTTACCCTCCCTTAAACACGAATACAAACATCTGTAAAAGTATAGCTGTTTATATAAAGGTGTTTATTAAATTTAAAAAATAAAAAAGTTATTACTAAGGTGTTCTTAAGTTATAGCTCTGGATGCAAAAATGTGTTCCAAACCTAAAAGAAAAAAAGCTTGTAACCCAAAAAAGTATTTTTGGAAACATATTTATTTTGGTTTTTCTTTTTGAAACATTGGGCAGAGACGCAACTAGAGTTGTTAGCCACAAGTGTGAACGCCAAGAGTGTCGTGAGGTACCGTAGTCGACCTGAATTCCGTCACCTTAAGCCCTTAGTATTCATGGACTGACTTTTGAGATGATATACAATGTTCTATGTGTTGATATATTGAATTATTAGCTCACACATATACTATACTATAGTAGTGTGAGCTATGGTGATAATTTTTTTGAGAAAAAATAAGTTGCTCCGATTTCAAAAAATTTTATAGATCTTTGCGTTTCAGATAATTTTGAAACTTTTTGGTTGCGCCGTCTGTCTGTCTGTATGTCTGTCTGTAACGACCAACGCGCATAACTCAAAAACCGCTTGGCCGATTTCAATGAAATTTAATACCTAGGCTGGGTCTTGGGTCGAGATGGTCCCATTTAAAAATGAACAAAATCCACTAAACACAAACCAAATAAAAGGGTGGGGATAGATTTCAAAAATTAGAGTTTATGTGAAAATATGGCGTGTGTGATATCAAACGAAAGGTAATTGAGTCTGGAGTAAAACAAAATACATTTTAATTTATTAGAAAAAAAGGGTGGGGGTATATTTTAAAAATTAGAGTTTAAGTGAAAATATGGCGTGTGTGATATCAAACGAAAGGTAATTGAGTCTGGAGTTAAACAAAATACATTTTAGTTTTTTTTAAAGGGTGGGGGTAGACAGTAGGCACACTATAACTATAGTACCTAGTGTGAGCTTAGGTGCCCATAGATTGGCAGAGTATTTTTACTTGTGCTGAAACTTTGGACATTTAGTTAAACATTGTATTCTATTTTGAGAACTTAAATCTAACTATATTTTTTTAGTAAATCAAAAAATTTAGATCTGAAATTTCTAATTCCGCCATAGTGCTTACCTGAACTCCAACATAGTTTTGACCTGAATTCCGTCATATGAAAAAATTTATGCTTAAAACAATCTATAGCAAATACAACTAACTTTTATTGTACTAATTAACTTTGCTTACATAAATTCACCAAATATTTTAAGAGGAACAACTTTTTTTTTTTCGAAAAGATTTTGATTTGATGATTTTGAAACTTTTTTGTTGCGCCGTCTGTCTGTCTGTCTGTCTGTCTGTATGTCTGTCTGTCTGTCTGTATGTATGTATGTCTGTATGTCTGTCTGTAACGACCAACGCGCATAACTCAAAATCCGCTTGGCCGATTTTAATGAAATTTGGTACCTAGGCTGGGTCTTGGGTCGAGATGGTCCCATTTAAAAATGAACAAAATTCACCGAACACAAACCAAATAAAAGAGTGGGGGTAGATTTCAAAAATTAGAGTTTATGTGAAAATATGGCGTGTGTGATATCAAACGAAAGGTAATTGATTTTGCAGTTAAACATTATACATTATAATTTATTTTAAAAAAAGGGTGGGGGTATATTTTAAAAATTATAGTTTAAGTGAAAATATGGCGTGTGTGATATCAAACGAAAGGTAATTGAGTCCGGAGTTTAACAAAATTTATTTTAGTTTTTTGTTTTTAGCTTACACATATACTATACTATAGTAGTGTGAGCTATGGTGATCCTAATTTTTTCAAGAAAAAAAAGTTGCTCCGATTTCAAAATTTTTTATATATCTTTGCGTTTCAGTTGATTTTGAAACTTTTTTGTCGCGCCGTCTGTCTGTCTGTCTGTATGTCTGTCTGTCTGTCTGTCTGTCTGTA
The DNA here is from genome assembly GCA_963576565.1 of Aspidapion aeneum. Taxonomy (NCBI): domain Eukaryota; kingdom Metazoa; phylum Arthropoda; class Insecta; order Coleoptera; family Brentidae; genus Aspidapion; species Aspidapion aeneum. The sequence continues at coordinate 38,911,307 of OY755045.1, forward strand.
TGTCTGTCTGTAACGACCAACGCGCATAACTCAACAACCGCTAAGCCGATTTAAATGAAATTTGGTACCTAGACTGGGTCTTGGGTCGAGATGGTCCCATTTAAAAATGAACAAAATCCATCGAACAACAGCCAAGTAAAAGGGTGGGGGAAGATTTCAAAAATTAGAGTTTATGTGAAAATATGGCGTGTATGATATCAAACGAAAGGTAATTGAGTATGGAGTTAAACAAAATACATTTTAGTTTTTTTTTCAAAAAGGGTGGGGGTAGATTTCAAAAATTAGAGTTTACGTGAAAATATGGCGTGTGTGGTATCAAACGAAACGTAATTAAGTCCGGAGTTAAACAAAATACATTTAAGTTTTTGTTTTTTTAAGGGTGGGGGTAGATTTCAAAAATTTGAGTTTAAGTCAAAACATGGCTTGTGTGGTATCAAACAAAAGGTAATTTAGTCTGGAGTTGAATAAAATATATTTCAGTTTTTAGTTATATTAGCTCACACGTTCACTATAACTATAGTACCTAGTGTGAGCTTAGGGGCCCATATATTGGCAGAGTATTTTTGAAATCGGAGCAACTTTTTTTTTCTCGAAAAAATTAGGATCACCATAGCTCACACTACTATAGTATATGTGTGAGCTAAAACTAATTACCAAATTTTGTGGTAGTATATGTCTGTGTGTCAGTATACCTGTTCTAGGATTATCTGTCGGTCTATCTGTCTGACTGTAACACACTAAAAATTCGCTTAAACTTTAACTATGGTATTCGAATGAATTAATAGTCTTTAGTGGGGTGGAGCCTTGTAAGGTATTTATGATATGAATAATCCAGCAAAGGTGAAAATCACAACCTGAAAGCTGTCGTAACCTGAATTCCGACACCCAAATTCATCACAGATTTTAAATGAGTAGAGTATAAAAAACATATGACGGAATTTGAAATGTGAAAAATTTAATTTATTTTAGGTTTTATCATCTTAGATTTTTTGTCTTTAGATGGTTGTTGATATGGAAAAAACTTTAAAAAAATTGTGGCCCACCAGAACTCCGTCACCCTACAAAAATAAAATAATCGGAAAGCCGTCATAGCCCCACAGCCTGAATTCCGACACCTTGAATTTAAAACACATTTTTCAGAGAAAATCGCTCAAAACAGCCTGAATTCCGACCCCTTAAATTTAAAACACATTTTTCAGAGAAAATAGCTCAAAAATAGCTTAATAAATGTAGGTATGAAAAAAACTAATTTGAATAGACAATGTTATTGTTGGGAATTCCGTCACTCCTGTCGGATTTCCGGCTCAATGCTTTTTTGTAACCCAAACCCCGTCACCCCTTTTTATTGAAAATAATCGAAAAAAGGAAGAAAATTTTGGTTAAAAACTTATCTACTGACATTAATTTAGTAAAAAACACAAATATAATATGTAATAATATAATAAAGTACCTAAAACCTTAGATTAAATGAGTACGTGTAAGTGGCTTACCTTATAATAAAATGCGACGTTCCGCTTCGACACTTGACGCACGACTAAAATAATTTTTCGTGCGCAGCTTCCTTTTAAACAATACAGCTGAAGTTTGGGCACAGTATTGCAAGATATATAGGTGAACTGATAAAATTATTGTTTTGGAATCCCATTGTAGGATTAGCTTAATAATTCAAAACATTTCTAAAAAGTGACGGAATTGAGGTGGGTGACGGTATTCGGGTTGAGTACGGTACAAAAGTTGGTAAAAATTAAACAGGTGTGTAACTAAATCAGGAAAAAACCATTTGACCGTATTCCGCGTTGCACTGCACCATAGATTAGATTAGAAAATATTATTAAAACGCTGCACAGCGGGCTTGTAGTTTAAATCGAAGTCCTGTTTTAGACCGCCACGGGCGTGGTGGAGTGCCGCGCGGGTCTTCCAAGGACAGTGTTGCCAAATTACACGATTAATCCATATACGTAATTACGTATATGGATTAATCGTGTAATTACACGATGTCAGTTCTTTTGACACGAATCAAAGGCCAATTCTCACGATTTTTAAATTCTGCTAAGGAAATCGTCACTTTTAATAAAAATCTGAAATTTCAAAACCATTTAATTAAATATACGACATGTTACGAATTTACTTTGAATAAAAATGTTACCAAAAAGCCCGGTAATAGTTGGCTACGATATTTAGGTGAAACAGAAAACTCCAGCGATTGCGAGGCGTACCTAGTTATGTCCGTATGTCGCTCTTTATTTATTTTATTTGTTGTTTTAAAAATAATACCGCTTAGCATTTATAAAAATTAAAAATGGATCCATGATGGATCTGATACCTTTCTAGCTAGCCTATTATCACACTTTAAGTAAAGCCATGATAATTATATTAGCCTTGAAAACAGTTTTTTGTAAATATCTCAGAAACTAAAGCACCTACGAAGTTTTTGGTTATTACACAAATTATTAAGCAAAATATAATCTACTATATTTCGAAAACCTGATATTGATACGATGCTCTGTTAAAAAGTTAGCATTTTTTTAAATTTTTAATTGTCAGCATTGATGGATTTTGGCCAAAATCTAATCAGCTCGTAAGAGTGTCGAACACTATTTGCCCTGAAAATCGGTTCAGCGGTTTAGGAGCTAGGGCTATCGGGTTACGGACAGAAATAATGTACACACACAGAGAGACATCACGACGATATTACTAGGATAGGTCAAAATACATCCAAATAACACATTTTTGGCGTAATCTCAAAAAATTTTTTTTTCGTCGAAAATAATACTTTCTCTAGCCATTGCTACGCGGGCTAGGCGCCTTCCTAGCTAGCCTATTAGCACACTTCAAGTGAAGCCATGATATATCAGCCTTGAAAATAGTTTTTTGTAAATATCTCAGAAACTAAAGCTTTGACGAAATTTTTGTTATAACACAAATTATTAGGCAAAATGTATTCTACTATATTCCGAAAACCGCATATTGATGAGATGCTCCGTTAAAAAGATAGCATTTTTCAAAAATTTTTATTGTTAAAAGAACCCTAATCAGCTCGTTAGAGTGTCAAATACTATTTTACCTAAAAATTTTATGAAAATCGCTTTAGCGGTTTAGGAGCTATCGTGTTACGTACAGAAAAAAAATACATACACACACAGACAGACATCACAACGATATTGCTAGGATATGTCAAAATACACCCAAATAATACATTTTCGGCGTTATCTCAAAGAAAGAACTTTCGTCGAAAATAATACTTTCTTTAACCATTGCCAGTGACGTATATAAGGGGGCCGAAGGGGCCGGCCCCCCCTGTTGGTAAGATTTTTTTAGATATTTTCCACATATTTCATGAATACAAACATACAATAGCATAGAATACGGCCTAATGAGGCTTGCCCCCCCCCTCCCCCGAAACTTTTTTCTATATACGCCACTGGCCATTGCTATTGGAGCTACGAAGGTAAAAATGATGTATTACGTTGTCTGTCTTGTGATATCGCAATAAAGTATTTTTTCGATAAATAATACGTATAATATAATATAATGAAGATATTCATACATTTTCACGACTTTACACGATTTTTGGTAGTCGTATTATACGATTCTATCTGTACTTCATCTGGCAACACTGTCCAAGCAGCTCACAGAGCCAGTTCGATTATAAAGTATTATTCTCTTTGGCAATGAAAAATATTTTAGTTAGATTATGTAACTATAATATTTTTGTGAGTTCCTTATTTTACTTAAAAAAAATTTGGAACTCTGCAACACTGCAGCCCTTATGTAATAGCCGCGACCGAGTAAGAATTAAATACTTACAATATTTATTGGATAGTTTTTTGCATTATCCAAATATGTCCTTCCTTTTCGTCCTTTGAATATTCGACAAGTTGGTATCCAAGTAGGCCGAGGGCAGATACTACTATTGCCGGTACGACGTTAATTGTTAACGTTCTCGAGTCGTTTGAAAAACCTCCTTGAAAATTGTTAAATTTTGCAGTAACTTCGTCCTATAACAGCAAAGTAGGGGTCCTTGATATATTTTGACAGATATTTTACACCAGAGTAAAGCTAAAGAAGATTTCAAGCCTATTGAATAAGGTATCTGTAGCAAATTAGGCCAGCTGGTAATAAAGCCCACTTTTCATAAGTATGCAACCCGACATACACTAACATGATTTAATAATTTTTTTTCGTTTTTGAACGTCTACTGAAATATGTTTTGCAGCAAATGTAATGCAAGTTATTTAAATGGAAAAAACAATCGAATTTTTTTTTTTTAGTAACTCAACATAACTCTAAAACGGACATCATTGACATTGCAAGTGGATTTTTTAGGTGGGCCTTATTTCCGTCTGTCATTTGCAAGTTGGTAATTTGTCGTAATAGCAGAGTACAGTGGACTACAGAATCTTTGACTGCTGAATTGAATGCAGTACAATCAGGTAGACTGGGACAACGAGCTGCTTCCTGTGGGCGTTTTTCATGTCTGTCAGAAATAAGCCCATGTTGAGCTTATATTTGTCTCTTATGTGATGATAAGAATTAATAGAGAAAAACGTTGTTTTATTTTGTTTTCATATTATTTTTTTCATTTAGTACAATGATTAAGCTTACTTTTGCAGCTCAAATCCTGTGGGCCTTATTATTATCTCTGTAGGAAATAAGGCCCATAAGTAGAGCTTTTCATAGAGCAATAGATTTTGTTGTAGGCGCCTAAAAGTACCTTTTACTAAATATTGAGTTTCACGTGTTACTCTATTTTTGTAATAACAGTTTTTTTTTCATCGAAATGCTCGTTTCTTTAAAAAAATTAAACTCCCTTAGGTCGGCTTTATTTGCAGCAGGTAACCTATACACAGAGTGGATTTTGAATTCCTATTTACATAACTGTAAAAATTCTTAAAATCTAACAAGTAGGTTTTGAGATATTCACCTCGGGAATTCCCTTGCTGCATCATCTCTGAGTTCCCAAGTGTTGCAAAACGCCCGAGGAACGTTCTATTGTTTCGTGGTAGGAAAACAGATTTCACTGCAACCGCGTTCAGAGGTCCAAAATTCACCGTATTTAAACAGCGCGCGACTATTTCCTTGCTTGCTGTTGGTCAAGACGAGGCATTTCCACGATGTGTAGTTCAGACATTGATTTTAACATATGTTGTTGACATTGGAGTCCTAAAAACAAATTTGAGTTTTCGACCTTGCGGGGGCCGGCTCCCTCCGCCATCTTGGATTTAGTGTGCACAAAAAGGTTTTTTTCTAAATTCCTTTCGTTTCCGAAAAAAAAGTTTCAAACAAAAGGTGAAGGCAATAAAATTTTCTACAAAAACGCATTTACACGTTTTTTTTGTCAAACAAACGGTTTTCGAGTTATGACACTAAACATTTCGCCGCCATTTTGGATTTTGAGCAATTTTTTTTTAGTGGTCTTTAACTTCGAAACTGCTTATTTTTGAAAAAATCTGTAATAAAATAAAATAAAGACCAACTAATAGCCTATAAAATGAAATATTAATGAGGCGTCTGGGTAGTACCCTTGCTGAGATACGAATCCTGAAGTGTTAGCAGTACACCCGTTTCCTATGTGTTTCCATAGTATATATATGTAAAATAAACCGAAATTATTCAGTTTTATGTCATTTTCTCAAAAGGTAAGTATTTTACCAAATCACGAAAAAAAATCTTTTTTTTTTAGGTTTTATTCAGTTTTCAAAAAAACTAGGCATTTTAGGGAAAAATGTTAAAAATCCTTTTTAGAGAAAATAAAATTCTTTTAAACGGCGTAGGAGTAAACAAATGTGTGTTAAAGCTATTATTGACACGCCAGGGGCGTCCGCATATTGAGGTTATTTTTTTCTAATAAATTTTGTGAAATTTTCTTATATGTTTTATTTAATTTTCTTAAAAACTTAGCTTTTAATTTAATTATTTATTTATTTCAGTTTTTAGCAGCATATTATAAATAAATGGATTTAGCTTTCTGAAAAATCTTGTTTTACTCTATTCTGTTGAAAATAAAACTATCTTTAAAACGACATGTATCTAGTGGGTTTCTTTTAACGGGGAATATTCAAGGAATGTACTCACGTTTGGTGATTTTTTTCCAATTCAATTTTTGACGCCCCTGGTGTGTTAAAGGTTATCTAAATGTTATAAATATACATATCGTTCGAAAGAAAATTTAATTGTCTAAAACACAGAATAAAACGTTTTTTCCCGGTAAGACTTGGTTTTTAAAAAAGTTCGTATAATACATGATAACAATACTTTTTAGTGATTTAAAAAAATCACCAATCATGCGTATATTCTTTGAGTGTTACCCGTTAATAGTAACCAACTCGAAACAGATCGTTTTAAAGATAATTTTATTTTCAACAATATAGAGTTAAAGAAAATTTTTCAGTTTTTAAGAAAATTAAAGAAAACAAAAATTTTAAAAATTTAAATAAAAAAAAATTACTTTAAAATGCGGACGCCCCTGAAGTATCAATAATAGCCTTAACACAACTTTGTGATATGACGTTTGAAAGAACATTTTATTTTCTCTAAACAAGGTATTTTAACATTTTTGCCTAAAATGCTTCGTTTTTTTTTTAAACTGAATAAAACCTAGAAAAAACATGAATGTTTAATGAACCCCAATTTTGGGTGCCAATTAAGTGGTAACCGTGGACCTGGCCCACTTCGGTGATAGATCGCTTAAAAGATAATTTCATTTTCTATAATAAAGTTGATCACACACTTTCCGTAAAATGCTTACCTTTGAGAGAATGACATAAAACGGAATAATTTCGGTTTATTTTGCATATGCTAAGGAAATACAAAGGAAACGGGTGTAATGATAATATTTCAGGTTTCGTATCTCAGCAAAGGTCGAGGGGTGGTTCGATCGCCGATTTTTGTACACCAAAAGGAAATACCTACGGTATAATACCTGCGGTATTTCCTGGTATTTCCCAGTATTTCCTCAAATTTCAATGGTATTTCCTAGTATTTTCCAAGCAATGGTATTTCCTAGTATTTTCCCTTCTAGTATTTTCAATGGTATTTCCTAGTATATTTCCCAGTACTTCCCAAGTATTTCCTGGTATTTCCCCAAACCTGTACAGCAAAAGGAAATACTGAGCCAACCCTCGGCAAAGGTACTACCCAGGGAACTCATTGATATCTCATTTTATAGGCTATCGTGAGTCTTTTTTTTTATGTTATTACAGATTTGTTCAAAAATAAGCAGTTTCGAAGTTAATTGCCACTAAATAAAAAAATGGTCAAAATCCAAAATGGCGGCGAAATGTTTAGCGTCATAACTCAAAAACCGTTTATCTGACAAAAAAACCTGCAGCAGCGGTTTTGTGGCTAATTTTATTGTTTTCAACTTTTGTCTAAAATGTACAGGGACCAAGTAATTTAAAAAAAAACCTTTTCGTGCACACTAAATCCAAGACGGTGGTGGATGCAAGGTCGAATATTCAATTTTTTTTAGGACTCCAATGTGAACAACATATGTCAAAATTGCGACTACACCACCTTTTGCAAGCTGAGGGATTTTTCTGGCTCCAATGACTGGCGCTCCAATGACTGGCCTAGTGATGTATCACTCATATACGTATTACGTATATGGTCTCACTTCTCAGTGTTACAAAAATTACCTGTGTACAATATTTACCTGAGTAATTCCATAAACTCGCACCGGGTTGGGCGTCAAAAATCCATGGCCGTGCAAATATGATGCGTTCACAATGCGATACTGATATGTAGTGCCAGACATTATTTTGGTTTAATTTTTCTTGATTTAATTTTTTATTATCAAACGAAAAATACTTATCGAACTTTTGAAGCCAAATAATATTAATAAACTAACGTAAGCCAGTAAAAATTCCATTTTATATATTTATAATCTAATCTTAGGTGGTTTACACATAAAGCCATGTAAAACACCAATATGCAAAATGTTAACTGCAGTAGATACATAACTATCCAGTTTATTTTCAGATTAAATGCAATAATAAACAATATTTTAGAAGATTGGTTTTATTTTCGCACGTACGCATGTACAGGGCGAATGAAAAAAGCGCAAATTTAATACCAAGGTATGGAGATATCTTTATGAAAGGGGCATTTAAATTTGTTTACCTACTTGCGTGCGGTGAAGCTACTTTCCCGCACGCGCACCACTTAGGAACTTTAGCGACACATCAATAAGACAGCTTCAATATTTGTTAACATTTAAACATCTAATTTGATAATTTTTTATTAAATACAATTTTTTGAAAGTAAAGGAAAAGATACTTATATTAGTACATACATACTAGAAAAATCATCATGTTACAGGCAGCCACCACCACCATGTAACGTCGTTTGTAACATAGAAATGTCTTTGTTAAATTGTTTTAATAACCAAGTAACATTATTTTTTGTTACGTTATGACTACCTATATTTAACATCCTGCAACATTTTTTATGAAATACTCAGGAGAAGAGGTAATTTTACCCAGATAACACATCGTAAGCACGGTACACTATTTTCAAGGATTATACAATGTAAAATATTCCACACCTTCTGTGGAAATTTAAAAAGAAATCAAATCAATTACTTTTGAAGCTTGAAATTCGATATAGTACCAAAAATCTGCTGACTATATTATGCCAACAACAGAAAGCTTCTTTTAATTTACGTATGTAATACAGAAATAACACATTGTGTGTTACATGATGCCTCCAACAACATGTTTTAAAAACGTAACACAATTTACCACGAGGCAATGTAACGAAAGTTAATTGTTACATCATCCGCACTGGCTAGTACTAGATACCCTATATGTATCACGTATTTTTGCAAAAGAGAGACGCGACAAACCCATAAAAGTCACTGAAATTAACATTTTTTGTTTATGTTGTTTTCTTTCCAAGTTCATTGGCGTTTTACTCATATAATTTAAATTGTCAGCATGAGTGACATCAATCATCATAATAGAGTAAAGGATATGGCACTGGGCCCATTGTTCCTGGCGCCCATCAGATGTTGTTCATATTATAATATGCTATTCTCCTCATTTAAACAGGCATTTTTTGTAAACGACATTTTTTTGTGAGCCTTCTGAGTAAACCAGAAATCGGCTTCAAAGTATTAACATTTTTGATATATAGATTAGTGCCATATATGGTGAACTTAACGCTACTGTATATTTCTCTAACCTTTTTCTGACAAATTGTCAAGTTTTTGATAGATCTATATACAAAGAAACATCCTACAACTTTTAACACGTGCATTTAGAATGCAATCTGAGTAACAGTGCAAAGTACCAGGAAGATTAGTTTGAGACTCAGATGGGTCAGACGGATTATAAAAGTATTTTTAACCAATTATGGATTTGCATAAACACCAAACGAAACATAACTGAAGTTCGACAAACACTTTTGTAAAGATTCCACCCAAGTAACACAAACTGGACACTATAGGTTAAAAGCAAAAACTTTGCTGTGAAAGTGTTGTCAGAGCTTAGTTTTTGCTGTAAAACAGCTAGTTGTGGTTTAGAAATTATTTTAGCTGTAGAACCTCTCTGATAGCAGGTGTTTATGGGTGAAATGGCTATTGATGTAATATTATACAGGATTTGCTCTTTTAAAGTTAAATAATTGCTAATAAGCATGCTAAAATTTAGCTAGCTAAATAACATAAATTTTAAGCTCTTATTCCTATTATTTAGCTAGAAAAAGCAACAATTTACCAATTTTGTATTCTAAGCTATTTATTATAAAACTTTTGAACAGCCCCCAAAAATGCTTGGCCAGAAGACCAGTGCGATTATGACTGTTGAAAAAAGGAGAATTATTTTCCAATTGTGTCAGGCCTGATCCAAGGTTTGTAAAGAAACCGGTTGTGTGGTAACTCCCAGCCAATGACGCGGCATTTTGCCTGTTCCACGGTCAATAAAGAAAGACCTATACGTTACATTATGAGAGAAAGAGAGATAGGTCTATTTAAAAGCCGAAAAAATACCAAAATTTATTACAAAATTAAATTATTTAAAAATTTCTGATAAAAATTCCAATAGTTTTATAAATATCAGATTAAGGACACGATTATAAATACTTTTCCTACTCTCTTGTTCAATTTAATAAAATTTTTTACGCCGAACTCTAAAGCAAACTAGCCACATATTATTGGTTTTTTTTGGTGGGTAGGAAATAACTAAAACTAGATTTTTTTGTGTAAAATTTATTCAAAAAAATTTTAAAAAAAGGAAGTTAAAATGACTAAAAGTCAATAAGGCAGGAAAGGAAGATTCATAAATTACATAACGCAAAGATTCAGGATTTTTGATCAGTCCTACAAATAGCATTTTCAAGAAATATCATAAAAAATACATCGACTGTAACGCAAGGCTAATATTCCTTCCCTCCTGCTTGAGCGTTATACAGAGTGTTCCAAGTTAAGTGTCCACCATTGCTAACTTTTTTATTATTAAAGATAGAAATAAGTTTAAATTGGCAAACTAGTAGAATTTTTAATGCTGTTTAAGATACTTAAATTTTTAAAAAATAGAGCATCGGTTTTTGGTGTTTTTCAAAAAACATTAAAAAAATTTATATATCCTGTATTTTATATTTTTTTCTGATAGGCCTTTTAATTCTAAACAATTTTTTTGAAAAAAAATTTTGCCTAAAGTTTAAATTAATAACGAAGAAATTTTAAATTCAAAATTTTAATTAACAATAAAGTATTTTAATTTTAGTTGGTAGCAAGTAGTCTAAGCGTAATTTTGAATTTGGAATATTTTCGTTATTTTTAACTTTGAGAAAATAAATCAAATATTTAAAATAAATTAACAGCAATATTATTTTCCTCAATTTTTACGAAACTTTTAAATTATTTTTTTTTAAGTTTAATTTTTTTTCATGAAGAGGTAGGTATGCTGTGTAATAGGTACATCATTTAAGAACTATTTTTAGCATCAGGCGCCTTAAAAACAGCCAACAACATTGAGTATTTTTTAAACTATTAGTAATTTTCTATGTGTATATAAAGTTCATTTCTTAATCTTTGTCCTGGCCTATACTGATTGTGATGATAACTATCAAAAAGTTATCTTATAAATTATGTGTTGGTTGCAGATATCAGATGCAGTATAGAGAGAAAACCCATACCCCCCAAGGTCTATGTCCCAGCTCCCCTTGTAACCTTGTATGACCCACATTGTATGGGTAGAAAACAACCGACACAGGAAAATTTGTGTTTGTTAAAATTTTTAATTATATTTAAAAACTCACCAGTTCTTTTAGTTAGTTTTTAATACATTTATAGTAAGAACGTAACAGGTATTTAAGCACTTACACGACGAAAAGACCCAAAATGTACAAAATTTCTTCGCAAAAGACGAAATTTCGATATAAACAGCACTTGACTGCTGATTTCTAGCAAAACTGTGACGTAGCCCTGACGTCACGGCCCGGCTGCCTAAACACCGAGTTACGCAACCGGTTTCTTTAGGGACCGTGCCTTCTGTTTGTTGTTTTCTTTTCTAACCTAATCTCTGGTTGTGTGTTGTGTTTTTTGTTTAAACAAGCAATTTGGTGTTTGTTTAAACAAATGTCCACTCACAGCCATAAAAGATAGTTATTTGCCCATCGTTTAGAGTATCCCTTTATCTTTGACAGGGAACTAAAGTTGGGTAAACAGTGACTGGTTCCTTGAAACCCTGGTGCGATGCCTTGTCAGGGGGCACACAATGAAGCCATTACAAGGGGTTCCTGCCTGGTACTTATCAGTCCTGAGTGAACCTTAAAAGTGCTGTCAAAATTTTTTCATCAGTCTGTCTGTTTTTTGTTGTAACTCAAGGGCTGGTGTATATAACAACATAATGCACAATGGATGTTGGTACATTGGTCCTCCATTTTTCTGCCTGCTTAGCATTAAAAGATGATATATAATTAAGCATTAACTTTGTCATCATTGTGCACTATGTGAGCTGCCGACAGCAAGTGTACAAATTTTTTAGTAAGTACTGTAGAATTGGTTTAACTTAGCACATAATCAGGCCAGGCTCTCAAAAAGGTATGGACCCACTTGTGTAACCCATTGTATTGGGCCCTTTAAGGTGCTGCACCCTGGGCATTAAGAAGCCAGTTTATTAGTTGAATAACTAAATAAATAAATTTCTTGTTTTTATTTACCTAGTTACCTTAATAACAAAAATTTCCTTTACCTATTCCTACTAAGGCCTGCCTTACCAGTGGTGATCCCAGAGAGGATGGAGGCGATCACCTCTCCTCCTTTTTCTAGAGAACTTTAAATACAAAGGGCACATTCTGGTGTATTACATAACTGAGTAAAAAACTATTTTGGTAATTGTGTAATAAATATGGTTTCTCAAGAATTTCCATTTATTTTAAAGAATGTATTTTGAAAAATCCTTCTTAGAGGTACAAAAAACTTTTATTTTGGCATGTTAGAAAAAAAAAACATTTTTTTGTAAAAGAAAACCATATACTGCCTAATTAATTTTTTAAGTCTATACAATGTATGTTCAAAAAATCTAAATTGTCCTCCTTTTTGTTGTATCTCTGCAACCCCTCTGTTGGACCACTCACCAATGTAATACACATTTGATACAATGGTGTATTGAATTGAATTGAATAAATCTTTATTAGCCAATCATGCTATTTCATATTACAAACATTAATATAAAAATGTTAATACATTCACCGCTATTTCAATAACAATAATTCCAAACTTATTATTTTACATTCATGGGGGTTGGGGAGGCAAGAGGGGCCTTTCTTATTAGATTTTTTTAGATTATGAATATGCATAATAGCACCAAGGTAACCCCCAGGCCTGTCATAAGAGCTAACTAAAGAAGCCTTGACCCATGGGTAGTCTGGTAACGGACAAGCTTTGACCAGTAGGTAAAAAAATATAGATATGAGGGGGGTGGGTTAATCTGGTGATTCTCTGAATGGATTTGGTGACCTGACAGTTTAGGAAATCACCACATACACGGTATATGGAGTGCCTATTTTGAACTAACAGCTAGTGCAGGCACATTGTGGCTCTCCGTACCCTGTTGATTATGTCAAAAGGTACATCAGTGCTCTAAGGCTATAATTATGGCATTATGTGGTATATCATGATGACTAAGTTTCTGGCCTAAAATATATTTTGAAGTCTACTGGATTCTATTTACTAGATAGAATTTAAATTGTTACCGAGTCATACAAGTACACAGCACAACATACCCAGAAAGGCATGCCTACGTGCCAGGTTAGATCATTTCAGGGTGCTAACCGCCACTACCGTACATTCATGGTAATAAAGCAAAGATGTTTAATTCCCTGTACATTATATAATTTAATTTTAATAATTATAAAAAAAAATTGTGTAAAATGAGTCAATTGCAAGCAGACCCCCTTTTTGGCTTCCTTGCTGACATTCCCAAGGTGCTGAGCAAATGGGCTTCATTCTGGGTTGCTTTCTGGACTTTGTGCTTCATTTCTTTTAACTGCTTTCTAAAATTAAAAAATGTAAATAAAACTTTTTTAACTAAAAATTTAAAAAACCAAGGCAATCAATGTGCCATGCTTTTTTCATTTTTTCTTTCTTGGCACAAGTGAAAATTGGTAGTCAAGAGTGTGTTTAGCGAGGGGTGCTAATCCAAAATGTGTACACCGATTGTGAAAATCCACAATCTTTTGCTAAGATTGTGAGGGATTGTGGCAAGATTGTGAAGGGATTGGAGACGGCGTAGCGTGCCTGAAGGGGCGTGGGGGGGGGGCCGTCCCATCAAAAATTCTTGTGACCAAAAAAAAAAGGTCATCATGTCTATAGTTTCCTTTCCCGTCACGGGCCCTGCTACTTAATAATAACCCAGGGGTGACCAGCTAACCCCAAAATGTGTACACCGATTGTGAAAATCCACAATCTTTTGCTAAGATTGTGTACAGATTGTGAGGGATTATGGTGAGATTGTGAGGGATTGTGGTAAGATTGTGACAGATTGTGGGTGATTGGGAGGGATTGTGAACAGATTGTGAGAAATGTGTACACCGATTGTGAGAGCTGTTCACCCCTCGGTGTTTAGTAAAAAACAGTCAAATCAGAATGTTCCAAAAAAAATAGTGTTTCTTAATGACAAATTATGTCATTCAGGGACACAATGTTTGAATCCATCAGATCAAAAAATTTTTTTTTAATCTCATTGGTTTGAATGACACTCTGTTTTTTTTACTTCAAGTCAAGGGGATTTAGTAGTCTGTTTATTTAGACTCACCTGATTCCAAGCAGAGTGCACCAGAGTCAATTGCCAGTACCAAGCACTGTGGGAATTCTCCCCTTGCAATTACCAATTACTGAGAGTGTGTGGGGCCTCATTTAAAGAACTTGGACCAAGCTTGTATGTTGTCATGTTATTATATTTTTTGTATAAACAGCCTTACAGTTTCCTTCTGTAATGATATCTTATGTCATGCTATGTCTCATGATATGCTATGTTTCTGTATAAACCCACCTTAAGGGTTTCTGATGGCGGTGGCCAATATAATGTTTTTTGCTTCCCACTGGTGTGGTACTATGGTAGGGCACGTAATAACTTTATCTTCTAACGTTCGCACAATTTTTAATTGAGATATTTGTTTATTTTGTTGTTGTGACACCGCCCAAGATGAAAGATAACATCTGTGACTCTTCTTTTTTTTTCGTATTACCTATTGGGCCAATTGTTAGAAGGCAAGTTAGCTAGAAATCAACATCATTTAGGCTTAAGTATTAAAAAATAGCTTGTCTAGAGGTAAACTGCTGAAACAAATGAGACGGCCATGATGGTTTTCCAATTTATTTTTCTTTAAATTTATGAACTAAAAAATATTAATTTCCAGGGGATCCCGGGCCTAAATAAATTCTAGAAAGTGCTAAATTCAATAAAATATGACTAAGAATTGATTTATCAGGTATTTAGAGGATAATTGTAATAAAATAATTTCTAACCTAAAAACAAACACCGAAAAAAAACGTTTATTATTCTGAATTTTCGAGGCGCTTGCGTTTTGACGAGCCATCTTGACCTGTTTCATCAGAAAAGTTAACCTGGCAAACAATTTGACGATGAAAACCGCCTTTTTTGCGCGATTATATCACAGTAGTGTAGAACATAACAAGTTTTTCTTCAGCCATTTTAGTCAAGTCTCTGTCCATTACAGGAAATAGTTATTTTGCAATAGTTGCCATTGTTTCTTGTTTATTTCTAGACAAAATTACTTTTATGTTAACGTGCTATATTTTGGAGCTCTCATGGACACCTTGAGAGCTAAATAAAGATTGCCTAATCAGCAACGACAACACTTTAGAAGCTGCTTGGAAGTGAAACGGCATACAGCTGTAATAGCTATTTTACATTCAGTTTTGCTGTTAAAGTATTTTGGTAGCTGATTTTCAGCAATTTGTGTTACTTGGGCATGATACGTGTTATTATTTATATGTGTCTTTATTGGATTGTCATAATATGTGGACAGGACATTTACTACAGTAAACAAACCAATGGTGGATAACGATAAAATGCACGCAATAGTGCGAATATAGTCAAAAGACCAAACGAAAAACAGTTTATGGGGGAATCCTCAAGAGGGTAAGGGAATCTTGTAGATACCGGTGTTTCGTCCTTATTGGGACTCATCAGTACAAGCGCAACAATATGGAATGGACATGAAATAGTTAAATATGAAAGGAAGACATAAAATATGAACTATTATTGAACCACACAAACTGTTCAATTACAGCACCAGTCTCGGTAGCTTACGTTTGGAAGCAAAATTTTAACGTCCTTATACGGAGGCAAATATAATCAGTCCCAACAAATATCTCAAGCTCAGGAATATAAAATTAATTAAAAGAGATATTATTACGTTAAAGTATAACATAACCTAGTCTTAAAACAATTTACCATTTTTTGTCTTTTTAAACACAATGGCAATTCACGACGTTTTGCTGTAACGCACTGTAACTTT
This sequence comes from Aspidapion aeneum, assembly GCA_963576565.1. Classification (NCBI taxonomy): domain Eukaryota; kingdom Metazoa; phylum Arthropoda; class Insecta; order Coleoptera; family Brentidae; genus Aspidapion; species Aspidapion aeneum. The sequence goes on from OY755045.1 coordinate 38,927,294, forward strand.
TATAATAAATCAAATCGAAGATTATAGATTATAATATGAATCAAATTGTCTAAAATATATTCTGAAAGTTTAAGGGCACTTACTGACGCATTATTTAACATAAACAATGACCTTACGGTAAAAACCACTGATGTATATATTAAAAAATTAAAACTTTGAAGAATACTTTACAAAAAATGCTTGTTTAAAAGAGGAGAATAGCATATTATAATATAAACAAAATCTGATGGGCGCCAGGAATAATGGGCCCAGAGCCATATCCTTTGTAATTATAAAGCTGCAAAATAGGTATATTTTTTATATTTGGCATAGTAGTACCTAACCCCAAAAGCTAAATTTTCATTCGAGGATCCCCGATTTTCCGGCCTCAGAATCCAAGATGGCAGCCGCCAAAGCTAAGAAAAAAAGTAATTTCCTTGTTTTAAAAGAAATTAAATTAATTTTGATAGATTTACTTTAAGTGGGACCTACACAATTTCAAAATGTAAAACAATTACACATGTCACTGCAAAACAAAATGGCCGCTATATTTTAAAAAAATCGTTTCTTTCGATATTTTCTTTATTTTGTGTGCGATATTTATTTTTAATACCTCATATTAAAGCCACTGACCAGCTCTTTAAACGTGCTTAAAAAAAATTACAAGTTTCCCAGTCGACACAAATATGGCGCTTAATTTGTCAAAAATAAAATAGACCTTTACAACCTGTAGACCAAATGAAATTTTGACAAAAAATTTTTTTGGATTTTATTAGCAGTAAGCCAGATTTTTGTAAAAATTTATAAAAAGTTACAATTTGACATTTAACATTTTAAGATGGCCTGATAAAAAAGTTATCTTTTGTGCTTGTTTAACACAACTAGTATTGCCGTGTAATATATCGATTTATATTAAATGGGGGTCGCCGATTTTAAATATTTCATAATCAATGACATATGTCTATTATTATCCAAGATGGCGGCGTTCAAAATATAAATACAACAGTATCTTTTTGGTTTGGTAATTTTTTTTACCAGGATATGCAGTTTTGTATTAATCTTAATTAGTTTTAAATTGTAATGTACAAAAAATATATTTTTTTTAACGATGGAGGCCGAAAAAGTAAAAAAAAACATTTTTGTTTATTTTTTCGAAATTTAACAAAAAAAAACTAAAAAAAACGTAAAACAAAACACAGATATTTTAAAATTGTCAAAAAAGTTGACATATCACTTGCCGGGTGATTTGAATAAATCGACCATATTTTACCTAATAGCTATCTCCGTTAATATTGATCCATCAAGGTAGAATAAAGAGGAGATGTCATCACGAGTCTTACCTGTACCCCCTTCGGCCATATTGTTTAGACCCTTCTGTCTATAGTCTGTCATCGCGATCGATTTGATTGATCGAGCGTTATTTTCGTTTAAATTGTGTTTTTAGCTCACACTACTACTATATTAGCTCACACTACTACTATAAGTAGTGTGAGCTATGGTGATCGTAATTTTTTCGAGAAAAAAAAAGTTGCTCCGATTTAAAAAAACTTTATATATCTTTGCGTTTCAGATGATTTTGAAACTTTTTTGTTTTGCTGTCTGTCTGTCTGTCTGTCTGTCTGTCTGTCTGTCTGTCTGTCTGTCTGTCTGTATGTCTGTCTGTATGTCTGTCTGTAACGACCAACCCGCATAACTCAAAAACCGCTTGTCCGATTTTAATGAAATTTGGTACCTAAGTTGGGTCTTGGGCCGTGATGGTCCCATTTAAAAATGAGCAAAATCCACCGAACGCAAGCCAAATAAAAGGGTGGGGGTAGATTCCAAAAATTAGAGTTTATGTGAAAATATGGCGTGTGTGATATCAAACGAAAGGTAATTAAGTCTGGAGTTAAAAAAAATGAATTTTAGTTTATTTTTAAAAAAATGGTGGGGGTAGATGTCAAAAATTAGAGTTTAAGTAAAAATATGGCGTGTGTGATATCAAACGAAAGGTAATTGAGTCTGGAGTTAAACAAAATACATTTTAGTTTTTTTTAAAAGGGTGGGGGGTAGATTGAAAAAATTTGAGTTTAAGTCAAAACATGGCTTGTGTGGTATCAAACGAAAGGTAATTGAGTCTGGAGTTGAATAAAATATATTTCAGTTTTTGATTATATTAGCTCACACTATAACTATAGTACCTAGTGTGAGCTTAGGTGCCCATAGATTGGCAGAGTATTTTAAAGTTTCGGGCGACATTTTTGCTAGTTTTTATTAGAACGAGTATGGTGTCTTGTGCTCTACATAGTTGTGGTAGCAGAAGCAGAGTAGATCAGAAGATATCAAATGGAATAACGTTTCATCGGTGAGTATAAACAAGAAACAGAACCGTACTTATTGTTTTTTATGCCACAGAAATTATAAAAAATAATTCGTAAACTCTTGCTAGCTTAAGCTTTCAGCCTCTACACGTTCTTCACTACTCTATAACCAAACTCTTTTCTTTGGCGATGGGGCCCCCCTTTTGAATTAATGAATTGATGAATGAATCCTTCCCCCAAATATAGAAACACAAACTGTATTATTACTACAAAACAATAAAACATATTTTATTTAAAAAAAACAAATTATCAGGACTTATGCGCCCCCCCTCCCCCAATATTGGGCGGCGTCCCACAATTTGGGAACCAAACTGCTCTAGTTGAAAGTACTTTTGCACACATGTCGTCGAAAATAATACCTTCTCTAGCCATTGCTGCGCCGGCTTTTACTTTAAGCAGCTCATAAAAATTAAGTTTTAAAAAATTTACAAATATATTACCTATTGCAAAAGTTATTTGACCACACTGTATCTCCTTATTTTATGGAATTCCCCACGCTTCAAACTTGACAAATGATATAACTTGGAAACAAATTTTATATGAACTTTTTATCTACTATTATTGACCTTCCCCAGTAAGTATCCCTTAAAGTTATACAGCTTGTATATCTGAAGGCACGGCAGTTCCCGGCCAAGTTCGCGCGACTGCTCTACCATCTTTTCTTGAAACATTTTAGCTTATATTTTATCCCTGCTAAGTAAGAAGGTCGTATCTGACAATTTTGGCGAAAATAATTTTTTTCCAGTTTAAGTATTTCTACGTCATTTTACACCTATCGTACTAGAAATAAATGTCGTAAGATGAAAATTAGGTGTATACATGAGCTTATAAAATATGTCATATCTGCAAAATTGCCACTGGTCCCAATGAAATATGTTGTATGTATCATATGCTAAGAAAAAGTGTCGTATATGACAGATACGACTAATTCTTTTAATGTGATCACTGAAAAAGTTGTGTCTGATTCCAATACAATTTGTCGTATCTCATTCACAAACCGAGCACGAAGTTGATTAGAATTAAGTGAATAACAAAATTTCAAGTTAAGTTTATTTTTACCTCACCTACCATGTTTAATTTGCATTATATTTTGAGAGTAAAATACATTACTTTGACAGATATGACGATTTTTATTAGCATAAGAATAAATAAAACTAAACAGAAATGTCGTATCTGCATTCGGCTAGCTCTGTGACCTTGAAAATACTCAAACACCTAAAAAAAAAGAATTTCACACTATTTTGCAGTTTTGCAGAAAAAACTCTATTTTTTTTAAAACCTGTTTTTTCAGATAAACAAAATATGCAGATACGACCTTCTTGCTTAGCACGGCAGATTTGACCTATCTAAAACTCTACTTCGGAATGAGCTACGAAACTCAAACTTTGCACAGTAGATTTTTATAGAGTTAACAACCCCACCAAGTTTCATGGACTTCCATAAAGTAGTGAAGCAGTTACCAAATATCAAAAAACGTCGAAATCAAATAAAAAACGTCGAAATCACTCACTCATGTATAGATCATCAAAATTCTATTGTACTTTAAGACATGCTACAAAGCTGGAATTTGGTAGACTGATAGAAATTATGGCCAAACCCTTTAAAAAAAAATCAAAAAACACTAAAATTCTAATTTACTCCCCTTCCCTATAACATGTAAAGTTATGTAAAAGTATTTGCCCACTTCCAGAAACGCTAGAGAGCTGAGCTTTGGCAAACTGATAGGAACTATGATAAAGCATAGGAAAAGTTTAAAAACCCCAATATTTTAATTTACTTCCCTATAAACCTAAAGTTATGTAACAGTAACATTGCCCACTTCCAGAAACCCTAAAGAGCTGAGCTTTGGAAGACCGATCGAAGCTATGATAAAACTATAGAAAAAAATTAAAAAACCCTAAAATTTTAATTAAATTCCCTCCCCTATAAATGTAAAATTATGTAAAAATTAACATTGCCACTTTCAGAAACGCTAGAGAGCTGAGCTTTGGAAGACTGATAGGAACTATGATAAAACCAAATGAAAAAATTTGAAAACACTAACATTTTAATTTACTTTTCTCCCCTATTAATGTAAAGTTATGTAAAATTAACATTGCCCACTTCCAGAAACGCTAGAGAGCTAAGCTGTAGATTGCTGATAGGAACTATGATAAAACCAGAGGAAAAAAACCTCAAAATTTTTAATAAGGCATTGCAAAAGTTTTAAAGAATATTTCGCATATTTTACTACTTTAGAACTTAAAAATATTATCCAAACCCTTTAAAAAAGGAGTGAATCATAACAAAAACATTTTATGTAAAAAAAAGTCAAGCACGCGAAAATGTTATTTCGTAAAAACTATTGAGATAAAAGTAAAGCCAAGTTCTCAAATACAAATTTTTAAATGAAAGGTTCTTACTAGTTTAGGAACAGTGGTAAATTGAACATAAAGAAGTTTGGCTGTAATAGCAAAGTTTAAAAAACATTTCTAAACTAGTAAGAGCCTTTCATTTTAAAATTTGTATAGCAGAACTTATCTTTACCTTTATCTTAATTGTTTTTACAGAATATCATTTTTGCGTACTTGGCTTTTTTTTACATGAAATGTTTTTGTTATGATTACTATTTCCTCATCACACGATAAATATTAGAATAATTTATTTAAGTAAAAGTAATCCAAAAAAACAAATTAGTATAAGACATTTCAGTAACAAGATTGTACTTTTTAAAGGACAATAAATAAAAAGGTTTTATAAATTCAGTTTTTTTAATAACCCTCTTATATTGATTGCTGTCAAAAATTTTATGTTACCTGTATAATAAGAGTTTTATTCACAACTATCGAAAATAGCAGTTTTACAGGTCTAGGCATTTTGATCTCATACAATCAAGAAAAAATTATTTTAACTGTGCTGCACCCTGCTCTTCAATAACCGCATCGATTTCATAATGATAGAAGCTGCTGTTACTTTTCAAAACGAAATATTACCGCGGTAAAATAAAATTTTCTAAGGCACATTTTGTTTAGGAAAGTGACTGTATGGGTTTACGCTTAAACGTATATTTATAAGAAAGCAACTTTCCTTTTTCTATGCTTTTTCAAAATATATTGGTATTTTTATAGACATAATTTTTTATTAATTCATAATTTTCATCACTAAACCAATACAATTTTTCACAGACTTAAATATTACCATTCTCCATATCCCTTAAAGACAAGAAGCTGTCAACTTGTATTAAAAAGAAATATAAACAAATCTATTGAGTGCGGTCCTGTTAAGCAGCCATATTGGTGTGACTCTAAGCCCTGCCTAGGGGTGCCACTTTCTGTTGCATTATACAAATGGTTGGAGCGACTCCCTTATATTCTACCTCGATGTATTGATCTAACAGTTACGTTTAAATTAGCAAAGTTAAATAAATTTTTCCTAAATCATTAGAATCTGATGTCAAAAATGCCATATGTCCTACACTTGTCAAACTATTGACATATGGTTTATTTTTTTTAAATAAAACACCCTGTATATAATTTTTAGCTCACACTACTACTATAAGTAGTGTGAGCTATGGTGATCGTAATTTTTTCGAGAAAAAAAAAGTTGCTCCGATTTAAAAAAAATTTATATATCTTTGCGTTTCAGATGATTTTGAAACTTTTTTGTTTTGCTGTCTGTATGTCTGTCTGTCTGTCTGTCTGTCTGTCTGTCTGTCTGTATGTCTGTCTGTATGTCTGTCTGTAACGACCAACCCGCATAACTCAAAAACCGCTTGTCCGATTTTAATGAAATTTGGTACCTAAGTTGGGTCTTGGGCCGTGATGGTCCCATTTAAAAATGAGCAAAATCCACCGAACGCAAGCCAAATAAAAGGGTGGGGGTAGATTCCAAAAATTAGAGTTTATGTGAAAATATGGCGTGTGTGATATCAAACGAAAGGTAATTAAGTCTGGAGTTAAAAAAAATGAATTTTAGTTTATTTTTAAAAAAATGGTGGGGGTAGATGTCAAAAATTAGAGTTTAAGTAAAAATATGGCGTGTGTGATATCAAACGAAAGGTAATTGAGTCTGGAGTTAAACAAAATACATTTTAGTTTTTTTTAAAAGGGTGGGGGGTAGATTGAAAAAATTTGAGTTTAAGTCAAAACATGGCTTGTGTGGTATCAAACGAAAGGTAATTGAGTCTGGAGTTGAATAAAATATATTTCAGTTTTTGATTATATTAGCTCACACTATAACTATAGTACCTAGTGTGAGCTTAGGTGCCCATAGATTGGCAGAGTATTTTAATTGATAGGGCTCCTTTTTCTGATGTCAGAAATATATGATATGTTGACATTTAGTCCAGTCGTTGTTGAAAATTATATTCATTAACAAAATGGCAACATCCTTATTGTTTATTTAGGTACAATGCAAAACTGATAAAATTCGCCCTGAAACTATTATTGTGTGGATTTATTCCAGTAAGTCTCTTTTGTCGCGTCTCTATTTCTTTAAAATATATCATACATACAGAGTCTCTAGGGTAGCTATTCCGGGTCTTGAACGATGTGACCATCCACATCACATCACACGCTTTGACCAATAGCAAACTTTAAACGGTCACGAGTTGTGCGAAATGGCTTGTCTCGACCAATGGCATAGTTGCCCGCTCTTCAGGGTAATACCCTGTTTCCAGCAATGCATGCCCACCCCGATTCAAAAAACGCATCACGTGATGGACCATGGATTTGCACCGGTTTTAAATGTAGCGTCACCTGATGCGTTTTTTGAATCGGCGTGGGCATGCATAAGCGGAAACGGGGTGTTAGTGAATTTTACGCGGTTGAAGTGAAATCTGTTATCCTGCCTCGTACTGACGGAATGCTCCGCGGTAGGATCATAGTAGAAGCTTGCGCAATGGAGGATATTTCGCATAGCACGTGACGGCTCGGAGCTAATTTAAAGCTTGCCATTGGTGCCATAGCTACCTAGGTAGTACCATAAAGTATTTATTGTAGTACATACCATAGTGGGCAACAGCTAGAGGAGGAGCAAGGGAAGCAATTTGTGTTCAAAAGGTAGCAATAATTAACAAACAGTTCTAATAGGGTGTTTGACAGTAGTAAAAAATAAATATATATTTATTTTTAGATATCTCTTTAGGTCTTGGGAATGCTAAAAACAAACTTTTTTGTTTAATTTTGTCTCAAATTCTTAGTTCCTTTAATTAAATAAATTCATTGAATTAAAACAATTAGCCACGTGATTCAAAACAGGCGGTCTACCAATCAGCAGCGAGTGACGTCACAAAACAGTAAACGCCTCGAACTAACCTATTTTCTGTGTTACTTTCTTATGGATGGTAATGTTTGCTTTGGTTTAAAGTGCGAATTATCGTCCTAAATTAGATTTTATTTTGTGTTTTGCTTATAAAAAATATTTTCAATGGAAAACGGATTCTCCAAAGCCGATAGCTCAAACTTGAATTTCTTTATAATGGCAGGCTTCTTTGCCAACAACCGTGATTTTTGTTCTGCGGAATTAAGAAACGTTAAAATGTTGATGTAAGTATTCGATGAGTTGTTTTTGTATATAACTGAAAGTTTTTTTACGATATTCTTCGCCTACTTTTACACATTTAGATTTTGAGGTTAGGTTATATGTTGCTTAATATGCCACTTTTAATAGATTCAATTAAATACGCAATCATTATTATTTTAAGCATTAAGAAACAATCAAAAATTGCTTTTTTAAAACAAAATTTTCTAAATACATTTCTTCAGAATTCTTATGACCCTTCATAACAAATTTTATAACACCAAAATTATTATTATTATTAAATGGAACTCCATCGGGCAACTATAATAATAAATTAATTCACAGAAAAAAAAAACAAAAATCATGTAATAAACCGAGGGGGGGACAGGTAGGCAAAAAGTATACAACGACCAGCAATACTTGAAGTAATGCATAGGTTACACTGCATATTCCTGCATAGGTACTGCCTAGTCCTGCCTATGCACTGCCTAGTCTTGCATATGCACTGCTCAGTCCTACATTTAGCTTGCGTGTGCATTACCTAATCCTGCATTTAGAGGTACTCCCTAGCCCTGCCTAATAACTGCCTAGCACCGCCTAAAAATTTGTACACCTTCCTGCCTATTATATTTGTTCACCCCTTGTAATAAACATAACCCCAAAAATTTCATCGTCATTTACGAAATAGTTATATATATCATAGACAACGTGAGAAAAATTAATAGAAACAATTTAGTTATACTCACATCAAAGTGATCCTCACAAATGTAAAGTGAAGATGTATTAGATAAGGCCCTTGGGTCTCTTCGAGCAAGTTCTAGCCACTTTTCCGTTCTTGTACTGCTGTAGGCACATGAATAAATAGTTTTTCAGGTGTTTTTATGCTAGTATTCGAACACTGAGGCACTACACACCACTTATAGGACAGTTTTTTACATAAAAAAACAGTAAAAACACAGACCAAAAACAAATAAACACTTAAATGCCGTGTATCTGTCCGCGAGTTTACTGCGCTGTGACGTCATTGCAACGACATGCTAGGAATGAGCGTTTTATCGGCAAATTCAAATCGGAAATTAGAAAACTTGATTTTAAATTTAGTCATGATAAAATATACTATTTTAATAATTTTGCGTAGCAAATTAGGGATCTATCTATCATTCTAAACTCTTTTCTAAAATTTATCAAATACCCTATTATGGCTTAACACACACCACCAAAACTATTTGCTCTACTTTAAATTTCTGATGAAAACCCTCAAATATTCTTAGTAGGACATTAAAATCTGTGGCGGATCTCGGTCTTAAAAATTTTTTGTTTGTTGAACGAAATAGATAAAACTGGTGTCAGGTACCGGTAATTTCCGGGATAAATGATCAAACAACAGGCCCCCCTAGACCCCTGTATATCCAGCCTTGTTTAAAGTATTTGATTAATCTCTCCAAAGGCATGCAATAAGATTTAAGACAGGAAAATCCGTTTTAGTTACTTGTTAAAAAAATTAGATTTTAAATATACATACTTTGGTTCTGTAAACATAAATATCCAATTTTTTTAATCTGATATTTGTGCTTTATTTAAGTTTAAAAAATTATCAAATGATTTCTACTGTAAAACAGCTGATGAAACCTAAAAAAATGAAAGTGAAAAGTTTATTTATTTTCCCAGAAAAATAATTTTAATAAAATTGGTTCTAAAGGGATTTATTTAGTTTGCTTTTAGAAATTTCCCTAATGCTCACTTACCCCCCATAAAAGAGATATCAAATCCAAGCCATTAGCATCTCGGTCACGTATTGCTCTTCACATATACTTAATAAATATTAAAGGAGATCCGTGATTAAAGATAAAATTAAGGTATACGCACACGCAGGACCGCAATAAAGGGAGGAAGAACAAGTAAAATTAAAGAAAGAAAAATGATAAAAAGTTTGTCTTCGGCCGGGACTCGAACCCGGAATTTCTTGCTCTTTACGTAAACGCTCTCTCATTAAGCCACCAAAGACCATACACGACTTTTCGGAAAACTTTTACCCATATATGTGTGTGGTGTCTCAATACAAGAACGAGAAATTGTCAGGGTATTAACTCGACCAAGCCATTCAACTGACCTCTATAATTCTTCTATAATATAATTTTTTCCCCGATAAAACAAATTGACAATAAATAATTATAATCTGTACTTTGGGGATAAACACAAATGGAAATAAGACAACCGGAAGGCTGACCAATTTTCTTAGGGGGACACTTTAGAAAGAGTTGGGTATGGATTATTAAAAAGCCCAAAATTAATCATTTTGAATAGGATGTAACCCATGGACAATTTCTACCCAAAATGGCTTTTGGATCCTTTTATGGGATCGCGTGTGAAACAAATAGACCGGTTCGAAAATAGGAAAAATAATTTCCGCGGTGAACCTTCAAGCCAGTAAAATATTGGCCTACCTTATATGCTGAAGTCGAAAATCGAAATAGGATGAACCCAGGGCTTCCCTCGCTCTTGATCTTCTCTCCATGGTATCAGAGTGAGAGAAGCACACGCCACGATGCGCGAAAACTGCGGCCAATAAAGGCATCCAAAGGTTCACATACATAGAAGTATATTATAATAAAGCGAAAAAATTTAATATTAATTAATTTTAATTATAACTAATTACCGAATCAGCAAAAAACATAAAAGGTAAAATTCTATCATTTATCCCTAGATAAGTAATAATTTTATTAGATTTATCCAAAATCCAACATACCGGCCACCAAATACGGCAAAGAGGTACTTCAAAAATAAAAATAAAAAGTAAAATAAAACAGATATTATTAACGCGTAACTTAAGAATTAAAATAATTTGATGGCAAAGGACAGACTTTAACCACCGGACGCTTAAACATACCAGTTTTGGTGTTGACATTAACCACACGGGTTACACCATCACGCCCAGGACACCACGAATCTATTTTCCCAAGTCTCTACTGGACGGGAGAAACGTTATCTTCCTTCAATACAACGAGAGTACCGGGTTTTATAAGAGAGGTATCTCTATCCCTTTTACCCCTTTGCAGCAGAGAAAGAAAATATTCTTTATGCCATCGATTCCAAAAGGTTTGATGCAATTGGGTTAATAACTTCCACCTATCAAGTCTATTAATTTGAATAGAACTAAGATCATGGTCAGGGACAGTAGAAAGTGGGGCTAAAGTGAGAAAGTGTTCAGGAGTCAAACAAGATAAATCGTTTGGATCACTACTCAGAGAGCATAATGGCCGGGAGTTGAGAACTGCCTCAACCTGGGTGAGGACGGTATACATCTCCTCATAGGTAAGGCTCTGTTCCCCTATTATTTTTACTAAATGCGATTTCACGCTTTTAATGCCTGCCTCATGAAGCCCTCCAAAATGAGGGGCGGAAGGCGGCAAAAATTGCCACTCAATTTTTTCATCAGCGGCGGCATTTGCCATGCAATCAGCTAAATATTTAGCTGAAGCAACGTAGTTAGTGGCATTATCACTATTTATGCGAGAGCACCTTCCTCTTCGGCTTATAAAACGACGCAATGAAGCAAGCAATGCGGAGGCGGATAAATCCGCAACTAACTCTAAATGTACTCCTAGTGCTATAGCAAACAAATAGAGATAAATATGCCTTCTGAGTACGACACCCTCTATAGCGAGACATACTAATTTGGAAAGGTCCACCAAAATCTACAGAAAAACATTGGAAAGGTTTGCATTGCGTAATGTTGGTTCTATAGGCTTAGGATTCACCCTAAAACAGCGAAAACAACTCTGGACTAGCTCGTTTTGGACTCAATATCCAAAATTGTTGTACTATAAAGTAACGCAAAGCTTGCTGTCCACAATGTAAAAATCTCTTAGGAAAATCTTCAATTATAAGATCAGTGAGTCTATGTTCTCAAGGTAACAATGCAGGGTGTTTTTGTTCAAACTCTAATTGAGAATAAACTAACTGACCGCCCACCCTGAGAATCCCATCACTATCAATAAAAGGATTTAATTTTCTCAAAGGCTTGGAGCAAAGCCGTTTAGCTCGAATATTAGCAGTGTCGTGATGAACTACTTCATACTGCACCTTTTTTACAACACAGAGCAAAGTTTGAGATAGCTCCAGGTCCGTAAAAGGCTCCCTTTTAAGAACTGATGCGACTTTAAATTTAAATTAACTAAACGTCGCCAATACGTTAAAAGTCGTAAGATTTTCTGCAGGCAAGAAAATCTATTTAGAATCCAGATAATTGGATCATAACCCGTAGATACCATGAAAACTAGAGATCTTTCTTCAGGCAAAGGCTTATTTACCAAAAAATACTCAATTTTTGTCCACTGTTCCATGGGCAGAGATAGCCCAGGTGGCCCCGTCCACCATAACGCCCAATCGACTAATTGAGAAGGAAGTATGGGTCGACTGGCTAGATCGGCAGGGTTGTCTTCTGATCTGATGCGATACCAGCAATCAGGTGCTACATTCTCTTGGATCTGACTGACTCGATTTGAAACAAAAGTATGCCATCGATGAGGAGGCGACTTTATCCAACCAAGGGCAATTGTCGAACCCAACCAGGCATAACTTTTATAAACATTTGGAATGCTATAGGAGTCCAAAACAAACTTAAGCAATTTAGATGCCATAGAGCAAATAGGTATATATAGAACCATTTGTAGAAACTAGGCGAGAGTATACGCAACGTCCATAACCTAATTCTGAGGCGTCCCCAAAAGTGTGAAACTCTAAACAAATATCTTCAGAGAAAAAACAATATCGAGGTATTTCTAAGCAAACATTTTTATAATCCGTCCACTTTTGAGCTATATCAACGGGCACTTCAGCGTCCCAATCTAGGCCTCTAGCCCATAAAGACTGCATTAGTTGTTTAACTAAAAGAGTTATAGGGCATAAAAGACCTAAGGGTATAATATCCTAGAAACCTCGGAAAGTATAGTTCTCTTAGTACATAAAGAATTAAAAAGCTTTATATCATATGAAAATATGTCCTTTTCAGGAGACCATCGCAGTCCAAGAACTTTCAAGTAGAGGTCACATTTATTATCTAAAGCCAGAGGTTGTTGGAGAATATCTGATGGAATAGTCGCTAAGAAATCAGCATTATTACTTGACCATTTTCTCCAGAGAAAATCTCCCTCATGCAATAAACCAATTAGCTCATTTTTAACCTCTATAGCTTCCTGGAGTGAAGGAAAAGAGCAACAAGCATCATCTATATAAATCTTAGATTCGAGAATATTGGCTGCTCTAGGAAATCTCTTCTTTCCTTCTATAGCCAGTTGCAAAAGGCACCTTAAAGCCAGAAGAGGAGCTGAGTTAACCCCATAAGTTACAGTTTTAAGCCTATAGTCTCCAACAAGCTCTCTAGGAGAGAATCTCCATAGTATACGTTGATAATCTTGATGGTCTTCATGCACAAGAATTTGCCTATACATTATTTTTATATCAGCGGTAAAAACTACCGGAAATCTTCGAAAACTCAACCATATACTAGATATTTCATTTTGTAGCTTAGGGCCGACTGCCAAGGTATCATTTAATGACTGATTTTGTAGCCGACATGACGCGTCGAAAACAGCCCTAAGTTTAGTTGTAGTACTATTTAAATTAGTCACCCCATGGTGGGGGATATAATAATGGCGCTGCATTAAGTCAGTGCAAGAAAAAGGGATAGGTTCCATGTGGTTAAGATCCAAATATTCTTGCATGAACTTGGAATAGGCCTCAAATAAAGGCGGATCTTTGAGCAAACGTCGCTCTAAGCTATGATATCTCTTTAATGCTATGAAGCGAGAGTCAGAAAAAAGCGGTTCTCCTTTGAGAAAAGGTAGTTTCACAAGAAAACACCCATTTAAAGCGGTAGCATAGATTTAGGGTGAAGTATCTCCTCAATCTCCCAAAATCGCTGTAAGGTTTTATTCAAATCTGGACTATCCTCGGTAATAGTTACAAAAGAACTATGTCCTACAGGATTTATTCTACCCATTACAATCCATCCAAACAAAGTATTGATTGCGATTGGTTCAAATGTCTCACCACAAACCTTTTCCGGCAATAAGATTAGTGAGAAAAGATCCACCCCAATTAAGGCGTCAATGGGCCCAGGAATATGAAAAGTATCATCAGATAAAGAGAGGTTTTTCAAATGCGAAAAGGCAGTACTGGGCATAGATTGGCACACTTGAGGGAGTATAATGCACTCAATAGTAAAAGATAAGTCCTTGTTACGTACGGGACAGACTGTACAGGAAGTTATACCTTTTGAGGTCACAGATGTCATATCAATGTCATATCACCTAGGCCTTTAATAGGCACATATAATTGAGAACGACTTAGACCCAATTTCTTAAACCATCTCTCAGATAAAAAATTGCCTTGACTAGCACTGTCACATAAGACTCTGAGAGTGTGAAAGTTTCCATGAACGTCCATGAAATTAACTTTTGCGGTTGCCAGAAGCGGAAATGAACCATTAGAATCGGTTAAGTTTATTGAGGCAGTAGCAATAGACTATTTTGAGAATTTAGACCATTATTATTTTGAGCCACAGGGGGCTGCGGTGGCAACAAAGCGGGTTGTTGAGAAGGTGGAGTTTGCGGGGATTCAAAATGTAAAAGACTATGATGGCGGCTGTTAGGATTATTGCAAACAGAGCAAAATTTATTAGAATTGCATTTTGATAGTTTATGCGAACTTAAACAATTTACACATAGACGATGGCGTTTGACAAGCAAGTATCGTTTATGAGGAGATTTACTAAGAAAAACAGTACAATTATAGATCGAATGCCTGGATTGGCAGATCCCACAATTTTGTGAGTTGCCATTATTAGGATTCGGTGTATTAACATAAAAGTTATTGCAAGCAGGGCCTCGATTATAACTTCCTCTATTATTTAAGCGTGAGCTAGGAGAAGATTTAATCGAAGGCTGAACTGAGCCACCACTTTTTGATGTATCATTTTGGGTACAGATCAAATTATCTAATACCTTACAACGATTATTTAAAAATACTTTTAATTGCGTGTAATAATAATTTTAAAGCTTCCACGTTCTCGCAGAGTCTATCTACTAAATTACGCAAAGCGTGGTTCTGAGGGCTTGAAATTTTAGGTAAATTCAATATTTCATGAAAATAAGTTGTGGCCAATAACCTACGATTATCGTACCTCTGCACCAAAGCATCAAAATTTAATTAACGTGTGTCCTTTATTTGCCACCAAATACCAACAATGCAAAAAAAACAAACAATAAGCGAGCGAATTAAAATTTTAAAAATAAAATTCCATGGCAAGAAAAAAACTACGAAAATAATTCCTTATCTAATTTATTTAGCGATCGGCCGTGCACATGTGTGTACGGTCACTTTCACCTATTGTAGGTATTTCAAAATTCCAATGAAACAAACATCTTTTTTGCCGATTTATTTTTAAAGTGCAAAAACAAAAATATATTATTGAAAATAATTAAATAAAATTTAATTGCTGTTCAAATACGGTTCGAATGGACCATGAAAAAACCCCAAATGGCTTTTGGATCCTTTTATGGGATCGCGGGTGAAACAAATAGACCGGTTCGAAAATAGGAAAAATAATTTCCGCGGTGAACCTTCAAGCTAGTAAAATATTGGCCTACCTTATATGCTGAAGTCGAAAACCGATATAGGACGAACCCAGGGCAATTTCCCTCGCTCTTGATCTTCTCTCCATAGTATCAGAGTGGGAGAAGCACACGCGACGATACGCGAAAAGGTTCACATGCATAGAAGTATATTATAATAAAGCGAAAAGATGTAATATTATTTAATTTTAATTATAACTAATTACCGAATCGGCAAAAAACATAAAAGGTAAAATTCTATCATTTATCCCTAGATAAGGAATAATTTTATTAAATTTATCCAAAATCCAAAAGAAAAAGTGGCAGCTGTACAGGTTGGTATGACATTTATAAAATAGTTAAACCTAACCTAATCCTTATATGTGGACTTCGCCGCACCCCATCTATAGCTGAAAAGGAATAGCTTATAAAAATTACTTATCATAACAAAAACATTTTATGTAAAAAAGCCAAGTTCTCCAATACAAATTTCAAAACGAAAGTTTCTTCCTAGTTTGGAAATACTTTTTTAAACTTTGATATTACAGCCAAACTTCTTTATGTTCAGCACTGTGCCTAATAGTCATTTGCAGCCGTATTAGCCAAGTTTAGAAAAACATTTTTCAAACTAGTAAGAATCTTTTATTTGGAAATTTGTATTGGAGAACTGGGCTTTACTTTTTTCTTAATTCTTTTTACGGAATTCTGCTTTCGCGTACTTGGGTTTTTTTACATGAAATGTTTTTGTTATGATTTCACTCCTTTTTTAAAGGATTTGGATAATAGTTAAGTTTTAAAGTGATAAAATATGTGGAATATTGTTTAAAGCTTTTGGAATGCCTTATTTAAAATTTTGAGGTTTTTTTCCCACGGTTTTTCATAGAGCCTATCAGCCTTCCAAAGCCCAACTCTGTAGCGATTCTGGAAGTGGGCAATGTTACTTTTACATAACTTTACATTTACAGAGTAAACTAAATGAAAATTTTGGGGTTTTTACATTTTTTTCTATAGTTTTTTCACAGTTCCTATCGGCCTTCCAAAGCTCAGCTCTCTAGCGTTTCTGGAAGTGGGCAATGTTACTTTTACATAACTTTACATTTATAGAGGAGGAAAGTAAATTAAAATTTTGGGTTTTTTTGATTTTTTCGAAGGGTTTGGTCATAATTTCTATCAGTCTGCCAAATTTCAGCTTTGTAGCATATCTGAAAGTACAGTAGAATTTTGATGATCTATACATGAGTGAGTGAGTGAGTGGAAGTTTCGACCTGTTTTGAAATTTCGTAACCATTTTACTACTTTATAGTCCCAGTCCACGAAACTTGGAGATGTTGTTAACTCTATGAAGATCTACGACTGTGCAAAGTTTGAGTTTCGTAGCTCTTTCCGAAGTAGTGTTTTAGATAGGTGAAATATGGGCTGAAATGTTTCAAGAAAAGATGGTACAGCAGTTGCGCGAATTTGGCAGCTCACTGCCGTGCCGTATGATTTTCGGCTCTCATCACAATCTCTATAACTTTTTCCAAGGGATAAATTATTTGTGTGGCTGGTTTAATCAAGCTCCAGCTCTCTGTCTTATTTTTATCTCGATTTAAAAGGCACTAAGCGCGTATATGACGATTCTCGCACGGTGGCTTTGGGACGGTTAGAAAATAAAAATTACATTTGGAAACTTATAAAGAAACTCTTTTTCCAGGCGAAAGTTTTCTCTGAGGTGGAAAATCTTGGATGAGTGAAAAGGAAAGTTTGGATGGAAATGGAATAAATGAAAGGGAAGTTTTTACAAGATAAAGCAAATATTATCTTAGTTTTTGGTGGTTGAGAAAAAATATTCCTGCAACAACGTGTACTGTCATGAATAACATCCGTAAGCGAGACCATGTGGTTAAAAGAGCAGCACTATACTTTTGCACACATTATCAATATTCGTAACAAATTTTGATACGGTATTAGGTAAAAAAAGTTAAAAAGCGTTTTGCAAAGTTACCAGGGGTAATGGGATGATTCGCCGCCGCCTACTCTCTGCGACTAATTTGCCCCCAGGTCAACTCGTGCCGGCGCCGACCCGATTCGCCGCCGCCCCAACTAGCTGTCGACTCGATTTGCCGCCGGGCCCACTTGCCGCCGTGACAACTCGCTGCCGGCCACCGCACAATGGTTTATATAGGGGAGCTATCACGACATTAGCCCTGTATATGTTTTTTAAATTATAGTAACCGTCCACATAGTCCAGTTAATAAAAAAAATGCAATTATTGAAAAAAAGTCATAATGTATTTCTCTCTAACAGAGCCCTAAAGTTAAAAAATATTTTGGAAAAAAATTAATGTATTTTTACAGTATTTTTAAATTAAAAAAAAATGTCGATACAAACAGCACTTTTCGGGTATATAAATATAAAGTGGGCATAACCCAAGCGCAGATCTGGATGAAAATCTAGGGGGGTAATAGTCTACGAAAAAATTATTTGTAATATAATTTTTTTTCTAGAGGGGGTAATTCGCTTTAATCAATAACAAAAAGTGCATATTTTTTGTTTAAGTTATCACGTTACGTTTAAAATTTTTGTGATATAGCAAGTTTATTTTCGTCTCTGTTAAGCCTGCAGAAACAAGCTTAACAAGGCTTAGTTAAATCTCCACCAGAATATTAGAGAGGAGGGTCTATTTTAGTCAAAAAATAGAAAATTTGCTGCTCCAAGCTGCTCCTTTTTTTTTGGGGTAGCCGTAAACACTGCCATGTACGAGGTTTTTATACAGTCAGTGTAACAGCCAAATGGAATAAATTCGACAGCGGATTGAATTTAGATTATTTTGAAAAATTCGAAAGTACATCAACTGAGATTTTTAACGAGCAATATTTTTAATCGAAATTTTTTTATATAGACACCCGCACATACAACTTTTTTTTTTCAAATGAGATAACCCCACTTATGGCATCTTGTTCGAAAGCTTATCAAAAAAGAAAAACGATAAACTACTTTTTTTTGACACCAGTCAAATTTTAAAAAAGATCTAAGCAGTTTTTTGCCATTTTTAGACAATAAAAAATGTCCTTTTAAGTAAAATTTTTTATTTAATTAAAAAAGTGAGGGTGGGCGCCCAAGAAGGTGTCCAGTTAGTAACATCCAACCTCTATTGCAACTGGTAGACCCAACTTGTGGCAACTTGTTCGAAAACTGATGAAGAAAGAAAAAAGATGGTGCGTGATCCTAAACTCCGAAAATTCCTAGATACAATTTTTAAACGAAATCGGTTCGGTACTTTAGAGCTTTAAAATTTTGTTACAAATTTAACTTATTTAAATTTTATAGTTAGAATTTATTTAGGTTTAGTGTAGTATTATATTGACTTATCTTATGGTTGTATCCTTAGTCTAGGTTTTAGTTGCGTTATCTGTGAGTTGCGGTCGCATGAATACGAAAATTTTCCAGGCGTCGAAGATTGCTGGAGACTTCAAGAGAGATGGACGACCCTATATATAGGGCCGGGGTCGCGCATGGACAGTCAGTCAAAGATAACGAAAAGTCGTGATCGCTAGATGTTAACAAGAAGTTAATAGGCTGATTAAAGTAGTGAATTATTAACAAGTTATTAGTAAGTTTAAGTGCGTGTTTTTGTACATAATTGTCGAAATAAATTGACATATCGTTTTTGACATTCTACGAGTTTTATTTAAAGCAGTGAACCACACCAAATTTGATGTTGATCGGATATGTACAAGTTAGTCAACATTTTATTAGCAGATTTTTCAAGGGGGAGGGGGCGACACGATAACGATATCGGACATACTTAGATAGTATCCCCCTTCAGCATTTCCAAAGGGGGGGGAGCTGTGAACTTCGTAATATCATTATATCGTATTGTCATCGGAACTCTAATTACGTACCAAATTTGAAGTTGATCTCATATCTAAAAGATGGTTAAAACTGAGTTAAAATTGAGTGTCGCGCTAGAACTCACACATAGCCCATTGTGTGTCGTAGTTTAAGTAATTTTGACAGGTCTTTAGAATTTCAGTAAACTAGGTAATTTATTATTTTTTAAACACAAAACAATTCAAAATAACGGATCAATAATGGCGGACTTTCTTATTTATGAATGGATATGCATGTACCTAATAAATTTAAATCAAATTAAAAAAATTTTTGATTAAAAATAAAAATCATTATAAAATGGAAGGTTTAAAATGCCGGATTTCCACTTATGAACCGAAAATGTATTAAATAGCTACCTTCAACACCGCAAACTTCAAAAATAATACATATCGGTGCATAAATGGAAAAGGTGGCCATTTTGGATCCGCCATTTTGATTTTTCTAAAGTTTAAATCAAAAATCATCATCAGCGACACTAAACACCATAAAGTTTTGAATGTGATGTACCTAAGATTTAATTAAAAAGTCATAATTTCGTCCTTTCTCACTTCAAAGTTCCAAATTAAATACATATCGGTAAATAAAAGGAAAGTCCGCCATATTGACCCGCCATTTTGACTTTTCGAAAGTTACACTCATAATCAGTAACATCCTAAGATTTCCAATTCATTTAAAAAACCCTCCATTTTAGATAAGCATTTTGATTTTTTAAAGTTTTATTTAAAAACCATAATGAGCGACCTTAGACACCGCAAACTTCAAAAATAATATCGGTTCATAAATGGACAAGTTCACCATTTTGGATCCGCCATTTTCATTTTTGCAGAGTTTATATCAAAAATCATAATCAGCGACAATAATAGCCCATCGCACCGACTATTTTTTTCGTTACTTAGGCTTAAGTGTTTCTGATTACGTCATATTATGATTATATTAAGAAACGCTTTAAGCTAAGTAACGAAAAAAAAGTCCGTCATTTTAGATCTGCTATTTTGACTTATTTTAAGTTTAATTCAAAGGTAATTATAGCCCATCGCACCGACTTTATTTTCGTTACTTAGCCTTAAGTGTTTCTTATTACGTCATAATATGATTATATTAAGAAACGCTTTAAGCTAAGTAACGAAAAAAAAGTCGGTGAGATGGACCCTTAGTGACCTAAAACTGCAATTACATTCTATTTTTACATGTTGTTTTAAATACATTAAAAAACATCCCTCGTTCTAAATTTGATTTATACCGGTTTATAAATGGCAAATTTCACCATTTTGGAGCCTCATTTTGATATTTTGGGTTTAAGTCAAAAAGTATATAATATAGCCTTAACACTGTATTGTTTCAAATTTGAGACAAATAAGTGTACAAACAAAAAACTACGTCAATTTGAATTTGACGTCTTTATGGTGGCTAAAAACGCTAATCGGCGTTGATCTGACCCAAAAGACAATGTATTGTTGAAGTGTCACTGATGGAATCGCTTTTTTCAATCTATGTTTTCATCGATCGATATATATCGGTTTATTACTCGCCTGTTCTAGTTTCTCTCGTATTTTGGTAGATGGCACTTCTTGCGAGGGTTTGCTCACTATAGACGTAGGCTGAGAGACAAAATGGTCAAATTAACTTCGCAAGGGTGTTACATGGATCAAGCAATGTTCTAAGAAGTCTCATAAGGACGAAACAGTTAACTGTTAACACTTAGGTGTCCATTAGATCTTGAACCCCCCCTGAGGATAAACTTTCGATCTACCAACGGAAAAATACGAGAGAGACAAAAACTTTTTTTTACCCCATTAGCCACAAAAACTTGTTTGTTCTTTTATCATGTCGTTTTGCTGTTTTAACTGACGTACCATACTTAGAGTAAATGCTCTTAGTGTCTATTACCTGTTACCTGGAAATACACACTATACGTGTAGGACTTACCTATTTATAATAGAAACGTAACATAAATCTGCAAGTTACAGGTTTTGGTGTAAATTGCTTGTCAGAAGCATAGCTAAGCTCTTACTTTGGAATGCATATGCAAGAAAGTTTTCTGAAAATTGCTTGGCGATGGAGGTTTGTTAGCATAAGATATTTTTCCATTTAGAATATTCTATAGATCTAGGTATCAGAAAATATTATAGTACTTACCGAGGATCAAAATACGGAACAAAATGTTTTAGTTATAACTGCAATTGCAGGAAAGTATTTAAGCAAAATTATTTGTATATTCGACTTTCTTTGCTCGAAATTTGCTCTCATTCTAAAATCTAAGATGGCGAATAGAATCAAACTTAACCCTTTAAAATGGTTCGTTTATTCTTAGAGCTTCAGAAATTTTTTGGAACTGGTTGAAAAGGCCTATTGGCACCACGCACAATGAAGTACGAACAGTTGAAGTCGGTTTTGTGGCTAACCATTACGGATTATACGATTGTCTTCTAAATTCTGTCTGGATTCATTTCTTTATAAATTAATGTTATATCTAATTCGATTTTCAATAAAATAAAATTTAATAGCAGCATGGTAAAAATCGATTGTTCTTTAAAAATCAGATTCAAAAATTTTAAATCGATTTATGAATTTATAACGAAATGAATGTGGGCGTAATTGATAAGGCTATCCTTTTAATCCTGGGATCCTAAAGGGTGTAACCAAACCGAAACATTTTTTCAAAAAATTATTTCCCTAAATTAGCTTCCCAATCCGATTTTGGTAGGTTTCTATTCTAACCGGTGACTTGGGGACATTTTTTTTGGTGGAAAAAGGTCAGGGAGTTACTGGAAAAATTTTTTGGGTTCGGTTAGATTCGGTTCCGTTCGGATCGGTTTGGTTACGCTAATCGGCGTTGATCTGACCTAAAAGACAATGTATTGTTGAAGTGTCACTGATGGAATCGCTTTTTTCAATCTATGTTTTCATCGATCGATATATATCGGTTTATTACTCGCCTGTTCTAGTTTCTCTCGTATTTTGGTAGATGGCACTTCTTGCGAGGGTTTGCTCACTATAGACGTAGGCTGAGAGACAAAATGGTCAAATTAACTTCGCAAGGGTGTTACATGGATCAAGCAATGTTCTAAGAAGTCTCATAAGGACGAAACAGTTAACTGTTAACACTTAGGTGTCCATTAGATCTTGAACCCCCCCTGAGGATAAACTTTCGATCTACCAACGGAAAAATACGAGAGAGACAAAAACTTTTTTTTACCCCATTAGCCACAAAAACTTGTTTGTTCTTTTATCATGTCGTTTTGCTGTTTTAACTGACGTACCATACTTAGAGTAAATGCTCTTAGTGTCTATTACCTGTTACCTGGAAATACACACTATACGTGTAGGACTTACCTATTTATAATAGAAACGTAACATAAATCTGCAAGTTACAGGTTTTGGTGTAAATTGCTTGTCAGAAGCATAGCTAAGCTCTTACTTTGGAATGCATATGCAAGAAAGTTTTCTGAAAATTGCTTGGCGATGGAGGTTTGTTAGCATAAGATATTTTTCCATTTAGAATATTCTATAGATCTAGGTATCAGAAAATATTATAGTACTTACCGAGGATCAAAATACGGAACAAAATGTTTTAGTTATAACTGCAATTGCAGGAAAGTATTTAAGCAAAATTATTTGTATATTCGACTTTCTTTGCTCGAAATTTGCTCTCATTCTAAAATCTAAGATGGCGAATAGAATCAAACTTAACCCTTTAAAATGGTTCGTTTATTCTTAGAGCTTCAGAAATTTTTTGGAACTGGTTGAAAAGGCCTATTGGCACCACGCACAATGAAGTACGAACAGTTGAAGTCGGTTTTGTGGCTAACCATTACGGATTATACGATTGTCTTCTAAATTCTGTCTGGATTCATTTCTTTATAAATTAATGTTATATCTAATTCGATTTTCAATAAAATAAAATTTAACAGCAGCATGGTAAAAATCGATTGTTCTTTAAAAATCAGATTCAAAAATTTTAAATCGATTTATGAATTTATAACGAAATGAATGTGGGCGTAATTGATAAGGCTATCCTTTTAATCCTGGGATCCTAAAGGGTGTAACCAAACCGAAACATTTTTTCAAAAAATTATTTCCCTAAATTAGCTTCCCAATCCGATTTTGGTAGGTTTCTATTCTAACCGGTGACTTGGGGACATTTTTTTTGGTGGAAAAAGGTCAGGGAGTTACTGGAAAAATTTTTGGGTTCGGTTAGATTCGGTTCCATTCGGATCGGTTTGGTTACACACCCTCTATTATCCCGGAAAAGAAGCCAGGGAAGTTTTTTTTTTAAATATGTTAGAAAGAGACCCCTTAGTCGAACTATATGAGTTGTGTTAAGTATAGCAAGCCATCGGTTTAAAGTATAACTTATCTGACCTTGCTCAAACTGTTTAGGTGAATATACATAAGCAGACCTGGGACGTGCTATTTTGTACACGCGCTATTTTGATACGCGCTATTTTGATCACGCGCTCTTTTGATACGCGCTATTTTAAACACGCGCTATTTTGAACACGCTCTATTATGAACACGCGCTATTTTGATATACGCCATTTTGAACACGCGCTATTTTGATACGCGTAATTTTGAACACGCGCTATTTTGAACACGCGCTGTTTTGATACGCGCTATTTCGTGACAGAGCCATTTAGGTTATTCGTATCTTGTTTTTTATGACAAAAACATAGCTTTTTTATTAATTAAAAAAAAAGGTTAAAAAATGCCCAAAATATAAGAATAAACGAGCCTCTTTGAAGGAACAAGTTTGATTCTGCCCGCTATTTTAAATTTTAGGATAGCGGACAAAAAATATCTGTATTTAAAAGCCTAACAATTTCCTGCAAAAGGCAGTTTTATGTAAAACGTTTGTATAGTTGGAAAATTATAGCGAAAAAAATTTAGTCGGTATGATTTTTTTTGTCCACCCGTTATTCTAAAAATTCCATTTAATTAATTTTTTTTTCTAAAAATTTGAAAAAGCGATTAGTATTTTGCTTAAAAATCCGCTCACGTCTGAAGGTGGGTAAAAACGCTAATCAGCGTTGCTCTGGCCTGCAAGTCTTTTTATCAACCGATATATATATATATATAGCAGTTTATACTCCCCTGCTCTCGTTCTAGTTTCTCTCGAATTTCGGTAGATGACACTTCCTGCGAGGGTTTTCTCACTATAGACGTAGTATGAGAGACAAGAGACCAAGCCGTGTTCTGAGGACTCCAATAAAGACCAAACAGTTAACTATCAGCACTTATTAAGTGTCCATTAGATCTTGGACCCCCGTGAGGTTAAGCTTTCGAGCTACCTACTGAAAAATATGAGAGAAACAAAAACTTCTTTTAACCCGATTAGCCACTTATTTGATTGTTAAATTCACGGGTATTAAAAATTAAATTTAGTTTTTTTTGTTTTACCATTCCAACTATTCCGTACCTATATTTATTAATAACAAAGTTTGTTTAGCAGTGATGGACAATTAATTTTGAACAACCTGTATAATGTCAGGACTTATTCAGGTTAAAATAAAAAGGTCAGTCTGACTGAGTGGCAAGTTTAAAATATTGAAATTGTTATGAATTATGGAGAACAATTTGGTAAAGTGAGAGACGCAAACGGAAAGAATAATCACTGTTCAGTGATTAAATGAAATCAGTGCGCCAATGAAAATTGAAATTGTCATTAATTTATAGGCGAAATTCGCAGTAATGCACAATCACAACATGACGTTAATTTCCAACTCCGAAATTCGAAGCCACATTATCGCATAACCAGTTAAATATCCCAATAAACACGGAGAGAACATTCATATCCTTATGACACTCTTAAGGCGGCAGGGTAGTGCCGTGGTATGGTCGTTGGCTTCATATGCAGAAGGTACCAGGTTCGCGTCTCGAACAACGATGCAAATACCAAAAAAAGCTCGTCGCCCTGCCGCTCACTTCCTTTTCAGCGTTCAACAGTCGTTATCGAATTAGCGTGCGATGCGATGCACGCAACATATAAGTTGACCTCGATCATCGAGAATATACTCAGGTGTAGTGCAGGAGCCGACACGCAGCCAGCCGAGAAACCAGGAATAATAGACACACAGTTTTGTGCTATTTCGGCAGCAGTCACACCTTTATTGCGAATTTGCTAGTTCTAAGTTATTATTTTTGTAAATTTTCTTTTTTGAGAAATAAACGTCTAAATTATTAATAACCCAGGAGCCTGCTATAAGTGCTATATAGTCGTTACCAGGACAACGCCAGCATAAATCACGACGACCACGACTGTCGCGCTGAAAAGAAAAGAAGTCTATCGTCTACAAAGTTCTGCTGGGACGATAGCGATGTTAGATAGATGCAAGTCTAACATATAGCAAGGTGGTCCACCTTTCGGAAGGGGTGTAAAAGCGTGGGTCCACTGTGTATGCTTGCTACGCAGTATAAAGATCCCTGCTCTCGACAAGAGGTTACAGGAAAAATTTGGTCCTCTTAAAGAAAGAAAACTTGCATCCTAAGGGGCACGTGCATCAGTTTGGTATATGGTGTACGGACAAATCGGGGTTTGTGAAAAGGGCATTTTCTTTTTTGACTATTACAAGATTGTAAAGGGATAAACACTTGACTTTTTAGTTTAAATAAAAAAAGTATTCCATTGACATGAATAATCTTTGTCTAATTAATCACATCGCATAGCCTAGTCTATTAAAACCGATTGATAGTTACTTATGGTTTCCGGCATGCGTGACTTAATAGAGTGGGTTAGTTTTTGTCGGGCGCATTGTTTTATATTTTACAAGTAATAATCTAATATGTTCTGTAAAAAAACTGAAACTTGAGGTAATCTGAAATTATCTGGGGAAAACTTATGTTAAAACGAATTGTTGGGCTGCAAGGACTTGGTCTTTTTCTTTTATTAGTACAAAAAGTTGATTAATAGAAGCTGTACTATAATTAGCATTATCATGTACGTGCGAACTCACTATGCTAATCAAATATTGGCCCAGATTAACGCTCCCAAATCGATAAATTAAACGACAGAACGCCATTTGAGGCATTTCAAATGCCTTTAAAACTTTTAAGGTTAGCAGGGTTGGGCCCAAAGTTTTACTTATACCCTCGCAATTATACGTAGATACTTATTTTGTATGTCCCATTTTTCTCTTATCTTTTATTTCAGGCATGCACAGTTACCTGGTTTGAACCTTATCCTTTACTAAAGGATAGTGATTGACCTTACTTGTGTTCAAATAATGCAGGCTCTTAGTTCGTTTGTTTAAAGACAGTGTTGCCGCGCATATTACGTTATGACAAAATGTAATGTAAATTTAAGATACTCATATTTTTCTTAGTGGCGTACCATCTGCTTAAAAGAAATCAAGTGACTACTGAAGGGTTAAACAAGAGCGGTTACTTATCCATAATAATGTCTGGCGGTAAACATAACCATACCTTTTTACTGATACATATTTGTTGTTTTTGTGGACTTGCGAGAAAAGAGAGAATAGAATAAAAAGCTTGTTTATCTTATAATTTAATTTTGTT
Organism: Aspidapion aeneum; assembly: GCA_963576565.1. Taxonomy (NCBI): domain Eukaryota; kingdom Metazoa; phylum Arthropoda; class Insecta; order Coleoptera; family Brentidae; genus Aspidapion; species Aspidapion aeneum. The sequence continues at coordinate 38,954,130 of OY755045.1, forward strand.
TTTATTTTATTTTTGAAAACAAAACAAATTTTCTAACCAATAAATCTCCTCACAGAATCACTACCAAGATTGGTTGGTTGGCATTTTAACGGTAAAGGCAGCTGTTATCTAACGCTAATTAGCGCCTTCGGTTACATTTAATAAAAGTAGCGACGTGACAGAGCGCTACTGCGCTCGGTCAGAATAAAGGTTCATTATTATATTATTATAGATACATGCCGTGACTTTAAGTTTCTAATAATCAATTAGTAATTATTATTCCACTTTCAGTTATGGGCATTAGTTATAAGATAATAAGAAGAGTTCTTGTTGTTGACTCGATTTTGAACATGCGCACTACTCTATAGCTAATTTGTCATAATTAAAGTTCCTTCGTTATTGCCTTTAACATTCCTTGTTATATGTCAGGTAGTGTGCAACGAATTCAAAATTGCCACAAAACTGCAGTAATTACTGTTGATAATGCCAACAATCGAAATTAGAACAATCGTGAAAATTTTGAACCAGTAAAATGTTATCTAAATAAATACAATTTTACTGGTTCAAAATTTTCACGTGGATTTAGTTATTATTGAGTTACAGCGATATAAGCTCATCCATTTTACGCGGCATCCGATATAAAGAATGTGAATTTTTGTGAAATGATGAACAGAACAACAAACCGAACGGCAAACAAACAGTTTGGACGATCTGTCGATGTATAAGATTTAAATGTCTGTTCCCCGTTTTGTTTGCTTGGAATGTGTGTAAATGCGTTTGTGACCCCGCTCGAAATAGTGTTTTATTCGTCGCTCGGCTGAATATTTTGTTCGCCATTCCGCAAAATTCTTAAGACTGAACCAAGCTTTAAAGAACACTGAATCGTTATCCTAATCTCTTTTAAACAAAGAAGCACATAATATAATATTGGAATACGTCCTGAAAAAATCTAACAGCTTCTTTTTAAATATTTTGCTCTATATAATATGGTACTCGGTCTTCGCTTGAAAATGGAACTGAGAACTCCAGCCTTGATTTTAAAGCAGAGACATGGGAGGAAAATAGATAGCTTTTCGATGAGTGTGCAGTCGGAATCATGGGGATCAGTCAGTCGGCCATTTTGTGGCTTTCTAAACAGAGTATAGTCGCAAAGTTCGAGTAAGTTAGAGCATTTTTAAACAAACACAAACAACCAAGTACCTAGCCAGGAATCGAATCCGGACCGCCGCGCTGGTGTGGAAAACATTGCTACCACTACACCACGACGGCGACTTAAAGAAGAATTATTAATTATTAAAAGTAGGTACTAGACAGTGGCGTATCCAGACCCTGTAATTGGGTAATTTAGTCAAACAGCACATACTTGCTAAACAGGAGCACATATTATCTGTGTTACTCTACAAATTTAGGCCATTTAGTTAATTTTAAACAAATCACTAAGGGTTCATATAATAAAGAAAGTTTAATGCGCCGCAGGCAAAAACTTTGAATTTTTGTGGAAAAATCCTTACGTTTTACCAATCTTGGGGAGGGTAATTATCCCCAGTACCCCCCTTGTATGCGCCGCTGGTACTAGAAGTACTAGTACTAAAATAAAGGAATATGATTCCATTGACATAAAGCAGTTCTGTTTATTTAACCACACCGTATCACCTATTCTATTAAAATCGTGACGATAGTTACGTCTGGTTATAGGCATTCACCACGCATGAATTGAAATGGTGGTTTAATTTTTGTCGGGCGTATTATTGTATATTTTTTTATGGTGAAGTTTGTGCATTACATTCCGAAAAATGTTATGTACTAAAGCTGCAAAATACAGGGGTTTGCCTAAGTTCAGTCCTTTTAACAAAAATTTAATAAAAAATATTTCAATGATTTTTCGTTTCTCATTGTAAAATGATTGGACTATAGACTGCCAGTAGTGACGTCTTTAAATATAAGAAGCTTAAGAAATCTTAACGCTAGCGCAGCTAGGAAAAATTTCTATTTCCCTACCATGTCTCTGACCAGTGAAGAACAGTGGACGCAACGTTGCCAATAAGCTTAAAGTATAGATGTTTGGTAAAAGCGCATGCTATATATTTTTTCAAATGGCGACAGTGCACTTATGTGGAAAAAGGACATTATATATTTGCGCTATCCTTTTCTTTTATAATTTAGCAAACAAAGAAGTAACGTTATGGGATGACTTTAATAACTTTAATGAAAGCGGCAGGTCGGTTTCTTTTTGCAGCTGACGCGGTTTTACTTTAATCTAGCAACATCCGAGTAATCAAGGAAATAAAGTGATAAAAACGGACCGTTTTGGGTCCTTTTTTACTCAGCCTGCGACAAAAGAGCGCTAATGAAAAAGAAAGCATTTCTTAGACTAATGAATTTTCCGCTGAGCTTAAAAGAAGGTTTAAGACAGCTTTTTTGCGATATTTTCAAAACTGCTCTGTGACTTTTTATAGGGAAAGTCCCACAATTTCTTTCTTTTTTAAGAAAAACACAACAAAAATAATAACAATTGAGAGTCTCCTATATTTTGACAAGGCGAAGTCAAAGTATAGTAAGTTTGGCTAGGATGCCTACAAGTAGTGCTCTTCTATTTCTGGAAAATTTTCAGCTTTTTCAATGTTTATGTCAAACGTGGTGCAAAGCGTACTTTTTCAGAAGAAAACAATGACGTTGTCAGTTTTTTAAAAATATTGTTTAGTTTTTGAGGTATGATGTTTATCATAAAAAAATTAAATACTTACCTGGATTTCTTTTACTACTATTTTAATTCGTTTCATGCTATTATTATCTTCAATTTTTGATTTCAAATTTAAAATATTTAATATCTTTTTAAAAATTTTAGTCGAACCTGGAAATTTCCAACGTAAATATAAATTAAACATTGCGAGACACACTAGTTGAACGATTTTAAGTTTATCTGTTTTGAAATGTTAATTAGTTGTTAATTAAAGATTTATAAATAAAGTAAAAAACGTGTAAACGTTACAACATGGAAAAACAAAAGCGTCATTTTGAATGAGCTATGAAACACAAACTTTGCACAGTCGTAGATCGTTATAGAGTTAACAATCCCTCCAAGTTGTATGGGCTTCTATAAAGTAGTAAACCAGTTAGGAAATTTCAAAAAACGTCACTCATCTACTCATTCATGTACAGACCATCAAAACTCTATTGTACTTCTAGACATACTACAAAGCTGACATTTAACACACTGCTGGAAATTGTAACCAAACCCTTGGAAAAAATCAAGAAACCCCAAAATTATAATTTACTCCCCTCCCCCATATAGGTATGTAAAGTTATGTAAAAGTAACATTGCCCACTTCCAGAAACGCTAGAGAGCTGAGCTTTGGAAGGCCGATAGGAACTATGATAAAACTATATGAGAAAATTAAAAAACCCCAAATTTAATTAACTTCCCTCTCCTATAAAGGTAAAATAATGTTAAAGTAACATTCTCCACTTCCAGAAACGCTAGAGCTTTGAAAGAGCTGTGGAAGACTGATAGGAACTATGATAAAACTATAGGAAAAAATTTAAAAACACCAAAATTTGAATTTACTTTCCTTCCCTATAAATGTAAATTTATGTAAAATTAACATTGCCTACTTCCAGGAACACCAGAGAGCTGAGCTTTAGAAGGGTGATAACTATGATAAAACTATAGGAAAATATAAAAAAATCCTAAACATTTTTATTGGCATTGCAAAAGTTTTGAACAATATTCCGCATATTACTTACTTTAGAACTTAAATATTATTCAAATACTTTAAAAAAGGAGTGAAATCATAACATTTTACATTTTATGTAAAAAAAGCCAAGTACGCGAAAGTTGTTCGTGCAACTTTAATTTTAAATTCAAATTTTGCGCCAAATTCCCGTATTCGGAAAACCCACACAATTTCAATTTGATTGGCACAAGCAAAACGCCAGCGCCATCTACGGAAAATGAATCTGCGCAAAAAGGCGTAACCAAAAAAAGATTCGTCTGTCGTATTCTATCGAGATCACCACGCAGCATGGTGATAAATTCTATTAACCAAAAAATCCAATAACATTCTTAGAAAATCAAACTAAACCATTACACAAACAAGTGATTCTAGTGTGGAGCGACTGCAACGACTGGGCCAGCGAGAGGAGCTCCTCTGGACGACGGAAACAGCTGAAAAGGTGAGTGCCAATCCTCTATATTGTCTTTGTGTGGCTCGGAAAAATTAATATTTTTACATCGTCCTTTAAAGGATTTTTGCACCCAGATTTAATAAAACAACCAGTGCGCTTACAGTCCCGCGGCTCTACCCCTCAAAACGTCAACATTTTCTGGTCCCACGACCCAGATAGTTTTTTAAAATTTGTTTGCTAAAAATATTAGATTTTTACCCTCGCCATCTTGATTCGTTTGTTGCCGTGTCCGGTTTAGAAAGGAGGTTCCGTCCCCCCTTGCGTGGCTTAACGGTGGCTCCACCCACATTTCATTGCAGCCGAAATTGGCACTTCGTACGTCGTTTGTTTTGATTCAAAAATCGAAATTTGTTTAAATAATAGTTATTTGTTTAAATAATATGTTATAGTTATTCAAAACAACAAAAGTGCTTGTGAGTTGAATGCTTTATTCTTATTTAACAGGTAAACAAACACATCTGGTAGAATTAGTATTTACCTGTAAATTATAAGTAAACGGTAGTAGGTACAATTTGTTTTCTGTGCATTTATTTTGGGAGAAAAATCGCGACCTAGGATAACAGTTTTTGCATTTATTCGAGAAATCGATAATAAAATATATGCTGTCGAACTCTTTTGGACTGATTAAAGTCAATAGGGGTCAAGTGTTAGTTTTATTCCTTTTAAATATTTTTTATTTTTTTAATTAACAATATGTCGTTAAAAAAGCTTGAGAATCAACGCAAAGTTTCAATATCTCGTATTACGGAAACGTATAACTTGGGAACAAAAGCTAAATCAGATAGTTCTTCCTTGCCAATTTTTAAGGCGTTTTACGAATCGTTAGATGATCACTATGAACAATTTAAAAACATTCATAATGACATCATAGGTCTCTTGAAAGACGACGACAATGATGAGTTCGAAGTACAAGACAAAATTAGGAAAGATACGGATCTATTCTACCACCAAGCTAAAGTTCTTTTTTCGAGTTTATGTTCCGATTCAGTTCATTCAAATTTCACCCCCGCAACTTCACACTATTCACGTAGCGATGATCTGGGCCCTTTAAAGGTACCTTGCTTTAATGGAAACGTAAAAAAGTGGCCAACCTTTTACGATGTTTATTCTTGTTTGGTTCACGAAAACTCTAATTATTCCGATATAAGGAAATTTCAACATTTGCTAACCTTCCTTGAGGGCGAACCACTTAATATTTTAAGTTCTATAAAATTAACGGCAAGCAATTACGCAATCGCCTGGAAGGTATTAACAGATCGCTATCAAAATAAAAGACTTTTAGCCAGTACCTACTGGAACTCAATCTACTATGCAAATTCTTTAAAGGGAAACCAGTCAGCAAAGGATCTTAGAGTCTTGGTAGATACCTTTTCCGAGAATGTTGCGGCGCTCGAAAATCTTGAATTTCCAGTAACGTCGTGGTGTTTTTGTTTATTTTCAATTTTATTATCAAAAATCGATCAAACCACAAGAACCGCTTTCGAATTAAAGTATAGTACTACCGAGATTCCAACATATCAAAATCTAATTCAGTTTCTTATTAACCAATGCCGTGCTCTTGAAACAGTACAGCTATCTCCCCAAAATACGCAAATGCAACCTTCGACTTCAAAACAGCAAAAACCAAATTATTCGAATTCTAGTAACCAAAAATATAATTCTTATTCAAATAATCAGTACAAATCAAGCCCTCCATCAAATTTTTTAGCGCATACGCACTCACAAGTAGCAAATAAACAATCCAATATTCAATTTCGACAAAACCAACAACCCTATAAGTGCAAATTATGCAATAATTCTTTTCATCCACTCTCGCAGTGTGGTGTTTTTATTTCCAAATCTCCTTCAGATCGTTTTACTTATGTAAAACAACAATCGTTATGTATCAACTGTTTACGTTCAAATCATCAAGTAATCGACTGCAGTAGTACCTACAACTGCAGGGTATGTCGACATAGGCACCATAGTCTTATTCATCTATCGCAAACGACAGATTCAATCCGTCAGAATTCAAGTCAATCCTTTGTTAATTCAAGCCAAAATTCAAATCAAAATTCGAACTTAAATCAAAGTTTTAATTCAAATCAAGTGGCCGTGCCTAGCACAGGCACAAACTTATCGTATCAGAATTCAAATTCAAGTCTTAGCCAACAGAACCCTAGTTTTGTTCAACCCAGTTCAAATTCAATTCAAATCAATTCGAATCCAAATACATCTACAAATCAATACTCTTCGTTATCCACCTTGACGCCCCGGACGACAGTGCTTCTAGCGACTATAAAATTAGAGGTACTGGATAGTCGGGGTAACTACCAACCTGTCCGAGCACTTCTGGACAGCGGTAGCCAAGCTAACCTGATAAGCGAAGCTTGTCTTAACAGGTTAGGCTTGCCAAGAAACAAAATTTCGATCCCTGTTCTGGGACTAAATCAATCTTCGTCGGCCACTAACGGCATTTCTACTTGCACTATTCGAGCCCTAGGCCAACAAGAGCCTACCTTTGCTATTCAAGTCTTCGTTTTACCGAAACTCTGTTCGAATATGCCCTCAATACAGGTAGATTCATCCAATTGGAGTCATATTTCAAATCTAAAGCTTGCAGATAATCAATTTTACAACCCTGGTCCAATTGACTTACTCTTAGGTGCACAACTTTACACAGAAATCGTCCAATCAGGACGAATTCCAGGACCTCACGGCCTACCCTCCGCTTTTGAGACAGTTTTTGGGTGGGTCTTGATGGGCCAAACTCAAAGCATAAATATTTCACCTCAAGTCAATTCGTACTTTACTTCCTGTGAGCAGTCTCTCGACTTTAATATTCGCAGATTTTGGGAACTAGAATCAATTAAGTCAAAAACGTTTCTCTCACCCGAAGAAAAAAGATGTGAAGAGATTTTCCAAAAAACTACCACTAGAGATATTTCGGGCCGATTTACGGTAAATTTGCCTTTTCGTCACATTGACCCTCCTGACCTAGGAGACACATATTCAGTGGCCTACCGTCAATTTTTGTCTCTCGAATCTCGCTTAATAAAAAATTCAAATTTCTATAGTATGTACTCGGATTTTATGAGAGAATATCTCAAAAACGGGCACATGTCTTTAATTTCAAGATCCGAACCTAGACCTCAGTTATGTTCTTATTTACCACATCACGGAGTCCTTCGTCTTGACAAATCAACGACTAAACTCGGGTGGTTTTTAACCCCTCGATTAAGGGTTCGAAAGGCCTAAGCATGAACGAAACTCTTTTAATAGGACCAAAATTACAAGCCGATATTTCCGAAATTCTATTAAAATTCAGATTTTATTCTATCGTATTTTTGACTGATATAAAACAGCACTTTTTACAAATTCAAATCAATCCAATTCATCGGGACTACCAAAGGCTACTTTGGCGATTTGATCCCAATGAACCCCTGCAGGAATACAGGCTTAATACAGTGACGTTTGGTGTTAGTTCAAGTCCCTATTTAGCTATTAGAACTCTTAGAGAGCTAGCCATCCTGGAGGCTAAGAATTATCCTGAAGCATCCCAGGTCCTTTTGAATAACATTTTCATGGACGATATTTGCTGTGGAGCTAACTCTCTAGAAGGTGCTTTATCACTTCAAAAGGATCTCATAGCGTTGCTTAAATTGGGAAAATTTGAATTAAGAAAATGGGCATCAAATAATCCGAAACTTCTTTCACATTTGTCGCCCGCTGATTGTCAGATCCCTGTTACCTTTGAAGACGATTCTTCAACATCGATTAAGGTGTTGGGCCTTCAGTGGCACCCTTCTACAGATACTTTTACCTATTCTTGTACCCCTTGTGAAAAACCTTGCACCAAAAGGAATATTTTATCGGCTATCGCTAAAATTTGGGATCCTATAGGTTTCTTATCGCCTGTTTCATTTTTAGCCAAAGTGATTATGCAAAAACTTTGGTTATGCAAAACTGATTGGGATGAAATACCCCCCGATCCAATCAAAACTCTTTGGAATCAATTCAATAATCAATTAACCACTCTTTCGAATCTTTGTATACCTAGACATATTTTTTCGAATAATATTCAACGATGTCAATTGCTAGGTTTCTGCGATGCATCCGAGCTAGGATACGCTTCTTGCGTATACGTTCGCGTCGAATTACCAAATAAAATTATCAAAACTGCTCTAGTCATGGGCAAGTCAAGGGTTGCTCCCTTACACACTATTTCAATCCCACGTTTGGAACTACTTGGAGCTACTCTATTAGCTGATTTACTCGAACTAGTTATTCGCACCTATTCATCATTACTCGTAATTGATGAAATTCTTGCGTTCTCGGACTCACAGGTCACGCTTCATTGGGTCACATCTTCACCTCACAAGTGGAAGACCTTCGTGGCAAACCGCGTGAGTCGTATTCAAGAAACAATCCCCGAAGTCCCATGGTATCACATTACTTCACTCGAGAACCCTGCCGACTGCGCTAGCAGAGGGTTGTCGCCTAATAACTTAATAAATCACCCTCTTTGGTTTCACGGCCCTCCATGGATTACCTTGCCCACTACGGAGTGGCAAATTCAAAGGTTTATAAATGAACGTTCTTTGGGAGTTCCAGACGAGGTTCTCAAAGAAGAAAAACCGGAAAATTCAGTGGTGCTGACGGCAGAAATTCAAAATCAAAACTTTTTTGATAGATTAATCGATAAAATATCCAATTTAAATACCATTCAAAAAATCATTTGTCATTTTTTAAGACTTATTCACAATCGAAAAAACTCAATGGACCTTTTATCCGGCGTTTTTTCCGCTTTTGAACTACACAAGGCTCTACTTGTTTTAGTTAAAAGGGTCCAAGAAGAGTGTTTTTCGGATATCATTCAAAAAATTCAAAATACTCAGCTATTACCTAAGCCGTTTCGCAAACTCGCGCCCTTTTTGGACGAATTGGGTTTCCTTAGAGTGGGCGGACGCTTACGGCATTCTCAACTCTCCTTTGAGGCAAAACATCCCTTATTATTGCCGAAATCTCATAGATTAACCCAATTGATCATTATTCAAACTCATAACGAAAATTTACATCCCGGAATAAACACAGTCCAATACTTAATTCGTCAAAAGTTTTGGATTATGTCATCACGTCGAGCTATTCAGAGGGTTTTATTGCAATGTATTCCCTGCTTTCGCTTAAAACCAAAACCGTATACTCCGTACATGTCGGATTTACCTTCTTTTAGAACGTCACAATTAAAATGTTTTTCACACGTTTGCTTAGACTATGCAGGCCCAATCAAAACCTTTGTAGGTCAGAGACGTCGTGGAGCACAAGTTGGTAAATCATATATCGCAGTCTTTGTCGATACTTCTGTCAAGGCAATCCATATCGAGCTTGTTTCGGATTTAACCACAGAGGCGTGCATCGCTGCTTTACGACGCTTTGTCGCTAGACGTGGCACTTGTGTCCAAATCACAAGTGATAGAGGCTCAAACTTTGTTGGGGCTATTAAGGAGCTCCATAATCTTTCGAAATTAGCTTCTGAGAGCTTAAAAATCAAATGGTGTCTTAATAGTCCGGGAGCCCCCCACCTAAATGGTCTAGCAGAAGCAGGAGTCAAATCTATAAAAACACATTGTATCGGGTCATCGGTGACCAGATACTAACCTTCGAAGAGCTCTATACTCTCCTCGCCCAAATAGAGGCATTACTCAATTCTCGACCCCTTTGTGAGCAAAGCTCTGACCCAAACGATCTTACGTCTTTGACTCCGGGTCATTTCCTCACAATGGAACCCCTTAATTCGTGTCCTGATCCTGACCTTTCTACCCTTAAAGTTAATACCCTTAAGCGTTGGCAACTTATCCAACGAATTCATGCCGATTTCTGGAAGCGTTGGAAACTCGAGTACTTAAATACTTTACAACAGCGTTCTAAGTGGTCGGACCCTTCGGTTGAAATCAAGCTAGATACGCTTGTATTAATTAAGGATGAAACTAGGCCGCCATTACACTGGTTACTGGGTAGAATAGTATCTGTACATCCTGGTCGGGATAATCACATTCGAGTTGCTACTGTTAAAACACAACACGGACTTTTCACTCGTCCCGTGGTCAAGTTGTGCCCACTACCTTTAGATGCGCACTAAACTCCCAAGCAACTTCTTTTGTTTCGTGTGTCGTTATCTAGAATATATTTTATTTTTTTTTTCATTTTTTTTCCTTTTGATCTATAAACTTAAAACGGATTTAATTACCTACCCTTTAAGGTTTTGAATTAACTTATATTCTTTTTATATAGCCATTTGTTTATTCAATTAATCTCAATGTAAAACTTCGTTTTAAGTGGGCGGAAAATGTTCGTGCAACTTTAATTTTAAATTCAAATTTTGCGCCAAATTCCCGTATTCGGAAAACCCACACAATTTCAATTTGATTGGCACAAGCAAAACGCCAGCGCCATCTACGGAAAATGAATCTGCGCAAAAAGGCGTAACCAAAAAAAGATTCGTCTGTCGTATTCTATCGAGATCACCACGCAGCATGGTGATAAATTCTATTAACCAAAAAATCCAATAACATTCTTAGAAAATCAAACTAAACCATTACACAAACAAGTGATTCTAGTGTGGAGCGACTGCAACGACTGGGCCAGCGAGAGGAGCTCCTCTGGACGACGGAAACAGCTGAAAAGGTGAGTGCCAATCCTCTATATTGTCTTTGTGTGGCTCGGAAAAATTAATATTTTTACATCGTCCTTTAAAGGATTTTTGCACCCAGATTTAATAAAACAACCAGTGCGCTTACAGTCCCGCGGCTCTACCCCTCAAACCAACAACAAAAGTGGTATTTCGTAAAAAGAATTGAGATAAAAGTAAAGCTAAGTTCTCCAATACAAATTTCAAAATGAAAGGTTCTTATTAGTTTGGAAATGTTGTTCTAAACTTGGCAATTACGGCTGCAAATGTCTCTTAGGCACAGTGCTAAATTGAACATAAAGAAGTTTAGATGGAATAGCAAAGTTTAAAAAAATATTTCCAAACTAGTAAGAACCTTTCATTTTAAAATTTGTATTAAAGAACTTGGCTTTGCTTTTATCTCATTTCTTTATACGAAAGACCACTTTTGCGTACTTGGCTTTTTTTACATAAAATGTAAAATTTTATGATTTCACTCCTTTTTTAAAGGATTTGAATAATATTTAAGTTCTTTTTTTACATGAAATGTTTTTGTTATTATTCGTATTTATTAAAATATTCGGCATAATAAGGACCATGCACCTCTATGTTACATTCCCACAGGCAGGGAATTAAAATTAAATTTCAACTGGATTTCAACAATTTTTTGAATGGATATCTCTTAACAAGTTCAGGGAAAAATATTGGTGAGATAACATCGTATTTTATAAAAAAAGAAACAAGTTTGGATAATACAAATTTGGATAAAAGGCAAAAAGGTTTTAATTTTTTAGGCTTTTCTTGAGTCAAATAAATTAATAAAAACCGGTTTAGTTACCACGGAGGAGTATTTTCATCACCTCCAGAAAAAAGTGGCATAGGGGTACAGTCGCCCACTTTTTTAATGTCATCTAAATGCGGTGCTGCCAAATATTGCACCGTTTCTTTATAATCTACAAATATTCTACAACTGTACATGTAAGAGGTTCAAATTTTGCAGAATTTTTGAAGAAATACGAATTTAATATAATTTGTTTAGGTTTATCATAGAGTTTTATCAAGAATTTTTCTAGTCAAATGATGTGATTACTGCGCTTTCCAATTACTGCTTGATTACGTCACAAGACCCGATTATGTTATAAAAAAAATTCCCGAAATCATAACTGTAATATTTTTAAGCTAAGTCCGGCTGTCATTATTAATGGAACATCCTGTGTTAAGGGCTAGAAAGCTAACAACTAAAAACAAAGCAATCAAATTATGATATCTTAATATTTTTTTTTAATAATGTATTTATAAAGCGTGTAGATAACATGACAAGAAGGTGATCGATCCGTTATTGTTCTATTTATTTTTACTATGAAGGTTTTTAGATCTACTTAATATTATAAAATTTTTATATAATTTCTCCAAAGTTCTCTAAACCCAAAAGTTTTCTAGTAAAATACTACTTTTCATTCAAGCAAGCAGGAATAACATAGCGCTGTCGTCGACAGAAGAAAGCAAGCGACTGGAATGTGCCAGGGTTACTTTCACCGCAAAACTTTGCACCGATAGGCAAAATCAGAAAGATATAGGTTGACTTATCTTATGATTGTATTCTTAGTCTAGGTTTAGTTGCGTTATCTATGACCCACACTCGTACTCGGATGCGGACCTTTTAGAAGAAACTAGAATACTCGTGAATCGAACCAGGATGGATAATTCGCGAAAATACGCAGACCCTATATATAGGGCCGGACATCGCGCATCGAGTCAGTCAGAGATAACGAACGGTAGTAATCGCGAGATATTAACATGAAGTTAATAGGCCAATTTATTAGTAAGTTTAAGTGCATGTTTTGTATATAATTGTCGAAATAAATTGATATATCGTTTTTGAAATTTGCGAGTTTTATTTGTAGTAGTAAACCCGTAACAATATCTTATTTTATAAAAAAAAATACAAATTTGTATAATACAAATTTGGATAAAAGGTAAAAAGGTTTCAATTTTTTAGGCTTTTCTTAAGTCAAATAAATTAATAAAAACCAGTTTAGTTACCACGGAGGAGTATTTGTATAATGTCATCTAAATGCGGGGCTGCGAAACATTGCACCGTTTCTTTATATTCTACTAATATTCTACAACTGTACATGTGAGAGGTTCAAATTTTGCAGAATTTTTCAAGAAATGCGAATTTAATACAATTTGTTTAGGTTTATCTTAGAGTTTTATCAAAAATGCAATTTTTCTAGTCAAATGATGTGATTACTGCGCTTTCCAATTCCTGCTTGATTACTTCACAAAACCCAATTATCTTATAAAAAAAATTCCCGAAATCATAACTCTAATATTTTTAAAGCTAACTCCGGCTGTCATTCTTAATGGGACATCCTGTGTTAAGGGCTAGAAAGCTAACAACAGAAAACAAAGCAATCAAATTATGATATCTTACTATTTCTTTCTTAATAACTTATTTGTTTAAAAAAAATAGTTTTATGGCTTTATAAAGCTTGTATATAATATGACTTGAAAGTGATCGATCCGTTATTGTTCTATTTATTTTTACTATGAAGGTATCATCACATCTACTTATTATAGCTTTTGATATCTTATTAAGCATAAAATATTATAAAATTTTTATATAATTTCTCCAAAGTCCTCTAACCCCAAAAGTTTTCTAGTAAAACACTACTTTTCATTCAAGCAAGCAGGAATAACATAGCGCTGTCGTCGACAACAGAAAGCAAGCGACTGGAATGTGCCAGGGTTACTTTCACCGCAAAACTTTACACCGATAGGGAAAATCAGAAAGATATAGAAGATGTTCGTTTCGTTTCGTTTTTATTATCTGAACAAGAATGCCTTGCCGAATTGATTTCTGTTTTCGTTAATAAAACACCACATCAGTCGAAAGTTTCTCTCGCAAAACATCGATGCTGTGGGCATGCTCATCACGGAAGAGCGACATGTGACATATGGCGAGATTGAGGATTTCAAAGACCTCAATTCAAAACATTTTGCATTAAGCATTAGGGGTAACAAAATTAGTTTCCTGCTGGATACCGCATCTGTTAACCGAAGAATAACAAGGAGCTAGGGTCAATTTTGTCAGAAAACTCTAGACCGCTTTGAGGAAGGAAGCTCGAAAAACTTTGGTATTATGGGATTCCCTACCCTAAAATTCGCTAAATGACGTGTTTTCGAATATTAACTTAGGGTGTGGTTTTTCGAATTTCTATGGCCCCATCATACTGGAACTCGGTGTTTTTGTTGATAAGGTGTATAGTTTTTGAAATATTAATTTTCAAAATTTGGCGATTTTGGTCTAATGGGATTCCCCAGCCTAAATTTTCGAATCATAATTCAGGGTGTGATTTTGTCGCATTTTTATGGCTCCACAATACTGCAACACGATGTTTTTGTTAATAAACTGTATAGTTTTTAACATTTGAATTTCCATACATTCGCCGTCTTGGTGTAGTGGTAGCAATGTTTGTTTCCCACACCAGCGGTCCAGGTTCGATTCCTGGCTAGGTACTTGGTTGTTTGTGTTTGCTTAAAAATGCTTTAACCTTGCTTGAACTTTGCGAAACTGGGCGGCGATTGATCCTGATTGGATGAAAAGTCCCAGTATAAATAAAAATAAAAAAAACATTTGAATTTCCAAAGTTTTGCCATTTTAGTCTTATGGGATTCCCTACCCTAAAATCTTAACTTAAGGTGTGGTTTTTTCGCATCTCTATGGCTATACAATACTACAACTCGGTACTTTTGTTGATAAACTATATAGTTGAATATTCATATATTCAAATTTTGGTCATTTTGGTCTTATGGTATTCCCTACCGTAAAATGCGCGAAATGACGTTTTTCCGAATCTTAACTTAGGGTGTGGTTTTTTCTTTATTTATCTTTATGGCCCCACCATACTGCAATTCGGTGCTTTTGCGCATCTGTTAACTGAAGAATAACAAGAAGCTAGGAGAGTCAATTGGTGACTCTAGACCGCTTTGAGGAAGGAAGCTCGAAAAACTTTGGTATTATGGGATTCCCTACTTTAAAATTCGCTAAATGACGCTTTTTCGAATCTTAACTCAGGGTGTGGTTTTCTCGCATTTCTATGGCTCCACAATACTGCAAACCCGATGCTTTTGTTGATAAACTTCAATTTCCAAAGTTTGACCATTTTAGTCTTATGGGATTCCCTACCCTAAAATTCGCTAAATACCGTGTTTTCGAATATTAACTTAGGGTGTGGTTTTTCAAATCTGTATGGCCTCATATTATACTGCAACTCGGTGTTTTTGTTAATAAGCTGTATAGTTTTTGAAATATTAATTTTCAAAATTTTGCGATTTTGGTCTTATGGGATGGAGCCTAAGATTCGCTAAATGACGTTTTTCCGAATCCTAACTCAAGGTGTGGTTTCTTCGCATCTCTATGGCTATACAGTACTGCAACTCAGTGGTTTTGTTGATAAACTATATATTTTTTAAATATAAATTTGGTCATTTTGGTCTTCCATACCCTAAAATTCACTAAATGACGGTTTTCCAAATCTTAACTCAGAGTGTCGTTTTTTCGTATTTCTATGGCTCCAGCATACCTACTACAACTCGGTGCTTTTGTTGATAAACTATACAAGTAGTTTTTAAAATATTATTCATTTTGGTCTTATGGTATAAAATTATTCATTGTGGTCTTATGGTATTTCCTAGCCTAAAATTCGCTAAATTACGTTTTCCCGCATCTTAACTCAAGAAGTGATTTTTTCGCATCACTATGGCCCCACCATACTGCAACTCGGTGCATTTGTTAATAAACTGTATAGTTTTTGAAACATGAATTTTCAAAATTTGGCAATTTTGGTCTTATAGGATTTCCTACCCTAAAATTCGCTAAATGACGCCTTTCCGAATCTCAACTCAGGGTCTGGTTTTTTGCATCTCTCTCTATGGCCTACTGCAACTCGGTTTTTTTGTTGATAAACTGTATAGTTTTTAAAATATAAATTTTCAAAGTTTGGCTATTTTGAACTTATGAGATTCCCTACCTTAAAATTTGCTAAATGACGTTTTTTTCCGAATCTTATCTCAGGGTGTGTTTTTCTCGCATTTCTATGGCTCCACAATACTCCACCTCGATGTTTTTCTTGCTAAACTCAGGGTATCGTTTTTTCGTATCTCTATAGCTACAGCATACTAAAACTCGGTGTTTTTGTTGATAAACTATATAAGTAGTTTTTAAAATATAAATATTTAAAGTTTGGCCATTTTAATCTTATCAAGAATGCAATTTTGAGAGTACCAACAAACCAGTGGAATTACAGCTCTGACAACTGGTTTGAGCGCACGCAAAAGTGCATTATTTTTTTCGTGGAGAATACTTCGAGAAAGAATAGTCTTTATAAGTTATCTACTGTTTTATTCCAGCTGTATATGCAAAACTTAAAAGACAGGGTTCGGTTCGGTCCAGATAAAATCGGACAAGTCCGGCTTTTTGGGCAATATGAAAATGTCCGGGCAGGTTTTCTCTTCGTCCGACTTTTTGGCGATCAAAGAGAACTCATGTTTTTGGTCATCCTGGGGCGCAATTAGTAGTACTAGTACTTGTTTTGTATTTTTCTGTTACGCGACAAGTCTCTATTCCAAACAAAAGCCTGCTTTTTACCATTGTTTCATATATGTCAAATTTTACAATCTTTTTTATCTCTTTGGTCAATAAAATACTGTTAAGACAGCCACTGACCTTTCTTGCTTTTACTATTCTTTTTCCAGTACTTTACAGTCTGTTCCTGTCTTATCAAATGTGACACCCAAGTATACATACTTATTGCATGAAAATATTCTTTGTCCATTGTCTAGTTCTCACTTGATTCGTTTCCATTATATAGGTACTGTGTCTACGTTTACTGTTAACTCCCACTTTTGGTATTCTTCCGTTAACTTTCTCATCATATACTATATGTACCTTCTTTATCATTAGCTACAATTACTTGGTCGTCAGCAAACTGTAGTGTGTATATGGTAAATCGATCGTTGTGTTGTATTCGCTTATGAATCAATGGTTTAAAGGATGCTAGGTTTGCAGTCATATGCAACCCTTCTGTGAGTAGGTGAAAAAATATTATAATATGATGCAAGTATTTACTCCTGCCTCGATTTATATTCTGTTACAATACGGTTCCTTATTTCTTGGATGTTTTACTAGCTTCAAAACTTTTCGCTGTGTCCCACGACGATTAATCTTCTTAGTCTTACTTGTTGCTCACGGGGCGAATGAAATTCAGGATTATACAAGAAAGACTCTGACATATTTTGATATCCTAAGCACAGGTTTGATTCCTGTTTAATTTTATGGTTAAAAAATAATTTAAATTAGGGGTCATTAGCAGTAGGGACTTATTGCAATTAACCCAGGCAGTAATTATGCCGGGCACTATTCTGACAGTTTCGCATTATAAGAATAGCTGTCTTCTTTTAAAATTAGGCCTTTGTGTATTATAAGAGCCTGAATTAATAGTGCCGCCATTATTAATGAAAAATAAACGACTGTATTTATACATTCGACTGTGGTACGTCAATTTTGAAAGATCAACTGTCAGTTTTAATGGAAAACTGTCACAATAGTGCCCAGCACTATTCCTGCCTGACTTTATTGCAATAAGTCCCTAGTTACTGCGCCAAGCCAAAGTTTGATGTCTCTATATTTCTCCTTGATTATCTCTGGTAGAAAGGGCCGGTTAATCAATGGAAAGTTATCCCTGCGTTCTTGCGTTCAACTCGTTAACCTCTCATAAAAGCTCGGTTTAGTATTGACCCGATGTTATCTTCTTTGAGAAACCGGCCCTTATTTAAGTATTTGGGATGCGTTGACCTTTTAATTAAAAACTGAGTTAAAATTACCCGCATTTATATTAGAAAAACTTCACAGCTGACGATTTGCCTTTTACCCAGTAAACTATAAGATGGAGAAAAACACCCGAATTACGCCGTGGGTGTTTATAGAACCTCTTTATTTTTTTTGGAGATAGTTGGTGCTTTTACTAAACCAGGACTACCAAAACGAACGGGCCACGCTCTACTACTTTGTTGACGTCACAAACGAAGGCCTGATTTTTTTGACAAAATAGAATAGATTAGACTTTACTGTACAATTGTAGCAAGTCCAAAAAAAAAATACAAGTTTAATAATAAGCAAAATTTTGGACTTGTCTTTAATTACTTGAAACATGACGTTTCGGTTAGTATCTCTCGTTTTCAAGTGTAAACTAAACAATCCAGTCTACAGGCTAATACTTATATTACTTGGTGTGCAGTCGGGTGTGACCAAATACGTTAGAACATAAATATGGGGCATACCCATATATTCTCACCAGCGATGCTTGAAGCCAGGACACCCATTTAATTCCTAATGTTCTTTTTTCGGGTAGACAGACAGGGTTTCGGTTACTGTGTTTTGGTGGTTTTGGAACATACTCCGGTACGTCACTTCAGTATTTGACATTTGTCAAAAATTTAGGGTTATGTTGATTGGGTGAACATTCATCAAATTTTTGATTCTAATTGTAGTTTTTTTTAAATTAATTGTGCAGATTTATTGTGGACAACATGAAGAGTGTTTCATCTATAAACCACTCTTAACTTTATTAACAAATTATAAAGAAAAATACAAGTACTTACTTATGGAATGGCATTCCCTTACATCTCCCGGATATTTTTCCACAAACCGCGCATGTTTTACGTGAATTATTTTGCCATTTTTCTCATTCGGAAACATATTACGCGACAAACGTAAAATGTAAAGAAACAAACAAATATTGCGTCCACCCACACAGCAGCTGTGTGTCTACGTGACAAAACACACGCACATGCACTTGATTCGCGTCTGTAAAAATTACATTTGCCATTGTTTGCCAAGAAAAATTGAGTGCTTCACTTTACTTTTCGATTTTTTTACATGTACTTGGGTGTGACGGCCCGGCCCCTTTTTTTCAAAACCAAGTGAAAAAGCTTGGAAATCACGCCTAAATCGTGGCATCTGGCAATCCTACATAAGACACAATGTAAAAATAGACTAAATAAGTTTTCGTGGCTAATCGGGTAAAAATAAGTTTTTGGTTCTCTCATATTTTTCCGTGGGTAACGTCACGGGGATTCAAGATCTAATGGACACCTAATAAGCGTTGACAGTTTACTGTTTCATCCTTATAGAACTCCTCAGAACACTGCTTGGTCAATGTGACACCCTTGCGAAGTTCATCAGACCGTTTTGTCTCTCATCCTACGTCTATAGCAAGAAAACCCTCGCAAGAAGCGCCATCTACCAAGACACGAGAGAAACTAGAATAAGAGCAGGCGAGTATAAACTTCTATATATGAGGCACATATAATAACAGTTCGGTTCGGTTCGGTTCGGGCTAACTCCACCAATTTCAATTAATATTGGTACCATTATTACACTTAAGATTTTTTGTTTCTAGGGCTACGTTAAAAAATAAAAACCGTCATCTATTAGTAAACACCGAAAACTTAGAGATAGACCAATTTTATTCTGATAAAATCACATAAAGCAATGCGTTTTAAATTAAATTTGGCATTTCTGAAAAAAATGGAGTTAGCCCACTGTTATTCTACGTGCCCCATATATTAATCGATGAAAAGATCGATTGCAAAGAAGAAGAAACCATCTGTGACATACGACAGCACTTTTACTTACCTTCAGACATGAGCGTCAATCAGTGGAAAGCCAAATAATCCCAGCAAACGTATATTTTATTACCCGTGAATTTAAAAATCAAACAAGTTTTCGTGGCTAATCGGGTAAAAAGAAGTTTTTGCTATAATAATCCTGCCTGTGTCCAAAGAAATAAAAACTGTGGGTAAACGCTAGGTCCCCACTTTACATCGATCTTTGGAAACTAAGAACGCCACCGCAGGAGTTGAGTTATGAGGTGTCTAAAGTAACAGATTAATACGAATCACAAGTTTTCTTATTAACCTTTCTTTTCAAATATATTCCGAACCGTCTTAATTGTTTATTTAAGGGTCATTCGAAAAAAATTTTGTACCAGGGACGTAAAAATTTTTTTTTTGTATGAGGTATTCTTTACGCTAGTGCTTCAAACAAAATTTTTTGAACAAACAGAAAACGAGGAACCAAACCAATTGCAATAAGTGTTTTATTAGGTAAATTCTTGGGAAAAACCATTAATAAGCCCTTTGATGCATGCCGACGGCGCGGCTGTGCGACGACGCGACGATGAGCTAGCAAAGCAATATTAAATTGTAAATAAATGTACGGAAACAGGTTACCCAACAAACAGATAAATAAGCCGGCTGGCGGTCTTTGATCTCGGTGAAGTCAACGATAGCTGGTCATTCGGTGTTACTTTCAGGGCCGGATTAAAATAAATTTACTACAAAATATGAATGTTTTACATTGTTTTTACGAAAAAATATTTGTACTGCCAGAAAAAATAAAAACCTTAAAACAGTTTGTACTGCTCTTAAAAATGGATGCTAAAATGAAATTTATATCTCGGTCGCGAAAAAAATATATGTTGTCATTTATAAAAAGAAAATAATGTGTGTTGTTTTTTGCTTCAGATTCATGTGATGTAAAAAAATCATAAAAAATTTCCCTATAGCTGTGTCAACTTAGATAGGATAATAATTTGTTGTATTTTTTGGGCATAATGCCAATAATAATCACAAAATACCATTTTGGACTTAAACACGTTTAGCTAAATTTTATTTCGCTGTACGCTTACACAGAACTATTTATTTGCAGGTAGTAATTTACGGTCTTCGGTTTTCACATTATACTTAATTTTATTATTATACAATTATATTTAACTTCCTCGTAAGAGCAAAATATGTTTTTCCAGTAGATATAATTTTCAACCCTTTAGCAACAAGGCCTTTGTACCAGCTCTTAAGTCCTTTGGAATTGCTGATATAAGAGTTTTATCTACAGGGTTTTTTTTAGATGCATAGTTGGCACGTGATTCATAACGTTTAGCCAACGACTTGTTGCTACTTGGGATAATATATCAACAAATTAATGTTCTTGCAAAAATATATTTCTCCTACAACCATATATGAAAATGATGGATTTCACACAACTTGTATCCTGAGAAAACGTTAAAATTCACCCGTGTACCGAAATTTTTCCGCATATCTGTGGAAAAGTAATTTTCCGCACATGTGTTGCAAAGTACTCACACATATGCGGAAAAGAAGCTTCATTTAATTTGTGCAAAATTAAAGACCAATTTTTACAATAGTTAGTAGAGTGCAACAGTGTTCGTAGGAAAAATAGCGTACACAACTCAATAGAAAGTAACTTTCTTACACTTGCGTGTTATTTCACTCAGCTAGTGCCTCGTTCAGAACGTTTTCGCTCGTGTGAAATTCGTCACTTTCTTCTCTTGTTATGTAATATACTATTTTTAGCTGGGATATGTATCGGTTAGTTTAAATAAAACAACATTTAAATAATAGTTTGCAGTTAGACAAATTAATCTTATTAGCTCAATAGACCTCCAAAATACTAGCACTCTATTCGCCGAAGTCGAGATAAAGAAATCGGTGTTGCCAACGTCAAACGGCAAAATCGATCTTCCTTTGTTTGGAACTTCGCTATTTAGGGCCACGGTGACAAGAACTAGAAGGCCATAAATTATTATCTGTGACTGTAACGAAGTTAACAAATTAAATTCCAAGAGGTTTGAGACAGGTACCGTCCAAATTAAATTATATTGCACACAACACGTATATATAGTCTAAATTATACGCATTTGTAATGACGTCACCAGGTGAGAAAAAATCGTATTGCGCAGATATTTTTGCCAATCAATGTTTTTGATTGACAGTGACGGATACTTCACATAACCAATTACCTACCTATTTAAATCATAGACACTACTTTTTTTTTAAAGTTTATTGTCACCGCTGTTTATAATATACTAAACAAAGATAAACAAAAATGACGTCATTACAATTGGGTATAATTTGAACTATAGTAAGTAAGTAAAATAAGAGGTGCTTGGGTGTTTCCCATCCATTCAGCAAAATACTCATTAAATTTATATACATTTAAAAAGTACACGGCGCCAACCTAATATTAGTGATGGGTTGCTTTCAAGTAAAATGCTTTTTGAAAGCTAATCGCAGGGCGAAGCAGGTTTTAAATGCAATCGGGTGTCACAAAAAGTCACTTTTTGAGCTTTTAAGTAGTGAAGCCTCCAGTCCAAGGTAAAACAAAAATTAAAATGTATATCGCAGTAGCTCTAAAAAAGTGGAAACGTAAAGTCCACGGTATGGGAATACAACTTAACGACCGATTTACCATATACACACTACAGTTTACTGACGACCAACTAATTGTAGCTAATGATAAGGAAGACTTATATGAGTATATGATGAGAAAGATAACGGAAGAATATCAAATGTGGGGGTTAACAGTGAACATGAACAAGACACAGTACTAATGTATTGAAAACGAATAAAGTGAGTTAGAATTAGATGGACAAACGATATCTTTTTGCAATGAGTATGTATACTTGGGTCACAGTTGATAAGACAGGAACAGACTGTAAAGGACTGAAAAAAAGAATAGTAAAAGCAAAAAAGATTATCAACAGTCAATCCAAAGATCAATGGGTTGACAGAAGATGATATCAGTATCAAAGGAGGTGGAGAATAGGCGTCAGACAACGTAGAAAAACGTTCTAAACCGACATAGTATTAGTAGTAGGATTTTTTTTTATCAAGCGTGCAGTTTATTGCTTGACACATTTAAAAAAAATGTGGTTGAGACACTGTTTCTAGCCACCAAAACAGGTCTTAAAATGGCAACTAATAGGGCGCAGAAAAAGAGGGCGTCCTCTGGAATGGCAACAGTCAATCCAAAGATCAATGGGCTAATAGAACATGATTATCAGTATTGAAGGAGGTGGAGAATAGGCGTTGGACAACGTAGAAACACGTTTTAAACCGACATAGTATTAGTATTAGGATTTTTTTTTATCGGGCATACAGTTTACTGGTTGACACAACATATTAAAGAAAAATGTGGTGAAGGAACTTTTTCTTGCCATCAACTTTTGTTTGAAGTAAATTTAAAAAAAGTTGGGAAGAGTACCGTTTTTTTGGTCATTAACTTTCGAGCTAAATTTATAAGCCGTCCCTTGCTAAACTACTTTTAAAAAGTAGCCTTGCTGCTTTATTAAAAAAGTTGCAACTTCTTTCACTGATTTTTAAAAAAAGCAGTTAAGCAGAACACTACTGCATTTGCGGGAAAAAATATAATCAAGAACATAATACTACACACAGCATTATCACAATAGCTTTATCAATTTGAAATCTCAAGGATTTTATACCTCAGGAATTCTATCTTTAGCAGAAAGTTACCTTGGCAAAATGTCATTGTAACAAATGAAGCTTTTTTTGTTTAAAAATGATCTTGTATAAATTAATAATGGTTTTCTCAGAAAGAAGGTCTGAGGTGGGGGAGTGGGACTTTAAAAGCTCGAGTGTCCAAACGAGCAAACCCCACTGTCCCTTTTTGGGAAGACTGATGTCTTAAGCCTTTCAGGCAGCTCTTTATTCAAAATTCCGATACAACTTTGGCTACTCGGCAGTAGGATAAGTTGGAGAGAGGACCACTCGAAGTGTAGCGAGTGGGGGTAAGGTTGGCAAGCGGATGGGGACTTATGGGGATCCTTATCCGTGGGCGCTCTCTCGCAAGGTTGTTGTTGTTGTTGTGTTGTTGAGCAAACCCCAGTCAACGTAAGTCAAACTTGTCAAAAAACTGCTGCTTCCATTTCAGGTGTGCGTTCATGATTCGGGTTAAAATTTACCGTGTGAATTTTACCTAGACGCGCCGGGCGTTTACCGGACGTCTTCTGTCTGTCATTTGTCAATTTTGTATTTTTTTTATTGGCGGATTTGAATCGAAAGGAATGTCCCGCCAATAACACAGATTTAAAAGATCAACCCAATTTATGTTATTCTTTGAGGGAAGCAAAAATTGTACTAGATTTTTTTGACAATAAAGAGGTTCCTTTTGTATTTGTTTTGGCATAATAAACTTGGCTTCTATTAATGGGTTTCCGTCCTCATTTTATATTGTCCTTGCCATACGCAGCTACACTTTTGTGACTTTGACTTGATAAAAACATATTTTCTCACCAGAAATATAAAAAAAAAAGATATGTCACGTTGGTATAAAATTAAAGGTAAAACTGTAATTGTCTTAAATAAAAAGATATGATGTCTTGTTGCTGTCATTATGCACATGATAAACAAAGAGGTTGGAAATGTCACATGGCAAGGGATATACCACATTATGTAAGTGGGTTGGAAAGGGCATCTCATAGCCTGTTTCCACCTATGCATGCTCACCTTGATTCAAAAAACGCATCAGCTCCTGTCACATGATGCGTTTTTTTTAATGAGGGTGGGCACGTATAGATGGAAACTAGGCTTGAAGTGCCCAAACACTTTGGTGGAAAATAAAAGATAAATAATTTTAAAAAAAAGGAGTAAAGTTGGGTTAGAGTTTGTCTCATATGTTTCGTCTTCGCTATGCGCATGCGCGACAGGTTAAATTTTACCCAACTAATCGAGGTAGATAAATGGTTGTTAGCCGTGTGTTAAAAGCTAGCAACCGAAACATGAACGGAAAATTCATCCAACTGGACGCTCGCGGCGTCAATCTTGAACGGGCAAATAGTCACGACGTGAGCACAGAATCATGAACGCACCCCAGTGATGCGAATAGCGCAACCCAAAAAAATACTCTGCCAATATATGGGCCCCTAAGCTCACACTAGGTACTATAGTTATAGTGTACGTGTGAGCTAATATAACTAAAAACTGAAATATATTTTATTCAACTCCAGACTAAATTACTATTTGTTTGATACCACACAAGCCATGTTTTGACTTAAACTCAAATTTTGGAAATCTACCCCCACCCTTAAAAAAAACAAAATACATTTTAGTTTTTGGTTTTTTTAAGGGTGGGAGTGGATTTCAAAAATTTAAGTTTAAGTCAAAACATGGCTTGTGTGGTGTCAAACAAAAGGTAATTTAGTGTGGAGTTGAATAAAATATATTTCAGTTTTTAATTATATTAGCTTACATGTACACTATAACTATAGTACCTAGTGTGAGCTTAGGGGCCCATATATTGGCAGAGTATCTTATTGACGAAACTGGACAAAACAAAAAGATAGATAGATACTTTTTGAGTATTGGTCGTGGAAAGGGTTATTCAGACAAATTACACATACTTAAAAAATAATCCTGCAGTTTTTGCTTATTTTTACCATGTTAGGCAGCCAAAATTTTAGTTTAAATCAACAATTTTCAGGCGAACCACATTATTTAGAACCAATATCTCTAAAACTGGTACAATCTTGAGAAAAAAAATACACTTTTACGCAATTTTCGTAATTTTTAACAATCTTAGGAAGGGGAAATATTTACCCCCACCCCCACATTGTATACGCCGGTGTTTAGGCGTTTTTACTAACCCTTTATGAAAACCTCGTTGAATGTTTACGTTGATTTTAAATTCCTGTGACCTAAATTCCAAAAAAAAGTTAAAATCCACGTATTGTGAATATCAGAGTGGGACAAAAAACTCTTCAAACATGAAATTTACAGCATTTTAAACTCTGAAACGAGCTGCAAAATATGAATACGAATATTCGCAGGAAAATACAGGGGAAAGATATATCTCGGTATTACGTACTTGACGTAAACTACGGAACAATCAATTTAAGCAGTCGTGGAATTTGATCATGACAGATGACTGCTATCATAAAAATATTTTGTTTTCTTTATTTATATAAGGCTAGCAAAAAAATACAGGGCTCGACCCTGAAAAATCATGTTTCCCAAACCCATTTTTATATTGGGTCTTAAGGAAGGATACAGGTTTAAAATTTAGCATTTTTTTATGTGAGTTCAAATTTTCCGCCATGCGCCGCATCAGGTTAGCTTTTGTCAGGTTTAATTATGACGTTTATTTATTTGTTTATGTCAAATTGTTTTTCGATTTTTTACAATAAAATTAATTCATAATCTAAAATTAGATGTAGTAGAATTTTTACAGATATCATTTTCTGGCATCTTTGTTTATTATATTCACTGAAATTATTTATTTACAAAAATTATGTGTCATTGTCTGTTACTACTGATTTTGGTAGGTTATTGCATATCGTCCGGGAGCTTGCAATATCTCCTAACTAACATTTTCTGCTTTTTTTTCATATCATTATCTCCTCTTTGAAAAACCAAACTACAGGGAAAAAATTGAACAAACTTTAAAAAGTCATTTTTAAAATACAGTTAATAACAAATATAATATATCTAGAGTGTAAGAAAAATAAACACACTTTCATTTTGCTTTGCTCCCCTCTAAAATTTAGACAGTCGCAGGCTCACGGACGATATCTAAAAAAATTCTACTATAGTATTATTATTAATTTCAGATGTTGTCTGAGGTTATATTGGCGTAACGTCAACCATGGCTATCAACGTAAGATTGGGTAAATCGTGCAGGGCTATCAAAAAGAACGGCCCACGATCTACATTTTTTTGTGACGTCACAGCGAAGGCTAAATTTCTTTTTGATGGTCACGTCATGCCACAGCTAATTGTTTTTAAAATGTTAAAGTTAGAATGAAGGTTTATGAATATTTGATTTTTTTAAAACTAAGACAATTTTGAGATTATTTTTACTTTATTCTTGAAAAACAATTTTCTTTTTAATGTATAGTTATCCGTAATTTTTCACAGCCGCCTCATTAACATAAAATTAAATTTAAAGCAGAAGAGAATGTGTTCGTTTCTGCATGAAAAGTATTCGGCTCACCAACTCCTATTTGTTTTTATCGGCATACTTTTAAAATTTAATATATTTATTTTACAACAGCAAAATAAAAAATGTTGTAGTGTAATTTTGTTTTAAAATAACACTGGTATTTTTGGATTTAAAATGAACAAAGTTCAAAAAAATGTAATGTGATGTAAAAAATCATTAAGAATTCGAAACAGTTTTACAATACAAATAAATAAACAAATGGCATATTAAAGTCAAATCCATGTCAAATCAAACAGTTGGCGTGTGGTGCATGACGCGAAATTTTAATTTAAAATAAAGGAATCCTAAATTTTAATGATTTTAATCATCTTTCATCCTTACAAAAGTTGGTGGAATATCGGCATAGAGTCTGTGTATATTTCACTGAAATTTCTCGAAAATCTGTAGTGCCATTTTGAAAATATCACAAATAAACCTCTATTCTCCCATAAGACCCAATGCAAAAATCAGCCCATGATAACAGCTGCTTTTTTCAGGGTCGTGGCCCGTATTTTTTTGTTGGCCTTGGATTGTAAACTGTCCGTTTTATTAATGGACGACCCTTAAAAAATCAGCTGTTATCGTGGGCTGAATTTTACATTGGGTCTTACGGGAGAATAGAGATTTATTTGTGATATTTTCAAAATGGCACTACAGATTTCAGTGATATATTCCCAGACACTATCCCGATATTTCACCGAACTTTTGTAAGGAATAAAGATGATTGATTAACAGGTTAAAATCTAAATGTCTCGTCATGCACCGCACGGCAACTGTTAGATTTGACATGGATTTGACTTCGCCATTTTTTTATTTGTTTGTAATATAAAACTTTTTTATTTTTTAGTGTTTTTTTTACAATAATGTTTATTTAAAATCCAAAAACACCAATGCTAATCTTTAAAAAAAAATAACACTTTGTTGTAATTTGTGTTTTAAAAATTAGGTTTGAAAGGTCTGCCAAATATAAGCAAATCGGTGTAACTGACCCGATTACTTTCCACGCAGAAACGAACACATTCACTTCTGCTTTGAATTTAGTTTTTGTGTGAGCGAATGAAGCGGTTCTGAAAAATTAAGGATGACTATACATTTCAAAAAATGTTTTACAAGAATATAGTTAAAAAATATACTCAAAACCGCGGCTTTATATTTAAAAAAAACCAATCATAACAAAAACATTTCATGTAAAAGAAAGCCAAGTACGCGAAAATGGTATTCCGTAAAAAGCATTGAGATAAAAGTAAAGCCAACTTCTCCAATACAAATTTCAAAATGAGAGGTTCTTACTAGTTTGGAAATATTTTTTTTAACTTTGCTATTACAGCCAGCTTCTTTATGTGCAATTGAGCACTGTGCCTAGGAGTCTTTTGCAGCCATAATAGCCAAGTTTAGAAAAACATTTCCATTTCCAATAACCTTTCATTTTGAAATTTGTATTGGAGAACTTGGCTTTACTTTTAACTCAATTCTTTTTACGGAATACCATTTTCGCGTACTTGGGTTTTTTTACATGAAATGTTTTTGTTACGATATGCCTAATATTGTTCAAAACTTTTGCAATACCTTATTGAAAATTGTCAGGTTTTTTAATTTTTTCCTATGGTTTTATTATCGTTTCTATCAGCCTTCTAAAGCTCAGCTCTCTAGCATTCCTGGAAGTGGGCAATGTTAATTTTACTTAACTTTACATTTATAGGAGAGGAAATCAAATTAAAATTTTGGTGTTTTTAAATTTTTTCCTATAAGCCTTCTAAAGCTCAGCTCTCTAGCGTTTCTGGAAGTGAGCTATGTTACTTTTACATACATTTATATTTATAGGGGAGGGAAGTTAATTAAAACTGGGTTTTTTATATAGTTTTATCATAGTTCCTATCGGCCTTTCAAAGCTCAGCTCTCTAGCGTTTCTCGAAGTGGGCAATGTTAATTTTACTTAACTTTACATTTATTAGACGAAAGCAAATGAAAATTTTGGGGTTTTTAATTTTTTTCTATAGTTTTATCATTTTTCCTATCAGTCTGCCAAAGCTCAGCTCTCTAGCGTTTCTGGAAGTGGGCAATATTACTTTTACATAAATTTACATGTATAGGGGAGAACAAAAAATTAGAATTTTGGGATAATATAATTTCTATCAGTCTGCTAAATTTCAGCTTTGTAGCAATCTGGAAGTACAGTAGAATTATATACATGAGTGAGTGAGTCAGTGAGTGGCAATTTAGACTTTTTTTGAAATTTCGTAACTACTTTACTACTTTATGGAAGTTCATGAAACTTGGAGGGTTTGTTGACTTTATAGAGGTCTACCACTGTGCAAAGTTTGAGATTCCTAGATCATTCTGAAGTAGAGTTTTAGAGAATATGGGCTGCAATGTTTTAAGAAAAGATGGTACGGCAGCGCGAACCTGGCGAGGCACTGCCGTGCCGTCAGATAATCATGAACCGTCATTCCAACTTCAATATTTTAAAGACAATCAGCTGTGGCGTGACGTCACCGTCAAAAACAAATTCAGCCTTCGCTGTGACGTCAACAAAATTGTAGATCGTGGCCCGTCCGTTCGTTAGCCCTGATAAAACAAGAAGATTTGTTTAACATGCGGTGGAAAATATCAGTGGTTAAAAAGAACCGAACCGAGCCCATCTTTTTCCCTCAATTTTTATTATTCCGACTCAAAAGGCAGCGGCATAAAGAAGGTTTTTATTTCCAACGAGGAGACAGAAAAACATGAGCACATACACATATAAGGGTTGGAATTTTAAAGTGCACGGGAGATAAACAAAAGCGTCTGCTCTGCCTGTCCGATTCCTAAAAGTTGAGATGTTCTGATGGAGAAATACCTTTTTGCAAAATAGTTTTGAATGATGCGAGTAAATATGAGACATAAATTCAGTTAGTTCTCCGACAACTTTTTAAATTTGACAGCCCTTCGATTATAATATTTGGGTGTACTTGGCTGGCAGCACGGGCGGTATTTACACTATATGGGAAAGGGGGCAAAATGGGATACGGGGGTAAAACGGGATACCGCAGTTTTAGCTAAGCTACGCAAGAATAAAACCTCTTAAGATCAAATATTTTATTCCATGACTGGTTCAACTCTCTGCAATATGATTGGTGCCGGTCGGCTGAGATTAAGTTGGTTTTTGCTCAACATGTAATGTTGTGCGCATTTTGTGAAGGTAAGTACATTTTTTACACACCTAACCGGTAAAATTAACCTGTTACTGGTGGTTTGGGGCAAAACGGGGTTTTTTCATGGGGGCAAAACGGATTACCTTATTATACCTAGAAACCTATACCCCATTTTGCCTCAATTTTGTTTGGTACCATCACTGAAAGTTATATTTTATGTTGTCTTTGCAAGAAATGGGCGCAAAATTCGTGTAGGAGAGTCGACAGCGATAACAAGTCGCTGTAATTCTTTATAAATTTTGTAAATACTAAATTTAATTATTATAAATGTATTTTTTCTTACAACAAGTATTTTAAACTTGGTTAGTATTTTAATAAATAAAACGTCTTGAAAAAATATTGATTCTAAATTACACAACAACCCCGTTTTGCCACATATAGGTATCCCATTTAGCCCTGTATGCGGGGCAAAATGGGGCAAAGTCAGCTTTTTACAAAAATAAAAATTAAAGCATGATGGAGTTCTAAATCGCTAAACTGAAAATTAAAACACAAATATAACATATCTGGCCATATTTATTCCAAAGGATGCTATGGTGATCAGTTAATAGGAGAAATAAGCCTATAAAATTAAGTATCCCATTTTGCCCCCCTTTCTGCTATGCTAGAAGCATTGCTATGGAGTGTTTACAAAGTTTTCTTGGCTGTGGAAATATGATATCCCTTTCCAATGCACGGGTAGACTCGCTTTTAAAATGGTTGCCGCGTAAAAATTTTTGTTGGTTTTGGATTAAGTTTATGTTTATTTAGTTCTTTTAATTTTGAAAAACATTATTTTTCCAAACATTGGATTTTACCCTACCAATTTACCAAAGCAAACTCGAATTTTGGAAGTTCTTCTTTAACATTGTAACCTTAAATATTCTTTTTTGTGTAAGTTACTAATTAAAAATTGTTTCTGCGAGTAATTAATAATGTCGAAATTAAGGATAAAAAGTAGATAAAAGTAAGTAAAGGAAAACAGAAAGTTGTGTGTGTAAAAAAAGGAAGGGGCAATGCAAATTAGTCGAGCACGTCGAGCCTCTGAATTCCGATTAATATCACAGTAATAAATAAATATGCGTTTTATCTGTTTTGCGCTTTTGTATAGGCAAAGAAAGAAATAACCAAAAATTATACCATAAAAAATGTTTTTTTGGTTTTAATGAAAAACACATGGTATAGGTAATTAACAAAGGACATTTTTATTACAAAATACTTAGTATTATAAATATTTTCTTAACTTGAGAAGTGGAGCAAAGTTTCCCATAGTACGAAGTTACTTTGCCCCACTTTATAAAATATGAAAAAAAAAACATTGGTGTTTTATATGTTGGCGCAAACTACACCCAATATTTAGTTAGTTTTTCCCCAAAAATTCAAAATGGTGAATAAAAAACTTAAAAATATTGGTTTTTTAAGTTTTTATTGCATAGAAATCGATAACTGCACTAGACACCAAATTTTTCGAGGTCAAATTTTAAAGGAATTTCAAGTTGCACTTCACTCTGATATTAACTCGAGACGACTAAGCGGAAAACAATGGAGCAAAGTAGGACCAGGGGGCGCATAACCTCGTTTTACGGTACATATTAGACATAAGTAGATATAAGGATATGTAGCTACTTTTTTCATTACAAAGCATATACTGCAGTTATTTTGCATGCTTCATCACTATGTGAGAATATAAAAAAATTGTTAAGTATTTACAAAAAAAATTGTTAAAAATAATCATAAAAAAAACATTTCATGTAAAAAAGCCAAGTATGCGAAAATGGTATTCCGTGAAAAGGATTGAGATAAAAGTAAAGCCAAGTTCTTTAATACAAATTGAAAAATGAAAGGTTCTTACTAGTTTCGAAATATTTTTTCAAATCTGTTATTACAGTCAAACAAATTTATGTTCAATTTAGCACTGTGCATAAGAGTTATTTGCAGCCGGAATAGCCAAGTTTAGAAAAACATTTCCAAACTAGTAAGAACTTTTCATTTTAAAATCTGTATCAGAGAACTTTGCTTTACTTTTATCTCAATTATTTTTGCGGAATACCATTCTCGCCTACTTGGCTTTTTTTTACATGAAATGTTTTTGTTATGATTTTACTCCTATTTTTTAAGGATTTGGATAATATTTAAGTTTTAAAGTAGTAAAATATGCGGAATATTCTTTTGCAATGCTTTATTAAAATGTTTGAGCTTAAATTTTTTCCTATGGTTTTATCGTAGTTCCTATCAGCCTTGCAAAGCTCAGCTCTCTAGCTTTCCTGGAAGTGGACAATGACACTTTTACATACCTTTACATTTATGGGGGAGGGTAGTAAATTAAAAATTTGGTGTTTTTAAATTTTTTCATATAGTTTTATCATAGTTCCAATAGGTTTTTTAAAGCTCAGCTCTCTAGCGTTTCTGGAAGTGGGCAATGTTACTTTTATATAACTTTACATTTATAGGGGAGATAAGTTAATTAAAATTTTGAGGTTTTTAATTTTTTTTTCTATAGTTGTCTCATAGTTCCCATTGGTCTTCCAAAGCTCAGCTCTCTAGCGTTTATGAAAGTGAACAATGTTACTTTCACATAACTTTACATTTATACGGGAGGGAATTAAAATTTTTGGGTTTTTAAATTTTGTCCTATAGTTTTATCATATTTCCTATCAGTCTACCAAAGCTCAGCTCTCTAGTGCTTCTGGAAGTGGGCAATGTTACTTTTACACAATACTTTACATGTATAGGGGAAGGGAGTAAATTAGAATTTTGAGGTTTTTCCAAGGGTTTGGTCATAATTTCTATCAGTCTGCCAAATTTCAGGATTGTAGCATGTCTAGAAGGACAGTAGAGTTTTGATGATCTATCCATGAGTAAGTGAGTGACAATTTCGACGTTTTTTAAAATGTTGTAACTACTTTACTACTTTATGGTCCATAAAACCTGGAGGGGTTGTTAAATCTTTGAACATCTACGATTGTGCAAAGTTTGAGTTTTGTAGCTCATTCCGAAGTAGAGTTGTAGATAGATCAAATATGGGCTGAAATGTTTCAAGAAAATATGGTACAGCAGTTTACGCCGCAAACTTGGCCGGGCACTGCCGTGCCCTCAGATATAACTACTAGGGGAAAAGAAGCAGTCAGAATATAATTGCTTTTATAGAAAAAAGAGTTAACTACGAAGTTATCTATTTTATTATTTAATAACTGCCCAGCTCTAACGTCTACGTTAATTTGGTTTCTGTAACGGTCAGCAAGCAAATGAGATACAAAACATCCAAATAGTTTGACGCTGCACTTTGTAGCCTCCGAAATTCAAAATTCCTGCGAGTAGAGCTTATAAATATAAATCTAGATTTCAAGAAATCCTGGAAACGAAATGGCCGTAATTTTCCAAAAGAATAAGCAAAAGGCAACTTCTTTATTATTCAAAATAAGCTTCAGCTTATAAAACGTTCCCAAATATAGCTCGTAGTCGTAGTCGTTTGTTAAAGGGCCGAGTTTTAACGCGTTTCTGGAATTTTTATTTGCGAATTTGACGGAAAAAATATCACTTTGTAAAAATGCAAAAATTCCTATAACAGTTTATACAAAAAAGTTGAAATTCTACCACAGAAATAGTATGCAGGTTTTTTTCTAGTTTCTCGCATACATGTTTTGTTTAGAGTAGAGGATATATTTGCTTCAAAAGGGACTATTTTTAAACGTAACGCTCAAGGTGGGAGGGGAGTTTAGTCTTGCGTTGAACGTAATATTTTTTTAATGTTTTTGTTTTTGAAAATGCGGGAATTTCTGCGTTATGTAATTTAAGAACGTTGCCAAAATAAAATAATTGGATTTATGACGGATCTGATACCTTTCTAGCCCATTAGCACACTTCAAGTTTACTTCACGGTATATCAGCCTTAAAAACAGTTTTTTTTAAACATCTTTAATTTTCTCTGCTAATAAAAAGTACTACTACTATGTCAATCATCTTCTGTCAAGTTTTTTAAACTTAAACTAAACTGATTTGACTGTTGCCATTCCAATTTGAGACGCCCTCTTTTTCTGCGCCCTATTGGTTGCCATTCTAGGACCTGCTTTGGTATTCTTTCGGCGTTCATCCGTTGTGCATGGTTGTACTATAGCAGTTATCTTTTAGTGATGTCATCCGTTATGCTTGTCTCGATTCCCATTCATTCTTTTATGGTCTCATTTCTTATATGATCTAGATATCCTCATTGATCTTCTTATTGAATCCATTTCGACAATTTCCATTTTTGTTTTGTATTTTTTTGTTACGCGATAAGTCTCTGTTCCGTACAACAGCGTGCTTTTCACCATTGTTTCATATATGTTAAATTTTACAATATTTTTTATCTCTCTGCCCTATAAAATACTGTTAAGACATTTTTCCAGTTCTTTACAGTCTGTTCCTATCCTATCAAATGTGACAGCTAAGTATACATACTCATTGCATGGAGTTCTTACTCACTTTATTTGTTTCCAATACATAAGTACTATGTCTTGTCCACGTTTACTGTTAACCCCCACGTTTGGTATTTTTCCGGTAACTTTCTCATCATATACTCCATGTCTTCTGTATCATTAGCTACAATTACTTGGTCGTCAACAAACTATAGGATATATATGGTAAATCGGTCGTTAAGTTGTTCTCCCATGCCGTGTACTTTACGTTTCCAGTTTTTAGAGCTACTGCAATACATACTTTAAAAAGAGTTGTAGAGATACCACATCCCTCTCTTAAGCCTTTCGTTAACAGGAATTCTTTTGAAAGACGATTACCAATTTTAGTTTTAAGCTTTGACACTTTCTATAGTTCTCTTATCGCTTTTATGTATGTATGATTGATATTAGTTTGCTCTAACACTCTCCATAATTTTTCTACTGGGACGGTATCACATGCTTTTTGAAGGTTTACAGAAGTAACATGAGTTTCTATATTTCTAGCACTTCTTTTCTCAATTATTTACTTAAGACAAAAAACATTACGACAATCTGCCTGCACGAAACCAACTTTGGTCTTCTTCTTCTTGTTCATGAAAATCATCCTCTATTAGATGTCTAAGAATCATACTGTACAATTTACTTAGAGCACTGGTTACTGAAATTCCTCTGTAATTGTTGCAATCCAGCTTTACTCCTTTTTTCTGTGTTGAGGATATGAATGTAATTTTCCAATCATCAGGTTCTAGATATCCGTTTATGCATTGATCGATAATATATATATATATGAGATTTTATAGTAGTTTTTCTGATCCATATTTGGGCATTTCAGCGTATATTTCCTCAGGTTTGCTAGCTTTTTCGGATTATAGCTTTTTAATATTAATAGACTTTATCATGCGATTTTCGATAATTACTTCCTCTTCATGTACTTCTATATCTCTCCTCGGAGAGGCTGACAGATATTCGGGTCTTGTTTCCAGCAGCAGTTGTTTGTAATGTTCTGTCCATTGTTCTAGTTTGATGATCTAAATGTTTACTTTTTCTGTTCTTGAGTTGAAACGAATTTTCTATACTTCAGAACTTTGCCTACCTCCTACGTGTTGACATATGCGCTCAAATATTTTATTTTTTGAGAGCGTATCAAATTTCTTAGCTATGTTCCGTTTTTTCTGTAGATTTCTAGGTCTCTTTGTTTTTTAGTACTGAGTCATTTCAAGTAAGTGCGTTTTTTCTCCTTGTCCATTTTCTCTATTTCCTTCGTCCACCACATCTTATTGCAATTTCTATTATTTTGGTATCCAACAGCTTCTTTGCTTGCTTCCTTCAAACTTTTTACTACGTTTATATATATCTGTTTAAACGAGTGTTTTTTGTTCATTAATTTTTCATCTAATGTAATTTTTTTATCTAAAATAAATAAGTTCCTCTGTTAAAAAAATTATCGACGAGTTTAAAAACTGCTTTCCATGTTTTAAATTTCAGCCCACGCCATTGGATTAAGTATAGCTCATTATCAAAATCATCTCTTTCGGTATTAATTCCAGCAATAATAAAAGTAATTAGTGATAATAAAATCATACTTAATTACGTTACATGCAGCGTTACAGTTAATTTTACATTAATTACGTTACATGAAATATTACAGCTTTATTTTACATTTAACTGGAACTTTGAGATTTAGTTAACTAAGGTTACATCAAGGGTTACACTATAGGTAGTTATAAATTTTTATTTTTTCTTCGACACATTGTGCGTTTGTTTGTTTGTGCTTGCTTTGATATATGTTGCTAATTCATACGTGAATGAGCTTTCCAGCCCTTTCACTGCGACCAGCTTTTCTCACCACTGTATGCCTAATCCTCCAAAAAGGCCGGCTATCAGTTTTGTGAAAGTGTTCTCAAATAAACGTGCAATAGCCGGACATTCGCACAGTACATGTCTGACTGTGTTGCCATCCTCCATAAGAGTCTACATGTCTACATTTGGTCTTTTCTGTTAGTCTCAGTCTGCGCATCGGTACTCTCAGTCGACAGTGACCAGTCACTATACGTATCTCCTATCTGGTCCAATGATGTTCCTGGGTCTGTTTCTACAAGGCCCTTTAATGAACTCTTTAGAGTAAGCCAGTTCTGGTGTATTTATCCAGTATTGTTGGAAGCTATTCTCCATCCATTTTAATATGGTTGATTTAGCAGCATTGTATGATATCCCCAGGTTCGGTTCGGGGCCGAAAAATTTGGCAGATGCCGCTTTTCTCACTGCTGGGTCTGCGGTCTCATTTCCCTTGTGCCCAGAATGCCCTGGTAGACATACTAATGACACATTGTTAGCGCTACCAAGTGCATTCAGCGAATCCTTGCAGCTCCTCAGGGTTCTCGATGAGACCGTATAGGAATCAAGTGCTCTTAAATCTGCTTGCCTGTCGGAGAATATTTTTACGAGTCGTTAAATACCGAGATGAATTCCAAGACGTGCGCAAGCGTTGATCTGTCACTTCTGCCAACCAATCAACTGAGAGATATTTCAGTATGGTTTTATACAGCAAAACTTTAATAATTCCCAGTTCTTTTTGATGAAAATTCGTCGTTTTTGTGCTGTGAAAATGCCGGTGACGTGCAAGTTGTGTGACAAATTATTTAGTGCCCAATTTAATTTGAATAAACACTGTCATCGGGGTTCTACTGTATGGCTATGCTATGATAAACATTTTTTAAGACTTAGCGCATTTAAATTTGTCAATACTCCCATGGCAAAACAAAATAAACATGAAATGCAATATAGAAGAAATACTGCATATACCTCAAAAAATATTAATCGCAGCACATAGATATTGTAAATTTTTGAAATCAAAAAGAAAAGACGAATCTTAAAATGCAAAAATATACAGGGTGTTCCCTCTCAAAAAATCGACTTCATTGTCACACCCTGTACAGGGTGTCCCAAATTCGTTGTTTTTTTGTGGTGTCGGGTATTTCTAGGGGGCTAAAAAAACTGAGCCCCCTTTGCGACGCTTAAATTTTAAGAGAAGCTTAAAGGTGAAAACTACATTTAGATATAGCAAGCCGTTTTTAAGCTACGGAGTGTTTTTGTCTGCATTTTGCTTTTGTGTAAATAGCTTTCTTATAGATCTTTTCTTGAAGAATTGACAGATGTAAACGGTTTTTATTTATCTGTTTTGGTTTTTAAAATATTGCATAAAGTTGTTATTTTTCTTACAGAAGAACTCTCTTTTTATTCGATTTTTAAAATCAGCTTAAAATTTCCTTTAAAATGATGTCACTCACTCAATATTTTAATTTTTAATTTTTTTTATTGTTTTCTTTATTTTTATTTTTTAATCACCTCTTTATTAGTTTTTTATTTTTATAATTTTATAATATTAAAATATTTAAAACCCATTAAGCAAACTAAAATATGTGGTAAAAATAAAAAAAAATAATTTTATGTGATATCTCAAAAACTAAACGTGACAAATGAAATTTAATTTAACAGTTTAATTCCTCTTAAAAAAGTGTCTTAGGAATGTTTTCACAGAAATAAAAAATATTAATAAATAAACAAGTTATAGACCCCTTCCCAAAATGCAGACTTTTTAGAAACACCCCGTAGTTTAAAAACGGCTTGCTATATCAAAATGCGATTTTCACCTTTAAGCTTCTTTTGAAATTTGAGTGTCGCAAAGGGGGATCAGGTTTTTTTAGCCCCTCTAGAAATACCCGAAACCTCCCAAAAACATCGAATTTGGGACACCCTGTACATGATGACGGATAGAAAAAAATTATGTTGGCTTTTAAAGTTGTCATAATTAACCAAAAAAATCTACAATTTATTATAGCCCTTTATTTTCAATGATAAAGTTGCTGAGTGCTCAGGTTATAAAAAACCACCCGATAACTACATAAAATCATATCTAAAAATTAGAATTGACCATTATTTTATACCTTGAATTTTTTATTATACGTTAAGCTCTTCGATCTCGCGCCAATCCCGGTATTCGCGCCAATAATTTAAATTAGACATTTTGACGTTAATTTTGGCGCATGCTCCTTTGCTGGAATTCATCTCGGTATTTAACGACTCGTATATTTTTATTGTCCTGTTGGTCCACTTGTAGATATATGTATATAGTAGCCAATTGGCCAAGACTATGTTTAATCTCGACTTTTTCATGGATACTAACAACTTCAGATCCAACGCCTGATGGCATTTTGGATCCGCAGGTATACCAGAAACTATCGTTATTTTAAAAATTGGTCCTGTTCTTTAACCAGTCCTCCCTCTCCGGGAGAATAATGTTGTATACCTTTCTGTTGTACACCGTATTGGGCATGACGCCGAATATCTTGGGCATGACGCCGGATATCATTCCAAGAGTTTGAAGAGTTTGATATATGTATACGCATCTTAAAACACGGCAGAGGTGACTTGTCTCCAACTCCACAAGAAAAATACTTTTGAAGTTTTGTCTGCTAACAAAAGTCTTGGAAAATAACTTCTTAAAATAATTTGTACCTACCCAACTGTTCGTCATATTTTAAGAATTGCATAACCCCAAACACCAGCGAAACATAAAAATAAAGGAATGGAAAGCTTCAAGCTCGTGTTGCACTAATAGTATAGAGGCCTATGGTATCTGGTATCCCTTCGGATAGTTGTGGAAGATTTCTTAGACTACGCTAGATCGATGGGCA
This sequence comes from Aspidapion aeneum, assembly GCA_963576565.1. Classification (NCBI taxonomy): domain Eukaryota; kingdom Metazoa; phylum Arthropoda; class Insecta; order Coleoptera; family Brentidae; genus Aspidapion; species Aspidapion aeneum. The sequence goes on from OY755045.1 coordinate 38,993,099, forward strand.
ATAGGTCACACAATTTCAAGTCACCGGGTGTTTGTCTCCAATTTGAGTAGGAAGGCCGGTGTGATGTCATAAATCCGAGATAGAACTTTTGAACAATTCGTTTTACAGAAAAACTGTTACGTTTTTTGTTTGCAATAGAACAACAATTACGATATAATAGTATGAAATTACCGGTATATCTTAAAATCTAACAAAGATATAATTTTTTTTTAATACAAAAAAATATATATATGTTAGTTTTAAAACCTTTTTTGTCTCAAACTTTCTTGAACATTGTTAAATTTTTATAATTTTTTTAGTATTTAAAATAGTAACAATATCTCTTTTAGTTCGTAAGGTATAAAGCTTATTAAAACGACAGTTAAATTGCTGTTCTATTGCGACCAAATCATAATCCATACAATTTTTCTGTAAAATTGATGTGACAAAAGTTAAAAGCAAAGTTTTTGAAAAAACATGAAAAAAATTACATTCTTGAATATATGACCCCACACATACGCTCTTACTCAAAATTGAGGCAAACACCCGGCGACCTAAAATTAAGTGATCCATAGCCAATCGATTTGTGGTAGTCCAAAACTTCATTCTTCAATTTTTTTAGGTAAAAAATGTTAGTATTTTTTTATTTTTTAGTATTTTATAAAAAATCTATATTTTTGTTATTTTTTGGGATGAAGCCAATTTAATTACTATATTAATTGGTCTTCTCTTGCAAAAATAGAACGTTTTTCTGTAAAACGAATTTAACGAAAGTTATACGGCAAAGTTTGTGAAAAAACATGAAAAAAACCGTCATCTTGGATTTATGACGTCACACAGGCCCTCCCACTTAAAGTGGAGGCAAACACCCGGTGATCTATAATTGAGTTACCAATTGATCTAGGGCCGTTTTAAAAAATCATCCACAGCTATTCCACGGGACACAATTTTTGACTATAAGCTACTCAACTATCTATATTTTAAAACAGCCGTCCAAATGACCGGCGAACATTAATATTACCGATGCTTGACGATTCCGGTTTTAGCCGCTTGCAGGAAAATTTTTTAGGATATAAGAATTAAATATACAACCTTTTTAGGAAATATGATATGTGCTCCATAAAATAAATCTTCTTAACATATCTTTAGGATTTCCTTATGCTATCTGGATATCGATAGATACAGCCTTTATTTAATTTTCGGTATTCAGTTATTTCACCGATATTTTTTAGATATACCATATGTATTTGTATCACGTCCTGTAAAGGCGATTTCACGGACTAGCGCCCGATTCATGCTCAAAACGAAACGGGAAAAAAGGATACGACAACCACCCGATTTAGTCAAGGAGAAAAATATTAAAAGGATCTCAGTTCTCTTAGTATGTACACCGGTCTATTTTTACTACAGGTTGAACTTTCGTAAATAGCTTTATTTTGTCAAGACGCCCAACTTTTTCCTCTACGAAAATTCTTGAAAGTCATTCCTAACAGTGCGCGAGCGCAGAAATCTTTCGAGCTTCGGACTGCCTAATCCAAGCATGCGATTTTGGGAACAATGTTGCCATTGACTTTTGGACACATTTAATTTTGGTTCTGTCAGGCCGAAGCTTACAAAATTTTGGCGCCCGCGCATTATATGAGGAATCACTTTTAAGAATCCTCACAAAGCCTGTCGGGAAGATAAAGCTATAAACGAAAATTCAACATGTTACTCATCAAATAAAAAATAGACCCATGTACTGTGGACTATATAAAAATTGCAAATTGCATTTTTTGAGGAGAACGAAATTTTCTTGCCAACAGTGTATTGCTCCATAAGGTTGGGACCAGGAAGGAGCTCTTCAGTGGCGTCCGTAAATTGGGATTATTCAGAAAAAAACATGTTTATTATAGGTTTTATAAAATTTTCTCAAAAACTACACTTTTTATGAAAAATTGTTGGAGAAAATTAAATGTTTTTTTAAACGCTGTATTTTATAGTAGCCATAATTAAGACTCCAGGGGCGTACTTATTTAAATAAATTTTCAAAAATACCTAAATCAATCAATTTGCATATTTTATATATTTTTTTAAAAACTAAGCTTCTTAGAAAAAAATCCTTTCACCTTTGACTAACCTACAGACCTTAGTTTTTAAGAAAATTTTTCAAATTATCAAATTTTGTTATACATAATTGAAAAGGAAATATTATTATCCACTGAAAAGTGTATTATATTTTTTTATATTAAGCTTAGTTTCTTAGAAAATTAGATAAAACTTTTAACAAAAATGGTTTATTTTGTGATTTTTTAAGCTTTATTTAATTTGCGGACGCCTCTAAAATTTTAATTGAGACGAATCTGAACCTATTACCCAGCGGTTAAAAGGATTTTTTTACTGGAATAAAGTATACCACATTGTTTCCTACGATTTTCGGTTTCTTCAAAAATGGAATAAATTTTGAAAAGAAAAAGTTTTTATAACTTTTTTAAATTACTTCAGATAACGGACATCGCTAGATAGTTTCTTATTACTATAACCCTACCAAATGGTACTCTGTTAAAAAGGGAATTTCACTGTCTACATTAAAGTTTTTCATACATTTTGTCTAAAAAGTTACTTTTATGAAAATTAAAAAAAAAACTCAAATTTACATATTTTGGAAAAGTTTTTGGGGGTTGTGCAGCTAATTTAAAAAAAAATATAATATTATGTTTTTATTATACCAGCATACATTTTGAGTGCATGCCAGCGTCAAATGAGGCCTTACAGCGTCAATTTATAATTTCGGCGCCATCTTGAATATCTCAGCCCCTGTCAACATTTTGGTGTAACAACCAGCAAATTCGGATTTAGCGGAGTCGACATAGGGGTTCATTCACCATTCACCGAAAATTAATATAAAATGCTTCTAAAATGTCTATTTTTCGAAATCTTGCTTTGACTATAATTGACCAAATCGCTGACTCCAAGACTTTCTTTCTGTACCTACGACACGTATGGGAAAAATGCGAGAGAAAATCACAAGAAAAATCGATTTCGAAAGGTCTTTTTCAATTTCTGCGGTCTACTGGACAAAGGGACTTTGTTCGCATAAAAGATATGATTTAGGGAAAGGCGGATGGCCGGCATTACTTATTCATAATTTTTTAGTTTAAATCCCAATACAGGGAGTTCTAAATTCGATGATTTACCCAAAATTTGGTGTGCTTCGAAAGTGTTTCTATGGCACGAGATTAAACAAAAGTCAATCAAACGGTAATAAACATGGGAAAAACAATATTTATTTCATAAAACACCACAGTATACCAATCGGTTTAGTCGAGAAAATTTTAAATCGAATTTCTTGAAAATAAAACAAACGTAGGACAAAAGAATAAAGCCTATTTCTACTTTGAAATGACCACAATAATAATCGAAACGGTAAGCTTGAAGGAACAGAATAATCATTATAGTATATCTTTATTGCTTTTGGTCCTAGTTGAATAAAATTATCCAAAAAAACCTACATTTTGCCTTATTAGTTTTAAATAAATTACTTTTAATCATTGGCGATAAAAAATACTACATACCTTAGACTCTGAAAGAAGGGATTAAACGTACACTTTCATTCCCTATGTTTATTCCCTAAGGTAATAAAGAAACTTATTAAATGATCCAAAATCTGACATAACAGTTATCGAATTTTAACAGATTTTTTTTTTTAGTAAAAATATTTAATTAACTATATTTTCTGCACCCCTCTAGTTAAAAATTTGTGGATACGCCACTGAGGTACGATATAAATAAACTGGTCAAAAATAAACGAGAAGTTTTACCATATTAATCTAAGTTTCCATCTTGCTTGTCTTCATTTTGCTCTATTAATTTATCAAGTAGAATATGAAACGGGGCGGGATTTCCATAATTCGAGAAAAATTTACATAAAAAGCAGAAAAAAAACTTGAAATAAAAAGACAAAAGATGTTTATCAGATTTTTTATTTCGTTGCAAACTGTCGTGTCGAAAACAGTTCATTATTCATGAATACGTTTTATTAAAAAATACGACTTTGAGGGAAAAATATCTGTATATGAACTTTCAATCTTTAAATAAGCCACAGATTTAAAGTTGCCTTATTGCCATATAAAAAATTGTAATAAAATTTACAGTGTGAAGCCCATTGTTAAAGAAGTTTTTAGCATTCTGAAACTCGTTGAAGACTCGGAGTTTCGTTGGTGTATTGAGGATGAAGAATCCCCTTCATATTTCCTAACCGAGTGCCCTGCACTCGCCGCAATAAGACTGTCGCATTTGGGAAGCTGTGTGCTTTGCCCTGGCGATGTCAGAAAGTTACAAGCAGAGAGGAGAGCAATATTTCTTCAGCCTTGTTTGGTGTAATGCTACTAGTACCCTGTATTTCGTAAATCAAATCAGATTTTTATTCCTTATCATTATATTTACGATACGATTCTGCGACTTTTTCTATCTGGGATGCGCACCGAGTTTCGTTTAATTGAAAAAAATTTCATTAGCGATACATTTTTGCAGAACTTCCGCTGCAAATATGCCACAAGGGTCACTGAGAAAGATAACCTAGTTTTTCATTGTTTCGTGTGTGTAGTTTTGATTTTTCTATTTAAACCATCCTAGTTTCACTTTGTTATAAACATGTTTTTGGCAAGAGTCTGACGGTATATTCGGAAAGCCAGACTTTTTTTCCCTCAAGAATTTTTTAGGTACACAAAAAATCTAATCTGAATTTAACAATTTTGTAGCGTTATCAATTAATTCTTAGTCGTGTTAACTTTGCCTGGAATACTTTTTGTGTATTCGTTTAAAGTTAATTTGCACTACTTTTTGGTTTGTTTATTAGGCCAATATGTCACAAAAGAAGACAAAAGTTCAGTTAAACAGTCATTATATCTCAAAAACTACGACTTTAACCAATTTTCACGTTGTAAAAAATTTTTTTGAAAATATATTCCTTCCTGACGGCATATTCGGAAAGCCAAAATTTTTTCCCGTCAAAAATTTTACGTGTGTTGAAAAAGCAGAGAGGAGAGCAAGATTCTTTCAACTTTGCTTGATGTAATGCTGCAGTACCCTGTATATTGGTCGTAAATAAAATCAGATTTTTGTTCGTTATCTTTATATTTACGATACGATTGTGCGACTTTTTCTATCTGGGAAGCGCAACCGAGTTTCGTTTAGTTGAAAAAAAATTTCATTAGCGATAAATTTTCGCAAAACTTCCGCCTCAAATATGCCACAACAGTCACTGAAAAAGATAACCTAGTTTTTTATTGTTTCGTGTGTGCAGGTTTGGCTTTTTCTATTTAAACGATCCTAGTTTCACTTTGTTATAAACATGTTTTTGGCAAGAGTCTGACGGTATATTCGGAAAGCCAGACTTTTTTTCCCTCAAGAATTTTTTACGTACACAAAAAGTCTAATCTGAATTTAGCAATTTTGTAGCGTTATCCATTAATTCTTAGTCGTGTTAAATTTGCCTGGAATACTTTTTATGTATTCGTTTAAAGTTAATTTCCACTACTTTTTGGTTTGTCGGTTAGGCCAATATTTCACAAAAGAAGACAAAAGTTTAGTTAAACAGTCATTATATCTCAAAAACTACGACTTTAACCAATTTTGACGTTGTAACAATTTTTTTTTGAAAAAATATTCCTTCATTTAAATTTAAAAACCGCTCGTAACTAGCTGCATTGGTTTTCAAATTATGATTAAAAAAAAATACATTAACTACTCTACCCTCACCTTAAACGAAGGTTTCCCAAAATTTTTGTGCCAAATTTGAAAAAAATTGCTTTGTAGGCATTTGAGTTTCTGTGAAAGACAGAGAGACACTAACTGCGAAAAAATTAGTAAATTGAAAATTATCAAAATTAATTTTTAAAACAATTCTAAACAAAACGGATATGGTTGATCTCAAAATACGGCATCATGGGGGTCTCGGGCCTTTGAAGATATAGCCCTAGGTGCGCTACTGCCCAATAATCCAAAACACTTCTGAATGTACACGCTGTATAGAATTTCAGTGGTTTGATAAATCCTAAGACTGAGTACTGCCGGCGATTCCCCGAGTTTCAGAATCCTCTCTTAACTATACACTGGTATGCTGTCCACATTAGATTTTTATATAAGTGTGTTTGTTTAGCGAATTAAGGGAAACTATTGACAAAAAAATATCAATTTAACAGATTTTTGACAGACACTTACAGTCGAGCACCTTAGAGCACAAATATGGGGCATACTCATACATTCACACACGCGATGCTTAAAGCCAGGACCCGCGTTTAATTCTTAATGTTTTTTTTCGAGTAGACACGATTTGGGTTACTGCGCATGCGTCACTTTTGGTGGTTTTGGACCATACTTCGCTACGTCACTACACTATTTAACAATTGTCAAAAAACTAGTTGGTTGAGTAAAAATTTATCCCTCAACTATTTCTAAAATTATTAACTGTGTAAATTTATTGTGCAGGTTTATTTATTAAGAGTGTTTAATGGCATCGATAAACCACTCTTAAATTTTTTAACAAATTATAAAGAAAAATACAAGTACTTTCCTATGGAATGACACTCCCTTACCTCTCCCCGACATTTTTCCACAAACCACACAGGTTTTACGTGAATTTCCCATTTTTGACAGAAAATAAAACATAATTTTCGACGACAAACGCAAAACACCGCAAAGTATAAATAAGCAACAAATATGGCGTCCACCCACACAGCAGCTGTGTTTCTACGTGACAAAGCACATGAAAATTTGGGTCTGTGAATTTAATTTTGCCATTGTTTCCAAAGCAAGATATAAGTGCTTCATTTTTCGATTTTTGAACGTATTTGAGTAAACCTAACGAAATTTAAAACTTTTTGTTGGCAACGCTACCCAAATTAGTAATATGCAGAGCTTTTCACACTATAAGATGTGTTTGAGTTACAATTCTTACAAACTTTGCAGGTACAAAGACACAAAATGTCGTGTAAGCATAGGTGCATAATTTCACCTGCGCATAGACCATGCACAGCTTCAGAAACTCAAAATAGTCTTTTAGTCGCTAGTTAAATAAACTTTTGTTTTAAACGTTATTTTATTATTCGAGAGGAATAAAGTGTAACCGCAGACAAGAAAAACAATTAAAATTCGATTTAAGATAGACGGGCGCCAATCGATTACACCAAGAAAAAAAAATAATTAAAGTTGTGAAACTGACGGACATCAATTTAATGACAAAATAAACACTTGATAAAAAAAGCAGCAAACAAACTTGATTAAAAAAAATATAAAACGAAAATCAACTTGAAGTTGATTAGGTTTTTAAGTGAAAACCAAAGATAATATAGTAAAACATAGATTTACCAATTCATTTATAGCTTAAGAATACGATCCATTAGCTAGTATCAGAAGTACAAATAAATAGGCCTTAGACACGGCAAGTATGCCTCAATGCGGGCACATTTGACCTGACTCCAAAACTTTCCATGAAAAAAAGTGCTCTCATCAATGAGGGTAAAACCTTGAACTTGAAGCAGTCGAAGTTACTTTTATGTGAATTGAAGGGATGATTTCCGAAACAGTAAGATATACAATTTTGGTAAATTGGAAAAAGCGATGCGTTATTTCTAGACCAGCCTCACAAAAAAAAGCTGTATCGAAATTGAAGATATCCACAGGGGTTTATAAAAAACCGAGCAAAATTAATCAATATATTTTTTTCATAAAATTGAAATCTTGTCGCTATCTTCTACTTTTTTTTAGAAATCGTTTCGAAAATCCATATATAGTTACTTTATTTCTTCGACACCCCGATTTATACTGCCGTACCTAAGAAGATGGCCACATGATGATTTTTTGACATATTGAGTTATTATTTTTAGATTTTCGTGAAGAAAATTAATTTTGAAAATTATTGGCTTTGTACGGCCTTAAATTTTAACCCAGTCTTCCTAGACATAAATGCTGTAATATCTCAAAAAATAAGTGTGAGAGTCAATCAAACTACACCAAAATTTTCATAAATAAAAGTGTTATAGGTCCCTTTCCAAAATGCAAACCTTTAAAAATCCACCATAGTTCAAAAACGGCTGAATATATCAAGATACGGTTTTGACCTCTAAATTTCTTTTAAAATTTGAAAGTCGCAGAGTTAGGTGAGATTTTCTTTTCTCCCCTCAAATTACTTTAAACTTCTTCCAAGTTCTAAATTTTGTCTGTACTGATTAAATGTATTCATGTGTAATAAATTGGTCTAAAAATTCAAACAAAAAATATGTTAATGTAGATCATTGTATTACCATGTGAAATTGAAATAAAACTATTAATAAAAAAATAATAATAGAACAAAAAAAGTAAAAACTTCCAAATATCCAGGTAAAAAAAAGGTACAGCAAGCTTATCCAAAACAGAAACGTATGTGGCGCTGTTTTCAGTGAAAATACTATTATATCCTACCATGGCGCCTATTCTTCACCTCCTTCGATCCTGATAATCTTCTATCTGGTTTATTTTGACTCATTGATCTTTGGACTGGCTGTTTCCATTCTTGTTTAGGACACCCTCTTTTCCTGGGTCCAATTGGTTGTCATTCTAGGACCTGCTTTGGTAAACTTTTGTCGTTTATCCGCTGTACATGGCCGTCCCATATCAGTTATCTTTTAGTGATGTTATCCGTTATACTTCCCTCGATTCCTATTCTTTCGTTTCTGGTCTAATTTCTTATATGATATGTTCTAAATATTTTCAATATTCTGCTCTCTCTCTCTTTTCTGTTACGCGACAAGTCTCTATTCCATACAGCAGCGTGTTTTTAACCAATGTTTAATATATGTTAAATTTTACATACTTTTTTTATATCTCTGGTCCATAAAATACTGTTAAGATATCCAATAGCTTTTTTGCTTTTAATAAATATGATACCCAAGTACTGAACTCACTTAATTCGTTAGAATACATAGTACTGTGTCTTGTCCACGTTCACTGGTAACCCCTACTTTTGGCATTCTTCCGTTAACTTTCTATTATATACTCCATGTCTTCTTTATCATCTACAATTACTTGGTCGTCAGCAAACTGTAGTGTGTATATTGTAAATCGGTCGTTAAGGTGTATTCCCATACCGTATAATTTACATTTCCAGTTTTTAGAGCTACTGCGATATATATTTTAAAAAGAAATGGAGAGATAAAACATCCCTCTCTTAAGCCTTTCGTTACCAGGAATCCAATTTTAATTTTAGATTTTGACCCTTTGTACAGTTATTTTATCGCTTTTATGTATGTATGATAAATATTAGTTTGCTCTAACACTTTCCATAATTTTTCTACTGGTACACAAAGATAATATGAGTCTCTATATTTCTAGCACTCCTTTTCTTAAATACTTGTTTTAGAGAAAAAATATCAAGATATCAAGATCTGCCTGCACGAAACCACACTTTTAATAAAATAATTTAATCTAATCAAATGCCGTTACTACTTTAAAGTAAATTTATGAACTTATGAAGAATGTATCACTCTTTATTTTAAAATTTTAAGACAAAAAATGCAGCTTTCTTCCTAGAAACGTCAGTATAGTTAGCATAATAAATAGCGAAGAGATTCTAAAAGATAAGTAAGTAGGTATTAAGTTTTTCGTAAATTTTTGAGTAACAATTTGTATTCGGCAGAAAGCACTTTCAGTCTTTAAATCACAATTTAAGCGGCAAATCTCCGCTCGCTCGCAGAAAAACCCTCTTAAAATGGAAAGGGTGGCCTGCAGGGCAATTTCCCCGGAACCTCGAAAATAGCAGTAATTCTATTTCACTTGACTTTACTGTCCTGGAAACGTTCTTGAGTATGGCGGTGATTTAAAAATACATTTCGGCAGAAACCACGGATTATTGCTATATAAACGGATTGGATTTGACCGACGTTAAAGTGAAAAATGGAAAACCTCTCAGTATGACCACGTAATGATATACATCTGTACTGGGGAAGACCCTCTAAATATAACTGCTACAGGCGTGCCGATATTGTGACGATTATCACAAAACGGCTTAAAAATATTCCTTCAAAGTTATAAATTGCATGTGAAATTTTTGGTTAAAGTAATTTAGTCTAAATGCAAACATCGCAAAGGGTTCGTTGCTATAAGTTACTGGGCCAAAACCTAGATTAAGGCTGACCCTGCAGAAATCGAAGTTTTTTTGGAAACCAATATACTATTTCCTCTGGACAGCATTTCTAGTACCTGGGTCTTTTACCCTTAAGGAAATAATCCCGAAGGACCAAATGTTATTAAAAGCGTCTTTTTCTAATCCAAGTTATACGTTGTTTTATACGCTTTAGTATTACATCTTTATAAGTATGGTTTAGAAATGTCAAGTGCTTGTCAAACGCTGTCTTTGTTTATTAAATTTGGGATACAATGTATCTATTCAAAACATTACTTTTTCGACTAGAGTAGAGAAAGTCCGAGAATTCCTTTCTTTTTCAATAAAAACGCAACAAAAATAATAACAACTGACTGTCTCCACCATTTTAATAAGGCCGCAATAAAATCAAAGTATAGTAATATTTTATTATAGTCTATTTTAGCCAAATCTTCATGATATCAAAAGTATTTAAAAATAAAATTTCAGACTTCTACTGTCTTTATTTATTTTAAACACGATGTTTCGGTTAGTAAGTATCTCTAACCGTTTTCAAGTGTAAACAATCCAGTCTACAGGCTACTGCTTATATTACTTGATGTGCAGTCATGTGTGCAGTTAGGTGTGAAGGCCCGCCCCCTTCTTTAATCCTAAGATGCTTGTTTTCCTTAAGGAGTGGTTTTCATATGTTTGGTACGTGCGTGATTGGTTGACTGAAGACTTCTTTATTCTGCAATATAAACGCAGCTTCAATAAACTTTCGTTTTCGCCCCTGCGACTCCTTATTTAAAACTTTAGCTTCAGATCAATGATTCCTGTGATCATTTGACCGTGCATGATCCGTTAAACCGGAAGTTTTATTATTTAATATAATAATAACATATTAATAATAAAGACAACGGAAGTCCGAAATTTTATTTCTACTCAATCATTGTACACGAGTTTTAAACAAAAACGTGTTTACGTTTAACGTTCTATAATCTCTGGCAGAAGCCAGTATAGTTTGTTTATAAAAAACCTAGTTTTATTAAACCCAAGAAAGTACGGTTAAACATAATCCGTCATGTAGTTTTGTCAAATTTGGATTGCTCTCTCTCCAGCTCTTAGTTTTCGTAGACTTCACGTAATTTTTGAAATATCTTTCTGTTAAAAAGAATAAAGAAAATTAAATAAAATTCGCTTCAACACGTCCATTTTCAAACAAAAAAAGGCAGCGAAAGGTTATTAATTCTATTTAAAATAAGTGCAAATAGGGTTTGGCCTATAACTTTTTATTTATTTTAATAAATACTTGAAGTTTTAAGGGCCTTGCTGGGGTTGTATACTCTACTTTTTACTGTTTTAGCCCTAAAAACTCGCTGCTTAAGTATAGTAAATAAACAGATTTTTATGTGTTGAGACTTTTTGATATCGTTAGGTCTGTGCACATAATTTCTCTAATGTTAACATCAACCACCATACACTAACGACACTACGAGTCTTTAACAATTCCCAGAATGCTGAGGTGTTTATTAAGGCGACAATGTTCTCTTAAAAGCTCTGTCGCCGGTCTCATATATTTTCTTGCAAGTAAAGCTACAGTGTTCTGTTAAAAGCTCAGCCGCCAGTCTCATATATTTTCTCCCAAGTGTAGCTATCTTTGTTAGTTAGTAATTTGTAATATTAATTATATGAAAAAAAAAATATGGGAGGGTATGTTTTGAAGGCCGGAATACTAAAGTGTAGAACAATGGATTTTGAAATGAAGAGCGCTAAAAAAAAATAACGACTATACGTCTAAAAAATATTATTTAATTAAGACATGTTAAAAAACAGTTGTAAATGGCCTTGGTTTTAAAAAAATTCTAAAAATATTAGTTGTTTATTAAAGAGATATCATATCTAACTATTGCTTACAAAAATCAGCTGGACCACCAGTGGCGAAAATTTTTTAGATATATATATATATATATATATATATATACCGATCTATTCTAGTGACCGTGGTAGAAAGTATAGATCGCTCTACGTTAATCAATAACAGCCACAATCAGGTATTCATTGACGGCTGGAATATATGTAAAGCCTTTTTTCATAAGCATAAGCTCACAATGTAATACACAAACATTCTCTTCTTTTAATTCATTCATATATAAGCGTAGATAAGCATTGTCTCTCTGTCTTGAACCTGATGAAGATTGGCTAATCTATAAGAGATTGAGTTTATACGGTAAAGAGAGACAATGTCATCGACAGTCAACATATGCAAGAAACGTAAAACAACAGGATATGAATCTTTTAAACTGAAAATTTAGAGCTTGTTAATATTTTAGGAAAATACTTATTTATCTCGTATTCAAAAAAGATTTTTCTGTATAACAGCCACATACTTTATTTCGTTTCTCATCACACTTTGGCATAATTTTTAATTGTATTAGCAAATCACCTGATAGAAAAATGCTTCACTGGTAGTCCAGTAGTCATGCTTTAATTATGTAATTGTTTTCAATGAGTCCCTAGGCTTAGAAAGCACAGAAATTAACGTACGCGTGTTTACCGTAAACGTCATGGTTTAGCTAAGAATTAAGGGGAAGTTTATCTTAAAAGTGGTTTATACGAGGGTTGATCAAATATAAACGGGATTTTTGTTCCAAAAATTGTAATTTTATTAAATGAAGCTTACATTTATATATATTATTTTTCTACATAGTCTCCCCCACTAGAAAGAGAGAGCTTTTTTATTCCATCATCATAGAAACTCTTCGGACGTGTTTGCAGCCATTGGAGCACGAACGCTTCCACCGCTTCATTGTTCTCAAAACGCTGGCCTCCAAGTGCTTCTCTGAGGGTCCAAAAAAATGAAAGTCACAAGGGGATAATTCTGGACTATATGGAGAATGTTCAAGTGTCTCACAGCCTAACTTCTCCAATTTTTGTCTTGTGGCATTGGCTGTATGAGGCCTGGCGCTGTCATGAAAAAGAATGATATTTCTGACTGACTGCTTCTTTCTTTTCCTTTGGAATGACAATTTTGCAGCATTCAGTAATTGACAATAGTATTGCGCATTAAGTGTGCGTTGATCGTGAAGGAAATCCAGTTAAGTTCAAATGACTTGTAAAATTCTGTAGCTTACCTTTGTAAATGTAAAAATCTTGGGAATCACCTTTATTTTCCGGCCATCTAGATAATAGATTTACTACGTATTGCCTGACTGAATACTTCCCGTTTCAGGGATGGTGTGTAATGGACAAAAAACCCTTGAAAGAAAACCCCCGCTGATTTAAAACACTGCCCGAGTATTTAGTACAAATGGGAGGCCATATAAGAAAAAACAAAGGAAATGGGAAGCGGTTTGTTCTGGGTCTTTTTTCTTAATTTGCTGTGAAGATGAAGGAAAAGAAAAATGTTCTGCAGATCCATAATATTCTTAGATACTTAAGAGCTTGTATATAATTTTTTATTTTGATCCTACTTTTAATATTTTTTTGTGTGTGACTTAGAACAGGTGTAAAGTAGAAATAAGTTGGACTTTGGATGTTTATTTTTTTTAGTATTTACTAAGATTTACTTAAAAAACGTGATTTGTCTTATAGATGAGTAAGTTTGATAGAGCTCAAATTATTTTATAAAATCATTGGGCAATAACTCTTATGTCAAACATTTTCAGCAAACATAAACGGCACTTTGTCATTCAATATTTGATTTACAATTTACAACCCTTACAACTATTACAACTTAGCGTCACTGGATGAAGAAAACTACGTCTTAGATGTCAGGCTTCCAGGATGCAGTGACCTCATTACAACTGGCATGACGCAGCGTGTGCAAAACCTGGGTTTTTTTGTTGTTACTTCAAAATTATTATTTTTCTAGATGAACCTATTCAATGTGTCAATAACATTTGGAATCAGATAGGTGTCTTTAATTGTGGTTTTGTTGATGGTACAGTAATCGATGCAGAAATTTAAACTCCCTGACTTCATTTGGCAACAAAATTATCTTAAAAAACCAACGGGAAAAAAATGGTTCAATATATTTCCTACTCACATTGATTATGGTAAGATATAGAGAAAAAGTTTATAAACTAAAGTTCTAAAATTTTTTCGAAGCTTTGAGATATTGCATTCGATCGTAATGTAAGGTATTTTGTTTTTAAATAGCATTCTTCTTTCTATTTTTAAAAATACCAATTTTCTTATTTAGCACATAATATAGTGGAAACACTAAAATATAAATTTAAATTTTAAAGCTATTCCAATTAGAGGATACACCAAAGCTGAGTTTTAAATAAAAGCAAGAATAGGTTAAAATTTGTGGTGAATAAATATGGATTATTGACTTTTATGGGTCCTTGTATGCATTCCAATTTTCCTAATAGTAGCCTACAAGAACAAAAAGGCTGTATACCATGATAAATATAGGTACAAGAATATAAATTTATTCAGAAAACCAAACAAAATTTTGTAGTTTAAAAATTTAGATTTTTTATAATTTCCAATTAAAGTATCTCGGGGTAGAAAAATCTTAACAGATGGTGTAATTTGCGTCTCAGGTAAAAAGATGTCCGGCTATTTTATAGCATAATATGCTTGACTGAGTGTTGGAGATATATGGCATACAATACCAGATCTCTCCGCATGACATCATATAGGAGACAGTTAAAGATAATTCTTTTTGCGGGTAATGCCTAACCTGGTATGGATTTCTCCACCGATGATGTGAAAATACAAAAAATTTGTCTGGGGATTCTACCTGTGTAAGTTGGAAATATTCGGGAATCAGAGAGACGACAGTCGCACCAGTGTTGCCAGACTTTTCTGACGACTTTCCTACAACTAAGTGACATCAACCCCTCATATCCTTCAAAACATTAATGGGTTCGGTCGACACCAAATCAAGAAAAAATTTATACCATTACAAATTTTTTTAATAGAAATGGAAGACAATTGACAATAGACAACTTTATTAATCTTTTCAGCTACAATAATGTAGATAAGACACGTCAAATACAAAAAATATAACATTAAGTGTAAATAATAATAGTGTAAATATTTTAAAAAATAAAAACGAAAACACATTTACAAGATTTGTATATATATCTATATAAATATTGAGAACAAAAATTTACCTTCTGCCCAACATGTAGTTTTCAAATTCCATTAAACTATAAAAAGTTTCTTTTAATAAAAGATTTTTGATTTCTTTTTGGAATCTTGGCAGCGAAGTAGTTTGTTTGATTTTGTTTGGCAACAAGTTAAAGAATTTGCATCCAAAATAATGAGTACTTTTTTATATACTCATGGTTGTGTTTATGGATGCTGAAGTGGTTACGACTTTTAGTCGGATAGTTGTGATAAGAACTATTTAATGTAAAAACATTTTGGTGTTGAAAAATGAAAATGAGTAGTTTATAACATATGTAAATACCTGTTATTGTCATAATTTTATTATCCTTAAATGCAGAGCGACAAGTACCGTTGTAAGGTATATTGAAAATTAATCTTATAAGTCTCTTTTGACGTACCAAGCCTCTTTCCACATCCTGAGCACTACCCAATACTGCCACACCATAGGCTAGAGCCGAGTATGTATTAGCATAATACACAGTAATGAGATTTTTTATATTGAGAGAATTTTTAAGTGACTTAATCATGAAGTATTAAGTTTTGAGCATACACTACTTATGTGTAAACTCCACTCGAAATGAGTATCGACAATGGTTCCCAAAAATGTTGAGCTATCGCTAACTGGCAAAGGGATGTCATTAAAGATTATATTGAGGTCGGTAGGTTTACGAGACTTTGTTTTAAATTCCATAAAGACAGTTTTAGAGTCATTTATAATCAGATTGTTTTGCTTGCACCAGTTCGAAAATTCATTTAGGGTTAAGTTGATTTTTTCATGAAGAAAATTTGTATCTTTTGCGGATACAACGATGGACGTATCATCGGCGAACATAAACACAAGTCCCCACGTGATATATTCGGGAAGATCGTTAATAAACAGCAAAAATATTAAAGGTGCAAGCACACATCAAACAATAGTGCAACAACTCTATCGCATTGGTCTAGTTTGTAGTAGATCTGTTGAACAAAGTCAATGCTGGCTGTTTCGGTAGAGTGCAGTTCTCTGAAACCGTGTTGGCTTGGAGTTAAGATCTGATATTTTTTAAGAAATTGATTTATTTGGTTGCATAGAACTTTTTCAAAGACCTTTGACAAACTGTTCAACAAAGAAACCGGACGATAGTTCTCCACCGACAAAGGGTCGCCGTTTGTATAGATAGGTAAGATATTAGCTTCTTTTAGGTGAGAAGGGTAGGTACCTTTAGATATAGATAGATTTATCCGAAAAGTAAGGCAATTTATCATTTTCAAAGAAGCATTTTTCAGTAGGGGTATTTTATCGGGTCCCGCCGATTTTTTGTTTGGCAAGCATTTCAGTGCGAGTTTAACATCATGTGTAGTAACTTCGGTAAAAGTAAATGATTTGTGATTTTTCTTAGTCGTTGTGCAATCTGTGGACAGCTGCCCTGGAAATGAGATTGGAGCTTGTCAGCAACAACAGAGGACAAATAACTGCTAAAGTTGTTAGCGATCTCCATAGTATTAGTTATAATTACATTATTGCTATCCCGGATTTGATCTATAGAGTGTGAGGTTTTAGATTTTTTTTCACTTGGATTATTAATAATACTCCATGTAGTTTTTATTTTATTTTTTGAATTATTAATTTTTTCGTTGAAGTATTTTTCTTTTTCATTTTTTATTTTAAAGTCAGTTTCTTTTTTCCGACTTTTGTAAATAATTTTAAGTTGTGAATTACCAGTGCGTTTTTGTAGCCAGTGTAGATTTTTTGTTCCTCCATTTCCTTTGGCAGATTGTTGGAAAGTATAAGGGCTTTTTGTTATTTAAGTTTAAGAAAAAACCAAACAAATAAAAGATTTATAACTAAAACCATAAATTATAAAAACCAAAATTAAAAAAAGGGTATTTAAATTTACCTACATAAGTTAAGTTTGGTAAAATTATTGGAATATTTGCAAAATATATAACTTTGCCTTAAAATAGCGAAAATCCTTTAAATTCAGATTAAAAATTTCAATCCTTCAATAGTCATAATTTTTGTTCAAAATCCTTCATGTTGAAGAAAAACCTTCAGATCTGGCAACACTAAGACGCACAGACGTGTTAAGCATAGATTTTGCTCTTTTAAGGAAATTTTTGGCCTGTACTTCTGTTTGGCTAGGTTTGTCCAAATATTTTAAAATGATTGCCTATATGCCACCACATTCAAATAAATTGAACGCAATTTTCGATTTATTTTTGATTAATTATTGTATTATTTTTAAATAAACACAGCGCTGTAAATAATATTGCACAATATGATAATTGACCTAAAAATGGTAACAAAGATTTTTGCGCACAGCAAAAAGGTCTAAAAAAATTCTAGGTAATGTTTATAATGAAAATAGGAGTACTGTGTGTCCCATTTTGAAATATCTTGCAAAATAAGCAATATATGAATTATTTTAAAAATTACTTACGATCAAACAAGTTTCATGGCTAATTGGGTAAAAAATAAGTTTTTCTTTCTCTCATATTTTTCCGTGGGTAGCTTGAAAGCTTAACCTCCCTCTTTGCGAGAGTTTAATCACTATTTACATAGGATTAAAGACAAAAGAGTCTAATTAACTTCGCAAGGGTGTCACATTGACCAAGCAGTGTTCTGAGGAGTCCCATAAGAACGAAACAGTTAACTGTAAACACTTATTAGGTATCCATCAGATCTTGGATCCCCGTGAGTTTAAGCTTTCAAGCTACCTACGAAAAAATATGAGAAAAACAAAAACTTCTTTTTTACCCGATTAGCCACAAAACTTGTTTGATTTTTAAATTCACGGGTACTAAATTTCACGTTTATTACTTACGATATTAAAAAATCTCCTGCAATGACAATTTCGAAAATCCTTCATAACCTTATTTTACAAAATATTTTAATTCTATAAAAACATTTTATAGCAATTTTTTTCGGAAAAAAATGTCGTCTAAATTTTTACAGCACATTTGGCGTCAGGGTAGTGCCGTGGTATGGTCGTCGGCTTCACATGCAGAAGGTACCAGGCTCGCATCTCAAACGATGCAAAAACAAAAAAAAATCTGTCGCCCTGTCGCCGATTTCCTTTTCAGCGTTCAACAGCCGTCATCGAATAAGCGATGCACGCAAAAAATATAAGTCGACATTGAACATCGAGAATATACGCAGGTGTAGTCCAGGAGCCGACGACACGCAGCCAGCCGAGGAACCAGGGAGAATAACCCAGGAGCCTGCTATAAGTGCTATATAGTCGGAACCAGGACGGCGCCAGCATAAATCTCATACATTCAACCCACGACGACCACGACTGTTGCGCTGAAAAGGAAAGAAGTCTATCGTCTATAACCAAGTTCTGCTGGGACGATAGCCATGTTAGATAGATGCAGGTCTAACATGTAGCAGGACCACCTTTCGGAAGGGGTGTAAAAGCGTGGGTCCACTGTGTATACTTGCTACGCAGTATAAACCTGCCCTCGACAAAGAGGTGTCAGGCAAAATTAAGTCCTCTTAGAGAAAGAAAACTTGCATCCTAAGGGGCACGTGCATCAGTTTGATATACGATGTACGGACAAATCGGGGTTTGCGAAAAGGGCGCGCCGTGTGCCTAGTCGCTAGACCAAAAAATGATCTCCCCACCACTACTACTACTACTACTACAGCACATTTTGTTTGTGATATCCCCTATTAAAAACAGAAAACATTTTTCTTAAATGTCAAAAAAATATATTATTTTGGTATTAAATACCAATTGAAAGTCATTTTAATCAAAAAGATCATGTCCTTATTTAAGTTTCTTACTACAAACGACATAGTTATGTCAAAAATTACATCTTTTGCCAAAAATTTGGTGACGGCATTTCTTTCTTTAAATTAAGTTGCTTTAAAATTTTTTTACAGAATTAAAATATTTTGTAAAATTTGCAAGTTACATTTTTTTTTAAATTACGATGTTTTAAAAATACTTCGTATAATAAAAACTATGGGGTATGGCAAAAATCTGATTAGAACGTTTTTGAGAGGTCAAAAAGGGAGCCCGAGCACAGTAAGGTAAAATCCGTAGATCTAAACTTTATTAATAACCGAGTATTCCATTTAACTCCGTTGACAGACGCGATGCCGACGTCTTAATGGCTGAATAAACGCAATCAGCGATGATCTGACCTAAAAGACAATGTCAATGTCATAGGTCACGTGATGGATTCTCTCCTTCAATCGATATTTTTATCGATCGATGATTTAGCAGTTTTACTCATACTTCGGTAGATGGCGCTTCTTGCAGAGTATATGATTTTATTTTATCACTAGAAACGTAAAGTAAGAGACAAAACCGTATTAGCAAGGGTGTCACATTGACCAAGCAGGACAAAACAGATATCTGTCAACACTTATTAGATGTCCAATAGATCTTGGACCCTCATGAGGTTAAGCTTTCGACCTACACATGGAAAAATACGAAAGAAACAAAAAACCCTTATTTTTCCCCGATTACCTACGAAAACTTGTTTGATTCCATTTAATCCCATCGAAAATTGAAAAATCTCTACACATAAAAAACTGGTCCAAAATATCATACATTAAAGTGTTTATTTTTAAAAATTTTAATTTTGTTTTCCTAACCCTTAGACATACATACACACACACACGATGGAAAGAAGAGTGGATGATGTCGCATTTTCTCCTTAATACGACGTCTCTCCATTCTCCATAGATTGGTTCCCCTGGGGAAATCAGGATACCTTTCATGAGACTTTATATTATATAGGAAAAGCCGGAATGGATATAGTTGAATCTAGTTCTATTTTGTCCAAAATAGATACGTTATATTATCATAGATATGTGAGAGAATACAACATAAAAATCGATAGTAGGGATAAGGACAAAATAAAATAAAGGTGCTCAAGAAAAAGTAAAAAGTTTGGAGACGTAAATATAACTGCCATTTTTAAATCAAAATATTATCTTTCTTTTAATTATTTATTAGTTTAATGTTGATATAATACGTGGCATTGCAACAACAAAAAAGATGACATATATCGCAGGATTCAAGCAAAATTTCAGTCATTTAAATTTATACTGTGACCACATTTATAAGTTAAGAGATTAAATATTTGTTATATTCTGGCAGACAACGGGGATCATTCGTATCCTTGTGATTAACGTTAAAGATAGTGAAAACCAAACAGTTTTAACAAGTTCCCAACGAAAGCATCAAGCCATCAGTATAATTCAATGCCGGTAGGGGTATTTTCCCTCGGAGTTGTTGTTTCTGTTGGTTTCACAAAAGTAAATATTTGTTTGTGTTAGATACAGTAACACATTTAACAAATCAATCATTCATCCAGAGAACACTGGGCCTAGTGGAAGTGCAATTATAAACAAAGAAAAAGTATTCTGTCGTAGTAAGCGTTGGTAACATACCAGCAAGACAAACTTCTTAACAAACAACTTCTTAACAAAATACCCTGAGTAAAAACATAATAAAAATTGAATCTAGAACAACATTAGTAAATAGGTTGACTGACTGGGAGTGCTGTAAACAAAGTCTCTCAAATGAAGTTAACCTATCAATACCCCTTCAAACTCCACAACAAAGTGACGACGAAGTAGAACAATTAATTAAGTATACAATATTCAGCGTGTGAAAATATTTTCAAATAAGAAATGAAGTAAAAGGAAATAATTATTCGAAAGAGGTCGGACCTTATAACAGAAAAGAGAAAATTGAGGCGCAAATGGCAGTAACTAGAGCTCTACAAGATAAAACAATTCCTTATAGCATCACTCAGCAAGTAAGGAGAAATTAAACAAACTAAAAATAAGCGTAATTTCTTGCGTAAACTAACAGGTGACAGTAGAACTGACTAATCTCTACAAAAAACCAGACAAAAAGACCAATTGACTAAATCTTACCGATTCGTTTAACAGAAGAAAAATGGCAAGAACTAATAAACAAAAAGCTGAAATATTTTCCAACAACTTAAAATCCACCTTTACTCCAAATAACTGTCGGGGCGGATATAATAATAATAGTAAGAATTCAGAAGCAGAAAATGAGCATATTACAATGACATCACTTAAAGAAATAGAAACAGAATAAAAAATGTAAATTCTAATAAAGCTCCAGGTTATGAACTTATATCAGGTGAGGTGGTTAAACAACTGCCAAGAAAAACTAGACTATATATAAAACTATGCAATATCATCATCGCAGCATTCAGGCTAAGTTATTTAAAGTTACGGACGTCATTATGACCCCAAAGCCAGTCAAGTCACCAAAAGAAGTATCCTCCTACAGACCAATATCACTTTTACTCAAGCTCTTTAAAAAACTAATGCTCGAATGGGTTAAGCCAATCATAACGTAAAAGAATAATTCCATCACATGACGGGCTAAAGTCGAAACCATTTTTAGAAAAGCATTATTCCGATATTTCAATAAAAATAAAAGTAGGAATACTGTCGGGTACGATTTTGTTTTAAATCGAACCCTTAAACGAGGATACTGTAGTCGATCTCTTGTGTGCATAAAACAATTATAAAACAGTTTTAAAAACGTTACAAACTTTAATGAATACAAAATAAAACTCTGTTGCGATTTACAAATTGTTACAAGACTTTTATCATTAACTATAAAACAAACAAGACCCACAATATTAAAATAAAAACTTTAACTTACCAAAATAACAACTTGCAAAAATGTTTCTTTACTGACAATTAATTTAGAGGATTTAGTTTAAGTTCAACAAAACTTAGAATGTGACTAGCGACTTGTCTCCTCAAAGTTTGGGGTTTTTTAAAGGTAAGTTGGACCTAAGTAATCCATTATCCCCTCTTTGAAGAGCTTGGAGGAACGAAGTCAGTGGCGTTGCTGATAATCCTAAAGTTTAGTTTTACATTTTATCTAATGAGCTAAACAAGAAAACCTAAACAAAAACAGAAATAAAATGAAATTTTATAGACAACACTTTCTTATCTCACAGTTTTTCCATAGCCAATCATGTTGAAGGGAAATCTACTTGAGGTGTTCTTTCGCTTACCCATTACAACTCCCACTCTTAACTTTTCAGTAGTTTTTCTCGCGTCGACCACCTGCGGTGTAGGTAGGCGGCAACTAAATATTTAACATTGTAGAGGGAGGCGGAACCTCTTTCTTATCTCTGCAAAACCATGTTTTTTTGTTTTTAGTTTTTCCTGGTTTCGTACAGTGCCACAGTTAAGGGTAATTTGCATTTATGACAATATCACAGGGAAGTTTAGTGGGTGTTTTTTTCTATCTATTGTTTACCTGCGATATTGCCACAACACAAAATAATACGAGTTGACTTGACCATCCCATACTCTTCAATTAGGCTAAATACCTCGGCATGACGCTAGATAAAAAATTACGCTGGCAAGTACACTTTAAAAAACAAGAAAGAGGAAGTTGAAGAATAAAGAAAAATGTTTGGGTTGAAAATTGGCCATTGATATTAAAATACTAATGAACATGTGTTAGTATTTTTCCAAAAATTTAGGTTTTATACCAGAAAACAGCTTTGTTTTATTTTTGTTGTTTTGAGTTTAGCTAACCATATATTAGTTTAACCTCACAGTCCACCTCCCTCAAAAGGCTGAATGTGTTTTGTCCCGAGTTGGAGTTCCAGTGAACCAATAACCCATTCGTCTCGCTAACTGCACATATTTGACGGAAATCAATGGAAATGCGCCCGCCATTTTGACGTGACGCCGACCGGTCCATTGTCCCTTTTTACATTGCTACTGACTCATAAACTTACCAGAAAATATACAAGGTCTGGCTATTAAATAACGAGACTAGTTAAGAAAAAGGGTTTTATTAAAAAAATTATTCTACATTCGAATGTTCCCCTTCAATATACTCCCCTCCCCACGCCACACACCTTTCCATACGTTTTTTGCATTGATCGAAGCAGTGCTGGAAGTCTTCTATGGTGAGGGCCTTAATGACCTCTGCCCTTTTTTACTTTACCACTTTTATCGACTCAAATCGGGTCCATTTCAAAGCAGATTTTATCCTCGGAAACAAAAAAAAGTCGCTCGGTGCCAAATCTGGTGAGTACGGCACGTGTTCGAGCACTGGAGTGCACTTACTGGCCAAATACTGCTTCAAAGATAGTGCGTTAAGGGCAGGTGCGTTGTCCTGGTGCAAAATCCATGAGTTGTTCTTCTACAAATCGGGCCGTTTTTATGAACGCATTCTCGCAGTGTTGCCAAAACTGACAAATAGTAAATCTGGTTGACAGTCTGACCCTCTGGAACCCATTCAGTCATCACGATGCCGTTAATGTCGAAAAAAAACGATTAACATTGGAGTTTAAACAGTCTCAGGGCGACCTAGGCGCTGGTCATCTTCAGTGGTCTCTCGGCCCTCAAAGGGCTTACACCACACGCGCACGAGATAGAGAATTGTCCCCATAGGCCTCTTGCAGCAATTTATAGCACTCAGTCGGAGTTTTTTTCAATTTAACGAGAAATTTGAGATTGATACGTTGCTCCTGTTTTTCGTCACACGTTCGTTTCAAACCGCTACTGCACAAAAACTATAATAGTGACGGAAACGTGTTTTGCGACGAGCATAGACAAGATATCTAGATTTCCAACGCACTATTCGTTTTTTATCTCACCCGTCTAGTGCGCCATCTAGGCGCGCAGTCTCGTTATTTAATAGCCAGACCTCATAATCATAACAAAAACATTTCATGTAAAACCATGCCAAGTACGCGAAAATTTTGACGAATGCGCTGGGGAAGTTCGGTTGCTTGTTTAATGCGACCACTATGGGTGGTGGCTTGTATAGTCTAAATTATACGCATTTGTAATGACGTCACCAGGTGAGAAAAAAACGTATGGCGTAGATACTTTTTTTATATTTACTATCGTTGTAGGCTCAATTTTGTTGCATCTGCGGCTCGCTGTATCACATTCTCAAATTGAAGTGCGATTCCTTTTTGGACTTGTTCCCTTTCCAGTTGAAAAAAAGCCAATATACTTAAAATTATCAGCTGCGATTGTTCATTATACCTATTATATTTGTTTCTCGGCATTTTACAACTTTTTTATATAATTTCCGACAAGTTGACAAACTAATGTTTTTGATTAGCAGTGACGGATACTTCACATAACCAATTACCTACCTATTTAAAAAATGATTAATCATAAAGTTTATTGTCACCACTGTTTATAATATACTAAACAAAGATAAACAAAAATGACGTCATTACAAATGCGTATAATTTGGACTATACTATGCTTCGCTTGTTTACTATTGGGACTTCTGAGAGTATAACGGTTTGTACTCAAAATCTACGAAAAAATGGAGGCCTACGTTGCTTTGTCACTATTTGAGGCCTCACCGTAGTCACTTATACCTTATCTGATGCTCTGACCATTCATCGATTCAATAATTGAAGTTACACCAGGTAAAAAGAGGACATTATTTAAAATTTGAAAGGTAACTATATGAAAATGACCGACCGAAGCTAAAATGCGGTCAGTCGAATGTCACTTCGTTTTATGCATGGCCCAAAAAACAAAAGCGCCGTGCATTGAAACAATGCAAAAGGAAAAATAGCTACACATTCTTGTATTGTTCCCTATAATATAGATAGAAGGGGTATACAGGTACCCAAAATTACATTTTTCCTGGCCAACATAAATTAATCTAGGCTGCACAGAGGGTACCGTTTCTGATTGCATAAGCGCGACTAAGGCAAAGTCTTTCTAACATATCTTTTCAAAAAAAACCCTGGACTTCTTTCCCGGGATCTTAAACTGTCTGAAGATTTGTCTACTTTCTGCCTTTTGTAAGGTCGATATTGGTATTTTCCTAAACTTTATCAATTGATCGGAAACGTATTCGAACCGGTCCAGATAACCGTGATGCGCCCAATTGAGAAAGGTTAGAGTAACCGGACAGCTAATTTAGGTAAATAATTTTTCGAAAATATGTTTCGATTGGTTCGGTTTGGTTTCACACCCTCTAGGATCCCAGGAAAAAAGTCAGGGAAGTTTTTGTTTCCAAAAGTTGTTAGAAAAAGACCCCATTAGTCAAACTATATGAGTTGTGTTAAGTTTGGTAAGCCAGCTTTAAAAATAATTTTTGAACAAATTTCCATTTGAAGAAAATATTTTCGAACAAATTTCCGTTCAAAGAAAAAGTTTTAAAACAAATTGCCGATCGAAGAAAATGATTTCGAACAAATGCCTGTTTGACGAAAACGTTTTCGAACAATTTTCCTTTTGAAGAAAACGTTTTCGAACAATTTTTTGTTGGAATAAAATGTTTTCGAACAAGTTTCCGTTCGAAGAAAATGATTTTTCGAAGAGAATGCTTTTGAATATTAATAATAAGATAATTAAATAAAATGTACTATCAAATTATAAGTCATTAAAGTCGAACCTTACTCTCGAAAAGTATTTGGGCATATTTTTGTCTTTTGATAAAATATAAAAATTAGGATAAAAAGGGAATAAAAAAAATCACAAAGCCTAAAAACACCCAAAAAATGGAAAAAAAAACTTGGAAAATAAACTAAACAGTGCGAAAAATATCGTGGTAAAAGTTTCATTTTATCCCTTGATATATTATATACTAGTAATAAACTTTTAACATAGAAATAAATTTCTGTCTTTTTTGTTTATTAAGTACGTATTATTTTTCTACAAAAAACCCAAATAATATTTAAAAGAAAATGGTTTTTAACAATAAATATGCACATCCCAAAAACTCAAGGACAATATTTTTTATTTCTTCAGCTGTATAAAAACGAGTTCTTTTTAAGTTTTATTAAAACATTTTTATTTTCTCAGACTATAAAAATTAGTTTTTTTACGAAAGTCTATGGAAAAATGAGTGCGGTTTTGTCACTCGTGTCGCTACCCCTGGAGACGCCAGGCTTCCAGGATGCAGTGACCCTAGTGACGGTCTATAATCAGCGCCTCTCGAACTTTGTATTCCGAACTAATTTATACAGGGGGTATGTATAGCAGTATTATGACAAGACCGGGGTGCTTTCCTTACTATAAATAATTAGTATACTGTGGGGCTGACTTTTACATTAGGTCTTATGGGAGGTCAGATATTTTTTTATGATATTTTAAAAGTACAGTACAGATTACCGCGAAATTTCAGTGAAATTTCAGACACGATTTTCCACTAAACTTGTGTAAGGATGCAAGATTCAAGATTTAGCATTCATTATTTTGAATTCAAAGTACTCGCCATGTACCGCATGCCAATTATTGTTTGGCACATTCGCTTCTGCTTTATATTTAGTTTTTGTGTGAGCTAATAAAGCGGCACTAAAAAATTAAGGATTATTATACAATTAACAAAAATTGTTCTGCAAGAATATATTAAGAACAATCTCAAACCGGCTTTATTTTAAAACAAATCAAATATTCATGAACCGTCATTCCAACTTCAATATTTTAAAGAAAATCAGCTGTGTCCTAACGCGACCATCAAAAAAAATCAGCCCCCGATGTGACGTCCACAAAGTGGAGAATCGTGGCCCGTCTGTTTTGATAGCCCTGGTTTGACTTCTAAACCAACAACGGTGGTTGGGGAAGCTTGTTCCACCAAACAGCAACCGGTGGCAATAATCATGTTCTTAAATTTTTCGGAGGGATTTCAGATGCCATCAATTTAAGGTCTTCAATTTTTCCGGTGGAATCCACCATCCATCAGTCAAGGTACTATATTTTTCTGATGGATTTCCGATCCCATCAATTGATGCTATCTACTGCAACCGAATCCAGGAGTGGGTTCGTCACTTTCTTCTTTTTCCACTTGTCACTTGTGAGCGGGTTTTTATTTCAACTGATGGCTTCATCTGATACAATCAGAACCAAGGCCAACACAAAAATAGAGGCCACGACCCTGAAGAAATCAGCTGTTCTCCCGGGGCTGATTTTTACATTGGGTCTTATGGGAGGTCAGACGTTTTTTTATGATATTTTCAAAATGGCACTACAGATTTCGGCGAAATTTCAGTGAAATATTCTCAGATCCCATCCCCATATTCCACCAAACTTTTGTAAGGATGCAAGAAGATTAAAAGGTTAAAATCTTCAAAATTTAGCATTCCTTATTTTGAATTCAAATTACCCGCCATGTACCGCATGCCAACTGTTATATTTGACATGTATTTGACTTTGTCATCTGTGTTTGTCACATTCGCTTCTGTTTTAAATTTAATTTTAGTGTGAGCTTATGAAGCGGCTCTAAAAAATTAAGGATTACTATACATTTTAAAAAAAATTGTTCTTCAAGAATATAGTAACAACAATCTTAAAACCGGCTTTATTTTTTAAAAAATCAAATATTCTTGAACCGTCATTCCAACTTCAATATTTTAAAGACAATCAGCTGTGTCGTGACGCAACCATCAAAAAAAAATCAGCCCCGGATGTGACGTCAACAAAGTGGAGGATCGTGGCCCGTCCGTTTTGATAGCCCTGTCAGAACTAATGTCAGATTGATGACATATGTCAGTTGTCAACCAATTATTGGCATAGCAAATCCACCAAAGAAGAAACATAGATAGAAAACTTCTTCATTACCTTTACACGTCTGACAACTGCAGAGTAGTAAAAAACGCAATCAAGGTTTTTTATGTTGGCGAATTTTCTCAGGCATATAGTTCAAATAATAGATAATATAAATGAAAAACCTTGAAAAAACAAATAAATCAATTTTGCTATTTGTGTTTACAATCAACCCCGCCTGACTCGCAAAACTTTATTTTTAACTAGTGTTACCGCGACGCGAGATGAGACGAGAAAAGGCCTTCCCTCGTCTCGTTACGCGAGATGAAATATGTCTCTCGTCTAGACGATAGGACTCTTCTCTCTTAGCCATAAAAAGTTTTTAAGACACTCTGTGTAAAAGTGTTTCTCAAGGAGAATCTTATTATTTATGGTATTTAATTTTTTCCAAAATAAGGTGTTAAGTCCATTTTGGGATATACTATCTATATGCATATATACAATAAATAAAGGAGTAAATACAATACATGCCGATGAAAAAAAAGCTGAAAAGATGATGAAAAGTGTTCGATGATAAAAGATTATTTTGTGTTTTGCCAGTAACATAAATCCTTAAAAAATCATTGTATTTAGGTAAATTCTTGGGTAAATAGCCCTTTGATGCATGCCGACGATGCCGGCGGGGCGGCAGCGCAACGACGACGGGGTAGCACATCAATTGAGATATTAAATTGTAAATAAAATTGTAGGGATATTTTCACCACAGGTTACCCAACAAACAGATAAATCAGCCAGCTGGCGGTCTTTGATCTCGGTGAAATCAACGATGGCTGGTCATTCGGAGTAAAGTTTAATTAAAATATAAATGTTTCAAATTGATTTTACGAAAAAATATCTGTACTGCCTGAAATTTAAGTCTTAAAGTAAAAAATATATGTTGTCCTCTGTAGGGGACTATGGAAATAAGGGTGTTTTTTTTACGTAAAATTGAGTGTGCAACTTAGATAGGATGACAATTTGTTGTATTTTTTGAGCATTATGCCAATAATAATCAGAAAATAACATTCTGGACACGTTTAGCTAAAGTTTCTTTCACGCTTACATAAAACTATTTATTTGCAGGTAGTAAGTTACGGTCTCCGGTTTTAAAATTATACTTAATTTTATGCTCTCTCCTTTGCTTTACCTTAAAATGTGACAACGTGATAACACACAAAACTTTACAAAATTTTGGTTTCCCTGCTGAACCAAAAACTTCAATAATCAACTTTAATCGACTGAATGGATCGAACACCCGCAACTCCTCTAGAGACGCAACTTCTCTAAACTTTATCGATATATCCAAGAAAATTACTGTTGAATTACTTCTAATCTACGCTTCTGGTATCCACTAAAGTATAAAATTACTTTATAGACAGACCACATTGAGTATAACCTATTTAAGTAACCTAATAAGTTGTAATATCCTACTAGTGAAATAATGAGTTTATTTTATCACCAGTTTAAAAATGTTGTATATCATACGTACAGTAAAGCTCATAAGAGCACTTGTGTGGTTTTCACCACTCGGTCTACCTTGTCGTGGCAAAAGTGACACTGCTTACTGTACTGAAGCTCGTTACCATACTGTAGGTAATCCGTCAAATTTTGTAGTTAGTCTATAGGTTAATATTTTCGTGAAAAACTTATAAATTACATTGAGCAGTGTTATAGGTCGATAGTTTTTTAGGTCTGCTCTATCGCCTTTCTTGTGTAGAATAATGGTTATTGATTCTTTCCAGTTGTTTGGGATAATTTTTTCTTTTAGTATTTTATTCAGGACGATATGTAGGGTACTAACTACAGCTTTACCACCGTATATGAGCATTTCTGCTGTTACTCCGCCTTTCCCAGGTGGTTTGTTATTTTTGATTTTCTTTAGTGCTTTCTTTATTCCCGCTTTGCTTATTTCAGCTGGTAGCTCTAAGTTTATGTTCTTTGTTTTTGTTTGGAGTTTCTTCGTCGTTTCTTGTAATGGTTCGCTTTTTATTTGGTATAATTCTGTACAGAATAGTTGTGTGATATTTATAATATTCTCTTTAACGTTAATCTTTATGCCGTTCATATCCTTTATTTTAATTATTTTATATCTACCCAGAGTCGACGTTGGACATTTCATATTTCTGTTATTTTCTATAACTTTTTCAACTTTTATTTCTTGACTCTTTCTTTTATTTTCTTTTATCATTTTTCTTATAGTTTAATTTATTTGTATTCTATCGATGTTTTTTTTCTTCTTTCTCCAGGTTCCGCCTTTTTTCCATCAGTTTCTTTATTTCTTCTGATATGCAATTTTCTCTCTTTTTATATTTTTGTGCGATATCTTTTTCTACTTTGGTCTTAGCTCTTGTCCGCGTATCATTTATTTCATCTATACTTTCATTTTCGCAGTTTTGGATTAGCTTTTCCTTTAGCATTTCCTTGTATATAGTTTATTCATGTCAAGTGGTTCATTGTTTTTATCAATTTTTCATTTCGAAATTGCTGTCAATGCAGATTTTTGTTATGTTTTTCTCTTTAGTCAGTATGTAATCAATTTTGTTTTTCGTTATTCCATTAACAAAATGGAGTAATGGAAGTAACTTTTTATAAATTAAGATTATTTATAGAGACGATTCTTATTAAGAGGTTTAAAAATATATATTTCAGTGAGCCATGGAGAAATATAGAGACAAAATTACACGTTTTCAAAGCTCTGTGGACTCTATTAAAGTACAATTAACGGAAGTGAATGAAATGAGTTTTGAAATCTAATTTTAGTTTATATAGACTCTAGTGTCGTAGAGGAACTTCTGAAAGTTAATTTTACATATTGCGAGTAGAATAAAATAGAACATCTTGTTCATAACGTTTTAGTAACATTTTTAAGACAATGGTGATGCAAACAGGTTTTCTTATACTAAAGCATTTCACCTGAACTGTATTTTTAATTAAAAACTTTTTTGGGGAAAACTTTTAAGACACACTCCTAGCCCGCAGGCGTAATACTTAACAAAACCGTAAAATATTATACTATAATAAACTATACTATACTAAACTATACTATACCAAACTATACTATACTAAACTATACTATACTTAGCTATACTATACTAAACTATACTATACTAAACTAT
The DNA here is from genome assembly GCA_963576565.1 of Aspidapion aeneum. Classification (NCBI taxonomy): domain Eukaryota; kingdom Metazoa; phylum Arthropoda; class Insecta; order Coleoptera; family Brentidae; genus Aspidapion; species Aspidapion aeneum. The sequence goes on from OY755045.1 coordinate 39,023,934, forward strand.
ACTATACTAAACTATACCCCATATCATACCATACCAACTTTTGCATACCTTTTTTTTTTAAAAACACTACATAAATATCAGCTTAACTCTATAATTAGTCAATCTCTCGACGAGAGGGCCTTTCTCTCTCGTCTCGTCTCAAGCTTTTATTCGAAAGAATATATCTCTTTCGTCTCGTCGAGAGAGGGCGAGACATGACGAGAGGCGAGAACCTCTCGTCTCGGCTGCAACACTATTATTTTAATATACGCTTTAGTAGTACATCTAAATTACTACATGGTTAATGTTCTATAATCCGTTCTGAACTTTCACGGGACGCCACTGCTAGAACAGATAAATTACGAATCAGGCAATTAGTTACTTTGTTGCCCAAACTTGACTTTTATGCACGATTGAGAAAGGTACAAAATTGATAAAATTCCTTGTCGAATTCCGCAACACCAATTTATCTTAATCGGGCCAAAATTAGTGGTTATTCGAAAGAACAACCTCGATCAAAGTGGAATTCCATCCAATTTATACGGAAGAAAGTTTCCCAAAAAGCAAAACAGCCATGCCGATGCTTTGACAATGTCAACCCTAAATTTTTTTTTTAAATCTAAGGTTTTTAATTTATTTAAATGATAATTCGGAGAAAAAATGTGACATTTTTATTTTTAAATGATATTACTTATGTCAGGGCCAAGTCAGGGCTATCAAAACGGAAGGGCCACGATTTACCACTTTGTTGACGTCACAGTGAATTTCTTTTTGATGGTCACGTCACGCCACAGCTGATTGTGTTTAAAATATTGAAATTAAAATGACGGTTGATGAATTATTTGCCGTTTTCCAGCGAATAACTGTTAATTACTAGTATTTACCAAAGGCGTTTAAGCGGCCCTGGTAAATACCACTCCTTGAAGAGTGACGTCATGAATGAGCCCTTTGTACGTCATTGTTTATTACCGGTAATTACCACACTTTTGAGGAAGAATATTGGGTTTTATAACCTCACAATCATTTGTTTTGTTTTTTTCTTGCGTGAGTTTTGCAATAAGTGGAATTTATCGTGTGTGCCTCAATTGTGAAGGAAAATTGTACAAAGAGATGGCCTCCTCTATATTGTATTGCCAAAAATTTTTCCGTTTCATCAACCCTTGGGATTCTCTAGTTTTTTAAATGTAGACTTTGATAAACGAAATATTATTTTAAAAAAAACAGCACTGTTTATTATATTTAAGGTTTTTTTTCCAAATTAAACTAAACTTTTTCCATTTTGTTTTAAAAAGATTAACACTGGTATTTTTGGACTTTAAATGAACTTTATTGTAATAAATCATTAAAAAAATTAACAAGTTTTACAAACAAATGCCATGACAAACATAGATGACAGTCAAGTTCATGTCAAATATAACAGTTGGCGTGCGGTGCATGGCGGGCAATTTGAATTCAAAATAAGGAATGCAAAATCTTGAAGATTTTAACCTTTTAATCATCTTTCATCCTTACAAAAGTTTGATGAAATATCGGGATAGTGTTTAAGAATCTTTCAGTGAAATTTTGCGAAAATCTGTACTGCCATTTTGAAATTATCACAAATAAACCTCTATTTGCCCAAAAGACACAATGTAAAATGCAGCCCACGATAACAGCTGATTTTTTTAGAGTCGTGGATTGTATTTTTTTATGGGCCTTGTGGCCCTGCTGACACCTAAATGATTTTAGTGAAACGCCAATGAACTTGACAAGAAAATAAGAAAACCAAAAAAAGTGAGTCCTGGTGACTTTAGTGGGTTTGTTGCGCTCCATTTTTAAAAAATATTATGTCATACATACCGGCGCCGGCGGGGCTATACGCAGAAAAAAACATTTCGGGGGGATCAAGAAATTTCAATCAAAATTATTACGCAAATTTTTTGTCTAATTGGTTTTGCTGAGAAATCTCTTTTAACACACTTTATCGACTATTTTAAAGGATATTGATTACCCTTGATCCCCCTAGGCACAGTTATGCGTGCGTGGTCTCTAGAAAATCGGCTGCCCGAAATTAAAACAAAGTAACTGACATTTTGGAAAAATTGAGTTTTTTGTAAATTTATATAGTCGTAATCTTACCCACATTTTCTAAATCGGTTCAGAAATACCAAAGTTATGATATAATTTAGACCATGTTACCCCATTTACTCCTATGCTTTTTCAAAACTTTATATTGATTTTTCTCGGTTTTGATAAATCTGCAGTTACTTTGTTTTATTGTTGGGCAGCCGAAATGCTATACTGGCCCTAACCAGCCTGCTTAATAAGAGAAAAACTAATTTAGCAGGTGTTTAAATATGAATATGTTGTTTTCTTTCAAAAATCGTGGCGTCCGAGAGCACGGTACATTAGTTAAAGGAGAAAACCGTATGTGTGGTGACAAAAAGCTTTTTTTATCATTTCGTTTGAAATAACAAATTATTTTTCGGGATTTTTGGTTTTCTTGGTTAACATCTTGGTAATAAACGCGTTTAATATTCCGCGGTAGCTGTTTTGCGCGGTTAGTTATTTGCGCTATATATTCTAGCGTTGTAAAATTTTTACATTAAGATTTTTGCGTTGAGAGCCGTAATTCCAATAAAGCATGTAGATTTCCAGGGCTGTAAAAATGAAAAACTGCGTTCATTAAAAAAGCTGAAATTTTTCACAGGAACGAGGGAAATACACCAAACGGAAATACGGTTAAATTTTGTTGACGTTAGTCGGGTGCAGAATTAAAAATCGTCAAAGTTAAAATTTCTCTGCCTGCGGCATCAAAACCGTCATGTCATTCCGCAATTAATGAGGATTCTACATTTTTTATTTTTTTACCCAGCCAGCTGGGGGTCGATTTTTGTAGATTAGACCTAGACCGATCGTTTTTAGCCAGTTAAAATTTTTAGTCATATAAAATTGGGCTGCATTGAGTTCAACTAGAACTGGCAAAATATCGTGGAAGGTTTCTGCTCAATATTTTGAACCAAAAAGTCAAAAAAACCTTAGATATTAGTAAACACAACATTCTAGAGCTAATTTTCTTACGAATTTCATTCTATGAAGGAAACAAAAACCATTTTCCGACACGAATTGTACGCCGAATTTATTTCTCAGTGTTCATACAAGTCAGTGATCGCGAGCCGCAGTGTTGTCAGTGCAGCTTGGTAGAATTCTTTCACTTATTTCAGAAAATCAAGTTCGCCGTGATTTTTATGACACTTACTTTGACAGACAAGTATGAAGGAATTTCACAATAAACAAATAGGATTTTTTTAAATTATATTACTAGTTCTAAAAAAATGATAAGTTGATTTCTCACACGTGCGGATATGGTGTTCTGTGGGGCAAATCACTATTCCAGAGAGGGGCTCCATTTCTTTTAACTACGCCCCTCACAAAAGACAAGAAGATTTGGATAGCAGACTTGGATAACCTGTGGTTCTACACGGTCTCGAAGCCTCACATATAAAGTCTCCTGATGATATAAGAAGAGAAACATAGTATATAAAGTTTTCCATCCCATTTCTTTTAAATATTTCCCTCACAAAAGGCGAGAAGATATGGATAGTTCTGCATAGTCTCCAAGCCCCACTTATAAAATCTCCTGATGATATATGAAAAGAAAGATACCTACCTATAGTTAGTATACAAAGTTAAAATCATCATAAAAATTCAAAATAATGGATATGTATAGCTTCTTAGGGAACATCCTTAAATTATATAACACAAAAATTCCGGATTTTTAATCCCCCCTCGTAACGCATTTTCAAAAAAAAACACATTAAAAAAACATTGTGTGTAACGCAAAGCCAAACCTCCCTCCCTTGAGTGTTACATAATTTAAGGATATAGGCCCTTATAAGGAATATAACTGGGTCAATTTTTTTGAGGGGCTTAAATCAAATTTGGTAATAAAACATTTAAATAATATTGTGCTCTTTGGGTGGTTACATCGTTAGTTTACCAATTTTTAATAGGTGCTTATTTTGATATTTTAATTTGGCAGGGTTATCCTAGTTACACTCTCTGATTATAGGTACTTATAGCTTTTTTAATTATAGACTATAGCAACCCCCAACTAAAATCACTATTTATTGCTACAAGCCTGTGACATAGGTACCCATCCATTTTTTGTATTTTTTTGAATTTAACTTTGCATACGGATACTACCCATCAAGAATCATTGTTTCGACAGTGCTAGAATAAATTATTGTTTACTTGTATAATAATTTATAAGGGGACACACCTATTCAAATTTTTTTTGTTAATAAATTATTTACAAACCTTATGCAGTTGGTACTTTTTTAAACTTTTATTGAGTCACTGAATAATGACTACCTATCCAGTCCTTTATATTACATCAAAAACTTTTTTGATTATAATAGAAAAAAAACTTTATTTTATTTTAAATTTTTTGTAACATTTGAGTTACAATAAGTTCTAATAAAAAATTATTTGAAATAATTTTTTTCTAAAACATTTTCCTTGAAGGAAAATTTGTTTAAAACCATTTTCTTTAAATGGAAATTTGTTCGAACAAACTTCTAATTGAAGAAAATGTTTTTAAACAATTTTCTGTATGAAGAAAATTTTATTGAATGATTATTATTATAAATATTTTTTTAAATAAAAAGGTAATGAATTATTGATTTAGAATCTTAATAAGGTACTTTATGTTAGCTCACACTACTACTATATAAGTAGTGTGAGCTATGATGATCCTAATTTTTTCGAGCAAAAAAAGTTGCTCCAATTTCAAAAAAATCTTTGCGTTTCAGATGATTTTGAAACTTTTTTGTTTTGCTGTCTGTCTGTCTGTCTGTCTGTCTGTCTGTCTGTCTGTCTGTCTGTCTGTCTCTCTGTCTGTCTGTCTGTCTGTATGTCTGTCTGTCTGTCTGTCTGTCTGTCTGTCTGTCTGTCTGTCTGTATATCTGTCTGTAACGACCAACCCGCATAACTCAAAAACCGCTTGTCCGATTTTAATGAAATTTGGTACCTAAGTTGGGTCTTGGGCCGTGATGGTCCCATTGAAAAATTAACAAAATCCACCGAACGCAAGCCAAATAAAATGGTGGGGGTAGATTCCAAAAATTAGAGTTTATCTGAAAATATGGCGTGTGTGATATCAAACGAAAGGTACTTAAGTCTGGAGTTAAACAAAATGAATTTTAGTTTATTTAAAAAAAAAGGGTGGGGGTAGATGTCAAAAATTAGAGTTTAAGTGAAAATATGGCGTGTGTGATATCAAACGAAAAGTAATTGAGTCTGGAGTTAAACAAAATACATTTTAGTTTTTTTAGAAGGGTGGGGGTAGATTTAAAAAATTTGAGTTTAAGTCAAAACATGGCTTGTGTGGTATCAAACCAAAGGTAATTGAGTCTGGAGTTGAATAAAATATATTTCAGTTTTTGATTATATTAGCTCAAACTATAACTATAGTACCTAGTGTGAGCTTAGGTGCCCATAGATTGGCAGAGTATTTTTTTATGTGTTTTTGGTGATTATAAAAATACTCTGCCAATATATATGGGTACCTATAAGCTCACACTAGGTACTATAGTTATAGTGTACATGTGAGCTAATATAACTAAAAACTGAAATATATTTTATTCAACTTCAGAGTCAATTACCTTTCGTTTGATACCACACAACCCATGTTTTGACTTAAACTCTAATTTTTAAAATCTACCCCCACCCTTTTTTTTAAACTAAAATGTATTTTGTTTAACTCCAGGCTCAATTTTATTGAAAAAAAAAATTCTTGGTTCGCTTCGGTTGTATTTAAATAAGAAACTGACAAAAAAAAATAAACAATAACAGCGGTTAACAGCACTTGACATTTTACATAAACAAAACACAGCCAGGCGGCGGCCATTTTGGATTTTTCACTTTAACTTTAATCAAATCGAATCCGTTTTGTTCCATAATCCGTGGTCTATATGGGATTAATCTTGGGACACAACAAGTTGTCGCGGATCTGGAAAAAAGGTAAACTTAAACATCAATATTAAAGACCTTAAAACTTACCATTTTAGACAGGGTTTAAGTATCAAATCTATAGTATATTCATAGGTCAAATAACTGCAAAGATTCGGTTCATTCTACTGTGCAATCTGTTAGTAAGCATTTTTCAGTGAGTTTTATCTCATATAAACTCAAATTAGAAATAAAGAAAAACAATATAAAAAATTTGTAACGAAATGTCATTTTTTTAAAATTTAGTCCGTGCAGTCGTAGGATTTCCATTAAAAATAGTCTCAAATTGGAGTACCACCCTTGGATAGGGTGGTTTAATGTTCAAAAAAACAATAGAAATAATCCATGATTGATAAAAAACTTATACCTATACAAAAATTTTCAAAGCTAAATATTACATAAATAACTTACAACTATGTCTGTAGATGCATTACGGTATTAAATACGTATCAATATTTAAATATTGTAAAAAGTACAAGATATATTAGAATCCGTTTTCAATTACACGTCCACCAAAACAATTAAACATCGCTAACTTGTTTAAAAAATTAACATGTAAATTATTGGGGACAGCTGACTCTGACTTACACCGTTTTTTATTGGACATTTCCTAGTGACGTTTGGAGGTTTAAATATGGCTACAATTTTTGTGTGGAAATAATGTCTTTGTTACAACGAAAAAAGAGGACGCAAGGTATAGGTATAAAGCTATTGCATTCACAGGAAAAATAAGCTAAACCTTCAACCAAAACCTAGACTTGTAGACCTATAGGCCTGTAGCAATAAGCACAATAGACTCTTTAGTAAATACTAGTGAAAAGAATTTCTTTAAAGTTTGTGGAAATAAAAATCATACCTTAAGGTCTGAATAATCCTAAAGATTCCTTATATGTAAATAAGTTAAACTTATCCCAAAAATAATGATATGGACTTTACTGATCATGGAAAAATAAACATTTGCATACTGCAGAACGGACCCAGTATCCTCAAAAACTTAATATCTGGACTGGGATTTTAGGTGACAATATCATTGATTCTTATTCCATCAATGGTAATTTACGAGGACAAATTATTTAGCTCTATTGCAGGACCATAACATTCCTGCGATTCGACAGGTGCCGAATGTTGATTTTACCCAAGAGGGTTGCCCAGCTAATGACACTTTGTCTGTGAAAGTGTTTTTAAATGAAACATTTCCAAGGCAGCTTATTACAAGCAAGTAAGGTACTATCAGCTGACCTCTGAGAGCACCAGATTTGGCACCCAATGCCAAATTTATTCGCATAGCTATTAAGAGCTACCACCATAGAGCTAACACTTTGGATGAATTTTGGGCAAAAATAATCACGACTCTACTATCAGTGACACCTAAAAAGCTAAGTAATGTGAAATAATTTGCTTTTAAAACAGATATCTCTCTTATTTAATTCGCTGAGGAAGCCATAAACTTTATTTGGTGGTAGACACGGCGTTAAATATTATAAAAAAGAACAAGCTTGAAAAAATAATTATACGTTATGTATCGTCTAAATTTTCAATATTTTATATACTACCCTCGATCGATTTTCTATACGAACTAAAAGAAATGATCGCCGCGCTAGGGGAAACAATCGGTGTCAGAAATTCTTTCTGTCTACTTTGCCGGGGCGCATAGAGGTTATGTATTGTTTGTGGGTCTGGCTATCCTGAAACAATGAACGTAACCAGTGTAAACTTCTATAATTTTTTCTTACATACTACATATTTTATATCCATGCAGTTGTTTTTATCTGATATACAGTAATAATTTCTCATAATCCCTATATTATTAATATTGCTGTATAACCAGTATTTGTATAAACGGATTGGCTAGGCAAGTGAATGGATCCCTAAGATATTTAATGCGCGCCTTCCTTCACTTGTTTAAAATTTACCATCCTGCTTCTAAGTTATTTATTTGCTGTGCGAGAACAGGTTTGCGCACAGTTTTAGTGGTGCCTGCAGTTCTGGCGAATTAGTAACTTATATTTATTAATTAGCAAATGGAAATAGATTTGTAAAAATTAACGGAAAAAATTTAATTAATTTTCAGACCCAAATTTTTTGCTTATTACACTGCACTAAAAATGGATTTTCTTTAATCTTATTAAGAATTCATTGCTATTTTAATTTCTGGTCTAATTTCTTGAAATTTAGTGTATTATTGATAATAGGATTAGGAAATTGAAAATTAATGATGAGCCGAATTTTTTGCTCGGCAGTATTTTATACCTTACGTAATGCAAAAATTCAGGATTTTGGAACCGGCATGCCCCTTACGTAACGCAATTTCAAGAATAAACCCATTTTTTTCCCTTTTTTTCTCATTTTGATAACGGTGACTCTTTCGCCGATACTAAGGCCGTCATTGGAACCCCAGACCGGGTATTTTTTTTATACGGTCCGTTTGTCCCTTAGAATAGCCTACCGACTGAAGAAGTGTGTAACAAAGTACGCCTTCACGAGATATCCGACCTCATCCGGCCTGGTTACCGGTGTGAATAAAGGGGTAGAACAATAGTACATTTTACACTCCCCAGGAATCCTATAAATGTCTGCCGCACCCGACCTTGGCAACCGACGCGACGGGGATCTAACCTGCCACTGTAGCAAGCGAAATTCCTTAACTCACTTGTTAGCGATTCCACCGAGCCACCAAGGCTACATCATAAACCCATTAAAAAACATACAATGCTAAACGCCCCTTACCTGTTAAGCGTTACATAAATCAAGAATACGAGGTGTGACAATTAAATTTTAATTTGGCCCCCGTACTAATAGGTTTTAAATATCCACGCCTCGGGCGGTTAGAGGTATTCACCTTGGTGTGCGTTCTACTACCGCGCGCAATCTTGTCGCCTTTCCTCTACAAGTTTGGCTTACGCAGTGGTTTGAAGCGGATCGTGCATAGCTCATTTACCGGAATTATGACAAACGAAAAAATTGAGCAACGTATTCTTAAAGTAAAACTCAAAAAAACGGCTACTGAATACTTTCAAATGCTAAAAGATGTCTATATTTGGAAGTATTTATGTAGCTAAGGCAACGTATAAGAAAAAAACGTCCAGATTTGTGGCAGAACAACGCGTGGCTGCTCTACCAGGACATTGCACCAGCCCACAATGCCCTATCAATTAAGCAGTTTTTACCTAATAAGAAGATCCCCGTCGTTAGCCACCCACCATATTCAGCCGACTTGGCCCCTTCAACCTGTTTCCGAAAGTGAAGAAATTGTTAAAAGGAACCCGTTTTAAAATATTAGAACACGTCAAGGAAAAAACGGCAAGACTTCTTAACAGCCTCTCTTCTGATGATTTCTAAAATTGCTTCCAACATTGGAAAAAAACGCATGCAACGCTGCGTCGATAGAGAAGGAGACAACATTGATGGGGAACATCATTAAGTTGTATTAGTATTTAAATAAAGTAGATTTTTTACAACAGTCTTATAATTTTATTGTCAAACCTCGTAGTCCCTTTTAGTTCAGGCAAGATTCGGAAAAATCCACTTTCTAGAAGCATTTTATATTACTTTTTGGCAAATGGGCAATTCCTCCTATTTTAACCCCGCTGAATCCGAATATCCCTGTTGCCAACTCGAAATATTGACAGGGACTGAGATATTCAAGATGCCGGCCAAAATGGCGGCGGAATTTTAAATTGCCGCTGGAAAGCCCAAAGTGTCACAGGTGTACATTCAAAATATATATTTGTATAATTAAAAAATAATAACATAATATTTTTTTTTAATGGCTGCAAAAACCTCCAAACCCCCCCCCCCCAGAGCCCCCAAAATCTGAAAGTTTGAGGTTTTTTCAAATTTTCTTAAAAACTAAGCTTCTAAGAGAAAAATGTATAATATACTTTATTGTAGACAATAAAATTCCCTTTTCAACATGGTATAACCGAGAGTATAACTTAATAAAGTTAGACTAAAAAAAGCTCTCCAGCGGCGTCCGTTAATTGAAGTAATTAAAAAAAGTTGAAAAAATACCTATGTTTTTTCCAAGATTTATTTAATTTTTTTAAAAACTAATATTTACAGAAAACCATGTATTACATTTTGGTATACTCAATAAAATTTCCTTCAAAATGACGTATAACATGATTAAATCGGTTTTATAAATAAAACTTCAGGGGCATCCGTAAATTAAATTAATTTTGAAAAAACAGAAAATAAACCATTTTTGTTACAAGTTTCATGGGCGCACCTAGGGGGGGGGGACCGGGGCCCGGGCCCCCCCCAAGCCTTAGATTTTTAATATATTTTCTACATATTTGATGATAAAACATGAAAAATACCTTAAAATTTGATAGCAGGAGGCTTCGGGCCCCCCCCCCCCCCAACCCCAAGCAGTGGCGTAGTTACGAAAAGACATGATGACCTTTTTTTTTTTTTTGGTCGCAGGATTTTTGAGGGGCCCTTTGTACCTGTCGGCCTCCCCCACACATGGTGACCTTTTTTTTTTGGTCGCAAGTTTTTTGAGGGCGCGCTTTGTAGCTGTCGGGCCCTCCCCAAGACACATTCCTGGGTGCGCCACTGCAAGTTTTATCTAATTTTCTCAAAAACATGAAAAAACTTGTTACACACTTTTTTGTAGGCAGGGAAATTCCATTTTTAAAAATGTGAAACTCGGTGGGGTTTGACTTATAGCAAACTCTCTACCGACGTCCGTCAATGGGGGATTTCAACAAATCATTTTAAAAAAACATGTTTTTCATACGTTTTATTCAATTTTCTTAAAAACCAAGCTCTTTATCAAAAAATGTGTTTTATACTTCGTCATAGACAATAAAATTTGCTTTCAAACGATGTATAACAAAGTGAAAGTTATTTTATATTTACCGCTCCAATGGTGTTCTTAATTTAAAGAAATTATTTAAGATCAATCCAAACTAATCAATTTTGTGTCTTATTAGCTTTTCGGAGGATAATAAAGAACGGCGGATAAAAGGTCGAAAGTACAAAAGGTCGAAAAAATAAGGTCGAAAGTACAAAAGGTCGAAAATACAAAAGGTCGAAAGGTCGAAAGTTCAAAAGGTGGAAAGTACAAAAGATCAAAAAACAAAAGGTCGAAAGTTCAAAAGGTCGAAAGTACAAAAGATCAAAAGTACGGCCGCGGGTCCACATCGACTGGACAGGTCAATTCGACTTGATACGGTAAATTTGTATTTTCAATATTTTGTTTTGTCGATTTTTTTTCGACCTTTTATGGCTTCGGCGGCGGGCCCGATAATAAAATGTCCTTTTAAATAGTGTGTCACAAAATGTGACCCATAGTATAGAAAACTCTCAAGGGGCGTCCGTAAATTGCAAAAATTTATATATTTATAAGTACCTAATTATGATTATGCCTCCCCCCAAACTGTTGCATAAGATTCACCACTTTATTTTTAGTTGCATATGCTTAAAAAAATAACCAAAAACACCTGTGTCAAAGTTACTACTGTTACTTTCTGCACAAAAATATTGCTTAGGGGGGGCCATGGCCCCTATGCCCCCTCCCATTATAACCACCGGTGTTTTTTTGCTTTCAAAAACTTATTTAGATAAATCAAAATATCTAATCTAATCAACAAAACAGTTTATTTTAACTTGAAAACATTTTATTTTAGTAGGTATAAATTACGAACCTTTTTGAAGTATTTATCATAACATTAACCTCACTTTGTAATATATTATTTAAAAAGAAATTATCTTATTCTCAATAAAGAATAAAGGCACATTTTTTTCTAAAAATCTTAGTTAGAAAAGATATTCAAATATGCAAGAGAAACTGATTATTTCAGTTATTTTTGAAAATAAGTTTATATTAGTACGCCCCTGAAGCCTTAAATATGGCAACAACCCGACATTTTAATAAAGTTTTTAAAAGAAAATGTTATGTTCTACAATAAAGTATACTACATATTTTTTCCTAAAAAGTGTAGTTTTTGAGAAAATTTTGAAAAACCTATAATAAACATGTTTTTTCTAAATAATCCCAATTTACGTACGCCACTGGAGAGCTACTTGCTTTTCCTAATCTTATTGACCAATACATAGTTGGAAAGGGAATTTTAGTCTCCATAAAAAACTGTTCTTTATAATTTAAAAAAAAAACAGGTTTTTGGGGGTTTGGGGGGGATTTTCTCCGTCCCTGTCGATTTTTCGAGTTGGGAACAGAGATATTCGGATTCAGCGGGGTTAAATTAGGGGGAAATGGTCTGTTGCCTAAAAGTAATATGATTTGCTTCTAGACTGAAAACGGACAGCCTTTTAAAATAATATGCTCTGACTATTTACACAAAACTATTACAGCTGTTTGATTCGAATAAAATGCTATATCATTGAGTGTCTCTATGATTTTTTTGAGCTTATAGGATACCTGGGTAGGTATTTTCGTAACTGAACGATGTGATAGTTCCCATCACATGCTCTGGCCAATGGCAAGCATTAAATTAGCTCCGAGCCGTCACGTGTTATGCGAAAGCACCACTATTGTGCAAGCTTCTTCTACGATGCGACCGAGAAACGTTCAGTCGTTTCGGGGCAGGAGATGAGATTTCACCACGGATCACCTAACAATCAGATAGGGAACTCAGCTGGTGGGGGTGCTACGCGCATCTTTCACGCAGCCTGCCATGTTGGGGTCAACCACAAAAGTTATTTTCGATTTCCGCAGGATCCTATAAGGTAAGCTTATACATTATTTTATCTTTCGATTTTTTAAAAACTTTTGCCATATCCTATACAGGGTGTTCAATAATTAAATGTCTTATGAGATAAATCTGTAAATGATTTTGTTACTGCAATTTTCTTTAGCTTTATTTTATTTATAATTTATCTATTTCGCCTCAAAATTAATCAGCCATACAAATTCAAAATTGTGGCACCTTGCGCCGTCGAAACAACGCGGGTGCTAAGGACATGCGCAAACGGCGCATGAAGAGACACATTCTGTCAAGCGATAAAACACGTGAACTCGTGAAAAATCATTCTCTTCTTTCGAAGACTAATTTTCTTTCGAAAATTAACTATAAAAGATAAAAACCTTAGTTATTAAGTGCTACCATCCTCAATCCAAAGACTGAACGTGAGACTACTTGGAGAGCGGGCCCGCAAGCAGAGGAATAACCATCAAAAGGTAGGTGCCATTTTTTATCTTGCTTTTGTATGGTTGCGCGATCAAGAAATATTAAATTAGAAAATTACACCTAAAGAAAGTTACAGTCCACTTTGAATTAAAGAAGAAAATCTATTCACCCTATCCATTACATTTTTGGACCTCCGAGCCGCATTTAGGCTATGAAAAAGCGTTTTTAAAAAATATTCTAATTTTTCTTGAACGCCATATCGGGCTTCATTCTTATCAAACGGAACACAGTTTAGTTGTAGGTAATCAAGTTTCCTTGATACCTACGTATGTGTGCGTGTGTGTGTGGCCTTCTAAATTTAAAATAAAAACTTCACGGTCAGTCTGGTTTACTACCTACTATCGATAGATAAATTTAATGCATTTATTTATTCCGGAATTTTGTGTTTTCAAAATTTGATTTAATGCAAAAATAAAATACAAATCTTATATCAAATATCGCCTTTCGGTTTCGCGTTTCCGCGATTTTAAACATATTTAGTGCGCTAAAGTGCAAAAAAATAAAAGTGTTTAAATAAATCAAAATCCAAGTAACCAATTACAAAAAATCAAAAACTCAAAAACTGTTTTAAAATAGATACCTTTTTTTTTCAATAATTTAAAACCAAGTCAATACAAAAAAAATACTTACCAATCAAAATGGGGGATGCAGAACTAAAAACATTTACTAGAAAAAGAAAAATCGCTTTGACTAGGATCACTGAAATCTATACTTTGGCGGTAAAAGCCAAGGATGATGAAGCCGAGCGCCCTATCTTTCAAATTGCTTTTGAAACTTTGGAAGATCAATATTTTGAGTTTAAACATCTCCATAACGAATTGATGGGGTTGCTGACCGACGATAAAAATTTCGATGCGGAAGATGCAATTAGAAAAAATTGTGACACTTTTTATTTTCAAGCAAAAGCAATATTTTGTAAGTTATTTCCAATTCCAGGCACTTCTAGGCCGCAGTCCTCTGCGCCTACTCCCACCAGTCATAGTTTTGAAAGTTTTAAACCTTCAATTCCGGTTTTTACGGGCGCAATGCTAAAATGGCCGACTTTTCTAGATCTTTTTTCAAGTATAATAGACAAAAATCCTGCACTATCGAATGCCTCAAAATTTCGGTATTTAATTACTTTATTGCAGGGTGAACCATTAAATTTGGTAAAGTCGTTACCAGTTACTGATAGTAACTATTTAATTGCCTTTTCAAATCTACAAAAAAGGTACAACAATAAGCGCCTTTTAGCTACGTCATATTGGAATTCCATTGTGCATGTTTCCTCCATGAAATCAAATCAGAGCTCTAAAGATCTTAGAAATATTTTGGACACATTTACTGAAAATCTAGAGGCCCTGAATGCCTTAGAATTTAATACAAAAGATTGGCAGTTTCCGTTGTTTAATTTATTGCTGGGAAAAATAGATACTCCCACTAGATCAGCCTTTGAGGTTTGCCATACTGAAAAGGAAATTCCTAGTTACACCGATCTATATGAGTTTTTAGAAAAACAGTGCCAAGCACTAGAATCGGTTCAGTATTTTCAGCCTTCAGTATCAAATATGGAAAAAAAATCTAAAAGTTTTGGATCTGGTAACTACAATAGTTCAAAACCAAATTCATATAATAACAATAATTTCAAAAACTCCTTTATGACAGGCATACCACAAAAACAACAAATTTTACCAAACTTTAATAATCATAATCAAAGCAACTTTCAAACAAAAATATCAAAACAATGCAAGTTATGTAACCTTTCGGTACATCCTTTTTCTCAATGCCAAGTTTTTTTACAAAAAACTCCAGCTGATCGTCTCGCTTTCGTGAGACAAAATAATATATGTGGCAACTGTTTAAGATCAAATCATTTTCTTTTAAAAGATTGCTTATCGCCTTTTAATTGCAAATCCTGCGGGTTACGTCACCATAGTTTATTATGTGACGTCACAACTCGATTTAACCCAGCCCAACCTAACATGCAAACTTCTTCATTTATTTCAAGTATTCAGTCACCAACGCAAAATCAACAATCAAATTATAGTTTATATCCTAATAATATCGATTCAAATCAAATAATCTTCTATGATAAAAATATTCAGCAGAATATTAACCCAACCTTAACTAGCATGCAGCATTCTAATCAATCTAATTTTAAGTCACAAATGCAACCAATTCAAGATCAATCTCAACAACAAATCAATCAAAGTCAATATCCTTCTACTTCGCAACAAAATCAACAATTAACGCAAAATACATCTCGACAACAACCTAACCAAACCAACTGTTATACCTCATTCACCCCAAACTGTCAAAGCACAGTACTATTGTCTACCACTATTGTAGAAATCCTCGATGCACGCGGGAACTATCAAGTAGTGAGAGCCGTCCTAGACAACGCCAGCGAAGCCTCTTTTATCAGCGAAAACTGCTTAAATAGGTTAGGTTTATCTAGGAAAAAATTATCTGTTCCTATTCTAGGTATAAATCAATCTTCTTCTTCAACAAAAGGTATGACGCAATGCACTATTCGTCCAGTTGGAAAAACTGATCCCACATTTTCCTTTAACGGTTTAGTCGTTCAAAGATTATGCTCTTCTTTACCTAGTGTCCAAATTAATCCAAGAAATTGGAATTATCTTTCAAACATTAAACTAGGCGACCCCTTCTTCTACAAACCAGCCCCTGTTGATCTACTTCTAGGCGCCGAGATTTATTCCCAAATTATTAAATCAGGTCGTATTTCTGGGTGTCAAGGTCAACCAGTCGCCCTAGAGACGGAGCTGGGATGGGTGTTGTTAGGCAGGGTCGAACAAAACATATCTTATCAATCCAATCCCTTAAAAATCGAAAACTACTTTACCGCTTTCGATAACTCTCTAGACTTGACTCTTAGGAAGTTCTGGGAGCTTGAATCGATTCCTCAAAAAAGCTATTTATCCCCAGATGAGAAAAAAGCTGAGGAAATTTATCAAAATACGGTATCACGTGATAGCACGGGACGATTCATGGTAGCTTTACCTTTTAGGCATTCTGAACCCGACTTAGGTGACACGTTTTCTAGAGCTTACCGTTGTTTCATTTCATTAGAATCTAGACTTCTTAAAAATCCTGAAATGTATTCCATGTATTCAGATTTTATGCTAGAATATTTAAAAAACGGACACATGAGCCTTATTTCAAATAATGAACCGAAATCAATGAATGTTTCATATTTACCACATCACGGGGTACTAAAACCCGATAGTACAAGCACGCGTTTGAGAATTGTATTTAATGGATCTTCAATTGGAAGTAAGAATTATAGCTTAAATGAGACCCTTTTACCAGGCCCTAAACTTCATGCAGATATTACAACTATTTTATTAAGGTTTCGTTTTCATTCTATGGCAATTCTTAGTGATGTTCAAAAAATGTTTTTGCAAATCAATTTAGTACCCGAACATAGAGATTATCAGCGTTTATTGTGGCGTTTCCACCCCAATGAACCCCTACAAGAATATCGTTTAAATACTGTTGTTTTCGGACTCACTTCAAGCCCTTTCTTAGCAATCAGAACCTTACGAGAGTTAGCCTTTCAAGAGAAAAATAAGTATCCAAATGCTGCAAAAGTAGTTCTTCAAGACGTTTTCATGGACGATGTCTGTACGGGCAGTTCTGATTTGTCTTCTGCGCAAGCGCTACAAAAAGAGCTGATTGGCTTGCTAAAATCCGGTGGGTTTGAACTACGTAAGTGGGCAAGCAATGACCCAAGATTGCTATCATCATTGTCTCCTTCAGATTGTCAAGTTCCAATATCTTTCGATAAGGAACAACCTTCTAGTATTAAGGTCTTAGGGCTGCAGTGGAACCCTTCGTCAGACACATTTTCATATAAATGCAATCAAGATAATAGTCCGTTAACAAAACGTAAAATCCTCTCTGTAATTGCTAAAATATACGATCCTTGCGGATACATATCGCCAGTAACTCTTCTCGCAAAATCAATAATGCAAGAACTCTGGAAGCAAAAAATCAATTGGGATGATCAACCCCCACCCCACATCTGCGAAACTTGGTTACAATTTAACTCACAGTTTTCTAGTTTATCGGAGATTTCTCTCCCTAGATATATTTTTTCATCTAACATACAACGTTGCCAAATTTTAGCATTTTGCGACGCTTCAGAGCGCGGCTACGCATGCGCTATATATCTACGTATCGAATTATTAAACGAAATCAAATCTTCCCTTGTTATTGCAAAAAGCAAGGTAGCCCCACTCAAAACAGTTTCGATTCCTCGACTGGAGCTATTGGGAGCTACGCTCCTTGCTGATCTGCTTCGATTTGTCCTTGACATTTATTCGCCAATGATAACAATCGATGAGATCTTAGCATTTTCTGACTCAGAGGTAGTCCTGGCTTGGATTTCTAACTCTCCGCATAGGTGGAAAACTTTTGTGGCTAATAGAGTCAGTCACATCCAGGAAACCATTCCAGATATTCCCTGGTATCATATCCGAACTCTGGAGAACCCAGCCGACTGCGCCAGTCGCGGCCTAACTCCAGATAATTTACTTAATCATTGTTTATGGTTCACCGGTCCCCCCTGGATATGTTCTCCTCGCTCTGAATGGAATTTAGCTTCCCTGTCAGAATCGAATATTACTAGTTCTGTTTTAGAGGAAGAGAAAATACAGGTTTTGGCCACAATTCTGAATAATGATATTTTAAACGATCTTTTACATAATTATTCATCTATTTTACAAATTCAACGTATTATTGCTATTTGGCATAGATACTTTTTCAACATTAAGCATCAGGAAACTAAACGCACTGGTTTTATTACGCTTTTTGAATTACAAGAATCTTTACTTGTACTTGTCAAGTACGTGCAAAATCAACATTTTTCTGATATCTTCTTAAAAATTCAAAATAATGAACTTTTACCAAAACCATATCGCAAATTAGCGCCTTTTCTCGACCCCCAAAATCGTATTCGAGTTGGCGGGCGGATTAGAAATTCAATCACATTATCATATGATGTAAAACACCCCCTACTATTACCAAGTGATAGCACACTTACCAAGCTGATCATTCAAAATATTCATTCAACCTACTTGCACCCAGGATTTAATACAACTATGTATTTACTTAGACAACAGTTTTGGGTACTTTCAGCACGTAGAGTTATTCAAAAGGTTTTATCATCTTGCGTTAAGTGCTATCGCACTCAACCCAAAGCTCTTACCCCCTACATGGGTGACCTTCCAAGCTTCAGAATATCACAGCTGAAATGTTTTTCAAATGTTTGCATTGACTACGCTGGACCTATAAAATTAGCTCAAGGGCGTAAATTAGTCATGCATAAGGCTTACATTTTAGTGATTGTGTGCACAGCTTCTAAAGCTATTCATCTCGAACTAGTTTCTAACCTAACTTCAGAGGCTTTCATTGCTGCCTTTCGGAGATTTGTCAATCGAAGAGGAGTTTGCACCAATATTTATTCTGACTGCGCAACTACATACAAGGGAGCTTACAAGGAGCTTACCGAGCTTTCAAAGCACGCCGCAGATCATTTAAAAATTTCTTGGTTTTTCAATGTACCTGCTGCCCCACATTTCAATGGGCTTGCGGAAGCTGGTGTAAAATCCGTTAAAAGCCATTTACTTCGTGTTATCGGTGATCAAATCTTAAACTTTGAGGAGTACTATACTCTTTTAACCGATGTTGAAGCATTGCTAAACAGCAGACCCTTATGGGCGCAAAGCTCTGACCCGAACGACTTAGCTCCTTTGACTGCAGGGCATTTTCTTACGTTATCTGCACTAAATTCAGTTCCTGATCCAGATCTTTCTCATTTAAAACTAAATTCCTTATCTCGTTGGCAACTTATACAAAGGTTGAACACAGATTTCTGGAAGAGATGGAAATCAGAATATTTGAACACCCTGCAACAAAGGTCAAAATGGCACGAGCCAAACCCCAACATTGAATTGAATACATTGGTACTCATTAAAAATGAAAATGAGCCACCAATTCATTGGTTACTTGGACGCATAGTCGAGTTACACCCCGGCCGAGATGGGCATGTAAGGGTTGTTACGGTGAAAACTAAAACCGGGTTATTTAAGCGACCTATAGTTAAACTGTGCCCTTTGCCTATGGCTTCAGATTAAAATTAAAATATTAAATTTTAATTTCTTTAGTTTAATTGTAAATATAAATTTCTTTTCAAAATAGGAAAAAAATTATTATTTTTTTTCTGTTCAAACAATGTTTGGAATTATCTTTTTGTTTTTCTATTTTTTACTTAAAAAATGCATAAACGCGTTTTTTTTCTTCTAAATTACTATAATTGAAAACATTCGTTTTCGGTGGCGGGAAATGTTACTGCAATTTTCTTTAGCTTTATTTTATTTATAATTTATCTATTTCGCCTCAAAATTAATCAGCCATACAAATTCAAAATTGTGGCACCTTGCGCCGTCGAAACAACGCGGGTGCTAAGGACATGCGCAAACGGCGCATGAAGAGACACATTCTGTCAAGCGATAAAACACGTGAACTCGTGAAAAATCATTCTCTTCTTTCGAAGACTAATTTTCTTTCGAAAATTAACTATAAAAGATAAAAACCTTAGTTATTAAGTGCTACCATCCTCAATCCAAAGACTGAACGTGAGACTACTTGGAGAGCGGGCCCGCAAGCAGAGGAATAACCATCAAAAGGTAGGTGCCATTTTTTATCTTGCTTTTGTATGGTTGCGCGATCAAGAAATATTAAATTAGAAAATTACACCTAAAGAAAGTTACAGTCCACTTTGAATTAAAGAAGAAAATCTATTCACCCTATCCATTACAGATTTAAGTACAAAGAGTTCTTAAGGATATACAGATCTGCAACCCCTTTGATTTTGTTTTTTTATTTTTTTTTATGCTTTTGCAGGATTTGTTATATTTATCTCAAATTTGAAAATGCGCCTTCATTAGATCCTAAAAAACAACATATAAACTATGCTTTGTTTAGAAAGTTTTTGGTGTTTTGTATAATACAGCGGCGTAAGCTCAGTTGTAGAAAAGGGAAATTTTTAGATTGGTATTTTGATCCTTAAATTAAGCACAGCTTCACAAATTAAAAGGGTAGGGGACAATTCGCCGCAGCCGATTCACCGCGGCTGATCGGTCGCGGGCCGTTTTGTCGCGGGGACAATTTGCCGGCAATCAATTTGCCGCGGGAACAATTCGTCGCGAGATTTTTGTTTCATGATATTACCATTGTTTTATTTACCTTGACTTCATATAATATTTTTTTATAAAAATAATTTTTTTAACTTTGTAACTAGGTATTTGGTGGTAACTATACAATCCAGCATTTTTTAATTGGAAAAAATAAATAAAATGGCGAATGTAGAATGGCGGTTTTTGCTATTTATGAACCGATATGCACCAAACTAGATACTTTATTAAATTTTAAATTATTTTTAATTTTTGACCTAAAAAAAATCAAAATGGGAACCGACCTGAAACACCTTAAAGTTCCGAATTTAGTGCATATTGTTTAATAAATTTGAAAATCCACCATTTTGCATCTGCTATTTGGTATTCTTTTTTAATTTGAGTAAAAAGTTGTATTGAGTGACCTTAATCACTGCAAAGTTTAAAATTAAAAAAAAATCGGTTGGAAAAGTTTTAAAAAAGCGAAAATCGAACAAACAAATATATTATATGAAGTCAAGCTAAATAAAACTGTTTAAACAATTGCCACTGGCCCGCGGTGTATCGGCCGGCGGCAAATATTTCCCGCGGCGAATAGTCCCCCGGCGAATCGGCCCGTGGCAAATAGGCCCGCGGCAAATCGGCTGCAGCGAGTTGTCCCAACTTTCAATTTAAAATATTAAAACAAAAGAGTTCACCAACGAAAATGTTAACGCTTAAAGAAATGGTAGGTTTGGCAAACGTTAAGTTAATTTTTCATTTTTGTTTATTAGGTATTCAAAAACACCAACACATTTTTAATATTTTTGGTTCATTTCATGATGTGTTTTCAATAGCTTAAAACTGCAACTAATAAAAATTTTACTGCTAAAGTGTTAAACACCCCTTGAAATCGAAAGGACTTTTTTTCGGTTTTTTAAAAAATACTATCACAAGAGTTTGTTTGAGTTTAGTAGGTATTACAATATAAATAATACAAAAATTTGATGATTTTATGCACCTCAAAAATGTTTAGGTTAAAGCTCCAACATTCTTTAGAAAATGTCTAATTTTGACGTAAGCTTTTAGAACATCATATAAGATTTATATAAGATCCCTTGTTCCTTACTGATTTTAAAAATATTTAAAGCGTCGATGCTCTGATAAAATCATTATTTATGTTATTAATGCATTATATCTCAAAACGCTGTGAATAATTTTAAAATAAAAAAACAAATATCTAAAATTTTAGGTTGCTTCGATTTAAAAAAAATCCCTCCTATCAAAATTTAACATTTTGGCAAGCAAATTATTAAAAAAAACTTAATTATTACCGTTTTGGTAATGCACAATTCCACAAAATTTTAATGGTCTGTTATAATTTTTAAGAAACAAACGCGAAAAAAATCTTAATAAATGCGAAAAAAATCTTTGTTTTTACCATTTCCACAACCCCTTAAAATTTCATGCATCATTTAAATTACACCCTGTATAATAAACTATTTATAATATTTAGTCAAGAGTTTTTGACACAAATTTGTTTTGTCATCAGTTTTCATTATGCTACTATTTACACTTTTAAGATTACATATAAAACAACTATTTTTTTAAATATTAGATTTTACTAAATTTTAAAATATTAATTTACCGTGAAGCAATTTTGTGCTAATTGTAAAGATTATTTGGTTACCCTGTATCTCCTTAAACTTTCAATTTTTCGAAAAAACTAATAAATTATCTGATTGCAGTAAATTAAGAAAATACTCTACAATGTCAAACTTCTTATATTTAAAATTCACGATTTTACTCCTCTTGAAACTTAATAAATGTTATCCCAATAAAACAAAAAAAGCAATCATTTTTTTTCTTTTTGTGTTTAGCTGTATGCTGGAAATGACAACATGCTAACGTATTCTGGACGAAGAAGACGACCTCTTTTTGTGCTTCCCCTATCTCTCATTCAATAAAACACATTATTTCCATAGTCCCCTACAGAGAACAACATATAATTTTTTTACGCGGCCGAGACTCTAAAATTCATTTTAGCTCCCATTTTTAGCAGTACAAAACTATTTTAATGTTTTTATTGTTTTTGGCAGTAAAAATATTTTTTCGCATCAACAATCTGAAACATTCATATTTTATGATAAATTTTTTTTAGTCCGGCTCTGAGTTTGATTCCCAATGCTCAGCCATCGTTAAATTCTCCGAGATTAAAGACCGCCAGCCGGCTTATTTATCTGTTTGTTAGGTGATCCGTGATTTCACTTCAAACGCGTAAAATTCTCTAACTCTGAAGAGCGGGCACTATGCCATTCGTCGAGACAAGTCATTTCGCAGAACACGCCACCACTTACAGTGTGCTATTGGTCAAAGCATGTGATGTTGATGGTCACATCGTTCAAGTACCAGAATAAAGCCCCTGATCACCCACATTTTTATTTAAATCACTAAAGAAGATATTATAAAGTTAGAAAAAGTTCAAATCGTTATCTATAGTGCCCTTTTTCAAAATTTGAATATAATAACGCTTCGTTGCTTAAGAAGCAATACTGCTAGCCTGATTAGAATTTAGATCAATCAATCCAAATTGCACTGACCCGTCTCGAAACTATGCATATCTTTATGCTAAACTGACTAATTTAAGCAAAGAGACCTAGAATTAGACCGGTACAGGGTGGATATACCTTAAAAAATATCGTCAATTTTTGCTAAAAATCAAGAAAATTAAAACACAAGCGCCATATGTTCTAGTACTCATGGGTAAGACAGAGACATCATCTCCTTTTGTGCGCTTTCTCTCTTTCTCTCTCTTTTGAGAAAATTACCTCAGTCAGACGTTCAACATATTAGGGACTTATTGCAATAAAGCCAGGCTTTAATAGTGCCAGGCAGTATTCTGACAGTTTCGTTTAAAAACTAACAGTTGATCTTTCACAAATTGACATTCCAAAGTCTTATTTAAAACTAAGTCGTTTATTTTCTATTAATAAAGGAAGGCTGATCTTACAATAGGGACTTATTGCAATAAAGCCAGGCAATAATAGTGCCGGGCATTATTCTGAAAAAGAAAATGAGAGTTTTCCATTAAAAACTGACAGTTGATCTTTCAAAATTGACATACCAAAGTCGAATTAATAAATCCATTCGTTTATTTTCCATTAATAGTGGCGGCACTATTAATTCCGGCTCGTATATTACCTACACAAAGGCCTAATTTTGAAAGAAGACAGCTGTTCTTATAATGCGTAACTGTCAGAATAGTGCCCGGCACAAATACTGCCTGGATTTATTGCAATAAGTCACTAATGTGAAGGTCTCAAAATACTGCCTCGCACTATTACAGCCTGGCTTTATTGTAATAAGTCCCTACACAGAAAAAAAGAAGTTCTTCAGTTAAGAAAAGTAGTTTTCTTGAAAAAACTATCTTGACCCAAAAGCAAAAGTCTCCGAACAAATTGTTTTCTCTTCATCTAAGCAAACCGCTTGTTTTGAAAAAAAAATAATTGTCTTGGTAAATTGTTTTGGTTTAAAACAAACTGCCTTTCGCGAAGAAAAAGTGGTTTTGAAGCAAGATATAAAATGTCTTCCTAATATCTTCTTAACACAAATAAAGCTTTACTTTGCGTCAAGACTTTTAATTTTTTAACTCAAAATATCCGGCATCTCAAAACGAGAATGGCGATTTATTCCATAATACTAGAAAACACAAAACAAGAAGGTTGCCGCTTCCATTCAAAACAAATCAATTTTCTTGGATAAAGGGAACTTTTATTTTCAACGGAAACCAGCAGTTCAAGAGAATAGTTTTTTTTTTGTTACGAAAATATCGTCTTCGTGCATAGGAAAGCAGATTTTTTCTTGGATCAAAGCAATTTGCATTGACTGAAGATTTTTTTTTCTGTGTATTGTCATTTTAATTTTGTGGGAATAGATAGAGCAGTACGGTTTTAAAATGATTTAGTTGAGCTTCGCTCAACTTTCTTTTGTTGTTTAACTTTTGTTATTTTTCTTAATCTTCTTAATTCATTACCTATACACGATTTTTTTGGTTCATAAACCAGAATATTATAGTAAAAATGTCAGCAGTTAGCGCATAAATATTCATACAACTCCATTGCCCTAGCCTGCGTCGTCGTACATGGTGATAAACTGCCAGAAAGTTGACAGCTTTTAGGCCCCAAGTTCCGCAAGTTCCCTGTTGAGAAAACGGATGGGACCTCCCAAGTAACATTATTACCACTCAAGGTTTTATTAATTTGGTTCCTAGGTTATTTAGAGGGTGTTGTTATGGGTTTTAGGATCAATTTGGCTACATAAAGGTAATTTATATTGCCAATTACCTAAAGGAGTGTTATACAAAAAAAGTGATTTATAAAGGGAGCATAATAAAACTGATATTCCTTCTCTTCCTTTTAGATACTTTTTGTTTTATTGATTTCTGATTTATAAAGATGGTCTTATAAACCATTTTACCTAAAGTTTTTAAAAAGAAATAAATATAAACTTTGGTCATTTAGTTTTTTTCATTACTTTAGGTTATCACAAAAGTGTTTTATAATAGAGCTAAAAGGTTATCTTATATCCTTTTGTTTTTATAGTTACCAGTAGTTTAAAAGTAAATATGATTAGATAGGCGGCCATATAGAACCTAGTTTCCTTAAAGTTTTTAAGAGTGGTAAATATAAACTTTAGACTTTTGGTTTCTGCCATTATTTTTAGGCATTTTATAAAGGTTTTATAGGAGGGCTTCAAGGTAAACTTAATTCTTTTGTATTTATAGTTACCCATAGCTGTATATTAAATATTATTTAAATAGGCGGCCATATAAAACCTTGTTTCCTTCAGGGTTCTAACAGAAGTAAGTAAATACTTTGGTGTTTTATTTTTTTAGGTATTTCTTGTAAAAATAATAGATATACCTAGGTACAGATTGGTACCTACCTATTGCAAGATTGATTATTTAAAGCCAAATAATTAATAATTGTTGAGTTTCCATCCTCCTGGGTAGGACACCCAGGCCTAGATAAGGCCTATTTAGACGACCAATATAAGAGGTTGCCCTCCAACCTGCAGGCACAACGAATATCATTGCACTGGCCCTCTCGATTGTGTCGAAATTGCACGAAAAAAACATTTAAAAGTGTTCAATTATACGCTTTTAAACACTTTAAAAACAAATACAAAAAATTTAAGTGAGGTTATGTTGACTATGTTTACATTGTTCTTTTTTGTTGGTTTCATAAGGGCACTCAAAAATCCTAGTTGCGATACAGTAACAAATAAAACCAAGTGACCACTATAAAACCATAATGGCGTATACAAATTTATTTAAAAAATATTGTAAAGAGAAAATATTAACTAGTCGTTTTAGCAGTGTTTTTAACAATAATTTTACTTTAATTTTGATTTATGTAAACCAAACAGACTTTTTTAATGGTGAATAGTGTAAATGATTTTTTTTTAATTTTAAATATTTGTTATTTTGTTATCAAAAAACTATTAAAAAGCATTCTTGAGGTGGCGCGCTTGTTTTGAGAGCTTTTCAGATACGATTTTATCAGAAAAATAAATCTGGCAGGCAATTTGATCATCAACAAAACGACAAGCTCGGTATATTTTTATGTGATAAAATAATATTGGGACTCTGACATTTTTGGCAATTTTGTGACCTAAATTATTTTATATAGCCATTGTGAATCTAAAATATCGCCATAGGAAAACTTCTTTACTCTAAAGGTATTATGGTATTCAACAGAATCGCCAGGATACCAAATTACCAAATCTAGTTTTATAATAGGATAGAGGACGTTTCTGAGTTGCTTTTAGAACCTGGCATAATAGCTTTAGGCTCTAAAAGGTTCTATACTGGTGGAACCGCTAGAGGGCGAAGCTGGAGTTTATTTCTTATGGTTTTATAGTGAGTTTAATACATAGGTTGCCACCACCAATTGGGGAGTCCCATTTAGGAGGTCTAAGGGGTATATAAGGGTAATGGGAACGTGCTAGCGACCAAACATTGAAACTAATGGTTTTAAGGAAAGGCGCTGGCAACCTTTTAGCTTCTGCTATAAATAAAGAAATGTTACTTGGGCTATTAGGACTACATAGCTACAACGACCTGATGTCTAGGGGTAACGCATGTATAAAGATTATGTGTGTAATTATTGTTGTAGTTCTTCATATTTTAACAGTTTTGTTTTGTTAGAAAAAAGTCCTTTCTTATTTGTTAACCGATTGGTCTCGAACTTGAAACCCTACAGTGCTTAAAAGATAAGTTGTTAAAGAAGCTTTAAAAAATCAAAATGACAGATCTAATTATGCATTAAACCTTTCTAATTGCATTTGTCCCTAGTAATTGGTATTTCTATCTATCTATTTAGCCTTCAATAATCCATCTTTGGACATAGGCCTCCCCCAATATCTTCCACTATTCCCTGTCTATCGCCGTGTTCATCCATCTAGTTCCCGCGTGTTTCTTCAAATCGTTAGCCCATCTCCTTTGGGGTCTTCTCTTACTACTTTTATTTTCTCAAGGTCTCCAGTTTACAATACATTTGTTCCATCGATGGTCTTTTTTACTTGATTATGACCGGCAAATTTCCATTTTAATTTTGCTACTTCTCCTCTGACATCCCTTACATTTGGTTTGTTTTTATCCATTTATTCCTTTTTCCTTTTTTTATCTATTAGCTTTACATTTGTCTTTCCATTAATCTTTGAGCTTTTGTTACCTTATCCATGTTTGATTTTGTAAGTGTCCAGATCTGGGATTCATAGGTAATTACAGGAAGGATACATTACTTATACACTTTCGATTTGAGGTATTGAGGGTATTTTTTATTTTTTAATATGCAGCTTAATTTACCAAATGCTGCCCAGGCCAGTATTCTCGTCTCTTGATTTCAGCTGTATGGTTTTCCTTTTTTAGTTTAATAATTTGTCCCAGGTATATATATTCCTCTACTTGTTCTATTTTATTTTGGTTTATTCTGAACGTAATATCTTCATCTGTGTTTGTTATGCTTTTAGTTTTAGTGCAGTTCATACTTATGCCTATATTTTTAGGATACAGAATCCAGTTCTTTCAGCATTTTTATCAGTTCTTCTTTCTTGTCTGTTATTAAGGCGATATCATCAGCATATCTTAGGTGGTTCAAGTATTGTCAGTTTACTTTGATGCTTATTTCTCTGTATACCTGTGATCTATTCGGCTATTAATTAAAGATGCTTTTACTGCCCAGTGCTCAATTATATCGAAAGCTTTTTCAAAGTCTATAAACGTAATATATAGTGGAATGTTGTATTCGTTGGCTCGTTCTATTAGGATTTTCATGGTTAATAATTGGTCAACTGTTCTGAAACCTTTTCTGATGCCTGCTGGTTCCTTTGATTGATATCCGTCAAAGTTTGTTGTTAGTCTATCTGTTTTGGTATTTAGTTACTTAATAAATATCACAACCCTTACATTTATATACTTATATTTGCTCATTTTGGCATTGAAGTTTTTTTAAATAAGGGAAAAGCAACAGGGTCATTAGAAACACAAATTGTTCTACTTAATTTACTGCAAAAGCCATAGAAAAATAATCTGGATATCCATCTTTTTCGGAGCAGATTGTTATTTTCAGGAAATGTGCCAGAACGCGTTATAGTGAGTAATAACCTCGTATTATACTAAGCTAGACACTTAGTTTCTCTAGTATTTTTACTCAAATACAACCATGTTTTCGCATGATTTATCTCAACTTAAAAACATAAAATGTCAAATAAAATTGTAATCATAACAAAAACATTTCATGTAAAAAAAAGGCAAGTAAGCGAAAATGGCGGAAAATGGTTTTCCGTAAAAAGAATTGATATACAGGTAAATCCAAGTTCTCCAATATACATTTCAAAATAAAAGGTTATTACTACTTTGGAAATGTTCTTCTAAACTTGGCTATTACAGCCAAACTTGCTTAAGCTCAATTTAACACTGTGCCTAAGAGTCAATTTGCAGCCTAATAGCCAACATTTCCAGACCAGTAAAAACCTTTCATTTTGCAATTTGTATTGCAAAACTTGGCTATACTTTTATCTCAATTCTTTTTATGGAATACCATTTTCGCGTACTTGACTTTTTTTTACATGAAATGTTTTTGTTATAATTTCATAAATTTTTTAAAGGATTTGGATAATATAGTTTTAAAGTAGTAAAATATGCGGCGTGTTGTTCAAAACGTTTGCAATGCCTTATTTAAAATTTTGAGGTTTTTTAATTTTTTTTCATGGTTTTATCTTAGGTTCTTATAGGCCTTCCAAAGCTCAAATCTTTAGTGTTTCGGGAAGTGGGCAATGTTATTTTTACATAACTTTACACTTATCCTTATCACTGGCATGACCCCTGATTCTGTACCACAGACCAAAATTTCAATTTTTAGGTTTTTGTTACTATAAACCTGCCTGTATTGAAAATTTTTTAACATTTAACAAAAGTGCATTAGTTCAATGTACACGAACATTATAATAAAGTTTTATAGTAATAACGTTCGTGTTCATTAAATTGATGTTTTTAGTTCATGGACAGAAAATTAATGTACAGTGTGATTTTTTATAACTGGAGCACTCAGTAACTTCTTTGATAAAAAATAAAGGGCTATATTTAATGGACAATTTATTTGGTAATTTAAGACGACTTTAACAGCTATATTTTGTCTCTGTGGGTATTCATTTTTGACGCAAATTCCACAGATGGTTCAATGGTATTTCGGGGAAAATAGCTGTCAAGTTGTAACAACTTTATTTCTGGTCGCGTTTAAGGAGAGGGGATATTCCAAGTCGTAGCACGGCACAAAAAATATTTGACCCCAATTTTTGCTACAAATGCAGTGGTGGAGAGGCACTTCCTGTTCGTGAAATGGGCGAGGAAAGGGAACCGCGCGAAAAAGGACAAACTTGAAAAAAGGGTTATACGTTACGTAGTTATCGTCTCAATTTCTGATATTTGATGTACAACTACCCTCGATCAATTTTATTTACGAACTTTTGAAAGAATAGATCGCCGCGCTAGAGGAAACAATCAATGCCATAACTTTCCTCCCTTTACTTTACCGAAGCGCACAGGGGACAGGTATTGGCTGTGGGTCTGGCTATCCTGAAGCAATGGGCGTAACCAATACTACATATTTTATGCATATGTAGTTGTTCTCATCTTACGTACAGTAATAATTTCCCATAAATCATATAGCATCTAGCCCTATATCTGGGGATGCTATGTTGAGTATGTAGGAAATCGAGCAATAACAATTTTCTTTCTGGCACTCAGTGTCAGAAAAACGCATATTGTGCAACATTCCATTCCCGTTTTTTAGAGCTGTAGTCACAGTAATTGGCTCGGTTATGTAGCATCCCCTGTGTTTCTTGGTAATCTGTGGCTGTAGTACAGATGTAGAGTGGTGGTAGCTGCTTCCAGGTTTTTTCCATTTCCATGGTCGATTTACTGTTGGATACTTGATTCGATACTGCGACGTATATAACAGTGGAGAAGCAATTGTTTTCTACTCGGTTTTCTCTCAATCCCCTTTATGTTATCCTTTAGGAAACGGATTATCGAGGCGTGGTGCTCGGAAATTTATCAGATTTTGCGGAGAGAAATTATTTCTTTTCTTTTGGTTGTAGAAAAAAAAGGAAACATTTCGGTATTAAACGCACTAACTGATTACTACGGAGAATTGATTTATTAAACAAAGCTACTGGGACTTGCACCACACACGGTTTATTGGTTTATTGGTAAGACTTTTTCGAGTATTTTTAGGACGTTTTTGGAAAAATCACCAAACACGTCGAATTGTTTGCGAGGGGGACATTTTAAAATTTTTGTAGCATGCACCTCCTTCGAGTACTAGTTAGTTAGTAAGTAGTAGTGGTGGGGA
Organism: Aspidapion aeneum; assembly: GCA_963576565.1. NCBI lineage: Eukaryota > Metazoa > Arthropoda > Insecta > Coleoptera > Brentidae > Aspidapion > Aspidapion aeneum. The sequence goes on from OY755045.1 coordinate 39,054,129, forward strand.
GACCATTTTTGGTCTAGCGACTAGGCACACGGCGCGCCCTTTTCGCAAACCCCGGTTTGTCCTTACATCATATTTCAAACTGATGCAGGTGCTTCTTAGGATGCAAGTTTTCTTTCTCTAAGAGGACTTAATTTGGCCTGACACCTCTTTGTCGAGGAAGGATCTTTATACTGCGTAGCAAGTATACACAGTGAACACATGCTTTTACACCCCTTCCGAAAGGGGGTCCTGCTACATGTTAGACTTGCATCTATCTAACACCGCTATCGTACCAGCATAACTTGGTTATAGACGATAGACTTCTTTCCTTTTCAGCGCGATTTATGCTGGCGCCATCCTGATTCCGACTATATAGCACTTATAGCAGGGTCCTGGATTATTATCGCTGGTTCCTCGGCTGGCTGCGTGTCGGCTCCTGGACTACACCTGCGTATATTCTCTATGTTCAAGGTCAACTTATATTTTTGCGTGCATTGCATCGCATGCTTATTTGATGACAGCTGTTGAACGCTGAAGAGGAAGTGGCGACAAGGCGACAGATTTTTTGTTTGTTTTTGCATCGTTCGAGACGCGAGCCTAGTACCTTCTGCATGTGAAGCCGACGACCATACCACTGCACTACCCTGCCGCCCCTCTTCGAGTAGTAAACTTCACCTTTATATTTTCATAAGCGCACTCAGAAATATGCCTTGGGGGGAACCGAGAGTTTTAAGGAGGGCGAAGACCTCATGATGCCGTATTTTATGCTATTTTAATTTTTTATTCATAAAATATTTTTGAAAAAAGTCTGAGCCCCTGTGTGCGCCCATGATATTTTGAATAGAAAATGTATGTATAAGTTTTTAAGATATTTGGGCCCAAATTTACCGTGGGGTGATAAGAAACGTTTTTCTTAGAAAACATTTTAAAAATCCCGAAACATATCGATTTATATTTTATCAAAGGATTATTTTGCAGTGACTTTTATTTTTTATTTCTTATTTTATTTTTTTGAATATATTTTTTAGTTTATTTTATTTTTATCGCTTAATGTTAAAAAAAAGAATTTGATGGATTTTTGAAGTTTTAAAAACATTAAAAAGATTTTCAAAACAAGGTATCACTCGACCACACACTCCCTATTCAAATTATAGTAGTAAAGTCACGAAACTGTAACTTAAACAGTAAAGTTTACTTCTTAAAAAATATTTTTAAGGTAACTTTTTATAAGGCAAAAAATGACGTTGTCACTTCAGATTTTTTTAAAGTAAAAAAATTAAATTTTTAAAATTTTTTTATTTATGAAAAAAAATCTAGGTCCGTATTTACCTTTTTTTTTTAATGAAAACTACACCATCTGGCAAAATTTGATAGCGTCATTTTATTTTTTAAATAAATTGCCACTAAAAACACTTTTTACAGAATTGAAATCTCTTGTAAAATAAGGAACATATAAAGATTTCTTAAATTTACTATATTTTAGAAAGCCCACGCATATTAAAAATTATAGGGTATGACAAAAATCTGTTAGCATTATTTTTTAAGTGTTCAAGAAAAAGGCATGGTAAAGAAAAATCTGCAGATCGATATCTTTAGTAATAACCGAGTTACTTATTTAATCCCACGCTGTACAGGGTGTCCCATTTTTGTTGGTATTGAATGGGAAACTCAGTTGTTGTAAAAGAAAGAGACCTGGGATTTCACATTACTGCCCTCATATTCAGTAGCGTGTCGTGGATAAAAGGGCGGGGGGGGGGGGAACACTTAAGGGCGCAAATATAGGATGGGAGTCCGTGGGGTCAAATAAATTACAAACATTTTTTAAAAGTAATAACACTACATGTAAATTTTAAAATTGAACGACTGAAATACAACTTTATGCAAATATCGTTGTCGTTGAGCATATTCATCTACTTATATATTTTTTGTGATATACGGTAATGATTATGTTTATTACTCCGAATCAATGTTAGAGAAATAACACATATATTGATAATGTCGCCGGATGACGATGATGTAATTTTATCCACAGTATACTAATTATTGACTTATCTTAAAGAGCTAACGGCACCATTTGTTTTTGCGTTAAATTTAGTTTTTCTATTTTTTTCTCAAAGGACGCCAGGGGCGCCAAGCGCAGAGGGGCGGGGGGAAGGGGCATTCGCACCCCTGACCTCCTATACGATACGCCACTGTTCATATTTTGAGACAAGAAAAAAAAGTTAAAAGATTTTTTCTAGCCCTTGTAGTTTTAGAGAAAATTAAAAAATTTTAAATAAAAATCCGTTATTAGGGCATATATTTTATTTCTATTAAAACATCTCTACAGACAGTTGATCCTGTTAATAAAATGTTGTCAAATTTTTGTTCCGTCGAGTCGAATTCGAGATTTCAGAAAAAAATTAATAAAAAAATACTGAGCTGATTTTTTTTTTCAATTCTTTTTATAGCCAGGGGTTAATCGGGAATCCAATGTTAAGCATGAAAGAAAAATCCAGGTCGGTAGTTAACATATATTCTTACCTTTCTAGCCCGCGTAGCAATGGCTAGAGAAAGTATTATTGTATGTGTGTCTGTGTGTGTGTGGGCGGGTGTTTGTGTAGGTTTTTGCCATGGTGTGTGTGTGTGTGTGTGTATTATTTCTATCCGTAACACGATAGTTCCTAAATCGCTAAACCGATTTTCATAAAATTATAAGGTAAAATAGTTTTTGACACTCTAACGAGCTGATCAAAATCCATTAATGCTAATTACAGTTTTTTGACAAATTAAAATATGCAAACTTTTTAATGGAGCATCGTATTAATATGCGGTTTTCGGAATATTTTAGCTCAATAATTTGTGTTACAACCAAAAACTTCGTAAAATCTTTAGTTTTTGAGATATTTACAAAAAAACTGTTTTCAAGGCTGATACATGGCTTCACCTGAAGTGTTCTAATAGGCTAGCTAGGAAGGTACAGTGAACATCGGTTATAACGACATTGAACGGACCGCTTAATTTGGGCCGTTATAACTGAGCGTCGTTATAGAGAAAAATAGTAACAAAATATATATATAGAACTCGGTCGGGACCATAATATGACGTCGCTTTAACCGATATGTCGTAATATCCGATATCCTTATAAGAGATATGCACTGTATCAGATCCGTCATGATCCATTTATCTTTTCGGAAATCTTGAATCCGTCTCTATAGGTACTGGTTTTGGAATGAGTAAAGTGTGTAAAATTTTTGTTAATAGCTTGTGTCTGTTCAGAATTATTAAATCTTAATGTTTTGCCTATATTTAAGTTAGAACCGGTTAATTTTAGCTCACACATATACTATACTATAGTAGTGTGAGCTATGGTGATCCTAATTTTTTCGAGAAAAAAAAAGTTGCTCCGATTTCAAAAATTTTTATATATCTTTGCGTTTCAGATGATTTCGAAACTTTTTTGTTGCGCCGTCTGTCTGTCTGTCTGTCTGTCTGTCTGTCTGTCTGTATGTCTGTCTGTCTGTCTGTCTGTCTGTCTGTATGTCTGTAACGACCAACGCGCATAACTCAAAAACCGCTTGGCAGATTTTAATGAAATGTGGTACCTAGGCTGGGTCTTGGGTCGAGATGGTCCCATTTAAAAATGAACAAAATCCACCGAACACAAACCAAATAAAAGGGTGGGGGTAGATTTCAAAAATTAGAGTTTATGTAAAAATATGGCGTGTGTGATATTAAACGAAAGGTAATTGAGTTTGGAGTTAAACAAAATACATTTTAATTTATTTTAAAAAAAGGGTGGAGGTATATTTTGTAACGTGTCATTTTTTCGTTTAAAGCAGCGTTACATATTTGTTTATTTAGGTAAATAATCAAGGATCTTTGACTCGTCTTTCTGTACACAAAGTAAGGGTATTTTATAGAGCTAGGTTTGGAGGTTATATAGTGTCTAGGAAATTACCTTAAAAGGAGGCATTCCATCGAATTACTGTGGACACTACGCACATCGCATTATCTGGACATCGTAATTGGAATTTAAGATCACAGGCTTCGGGAAAATCACATAAAAATTTTGATTGTTTTGTTTTTATCTGTGGAATTTTGTGATTCTCTTGTCGTCATGAAAGTTAAACAGCTGTTATGCTGGGGAATGGCGGCGTTGCCGCATCACAAACGGATTCAGTAACAGGAAGGAAACATTTAGATGAACATTTCATTCCCTTACGTTTATTTTCGAGGATATTGGGACAATCCGAACCTCATAGCTAGTTGTGACAGCACGAAAACATATTTAGGTCCACGGTTTGACCAGTAACAACCGAGGCTCCGACCACTTTGATATCTTTATTAATTTGATAGGGAGAGGATGGAATAAATACGAGTCGTGCACTTTTGTAAATGGGAGATAAACGAGGGATAAAAACCAAGACTAAAAGAATAAACGAAATGGTGTGAGTTAACATCTGAACACTCTTGTGCCGAGCTTCTTAGCAGTAGTTCAGTGTGTATTTTTAGGTTCAGGTTCAGAAACAACTTTATTAATGTAGAAATGTTTTACAAAAATGGCGTCAAACCATATGAATCTTAGAGAAAACATTTATAAAGAGCAAAGGAAACTTTTGACGAAAACTGTAATTAAAATACAACTAAATTCTACACTTAGTATAGCTTTACTCATATGGGAATTGGTTGAATGTTCAAATATTCCTGGGGTTGATACATGCTCGAATCTCCAGTGATTGAATTTACAATTGATGGTTTCAATGCTGAGCTTCTTATAGTCCGTCTGGTTATTTTCCTCTTACTTGATATGTTGGCGGGGGTCCGGTCGGCAAATGTTCGGTCAAATGTATGGAGGGTGTCTCGACGTCCTTGTTATATAAATTTCAACCGTGGAAATAGATCCGACAACACCTCAATGTACGTTTTACCTAATTTTCATGTCCCCTTGGTCGGTGCTGCCCCCTATAGACCTGTATAGAACTATTGCTGTACCTCATTGGTTAGTTTGAAAATCGCGGGTTTTTCTGGTTGGTTGGTATTGCGTTTTACTGTCCCCACTCCCCACCAAATTGACAAAAACGGTTTCCGGCCACCTCGGTTTTTGTGTTCTGCCTGGTCTCTTTGCTAACAAATTTTGGCTGGGTCGACAACAGTTTCTGGGATCGCCATTGTTTTTGTGTAGTGGCACTGCAAAAACTGCAGGTTCTGTCCCAGAGACTGTAAAGAGTGAGTCCGTCGTGAGGCGTATCTCGTGGACGGCTCATATCCTCTACATAGAGGGATTTAAGTCGGCCTACGCCATTTGCACGGAAAGAGCATTGGTAAGTTCGATTTTATTTTTTTTCATTTTTTTTTATTTGAGTACTCTTCAAGATAATATTTGCCTCCCAAATTGTAATTATTTTTCGTGGGAAATGTACTTTTTTTTGACAAAGGACGTGGGGAATTGTTGGCGTTTTTATATTTTTCTTTTAACCACGTGTTGGATAAAAACTATATATTGTTTTTCTCCTTTGTCTACAGCCCTGTCAATTCCAGCGACGGGACAGTTGGGCTGGACGCTGGTGGGAAGCCGGACGGGCCAGTTATAACCCTGGGAATGGTACGTTAGGATTATTTTAGTTCATCTGTTTAAATCTACTTTGTTTTATTGAGTCGACATGGGGTCCTCGATGTAAGTTACTGTGTAGGGGAACTTCGTGCAAAATTGACGAATTCCAGGAAACTGAAACATTTCATTTTCCACAGGGTTCTACGCTCGGGCAAGAATCCCACAACCTTTTTATGCTCGGGCAAGAAACCAACAACATTTTGTCCACGATGTGCTGCACTAGTACCATGTGCTAGTTAGTCAGCAGGGAAGGCGCGGCAGAACTGGGACCGGTGGAGTAGCAGAAGATGTCTGGTACAACACATCCAGGTTTACAAAATAAAACACATTTATACACAAAATAATCAAGGACCAAGGTAGGAGCAAGCCTTAACTATAATTTTTTTTCTCATATATAAATTTTTTTAATATAATTTAGATGTAATCTTTTCATATATAAGTTTTCACAGTATAATTTCAACATTTCTTGTAAACGCAAGATAAGGTATGACGTCATAACCCTGGTTTTGCGGCATATTTACTACATCGACTTGTTTTCCTTCATTTCATTTATTTAAGATAATTTTACTGTCAAATTTAAAGTGCCTTGCTATTTTGGCCCTATTTAAAGTGCCTTGCTATTTTGGCCCTGACTTGTTTGGTATTTTTCTCAAGTTTTACAATCAAAATATACAAGATGAACTAAATTTCTTTGTTATTTGTACAATCCAGTGAGCCAACTTTGCGGAGACAAAAGAGAGATGAGATTATATTTTGTTTTAGCGGTTTCTTTACACTGTTTTACCTCATGGGGTGGATCTCGGACTGGGTTGCTGTCTGTCTCATTCTACCCAATGTAGAATGATGACAGCAGATATTTGGTCTGGATCTCCCCTATGACGGAATAATTTCGGAAGTATATATATATTATTTTTAACAATCATTCATATAACTGAGTCCTACGCTACTGACTCAGATGTAGGTACACTATGACCTGTTAAAGGAGTCCATCTGCCTGTAAAGTGCTTCTATTTTTGTCATTTTGATTCATTTGGGAATCTTTTAAATTTTATTTTGTCTATTAGTCAATTTTTTTTTGGTTTTTTTTAATTACACAAATATTCTGGAAGCCTCGGAAGTGGGTGGAATTTCATTGTTTGGCTACAACATTTGGGTTGAACTGTATTTTATTTAAGATCTTCTTTGTAAAACATTGGTATTAAATAATGTGGCGCACTTAAAATTTTCTTATTTCTGAACCCCCCCCCTTCTCCACTGTATAAAAGTTACCGGGCATATCAATGTTTTACCTAGCTGGAAAATACAGTTCTGCTTCCAGATATTTGTTTAATTATTCAATGGTGTTGTTGTGTCACAAGTTGGCGAATTGTCACTATCCTAATTACAGTGTCACAAAATGGCGGCAACGTCTTTAAGCTGCCACAAATGTCACACAACGCATTTTAATAGGCCACAAATTGGCGCCCTACGTGTGTTTTGGCTAGTTTTTTTTAACATCTGATGTAATTTTTTTTGTCTTTTTTTTAATTTGAAAAAAAAAAGACAAATGTTTTTTAAATTTTTTTTTTGAGAAATTTTTTTTTGGTACAGCCAAAGCCAGGTTAGAGGCTTTCAGTGGCTGTGGGTGGTTTTGACACTCAATCATTTTTTTTCATAAAAAACAAGATCATTGGTTTTTGGAAATAACATTTTTTTAAATATTTTTTTAGTAATATTTGAACGTTGATTTGGAACTCGGTTTGTTGTTTTAGTAATCCTCTTAGTTTTTTATTAGCTTATCTTCACAAGTTTTTTCTTGGAAAATAAAATATTCATTTTTATTTATTAAGGAAGAATAAGTGGATAAAAAAACATAGGAGTTTTTATTCAACAGCGTCCGAATCATGTTCTTAATTCTTTAAAGTTTTTGTAGGAAAAACACATTTTAATTTTTTAAGAAAAATAAATACAACAATGTAAATTTACTTCAATTTTTTTTTTGTTGATCTATAGGTGGATGGACCTCCAGACATAGTCTTTTTAAGTTTAAATATATGACATAGGTACTGTGTTTTTTCTAACAATTTTTTTTCCTACAGGTTCATTTATTTATATTTTATTATTTCCTGCTTGTGATAAGATAGAAATTGGTTCACAGATTATTTTTTAGTATTTAGTACAGTCAATTTATTTGGGTCAACAAGTTATTTTTTTGGTGATTTTAATTTTTGTGGGATATCACCACTTGGAAATTGGAATATTTTTACAGGGTTTCACACAAATTTTTCTTGGCTGAGTTGTTTTAAAGTAAATATAGCTTAACAGCTAGTAGATTTGTTGGGTTGAAAGTATTAATTAGTAATGAAAGAAAAGGAAAATGAGTTTATTTTGCTTTGTCATTTTCTTTTCTTGTTTTTGGAGGTAACTGTTGGATGACAATTAAGACCTTACGTCACTCAGTTACATCGGGTCAGAGGAGGGTACTACTACTAGTGTCGACTCGGGAGGTTAGGAAACACAAGGCTAAAACCCCTAGAGTGACACCTTGGCTGAAGATCAATGCCAAAAGTCCAGTTGACATTTTTTTTTGCGGTATTTTTTTGGAGCAGTTTTTTTTAGGTCTTTGGTTGCCAGTTTAGTTGTCTAGTTGTGTTTTTGTGACTGGTCAATTTTTTTGGTAGAAAATACAGCGTTGGGCTTTGGAGTGCATTTTTTTTAAAAATGACCTACGGGTATTTCTACCAATTAAAGTTTTCTGGTTCACAATTATTTTTTTTTCTGTATTTTTTTCTGTGTTCAGGTCATAGCTTGGTCATGGCCATTGGAGAGCAAACATTTATGTTTGAGCCTTGAGAAGTTTTGCCTGCTCGGATTGAATACAGGGAAAATGAATTTGAAGCCCAACTAGATATAATACCACAAAAGAAATGTTTAGCTGAGACAGATATAGATATAAGTTTTGATTTTTTTTTAGTTCATTTGTAAAGTTCAGTAATTTTCTTAAGTAATATCATTGTGAGGCCGTGAAATTGGTCAGTGAATTTAAGAGAGACTTTCAACTAAATATAAATGCTAGGCGGGGGTAATTGGTAAAAATATTTCCAAATTTTACTTTTTTTTAAATGATTTAATTTTTCGTAAAAAATTATTTCCTTTCTGTTAACATAACTTCTCGAATTCTTGTTTTGGTCAAAACGGTTTGTATAGTGGTCGTAGTTTTAAAGGGTGACCAGACAGGTTATATTTTTTTAGGGGACCAAACGGGAACTTCTTGAGTTACAAAAAGGTGAACTTTTTTGTCTTAGTTGATCAGGCAGGAATAAATAAATCTTTTTACTCCCGAATCATAATTTTAAATAACAAGATTTATTGGTTAAGTGTTTGGGTCTTATAGTAAAAAACGTTTTGTTTTTGGAGGGTACTGGTGTGATATGAAATTATTTTAATTTCATGCCAAATGTTGTTTGACGGCAGATATGCTAGTCTTCAGTTTTTTTGTTAGTTTGCAGTTCAGGACAGTGGCGTGTACTTAAAGGGGCCTTACATCTGCGCCCATTGTAAAGCAACTTCCAACATACTTGCTTAGTTTCTCACTTAATCTTCGTTTTGTTGCTTCTGAAATTAAAGCGTTATGTTGGATAACGATGGATGGTGTTAGACTGAGAAAGTACCTAGGTATTTAGGGATGAAAACTTGGAAGTTGTGGACAATTGGGAAATAATTTTTTTATTTCATTTTTTTTTTAATTTTAAAATTGTTTCATACTGGTGACCTCAAATAATGAAGCAAATTTTTAAATTACAATACACTGTTGTGGAATAAATGGGAAAGTGTTCAGGTTAAACAATAAATTTAAGATGATTGATTTTAAAAAAAAACGATTTCAATCTAAGAATAAATTTAAAAACAATAGGTTTCCTTTGATGAGACTAAACAATGATGAGGGCATATACTTTTTTTGTTATGCATAATATGATAGTAGTACCTTTTGTATTGCCATAATTAGGGGTTTTCCTCCCGCGAGCTGGGTGGAAATGGAAGAAATGTTTGGTTCGGAGTGTAGAAATCGAGGAACGAGGACTTCCTGCTAATCTTTTTAGGATTTCGCAACTTCGGTTTTCGCTAAATTAAAATACATCCAAATTTGGCCTACAGGCTGAATCTCGCATTTTCCAGGACCTTGCAGATTCGCGGAGAAAGACAATTTTTGTGATCTGTTTAGTTATGATAGGAATTAAAATAGTAACATGCACATGAGGGAACTAGATATATTTAGGTTAAAAAGTAGTAAGAACACTGATCTGAACAGTTTTCCATAATAGTGTCCTATTTTCACAGGGTGCTTCAAAATATCTTCACCCTTTCTTTGAAATAAGATATTGTTTCGCCTGTGGGTGTATGACCGTTTAAAAAATATATAGGGTCCAGATGGGATTGGAATGGAAATCACAAGTTTTTGGGTTTTATTGACATTATACTTAGGGAATAGGGGAAATGTCTAATAAAAAGTTTTTGGTTTTAGGCCGAGTTTTGTTGAGATAACAGAAATTTAATTGGGGCCGGGAGTTTTATTATGCTCTTTTAAAATTGATGTAATAGTTTTGGCTTCTTGATTTTTGTTTTCTGGGTTTTACGCAGGATTATTCCCAACTGTTTCATTTCAAAATGTCATTTGTAAGTGATAGGACCTCATTAGCCCTTGGACATTTGGTAATTTTGCTTTGACTAATAGTTGCGGAAAGGGCCCAACTTAATTTTATATCTCGTGAACACCAGGAATAAGGATCTGAGAATGCATTAAGCAGTAAAATTTTTTTTTGATTAGATGTTGTGTGTAAAGACACTTAAGTAGGCAGATTTAGTTTTACAACGTTATAGGTGAACCTTGGAATTTTTTTCATATTTGGTTTTTTGAAAGTGCACACAAGATAATTCTTTACGGAGTTGAGTGCAAAGGTTCTTCACATTATAGTGGTACAGTAAATAAGTACTAACGTTGCTTATTTCCTTAAGTAATAATTTTAAACAAATACACTAACAGCGGTTGGTTTTTGGAACATAAATATTTTTTTTAAACTTTTCCTAAACTGATTGGTTTTTTTTCAATCACGATTTTTATACCTTATGATTCTTAAGTAAATTTAATTTTCAACATTTTTTTTTATAGTAAATAAATTTTTCTAGCTCATTGATTTTCACATTGCCACAGTTTTGGGAGAGGAAAGGGAATTGACAACTGTTTTTTTAAAGGAAAAGAACAAAAACTGTTGCATGACAACTCGAATAAGATTTTTCTGGTGTTGATTTTATTAATTTTTTTTCTTAAGGTTCACTAATAGGAGCTGCAACCCCACTTAAACATTTTTAATTTTTTTGAAAATATTTTTTTTTAATATTTTTTTTAAATATTTTTTTTTAAAAGGGAGACTTGATTTTCTTGTTGGATATTTTTTTCCTTGGTGCATAGTAGTACCTTGTCCCTACAATGGTTCTACCAGTTTATTTAAGTATTTTTTTTTCTGAATTAAAATATAATTTTATTTCGAACCCTCACGTTTTAACAACCTATCATCATTTATTTTAAATTTTTTTTTCTTCTCCCTACTCCAAACCACCTATCAGAGTGGAGTAATTTTTGAAAATTTTAGTGAGTCACTAATTAATTTTTTTTGACTATTGGACTACTGTGGTCGACACCAAAAAATTTTTTTTTTTATTTTTTTTTGGACACCTTTCGGTACGATCCTAGGGTCTTCTTGACCATGGTTTGCATCAATTTAGTTAAAGTATTGGGAATTTCATTTTAACGATTATTAGAGAGTTGCAGTCCTACCAAGACGTTATTTGTATAAATTTTTTATTACCATCGGTAATTTTTTTTTAAATTTTATTTAAATTTTTTTTATTACACACAACATCCTCACTAGTCTAATTCGACGCAATTTCAGCGAGCGGTTTTTTTTTTAATTGAGCATATTTTACGATTTCTATAACATGAACATCTGTTCCGATGTTTATTGCGTTCACTTATATATTAAGGGATGATGTGACCTTAAGCAATGCATGTTTCGTGTTAACTCAGAGTAGGTAAGCAGGTTAAAGTGGGTTTTGATTTATTCTTTTTAGAAAAATCATTGTATACGGCGATTTGGGTTTTTTTTGAGGAGTTTATTTGTGGAGCCGTTCTGCAATAGCAGGAGTATACCCTAGCTTTAACTGTGTACAACAGCTTTGGGATTTTTGTTATAGGTAGTCTGTTGTACGTTCCATTTAGGGATAAATTTACCTACTCGGTTGCTGAGGTAAACAAACATCACTTAACTTTAATTTTAATCCAGTTCAGCTAGGATAAGCGCAATCATTTTTTTTTGTTTTACTCACGCAGGAGTGAAACATAAGACCTAAACACTGCCAAAATTCTTGTCTCTCTTTTATTTTTTTAAACTTTTTTTTATGGCTACTTGTTAATTCTAATTTAGGATTTAAGTAGTTATTTCTCTCTGCAAGGTTGGACGTCATAGTTGGTTGTACAAATACTTAACATAAATTATGATTACATTTTTAAATGCAAATAAATTTTATTTTCTTACTGCTCCGGTGTTTTTCGGTTTTGTTCGCGTCTGCCCGTATTTAAGTTTTATATTTTCTACATTTGTGAGAAAATTTATAGTGATTTTCACTGGTGAATTTAAAGTGAACTTTGTGTTTTTTATTGCGTGGTTTAGTTTTTATAATTGGGAGGTATAATTAACAGTTTTAATTAAAGTTTAAAGTTTGAAGATAAAAGGCACTATGGCTATTTCTTTGAGTCGGTTGTCTGACGTAAGGTACTTAGTCAAGGACGAATTAATCTATGAGTTAACATGGAGATGCATAGCTATTGGATCGGTGGAAGAGATGAAACAACAGCTTATGTTGATCAAACAAAGAGAAAAGACTGATGCAAGTATGAGATACCCTCCGTATCCCTTTAAATTTGGCCAAGATGCTTTTAGCTGCATGAAGAAGCTTGATAGTCTGGTACCGCTGGTAGAGAAGTTCTCTGGTACGAGTAAAGGGGGAGAGTTTAGAAAAATCGCTGTGAGGTTGGAACACCTGTTGGCCAGGATAAATAACATGAATCCGTCTAACTTTGAAGAAAGTCAAACCAAAGGCATACTGGTTGTGGAAACCTTGAGTTTGATTGGGAGGTTGCAGAGCCAAGCAACAGATTTATTAAGAGTTGGCGTGACCTCAGATGATGATGAAGCATCTGAAACTCAATCAACGAGTCGAAGCTCAGACCACTCAACAAATGCTGGCAACACACCTAACCAGTCTCATTTCCCGCAACCACGGCTCTCGAGCACACAAAGAACAGCTCAACAGCCCACAAACCAACCGTCGGTCATTGCTCCATTGCAAATGCAAGTGCTAACGAACCCAACTCAAACATCAGTACAAGCACCACTCCCTATGCCGATTGAGAATTACGGTACAACAGCTTTTCAGTATCAACAACCGTCTACCGTTCCTTTGAGTTTAGCTGCCCTCCAAAGTAGCATAGCACCAATTGCTCAGTCACGACCATTTTCATGTTCGTCGCCAGTACCAATGTCAAGTGATCCTGGTACCTCATATCACGTTGCACCTGTACCTCCGCATAAGTGGAACTTAAAGTTTACAGGCGAGAGGGATACGATCTCCGTCACCGCATTTTTTGAGAGAGTGGATGAGTTGAGTCAGGCTAGAGGAGTCAGCAAAAAGGTTTTACTGAATTCGGGCATTGATCTTTTTGAAAAGTCAGCTTATACTTTTTACAAAGATGTTCGAAGAGAAGTCCATACGTGGGAACAGCTGGAACAGAGGTTCATGGCAGAATATCTTCCTTCTTCATATGGCGAGAAGCTATTGAAGGAGATTCAAAAACGTAAACAAGGCCCTGGAGAGTCTATAGGGACCTATATTGCTGTCATGAACACATATTTCCAAAGACTTGGCTGTCCTGTTTCCGAAGAGGCGAAATTAGCTATCGTCTTCAGAAATATCGCGGACATCTATAAAAATGGGTTAATTGCTACTGAGGTCAATAGCCTATCACATTTAAAGGATCTGTGTCGTAGAATAGACGAGAGATATGGGTTAGAAGAGGAGAATTTTACTCCTAGGAAAAACCAATCAATCGAACCTGACTTGGCCTACGTTGACGTAGAGAGCGATTTTGACGATTTTTCAACAGGGGTTGATGCAATTCAAATATCAGGTGCCGGGACATCAAATCAACAGAATTTGAATATTCCTGATAATAGATTTAACAGAGATAGGCAACAGCCAGCAAGCAGTTTCGCTGCTAGAGCTGATAGAGATAGACAACAACCAGCTAGTGGTCAGTCTAGTGTAAATGACAGAGATGGACAACCACCACAAGGTGCTAGACCTGGTAGGGCGAATAGGGACGTGGTATGTTATAGATGCAACCAAACAGGGCACATGGCGATCGGGTGCGCATTACCGAGAGGCAAACAGTGCTATTCGTGTGGTCAGGCAGGGGTTACAGTAAGAGAATGTCGTAATTGTAATCGTCAGGGAAACGAACCCAGGCGCTCGTAGGTGGTCGACCTTCGAGTCAGCCTGAACAAGCATCGACCGATAGGCTAACGTACGTTTTAGATTATGTGATAAGTCATGCTCGTAAAGATGAAAGGCCTTATTTAGAAGTGGATGTGCTCGGAAATAAGTTATTAGGTTTGTTGGATTCCGGGGCTTCACGTACCTTTTTAGGGAATCATGGTTGGTCAATCATCGAGAGGTTTGGTTTTTCACTTGATACGACAAAGAAGACGAGTTGTATTGTGGCAAATGGTCAAAGCACGAGTAGTATTGGGACAGTGCAGCTTCCTATGCGAGTTCAGGATAAATTTAGGTTAATAGAGGTCGTCGTCGTTCCTGAATTGCCGCACACTTTGATTTTGGGATTAGATTTTTGGATTTCGATGGGGATAGTACCGAACTTAAGTACTAATGAGTGGCACTTTGCCGATAATAAAGATGTGATTTGTTCTTTAGAAACACCAGACCAACAAACTACTCTTTCGCCTTATGAATCAGAACGACTAGAGGAATTGGTCGATAAATATAAGACTATTATGGGTGACTCACTAGGATGTACAGACAGGGTAGAGCATAAGATTACAACAGATGCAGCATCGATAAGACAACGTTCATATAAGGTCTCACCGGTCATTCAAAAACTTATTGATGACGAAATCGACGAAATGCTGAAAATGGATGTGATAGAACGTAGTAGTAGTTCATGGGCTTCACCAGTGGTAATGGTACAAAAGAAAAACACAAAGAAATATCGGTTCTGCGTAGACTACCGCAAATTGAACTCAGTGACGGCGCGTGATAGTTATCCTTTACCACTCGTATCCGAGACTCTTGACAAGTTGAAAGATGCTAAATACTTGTCAACTTTAGATATCAAAAGCGCTTATTGGCAAGTACCAATGGAAGAATCATCGAAGCCACTAACAGCATTCATCTGTCGACGAGGTCTCTTCCAATTTAAGCGGTTACCATTTGGTCTTCATAATGCACCTGCAACATGGCAGAGACTCATAGATAGCATCATAGGAAACGATTTAGACCCCTACGTGTACGTATATCTCGATGACCTCGTAATTGTCACACAGAGCTTTTCTGAACATCTTAGAATTCTTGAGGAAGTCCTACGAAGATTGCAGAATGCAAAGATAACGGTAAGTTGGGAGAAATGCCAACTGTGTAGGCCAGAAATGACTTATTTAGGTTTCGTAGTGGACCGTCGAGGCATCCGAGTTGACCCTAATAAAATTAGAGCCATGTTAGAGCTCCAGAGGCCAAGAACTGTCAGAGAAGTTCGTAGAGTTGTAGGTACAATATCCTGGTACAGACGTTTCATAGAGAATTTTTCAGCGATAATAGCTCCGATTACAGCTCTAACTAAGAAAAATCAAAAGTTCGATTGGACTCCAGACTGCGAAAAAGCATTTATTAAGATTAAGGAACTTTTAGTGACTGCACCGATTCTTACATGTCCAGATTATACCAAGGAATTTGTCATTCAAACAGACGCCTCAGGATATGGAATAGGAGCATGTTTAACGCAACCTTATCCTGAAGGAGACAAAGTCATATGCTATTTGAGTCGATCTTTGACTAAGCAAGAACGTGTTTACACGACCACCGAGCGAGAATGTTTGGCATTGGTTTGGGCGATAGAGAAGCTCCGGCCATATATTGAGGGGATCTCATTTAAGGTCATAACAGATCATTTTAGTTTAAAATGGCTTCATAGCTTGAAAGAGCCCAGTGGAAGACTTGCTCGTTGGTCTGTAAAACTGCAGCAATATGACTTTGAAGTAATCTATCGGAAAGGGAAAGATTTAGTTGTCCCGGATATGTTGTCTCGTGCAGTACCTATGATTGATACAATTTCGCAGCCCAGAGATGTTTCAACAGCAATTAAAGATCGATGGTACCAAAAGATGGTAAAGAGGGTCGTAGAATCACCGTTAAAATTTATGAATTGGAGATACACTGATAATAAGTTGTATAAATATGTCAAACAAGAATACCCTCAACTTTCACCATCTAACGAATATTGGAAAGAGGTAGTCCCCAAAGATCATAGGCGTAGAATTATTGGAGAAGCTCACGATCCTCCTACCGCAGGACACATGGGTGTGTATAAAACCTTCCACAGACTGGCAGAAAAATATTATTGGCCAAAAATGCGCCAGGACGTGGCAACTTTTGTAAAGAAATGCTTTGTCTGTGCAGCTCATAAAGGTGATACACAAGGTGTATCTGATCAGATGATATCGCACCCAAAACCAACTCGTCCTTGGGAAATTATTTCGACGGATTTATGTGGACCTCTACCTCGTTCGACAAAGGGTAATTGCTGGATTCTCGTCGTTACGGACTATTTGAGTAAGTTTTCCTTAGTTTTTCCAATGCGAACAGCTCCTACTCAAGCAGTTGTCAAGCATCTTGAGGAGCAAGTATTTATGGTCTTCGGAGTGCCCCGTTTGATACTTTGTGATAATGGCCCTCAGTACAAAAATAATGAGTTTAAGCGTTTTGCTGAGAATTATCAGGTTAAAATACAGTATAATCCGTATTATCACCCCATAGCAAATCCAACAGAGAGGACGAATCGTACGTTAAAAACCATGTTATGTTGTTATGTGAAAGACAACCACAGGAAGTGGGACGAACAGATACATAAACTTGCCTGCGCGATTCGTACTGCAACCCATGAGACAACCAGGATGTCTCCTTTCTTTGTTAATTTTGGTAGGAATATGTGTTTATCAGGTAAAGATTACTCCAACCCAGTTTTGTTATCTGAAGAGAATGGTGTACAAACTGCAGCTGAAAGTAAGAACGAAGGTTTCCGGAAGCTCTAAGCTGATGTTAAGAGAAGGTTAGAGGTGGCAGGAGAGAAAAACGTAGTTCAGTATAATCTGCGTACAAGGGTACCCAACTTTGTTGTGGGTCAGCGTGTTTGGAAGAAGAATTATGTGTTGTCAGATGCTGCGAAGTTTTTCTCGAAGAAGTTAGCACCGAAATTCGTTGGTCCTTATGTGATTAGGAATAAAATTTCTCCATGGATATTTGAGCTTCAGGAACCATCGGGTAAAGTACTACCAGGGAGCTGGCATGCCAAAGACCTTAAGTCGGCAGCGGACCTCTTCGATTAACCTTTTTAGGTTAATCGTCTTGAAGTTGGGGGGGGATTATGTAACGTGTCATTTTTTCGTTTAAAGCAGCGTTACATATTTGTTTATTTAGGTAAATAATCAAGGATCTTTGACTCGTCTTTCTGTACACAAAGTAAGGGTATTTTATAGAGCTAGGTTTGGAGGTTATATAGTGTCTAGGAAATTACCTTAAAAGGAGGCATTCCATCGAATTACTGTGGACACTACGCACATCGCATTATCTGGACATCGTAATTGGAATTTAAGATCACAGGCTTCGGGAAAATCACATAAAAATTTTGATTGTTTTGTTTTTATCTGTGGAATTTTGTGATTCTCTTGTCGTCATGAAAGTTAAACAGCTGTTATGCTGGGGAATGGCGGCGTTGCCGCATCACAAACGGATTCAGTAACAGGAAGGAAACATTTAGATGAACATTTCATTCCCTTACGTTTATTTTCGAGGATATTGGGACAATCCGAACCTCATAGCTAGTTGTGACAGCACGAAAACATATTTAGGTCCACGGTTTGACCAGTAACAACCGAGGCTCCGACCACTTTGATATCTTTATTAATTTGATAGGGAGAGGATGGAATAAATACGAGTCGTGCACTTTTGTAAATGGGAGATAAACGAGGGATAAAAACCAAGACTAAAAGAATAAACGAAATGGTGTGAGTTAACATCTGAACACTCTTGTGCCGAGCTTCTTAGCAGTAGTTCAGTGTGTATTTTTAGGTTCAGGTTCAGAAACAACTTTATTAATGTAGAAATGTTTTACAAAAATGGCGTCAAACCATATGAATCTTAGAGAAAACATTTATAAAGAGCAAAGGAAACTTTTGACGAAAACTGTAATTAAAATACAACTAAATTCTACACTTAGTATAGCTTTACTCATATGGGAATTGGTTGAATGTTCAAATATTCCTGGGGTTGATACATGCTCGAATCTCCAGTGATTGAATTTACAATTGATGGTTTCAATGCTGAGCTTCTTATAGTCCGTCTGGTTATTTTCCTCTTACTTGATATGTTGGCGGGGGTCCGGTCGGCAAATGTTCGGTCAAATGTATGGAGGGTGTCTCGACGTCCTTGTTATATAAATTTCAACCGTGGAAATAGATCCGACAACACCTCAATGTACGTTTTACCTAATTTTCATGTCCCCTTGGTCGGTGCTGCCCCCTATAGACCTGTATAGAACTATTGCTGTACCTCATTGGTTAGTTTGAAAATCGCGGGTTTTTCTGGTTGGTTGGTATTGCGTTTTACTGTCCCCACTCCCCACCAAATTGACAAAAACGGTTTCCGGCCACCTCGGTTTTTGTGTTCTGCCTGGTCTCTTTGCTAACAAATTTTGGCTGGGTCGACAACAGTTTCTGGGATCGCCATTGTTTTTGTGTAGTGGCACTGCAAAAACTGCAGGTTCTGTCCCAGAGACTGTAAAGAGTGAGTCCGTCGTGAGGCGTATCTCGTGGACGGCTCATATCCTCTACATAGAGGGATTTAAGTCGGCCTACGCCATTTGCACGGAAAGAGCATTGGTAAGTTCGATTTTATTTTTTTTCATTTTTTTTTATTTGAGTACTCTTCAAGATAATATTTGCCTCCCAAATTGTAATTATTTTTCGTGGGAAATGTACTTTTTTTTGACAAAGGACGTGGGGAATTGTTGGCGTTTTTATATTTTTCTTTTAACCACGTGTTGGATAAAAACTATATATTGTTTTTCTCCTTTGTCTACAGCCCTGTCAATTCCAGCGACGGGACAGTTGGGCTGGACGCTGGTGGGAAGCCGGACGGGCCAGTTATAACCCTGGGAATGGTACGTTAGGATTATTTTAGTTCATCTGTTTAAATCTACTTTGTTTTATTGAGTCGACATGGGGTCCTCGATGTAAGTTACTGTGTAGGGGAACTTCGTGCAAAATTGACGAATTCCAGGAAACTGAAACATTTCATTTTCCACAGGGTTCTACGCTCGGGCAAGAATCCCACAACCTTTTTATGCTCGGGCAAGAAACCAACAACATTTTGTCCACGATGTGCTGCACTAGTACCATGTGCTAGTTAGTCAGCAGGGAAGGCGCGGCAGAACTGGGACCGGTGGAGTAGCAGAAGATGTCTGGTACAACACATCCAGGTTTACAAAATAAAACACATTTATACACAAAATAATCAAGGACCAAGGTAGGAGCAAGCCTTAACTATAATTTTTTTTCTCATATATAAATTTTTTTAATATAATTTAGATGTAATCTTTTCATATATAAGTTTTCACAGTATAATTTCAACATTTCTTGTAAACGCAAGATAAGGTATGACGTCATAACCCTGGTTTTGCGGCATATTTACTACATCGACTTGTTTTCCTTCATTTCATTTATTTAAGATAATTTTACTGTCAAATTTAAAGTGCCTTGCTATTTTGGCCCTATTTAAAGTGCCTTGCTATTTTGGCCCTGACTTGTTTGGTATTTTTCTCAAGTTTTACAATCAAAATATACAAGATGAACTAAATTTCTTTGTTATTTGTACAATCCAGTGAGCCAACTTTGCGGAGACAAAAGAGAGATGAGATTATATTTTGTTTTAGCGGTTTCTTTACACTGTTTTACCTCATGGGGTGGATCTCGGACTGGGTTGCTGTCTGTCTCATTCTACCCAATGTAGAATGATGACAGCAGATATTTGGTCTGGATCTCCCCTATGACGGAATAATTTCGGAAGTATATATATATTATTTTTAACAATCATTCATATAACTGAGTCCTACGCTACTGACTCAGATGTAGGTACACTATGACCTGTTAAAGGAGTCCATCTGCCTGTAAAGTGCTTCTATTTTTGTCATTTTGATTCATTTGGGAATCTTTTAAATTTTATTTTGTCTATTAGTCAATTTTTTTTTGGTTTTTTTTAATTACACAAATATTCTGGAAGCCTCGGAAGTGGGTGGAATTTCATTGTTTGGCTACAACATTTGGGTTGAACTGTATTTTATTTAAGATCTTCTTTGTAAAACATTGGTATTAAATAATGTGGCGCACTTAAAATTTTCTTATTTCTGAACCCCCCCCCCTTCTCCACTGTATAAAAGTTACCGGGCATATCAATGTTTTACCTAGCTGGAAAATACAGTTCTGCTTCCAGATATTTGTTTAATTATTCAATGGTGTTGTTGTGTCACAAGTTGGCGAATTGTCACTATCCTAATTACAGTGTCACAAAATGGCGGCAACGTCTTTAAGCTGCCACAAATGTCACACAACACATTTTAATAGGCCACAATTTCAAAAATTGGAGTTTAAGTGAAAATATGGCGTGTGTGATATCAAACGAAAGGTAATTGGAAGAGTAAAGGAGTTTAACAAATAACATTTTAGTTTTTGCTTTTTTTAAGTGTGGGGGTAGATTTTAAAAATTTGAGTTTAAATCAAAACATGGCTTGTGTGGTATCAAACAAAAGGTAATTTAGTCTGGAGTTTAATAAAATATATTTCAGTTTTTAGTTATATTAGCTCACACGTAAACTATAACTATAGTACTTAGTGTGAGCTTAGTGGCCTATATATTGGCAGAGTATTTTATATAGCTAAGAAAATGTGTTTAAAAGTAAATGGCAACAATAGGGACTTATTGGAATAAAGTCATGCAATAATATATGACAGCTAATCTTTCAACATAAGGATTTTGTTTACTATAAGAACCGAAATAAATACTTTCGACTTTAATTATAAAAAATATACGAATTAGTTTTGAATTCGACTTTGGTATATCAATTTTAAAAGATCAACTGTCAGCCTGTAATGTAAATATGTCAAAATACTGCAATAGTATTGTCATTGCATGGCTTTATTCCAATAAGTCCGTATAGTTATCCTACAAACCGTACGCTTGATCTTTCTGCACCTGCGCCGGCGTCGCATCAGCTTCTTATTTGGAGGTTGGATGAATATGCAAATACAAAAATGTCTAGTAACTTTGAAAAACTGGGGAAGGAGGAGCACAGTGTCAGAAAAATTAAGCTTATTACAAAAACTCAGCCTGCTACTCATCAATTAATAAATAGACGCGTGTAATGTGGACTAATAGTTTGGTGGTTTAGGCTATGGGCCTCCTAAAGCTTTTTGCCCTCTTCCCCCACCTGCGGGACTGTCCAGCTACGCCACTGGCCACGCTGTATAACCTTGAACTAACTCCATACGCGACTCCATTAAGTTAAGAGCTTCACATATGGACGGGGAAAAGTATGGGAACGCAGGAAACCCCTAAAACTTTACGAAGTGGAGTATACGGATCCCGAATGAACGTGAAAACTTTTTATGGCTTTGGTCCACGTTTTGGGAGTCGTACAAGTATCTCGATAGAAGAACTTTAAAACGAAGGATTTAGTAAAAGATAACCAACAAAAAGAAAATTAAAAAAGAACCAAGAAATAAGTTTAGAGAGTTATAACAGAAATCTGAAATGTCTAAGACCGATGCTAGCTAGATATAAAATAACTAAAACAAAGAATATGAACGGCATAGAAACTAACATTTAAGATGAAATAAGCAAAGCGGAAATAAAGAGAGCATTAAAGTAAATGAAAAATAACAAATCACCTGAAAAAGACGGAGTAAAGGCAGAAATGTCAAAGTACAGTAATAAAGATGTAGTTCATACCCTATCTATTCTCCTTAATAAAATAATAAAAGAAAAAATAATCCCAAACAGCTGGAAAGAATCCATAACCATTATATTACACAAGAAAGGCGATAAAGCAAACCTAAAAAACTACTTATAACAATAAGCTTTTTACAAAAATATTTTAACAGATAGACTAACAACAAATATTACGGATATCAATGAAAAGAACAAGCAGGCTTCAGAAATGATTTCAGTACAGTTAACCAACAATTAAACATGAAAATTCTAATACCCAACCAATACAACATTCCACTATATATTGCGTTTATAGAATTTGAAAAAGCTTTTGATAGCATTGAGAACCGGGCAGTAAAAGCATCTGTAATTAATAGCCGAATAGATCACAGATAAACAGACTTAATAGCCAATATATATAGCGAAACAACTACATCAATCAAAATCCCCGAAGAAGCCAAGCCAATCCTCATAAGAAGAGGTCCCAAGTAACACAAATTGCTGAAAAACAGCTACCAAAACACTTTAACACCAAAACTGAATGTAAAATAGCTATTACAGCTGTATGCCGTTTTACTTCTAAGCAGCTTTTAAAGTGTTGTTGCTGATTAGGCAATCTTTATTTAGCTCTCAAGGTGTCCATGAGAGCTCCAAAATATAGCACGTTAACATTAAAGTAATTTTGTCTAGAAATAAACAAGAAACAATGGCAACTATTGCAAAATAACTATTTCCTGTAATGGACAGAGACTTTACTAAAATGGCTGAAGAAAAACTTGTTATGTTCTACACTACTGTGATATAATCGCGCAAAAAGGCGGTTTTCATCGTCAAAATGTTTGCCAGGTTAACTTTTCTGATGAAACAGGTCAAGATGGCTAGTCAAAACGCAAGCGTCTCGAAAATTCAGAATAATAAACGTTTTTTTTTCGGTGTTTGTTTTTAGGTTAGAAATTATTTTATTACAATTATCCTCCAAATACCTGATAAATCAATTCTATTATTGAATTTAGCACTTTCTAGAATTTATTTAGGCCCGGGATCCCCTGCAAATTAATATTTTTTAGTCCATAAATTTAAAGAAAAATAAATTGGAAAACCATCATGGCCGCCTCGGCCGTCTCATTGGTTTCAGCAGTTTACCTCTAGACAAGCTATTTTTTTCATTTCTAGCTAACTTGCCTGCTAACAATTGGCCCAATAGGTAATACGAAAAAAAAAGAAGAGTCACAGATGTTATCTTTCATCTTGGGCGGTGTCACAACAACAAAATAAACAAATACATTACCTAATCTGTGAACAAATATCTCAATTAAAAATTGTGCGAACGTTAGAAGATAAAGTTATTACGTGCCCTACCACAGTACCCCACCAGTGGGAAGCAAAAAACATTGTATTGGCCACCGCCATCAGAAACCCTTAAGCTGGGTTTATACAGAAACATAGCATGACATAAGATATCATTACAGAAGGAAACTGTAAGGCTGTTTCTACAAAAAATATAATAACATGACAACATACAAGCATGGTCCAAGTTCTTTAAATATGAGGCCCCACACACTCTCAGTAATTGGTAATTGCAAGGGGAGAATTCCCACAGTGCTTGGTACTGGCAATTGACTCTGGTGCACTCTGCTTGGAATCAGGTGAGTCTAAATAAGCAGACTACTAAAGCCGCTTGACTTGAAGTAAAAAAAACAGAGTGTCATTCAAACCAATGAGATTAAAAAAATATTTTTTGATCTGATGGATTCAAACATTGTGTCCCTGAATGACATAATTTGTCATTAAGAAACACTATTTTTGTTTTGAACATTCTGATTTGACTGTTTTTTACTAAACACTGAGGGGTGAACAGCTCTCACAATCGATGTACACATTTCTCACAATCTATTCACAATCTTTACACAATCCCTCCCAATCACCCACAATCTGTCACAATCTCACCACAATCCCTCACAATCTTTCACAATCTGTACACAATCCCTCACAATCTTAGCAAAAGATTGAGGATTTTCACAATCAGTGTACACATTTTGGGGTTAGCTGGTCACCCCTCGGTTATTAAGTAGCAGGGCCGGTAATGGTAAATTAAGAGGGCGGCAAAGGAAACTATAGACATGATGACCTTTTTTTTTGTTTTTTTTTTGGTCACAAGAATTTTGATGGGACGGCCCCCCCAGCCCCTTCAGGCACGCTACGCCGTCCCCAATCCCCTCACAATCTTGCCACAATCCCTCACAATCTTAGCAAAAGATTGTGGATTTTCACAATCGGTGTACACATTTTGGGTTAGCTGTTCACCCCTCGCTAAACACACTCTTGACTACTAATGTTCACTTGTCCCAAGTAAGAAAAAATTAAAAAAGCATGGCACATTGATTGCCTTGCTTTTTTAATTTTTAGTTAAAAAAGTTTTATTTACATTTTTTAATTTTAGAAGCAGTTAAAAGAAATGAAGTACAAAGTCCAGAAAGCAACCCAGAATGGGGCCCATTTGCTCAGCCCTTGGGAATGTCAGCAAGAAAGCCAAAAAGGGGGTCTGCTTGCAATTGACTCCTACTCATTTTACACAATTTTTTTTTTATAATTAATAAAATTAAATTATATAATGTACAGGGAATTAAACATCTTTGCTTTATTACCATGAATGTACGGTAGTGGCGGTTAGCACCCTTAAAGGATCTAACCTGGCACATAGGCATGCCTTTCTGGGTATGTTGTGCTGTTTACTTACTGTGTATGACTCGGATAACAATTTAAATTCTATCTAGTAAATAGAAACCAGTAGACCTCAAAATATATTTTAGGCCAGAAACTTAGTCATCATGATATACCACATAATGCCATAATTATAGCCTTAGAGCACTGGTGTACCTTTTGATATAATCAACAGGGTACAGAGAGCCACAATGTGCCTGCACTAGCTGTTAGTTCAAAATAGGCACTCCATATGAACCATACCTTTTGACATAATCAACAGGGTACGGAGAGCCACAATGTGCCTGCACTAGCTGTTAGTTCAAAATAGGCACTCCATATACCGTGTATGTGGTGATTTCCTTAATAGTCAGGTCGTTCAGAGAATCACCAGATTAACCCACCCCCGTGATATCTATATTTTTTTACCTACTGGTCAAAGCTTGTCCGTTACCAGACTACCCATGGGTCAAGGTTTCTTTAGTTAGCTCTTACGACAGGCCTGGGGGTTACCTTGGTGCTATTATGCATATTCATAATCTAAAAAAATCTAATAAGAAAGGGGCCCCCCTTGCCTCCCCAACTCCCATGAATGTAAAATAATAAGTTTGGAATTATTGTTATAGAAATAGCGGTGAATGTATTAACATTTAAATCTATGTTTTTATATTAATGTTTGTAATTTGAAATAGCATGATTGGCTAATAAAGATTTATTCAATTCAATTCAATACACCATTGTATCAAATGTGTATGACAATTTAGATTTTTTGAACATACATTGTATAGACTTAAAAAATTATATGGTTTTCTTTTACAAAAATATTTTTTTTTTCTAACATGCCAAAATAAAAGTTTTTTGTACCTCTAAGAAGGATTTTTCAAAATACATTCTTTAAAATAAATGGAAATTCTTGAGAAACCATATTTATTACACAATTACCAAAATAGTTTTTTACTCAGTTATGTAATACACCAGAATGTGCCCTTTGTATTTAAAGTCCTCTAGAAAAAGGGGGAGAGGTGATTGCCTCCCTCCTCTCTGGGATCACCACTGGTAAGGCAGGCCTTAGTAGGAATAGGTAGAGGAAATTTTTGTTATTAAGGTAACTAGGTAAATAAAAACAAGAAATTTATTTATTTAGTTATTCAACTAATAAACTGGCTTCTTAATGCCCAGGGTGCAGCACCTTAGAGGGCCCAATACAATGGGTTACACAAGTGGGTCCATACCTTTTTGAGAGCCTGGCCTGATTATGTGCTAAGTTAAACCAATTCTACAGTACTTACTAAAAAATTTGTACACTTGCTGTCGGCAGCTCACATAGTGCACAATGATGACAAAGTTAGTGCTTAATTATATATCATCTATTAATGCTAAGCAGGCAGAAAAATGGAGGACCAATGTACCAAAATCAAGCATTATGTTTGTCCATGGTGCATTATGTTGTTATATACACCAGCCCTTGAGTTACAACAAAAAACAGACAGACTGATGAAAAAATTTTGACAGCACTTTGAAGGTTCACTCAGGACTGATAAGTACCAGGCAGGAACCCCTTGTAATGGCTTCATTGTGTGCCCCCTGACAAGGCATCGCACCAGGGTTTCAAGGAACCAGTCACTGTTTACCCAACTTTAGTTCCCTGTCAAAGATAAAGGGATACTCTAAAAGATGGGCAAATAACTATCTTTTATGGCTGTGAGTGGACATTTGTTTAAAAAAACACCAAATTGCTTGATTAAACAAAAAACACAACACACAACCAGAGATTAGGTTAGAAAAGAAAACAACAAACAGAAGGCACGGTCCGTAAAGAAACCGGTTGCGTAACTCGGTGTTTAGGCGGCCGGGCCGTGACGTCAGGGCTACGTCACAGTTTTGCGAGAAATCAGCAGTCAAACGCTGTTTATATCGAAATTTCGTCTTTTGCGAGGAAATTTTGTACATTTTGGGTCTTTTCGTCGTGTGTTTAAATACCTATTACGTTGTTACTATAAATATATTAAAAACTAACTAAAAGAACTGGTGAGTTTTTAAATATAATTAAAAATTTTAACAAACACAAATTTTCCTGTGTCGGTTGTTTTCTACCCATACAATGTGGCTCATACAAGGTTACAAGAGGAGCTGGGACATAGACCTTGGGGGGTATGGGTTTTCTCTCTATAATGCATCTGATATCTGCTACCAACACATAATTTTTAAGATAACTATTTGATAGTTATCATCACAATCAGTATAGGCCAGGACAAAAATTATGAAATGAACTTTATATACACATAGAAAATTACTAATAGTTTAAAAATTACTCAATGTTGTTGGCTGTTTTTAAGGCGCCTGATGCTAAAAATAGTTCTTAAATGATGTACCTATTACACAGCATACCTACCTCTTCATGAAAAAAAATTAAACTTAAAAAAATAATAATTTAAAAATTTTGTAAAAATTGAGGAAAATAATATTGCTGTTAATTTATTTTAAATATTTGATTTATTTTCTCAAAGTTAAAATTAACGAAAATATTCCAAATTCAAAATTACGCTTAGACTACTTGCTACCAACTAAAATTAAAATACTTACGTAATTTTGAATTTAAAATTTCTTCGATATTATTTTAAACTTTAGGCAAAAATTTTTTTCAAAAAAATTGTTTAGAATTAAAAGGCCTATCAGACAAAAATATAAAATACAGGATATATAAATTTTTTTAAATGTTTTTTGAAAAACACCAAAAACCGATGCTCTATTTTTAAAAAATGTAAGTATCTTAAACAGCATTAAAAATTCTACTAGTTTGCCAATTTAAACTTTTTTCTATCTTTAATAATAAAAAAGTTAGCAATGGTGGACACTTAACTTGGAACACTCTGTATAACGCTCAAGCAGGAGGGAAGGAAAATTAGCCTTGCGTTACAGTCGATGTATTTTTTATGATATTTCTTGAAAATGCGTTTTGTAGGGGTGATCAAATATCCTGATTCTTTGCGTTATGTAATTTATGAATCTTCCCTTACTGCCTTATTGACTTTTAGTCATTTTAACTTCCTTTTTTTTTCATTTTTTTGAATAAATTTTACACAAAAAAATCTAGTTTTAGTTATTTCCTACCCACCAAAAAAAAACCAATAATATGTGGCTAGTTTGCTTTAGAGTTCGGCGTAAAAAATTTCATTAAATTGAACAAGAGAGTAGGAAAAGTATTTATAATCGTGTCCTGAATCTGATATTTATAAAACTATTGGAATTTGTATCATAAATTTTTAAATGATTTAATTTTGTAATAAATTTTGGTATTTTTTCGGCTTTTAAATAGACCTATCTCTCTTTCTCTCATAATGTAACGTATAGGTCTTTCTTTATTGACCGTGGAACAGGCAAAATGGTGGCTGGGAGTTACCACACAATCGGTTTCTTTACGAACCTTGGATCAGGCATGACAATAAATCTCCTTTTTTCAACAGTCATAATCGCACTGATCTTCTGGCCAAGCATTTTTGGGGGCTGTTCAAAAGTTTTGTAATAAACAGCTTAAAATACAAAATTGCTAAATTGTTGCTTTTTCTAGCTAAATAATAGGAATAAGAGCTTAAAATTTATGTTATTTAGCTAGCTAAATTTTAGCATGCTTATTAGCAATTATCTAACTTTAAAAGAGCAAGTCCTGTATAATATTACATCAAAAGCCATTTCACCCATAAACACCTGCTATCAGAGAGGTTCTATAGCTAAAATAATTTCTAAACCACAACTAGCTGTTTTACAGCAAAAACTAAGCTCTGACAACACTTTCACAGCAAAGTTTTTGCTTTTAAACTATATTGTCCAGTTTGTGTTACTTGGGGTATCAGAGAGGGTGACACAATATCCCCTTAACTGTTTATCTAGTACATAGAGGATATTTTTAGAAACTTAGAATAGGAAGAAATAGACATCAAAATAAGCGGACAATATTTGAACCACTTAAGATATGCTGAAGATATCACCTTAATAACAGATAAGAAATAATAATTATACATAGCATTTTTTTAGGCATGTATCAAACAAGGAACAAGAATGAAATATAAACATTTTTGAGGCAATTTTTTTATGATAAACTGTTTTTTTATATATAAACATTGTTATAATTAACAAGTCTCTAGGTAGACATAACAATATCATATCATTGATATTTTATTTAAAGTTTATGTAAACGAAAATAAAATTTAGTTTAATTTTTTACTCATTTTTTGTGAATTTAACAGCCTGTATCTCCTCAACTTGTCAGTTTATTTAAAAAACAATTATACCATATTTTTTAATCATACTTAGCCAGATAATAGGGTATTTAACAGTAGTAAATAATAAATATATATTTATTTTTAGATATCTCTGTAGGTCTTGGGAATGCTAAAAACAAACTTTTTTGTTTAATTTTTTCTCAAATTCATAGTTATAGATAGATAGATTTAATTAAATACCCAATCATTATTATTTTAAGCATTAACTAACAATCAGAAATTGCTTGAATTGAAATTTTTAAAACAAAATTTTCCAAATTCATTCTACATACATACTAGTCCTGCCTATGAACTGCCTAGTCTTGCATATGTACTGCTCAGTCCTATATTTAGCCTGCATGTGCACTGCCTAGTCCTGCATTTAGAGGTACTCCCTAGTCCTGCCACCTAAAAATTTGTACACCTTTCTGCCTATTATAGTTGTTCACCCCTTTTAATAAACATAACCTCAAAAATTTCATCGTCATTAACGAAATAGTTATATATTACATTATAGACAACGTGAGAAAAATTAATAGAAACAATTTAGTTAGACTCACATCAAAGTGATCTTCACAAATGTAAAGTGAAGATGTATTAGATAAGGTCCTTGGGTCTCTTCGAGCACGTTCTAGCCACTTTTTCCGTTCTTTTTCTGCTGTAGGCACATGAATAAATAGTTTTTTAGGTGTTTTTATGCCAGTATTCGAACACTGAGGCACTGCACACACCACTTATAGGACATTTTTTACATAAAAAACAGTAAAAACACAGACCAAAAACAAATAAACACTTGAATGCCGTGTATCTGTCCGCGAGTGCGCTGTGACGTCAGTGCAACGCCATGCTAGAAATGAGCGTTTTAGCGGCAAATTCAAATCGGAAATTAGAAAACTTGATTTAAATGTTGTCATGATAAAATATACTATTTTAATAATTTTGCGTAGCAAATTAGGGATCTATGTATCATTCTAAACTCTTTCTAAAATTTGTCAAATACCCTATTATTTAACGCTAGCAGAGATATATATTTTGAGTTATACAGTTTTGATACTCACTTAGAGCTTAAAATTAATCCGTGCACATAATATAATACCTGGTATTAAGTCCTTTTATTCAAAGGCTATAATCCAACTGGAGCCTTAAATTGTAGCAAGATTAAGTCCAGGTTTGAGTAGGGTCGAGGATATTTGAGGACATAGTTTAAAATACCGCAACGAACTAATTAATTATTATTTTGTTACAAGAGCTCAAAAGGGTACAAAGAAATTAACAGCAGTAGGTAGCAGTGGCGACTCGTGACTTGCGCAATAGGTGATGCAGGATTTCCCTTCCCCCATTTTTATACACCCATATAAAAAATAAAAATATAATTATATATGCTGATATGCTAATAATGAAAATACCTATTCTATATAGAACTTACCTAAATTCAGTAAAATCAGCGAAATCAGGTAGATAGTAGGCAATTGCAACTTAGTTTAAATTTTACTGTTTGTTTGTAAGGCAAACTCGTCTATGCTTTAAATTTTTTACCGCGATTCTTTAAAATGTCGAATGTACACTTTGTCATTAACCTTAGCCAGTTTAGTAACGTTCAATATAGGGGACGGCGGTGTTTCAAAAGTCTATTATATCATCGTCGTTCCACCTCGAAAACGGTTTCCAGTAAAACAGACACTGCATCGAACACACGGAACATTGTGAAAAATAATTAAAATAAAAGCCGAATCAGAACCAAATGTAAACCAAACGCCGGTAACTGGACACTATCAATAATGTACGCAGGTTCAACACTTGTGCAAGCTGTGCTTGATAATTACGCTTGCTTAACTCGGCATATTTAAGCAGCGGGACAATAAGGGTTAAAAAAACAAGTTTACTGCCAGGGAGCAGCCTCACACCCTGCAATGACCAATAAGGCTTATGGTACAGTAAACTTAAGTAGATATAGTGAGAATAACTGTCATATGTTGAATCTGGTTTATTAAGATGAATCTTCCCTTTTTTATTAAAAAATTGTTATAGTTCGTGATAAATGATAAAATATAAAATTTATTATTTTGTACTGTTTTATAAACTAAATAATTTATATAATTAAAATAGGTGAACTTGAGA
The DNA here is from genome assembly GCA_963576565.1 of Aspidapion aeneum. Lineage (NCBI taxonomy): Eukaryota > Metazoa > Arthropoda > Insecta > Coleoptera > Brentidae > Aspidapion > Aspidapion aeneum. Next base: position 39,085,140 of record OY755045.1, read on the forward strand.
AGGCTAATTTATCTTTTTAAAACCTAATTTCTCAAGATTACCTGTATGTTTAAATAATAACTATAAAGAGAAAAATCTGTTTAATTTTGTAATTAAACATTTTCCGGTCTCTCTTGATAACCGTAGGGACCTCAGCTTAAATAATTCGTGTATAAACTGGCTAAAATGAGGCTGATGATGTGGTAGGTAGGTAGGTATCGAAGTAGATACTGCTGCTTCTATTATGAGGTGGGTCAGTTTCTTAAAACTGCAGCTTCTAAGCATCGGTTGTGTTTGGATTTTGGGGTCATTGTATGTTGTAGAAGTTTTCGCTTTGGTGGCATGGTTCTTTAAATATTAAAACGTTCCTGCCTAACGTGACCTACTCGAATTTAACCCAACACCAAACCTAATCTAACTAACATTCGCTCTACTCCTTAGATTGTGTTCCTTAACTTTGTAAATAAAAAAAAGTGTAATTCGAGGTAGCGCAATATCACAGCCTACCTACCACACGCTATTTTGTAAAGCGCCACTTACTAGCAGAGCAGTGCAACGAGAGAGACCGCGCTTTGTCACTGCCCGACAGTGAACTAATTTCTAACTCTAGTACCATTGGTTCACGCGCTACTTTAATAGCTGCACCGGCGTATACAAGGGGGCGGGGGTACTGGGGGTAATTACCCCCCCCCCCAAGATTGGTAAAACGTAAGGGTATTTCCACAAAAATTCAAAGTTTTTACCTGCGGCGCATTAAACTTTCTTTATTATTGCCGAATGTGGACCACCCTTAGTGATATTTGTTTAAAATTAACTAAATGGCCTAAATTCGTAGAGTAACGCAGATAATATGTGCTCCTATTTAGCAAGTATGAGTTGTTTGACTAAATTACCCCTCCGAAGATCAGGGTCTGGATACGCCACTGAATAGCTGTTTGATAGTAGAGCCGGTTTTACATAAACTAACCATTTTTTCATTTTTCTTTCAGGACCTGCCATGGCTTCATTTGACTCACACCTAAGAGGCCCTACATTTGTAATGGAACCACCTCCGCGATTGGAATTTTCAAATTCCAGTGGAGGTTAGTAATATTAGTACTAGGAGCAGTATTAAGTAAACTAAATCTTAGTTAGCAACTTAAATTTTCAACTAGAGGTGTATTACGTTTGTTATAATTAAAATAACTAAAAGCAACATTACTTTAATTACAAGCAATTTTTTGTATTTTGTGGAATTTTGTTTTACCGAATTTTTAAAAGTTATTACAAATCCAAAATAATTTTTTAACTCACCCGATATCCCGTAAAAAACTTGTTGCACGTCTTTCTCTTTTTACAGGACTACAGTCTTTCTACGTTCTACTACTAAATTTTTACAGGTTGGTTAGACTGTTCGGCCTCTGGAAGTCCTCAACCCTCGATTGATTGGCTAAGCGTGGACGGTACCTCAGTTGGAGACGTGCAGGGAATTAGAAGAGTGCTCAGAAATGGAACTTTATTTTTACAGCCTTTTGCAGCAGCTGCATATAGGTACATATTATACAGGGTGTCCCAGCTAAAAGTAAATATCTCAAAAACTAATCTATGTATTTTCGAAATTTTTATCATTCCATGTAAAATTTGAAAATTTGATATCTCAAAACCTAATAGATAGGTTTTTGAAATTTTTACATGGTTATCGAGACATTCAAGTGGTCTTCAAAACATGGTATCACTAGGATCACTTTTGCTATTCGAAATATAGGTATAAAGTATACCCTTCGAAGATGGTGCGTGCTAAAAAAAATTCAAGAAAGCCAAAAAGTGTCCCGCTCGCAAACAAAATCGACGTGTCCGAGCGTTTCTCCAAATTCGCACGAAAAATTCCCAAAAGCACCTCTGTTACCTTTTAGTTGGGACACCCTGTATACAATTAGATTAATAAATAATGTCTCAAATTCTTCTCTAGATTTAAGTCATTTTAGAGATAATAGCGCGATGTGGCAGCAAGGCAGGTTCTTTGACCATTTTGTATTAAATAATTAAATGAAGGTAAATTATTTTTTCCAAAATTCGGAAGGCGTAGCTGAGACATGGGAATCTTATTATTGGTTAGGTTATTTAGTAAACCGAACAGTAGAAAAATATACACCGATATTAGTTCACGTTGAAAAAGCATATCTAAAAATTAAAACTTCCGATTAACGCGTACCGAGTAGGTGTGAACAACACAAGACATGTCAAGTTGGCAAATATCCCTAAAAATGTCAGTTGTGACATTGATGAATCCAAGTGTAGATACATTTTATTATTCTAGTTTCTTACCTTGGAATGCACCATAATAACCAAATTCTGGATTAATAAATATTATTTACCTTTAGAAAAGACTGGAGCCAGGCCACCAAAAATAAATATTTTTGCGCATTTGTTTTAGTCAAGTTTTTGTTACAGCTAATAATTTCAGACAAAACGGTTTAACTTTGTTTGTATTTTTCCCCAAACCTAGGGATGGATTTTTTCAATGATCTAAAAAATGATTGTAGCCATATTGAGTGCGCTCTTTCAATTGGTGGTAGTTTTAGATTCCGCCGCCGACCGGAAGTGGCCTATTCAGGTCTAAAGTAAGTTTTTTGAATAGGGATGGACATAATTTTGCAACAAATGCGTACCTTTTAATTATAATAATAATAATTTTTTTAAATATATGATCATCCCTAATTGAGAAACGGACTCCACCTAAATAGGCCACTTCCGGTCGACTCCCAAAGTTAAAAACATCTACCAATAATCAAAAGAGCGTACTCAAGTATTTTTTTGGATCATTAAATAAACTTTTCCCCTAGGTTTTAAAAGAGGTGCTCTGGTACACCCTGTATTAAAATGTTTAAAATTATTGGTAAAAATTCTTCTGTTTTTAGGCAAGATATTCATAGTACAGTATACAGATGTGTAGCTTCCAATAATGTGGGAAGAATTATCAGCAGGGATGTACAAGTTAGGGCTGGTAAGTATACATTTACCAAGTTTGTTTTACTTAAAAAAAAGAGATACTTATATCAAAATAATAATATTATTATTTGTAATAAAATTTTCCGATAGGTATACTCGCTTACTATTTTAATGTTCTCTTATTTTTCCGACATTTAAAAAATCCACTGAAATATTGTGTATCTTGGCAATACCGCCATGATTTCCAATAGGTATTATGATTTGATAAAATATTTTTTTAAATGCGGTTCTCAATATTATATTCTTTATAAGGCAGAATGATAATACTCGTACCTTACGTATAGTGGCGAATCCAGGTTGTCCAGGGCAAAGGGGCCAAAGAGGAAGCACAAATTAAAAATAATTTTTGATTACTGTTTTAAGTCTGAGATCTGGACCTTTATTCTTGACTGCCCGTGAGTTGAGGTGAGTAAAATATTCATCATCTCTTTCCACGGAGAAATGAATCTGCGGGAGTCTATCTAACCTTACTTTTGGTGGTCAATTTATTTTCAAGATAAGTGTTTTAATAGTTTAAATTTTTTGATAAAAATGGGTAAACAATGAATGTTAATGACCTCCACACTTTAGAAAAAGCTCGCCAAAACAAAACTGACTGGAAAAAGTCAGGTTATAAATGCCAGAACAATTCCAGTGGATTTATTTTCCGGTAAAAAAAGGTGACGGCCGTCAAGAATAGCGTCTTGAGATTTGGTGAGCGCTCATCTCACCTCACCTCACGAACTGTCAAGAATAAACATCCTGAAGTTTGGCCACATGTAAAGGCTCGTTTTCATGCGACATAATAATATCATGACACTTTAAATCATGACAGTATGACATTTTTAGTGGTTGTCCACACGTGGTAACGACAATGCGGCACTGCTATTTTCACGAGGTATGTTGCGTGAAACTAATGTAAAATGTCACAAAAATATCGACGGTTCGGTTTCGGTTTCGGTTTCTAGGTATTGGCTTTGTCCGTCTGGGACAGTTAGCCAGATTCAATTAAAAAATATCGACATTATTTTGATATCGCGACACTAATGCCATGGCCGCAGCCAACGATAAAGACCGGCCATGGCGCGTTATAAGCAAGTCGGCGGTCACGTGATCTTAGGGGTTCCAGGATTCTTATTGTATTGCTTAATTAAAAACATATTTTGCTGATGTATATGTTTATTATAGATAAAAGAAATGAATCTATAAAATAAAAAATTATATAAAATTTGCACACTAATATCTTCAGGTATATTAGGTACATAATATCGTTAGTTACTTCAAATCTATACAAGTCTTTTAAAATTGGACATTACAAACCTAAGCTTTAAGTTTTTTCTTTGAGTGCCATCATCTTTGTTTGTGTTCTAATTCAAAGATTTATTAGCAGCCAATCATTAGGCTTTTTAATAAAATTATTTTAAAAAACTTTACATGCCCTTGAACTAATTTTTTCAAGATTTGACAATACTTTTCTCCACAAAAACACTCGCTAGAGTTATCTAAAGAAATTTTTTTAATATAAAACATTTCACAATAATTTATTAAAAAGAAACAAGTGATTTTGTGAATAAGTGAGATGGTTTTCACGTTCAATAAACTGAATGTATTGGTCGTCCATAATTTTTTGAAAAATTACCCAGCACAAAGTTTAATATATATTTTATCAATGTCTAAGTTAACTACCAACTCATGTTCTTTAAAAAGCTGTATCTTACTTAGTATCTGTTAGCGATATTTTACAACTCAGTTGTTTAATATTGCGAGGGTGCAGAAGACATATTACCTTAGTTTTGTAAATTGACATGTATGCACTGGATGACTAGATAAACAAAGATGAAACCGACATTAAAGTGTATATAGAATATCTTCTCAGGTGACCTTTTCAAGAGACCTAATTGTTCACTAAGAAATGACAATTGCACAGATTTTTCACTCTCACTATCGAAAATGTCACTAAGGATGTCTATTACTTGATCAATCTTATCTTTTACCTCTTCTTTCCCATTTGCAACTTTCATTTCAATAAACTGCATTAGCTCTTCAAGTGTATCGGTGCTGTCCAAAAATAAAACTTCAACTTTTTTGGCAGTTTGTTTTTTGGTATGGACACATTATTAACATTAACAAAAAATTACAGATTTTCCTCAACAACTAGAGATGCTAACAGTGATGGATTGTTGTTCAAAAATGTCATCAGGCACAGGCAGACTGTGTCACGTTCTTGGGTAAAAATCCAATTTTTGTTTATTTTAGTATTAGAACAATTAAATTTTGAAATGTCCTCAATATTTGATAAAACTTTTGATTTCTTATAAGCTCAAAGTGTTTCAAGACTTTCTTGTCTTGCAGTTGCCTCTCGACATCAGCTAATCGAACAGTAGATACAGGTTGTCTACTTAGGTATTTATGGACCGACAACCAACAACACTACACGTTCGCGGCATTGTTGTCTTTTTCGTGGGCTATTTATTTTAATAACTTTGATAAAATTTACATAAAATTCATGCCCGAATTAAAAAAAAATCGACGTAAACAAACATACCATAACTGAAAAGACACATCTTTTTTTCAAATTCAAATTATTTTCAAGAATTTTAATTCTGTCAAAAATTGCGATACCCATTTGCTATTTTTTACCAAAACTAAAAAATATAAACTGCGTCAGTGAGGGAAAGAAGGAGTCCCCTATCTCCCTTGGATCCACCACTGTTCGCTTACATAAAAACATAACAAAACATGCATGCAAATTGGCTTATTGGACATTTTAATGCCTGTAGAGAGCTGTAAATACAGTTTTTTATTTTTTTGAAGCACTCAATAAAGGTAAAAAATTCAACAGCATTAAAAACGAAAATAATGGAAAACAAATGCAATATTTTTAATGGTCCATTTGGCAAAATTTTAAATATTTGAACATAAAACACAAATAAATAATACACCAATGAAGTAAAATATTATAAACAACTGCAACTAAATTAGTGACAACTAGAGTCCCTGTATGTTGACATATTTGGATAATACATCCAAATATGTCAACATACAGGGACTGTAGTAACAACAAATATTATTTTTATTAACAGAGGACCAACCCGAAAATATAAATTATTTAGTCCTTGACCAAACCCTTAGATTAATAAACTCTTGTTTCTTCGTCTAAGACCAAACCTCAAAAAATTGTCTTCATATTTGTTATTTTTATTATTTTTTTTAACTTTTGCATTCCCGCAACACCTATTTAGTATCTTGTTGTTCTATAAATAGCTTATTTATACTAATACCACAAGGCAAATTTTTATACTGTTACTACTGCATACTCAATTTTTAAAACGCTCACACTATTCAATTAAAACAACAAAAAAAAATAGCGTCCTCAAAAAAGTACAGTCCAATTACTACACGATCCAACCAATATTTCTTTTTGAATAAATTTGCTTCTCGGAAATTTCTTTCCAAATACCCTTTTTGTTTTTTATAAAGCTATTCAGGTGAAATGGTATAGTCGAGCCATTCCATTATGAACGGTTTTTAATAGGCTAACTGATACAAATCAATATAAATAGACAATAAAGGAAGGCCTTTTCTTTGTTACCGCCAGTCTATGTAACGACTTAACCGATTTCCATGTAATTTTGTATGCATGTTCTATAAGCCATTCTGTCTGAAAAAAAATTCGGTTTTAAAATAACAAAATTATATGTCCGACGAAATGTTCTGTTTATGGTTGCGATGGGTTTTAAGAGAAAAAGTGAATGGGGCCACTTTTTAACCATCGGTATGCAGACCTGTCACAAGTACATTATGAAAGTACTTCAAGTATAAGTACCAAGTACATTAAGATTTGGAAAAGTACTTGAAGTACTAAGTACATTTTCTTTACATTTCCAAGTCCATTATAAAAGTACTTGATTTTCCCCATACAAGTTAAATAAAAGTACTTGAAGTACAATAGAAGTACTTCAAGTATTTTAAACATGTCAAAAATGAAAAAATGCCAAAAAGATCAAAAAAATGTTAAAAAATTTCAAAAAAGTAAAAAATTTCAAAAAAATTCAAAAAATAGTATGTACTATTTTTATAATAGCCCACAAAACTACTTAAAAACTTGTTTAAATCAAACTTAATCAATAAGCATAACAAACGTAAATATCCAAGGAATTTTTTGAGGTGTATCTAATCAGACTAAATAAATTTTCGAGTTCTGTAAACCAACCTCTATCAAACGTAGAAATTACGTCTGCCGCAAGGTGTGTAGGTAGATCCCCAAAAATTGGGCTGGAACCTGCACTACCTACACCCTCCAATAGATGGCATGTGCTGTAGTAGTTTCTCACACTGAATTTGAATTTCATGTTCCACGAAATAATCAAGGTGCGTGCATATAATTAAGCCTATATGCATTATTCTTTGGATAAGTGTGTACCTAATATTATGACTTTTTTACCTATCAAGGTTGCTAAAATACCGGACTTCCCTGCCAAGTTGATAAAAAAACCGAACAGGTGGCATCTCTGAGGTTACCACTTGTCTTCGGCGCATTAAAGTTATATCTCACCTATATCTACATTCTACTTCAAGAATATTTTATTGTAATTGATAAACTTTTAATGTACTTAAAGTACTTATAATGTACTTGAAGTACTTATAATGTACTTGAAGTACTTTACTTGACAAGTTCAAGTACATTTCCAAGTACATTGTTAAATGTACTTCAAGTACCAAGTAGAATTACCGGATTGTAGTTGTACTTCAAGTACAATTTCAAGTACTGTACTTGAAATACCTGACAACTCTGTCGGTATGTCAGCATGGATTTATATATGCCGGGGGATGACGCTTGATTGTTATTGGCGTATAATACGCGCGGTTTTTTTTTTCTCAGGTTCTAATATAACCGAGCGGATACGCTTAATGGACACCCGACATTAAGCCTGCTGTCCATGGAGCGTATTATCCGCGCGGAATTTTTTTTCTCAGGGTTTGATTGGTTGAAATATTTAAATCAACCAATCAGAGCCCAAGAAAAGATAAATCCGCGCGGATAATACGCTCCATGGACACCCAGCCTAAGGTCTAACAAATCAACTTAGATAAGAAAATTACAAGTGTCTCATTTTGAAGGCTTTTTACGGGGAGGCATTTTCAACAATAGTCTATGTTAAGGGCACTCCATAGATCAGGTTTTAACTTGTTGTCATTCTGGTAAATGCGTTTTTTAAAAGATATGGCCCCCACCACTTTTTTTTGCCCAATACTTTTTAAAACGATGTATCTTTCTTAAAAATAGTCGTAGAGGGTTGCAAAAAATGGCAAGTAAATCAGTAAATACCCGCAATAAAATAATTTTCTATTATATTTTTCAAAATTTTGCTTCATTTTTTTAGAAAAATAAAATAACTGAATTTTTCCTTTTTTTTTGTATAGCTAGTAAAGTTTAACCTACATTTTAATTAACACCAAAGCAAAATTTAAAAAAAAAGTTTATATAAAAGTTATAGAATGAACATTTTTCTTTAATTTGGTGTATATAAGTCTTATATAGATGTATATTTTATATTTGTTTCAATAAAAAAACAATTTGTTGTCATCAAAACGACTACCGAATGTATTACCGTACGCGGACGCCTATAAGGCGGCGCGCGGCTTTACGCAGCTGAGGCGTCTAGTAAAACAGGTGATTTCTATAATAATAATTATTGTTATCGTTGTTTGATGGACATTATCAAACAACGTTGTTATTCTTATTTTTGAAAGTTAATATCAATCGACGAAAATTTTTACAATAACACCTGCAGAGGTAGTTGAGTATGCAAAATATGAGGACCGCAGTTTGACAATGGATCCTAGCTGAGAATACGTTACAGACTAACGATTTGGATGTTGCCGGGCAAGTTTTGGGTCCAATTTTTTTTATCCTTATAGTCCTTGTAGTGGTGTTCGAATTTCTAAAAATGTAACTAAGTTGACGCCCTAAATACACAATGACATAAAAACGGATCAAAAATGTCTAAAATCTAATTTAAAAATAAATTTATATTAGTTTTTTAAATTTTAGCTGCAAAATCCCCCAAAACCCCCCAGACTCCCCAAATCCTGAAATTTTTAGATTTTTTTCAAATTTTCTTAAAAACTAAGCTTACGGATAAATATGTACTAATCTTTATTGTAGACCATAAAATTTTCTTTTTAACAATATATAAGTCTGTGGAGTACGACTAATGACAAACTCTCCAACGGCGTCCGTTTATTGAGGTAGTATAAATAAATTTAAAAAAGAAACATGTTTTTAGAGGTTTTACCGGATTTTCTTAAAAACCGAGCTCTATATCAAAAAATATAATACACACTTTGTTATAGACAATAAAATCATGTATAATAAAGCAAGAGTAGTCCCATCTATAAAAATTTAGAGGCGTCCGTAAATAAAATCAATTTTGAAAAATCACTAAAGTTATCATTTTTTTACAAGTTTTATCCAATTTTCTCAAAAGTTAAGCTTTTTGGAAAAAAAATTATTTTGCCGTTTATTGTAGAAAATAAAACTTCTTTTTTAACAATGTATTAGTCAGTGGGGTCAGGCTAATGACAAACTCTCCAGCGGCGTCCGTTTATTAAGAAAATATAAAAAAATTAAAGAAACCACATAGGTTTTACCCGAATATCTTAAAAACGAAGCTCTCTATCAAAAATTGTGACCTATAGTCGATTGTAGACAATAAAATGTTCTTTTAAACCTGTGTAATAATGTAAGATTTGTCTTCAGATTAAAACTTCACAGGCCAAACAAATTTATTCTGTTACAAGTTTTTTCCAATTTTCTCAGAAACTAAGCTCAATTGACAAAAATGTATTTTATACTTTATTGTAAGAAATAAAATATTCTTTTTAACAATGTGTAAGTCAGTAGGGTCTAATTAATGACAAACCCTTCAGCGACGTCCGTATTACGAGGCAATTAAAAAATAAAATAAATACAATCATTTTTGTCACATGTTTCACCCGATTTTTTTTTCGAATATTAAAAAGATAAATTTTTTAAAAAGTATTTTTTTAATATATTTCAAATCAAGTAATTTAAACTTTGTGGTATTAAAATCGGATAAAAAATAAAAAAAATACAATTTGTTTTTAAATAAGCTTTTCCGCCATATTGAATCCGCCATATTTAAAAAAAGGCGTAAATATCACAATGACAATAAGTCAAAACCTGATCTGCTACGTAAGTTAAACAAATTTAAGTTACTTTCAAAAAGTTCTTATGGTTTTCATTAAAAACATAATTTTTAAATATAGACCCCTATTTTTTCCAGTTATTTGGAAATAACTCAAAAACTGATTAACGCATTAGAACACTTGAACCAGATTTAAATAAAAAATCAAAATAGCTATCTTTTTTATATAAACTTTTTTTCTAGCTCCAATAGTTTTATAAATAAAATACAAAAAATAAAAAAAATTTACCTTATTTTTTAATTTTTTTTATTTTTTTGACAAATACAAAAAATACATATTTTCTGACCAATACATTTTAAAACACATTACAAAGCAAGTATTTTAAACTTTGTTCCATGAAAATCGGATAAGAAATAAAAAAGTTACAATTGTTTTAAAAATACGCCTTTCCGCCATTTTGAATCCGCCATATCTTTCAAAAAACGCATTTACCAGAATGACAACAAGTCAAACCCTGATATATGGGATGCCCTTAACAAAGTTAGCTTATCGGCAGAAAGTTGGCACGACTTGCACACGAAACTTGATTTGTCCATAGACTACAACGTTTTAACTCATTACTTTAAAACTAGCCAATAGATTTATACCATATTTCGAACAATTGTAGTCCAAAATGTTTGATAGGTATTTAATAAAAATATTGGTCGATTCATTATTATTAAATACAGTAAAAATATTGCATATTTTTTGAAAAATCCTTAACACTTAAAAACCAAATACTAATATTAAAAACTTACTAAATGGTTATCGAGCAAACGCTTCGGCCTACAACTGTTAAAAATTTTGTTTAAATCGCTTAATTAGTTTTAAAATAATGACTTCCAACATTGTTGGAAATGAGTTCAGAAAATGGTCTGGCCTAATTTTACATGTATGCTCTTTATATATAATCAAGCCTATATTTGGGCAAAATTAATTGTTAACTCTTTGGGCACTTATTGCTGATCGCCGAAGCAACATTAAAGATATAGTTTTTGCTAAGTCACCTGAAATGCTCCTAATACGGGGTTCTATCGATTTCATGAAATTTTGCTTCATTCTGCCCTTCAAAAGTGATCCAAATTCATATAAAATCTTCCTGGTATAAATTCAACCCTACCGACGGAGAAAAGGCGCGACTCTTTGCGGTCCGACGACAAAGTATTTGTTTTGAGACCGACCCAGCCCAGGTAGATACACGGCACCTGATTGGCAGATTTTTTTGAGACGGGCTTTTAATTGCTTTCAGGTGTTTCTTTCGGGACCCCTTTTGTCGGCAGTATGCAGAGTTAGAAAATAAATCAGTGTCGTTTCTGTAGGTGTAGGAATAGAAAGTTTTATTTACGCCATAATTAACTGAAATAATTTTCATGAGTATATCTACCGCCGCCCATGTCACTTTCTTTAAAGGATATGCCGATGGTCGGCTTTAACCTTTGTTCAACTGACTTTGCAAAAACTTTACTACTACTATGTTGATTTAGAGCGTTTTTCTACGTTGTCCGACGCCTATTCTCCACCTCCTTCGATCTTCAAAATCATCTTCTGTCAGGTTTTTTTTACTCATTAGTGTTGGATTGACTGTTGCCATTCCAGTTTAGGACGCACTCTTTTTCTGCCCCCTATTGGTTGCCATTCTGGGAGCTGCTTTGGTAATTTTTTGTCGTTCATCCGTTGTACATGGCCGTACCATATTAGTTGTCTTTTAGTGATGTAATCCGTTATGCTTCCCTGGATTCCCATTCGGTCTTTTATGATATAATTTCTTATAATATGATTTGTTCTAGATGCTTTAATTTATCTTCTTATTGCATTCATTTCGACACTTTCCATTTTTGCTTTGTATTTTTCTGTTACGCGACAAATCTCTATGACATACAATAGCGTGCTTTTCATCATTTTTTCATATATATTAAATTTTACATTCTTTTTTTTATCAATATAATAACCTTTTTTGCTTTTACTATTCTTTTTTCCAGTTCTTGTTTATCCATTGTCGAGTTCTAACTCACTTAATTCGTTTTCAATACATAAGTACTGTGTCTTGTCCACGTTCACTGTTAACCCCCACCTTTAGTATTCTATCGTTAACTTTCTTAAGCCGGGTACTCATTAACGAACAACGAGCATCGATCAACGAACGCGATCTATTCGCTAATGTGGACGGCATTGTTCGGGGCTCGCAGCGCGATATCGAAACCTTAAATTAAAAGAAAGTACCCAGTTAATTTGAGACATAAATACACATCTCTTGAAAAAATTAACCTACATAAATACATTTTTTAAATAAAAAAAAACTTTTAAAAAGGAATTGCTAAATCTATTTGTAATAGTTTACTTGTAAGAAAATAGTAAGCTATCAGTCTTACTTTTTTACTTAAATTGTGAATATCTCAAAAACTAATCTATTAATTTTTGAAATAATATCAATGCTGTAAAGGAATAGAAAAAACTCTTTTAAACCAGGTATCACTTGGCCCAATTTCCCTTTCTAAAGTCAAGAGGTCAAAGCTACCCCAACTAGGAGTCGATAGATATAAATATTTTAAGAAAATAAAAATAATGTGTCCAAGGATTTCTTCAAAAATTTACTTTAAATACTCATAATGGCATCCCGTATACGTTTTCTGTGAGCATTATTACTTTAAATTAAAATTGATAATGATGATGATAACGAAAATGATTATGCGTATGTTTTATCGCTCCGCTTGTTTTGCAAAAAGAGTTTTTTTTTCTGGGTAATAAATTTTGTAGTATAAAATGGAAAATAAATATATTTTGTTTACCTCACTTTACTGATAACGGTAATTACCACTTATGATTGGACAAGCTAACCTATGCACGTATTAATGCTAAAAACTGCACAGAACAGATGTGGCTTTACTCAGGCATTGTTATCTGTATTGAGAGATGTTGAAGGAATAAGAACAATTCGCGCGCGCTCGCTTAAAGCGCCTCTAGCGGTAGATATGTAGGAATTACAAACTGATAACGGTAATGACGATCTTCCAGGAGACGCGCAAAAAAGTTATACTGATAACGGTAATGACGCTCTTCCAGAATATGTGTACAAAAATTTTACATTGATAACGGTAATGACGCTCTTCCAGGGTATGCATTTAAAATGTTATATTGATAACGGTAAGGACGCTCTTCCAGGGTACGCGTTTAAAGATGTTATACTGATAACGGTAATGACGCTCTTCCAGGGTACGCGTTTAAAATGTTATTTCATAAAAAAAATTAATAAATATATATATATATATATATATATATATATATATATATATATATATATATATATATATATATATATATATATATATATAAACGTTAAACTCTACTTATAGAGCAATATAATGTTGAAATTCGTATTACATTAGGTTTTTTTATTTTAGTGATTGCAAACCTCTATCCGGTTATGATAACGGAGTATGACGTTTGGGCCAGTCTTACACAAATGTTAACAACAAATAGCAACTTCAGCATCAAACTAAATGTAGTGCTTTAGATTAATATTGGAGGCAATTTTATTTGTACAAGAAAAATAACTAATATACCAAACACTAATTTAATTTTGGATGGTAACATGAAAGGGGTACCCTTTTTCAATAATGACCTAATACTTATACATGTTCTCTGGGTTATTTTGTCTGGTTCAGGCAATTTTTTTTACGCTGCTGCTTGTGCGAATCAGGCTCAGGGGCGAATCAAGGGGGGGGCAGAGGGGCCTGGCCCTCCCCCCTCCTTGACATAAAACTTATAATTTTTAATTCCAGAAGAAAAATAACCCATGCATAAGCCGCAATTTTTTTTTAATTCAATTTAACTGATTTTACTCAAATTTTCGCCTGCGGCACATTTTATTTGCACATAGTGGTAAACTTTAAAGCTAATTCTTATTAACTCCCACAAAAAAAAATATTTTGTGTTTTTTCCCTCCTTGGCCCCTCCTGGATCCGCCACTGGTCGGGCTTACTGGCAAAGTCGTTTTGTTTTAGGCTAGTAACATATAAACCACGCATCTTCTTTTAAATGTTTTTTAAATAGTCTTTGTTCTTTGGATCCCATATAACAGGTCTATTCCTGTAATTTTCAAATAGACAATACTTTTTCATCATTCATGGTATTTTTTTTATTTGAAGCGCATTGAACGACGACCGCCTTTTGGCTCGTTGCGAATGGCTTGTTGCGCGCTGCGATCATACCTTTTTCACGTCTACATTAGCGAATTGTTCGAGGCTCGAGGCTCGTGGCTCGTTAATGAGTACCCGGCTTTATAATATACTCCATGTCTACCTTATCATTAGCTACATTTACTTTTTCGTCAGCAAACTGTAGCGTGTATATGGTAAATCGGTCGTTACAACATCTCTGTCTTAAGCCTGTCGTTACCAGGAATTCTTTTGAAAATTGATTTCCAATCTTAATTTTAGCTTTTATATATATTATATACGGGGTACGGGGTAGACCTCGTCAGATGTCTATCAGGGGAAATGAATCGACCCCTGCCCTCCGTAGATTCCAGGTACTCTCTGACCCGGAGAGTTAGCACCTGTTTAGGGTCCCATTCCCAGGGTTACGGGAGAAGACCACATCGGTATGAAAGGCGGAGAGGATGGACCTCGGTACGGTGATCATAGCGCAGGTGGCAACCCTTTCTTTTAGGGATAGTATAAAAGAAGAAGATGCTGCCTTGTAGTACAGGCGTTGGAATCGTCAAAGGCTAGGGGAAGAAAACCTCGATCAAAAATTACCTGGTCCTCCAGGTTGGGGGTTGGGGCATTAGACTAACTCTCTGATACCCGGAAAAAACGTACACTGTTAAAAAACCCAATCAAACGCCTCGGAAAGAAATGAAAAACCTAAGACGAACCAAGCAAAGAAACAGGAATATGATTTTTGGTACATGGAACGTACAAGGAATGAGTCGAAAAGTGAATGATATAGTCCATGAGTGCAGCAGAATGAAGGTTGACCTTGCTGTACTAACAGAAATGAAGAAGAAAGGAAAAGGATCTGAAAACCTAGGACAGTATGACCATTTCTATAGCGGAGTGGCAAAAGAAAAACATGCGCAACAAGGAGTATCTATTTTGGTCAACAAAAGATTTAGAAAATATATCACCAACTGGGAAGCAGTAAATGAACGGCTAATAAGAATGAATATAACAATAAAAGGAATAAGACTTACGATTTTTGGAATCTATGCGTATAATGACGATGCAAATGTAGCCGTGAAAGACAATTTTTTTGAAGAAATCCACAATGAAATATCAGCAGTAAGTACATCTAGAGAAATTGTAATATTGGGAGATTTAAATAGTAGAACAGGTAACAGAGTAAATGATCTGACAGTTGGCCAATATGAAGAAGATGTTGTTAATGACAATGGAAACCGGCTTATCACAGTATGTGAGCAATTAGACCTAAAAATCCAAAACGGTTTTTTCCAACATAAGAAAATACACAAATATACCTGGACCAAACCCTCACAAAACCTGAAATCCGTCATTGATTATCTTATCACTAAACAAAAGACAAAACTAAAAATTCAAGATGTCAGAACAAAGCGTGGATCAACATGCGGAAGTGATCACTATTTTCTGGAGACCAAAATTCTCTTTCCTTATCAAGGCCGAAGCCTCCATCAACAAAATCTTGATGATACAGTGAATGAGGAAATTGATCACTGTCAATATAATCTACTAAGCCTAGAACATGACAGCGTAAAAAACTTATACAAAAAGAGACTGAACGAAAAACTTAATTCAAGTTCAGGTGAAACCCCAGATGAGGAATACGAATGTATCACATTAAGCATCCATCAAGTTGCAAAAGAAGCACTAGGATTAGTGGAAGAAACTCCTAAAAGAACAAAACCATACTGGTGGGATGCTGAGATTGAAAGTGAAATAGAGGAAAAAAGGAAATTATATCACACGTACTTATCCCAAAAGACAGATAGAAGCAGAGAAGAATACAAAATCGCGCAATCAAAGGTGAGAAGAATGATCAGTGATAAGAAGAATCAATCATGGATGCAAAAGTGCCAGAAAATAGATTCTTACTTAGGAGGTAGGAGAAGTACCGAAAGCTGGAAAACTATAAGATCGATCAAAAAAGAAACATGCAGAGATATTATTTCACCAATACCAGACAAAGAATGGGATGAGCATTTTAAAAAACTTTTAACTGAAGATAGAGCAGAATTCAAGGAAGACGAAAGAGACAATATCATTAGAACGATGGGATCTCCAGTACCCCTCACAATATCTGAGGTCAAAAACGTGTGCAAAACCTTAAAAAGCGGTAAATCTGCCGGACCCGGAAATATCCCAGCTGAACTTATTAAATATGGCACTGAAGAATTGTTCTGTAGATTACGGAATCTTTTCCAAAGATATTTAAATGGAGCTGTAGTACCAACTGAGTGGAAAACGTCATATATATCCACAATACACAAAAAAGGAAGGAAAGATATATGTGACAATTATAGAGGTATATCTGTAACTAGTACGCTAAGCAGAATATATGGCAAAATAATAAGAAATAAAGTGGAGAGCGAATATAAAGATATGGAGGCAGAAGAACAAGCCGGTTTCAGGGCGGGTAGATCGACTTCAGATCATCTCTTTTGTATAACCCAAGTTATTGAAAAGAAAATGGCATACGGACAAGAGCTCCATCTGCTTTACGTAGATTTGCAGAAGGCATATGATAGTATACCACTAAATCTACTTTGGAAAGCGTTGGAAAAGACAAACATAAGCGTACAACTAATTAAGGCCATCAAAGAGTTATACCGCAATAGTAAGGCAAAAGTTTAAAAAAAAAGCAAAACTAACCAAAGGCTTTCAAGTAAATAAAGGTCTTAAACAAGGTTGCTGTATCTCGCCTACGCTCTTCAAGATATATTTGGAACAGGTCCTTAAAGTCTGGAAGAGAAAATGCCAAAACATGGGAATTCCGTTGAATGAAACCACCTTGTATACTTTATGTTTCGCCGATGATCAGATAGTGGTGGCTCAGGATTATGACGACCTCGAATATATGACACGAAAACTAATAGACGAGTACAATAAGTGGGGACTAGAGGTTAATATCAATAAGACAGAGTATATGTGTATTGGTGGAACGAAACAGGATCTAATCTTAAATACTGGGCAGTGAATTCAGTCCTGTAATGAGTATAAATACTTGGGTCTAAAAATTACAGCTGACGGAACACTAGACAAAGCTATAAAAGATAGAAACGTACAAGGAAGAAAAGCAATAACTTTATTAAATGGAATAATTTGGGACCAAAGTATATCAAAACATAACAAAAAGCTTATATATAACACCATTGTAAAAAGTATTATTACATACGGCTCAGAAGTATGGCCAATCAAAGATAGAACAGAAAAAATGCTTTCCGCTACGGAGATGGACTATTGGAGAAGAGCAGCAGGGAAATCAAAAAGAGAAAGAGTTACCAATCAAAGAATAAGAGAAATTATGACAGTGGGTGAACGTACTCTAGTGGATGATATAAGAACAAAACAACTGGTGTGGTACGGACATGTACAAAGAATGGATGATGGAAGACTACCTAAACAAATATTACAATGGAAACCAACTGGCCGAAGAAAACGAGGAAGACCAAGGAGAAGCTGGAGAGAAGGAATAGATAGAGAAATAAGAATAAGAGGCCTAGATGATGAATTATGGGCAAACAGAAACGAGTGGAGATTGGGTATCGGAAGACGTAGAACGTTGTGAAACCGATAAATATATATATATATATAGATATATATATATATATATATATATATATATATATATATATATATATATATATATATATATATATATATGATTAATATTAGTTTGTTCTTTCATGCTAATTTTCTAATAATTACCCTAATATTATTTTTTCAGTGGTAACTCAATCATTCAAAGTAGACGTGGAGGTGATAGGTGCCGCTAGAGGCTGTACCGCCGTACTCAAATGCGTTGTGCCAAATTTCGTTAAGGATTTAGTAAGAATCATATCTTGGGTGCAGGAACCGAATTTTTTTGTCTATCCGTCACTTCAAGGAGGTAAGAACTTTTATTTGTTTTGTTATTTTTAGTAAAAAAACAGATTTGTTTGCAAGCCATAGGTACAGAGTGTCTTATTATAAATGTAACCTCGTTTTCATTTTTACTACACATCTTCGTCAATACCACGAAATGGCGTAACTGATTTTTTGATTATTTATTATTTAAATTTTTTATTTATTTTTACATAGCAGCTTTGACAGCTGTCAAAATAATGTCAAAATATGGTAAAGGCTTCTATGCTACTTGGAATTTGGTTACGCCCCTTCGTGGATTTGTAGAGCGACTTTTTTATGTATGTTAGTGGCCTAATCTAAAAATCGCATTTTTGTGGTTCTTCGTGGTTGTGGCACAGCCTACCTAACAACAGGTAGGCTGTGGTTGTGGCGACGACGTTACAAACAAACTTTATAAAAAGGGTGTTTCAATTTACGTCAAATTCAATTCAAAATAAACTTTATTGTCTTAATGTTAATATATTACATTGACAAAGCAAATCGTATAACGTACTTAATATAATATATAATATTAATAATAATAATAATAATATTTCACAAGGCACGGAAGTATAATTATAATTGCTTTCAATGTAAAATTGTTTTTGAATAGATTTGAATTTGAATAATACAAAAGGTTTTTTTTTTCACATATGATGTACTTTAGGTATATTATTATTATATTATTATACTAGTCAAATTTAGTATATTTAAAGTACGTAACCACAATTTTAACATCTAGACAAACTCGGTAAACATGTACTTATTGCTATTAATATAATTATAAAAACTCTATCTTTATAATAATAAAAGTATTAACATTTTTAAAACTACCCAAATAAGTTAAAATGTTTAGACACAATTAGTATTAAAATAGTTGTATACAAATATAAAAATTACGATGTATAAGGACATAAATAAGAAACAAAAAAGCATAATATTAGCATTAATACTAACATATAGTACCTGAGTTGGCAAAGTGATTTTAATATAGAATAGGTAGAACAAGGAAACAAACATGTAAAAAAAATACCTAAAAATATGGAAAAATAAACAAACAAATCAAAACGAAAACGAAAACAAAATAGAAATATTTAAAGTAAAATAAAGTGACAAAAAAAAGTCAAAAATAAAATGAAAAGAAAGAAACTGAACTACTTAAAAGAATTTTTCATAAAATTCAATTCAAAATAAACTTTATTGTCTTAATATTAATACATTACATTGACAAAGCAAATCCTATAACTTACTTAATAGTTATTACCTCTATTTGTCAAAATTAATTCTGATAAATTTATAGCTCTTCTAAAGTAAAAAAAAATCTAACCATTATATTTTATTATATTCTAATAACCCCAAACAGAGAAATCCGCATTAAAAAACAATAATAATAATAATATTTCAAAGGCACATTGTATGCTCTGAGCGCCAGCGGACTTTGTTCGGAAGTATAATTGTAATTGCTTTCTATGTAAAATTGTTTTTGAATAGATTTGAATTTGAATAATACAAAAGGTATTTTTTTTTCACATATGATGTACTTTAGGTATATTATTATACTCGTCAAATTTAGTATATTTAAAGGACGTAACCACAATTTTAACATCTAGACACACTCGGTAAACATGTACTTATTGCTATTAATATAATTATAAAAACTCTATCTTTATAAAAATAAAAGTATTAACATTTTTAAAACTACCCAAACAAGTTAAAATGTTTAAACACAATTAGTATTAAAATAGTTAGAACAAGGAAAAAACATATAAAAAAAATATATAAAAATATGGAAAAATAAACAAACAAACAAAAACGAAAACGAAAACCAAATAAAAATATTTAAAGTAAAATAAAGTGACAAAAAAAATTCAAAAATAAAATGAAAAGAAAGAAACTGAACCACTTAAAAGTATTTTTCAGAAAATTCTTGTAGACTTTACTATGCGTTGGAGAGGGTAAACTGCTGTGCCTTAAATTATAATGAATTTCTCTAAAAAATCCATTGTACTTTTTATGTATGTAAATGTAAGGCAGGTTTTTGGATATTTTTGGTCATAATTTAAGAAAAAGCTGAATGTAGATTGTTGCTTTGAAATAATTGTTGTAGCACGCACCCCTTTCGAGGGTTTTGGTTTGTTTCCACGACCTAATTATATTTTTTGAACTGCAAAAAGTTTTATTTTATATTTTGTTTATTTTTTGAAATTTAATTTCATTTTAAAGTTCACATATCGTCGTTGATCTTACAAACTAACGTAACTCATTTATTGTAATTTTACAAGAGAGCAATTTAAAGTTTTTGGGAAAGTTTATATTAGACATATTGCACTAAAAATGTTCTTAGATCTAATGATTTTTGTGCTATTTAAAGGATTTTTACGTTAAGACACTTTGTGAGATGAAAGAACGACACAAATAAGGTAGTATTATGGTCTTACACAAAACTGCATTTTTTTGAGATACGTCAGTTTGTAAGATCAACGACGATATGGCTTTTGACACATGCGATAAACTAAAACAACGAAAAGTTAGTGTGGAATCGTCGTTCATTTGACCCAGTCATAGACATACTCAATTTTAAAAATTGGACGCTCGCCAAGACGCATTACAAGATGGTTGATCCTTGCCTCCGTGTGGCATCAACTTAGAGACCTTGCCGGACTAAATCTACTTGCTAATTAGTGTTAACCTAAACATAATTAAAAACTAAATCATTAAGCCGCGATCGCGGCCGTATGATGTCCGGAGATAAGAATAGCACCAAGGTAACCACTAGGCCTGTCGTAATAGGCGACTAAAGGGGCCTCGAGCCAAGAGTAAATGGGTAGTCTGGTAACGGACGAGCATTAACCAGTATTTATACAGAAAAGAAAATAGAAACTGGTAACCTTTGGGATCACAACAGATAACATCTATGGTAAAGGGGATGGGTGAATCTGGTGATTCTCTGAATGGATTCGGTGGCCTGACCATTCAGGAAATAACAACATGGGACAGGGTATATGGAGTGCCTATTTGGAGCTAGCAGCTAGTGCGGGCACATTGTGGCTCTTTGTACCCTGTTGATTATGTCAAAAGGTTTATGACCAATCACTGGTCTAAGGCTACAACCATTGCATTATGTGGTATATCATGATGACTAAGTTTCTGGCCTAAAATATAATTTGAAGTCTACTGGGTTCCATATAATAGATAGTATTTAACTGGGCGTGTGGAGAAGGCCCGGAGGACAAAAAAGGACATTTGGAGATCGCTACTGTGACGGAAAAGGAGATTTCTTTATCGACATATAGGCTAGCAATGCCAGAGAAGCAGTTAAGGGAGAAAAGGACATAATAATAATAACCGCGTAACATTACCGCCAAGGGATGCATGGAAAGAGGACGGAGTTGAATTGCTATACAGACGGATCAAGGCTGACAGACCGGAATTCGACCGGTCCAGGAGTGTACGTGGAAAGCAATAGAAGAGGTTCGGAACAGCGAAGAGGAGCTTATATATATATGCTCTGACAGTCAAGGGCCAGAGCCTTTCCTGGGGCTCACAAGAGGGCAAATGAAGGATGCTCTAACAGAGTGGACACAGAAATAAATACAAAAGGAATGGACAAACATAGGAAACGCCAGACAGGCGAAGGAATATGTGACAGGTTACAGCAAGTCCCGTAGGGACTGGCTGCTCCGTAGAACACGAAGAGAGGTAGGAGCCATAGTAAGAGTTCTAACCGGACACTGCGTCCTACAAGGACACCTGGCAAAGATGAGAGTGAAGAACGACGCGGCGTGCGAACGGATGTTGGACCGAGGACGAGACTCATCATGTGAAGCATACAACGTATTCGAAGAGGAAGCCTTTGAGACGGAGGACCTTCTGAATCTGAAGACCGTACCCCACACTAGTACTACTACTGGTAGGTACGTAGTGCACAACGGACCCAGAAAGGCAGCCTAGGTGCCAGGCAAGATCCTTTAAGGTTGTTAACCGCCACTACCGTACATTGCCTTAAGAATAAGAAAGTGCGGTTAAAACCCAAAATTTAAGTGAAGCTAAAAAGGAGTTACGACACCCCAAAGAAGTACCGTAAAACGGGGTTACTTTGGCAGATTTTGGGACATTTTTGACAGTAAATCTAAAACCTTCGCCAATAATCCACAAGAAAAAATCTCATTGTAACAAACATCAATAAGGCTGTAGATACTAAAAATTTGAATAAAAAATATTGAGAAGTAACTTAGAAAAAAATTTGTTTAGAGGCTGCCAAAGTAGGCAAACGTTTGGGGTAACTTTGGCAGGATATGTTTTTTGCTTAAAATGGAAAAGTAAACTGCTCTAAAAGTTTTCTTTCTCCACGCACCTTGGAGGCTCGAGAAGAGGTACAAAATCCACATCCCAGACAGGGAAGCGTGGCAGAGAGACGAAATGATGTTTGAGAAGAGCGCTTTAGTTTGCTACACTGATGGATCCAAACTATCAGAGAGGCAAACCACAGGAGCGGGAGTATACGTGGAAAAACTAGAAGTTCAGAGGAGCTACTCGCTCAGTGAGCAGGCTACTGTTTTTCAAGCAGAAGTCTACGCCATAATAATGGCGGCAACCCTAGAAGAGGTTCGGAACAGCGAAGAGGAGCTTATATATATATGCTCTGACAGTCAAGCCATCCTGAAGGCGCTAAACGCGCCCAAGATTGCTGACGGCTTGGTGGAAGAATGCGCAGAGGCGCTGGAGACCCTAAGCGATGGCAAACGGGTGACGCTGGTTTGGGTTCCGGGACATACGGGTGTACCAGGCAACGAGAAGGCGGACGAACTCGCACGACTCGGGGCAGGAACCGCCTATGTAGGACCGGAGCCACTTTTGGGCGTGACAAAAAGACAAGTGCAAAGCGGACTCAACAAATGGGCCCAGGACGCGCTATTAAACTCCTGGAAAACAGGAACGGTTTGCAGACAGACCAGAGAATTCGTAGACCGTCCAAAAGCGACCAGAATTAGATGGATGCTGGGACGGACACGAAAAGACCTCGGACTGCTGATAGGTACTCTAACCGGACTTAACCGGTTGAGGAAGCAAATGACACGTATAGGAGTCGAGAATGACCCTACCTGCCCAGCCTGTGGACAGGAAGAAGAGACATCAAGACACCTCGTGGCAGAATGCGAGGCCTACGCAAGGATGAGACAACAGGCACTCGGAGCGCCAACTCTGAGCGAGGAAGAACTGCACATGCTCAAATGGGCAGACTTACTGGACTTTGTAAAGAGAACAGGAAGGCCCAATGAGTTACCCGACCATCAAAGGGAAGTGCAGAGAGTGGGTTAAGGGACAGACTTGAGGCATGGCAAAAAGGGCCTACTCTGGCCTACTTGTCAGACCTGCGGGTCAACCCCCCCCCCCACTACTACTACTTTCTTTGGCACCGTTTTAAATTTTAAATTGGATTTTGACAGTTTTTTTTAA
The DNA here is from genome assembly GCA_963576565.1 of Aspidapion aeneum. Classification (NCBI taxonomy): domain Eukaryota; kingdom Metazoa; phylum Arthropoda; class Insecta; order Coleoptera; family Brentidae; genus Aspidapion; species Aspidapion aeneum. Next base: position 39,108,836 of record OY755045.1, read on the forward strand.
ATATCATTATTTAACTTTATTAAAACAACGTTTTTGTATAAAAATTAACCTTTTTATTCAAAAATAATAAACCATTGCCTACAACAACATGCAATTTTCTTATTCTAGTGGCGCGGCATTTTTCTAGTAGCTTAGGCCTGTAAAAAAGAAAAGAACCTGATAATCCACGAAAACAAAAAAAAAAGAAAAAAAAAAGAAAAGAAAACAAAGCCAAAGTAACCCCATTTTACGGTACCATTTTCGTTGTAAAGACAAATATTGACGTAAGTTTTATTTTCAACCATAACTATCTTTAGATATTTTTATTTCGTTTTATTAACCATTAATGGTCGTCTTTGTGGTTTCAGGTTCAACTTCATCCCCACATTTTAAACAGCAATTGTCGGTCAAGTAATATCATGTGATACTCTTAAATACCTTTACATTTCAAATTGTCCATCGATTTATTTTTGAGATAATGCCTCCATGTTAGGATTTTTAAACTTGTATAGAAGACCTGCAATTTTTCAAAAACTTCTCCAAAAGTCAACATATCAAATAAAAAAATAAAAACGATCACAGAATTTGTTTTTCTGGTTTTTCTCATAATAAATAATTAATTTCCGGCTTTCAGAACATACCGAGAAAAAAGAATTAAATGTTACTAAATATTAACGAGATAAATAAAAGTTATTAATTTTATAACAAATAATTAATTATTAAAAAATAAACTTTTATATTCAATAGAAAAATGTGTGAATTTTAACCATTTCTTAAACCGTTATACCAAAGCAAGCATACAAAAAAAGAAATCATTATTAGGTACTAAACATAGTGATATAAATGGAAATATTGGAAATTTTCGAAGGTGTCTCGGAAATATTGGGAATATTGGGAATATTGGAAATATTTTAAAAAATACTATATTTCATATTTTGTAACTTTAGGGAGCATTCTTTTACGCAACGCAAAAATTTAGGATTTTTGACCCCCATTCCCCCTCGTAACACAATAAAAAAAAATAACATTGAGTATAACGCAAGGCCAACCCCCACTCCCCTCGACCCTCCTTGAGCGTTACGTTATTTAAGGATAGGCCCTTATAAGCATTAAACTTACTGTAGCAAAATTTTTATTTCCGATACAATTGAAGATTTTGAGGAAGTAGACTGGGAAGACGATGTTATTAAGTGTGATTCTGATGACAGCCATGAAGATATGCCTCCTGCTCGACTAGTGAATAGTGTAGTGTATCAAGAATGAGATTTTTGTCGTAAAAATTTGACCTTATTTCTGTATATTTGTTTAAAGAATAACTCCTGATTTGTGTTCATGTATAAGCCTTCTGCATTTTCCGGTGTTTTGTTATGATTTTTAAAATAAATATTCCCTTTTTTCTTATTTTTTAAATATTTCCTATATTTCCAATATTTCCAATGTTTCAGGAAATATTTCCGGAAATATTTCCGAAAATATATTTGTGGAAATTTTACAACACTAACTTAACATAAACCAGTTATATAACAAATAATAACTTTTTGCTAGTTAATTAAATAATAAAAAATAAACTTTTAATTTTATTAGAAAAATTTGTGAAATTTGAACATTTTTTATTTTTATTTTGAAAATTTAAATTAAAATAAATAATTATTTGCCGAGTATACTAAAAGAAGCTTACAAACAGATATAATTATGACTTATTATTGAAAAGTTAGGTAAATAATATATATACATTTTTTACTAATTAATTCGTTACTTACTTACGAGGGCTGTATTTTATATTCTGCATGTAGAAACATGGAGGGCGACACTGACCGAATGTCGTTAGTAAAAGTTAACCTCAATCTTTACCTAACCTAAATTTTAAACGTCAGTGCGATACATATCGTTTTATAGCTACAGTGAATTTCTTAAGTTAACAAATCAGTCGAAAAATAGTATTAAACCGATAATATTTTCGGGCTAGAATTTTTTACAACTCTCGAAGGAAATTATCTCAACATACCTTGCCGAGTTGATTTCTGTTTCCATTAATAAAGCACCACATCAGTCGACAGTTTCTGGTTGGTATTAATAATTCAAGCGTAGACGGATTAGCGGTAGCGACGATCTAAGGCCAGGTGCCAGGCTTTTTTAAGGATTTCAAAGACCTCAATTTAAAAACTTTTGCTTGAAGAAAATGAGGGTAAGAAAATTAGTTTTCCGCTAGATACCACATCTGTCAACCGAAAAACAAAAAGAAGCTACGGTCAATTGGTGCCAGAAAACTCTAGACTGATTTAAGGCAGGAAACTCGAAAAACGTGTACAGCATTTTCAGTGTTGATGAATCGTGCATTTACTCATATGAACCCGAAAATAAACGTCAATCGCTGGTTTGGGAGTTCCAAGATAAAGAAAAAGCCAACAAAAGTTATCCGTTCTTGAAGTGTATCTAAAAAGATGGTCGCGACATCTGTCTCAAAAACAGATCATGTAGCAACAACTCCTCTGGAAGATTAAAGAACTGTTGGTCAAAAAACTAACCCCAAACGACAATGCAAGTTCGCACAAAGCACAAGAAACCATTGAATTTTCAACCCAACAACTTCAAATTGTTGGACCATCCTCCATACAGTCCCGACCTAAGTCCCAACGATTTCTATTTTTTTCCAAAAATCAAGAATGGACTACGTGGTCAAATATTTCAGTAGTCAGAGAAAGCAATCAATGCCTTCAAGAATGCAATTTTAACAGAACCAACAAACAAGTGGAATTACAGATTTGACAAACTGGTTTAAGCGCATGCAAAAGTACATTAACTTTCGTGGAGAGTACTTTGAGAAACCATAAAGTCTTTGAAAGATATCTACTGTTTTATTTCACCTGATTAAAGATTTTCAGTGTTGCCAATATAAATTGAAACGCGATGAAGAACGTCTACTTTGCAGTGATTTTTAGACAAAAAAGGAATAGCTATCCATTTTTTAAAGACATTTGTGTTAGGTGTGCGTATGTGGGTAACAATATAAAAATTTTTAACTAATGCAATGAACATTAAATTATTGCATCTATCCCCTTTAAAGGCTTTAACATTTCTGCTTTGTCCCGACTTAGAAGTGTCTGTCTGTCCTTCCATTCTGTCGGATCGGCATGTGCTGTGGAGTCCCCGGCAAATATTTGGAAACCCCTGTTTTGTGGTAAAGTTTGGAATGTTCAGTGGCATTGCTACGTAGGACAGTGCATGCCATGGCTTATGTGAATTCAAGACCTCAACTAAATGATTAAGAATGGTTCTTGGTCCCAGGTCTTTATACTTTGTACAGGTTATCTACAGAATTTAAAAGGTCATTGAACCCAACTGACCAACGGTTATGTCACTATAATTAGATTTGATATCTACGTCAACGCGTTACCTTAAACTTTTGTTTAACGGCAACCCGATGGCGTAGGTATGTACAGTCGTCCAAGATTTTGGTCTTGGTCCATCTTTCGTTCTGGATTTACGGTGGCTACAAGCAATTCTGTCTTCCGGCCACAATGTAAGTTGTGTTTTTATATAGGGAATGATCACAAACTTATTTATACCACACAAAACACCAGCGGCAATAGGTCCAGGCCGTTCCGACTTTATTGCAGGCAATTTTCTTTCCTTGATGAATGACTTAATTTTGCCTAATACCCGGTTTCCCCTCATGCGTGCTTACCCTCATTCAAAAAACGCATCAGGTGACGCTGCATTTAAAACCGGTACAAATCTATGTCCTATCACGTGATGAGTTTTTTTAATCAGGGTGGGCACGCATAGGCAGAACTAGGTTTAACACACATTTTGGTGTAGAGCTTTTGAGCGTTTGGTATCATCTGCGCATTTTAACAACACCCAAAACAACACCAATACTTAATGTCGATTTTAAACTACGGCCTTAAAAACTGAAATGACTACATTTGTTAACTTCCCTGATTTAAATCCAATACCCTTTGTAAAAATGGTATGAGTACGAAGGTTCTTCTAAGCGATGGGATCTGGGAATGATTATTGATTATTCACGACTTACCACGTGCCTTTTTAACTCTCTCCTTTTTTCCATATACGTAATTTTTTTCAGAAAACAGAAACAGAGTTTTCTTTTTCAAGAGTAGGGTATAGGAAGAATTCACGACTGACCGTTGTCCTCTAGCAAGAATCCTCAAGTTTCTCGTTTTAAAAGCAGTTGAATGTTTCTATAAATAACAGTAGCGTAAAATGATGCCACGTGGACAGGTGATCAACACTTATCAATATATCATCATTGCCCAAAGTGAGAACTCAGGCTTAGTCGGTCGTTAATTAGGATATATCTTCTTATCCACATGACGTACGTCATTTTACCGGGGTATTGGCCGAAATGACATTTTTGTGCAATCAGCCTCTTTTGGTGAAAATATACTATGCAACTGCTAATGCTATATAAAAATTTAAGGCCTGAAGTAGTAGTAGGAGTGTGGGGTAGGCTTTAGGCCTGGCGACTAGGCACATAAAGGCGCTTTCGGCAACCCGGATGCCCGGTCCCCCCTACTGCGTCCTTCATTCGCTAGGAAATCTGCTCGTCTTCAGTGAAAATATCAGCGCAACTCATGTTCAAAAGGTCCTCCGCCTTGTCTCCTTGTATGCTTCACATGATGAGAGGAAATGCGCCAAGGTCTCGTCCACTACGGGATTTGCTATATCCGGTCACATACTCGTTCGCCTGTCTGGCGTTTCCTATGTTGGCCCAGTCCTTTTGTATCTCCTTCTGGGTCCACTCTGTTAGGGCCGACTTCATTTACCCACTTGTGAGCCCCAGGAACAGCTCCGTCCCTACGCATTTGTGCTGGGATTCACCCTAGCGAGTTCTACCGCTTTCTCGTTTCATGGGACTCCCCTGTAGCCTGTAACTCCAGTAGGCTCACACTATACCTTTGAGGGACTCACGTTTCCAACTATACGCGAGTGTTTCGGTAAACCTGGATAAAACTATACAAACACTAATTACTTTGGGGCAGTATCATCTTCTTTGCAAATAATCTAACCGAACCTATAAATAAAAATAAAATTAAAATACCTAAGTATTAAAATACTGGTATGTGTTTAACTTCCACGTTGTAACAACAAAGTGGCTAAAGTAAAAGCGATGTTCCAGCAAAAAATATTTTTTTTAACTGACCAAAAAAAAGCAGCCATATTCCAGTTGGCCACAGTATTATAACTTATTCATATTATTCTACTACTATGTCGGTTTAGAACGTTTTTCTACGTTGTCCGACGCCTATTTTCCGTTTGATACTGAAAATCATCTCATTGATTTTTAGGTAGACTGTTGCTATTCCAGTTTAAGACGTCCTCTTTTTTTGCGTCCTATTAGTTGCCATTCTACGACCTACTTTGGTAATCTTTCATCGTTCATCTGTGGTACATGGCCGTACCATAGCAGTTGTCTGTTAGTGATGTCATCCGTTATGCCTCCCTCGATTCCCATTTTTTATATAAATCCTTTATTTAGCAAAGCTAATTCACAGTTTACAGTAAGTATATAGTTTAGTTGCAACATTTTTACCAGTTCTAAGTTTATAACAAAAAAAAATATTTAGTCACAAAAGAACAAAAATATGTACCAACAAAAAACAATGGTTTCAAAAGAATAAAAAAAAACATAAATATAAAAATTAAAATTGATTACAAAAAAACAGAAAGATTTAAAACAAAAACAAGTTAAAATTGATTACAAAAAAAAACAGAAAGATTTTAAACAAAAACAGAAAAAAAAAACAAAGTTAAACGTTAAAAATTGATTACACATAACGGGTAGTTAAAATTAATTACAACAAACAGTCACTCAAATAGTTAGAAAAGTTTATAAAAATAAAGTATTTAATCACATCAAAATGGTTTCAAGAGAATAAAATAAAAGTAAATACAAAAGTTAAAATTGATTACAAAAAAAACAGATAGATTTTAAACAACAAACAAACAAAAGTTAAACGTTAAAAATTGATTACAAAATAACGAGTAGTTTAATTTAAAAAAAAAAACAGATAGTTAAACTGATTTTAAAAACAAGAAAATTAACATTGATTGCAACACATAGATATTAAAAGTTAAATTTTGTAAATAATAGATATAGATAGAAGTTAAAGATTAAACATTAAAATTGATTACTACAGAAAAATCAGATAGGTTTTAAATAAAAACAGCAAAAAAGTTAAACGTTAAAATTGATCACAAAAACAAAACAAAAAAAAACATATATAAAAATCAATGGACAGTCAAAATTAATCACAAAAAAAAAGCGGATTGTTAAAAGCGATTACAACAAACACATATTAAAAGGTCAAAATTTGTACACAATAGAGTTCATACTAAGGTAAAAAATTAGGGTCTAGCTAAAACCAAGTTCGTCAAACAAGTGTTTTTTAAGTACCCTTTTGAAAGAATCAACACTATCCATAGATTTTATTCTCATTGGCAGATTATTATATTTGCTCAATCCTTTAAAAAATAATGAATTTTGTGATCTGTTTTGCATAACTCTAGGTATATAAAAGTTGTCCCTCTGACGTGTATTGTGTTCATGAATTTCTACACCGTTTTAAGTCTCATTGCTTATATGATCTGTTCTAGATATTTTCATTGATTTTCTTATTGCATCTATTTCGACACTTTCCCTTTTTGGTTTGGATGTTTCATTTATGTTAAAATTTACGTTTTTTTTATTTCTCTACTCCATAAAATACTGTTAAGACATCCAACAACCTTTTTTGCTTTTACTATTCTTTTTTCCAGTTCTGTTCCTGTCTTTTTAAATGTGACACCCAAGTATACTTACTCATTGCATGGAGATATTGTTTGTCCATCGTCTAGTTCTAACTTACTTGATTTGCTTCCAATACATAGGTATACTCTGTCTTGTCCACGTGCACGGTTAACCCCCAGTTTTGTTATTGTTCCGTTAACTCTCTCATCATATACTGTATGTCTTCTTTGTCATTAGCTACAATTACTTGGTCGTCAGCAAACTGTAGTGTGTATATATCAGTCGTTAAGTTGTATTCCCATGCCGTATACTTAACATATCTAGTTTTTTTAGAGCTAATGCGATATGAATTTTAAAAAGAGTTGGAGAGATACAACATCTTTTCTTTAAGCCTTTTGTCACCAGGAATTCTTTTGAAAGTCGATTTTCAATTTTTATTTTAGATTTTTCTCTATATATATATATTGATTTTATTCATTTATAATTGATATTAGGTAACATGAGTCTTATCCAGTGTGACTTATATCTACTTCTATTCGTTAAAGACAAGATAACTGGTCGACAGTTTGACAGCATAAAGAAAGCTTTGCAAAGCATATTTAACATTTTTTCAAAGTGCTAATCTAAATTTTTTTTCATAAATGCTTTTACCGAATAAGCAAGTGTGGTTTACCTTAGAAACGTAGGTAAACAAAATGTTAAATACAAAAAGAAACTAAATGGAAAATAGTATACCTTGTACGCTTCATTTCAGTATTGTATCAGATTTAGTGGGGTTGCTAGTTTGTGTATTTGAATTAGATAATTGGTGAGGGAATGAGATTAGTTAAACAGTTTAAACTGGGTCATTCAATTTTAAGAGTATCTTAATTACGGTCTTTTGATAAGAAACTAATAGCACCACACTCTATTTATTAGAGAGGGTGGTTTCCATAGGTATAGTCAGATAAACTCTAACGATGCAGGTTTTTGACACATAAACAAGGCAACAAATCGAATGGATAATTGATTTCTAAATCACTTAGGGTTAATCCCTACATATATGGCAACAATCGATTCTAAATCAAAGATCATATCATAACAAAAACATTTCAAGTAAAAAAAACTCAATTACGCGAAAATGGTATTCCGAAAAAGAATTGAGATAAAAGCAAAGCCAAGTTCTCTATTACAAATTTCAAAATAAGAGGTTCCTACTAGTTTGGAATTTCTTTTCTAAACTTGATTATTGAGATGCTTTTTTTACATTAAATGTTTGTGCTTGATACAGTTTTATGAATGGGTGGGTAAAGAGTGTAAAGGGGGGAAACTCAGACCTTTGGAACCAAAACAGATACGAATATGCGGTTTTCAGATTTATGATTTAATTTGGTGACAATACAATTTTATCCACAAATATCATAGGTAGGGGATGGGTGAGTGGTGTAAAGGAGGTGGATATGGGGTGCATGTAAGGGGGTAAATTCAGAACTTCGGAGTAAAAACAGATACGAACATGCCGTTTTTAGATTTATGATTTGATCTGATAACAATACAATTTTATGAAAAAAAAAATGAAATTAAGGAGTGGGTCAGGAGTGTAAAGGGGGTAAATTCAATGGTAGGACAAAAAAGGAACCTGGTAATAATAAGAAATTACTAGAAATGGAAAGAGTGAGAAAGCAACAATAATACATCCTATATTTTATTTAATTTTGATTAAAACTAAAATTAAAAATAAAATAAATATGCGGAAAATTGTTAAAAACTTATGTAATCCCTTATTAAAAATTTTTAGCTTTTTTAATTTTTCGAAGCTCAGCTCTGCTGCGTTTCTGGAAGTGGAGAATATAAATTTTACATATTTTAACATTTATGGGGGAGGGCATAATAAATAAAAATTTTGGTGTTAAATTTTTTTTTTCTATAGTTTTATCATAGTCCCTATCAGTCTTTCAAAGCTCAGCTCTTTAGCGTTTCTGGAAGTGGTGAATATTACTTTTACGTAAATTTATATTTATAAAGGTGGGAAGTTAATTAAAATTTTGAGATCAGTTCTCTAGCGTTTCTGGAAGTGGGCAATGTTACTTTCACATTACTTTACATTTATAGGGGAGGGAAGCAAATTAATAATTTGATGTTTTTAAATATTTTTCTATAGTTTTATCGTATTTCCTATCAGTCTGCCAAAGCTCAGCTCTCTAGCGCTTTTGGAAGTGGGCAATGTTACTTTTACATTACTTTACATACATAGGGGAGGGCAAAATTGGAATTTTGGCGTTTTTGATTTCTAAGGGTTTTCAAATTTCAGCTTTGATTTATACATGAGTGAGTGAGTGGCAATTTCGACTTTTTTTGAAATATACTTTACGACTTTATGGAAGTCCAAGAAACTTGGAGGGATTGTTAACTCTATGCAGGTCTACGACTGTGCAAAGCTTGAGTTTCGTAGCTCATTCTGAAGTAGAGTTTTAGATAGGTCAAATATGGGCTGAAGTGTTTCAAGAAAGGATGGTCCAGCAGTTTACGCCGCGAACTTGGCCGGTTACTGCCCTCAGATTCCTAGTCCTTTTATTTCAGCACAACCTTAGTGTTATACAAGTTCTGCTTTAAGAAAAAAATCATTTTGATAATTTTAATAAAATCCCTTTTGACTTGCGGTTGGGTAAATAGAAAATCAATTTAATTTTCTCTGTGTGTTATTTCAATCTATTTTGAATGTAAACACAACAAGAAGATCAAATAATCCAGTTTGCAAAAAAATATATTGTGCTCATTGGCGCAAGGAAAAGCTCTTCAGCTATATAAAAACTGGGGAATGCTAAAGAATTTGTAAATAAATCACTGAACTTTATCGCAAACATCTATATTGCTCATTCTTTTGCTAATAAAGGACAAAGTAGTTGTGTTCTATCAGGACATTGGACAGTCATAAAACTGTACGAAAACTCCATTTTGCTTTCCAGATCGACGTTGTACTGTTATCGGGCAGTAAGTTTTCCGTTCCTACAGGCCACCTAAATCGGTTTCGAACTCCTCCGAAATACTAGGATCGAAGACAGGCGCATTAGAAATGTTTTTATTTCGCTCTTTTCTTTCTCTGTCTTTATCATATGTTGCACGGGAAAAATTGTATGTATTCTTATCTTTATTATCCATCTTATTCGTGGCAACACATTTCTAGTTTACATCACCTGAGATAAAAATATACGATAAATTAAAATTTTCATTTGTCTGAGAAAATTACAAAGAAGAGTGAATAACTCAAAATAAAAATTTAATTTAGGTATTTAAGAAAAAATAAATTGAATTTCACAACACGTGACCAAATGCCGGGAAAGTCACGTAAATATACAAATACTTTTTAAATTTCCAAAAACAAATTGTGCAACATCTACAGTTGATTGATGTTGATTTTTTTGAAAGAGCCTCTTAATTTTTATTTCTACAAGGCTGCGGCATGTTGTATACATCAGATGTTTAACATTTTAAACACTTTAATCCAAACTTACATTTAATATGTAGCATGTCTTAACTTCCTTAAATTACAGTGATGCTCAAGGTCGTACCTGAAAGTGGGATACATACAATAAAATACATGTGCAAATTATTAACATTTTTTAATCCTTTCCCGAAGTGTTTTCTTCTGTACAGCCTAGGCCACTTTTAAGTAACATAAAAAAAAATTAATAAAAAACACGCAATTGCTTAATTTACTTGTAACTACTAGTCGCAGTTGAGTACAAAATAGATAGGTATACCTATAATGTACGACATGCTTCAACTTTTAGTTTTGATGCGCAAAGCGCACTTACGAAATTATACAGTTTTGTATTTTCATGAATCAGGTTATTGGGTAATTTTGTACCCAACTGCGACTAGTAGTTACAAGTCAATTTAGCAGTTGGGTGTTTATTTTATTTATTTATTTTTTTATTTTCAACTTTTAGGTTTAATTCTTATTCAGCCTTATAAGAAGCATTATGCATTTACAACTAATTTAGCTTTCCCCAAAAAGTACGTGTAGATTTTCTACGGACGCAAACAGCGTTACCTTCCATTGAGTGAAGGTGGGGAAGGAGAGAGGGAACTAGTAAAATGGTGTTGGAAAAAAAGTCTTAAAGCGTGTGCAGAAGGAACTTTTGAAATCGCTTTATATTTGTGAAAGTTATAGGTATAACTATTACTAATAAGGATGGCGGAGAGGAGAGAGGGAGAGGCGGGGGTGGGGGGGTACTAGTAAAATGGTGTTGGAAAATAAATCTGAAAGCGTATGCAGAAAGAAATTTTGCAATCGCTCTATATCTTATAAAATTATGCGAATATGGTTTTCGAATAGCAGCAGGGAGGACTAACTACAGCAAATTAGAGGACATTTGCAATGGGTAATCAAAGGAATCTCAATAAAATCGCCTGAAATTTAGATAATTTGTATGCCTTAAAGCCTATATCATGTGACAAAATGGCTTGTGAAGACCGCCATTCCTGTTTAAAAAATATAGCCTATATTACCTTCAAGATCAGTAGCAATTCAACGACGCCTTTTTTGTCAAAATCGGTTCAGCCGTTTAACCTCTAGCGTGACATAAACATATTTACTTACATACAACAATCGAAAAACATTACTCTTCCTTTGGCCGTGCAGCAGTTGGGTAAAAAAATCATGAACTATATACATTATATAAACCACAGAACAAGCTACAAAATGTGATTTTCTTAAACTAAGTATCACGATGTATGTTTGCTAAAAATGAATAGAATCACAAAAACTTTAGGCTTTCTATAATATCTACGAAATTTTGCAAAAATCAACTTACAAAATACAAATAAATTACTATATAAAGTAAACACTAAACTTGATATGTTAAAAAAATAATAAAAAATTTACAAGTTTTACCAAAAATGCAAGTTGGATTCAATTTTTGGTATATTTAGTTTATTAGGCAGTCTGTTGTGATTTATAGTTTTTGAATAAAAATTAAATTACTGTAGTATCCTCTGCATTTTAAAGAACTAAAATTAAAAATGATTTCTCATAATAATCCTATGTAATTCTACAAAAACAAGGAATAAAACTAGTGAGACCGTAATTTTTGTTTATAATATTTGCATAAAATAAGTAATTTTGCAAAGTAATTCACAAATCACTTTTTTTTTGTGAGCAACTTTAATTTAGAGCTCTCGAGTCCATGCCTTGCCTTCGATCTACCTTTACGCGAGACACCGAAACATACTCGTTCAATTTAACTTTCTTGCATATGATCACATTATTTGGTCATTCTATTTAACCAAAATAGCTTTTGTATTGTATTGCGCGTGCATTTGGAGTTTTCGTACGGTTTTATGACTGTCCAATGCGATGATGGAGCGGACTGAGTATCGACGATAACGTTAAGAAACCTGGTTTCCCTAGGAATGTACGGGGAACACACATATGACCGGTTCAGAATTGAAGTAGATCAAGTCCAATTTTGAGCTAATCCTTTTTAAAGGTATATTAAGCAATGTTTATTTTAGTAGAGGAGTGAATCAAGTCGCACTTTACGCATTAAAGTGGCCAGAGTTGGTTTTCATTTGGTTTCTCAAATAAACATTGTTTAATATACCTTTAAAGCGGATTAACTTAAAATAGTACGAAATTGGACTTCCATCCATCCACTTTAATTCTGAACCCCTCATATGGCGATATTAAAAGCAGATTATGGCTTAAACGTAACGTCAAAAAGAACGAAACTCCCAATTTACGACAGTGACGGCAAATCAGTACTTATATGCGGATGAAAGACGTGAAAATTACCGACGTGCTTAAATCATAAAAATAGAAAAATAAATAGAATGTGCAATTTTTTCACAGACTAAGCAAGGCCAACTTGGAAACTTAACTCTTGGTAAAGAGATTTGACAGAGCGTCACTGCCTATTTTCTATATGGCTTAAATTTTGAGAATACTTGAGTAGAGTTAGCAATCAAGACTTGCTAACTATTTCGTCTCAACGTTCAGTCCATCTGGATCTAACAAGTGTCATGTAAGTGGAGTTGAATTAAATGTATATTGCAAATACTAAACGATAGCAACGCAAGAGAAGCTCTAGCATAAAATCCACAAGAAATACTAGCTGAGAATAAGAGGCGAGCAATCTACAGTGAACTAGAGCGTTAGCGTGCAATACCTGCTAACTGCATGTGTCTCGATTTTAGAGGAGTACAAAGAAAACTAGAATTGTTTTTACTTTTCTAAAACTATACCACCAGTATTTACTAAAGGGTCTAAAATGTTAAAGTACTAAAGTCCTTAAAACTCGGTCTAGATTTTGGTTAAAGGTTTTAACCCATTTTTTTGCCCTGAATGAAATAGTTTTTAATATTTATATAATTGTTCATAAATAACTTACAATATAGGCCACGTTTTTTCGTTGTTAGAATGTCATTATGTCCGAAAAAAAAATGGCAGCAATATTTAAACCTCCAAACGTTACTAGGAGATGTCCAATTAAATCGGTGTAAGTCAGTGTAGTGCCAGCTGTTCGCTATATTTTACATGTAAATTATTTAAAGAAGTTAGCGATAATTATCCGATTTTTATTTCTTTTGGTGGATGGGTTACTGAAAACAGATTCTAATATATCTTGCTCCTTTACAATATTTATAAGTTTATACGCATTTAATACGGTATAACATCTACAGATATAGTTTTATGTTATTTATGTTTTAAAAATTATTGTATACAGGTTTTTTTATCGATCATGGATTTTTTCTATAGTTTTACTTTAAACCACCCTTCATGGGTAGTTCGACAAGTTAAGACTATTTTTAACGGGAATCCCCTACAAATGCTTATTGTACTATTGCACCTTAGCGTAAACCAAATTTTTGCAGTCATTTGACCTGTAAGTATTGAAAAACCAGTGGGTATCAAGTCCATAGACTTTGATACTAGACCTTCGTCTGAGTGCTAAGTTTTAAGATCTTAGAGAATACTGATGTTTATGTTTTTGTTGGCAACAGTATATTAAAAACGGCTTAAAGTGTCGTTCTCTAAAATTTGTTCAATTTTTTTCCTAGTTTGGTTTTTCAAAGAGGAGAAAAAAAGCATTAAATGTTAATTAGGAGATATTGCAGGCTCACGCACGAAATGCAAAAACTTAAGTTGCCCAGAGATAAGCAAATGATAAAATTATACTCTAAAGCAGTCATAGTTACCATGGGCCAGTTTAAACGAATATAGTCGAAAGAAGAGGAATTTTGAGTGCTTCAGTTGTTCACATTAGGAATATCTCGCTAAACCGATGGACGGCCTAAAGATGTCCTTTAAACAGGCAACAGGCACACCTGTGCGAATTTTTATGGAGTTCCTGAATGTTTGAGGGCACTATTCACTTGGATAACTGGCATCAATTTTTAGGCAAAGTTATACTTATTATAGCCTCAATAATATCTGACGATAGAAATTGCAAATAAGAACATGTACTGACGCCTAGACTAAATCGCAATCAATCATTCGTTTTTTGATGCAGTACTCATAGAACTGCATTTTGATGTGGCGATGAAAGTATGAATTTGGTATGGAAGAAAAGACCCATTATAACCTACTTCTCCTTAGAAAGAACCCCGCAATCTACTGTCATAAAACAAGGTTTGAATATAAATGCTATTTTATTTTTTAACAAGTACAATTTACGGCAACCCAGCGACTTGTTTTTAGCCATCGTTTTCAGGATCGCTGTATTAGCTCGCACTACTACTTTACTATAGTAGTGTGAACTATGGTGATCCTAATTTAAAAAAAAAAGTTGCTCCGATTTCAAAAAATTTTATATATTTTTGCGTTTCAGATGATTTTGAAACTTTTTTGTCGCGCCGTCTGTCTGTCTGTCTGTATGTCTGTCTGTAACGACCAACGCGCATAACTCAAAAACCGCTTGCCTAATTTCAATGAAATTTGGTTACTCGGCCGGGTCTTGGGTCTAGATGGTTCCATTAAAAAATTAATAAAATTCACTGAACACAAGCCTAATAAAAGGGTGGGGGTAGATTTTAAAAATTGGAGTTTGTGAAAATATGGCATGTGTGGTATCAAACGAACGGTAATTCAGTCTGGAGTTGAATAAAATATATTTCAATATTTAGTTATATTAGGTCACACGTACACTATAGCTATAGTGTGAGCTTAGGTGCCCATATATTGGCAGAATATTTTATTAAGAGTTGTATTCGACTAATTTGTCCTTTGAGCTACTAACTTCAAAATAATTTATATTTTGTAACTGGAAACAAATTTAACAAACTATTTTCAATTTTTTAAAGACACACTGTATAATTTTGAGTTCTAACAAAAGTCGACGCATTTCTCGCTTACGCTGGTGTCTTGTGTCTTTGTCTAGAGCGTTTAAAGCACAGTCTTTCTTTTTTCTTAACATTAGAGTTCAAGCCAATCATTCTACTAATTTAAAATTTATAGTAATTTACTAAATAATTGAACATAATGCGGGAAAACTGGAACACATGTACTAACGCCCAGACTAAGTCGCAATCAATCATTTGTTTTTTGATGCAGTACTGATAGAACTGCATCAAGAAGTAGGGAGGGGGGGCTGAAGAGGTGGCGATGAAAGTATGATGATATAAGCCTTTTGGTATGGAAGAAAAGACCCATTATAACCTACTTCTCCTTAGAAAGAACCCCGCAATCTACTGTCATAAAACAAGGTTTGAATATAAATGGTATTTTTGCCATTTATAAGTTTTTAAATATTTTTATTTAAATATTGTTTTCTACATTAACAAGCATTAATTACATGCAAGACTAGCTTAAAAAACAAGTACAATTTACGGCAACCCAGCGATTTGTTTTTAGGCATGGTTTTCAGGTTTGCTGTATTTTATTAAGAGTTGTATTCGACTAATTTGTCCTTTGAGCCACTTTGTAACTGGAAACAAATTCAACACTTTAACTGCCATGCTGATTTAGAGAAAAAATGTGCCGGGTCACGTGGGCCAAAACATTTTTTTCGCCTTAAGCACTTTATTTGTGTTTATTTTAAGTAAAAGTCAAGAAAGAAGACAAGTTTTTTGTTTTTTTTTGTCAAAAACGCCGTGTCCATATATGGCACACAAGGCATTGCGATATGTACACATGGCAGAGAATTAAAATTGGCCGTGTTCATATATGGTACACATGGCAGTTAAAGTGTTAACGAACTATTTTTATTTTTTTAAAAACATACGCATTTCTCGCTTACGCTGGTGTCTTGTGTCTTTGTCTAGAGCGTTTAAAGCACAGTCTTTCTTTTTTCTTAACATTATAGTTCAAGCCAATCATTCTACTAATTTAAAATTTATAGTAATTTACTAAATAATTGAACATAAAAACTCTATAGACTTCAGTGAACCATGCGGGAAAACTGGAACACGTCTCAAATTAAGGCAGGCAGCTTCGTAAAGCATAGCAAGAGTAGTGAGAGAAAAAAAAAAACGAAAAGCGAAAAAAGCTCAGAAGCAAAAAAACGCGGTTTTAGAGCCTCGTTGAAAGCTTTTGGTTTTTTAAAAAGTTTCTTTTAATTGGGAAAAATCGACGAAAACTACCCATGTCAAGCAATGTGAATTTTTGTTTTAAGGGAAAATTTTGCTAAACTACAAGCAGTATGGCGGATAAATGAATGTTAAAGAAGTAATAATAAGGATAAAAATTTATTTTAGTATTTATTATTTAATTAACAAAAAAACATTAAGTAAGTACAACCATTCCGCGTTTATCCTTAATTGGGTTAACATTTCGCGTTCTATCTACTACGAGGGCTGTCTTTTATATTTTGCATATGGGAACATAGAGGGCGACATTGATTAAGTGTCGTTAAACTTAATCTCAGTCTTTACCTTACCTAAATTCAAAACGTCAGTGCGATACATATAGTCTTATAGCTTTAGTTAGGTTTTTATGTATTTTTAGAAATTTGATATGCACAGAAAAGAATGAAATGTTCGAGCGCAAATGCCACGATATAAATACACACGTAGGAAGTAGGCAGAATTCTGAAGTATGGAAATTCATTTCTACAGTACAAAACACAACAAAAGAAAAAGTAAACATCCAGATCATCAAACCAGAACAATGTACAGAACACTATAAGGGACTGCTGCAGGAGAGGAGACCCGAATATCTGGCAGCCTCTCCGAAGAGAGACATAGAAGTACATGGAGAGGAAGTAATCATCGAAAAGGAAATGATAAGGAATAGTATTAAAAAGCTTAAATCCGGAAAAGCTAGCGGACCTGGGGGAATATATGCTGAAATGCTCAAATATGGATCAGAGAAACTACTCGAAAATCTCACATATATTATTAATCAATGCATAAACGGACATCCAGTACGTGATGACTGGAAAATTGCATTCATATCCTCAATACATAAAAAAGGAAACAAGCTGGATTGCAACAATTACAGAGGAATTTAAGTAACCAGTACTCTAAGTAGATTGTACGGTAGGATTCTTAGAGATCTAATAGAGAATGATTTTCATGAACAAGAAGAAGCAGGGCAAAGTGGGTTTCGTGCAGGCAGATCTTGTAGTGATAATGTTTTTTGTCTTAAACAAGTAATTGAGAAAAGGAGCGCCAGAAATATAGAGACTCATGTTACCTTTGTGGACCTACAAAAAGCATATAATACCGTTCCAGTAGAAAAATTATGGACAGTGTGAGAGCAGACTAATATCAATTAT
Organism: Aspidapion aeneum; assembly: GCA_963576565.1. NCBI lineage: Eukaryota > Metazoa > Arthropoda > Insecta > Coleoptera > Brentidae > Aspidapion > Aspidapion aeneum. The sequence goes on from OY755045.1 coordinate 39,126,263, forward strand.
ACATACATAAAAGCGATAAAAGAACTATACAAAGGGTCAAAATCTAAAATTAAAATTGGAAATCGAGTTTCAAAAGAATTCCTGGTAACGAAAGGCTTAAGACAGGGATGTTGTATCTCTCCAACTCTTTTTAAAATATATATCGCAGTAGCTCTAAAAACTGGAAACGCAAAGTACACGGCATGGGAATACAACTTAACGACCGATTTACCATATACATACTACAGTTTGCTGACTACCTAGTAATTGTAGCTAATGATAAAGGAGACATGGAGTATATGATGAGAAAGTTAACGGAAGAATACCAAAAGTGGGGGTTAACAGTGAACGTGGACAAGACACAGTACTTATGTATTGGAAACGAATCAAGTGAATTAGAAATAGAAAATGGACAAACAATATCTCCATGTAATGAGTATGTATACTTGGGTGTCACATTTGATAAGACAGGAACAGACTGTAAAGTACTGGAAAAAAAAATAGTAAAACCAAAAAAGGTTATTGGTTGTCTTAACAGTATTTTATGGAGCAGAGAGATAAAAAAGAATGTAAAATTTAACATATATGAAACAATGGTGAAAAGCACGCTGTTGTATAAAATAGAGACTTGTCGCGTTACAGAAAAATACAAAGCAAAAATGGAAAGTGTCGAAATGGATGCAATAAGAAAATCAATGAGAATATCTAGAACAGATCATATAAGAAATGAGATCATAAAAGAAAGAATGGGAATCGAGGGAAGCATAACGGATGACATCACTTAAAGGTAACTGATATGGTACGGCCATGTACAACGGATGAGCCACGAAAGATTACCAAAGCAGGTCCTAGAATGGCAACCAATAGGGCGCAGAAAAAGAGGGCGTCCTAAACTGGAATGGCAACAGTCAATCCAAAAATTAATGAGTCAAAAAAACCTGACGGAAGATGACTGTCAGGATCGAAGGAGGTGGAGAATAGGCGTGGGACAACGTAGAAAAACGTTCTAAACCGACATAGTAGTAGTAGTTTTTTAAGTTAACAAATCAGTCGAAAAATGAAATTAAACCGAGAACATTTTTGGGTTTTAATGTTTTACAACTTTCGAAGGAAATTATCTCAACAAGAATGCCTTGCCGAGTTGATTTCAATTTTTGGTAACGAAGCACCAAATCAGTCGACAGTTTCTCGTTGGTAGGCTGTCACCCAGAAAAACGTCGATGCTGTGCGCACATCTCATCATGAAGGTGATATCGCGAGATTGAGGCTTCATTGAAGATTTCAAAGACCTCAATTCAAAAAATTTTGCATGAAGAATTAGAGGTCTGGATACCGCACCTGTTAAACGGAGGACTGAAAGAAGCTAGGGTGGTGTCAGAATACTCTAGACCGCTTGAATGCAGGAAACTCAAAAAGCGTGTACAGCATTGTCAGTAGTGATGAATCGTGGATTTACTAATATGACACCAAAAATAAACGTTAGTCGTCTGTTTGAGTGTTCCAAGATGAAGAAAAGGCAACAAATGTCATCAGGTCTGAAAGAGTATCCAACCAAAGTGTAGCGACAATCCCTGTGGAAGATTAAAGGACTGTTGGTACATCACCATTTGTTTGCCGAAACTCATCGCTGAGCTTCGAAAAACGAACCATGAACGACGAATCATCCTCCACCAAAACAGTGCAAGTACGCACAAAGCACAAAAAATTATTAAATTTTTTACAACACAAAACGTCGGATTGTTGGACCATCCTCCATAGAATCCCGACTTAAGTCCTAACGATTTCTATACTTTTCCGAAAGTCAAGAATGGAAGCGTGGTCAAAGATCTCAGTCGCCAAAGGAAGCAGTCGACGCCTTCAAGAGTACAATTTTGACAGTACCAACAAACGAGCGGAATTACAGCTTTCACAACTGAGCTCTCTCTCTCTGAGAGAATTCATTAATTTTCGTGGATAATACCTATAGAAACAATAAAGTCTTTAAAAGTTATTTACTGTTTAATTCCAGCTGTATATGCAAAGTTTAAAATACAACTCTCGTAATATAACTTACACAAAGCAAGATGTCAATTTATAAAGGGTTCCTATTTCTTAAATCATTAAATAATAGATATTCTATTCTATAGATAGATAGATATATATTTTTATTCACCAAATTATTATACAAATACAGGCTTTGTCACAAAATGATAGTACTTATAATTCTAAAAAATACATTGCATAATTCATATTATAAGTAATTGAGGTAACTAAAAGAACACTAGGTATATGACAAATATTTTTTTTTACTGATGAACAAACAAACAAAAAATTTGCTTAAAAATATTTCAAAACCAGTTTTCTAGCTTTTTAAAGATTTTTCATATTCACCTAAAGTGTACGGTGCTAAATTAAATAGCATTTTTTAAATATCTTTTTTAAACTTTTTATTTTGTAATGATGTCAAATTATCTGGAAGCAAGTTATAGTAAGTTAGAGCGGCAAAGTAATTTTTTAATAAAAATATGATTAAATTTGGGCTGCACTAGCTTTTTGTTATTTGTTGTGCTATAGGTATGCACATCTGTTAATTTTTTGAATTTGTTTACATTTTCATGGACATAATTTAATAGTTTAAATAAATATATAGCACAAACGGTCAAAATTTATTTTTGTTTGAATATGTTTCTGCAGGACTCTAGTGGCGCCAGACCAAACATGATTCTTACATTCCTTTTTTGAAGAATAAATACGCGCTCGATTTCTACTGCTTGGCCCCATGACAAAATGTTGTACGCCAAGGCAAAGTATGCATTAGCATAATATAAACCTAAAGTTGCTTCTTCTGTCATAGAATATTTAAGTGTTTTTATGGCAAAGCACGATTTTTTTTAAATTATTACAAACATGATCTATTTGGTACTCCCAACTCAAATTTTTATCTAAATATGATCCCAAAAATTTTGTATTGGTTACTTCAGGTATTTGTCTAGCATCACATGTAAAATGTAAAGTTTAAAAAGGTTTTAAGTAGTTTCCTGTAAATTGGATAAAGCATGTTTTTTCGAGATTTACTATTAAATGGTTTTTTTTCACAGTCATTTATGAACTGGGCTATTACAGTGTTCACTTTTGTTTGAATCACCTCCAAAGACTTTCCAGATAGTACCGCCGTGCAGTCATCTGAGAACTGAAATAATTTACAGTCAAACGAGCGGATCCAGTCATTCACCCTACCCCTAACACCCATTCTTTGAAGTTTCTGACAAAGGAATCCCGGATCCAGAGTGTCAAACGCCTTTGATAGATCAAAGAAAATGCCAGTGACAATCTCCTTATCATCCAGTTTCTCATAAATATATTGCACAAGAGAAGTTGTTGCCTGTTCAGTAGACCTGCCACTACTGACAGTCAGCTAACAGATTTTCTTGATCGAAAACTGCTTTTTCAAACATTTTTGAAACTGGGCTCATTGTTGCTTTTTTATAGATAGGAGTAATTTTAGATGTTTTAAGTTGATAAGGAAAAATTCCGGATACCACTGATTTATTAATAATAATTATAATCTTTTTATTAAATTTTATAATCTGATTTAACAAAAAATGTAAAAAAGTCAGGTTTAACGCCTTGTATATTAAAAAGCAAAAAGATCTGACAAAAACTTTTACATCTTAAACATGGAGGTTTTGTTCAAAAAGTATTTTAATTGCGTTCCATACTTTAAATTTCGTTAGAATTTGGTATTGTAATTAATTTTCTCTGTTTTTGGTTTTAGTGTGAATTAGATTATTTTAAATAAAAATAAAATTAAGTTTTTTTTAATTTGATAAGAGCATTCAATTTAGGTGTACAGAAAACGCCACATAAAATGCATACAGTAGTGGTTAGCCGCCGATATGAGTTTTTGAAAATTTGCTATTTGCAGGGCTTGTTGTAACTGAGTGATATTTGCAAAAAGGGTTAATTTTTTTCACGGTGGACAGAATAGACCAGTGTTCGGATCTTATATATATGTCGAATTTTTCACGTCACTGGTGGTCCAGCTGATTTTTGTAAACAAAAGTTATATATGGTATGAACAACGGAACAACTAATATTTTTGGAATTTTTTGAAAACTAAGGCAATTTTCCTACTGTTTTCTGGTACATCCTTATAAAATGTAATTTTCTAGACGTATTGTCGTTATTTTTTGTTAGCTCGCTTTATTTTTTATTACACAAAACTTAAACTACAAGTCAAACTGAATGTGATCGTTTAGTATTAAAGGTGAACCGAGGACTTGGGAAGTTAACAAAGATGTAGGTCAGCGGATTATTTTTGAAGCCGAAACGAACACATTGTTTTATTCGAATTTTAATTTTTGTGTAAAGAGAAATGAAGCGGGCTAAAAAAATAACGACTGGTATGTCTGAAAAATATTATTTTATAAGAATATACTAAAAAATAGGAAAATTGCCTTAGTATTCAAAAAATAAAAAAAATATTAGTTGTTAATATCATATCTAACTTTTGTTTACAAAAATCAGCTGCACCACCACTGACGTGAAAATATAAGGTCCGAACACTAAGGTACTCATCGTCAAGCAAGCTTTACAGGTAGCGAAGCCTAACTCTGATTTTCTTTATAATTTTTGACATGTTTTCCTAGGTTTCGCATTGGCGGCTCGTTGTTATTTTAAAAATGTGGTTTTAACACAGTCTAAAGATCTATTTAATAATGATACAGTTTCAAGATAGTTTGCAGCATAACTTTTTAATTCTAATTACATAAATATATATAGGTTAGGTACCTTCATACTGTGCAAAACAACATCTTCAAAATAAAACAAAACCGCCAATGCGAAACCGAGGAAAACATGTCAAAAATAATAACCAAAAAATAGAAAGCATGACGTTAGCTTCGCTTCCTATAAAGCTTGCCTTTACGATGAGTGTCCTTACCGAACACCGGTCTATTCTAGGCACCGTGAATTTTTCTGACAAATAAATAAAATAATAAGGAGACTTCCCCTATAGTTATCTTAGTGTCTAACGGTTCTACAAGGCTACTTATTAACGTTAAGTACTAATAAAAAATTTGGGAAAATAATACAACAAAAATAATTTCCTTTTTACACCAAAATAAAAAAATTGATCAAATCAGACGCGCCGGTTGGTTGGGGCGCCGTGTAGCGGCTCACTATAAATAATATCATACCTTCTTGTTAGGTTTGTAACACTATGCTTAACAACGGATATCTTTAAAATACTCTGCCAATATATGGGCACCTAAGCTTACACTAGGGACTATAGTTATAGTGTATTTGTAAGGTAATATAACTAAATACTGAAATATATTTTATTCAACTTCAGACTCAATTACCTTTCGTTTGATACCACACAAGCCATGTTTTGACTTAAACTTTAATTTTTAAAATCTACCTCTACCATTTTTTTAAAATAAACTAAAATGTATTTTGTTTAACCCAAACTCAACTACCTTTCGTTTGACATCACACACGCAATTATTTCACATAAACTCTAATTTTTTTAATCTACCCCCACCCTTTTACTTGCCTTGTGTTCAGTGGATTTTGTTCATTTTTAAATGGGACCATCTCGACCCAAGATCCACCCTAGGTACCGAATTTCATTTAAATCGGGCTAGCAATTTTTGCGTTATGCGCGTTGGTCGTTACAGGCAGACAGACAGACAGACAGACATACAGACAGATAGACGGCGCTAAAAAAGTTTAAAAACGATCTGAAACGCAAAGATATATAAAAAATTTTGAAATCGGAGCCCCATATTTGATAAAATTATACGAATATGGTTTTTGAAGAGGGTGGGGGGGAATGACAGAAGATGAGATGGTTGGGAGCAGGGAGGACTACAAAGGAATTACAGCAAATTAGAGGGCATTTGCAATGGGTAATCAAAGGAATTTCATTAAAATCGCCTGAAATTTAGTTATTTTTTACATACATTCATACATACATAACTATATATATACAGGGTGTCCCAAAAGTCCGAGTCCACCTAAATTTCTTCTGAACTATTGAAGATAACTGAACCATATTTGGCAGTGATTAATAATAATAAAATATTTATTTTTTGAAAGGTCGGATGTGCTGCCTCTACATTAAGGGGCGGCATAGGGGCGGTCAACTTAAAATTTTTAAATTGAAACTCCTATCGAGTGATAGCTCATTTTAAAGGTAATTGAAAAACGAATATTCTGACATAACTGCCAATTGTCTACGTCAAATCTGTCAAAAGCTATGGACTGCCAAACCTAATTTTTTCAGTTTTCTTTTAATTAACAAGTTTGTTGTTTTAAACAAAAACCCTATTCAATGATAACAGTCTTTGAAAAAACAAACATTTTGGCGTAGTGCCCCTTGCCTGTGTGAGACATGTCAAAATCTGTCGACTGCCAAACTTATTCTTTTACCATTTTTGCCAATTTCACAAGTTTTGTGTAACCATAGCATATTCGAAAGGCCTTTCAAACACTAACATGTTGACGGAGCTGTCACTTATTTACGTTAAACATATTTTCTAAACTTTTTGACAAATTTGTATTTTCAGATGCCATGATCAAATGAAAATAAAGTTGAAATTATTTTTTTATGAGACATAGGTCTCTTGTTCTCCCATAAAAAAAAATTATTTCAATTTTATCTTCATTTGATCGTGGCATTTTAAACACTACTTCAAACTGAAGTCAAAAAAATTTTGAAAAAATGTTTGACGTAAGCAAGTGACAGCTACGTCAATTTGTCAGTTTTTGAAAGACCTTTCGAAGCTTTAGTTAGACCAAGCTTGTGAAATTTGTCAAAAATAGTAAAACAATAGGTTTGACAGTCGATAGATTTTGTCATGTTTTACATAGGCAAGGAGCAGTTACACCAAAATGTTGGCTATTCAAAGACCTTTCAAACAATATATCATTCAGTAGGCAAGCAACATGAGAATTTTAACGAAGATAGAAAAAATTTGGGTTGACAGGCTATAGCTTTTGACAGATTTGACGTAGACAATTGACAGTTATGACAAAATGTTAATTTTTCAAAGACCTTTATAACGAGGTATCACTCGATAGGAGTTTCAATTTGAAAATTTAAAGTTAACCGCCCCTATGCGGCCCCCTAATGTAGAGGCGTCACATCCACCCCTTCAAAAAATAGATATCTTAATATTATTGATCACTGCCAAATATGGTTTAGTTATCTTCAATAGTTCAGAAGATATTTGGGTGGACTCGGACTTTTGGGACACCCTGTATATATCCCAAGCAAAAAACATTACCCTTCATTTCGCCGAGCTGCAGTTGGGTAAAAAATGATGCGCCTGCCTCTATTTAAGTGATGCAAACCAAAAAAAAAAACAGTCCTAACAGCAAAAGCGGGACCAAACCGTTAAACACATACTGGAGTGATTTTTAGATCCTTCAGCGATGTATGTGAGCAATCCATTTTAATGATAAGAATTCCGTGGTGCTGTCTATTAATTTTTTTAGGCACCCGTGTGCGTAATACATTTCATGCTGGAAATTGCCTATTTGGGAGGACCTGATGTAGCCTCGGGTCACGTGGCCAGAAAACGGGTCGTCTGGCCGGTGGTTAATTAACTCAAAACCTTGTAAAGTGGTTATTTATAGGGACCCGTTTTAATATTATTGCCACGCTGAAAATTAACTATCGATCTTTATTATTAAAAGCATGCATGATGATGTATGATTTTTCAAATTCAATTAACTATACCTGAATGGCTCTTTTTTATCCAATTTTATCACTTATTAAAACAAGGGATAGTTTAAATGTAATAAAATAAGTTTTTGAAAGCTTAAAATAATGACTGTTTAGTTATTAATCAGCACATGTTTTGAACATTTGTAGTTATTTTTATGAATGATTAAATAAGTTTAAAATAAATTATTTCTTTGTAAAATGATTTTCTTACAATATTGTGAAAAAAAAAACAACAAAAATTTTGAGGTTAGTTTAACATGAAATGTCAGATCGTTAACGTTAACGACAACGACATCGTTAATAACCACTAAGTTTATCAGAACCATAAACAAAAGTGTAACTGCGTATGCAGTGGCGTATATAGAAAAAAGTTTCGGGGTGGGCCCGAGACAGTTTTGGCGGGGGCCCGAGACCTCATGAGGCTGTATTTTATGTTTGTATTCATGAAATATGTGGAAAATATCCAAAAAAATCTTAGCTTCGGGGGGCCCGGTCCCCCCCCCCCCCGTATATACGCCACTGTGCGTATGGCAAGGACTATAGTTAATGACTCAATGACACCCGTTATCGATTCGATGGGAACTGTCGTTGAAATAAGAGAATTGTTTTTAAAATCCTATCTGTAATTTAGGAATATCAATGGCAATACTTTTTTTTCTGAGCAATATATCTCACCAGATTCTTCGTAACGTGATGTAAAAATTTTACCGATATAACAAATTACTAAACCATCCTATTCTAGAGAAGGTGAATAGACCTAGCATGCAATATGATTAAAACGTTAAAATCTTCAAGATTTAGCATTACTTATTTTGAATTCAAATTACCCGCCATGTACCGCATGCCAACTGTTATATTTGACATGTATTTGACTTTGGTATCTGTGTTTGTCATGGAATTTGTTTATTTGTTTGTATATAATAAAGTTCATTTAGAATCCAAAAATACCAGCGTAAATTTTTTTAAAATAAAATTACACTACAAAAAATCATTTAAAAATTTTAACTATATTAAGTTTTAAAAGTATGCCGAGTGCCGAATATAAACAAATAGTTCTAGGTAATCCGATTACCTTTCACGCAGAAACAAACACATTCGCTTCTGCTTTAAAATAAATTTTTGTGTGAGCTAATGAAAGGGCTCTGAAAAATTAAGGATTACTATACATTTAAAAAAAGTTGTTTTGTAAGAATATAGTAAAAACAATTTCAAAACCGGTTTTATATAAATAAAAATCAAATTTTCATGAACCGTCAGTCCAACTTTAATATTTTAAAGATAACCAGCTGTATCGTGACTTGACCATCAAAAACAAATCAGCCCCCGATGTGACGTCAACAAAGTGAAGGATCCGTTTTGATAGCCCTGGTTAATGAAAGACTGGATTGTGCTTGAGACCCTGTATATATGACATATTTTAAAGAAATATTTCGTTAAAACATGTCATACATACAGGGTCTCTACGTCGTGCATTTATTTATTATTTTACTTTAAAGCTGAGCGCGAGTTGGAATCATGGAAAACTTTTTTATTAGTAATTTTAGGAAAAAAAGTTATTCTTCATAAAATAGAGTCATCAAATATCCAGTTTTTTCAGTGGTATACGAGGTTTGTCAAAAAATATGAGTTTTGCTCAAGACTAAAGTACCTTTAAATGTGACAATATCGAAAAATGTTACTAAAAAAAGTTGATCAGAATTAAAAATTAAGTTTAAATATGCAAGTACATCCATTTAAATTAAAACTTCAGATTATTTTATTTTTTACTAATATCTCGATTTTGAATGAACATGTATCTCTTTTGATTACGAAACATATGACAACCTTTTAATTATTTGATGTTTTTTAATAATTTTGCAGTCTTAACAGTATTTTATGGAGCAGAGAGATAAAGAAGAATGTAAAATTTAACATATATGAAACAATGGTGAAAAGCACGCTGTTGTATGGAATAGAGACTTGTCGCGTAACAGAAAAATACAAAGCAAAAATGGAAAGTGTCGAAATGGATGCAATAAGAAGATCAATGAGAATATCCAGAACAGATCATATAAGAAATGAGATCATAAAAGAAAGAATGGGAATCGAGGGAAGCATAACGGATGACATCACTAAAAGGCAACTGATATTATACGGCCATGTACAACAGATGAGCGACGAAAGATTACCAAAGCAGGTCCTAGAATGGCAACCAATAGGGCGCAGAAAAAGAGGGCGTCCTAAACTGGAATGGCAACAGTCAATCCAAAGATCAATGAGTCAAAAAAACCTGACGGAAGATGACTGTCAGGATCGAAGGAGGTGGAGAATAGGCGTCGGACAACGTAGAAAAACGTTCTAAACCGACATAGTAGTAGTAATAATTTTGCAATTAAAACGCGTAATAAGAGCATAGGTATTCATTTACTTTGCAAATTTAAGGGTACTTTACTCTTGAGTAAAACTCATACTTTTTTATAAACCTCGTATACTACTGAAAAAATGTGATATTTGATGACTGTATTTGAGGTTTTAGATAATGCAGAACTTTTTATAAAGAATAACTTTTTTTTCTAAAATTAATAATAAAAAAGTTTTTCATATGATTCCAACTCAGTATATATATACAGTGTGTCCGCGGATAGGGTTAACAAGAGGAGAAACTTTTTTATTTGTAGGTTTAGAAGAAAAAGTCACTCTTTATAAAAATGTCTGCTTGTGTTAAAACTACAATTTAGAATACCAAATTTACGATTGCTATACAGGGTACATCAAAAATAACATTTTTAATGATTATGATTTTTATTTTTTTTGAAATTTTATGAGAATATTTTTAAAACCGTTATTTATTACATCAATTGTGCAAAAAAGTCCAATAAACTTTTTCTCAAAGTGGTTAATTTTAAAGCTACTATTAAAATAGTAAAATATCAAGTAGTCTGTTCTAAATAATTGAAATGTTTTAGTTACTTGGCATCTTTCAAATTGTTTATAGTTGTGTCATAATTTTCTCATAAATCTGTATAATAGTGAAATTATAAAATGCTTACGGTAGAACAAAGAATTTATATTGTCCAAAGTTATGGTTTAGGACATGAAAAATGTTATATGGCAGTTCTTCGAGAATTCCATGAGATATGGCCTGATGTTCCTCTTACGAACAAAAGTTTTTAAAAAAATTTGCAACAAAATCGTTATTCAGCCAGATATAAAATTATATTCTAAGTAGGAAAGCAACAATCGTTGTTGTTAAACGAAATCCAAAAAAACTAAAAATTTTGTTACTGGCTAACCCTGTATAGCAATCCTAAATTTGGTATTCGAAATTGTAGTTTCAGCACAAGCAGACGTTTTTATCAAGAGTGACTTTTTCTTCTAAACCCACATATAAAAGTTTTTTTCCTCTTCAGAACTCTATCCGTGGGCACACTGTATATATATAAAATTGCCAGACCGCTCTATTCTAGAGACCGTAAATAGACATAGTGTACTGCCAGCAATTAAAAAAAAAAACGTTGTGCTCATTTTTTAATTTTTATTATTGTTATTGTAAAACAAAAAACAGCAAAAATATATAAAATAGCTAGCTATCCACAAGCCTAAAAAGTTAATTCCCTAAACATTTTTAACTTTCGAAAATCTTTTATTCTCATATAATAAAAGTTTATGGAATTTTGTAAAAATGTATAAAGGTCTTAGGAAATTATCGCAAAGAAGCCTCACCCTCCTAGGGAAACAGTTAATTTTCTCAGGATTGGGGCCTTGATTATTATTTATCGCTTTAATTAAAATATTTTGTGTAGCTAAAAATGAACAAAAAGCAAATTGTCGGAACAATCTTTCTTATTAAAATGTCAACAATATTTATATGTTAATATCTACATATTTTAACTAAATCAACTGTAAAACTTTTAAACAAGCATATCTATTTCTAGAGATAATAAGCTGTGTCAGAGATATATGTTCTCTCGCTGTGTGTAAGGTGTATTTGGTCACGTATGCCACCTATGTTCTAAGTATGCCACTAAACAGAAGCTAAGAACATATAACATCTAAAGAACCTTCGCCATTTCGATCGATCGCGAGACCAGTTAAACATGTTCAGAAGAAGAGGCGCTGCGGACGTTTCCTGGCGAGTTTGACTTTCTCTGACAGAAGTCAACAAAAAGCTAAAGTTGACGTCAGTAGCAATAATAGGCGGTTGCGCAACTACCACTTTACGGCAAATTATTCAATCGTTAGTTATTCTGCTTTATACTTACTTCGGTGCATTTTTGCGATGAAAAAATTCTAACGGATATGGTATATAACAGTGATGCGAGTTGTATACAGTAATATTATCTAACATTTTTGTTCTTCTATTTGTAGACGGTAAATTCCACCAACTGCCATCAGGCGAGCTATTGATTCACAATCTGGAATTCAGCGACCAATTTCCCACCTACAGATGCAGGACAATGCACAGACTCAGTAGACAAGTGGTCGTCAGTAGTCCTGCCAATGTTAGAATTACAGGTAAGAATCTGTTTAAACTAACGAGATAGAAATAAATAAGGTGGTTGGTCGAGTGATTTGGAAACCAAAACAATTTTTAGATTGTCACTTGATTGTTAAAGCGCAAACACGGCACTTCTAAAACACCAGTGTAGGTATCAGATTTACATTTCCCGATTTCATCACGGATCACTTTTATTTTTGTTTTATCAAAGTATTTTTTGGACTAATTTTTTTAACTCCTTTCAAACGACCTAATTTAATTTTTGTGATGCCTTTGGCACCAAAACTATTAACTATGCTAATTAGGTATTCTAGGATTTCGAGATACACGTTTACTTTATACACTAAGGTAAAGCATTTGACAGCAATCAGCATGAAAAGTTAATAAAACTACTATGAATTATATATGTGTGCTAAGCATACTAAACAAAGAACTGAAACGCAAAACCAATACTTTAATGAAATTTCCAACAGAAACAAGGAAGAATATATTTTATAAATTATTAGAATTAAGTCTGGAGTGCCTTAAAGTTGTATAGACCCTCAGAATTTTACCTATTTTAAGAGAAACTACGGAAAGGTGTTCAACATAAAGGCAATACATGACATGACATGCAAGTGGTTGACAGTTTCGAGACATATGGGTTAAAACTAATTGAGAAATTAAACCAAATACATGGTAATTGGTAAAAGTAATCTGTTATCTCCGAAATGATTTAACGATAGCAGGCCCGAAAACATGATTTTAAAAATTTGGCTGATAATATCGCCTTAATAACAGATAAGAAAGAAGAACTAATAAAAATCCTGACAGAACTAGATACAGCTGATAAAAATAAAGGCTTGAGTATGAACTACACTAAAACACATCATAACAAACACAGATGACGGTATCACGATCAGAATAAACCAAGAAAAAATTAATCAAGTAAAGGAATATATATATATATATATATATATATATATATATATATATGTATATATATATATATATATATGTATATATATATACCCATATGTATATATATATATATACCCATATATATATATATATATATATATATATATATATATATATATATATATACCTGGGACAAATTATTAAACTAACAAAAGAAAACCAATCAGCTGAAATCAAGAGACGTGTAAGATTGGCCTGGGCAGCATTCAGTAAATTAAGCTACATATTAAAATACTCTGCCAATCTATGGGCACCTAAGCTCACACTAGGTTCTATAGTTATTGTGTACGTGTGAGCTAATATAACTAAAAACTGAAATATATTTTATTGAACTCCAGACTCAATTAGCTTTCGTTTGATACCACACAAGCCATGTTTTGACTTAAACTTTAATTTTTCAAATCTACCCCCACCTTTTTTTAACTAAAATGTATTTTGTTTAACTCCAGACTCAATTACCTTTCGTTTGATATCACACACGCCATATTTCCACATAAACACAAATTTTTTTAATTTACCCCCACCCTTTTTTTAAAAGTAAAATGTGGTTTATTTAACTCCAGACGCAATTACCTTTCGTTTGATATCACACACGCCATATTTTTACATAAACTCTAATTTTTGAAATATACCCCCACCCTTTTATTTGGCTTGTGTTTGGTGGATTTTGTTCATTTTTAAATGGGACCATCTCGACGCAAAACCCAGCGTAGGTACCAAATTTCATTAAAATCGGGCAAGTGGTTTTTGAGTTATGCGCGTTGGTCGTTACAGACAGACAGACATACAGACAGACAGACAGACAGACGGCGCAACAAAAAAGTTTCAAAATCATCTGAAACGCAAAGATATATAAAAATTTTTGAAATCGGAGCAACTTTTTTTTTCTCGAAAAAATTAGGATCACTATAGCTCACACTACTATAGTATAGTAGTAGTGTGAGCTAAAATATCCTGAGTACCTCAAAACGAAAGTTTATAACCAATGTATCCTTCCTGTACTTACCTATGGATCCTCGACCTGGACCCTTACAAAATCAAACATGGATAAGGTAATAAACGCCCAAAGATCAATGGAAATAAAAATTTCACATGTAAAGCTAAAGTAAGAGATGTTAGATTTGAAGTATCAAAATTAAAATGGAAATTTGCCGCTCATAACATCAGACAGAAAGACGATTGATGGAACAAATTTATTGTAAACTGGGGACCTTGGAAAAATAAAAGAAGTAGGGGAAGACCACGAATGAGGCCAGACAGACACAGAAGAGCGGAAGATATAAGGGGAGGCCTATGTCCAAAGATGGATTAAAGAAGGCTAAATAGACAGATAAATTGAATCTACTTTAAAGAAAAATTTAAGTAAACTTAAAAACAATTGAAATAGTCACTGGTGAATAAACAGAAAGGTCAAAATTGACCATAGGATTCAATGTCTGAAGTAAAAGTTTTGCATGGGGAGTCGCGAAAACGAAAATTTATTGAAGCTGCATTTATAATGCATCACAAAGAAGCTTTTAGTCAACCAAGCAAGGACATACCAAACATATGGAAATCTCTCCTTGTGGAAAACAAGCCAGTTCGGATGAAGAAAGCGGGATGTTACACCTAACTGCACACCTAGTAGAATGACTAGTAGCTTGTAGATTAGATTTTTTAGTTTACACTTGAAAACGGTTAAAGATACTTACTATTCAAAACGTTATGTAGAAAATAAAAAAAGACAATGCAATTCCCCAATTTTGATTCTAAACAGAAAGATTATTTCATAAAATTGAAATATTGAATAGTGTTCGTGCAACTTTAATTTTAAATTCAAATTTTGCGCCAAATTCCCGTATTCGGAAGACCCACACAATTTCAATTTGATTGGCACAAGCAAAACGCCAGCGCCATCTACGAAAAATGAATCTGCGCAAAAAGGCGTAACCAAAAAAAGATTCGTCTGTCGTATTCTATCGAGACCACCACGCAGCATGGTGATAAATTCTATTAACCAAAAAAATCCAATAACATTCTTAGAAAATCAAACTAAACCATTACACAAACAAGTGATTCTAGTGTAGATCGACTGCAACGACTGGGCCAGCGAGAGGAGCTCCTCTGGACGACGGAAACAGCTGAAAAGGTGAGTGCCAATCCTCTATATTGTCTTTGTGTGGCTCGGAAAAATTAATATTTTTACATCGTCCTTTTAAGGATTTTTGCACCCAGATTTTATAAAACGGCCAGCGCTTACAGTCCCGCAGCTCTACCCCTCAAAACAGCAACATTTTCTGGTCCCACGACCCAGATAGTTTTTTAAAATTTGTTTGCTAAAAATATTAGATTTTTGCCTCGCCATTTTGACTCGTTTGTTGCCGTGTCCAGTTTAGAAAGGAGGTTCCGTCCCCCCTTGCGTGGCTTAACGGTGGCTCCACCCACATTTCATTGCAGCCGAAATTGGCACTTCGTACGTCGTTTGTTTTGATTCAAAAATCGAAATTTGTTTAAATAATAGTTATTTGTTTAAATAATATGTTATAGTTATTCAAAACAACAAAAGTGCTTGTGAGTTGAATGCTTTATTCTTATTTAACAGGTAAACAAACACATCTAGTAGAATTAGTATTTACCTGTAAATAATAAGAGAAACGGTAGTAGGTACAAGTTGTTTTCTGTGCATTTATTTTGGGAGAAAGATCGCGACCTAGGATAACAGCTGTTGATAAGTTTTTGCATTTATTCGAGAAATCGATAATAAAATATATGCTTGTTAGACTCTTTTGGACTGATTAAAGTCAATAGGGGTCAAGTGTTAGTTTTATTCCTTTTAAATATTTTTTATTTTTTTAAATTAACAATATGTCGTTAAAAAAGCTTGAGAATCAACGCAAAGTTTCAATATCTCGTATTACGGAAACGTATAACTTGGGAACAAAAGCTAAATCAGATAGTTCTTCCTTGCCAATTTTTAAGGCGTTTTACGAATCGTTAGATGATCACTATGAACAATTTAAAAACATTCATAATGACATCATAGGTCTCTTGAAAGACGACGACGATGATGAATTCGAAGTACAGGACAAAATTAGGAAAGATGCGGATCTATTCTACCACCAAGCTAAAGTTCTTTTTTCGAGTTTATGTTCCGATTCAGTTCATTCAAATTTTACCCCCGCAACTTCACACTATTCACGTAACGATGATCTGGGCCCTTTAAAGGTACCTTGCTTTAATGGAAACGTAAAAAAGTGGCCAACCTTTTAAGATGTTTAGTCTTGTTTGGTTCACGAAAACTCTAATTATTCCGATATAAGGAAATTTCAACATTTGCTAACCTTCCTTGAGGGCGAACCACTTAATATTTTAAGTTCTATAAAATTAACGGCAAGTAATTACGCAATCGCCTGGAAGGTATTAACAGATCGCTATCAAAATAAAAGACTTTTAGCCAGTACCTACTGGAACTCAATCTACTATGCAAATTCTTTAAAGGGAAACCAGTCAGCAAAGGATCTTAGAGTCTTGGTAGATACCTTTTCCGAGAATATTGCGGCGCTCGAAAATCTTGAATTTCCAGTAACGTCGTGGTGTTTTTGTTTATTTTCAATTTTATTATCAAAAATCGATCAAACCACAAGAACCGCTTTCGAATTAAAGTATAGTACTACCGAGATTCCAACATATCAAAATCTAATTCAGTTTCTTACTAACCAATGCCGTGCTCTTGAAACAGTACAGCTATCTCCCCAAAATACGCAAATGCAACCTTCGACTTCAAAACAGCAAAAACCAAATTATTCGAATTCTAGTAACCAAAAATATAATTCTTATTCAAATAATCAGTACAAATCAAGCCCTCCATCAAATTTTTTAGCGCATACGCACTCACAAGTATCAAATAAACAATCCAATATTCAATTTCGACAAAACCAACAACCCTATAAGTGCAAATTATGCCATAATTCTTTTCATCCACTCTCGCAGTGTGGTGTTTTTATTTCCAAATCTCCTTCAGATCGTTTTACTTATGTAAAACAACAATCGTTATGTATCAACTGTTTACGTTCAAATCATCAAGTGATCGACTGCAGTAGTACCTACAACTGCAGGGTATGTCGACATAGGCACCATAGTCTTATTCATCTATCGCAAATGACAGATTCAATCCGTCAGAATTCAAGTCAATCCTTTGTTAATTCAAGCCAAAATTCAAATCAAAATTCGAACTTAAATCAAAGTTTTAATCCAAATCAAGTGGCTGTGCCTAGCACAGGCACAAACTTATCGTATCAGAATTCAAATTCAAGTCTTAGCCAACAGAACCCTAGTTTTGTTCAACCCAGTTCAAATTCAATTCAAATCAATTCGAATCCAAATACATCTACAAATCAATACTCTTCGTTATCCACCTTGACGCCCCGTACGACAGTGCTTCTAGCGACTATAAAATTAGAGGTACTCGATAGTCGGGGTAACTACCAACCTGTCCGAGCACTTCTGGACAGCGGTAGCCAAGCTAACCTGATAAGCGAAGCTTGTCTTAACAGGTTAGGCTTGCCAAGAAACAAAATTTCGATCCCTGTTCTGGGACTAAATCAATCTTCTTCGGCCACTAACGGCATTTCTACTTGCACTATTCGAGCCCTAGGCCAACAAGAGCCTACCTTTTCTATTCAAGTCTTCGTTTTACCGAAACTTTGTTCGAATATGCCCTCAATACAGGTAGATTCATCCAATTGGAGTCATATTTCAAATCTAAAGCTTGCAGATAACCAATTTTACAACCCTGGTCCAATTGACTTACTCTTAGGTGCACAACTTTACACAGAAATCGTCCAATCAGGACGAATTCCAGGACCTCACGGCCTACCCTCCGCTTTTGAGACAGTTTTTGGGTGGGTCTTGATGGGCCAAACTCAAAACATAAATATTTCACCTCAAGTCAATTCTTACTTTACTTCCTGTGAGCAGTCTCTCGACTTTAATATTCGCAGATTTTGGGAACTAGAATCAATTAAGTCAAAAACGTTTCTCTCACCCGAAGAAAAAAGATGTGAAGAGATTTTCCAAAAAACTACCACTAGAGATATTTCGGGCCGATTTACGGTAAATTTGCCTTTTCGTCACATTGACCCTCCTGACCTAGGAGACACATATTCAGTGGCCTATCGTCAATTTTTGTCTCTGGAATCTCGCTTAATAAAAAATTCAAATTTCTATAGTATGTACTCGGATTTTATGAGAGAATATCTCAAAAACGGGCACATGTCTTTAATTCCAAAATCCGAACCTAGACCTCAGTTATGTTCTTATTTACCACATCACGGAGTCCTTCGTCTTGACAAATCAACGACTAAATTCCGGGTGGTTTTTAACCCCTCGATTAAGGGTTCGAAAGGCCTAAGCATGAACGAAACTCTTTTAATAGGACCAAAATTACAAGCCGACATTTCCGAAATTCTATTAAAATTCAGATTTTATTCTATCGTATTTTTGACTGATATAAAACAGCACTTTTTACAAATTCAAATTAATCCAATACATCGGGACTACCAAAGGCTACTTTGGCGATTTGATCCCAATGAACCCCTGCAGGAATACAGGCTTAATACAGTGACGTTTGGTGTTAGTTCAAGTCCCTATTTAGCTATTAGAACACTTAGAGAACTAGCCATCCTGGAAGCTAAGAATTATCCTGAAGCATCCCAGGTCCTTTTGAATAACATTTTCATGGACGATATTTGCTGTGGAGCTAACTCTCTAGAAGGTGCTTTATCACTTCAAAAAGATCTCATAGCGTTGCTCAAATTGGGAAAATTTGAATTAAGAAAATGGGCATCAAATAATTCGAAACTTCTTTCACATTTGTCGCCCGCTGATTGTCAGATCCCTGTTACCTTTGAAGACGATTCTTCAACATCGATTAAGGTGTTGGGCCTTCAGTGGCACCCTTCTACAGATACTTTTACCTATTCTTGTACCCCTTGTGAAAAACCTTGCACCAAAAGGAATATTTTATCGGCTATCGCTAAAATTTGGGATCCTATAGGTTTCTTATCGCCTGTTTCATTTTTAGCCAAAGTGATTATGCAAAAACTTTGGTTATGCAAAACTGATTGGGATGAAATACCCCCCGATCCAATCAAAACTCTTTGGAATCAATTCAATAATCAATTAACCACTCTTTCGAATCTTTGTATACCTAGACATATTTTTTCGAATAATATTCAACGATGTCAATTGCTAGGTTTCTGCGATGCATCCGAGCTAGGATACGCTTCTTGCGTATACGTTCGCGTCGAATTACCAAATAAAATTATCAAAACTGCTCTAGTCATGGGCAAGTCAAGGGTTGCTCCCTTACACACTATTTCAATCCCACGTTTGGAACTACTTGGAGCTACTCTATTAGCTGATTTACTCGAACTAGTTATTCGCACCTATTCATCATTACTCGTAATCGATGAAATTCTTGCGTTCTCGGACTCACAGGTCACGCTTCATTGGGTCACATCTTCACCTCACAAGTGGAAGACCTTTGTGGCAAACCGCGTAAGTCGTATTCAAGAAACAATCCCCGAAGTCCCATGGTATCACATTACTTCACTCGAAAACCCTGCCGACTGCGCTAGCAGAGGGTTGTCGCCTAATAACTTAATAAATCACCCTCTTTGGTTTCACGGCCTTCCATGGATTACCTTGCCCACTACGGAGTGGCAAATTCAAAGGTTTATAAATGAACGTTCTTTGGGAGTTCCAGACGAGGTTCTCAAAGAAGAAAAACCGGAAAATTCAGTGGTGCTGACGGCAGAAATTCAAAATCAAAACTTTTTTGATAGATTAATCGATAAAATATCCAATTTAAATACCATTCAAAAAATCATTTGTCATTTTTTAAGACTTATTCACAATCGAAAAAACTCAGTGGACCTTTTATCCGGCGTTTTTTCCGCTTTTGAACTACACAAGGCTCTACTTGTTTTAGTTAAAAGGGTCCAAGAAGAGTGTTTTTCGGATATCATTCAAAAAATTCAAAATACTCAGCTATTACCTAAGCCGTTTCGCAAACTCGCGCCCTTTTTGGACGAATTAAGTTTCCTTAGAGTGGGCGGACGCTTACGGCATTCTCAACTCTCCTTTAAGGCAAAACATCCCTTATTATTGCCGAAATCTCATAGATTAACCCAATTGATCATTATTCAAACTCATAACGAAAATTTACATCCCGGAATAAACACAGTCCAATACTTAATTCGTCAAAAGTTTTGGATTATGTCATCACGTCGAGCTATTCAGAGGGTTTTATTGCAATGTATTCCCTGCTTTCGCTTAAAACCAAAACCGTATACTCCGTACATGTCGGATTTACCTTCTTTTAGAACGTCACAATTAAAATGTTTTTCACACGTTTGCTTAGACTATGCAGGCCCAATCAAAACCTTTGTAGGTCAGAGACGTCGTGGAGCACAAGTTGGTAAATCATATATCGCAGTCTTTGTCGATACTTCTGTCAAGGCAATCCATATCGAGCTTGTTTCGGATTTAACCACAGAGGCGTGCATCGCTGCTTTACGACGCTTTGTCGCTAGACGTGGCACTTGTGTCCAAATCACAAGTGATAGAGGCTCAAACTTTGTTGGGGCTATTAAGGAGCTCCATAATCTTTCGAAATTAGCTTCTGAGAGCTTAAAAATCAAATGGTGTCTTAATAGTCCGGGAGCCCCCCACCTAAATGGTCTAGCAGAAGCAGGAGTCAAATCTATAGAAACACATTTGTATCGGGTCATCGGTGACCAGATACTAACCTTCGAAGAGCTCTATACTCTCCTCGCCCAAATAGAGGCATTACTCAATTCTCGACCCCTTTGTGAGCAAAGCTCTGACCCAAACGATCTTACGTCTCTGACTCCGGGTCATTTCCTCACAATGGAACCCCTTAATTCGTGTCCTGATCCTGACCTTTCTACCTTAAAGTTAATACCCTTAAGCGTTGGCAACTTATCCAACGAATTCATGCCGATTTCTGGAAGCGTTGGAAACTCGAGTACTTAAATACTTTACAACAGCGTTCTAAGTGGTCGGACCCTTCGGTTGAAATCAAGCTAGATACGCTTGTATTAATTAAGGATGAAACTAGGCCGCCATTACACTGGTTGCTGGGTAGAATAGTATCTGTACATCCTGGTCGGGATAATCACATTCGAGTTGCTACTGTTAAAACACAACACGGACTTTTCACTCGTCCCGTGGTCAAGTTGTGCCCACTACCTTTAGATGCGCACTAAACTCCCAAGCAACTTCTTTTGTTTCGTGTGTCGTTATCTAGAATATATATATATATTTTTTTTCATTTTTTTTCCTTTTGATCTATAAACCTAAAACGGATTTTAATAACCTACCCTTTAAGGTTTTGAAATATAGCCATTTGTTTATTCAATTAATCTCAATGTAAAACTTCGTTTTAAGTGGGCGGAAAATGTTCGTGCAACTTTAATTTTAAATTCAAATTTTGCGCCAAATTCCCGTATTCGGAAGACCCACACAATTTCAATTTGATTGGCACAAGCAAAACGCCAGCGCCATCTACGAAAAATGAATCTGCGCAAAAAGGCGTAACCAAAAAAAGATTCGTCTGTCGTATTCTATCGAGACCACCACGCAGCATGGTGATAAATTCTATTAACCAAAAAAATCCAATAACATTCTTAGAAAATCAAACTAAACCATTACACAAACAAGTGATTCTAGTGTAGATCGACTGCAACGACTGGGCCAGCGAGAGGAGCTCCTCTGGACGACGGAAACAGCTGAAAAGGTGAGTGCCAATCCTCTATATTGTCTTTGTGTGGCTCGGAAAAATTAATATTTTTACATCGTCCTTTTAAGGATTTTTGCACCCAGATTTTATAAAACGGCCAGCGCTTACAGTCCCGCAGCTCTACCCCTCAAAACAAATAGAAAAAGTGAGTTTGATATTTTTGACAATGCTTTATTTACTCGAGAACAAACAAACAAATGAAATAAGTCTATCGTCTATAACCAAGTTCTGTTGGGACGATAGCGATGTTAAATAGATGCCAGTCTAACATATAGCAGAACCATCTTTCGGAATGGGTGCAAAAGCGTGGGTCCACTGTATATACTTGCTACGCAGTATAAAGATCCCAGCCCTCGACCAAGAGGAGTCAGGCAAAATTAAGTCCTCTTAGAGAAAGGAAACTTGCATCCTAAGGGGCACCTGCATTAGTTTGGTATATAGACAATAGACAACTTTTTTTTTCTTTAAATTAATACAATGTCAACTAATAGAAATCAAGAATATGGTGTACGGACAAATCGGGGTTTGCGAAAATGGCACGCCGGCGCCGGCCGTGTGCCTAGTCGCTAGACCAAAAATGGTCTCCCCACCACTACTACTACTACTACTATTCGAGAACAAATATCTAAATTTAAAAACTAGAACAAAATTTTTAAAATATTAAATTTTTACTAAAACTGAAAGCTTTTAGGACATGTAAGTAGTTAAATTGGATTACGAACAACAGTTAGCGCATATTTCAAAAATAAAGTAAAATAAAGTGCAGTTGCCTTCAAATAAATTTCGAGAAGTATCTAAAAGTGTCTCGCAGTGACGTATTTAAGTGTCTTTTATTTAGCTTTATGGCGCATTTTTTCGCAAGTCGAGACACATATTTCTTCCGGTCTGTGTGTGTTGCTCTAAAAATTTTACGCTGTGCTGCAGCAGAATGTTTGTTGAATTTTTATTGAATAATGTGGCGACATCGAAATAACTGATGATGCGGTAAGTGTAGCCGATTTTCGGCCGCCTTTTTCGGATGTAACTGTAAAACATGTTGGAAAAGTTTTTCTTTCATCCATTTTTGTCCATCGGTGATTTCCGATGCCAACAGTTCGTTGACAGGTGACATATGTCATCAATCTGACAATATTTCTGATTGCATCAGACGAAGTCAACAGTTGAAAAAAAACCCGTTGATATCACGCGCACAAGTGACAAGAGAAGAAAGGGACATAACCCACCTTTTTTTCTATTTTTCACATTCAGTTTTTTGAAGAAAAAGATGTCTGACGAAAAAGAAATTCTGATAGCCATTGAGGTACCTAATATGAAAATGAGATTCTGCCTGAGTTCTCTAAGTTTTATTGGGCAACTTTTAAAGAATTCTTATTATTTGGTTTCTTTTTCATTCTCATCTACTTCGATAATATCTTCTTCAAAAAGTTGATCGTGGTCAAGAATTTCGTCTACTAAGTTCATTCCCTCTTATTCTTTTTTAATAAACTCAAATTAATTTTGACGAATGACACAGTTATTTAACACGCAAGCTGCTACAAGAATATACTTGTAATATTCTCTATTATTGATGTGAAGGATGAAAAATACTTGTTACGGTTTTATAGGGATTTATTTATAATAAATTAAGCTTTTTTTACAAGAAAAAGTTTATTTATTTTATTTCTGAAAACTTGACAATTTGGAATTATCTCGAACAGCAAATCTGAAAGTTTTTAACACTACTATCCTCTAATAGCTTTAGCGCAATTTTGGCTCTATTTATTGCAGACATGCTGTTTTTTTAACTCGACTCTTACACGAACCGACTTCCACACCCACACATCGGATATCCATGACTTGACTGATAGTATCGAAAATCCATCTGAAAAATTTAAGAACCTGATTGGTGCAAGAAAAAACTTCCCCGTTCAGTGTTCATCTGCATTCTACTAGAGTCCCTGTATGTTGACATATTTGGATATATTAATATATCCAACATACAGGGACTCTAGACTCTACATACCTTTAGAAAAGGGAAAAAATAAGTAGGGGAGACCGGGACTCGTTTTAACACGGGGCAAGTTGTAACACCGCATTTTTTCAAAAACGGAAAACGGGCCAAAATTAATTTCTAAACAAGTGAATTTTTAAATCAAGTTGGTTGACTCTAGAAGGCGGGTGGATTTGGTGCACTTTTTGAGCTTTAAGCAGAACACAAATGTTTAGGGGCAAGTTGTAACATATAATTATAGTTTTAAAGTAAAATTAATAAAATAATCAGCTGTAATTAAATGTGTTCATTTTTTAGACTGGGACTTTTTAACTAATCAGGATCAATCGCCCAGTTTGGCAAAGTTTAGAGTAAAGTTAAAGCATTTTTAAATAATTAGAAATAACTAAATACCTAGCCAGGAATCGAACCCGGACCGCCGGTGTGTGAAGCAAATATTGCTACCACTACACTACGACGACGACACAAAATGTGTTTATTAATTTACAAAAGATTTTTGTGGTAAAAAAAAGTTTAAAAATATTGAAAGAAAATAAGCTTATATAAGTTTATGAGCTAAAAATTTAAAAGTAGGTTTTAGTTTAAAAACTTAAAATTAATTTATGTTTATTTTAGTTTCTTAATTAGTATAAAATGTTTTTAAGTTTAAAAATTTATAACAAGATAACTTTAACCATTAATTTCATATTTGTTACAATTTGCCCCAGGTACTGTTTGTTACAACTTATTGAACAAATTGAAAGTTATTGGGAAAAAAGAAAAAAGCTTAAATCATACTCAATATACTTCTAACTAAGCATGTTGACTAAAAATCTAAAAAAAACTAAAATCCAATAAGTCGCTTGTAAAGCCTACAGTATGAATTAATTTGTTTTAGTTAAACTGCCCTTTTATTTAGGTATTTTTTTAAAAGAACACAGTAGACTTGAGGACGGAAGAATAGTATGTTGAATTGCAACTTTTTGAAAAAAGAAATTTATAACTCAATAAAATAAAACATGAAAAGAAAAAGAGATATTGTAAAAAGCATCAAAGTATTGGAGATCAAAAGCCTTAATATTGCGTAAACGTTACGATACTTACGTAAATGCATGGGATACGATGCATATTAAAATAAGTTAAAAACAAAGTTATACAATAGTCCAAGCGTATCCGTCTAAACTGTGTTTAAAAAAAAAGAAGACAAAATTCACCTACTCACAGTTTGACAAGTCTGATGTTTAAATCATAGCTGTAGTGTCATATTTGACAAATTTCCGATGAAAACTGACTCAATAATTTTAAAACACAGTGAGTAATCATACCTTTGGTTGACGAATTTTTATACACAGTAAATACTTTTAGCACGGGTTGTCGCTATTTTAATTTAATGTTTATCAATCACAGAACATCAACAAGGAATATTCACTTTAAAATATAGTTTAAAATAATAATTTGATATAAAAAGTATAAAAAAATAATATGTATTATTACATTTTAAAAACGTGTTATTCTTAGAATCTAATCTAAATAGGTTGAAATTTAAACAAATTTGGTCAATTTTCTTTTGATTTCTTGTGGCGTTTCTGCATACGCTAATTGGTGTGCCGATTCGGACTTTTACGTAAGCATGAGAGTTGGCACTTGACAGATAAAGTCCATCACACACCAAAAAGCATAGCGCATAGCATAGCGCAAAACCAATATGGCCGCTGCTATTCGATAGCTGACTGGTTGAAAGCCCCGTGCTACGCGTTATGCGGCCTATGCAAGTTTGTGTGTGATGGGCTTAAGCAAGCGCACTTTGTCAAGGTCACTGCGTCTTGCGGCAATCTGCGGAGGCCTTAAAGCTACCAAAGAATCACGATTGGTTGATTGATCTGTCAAAAAAAAAGGATTCAGACGAAAAAACGTCCACCACAAAGAATTTTTTGGAAATGTTTACCCACTGCAGTTAAAAAGAAAAAAAAGCAAAAGTGTAGCCCCAAAAAGTACTGTGCCAATTCCATATTCTCTGCTATCGGTAGATAAATTATAGTTACGTATAAACATCATCTTAAATTTCAATTTTAAACAAGACGTAGATCGCTACATCCGTTTTACCTGCGAATACCAAAAAATAAAACTTAAACTCTCTACTATCTATTTTGATCCTTTGTTGCATTACTTGCATTCCATCAGTTTTTTTGTCACACATTGCAGTATCCAGACTGAAAAATATTAAAAGAACTCGCTCACTACAATTTTACGTAGGCAGCTCTTCTGGATGCAGCCCTCCTTTTATCTGGATCAAGCGGAACATTATTAAGATACAATGCTGATGACAGATTATACATTCTAGGGAATACAGGAATTTTTTTTTCTCTCTCATTTGATAACTGTGACTCTTTCGCCGACACTGAGGCCGCCATTTCGAAACGCCTAATTGCACGGGTCATCGGCCACCTTTGGAACTCCAGACCGGGTATTTTTTTTATCCGCTCCTTTTGTCCCTTAGAATGGCCTACCGACTAAGGCGGTGTGTAACAAGGTCCGCCTTCACGAAATATCCGACCTCATCCGGCCTGGTTACCGGCGTGAATGAAGGGGTAGGACAATATTACATTTTACACTCCCCAGGTATCCAATAAATGCCGCACCCGACCTCGGCAACCGACGGGGATCGGACCCGCCACCAAAGCTACTGGTAAATTGTCTTTTATTATTGCCTAGGCAAAACGTAAACACACCCAACCTCACTGACGCCAGGCATTTCGCGGCAAATTGCTCGCGCCGGATCGTACCCCTGCACCAAAGCGGCCGTGCCGAAACGGCAATGCCGAATAAGACCTTTTGCAAGCTGATGGCAAAATTAAAATGCCTTTTATCTTGAGAAATATTTTTACAATAAATATAGTATAATTCAAATTACTGACATGAAACCTTACTTTATTGTGAGCTAGATTTGGTAAAATTTACAACTCCGAGTATATTTTAAACAAAAGCTGTTGATCAAAGATGAAATGATATAAATCAAGCACCAGAAACATACCCAATATATTAAGGATCTTACTTAAAATCATAAACTCCTATTTACATTGTGTTAAAAGCGAGTATAAAAATATCAGAAAAGTAATAGGTTTCGTTACAAGCCTAATTTCAATATTATCATTTTAAACCTATTTTTATAATTTTAATATAAATCCCTTTTTGAATAGAGACCCCCTTTTAAAACCTGGAAAGTGCTTTTTTTCTGACCAGGAAAAAAGGCCTTTGTCAACAAAATCTGTCAATTGGATTCCTGCGCCATCTCTAGCGGAACATAAAAAGAGCCCGTGGAGCGTAAAATCCAGGAATCTGTTTCACAGTATTGTAACGAATGCCCCCCGAGGGGATACAACCCGCTCTTTGAGGGCTATTCGACTATCTGTCTGTAGGCTGTACTCTGTATTATACTTACGGTAAATAGAAATAAAAAAAGACCTAGATGACAGATATAAATGGACAATGTTATGCAATAGTGTCAAGTCTTATAGAAATGTTTATATTTTTATACTGTATTGCCAAACAGCTACATCGATGACGGTAATAATATAGCTTTGGGAATCTTACTATAATATTAAAAGTAATGTGTGGGTGAGATTCTACTTTAGACTTTAATCTAGTGAAAACATTCAACTTCGACAACCGAGAAGACCTTTAGAAAGTACTGGCAAGAATTGGGTGTCCCCAAAAGTACATTCAAATTTTTCGCCTGCGCCATGATAACATGGGTGCAACTGTCCTAATCAATGATACACCAAGTAACCCTTTTTAAATAAGCACAGAAATCAAGCAAGGCCAAAGAAAATAATATCTTCTTTGGCAAGGCTGTGTAATTGCACTCACTTTTATTTCAAGTGCCATGCTTGACCTTGTCGAGGAATACTTGCCACAGGGTGTGGAAATCTTGTACATGTGCGAAAGGCTTATTCAATCTAAACAGACTGCGTGCTAAAACAAGTAGTTCGTACAATAACGAGAATTAATCTGCAGTATGCCGATGATAACGTCGTATCTTCCGATACACATGACGGTCTAAAGGCAACCCTCAATGCATTCAACCAGGCATATAATAGTAAACCATTCAGGGTCCATCTCACCGACTTTTTTTTCGTTACTTAGCCTAAAATATTTCTTAATATAATCATAATATGACGTAATAAGGAACACTTAAGGCTAAGTAAAGAAAAAAAAAGTCGGTGCGATGGGCTATTAAAGACGCAAGTTCTATACTAACCAGTATGGGTTACGAACCCCCAAGACCTAAATATAGCACTAAATTATCACCATTTACAGAATGTAGATCACTACGCATACCTTGGAAGATATCTATCAGCAAATGCAACCATACGTTCTTAAGAGTAAAATGATAACACTAGACACCAACAACTTCGAGAGGGTGGCAAATCATTGAGCTGCAAGGGTACGCCTGGCCCATTAAAGACTACATAGATTTGAACAAAAGCGATGCAGGCGAGAGAAGCAGAAGAGAGACTGTAGAAAGGAATAAAAAAATCAAGAGAGGAACGGTTGAGCTATCGAAGAAAACTAGGTGTGCCAGGATGCGGAAAAGTGTGCGCCGCCACAATTGTCTTATACAGCTACCAAAGAACGCACAGCAGACTACGATAACTATAAATCGTTAATAATCATACTTGATACCACGTGATTGCCTATGGTAGTGGAGGCTTGATGACATGGTAAATGATGAGCAATTTTGCTAACTAAAAAAACTATTGCTTAGGTCTCTTGATTATCAGTTTTTTTTTGAGAATGAATAAAATAAACGAAAATTAGTTGATGTTAAGTTTTAACGTTGTTATCGTGAAAAAAGAACTATGTCATGAATTTCCTTTTTTTAAAATTTTTATCTGTTAAATACTTCGTATACTTGTGCGACTATAATAAAATTCTTGGATGTAAAAACTTCGCCAAACAAAATGCAAAGGCTTTCCGAAAAACCTGATTTACAAAAGTATTAGTCTGGTCTATCTTTTAGGCGATAAGTAACGCGCTGAATTTTTATTCATAGCTTTATTTTGCCGAGAGGGCCAATTTTTTACTCTACGAAAATTCTTAAAATTGATTCCTAACAGAGTGCGGGGGCGCAGATTGAGACATGGTACATGCAGCAAGCAAGTAATTTTTAAGCAAAAACTATTGTCTAGATCTCTTGATGAAATAAAACTATGTCTTGGTTTCTTTATTTAAATTTTTGTATCTGTTAAATACTTCGTTTACTTGTGCGACTATCATAAAGCGTTACTATTTTTCGCCGATTTATACTATGCTTAGAATTTTTTTTTAGGCTTTCTGGACAACCTAATTTTAAAAAGTATTAGTCCACAGTACATCGGTCTATATTTTAGATGATGAGTAACTTTTTTTGTCTCATAATTTATAAGATGAAAAAATGACTACAAAAAATGTCTTTGAAAGTAAATGGCAACATTGTCCCTAAAATTGGATGCCTCATTTCGTTTAAACTGCATAACTGTCTACAAGTATTTTTTTATTTTTCCAGATATTTATAAGTTTTTTAAGTCATAATTTCAACTGTTTTTGTTTACTTTTAATTTTAGAACACAGAGGAATCGTGACGCCTGTGATAGTAGAAAGCTCTGGGACTGTGACTGTTGCTCAGGATGAAGGTGCTGCCCTAATTTGTATTGCACAGGGATGTCCATCGCCGGAATACAGGTAAAAATAACTTCTTCTCACTTTTTATCCGGCATTTTATAGAAAAAAAGTATCGCTTTTTATCCAGGGATAAAATGTGATAAAATGGTTAAGGGAAAAAAGTAAAAATCTGCGCAGTGGCGGTTCCTTCATAAGCCACATATGCAAGTGCACTATTAAATACTTTAAAAAATATTAAAATTTGATCATTCTTTATTTAATAATTTTATCATAAAGCATTAATAAGTTCGAAAGGAATTCAGCAAAGACGAATACGAACTAGAAATTAATACCCGGTATGTATACGTTTGTATCCGTGTTCAAACCAGGATGCGTTGGATGCGGTGGATGCGCAATGATCTCTATATATAGATACTTCGTATATATTTCATTGCCGCGCTTTACTGGAAGCAAATTATATGCACTCTAATTACGAAGTATAAAAAAAAATGACCCTATAGAATTTTACAGTACATAGAATCTGGGCCTTACTTCGATTGTGTTCTTATGGAGAAATTGCGAGGATCGGTGCCACCCGCACCACCGTGATGCCTGTCACGTCAACGGTTAGCGTTGGTTGTTACAGCACCTCAAATTAGCACTTTAAAATAGTGCACTGTGACAACGTGGCGATATCAGTCGGGTCGTATTATTTTCATTTCGGCGGTTTTGTAGTTACGAGAATGGCGGAAGTTTCTAATTCTGATAGCATTAGTCTGCAATATTTAAAGACAATTAAATTTTCTTATTTACCCCAATGGGTGAGAATAGATTAAACGGCCTCGCAATGTTATTTATTGAGAAACAAATTATTCAAGACATTTCAAAGTTCAATGAATTGGTTATTAAAGAATTTATTTCAAAAAAAGACAGACGCCTTAATTTTCAATACAAAACGTGTTGTGAAATAAAAAACTAGTTATGATACATTTATTATTTATTTCTAAAAACAATAATAATAGATAACTAATATCTAATGATATAATGAAAAACTCGATGGCCCAAAAAGTAGGTGGCACTTGCCTTGCACCGCAATTTTTGTACCCTCAAAGTTTCACACCACGCATTTTAAACTGTTATACTTTGGGGATAAGAAGTGCATATAATTGGAAAAGGTACAAACTATGTATATGCGATAGGTAAAACCGATACACACGGCAACATTTGGTTTTAAACACAAATCATTTGTAACAAAAATTAAAATTCAAAAAGCCAATTTAAAACTTGCATTTGTATCCGGCATACGTGAAAAGGCTTTTTTAGAAGTACTGAACTTCATTGGCAAAAAATCAGAGATATTAGAACATTGAAGAGATTGGATTTCACAGCCACCCAAAATAGAAAAAGTGGGGACGCCATGCGTTTGACATATCGAAAACAATAGTTGGGCACTTGGTGCTCTGTAGGTCATGGCCTGCCGGCACACACAGGCGGATTTTACGAAAAAGCTGGTCAAAACCTAAGATCCATTTAGAGCCCCCTAAAATTGCATATAGTAATAAAAAAATATATGATTTATTGTTTAAAAAAGATAAAGAAGAAAAAATCTTTAAGGACCTCGCACAAAAAAATAAAATTTGGACTTTACTAATTAATTAAAATGCTTCCTAAAAAATCGTTGAAACCAGAATTTTGACTGTATAAACTTTTACAAGATATTGAAATATTTGATTTTAATAATTGCAGAGCTCCATGAAAAAATGTTTTAACCAGCATGTAGGTATGTATAATGCGCAATTGCATAAAACAATGTGATACTTTTGCAAAAAAAATTAATTGAACTATATCTGTTTTTACCGATTTTCGTTATCAATAAAGTATATTGTCTAGCAAGAAAAACACTCTGCCAATATATGGGCACCTAATCTCACACTAGGTACTATAGTTATAGTGTGCGTGTAAGCCAATATAACTAAAAAAATGAAATATATTTTATTCAACTCCAGACTTAATTACCTTTCGTTTGATACCACACAAGCCATATTTTGACTTAAACTCTAATTTTTGAAATCTACCCACACCCTTTAAAAAAAACTAAAATGTATTTTGTTTAACTCGACACTCAATTACCTTTCATTTGATATGACACACGCCATATTTTCCCTTAAAGCCTAATTTTTCAAATCTACTTCCACCCGAGCTTCCGCCCTTTTTTTTAAATAAACTAAAATGTATTTTGTGTAACTATCGACTCAATTACCCTTCGTTTGATATCACACACGCCATATTTTCACATATACTCTAATTTTTGAAATCTACCGCCACCCTTTTATTTGGCTTGCGCCGAGCAGATATCTATACACACACCTAAATACAGACAGACACACACACGGACAGACGTCACGATAAAACTGCTTAGATACAATACACCAAAATAACACATTTTCAGTGTTATCTCAATTTTTTTTTGTTGTCGAAAATAATACTAGCCATTGCTGCGCGGGCTAGGAAGGTAAAAATGAAATCAGAATACATGTGACATAATAAGTATACTTTTGGTTTACAAAAACCATTATTATTAAAGCTAAGAAAACTTATTTATTAATTTCTGCATATTATGTACGTATTTATATACACAAAAAGAAATTTTAACTTTTTGACTCAATCCGCATAACTCCGCAGCTAAAACTAACTTTGGTACGTAAAAAACATATGCATGCACTTAATAGGACCAAACGTGTCAATAAAGTTGGATGAAGTTGAAACATTTAGTCAAGTACTATTTCAGAAAATGAAAATTTAAAAAGTTTTCTGCAACGTTTCCTTTAAACCGGTTTAAAATATTACCAATAAAATAAAAAACAATGTTAAATAGGTACAATAAATAGCTGGAGACCTCCAGATTCAAAATCTATGCTCAAAAAAATTATTTTTGATAATAGGCGCAAGTTTTAAAAGGACTTTTTAATCATCAACTTTTGAAAATTTAAGTAACGCAAATAACATAAAAAATTAAATGGACATTTCATCTGTCATTACTATGGCCTTGTTTTTCAAATTAGGCGTGTAATGTGTCACGGCCTAGCATGATCAGCAGTGATTGCACTAATAGCAATTTTACAATTAAACAGGGCTTTATAATGTTTAGGAATTATGGCCAGCTTTTTCCTTAAACCCGCCTGTGTGCGGCAGCCCAAACCAAACTGTTTTATACTTTGATTTTATTGTGACGGGCCCATGCAAAGTGGCGGAAGACGGGTTGTTTTTGTGTTGTGTTACTGATATTTCTCCAATTTATCTAAATTCGAGTAAGAGGTTTTTTTTGTTGGGACGCTGCCATTTTTGATTTGCCGGTTTTACTTTGGTCAATTCAATCCGCTAATGTTCTATTATCCGTGCAAAAAATACATTTTGTTATTAACTTCAATTCTTTTTATTTACAATTATGTAGCACGTAGTAGGGGAGGCCCGGCCGTGAAGATTTTGGGAAGTTATTTTGTTTGTCAGCAAACATCGATAAAACTGTTCCTTGATCAATTTTAAGCAAAATTTGTTATATAAATGGGTTTTTCGATGGGTTTAGGCGTAAAATGCAAAAAATGTTATAAATTCGATGAACTTTTTTTCTTATTAATGCATATATGTTTATTAGTGAAAGCTACACTTAAGCTCAGTATAAAAAATGGAATGACTAATTTCTAAGTATAGAGAATATCACTAGCAAAATTGTCAAAAAATTAAATATTACATTTTTGACAAGTTTGCCAGAGTTATTTGCCATATTTAGAGATAATACTATTTTTATACTTATACCTTAAGTATAGCTCTTACGAATAAACATACAGTGTGTCCCCGGATGGAGTTGACAAGAGGAAAAAATCCTTTATTTTTCCTCTTTATAAAAAAATTTCCATAATAAAATTCTTGATTAGATGTACAGCGTGTCCCATTTTCGATGGGATTAAATGGGAAACTCGGTTATTATTAAAGATATTGATTTTCTGATTGCACCTTACCGTGCTCTTTTTTGGAGCCCCTAAAAATGGTGTAATCAGATGTTTGCTATACCCCGTGGTTTCGCTAATACAGGGAGTTTTTGAAAAAATTGCATTTTAATTAATTCCTTGTATCTCGCTTATTTTGCAAGATATTTTTATTCTGTAAAAACCTTTCTATGGCAACTTTCTTAGAGCAAAATAATGACGTTGTCAATTTTTTAAAATATTGTTTAGTTTTTGAGATATGGTATTTATCATAAAAAAATTAAATACGGACCTGGATTTTTTTTATTACTACTTTGATTGGTTCCATGCTATTATTACTTTAAAATGATAAAACTTTAATATTTTTTTTGATTTAAAGTTAAAAAAAACTATTTAATATTTGAAAAAAAAATTATAGTCTGAACCTGGAAATTTCCAACGTAATTATAAATTAAAAATTGCAAGACACACTACTTGAACGATTTTTAGTTTATCTGTTTTAAAATGATAATTAAAAGATTTATAAATAAAGTAAAAACCTTAAAAAGTTACAAAAAGAATATCCTACTAACTATTTGATGGTAGCACAGCAGGTCGTGAAATTTACAAAACAAAAGCGTGGAATTGACATTGTCATTTTACTTGTCATTTTTGTGAATGGCTTACAATTATTTTAAACTGGCTAGAAATCGACCATATCCAGATTTTCAAAAATGTGATATGTTTGACTGCTTCATTCAAGCAACAAAATCCCAATATTTAAATGGCAGAAATATTTTTATGCAAAATGCGTTAAGAAAAATTACTCAAAAATGCCAACAATGTCTTACACATAATGGTAATCAGAAAAATTAGTTATTTTTTATAATTTGTTTTTTTTTTGTATTTTTCGTAGACTTTGTTTCAAATAAATCTGTAAATTAACGTAAAACCATTTTAATATGCTAAGTATCAAAACAGTTAAACTAAAAATTGTTTTACTAGCAATTTTTAATTTATATTTATGTTGGAAATATCCAGGTTCGGATTATTTTTTTTTTTAAATATTAAATCTTTTTTTTGCCTTAAAACAAAAATTTTTTAAATTTTTATTATTTTATGATAATACTAGCATGAAACCAATCAAAATAGTAATAAAAAAAAATCCAGGTCCGTATTTAATTTTTTTATGATAAATACCATATCTCAAAAACTAAACATTATTTTAAAAAATTGACAACGTTAATAATAACCGAGTTTCCCATTTAATCCCGTCGAAAATGGGACACGCTGTACAGGGTGTTATCAAATTAAGAAACATGTAATTAATAAGAGGAGAGAAATCTTTATTTTTAATTTCACAAAAAACATCACTCTTTATAATGCGACATTGATAGATTTATTTTGTTGATTGTCATATTGATTTTCAAGT
Source organism: Aspidapion aeneum (assembly GCA_963576565.1). Classification (NCBI taxonomy): domain Eukaryota; kingdom Metazoa; phylum Arthropoda; class Insecta; order Coleoptera; family Brentidae; genus Aspidapion; species Aspidapion aeneum. The sequence goes on from OY755045.1 coordinate 39,161,199, forward strand.
AAAATAACATTCTAAAAAATGTTTAAAAAAGCAGAACGGATTAATTTAATTAAGTGTATCGTATCAGCACGCAATTGACCTTTTCCACGAGAAGTTTCCTATTACTCCGGTATCCCGTGAGGCGCTGCGCAAACTTATAAAAAAAATTGATAATACCCTGTACTTTTAATCAAAGATATTAATATCGTTATCTCAGTTTTTTGACAAGCAGAATTTTTTATAAAGGGTGATGTTTTTCGTGAAATTAAAAATAAAGATTTTTCTCTCTTATTAATTACATGTTTCTTAATTTGATAACACCCTGTACATTTAATCAAAGATTTTATTATGATAATCTTAATTTTTCAACAAGCAGAATTTTTTATAAAGAAGGAGTTTTTTTCGTAAAATCAAAAATTAAGGATTTTTTCCTCTTGTCAACTCTATCCGGGGACACACTGTATATGCATTATTAAGAAAAAAAGTTCCTCGAATTCATAACTTTTTTAACATTTCGCGACTAAACCCATCAAAAAATAGGAAGGGTTTAAATAGACATTTTTTTCTTAGAATTGCTCACTGAACAATTCTATTAATGTTTGCTGACAGTGAAAATAAGTTCAAAAAAAATTCACAGTCTATCCTACTAATGGAACACAAATCCAAAAACAAAAAATTGGCTTGTGATTAAAGCTATATATAATCACTTTTTACAGCACCGAAAGCTGTTGATAATGCTTCATGTTTTAATTATAATAGATTAAACAATATTCCGAAATAATCTTCTTAATATAATATTTTGTTGTTTTCTGATGTAGGATCTAAATTTGTCCTGTATAAAGCTCACTCAGTACTGTAGTTTGCTTTCAATTTCACTTCAATGTTTCTTCTCAAAAACAATTCTGACGCACATTTCAACATCATTTTAAACTGCGTGTTCCACTGTTTCGTTTTAGAATTAATTAAATACCGAATGGCGGGATAAAACACGGATAAAGAACAGTGGCGTTTGAAAATTTTAGATCTACAGTATTTTTCAGATCTGCTTAAAAAGACGAAGGCAGTGCCAGACAAAAAATAGAAAAAATGATTTAGAATTTTTAAACATATATGGTTAAAATAAAAAACAATTTTTTTTCTCAGGTGTGTGGTATGTAATACAGGAGAATGTGCCTCTTGGCTCCTTTACAGGGACCGCCACTGAAGGTTATAATCCACTTTGCGTAAAATTATGTTCTGCTTAGATTTTTTGTAAATCTATAAGTATACTTCAACCTTAAGTATACCTAAAAAAGAAATCGGGTGGCGGAACAAAGGTCGAAGGACAAAAGATCGAAAGAGAAAAGATCGAATACAAAAGATCGAAAAATAAAATATCGAAAAAACAAAAGATCGAAATAGAAAAGGTCGAAAAGACAAAATTTCGAAACAACAAAAGATCGAAAAGGCAAAAAATCGAAAAACAAAAGATCGAAAGACAAAATATCGAAAATAGAGAAGATCGAAAGTACAAAAGATCGAAAGACAAAAGATCAAAATAACGCGTACCAAAATAGCGCGTTTTAAAATATCGCTATTACATAGTTCGACTAACTTTTAAACAAAATTTTTTTTTCTGATTTCTTTTTCGGGATCCTAGAGGGTGTGTAACCAAACCAAACCAAACCGGTTCGACTAAAAGGTCTCTATCTAACATATTTTAAAAAATTGAGGTGTTTCCCGGGATCCTACAGGGTGTAAAACCAACAGATAACCGAACCGGTTCGGTCCGGTTATGTGTTCGAAAAAGAGAACCCTTAGTCGAACTATATTATTTCTGTCAAGCATGGCAAGCCATCGGTTTTTTTAACGGTTAGGTAGTTTTACCTTAACTAACCTTGCATAAACTGTTTATGTTAATATACCTCAGCAGACCTGATACGCGCCATTTTGATGTTTTGTCTTTTGATATTTTCTTTTTCGATCTTTGGTACTTTTGATCTTCTGTATTTTCGATCTTTTGTCCTTTGATCTTTTGTTTTTCGCTCTTTTGTATTTTCGATCTTTTGCCTTTTCAATCTTTTGTTTTTCGATCTTCTGTATTTTCGATCTTTTGTGGTTACGATCTTTTGTTTTTCGATCTTTTGTTTTTCGATCTTTGTTCGGCCACCCAAAGAAAAGTCATTTTTAAAAAGGTTTAAAGTATGTGCGTATTTATAAGAATACGACCATGTTTTGGTAACACAAAAATCAAACATTATAAGCCAACTCTAAAGGTGCTGGCGCTGGTAATAAGATAAAGCCATAGAGGCGCTTTAAGTTGGTAAAATCACGCTCGCGTCATTCACGGTCGGCAAAACCAACAAACACTGCAGCCTGGAGAAGAAGTTGTCTTCATATCCCAGCCAGGAAAGCATGGCAGAGTCGAGATAACATATTGTGGCAGAGCGCCGCTTTAGTTCTTAGCGTTGAACAGCTAGAAGGTTACAAGAGCTAGGCCTTTGAAAAGCCATAACACTCTAGAGAGACTAAGTGCAAGAAGAATGGTGATGGCTTGGTGGAAGAATGCACAAACGCAAGAGATTCTGATGAGAGGTGTCAAAGTTGGTTTGGGTCCTGAGGTATTCAAGTGTGTAAGGTAACCAGAAGGCGGAGTAGTTCCCACGGATTGGGCTCAATATAAACTGAGAAACTCCTGGTTCAAGCAGAACGAAACTGCAAAAAAAACAAGAGAATAAGAGAATTCAAGGACACGGAGGAGACGAACACAAAAAAACATTCCACTGTCAAAATATTAGGCCTACAAAACGATGAGGCAACAGGCATTCGGGGCACCGACTTTAAAAGGGAAGAGCTACGCATGCTGAAATGGGTCGACATAGGACAGAACTTTGTAAAAAAAAACCAGAAGGCCCAATAAGTAACTTAACTAAGTAAAAGTATTCACTACTACTCACTTAAACGAAATTTACGAACCTGAAAACGTTACTTTGATATTTATTACATCTATACCTTAAAAATCTACTTCGAATTTGAAGGTTTTAAAAATGTAATTTTCTCAAAACAAACTTTTTGACTGCCATTATGTATATTGAATTTATGACGTCACACTGGCCCTCCTACTCAAATTGTAGACAAACACCCGGTGATTTAAAATTGTGTGATGTATGCCTGACTCAAATCTTTATCGAATTTCGTTTACTTCTAACTATGCAAAATTCAATTTGGGCGTGGATAGCTTATTTTAATAGGACGGCACTGATTTTGTATAAATATCATATATAATACCTATTTATTGCAAAATAATGTTCCTAGGCACACATTTTTGGTTTATAAATATTAATAAAATGTGTCATATAAAATGTCATTTAACTTGACGATTAACGAAAATTTTAAATGAAGGGCGTAATAATTTAAACATATTTTTCTACTGAGCTAAATAGCTTTTGGTAGGTTACTTACCAGAGTTATGTACCCAGTGTCTCACTGGGATCTGAAAACCAACTAAGAATTGGTACTTAGTAAAGTACTTAAGTTCGTCATTGCACCGACACAGACACCGACACTGGAAATTATTTCGGCAATAGAGATCGTGAGTCTACCTTAACTAGACGCTGATGAGTTTCGCCATAAAGTAAGAATAACCTGAAACAGAAAGTAGCCACAAATGGCAAACATCACCAATCAAGAAAAACGGGCAATCAAGAACCTGCAGACTGACAAATCAATCTAGATTTTACCAGCCGATAAAGGAAATGCGACAGTAATCATGGATGCCAAGACAGAGAGATAGAAGAATTTCTAGAGAAAGAAGACTACGAAACACTGTCAAAAGACCCAACCACAACCATAGAAGGGCGCATCTAAAGGACGTTGAAGAAGTATGCTAAAAATATCCCGGAGGCCGTTAGATCGCGCCTCACTCCACACCACAGTAAGGCACAATATTTTTGTGGACTTTCAAAGATCCATAAAAGCACTGCCACCAATTAATAGCTCCAGATACTCACCGATTACCACTTTGTAGAGGTTTTTGTTGGATATAGTTCAACCATTACAGAATAAGTCCGAATCTTTTGTCAAAAACACGGAACATTTTGTCGAAGTTTTAAAAAGGATCGAATTAGATACTGATGTTAGATTTGTAAGTTTTGATGTGGAAAGCCTTTACACCAACGTGCCAATAAATGAGTCCCTCATTATCATAAAAACAAATTTCAAACTGATGATACGCTTCACGTACGTAAGTTTTACGCGCAAAATAATGGACTTTCAATGGGTTCGTCTCTTTCGTCAGTGGTAGCAAACACCTACATGTAGTGGTAGGGCGGCAGGGTAGTGCCGTGGCGCCAGCATAAATCTCTTGTAGTCAACTCACGACGACTACAACTGTTGCGCTGAAAAGGAAAGAAGCCTATCGTCTATAACCAAGTTGTGATGGGACGATAGCGGTGTTAGATAGATGCAAGTCTAACATGTAGCAGGACCACGTTTCGGAAGGCGTGTAAAAGCGTGGGTCCACTGTGTATTCTTGCGACGCAGTATAAAGATCCCTGCTCTCAAGAAAGAGGTGTCAGGTAAAATTAAGTCCACTTAGAGAAAGAAAACTTGCATCCTAAGGGGCACGTGCATAAGTACCGACAAATCGGGGTTTGCGAAAAGGGCGCGCCGTGTGCTTAGTCGCTAGACCAAAAATGGTCTCCTCACCACTACTACTACTACATGAAGTGGTTTGAGGACCATGCAATACGGCAAGAGTCAAACCAAAACTATGGCTACGATACATGGATGACACATTTATCAATGGCCGGAAAATTATGACGAACTGAATTAAGAATTTTCTACACCATCTAAACGGTATTCGACCAACAATCAAATACACCATGGAAATTGAAAAAGATTCGGCCTTACCTTTTTTGGCCTCCTCTCAAATAAATAGACAAAAACATTCAAACCACTGTATTAGGAAACCCACACACGTACCTACGTAAATTTTAAATCTAATCATTCTGTTGCTAGAAAACAAGGAGTTGTGAGAAGTATGTACTTAAGAGCCGTAAATAGTATTAATGAAAAATTAACCACAGAAATTAACAACATTAAAAAGGACATACAACAGAATGGTTATTCCGAGAAATTAGTATGCTCAACGATCTTTAAAATTAAAAACAGCTTCACGCTTAACTTCGCTGAGTATAAAATAAAATCCTTTTTATTTATTTATTTTATTTGTAAAAACAAACGAAATGTGGCAAATTCTCAAAATAATATTCCATTGGATGTTATTAACATTCCAGATGTTCAAGGGATTTCATAAAGCATAAGATAAATAGCCAAACACTATATTATAAAAACGGTATTTTTATCGGGAACTACGATAAGGAGTTTTGTAACTAAAACAATACGGGAAAGTCGCTCAAATAATAAAGAATGTATTTACCGAATTCCATGTAAGTGTGGTAAATCACGTGTAGGTAAAACGAACGCCCTTTTCAGGTTAGAGTAAATCAACATCTAAAAAGTACATAATTAGAGGATATTGAAAAATCCAGTTTAGCGGATTATGCATGGTCAAATAATCATAGACTGGAATTTTAAGTTTACACTTAAAAACGGTTAGAGATAACGTATAATAATAACAAACCGAAAAGTCGTGTTTAAAATAAATAAAGACAATGGGAGTCCGAAAATTTTTTTCTACTCAATTATTGTGTGTAAAAATAAAATAGGATTTTTTTAAAACAATTTTATAATAAACAACGTCCTTTTTTCTACAGGTGGTACAATCACGCAGGCATGGAACCCAACCTTATCATACCAGGACCCAGAACCAGACAACTCGGTCCTGTGCTAGCAATAGAAGCGGTCAATTCTGATGACGGTAAGAAAAATATATTTAATTTTGTTATAGAATATACAAGATGTTTTACCACAAATATCATCTTCTTTGTCTATGATTGATTAAAAAATGTCGGGTAAAATTCTATAAAAAAAATTAGTTTGTTATATTTAAATATTTAGAAAGGTAACTTTTCAAGGCCGAAACTACCTAGTCAAAAACTGTGGTCAATATAACGGTTGCAACAACTTTCGATGCCGCGCCCTCGTACCCAGAATGCCCTGGTATCCATACTAATGACACATTGTTAGCGCTAGCAAGCGCATTCAGCGAATCCTTACAGCTCCTCATAGTTCTCGGTGAGACCGTATAGGAATCAACCGCTCTTAAGGCTGCTTGACATTTAGGTTAATATGTACGTTTTATATTTTCTTGAAATCAGAAAGAAACGAGAAATGTAAGACATATAGGGTATATTATTTAAAAAAAGAAGATTCTTTATGTCGAAATTCATATAGAAACTTAAATCTTTTGTATTAATCATGTTGATTACAATTTAAATCTCTAAAGGGGGTGTATACGAGCTACTTAATCAACCTATTGAGGATTCACCCACAAATTTATATTTCTTTTGATCTTTTGAAGCCTAGCGATGCCAGAGAAGCGGTTAAGGGAGAAGAGGACCATGTGTAACCATGTGTAACCATACCGCCAAGGGATGCATGGAAGGAGGACGAAGTTGAATTCCTTAGCGATGCCACGGTCTGCTGTACAGACAGATCAAGGCTGACAGACCGCAATTCGATCAGTGCAGGAGTGTACGTGGAAAGCCAGGGTATTGGTGCTACTCTCTTGCATCCATGAAATTAGGAACGAAACAGAAAAACGCCTCTGCATCTGTTCAGACCGCCAAGCTGCGCTGAAAGCACTGTACAAACCAACCATGTCCGCGGGTTTGGTGCAGGAGTGTGCGGATGCACTTCAGGAAACGAGAAAGCGGACGAACTCGCCAGGGGAGTATCCCGGCAGAAATTCGTTGGGCCAGAGCCTTTCCTGGGGCTCACACGAGGGCAAATGAAGTCGGCCCTTACAGAGTGGACCCAGAAAGAAATACAAAAGGAATGGACCAACACAGGAAACGCCAGACAGGCGAAGGAATATGTGACAGGATACAGCAAGTCCCGTAGGGTCTGGCTGCTCCGTAGAACACGAAGAGATGTAGGAGCCATAGTGGGGTTCCTAAGCGGACACTGCGTCACCTGGCAAAGAGGAGAGTAAAGGAAGATGCGATATGCGAGCGATGTTGAACCGAGGACGAGACACGAGACCTCGGCACATTTCCTCTCATCATGTGAAGCATACAAGGAGGCAAGAAGAGAGGTATTCGAAGAGAAAGCCTTTGAGACGGAGGACCTTCTGAATCTGAGATGGCCCGATATTCTGGATTTCCTTAGGGAAAGGCGCTTCATGTGTCTAGTCGCCGGGCCTAGAGCCTACTTCACACTACTACTACTACTACTTGATCTTTTGAATATGTCCTCGCAATATCCCTTTCAATATTTTTTTTATAACTCTGGGCTAGAGATATTTGCTGATACTGATTATTTCTGTCTTAGAAGTGACGTCAAATTTTGCCTCAAACCCGAGGCTACCGTGACTGATACTGCATTTTGGAAGTTGGTCTGTTTTTCCATAAATGTCATCATCATCATCAACATTCATCGTCCCTTAACACTGTTTACGCTCGTACCGATGAGTGCCGAAAATTTTTGGGTAGGGTACGAAGTACTAATATCCCCTCATTGAGGATTCACCCACAAATTTATTTTTCCTTTGGTCTTTTGACTATGTCCTCGCAATATCCCTTTCAGTAAAAATATATCTTCAAAAAAATTTCGTACGGCATTTACATTGTTAATTAGATTCCATTTTAAAACAATGGATTGATAACTTAAACAAAACTAAAGTATTAAAGAAAAATTGCAATAAATAGAATTTTTTCTTAACAGCTTTTCGGAAACTTTTACCATCTGTTCCTTATACCTAATAATAATAATCTTCTTTCGTCTGATGACTTTCATTTGGTTTTATTTTACGAGAAAACTTCGCTTCTTTTAACACCCCGCGTTATTCTTTACGGAAAAATTTAAAAACTCCTTTGTATTATTTTCTAGCCCAACGGCGACGCACGAGCTTCCAGGTTTTATGATAACGTTGACAAAGCATCTACTAGATGCAGTTTTTAAAGAAAATTAATTAAAAAAAATATTTTTAGTCCGTGGATTTAATGTAAAATTATACGTATCAATTTGAAATTTTGCACTAGCGGGTACTGAAATAGCGGTATCGAAATAACGACACTCAAAATAGCGATGTAATGAAAGAGCGACTATCAACATAGAGGTGTAACAAACTATCGATTGTAACAAATTAGCGATGTAACGAAATAGCGATGTAACAAAATAGCGACTATAAAATAGCGATGTAATAAAATAGCGACTTTAAAAAAAAAAACTTTCCTGACTTTTTTCCCGGGATCTTAGATGGTGTGAATCGGAACCGAACCAAACCAAACTGAACCGAATTCGAGGATTTAGGAGTTAAAACCCCTCCATGATGCAAATAATTATGTGCATTGTTAATAAACTTATTCGAAAATCTTCGTATAAAGTTTTTGATATGTATACATTCGCATATTTATATATCGATTAAAAAATAAAATAAAATAACGCCTTGTGTTTTATTTAAAAAAATAAATCATGTGGCAAAAATTTGATAATTCTTTGATATATGTCATTTTTGACATCTGGTTCCTTATTCTTTAAAGGTTTTCCGGGGAGGAATTGTTCACATGAATCCACGGTTACCATTGGTCAGTTTGTAGTATCTGACTTTAAACTGACGCGGAACGGATAGTTTTTGGTTGAATATTTGACACATCTGCTCTTCTGCTTTGTTATAGGAGAATTTGAAGTGACATTTCTGTTGAAAACACTTACAAAAATATGTCATTACTATCAAATTAATGTCAGATGTATGATTTCGATCAATGGTAACCGTGGATTGATGTGAAAATTTACTCCCGGGAGATACTTTACAGGATAAAGCACCGGATTCCGATGATTCAGAAAAAAAACTTCAACTTTACTAGTTTAAACGTCACTGTCAAATCAATATTAACGGAGAGCTATTGAGTAAAATATGGTTAAACACCCGGTACATACAAAATCTCAAAATGAAATAAATTAAACACTAGCAACTAATAGACGTTCGTAAATCATCCGACAGGTGGCGTATACAGATGTTCGGCGACTAATGCGGGAGGCGAAGCCACGGCGGAAATGCGCCTTCTCGTTTCCACGCCATTACACGTGGAAATTTCACCCCCAATGCTCAGCGTACATATGGGAGGCAGCGCCGAATTCAGGTATTTTTTGATTTATATTTACGAGAAAAGAAATAGCTTTCTTAGAAAAATATCTTTTAACAAGGCAATATTTTATCCCATCCAGATTCTAAATACAGTCGAACTTCGATAACTCGAACGTTCGGCGTTTTCGTATTTTTTGTAAATCAAAATTTACGTGTTTCTGTAAGGAACAATTGGTATACCTGCAATAATTCTGATACAACCAAGTCTATATTAAAAACGTTCACCTCTAATACATATGAATACATAAATTTTTGTATGAATGTACATATTTATTTTAACGAAAAAAAGTCGTTTTTTGTGACTTAGTAACGTACACAACCACTAAACGTATAGCAAATCAAATATAAGTTACACTGAATTGCGTCTTTAAAACATTCCAATGCAAACAAACAAGTTAGAACGATTCATAATTAGGGGAAAATTTGACTTATCGAAGTTGGCGCCACATACCTAATGAAACATTCCAAAAAATAAAACATCCTAAGGCACTTAGCTTCTTTACCCAAAGGATAAGTCTGGCAATACAACGTGGCAATGCCGCTTCAATTCTCGGGACTCTTCCAGCTGAGACAGGTCTGAATGAAATTTTTTACTTATAATCATTGTGTGGATATGTGTTGTATATTTTCTTTTATTTTTATTTTAATTATTTATTTATTTATGTATTTTCAGTAAATTAAAACAGTATGTTCGAGTTATGAAGATATTCGACTAAGTGAACTTTGAGTAACACAAAGTTCAAGACTAAATTATATTTCTCACCCTTGACGCTATTACCAACAGCTTGGTTCGACTTATCAAAGATTTTGAGTTATCGAAGTTCAAGTTATCGAAGTACGACTGTATTCATAAAGTTGTACACTAGGATTCATAAATAATTATGCAACTAGAATAACTTGATAACAATGCAATTGCTGCACATTCTTCCTTGTCTTGTTCACATCTATTCGGTATGCGTTAATCGGGGGTTTTGATCATATACGTATTATTCCAATACCCCCTGTTACCCATTTCCACAATAACTGGCATTTGATGCAAACATTCAGAAATAAAGATACGAAAAATGCATAGATACCAAATTTATATAGATAGAGTTTTTGTCAACTGTGCGCCAATGATTTGACCATACCATATGGAAATAATATGCACATGTGCTAATAGCTTATGTTTTTTAAACAAGAGGTCGCTCTGAGCTATAGAGGTCGTAAATGATTTTTACTGTCAAGTGATATTTCTGTTTAAAAAAGTGTCAATAAATTCCAAGATAACGACTAAGATGTTCGCCCAGAATATTTATAAGTAAGTGACCTAACAAATCTCAGGATTCTCAGGTAAAAGCCCCGACCTCCGAAACATGCAACCAATAATTTTAACTATCAACAAATACAGAATAATCAAAGAATTTTCTGCGATTTTATTAGGGACATTTTGCACGCACTTTATCCTATATTAACGCGACAAATGACAGATGTCACGTGATGTTCCAAGTCCAATTATTACTTTTTGCAGACACAATATGTATTTATATTTATCTGTCAAAAGCCTGTTTTGTGTCTTGTAGGCAAAACCACTAGGGAAATTCTGAACAACCAATACCAGTGAAAAACCGCCAGCAAAATAGATCCTTTTTGTAGTAAGCTAATCGCAGATTCAATAAAATGATTTTTTTGTTTTATTTAGAAACGTTCTGATCTCCTGTAATTTTCTGCAATCTCTAACCGTTTTCAAGAAAAAAGACAAAAAAGGAAAATTTGTACCCTGCTAAATGGCATTAAAATTTAAAATAGTCACTACATTAAATTATTTTAATTTTATGCGAGTTTTATGTAATTTCTGAATAGCAATCGAAAACACAAATGATCATTTTTTGAATTTTTTCTTAAAAACTGTCAGAGATACAAAAAAATTATAAAAGATTAAGAAGTTCTAAATTAAACAAGGAATTCAATCTATGTTTTTTAATCTGCCAGTGACTTACTACAAAAAAGTTTTAAAGGAAAAAATGAGGCATGACTCCGGTATCAATGTAGTTTTTTCCTAATATTTGGAATGCTTAATGATGTATGCCTTGTGGTTAAATACACGTTCCAGATTTGAGCTTAACATCTCAAAAACCTATGTTTATACACAGTTTTTCTTAAAATCACTCAAAGAATAATCTTGTGAAGTTTGTCGACATACTTGATTAACACCCTGTGTGCTTCTTCTTTTTTTTTACACACCTTGCAGAACATTGATGACTTTTGGTTAGATGGTGAACAAACCAACAACACATATCTACTAGTTTTTATAACAAATAGGTTTCAATAATTGGCATAAAATTAAATCTGCCGATTACCTTGCATTGGTAGTTGAAGTAATTGTTTGGTATCAAAAATATTTTAAATTTAGGTTACATTTTTTCATAACGTCCTATGCGCAGCAACACTGTCTAAATAAAGAAACTCTGCGTTATTCGGCCACAAACAAGGACAAACATTAACCTTAAGAGATAATGTTTACTCGAGATAACTACACATGCTTCAAATAAAGGATAATGTGAAAAATTGGACATGCAAAAGGTCCCTATTATCCTAAACTGCTTCTCGAACGCGCTGTAGATGCGCTGCTCCCGTGCTGCTCATACTCCGCGCGCAAACACGGATTCGTTCTGTTTTTGTGTTATCAAGTTGCGCGCGCGCCCTTTCCCAAAAGTTTGCCGAAAACCAGCTTTCTTCGGCTCCTCTTAGTGTGTTCGCAGATCCTTTGGGACGGCATCCGCAGTTTGTTGTCGAGTTGCCATTTCAATGCGTGTTTGCTGTTTTTCCGTGGATCGTAGAAAGTTCGTTGAAATGAATTTGGGGAGCGGCGTACATAAGGAGTGCGAGCTGAGCGCGAGCGGCGCTCATACAGCGTGCGAGCGGCGCACACGCGGCGCCTTCGCGGAGTATTTTGGCATATACGCACTTTTAGAAAGTTTTTGCGATATTATTTATGTGTACTTACATATCATTGAAATCATTTCCTTAAGAGTGCATGTCCACATAAAATAAATCTCAGAAAATTCCTTTCAACAGTTCATTTTGACTCTTTGTCCATTTGAGAGTAGGTTCTATCATAAATTTATGTTCCCCTGATAGTTCCTAAGAGTAGACTTGCATGGTAATAGCTCCCACTTTGCTCCGCTAGGTTCGAGAGTTGCTTTCTGATATAAAAATCAATCTGTTCACTACCGAACAGCTCTCTACCCATGCGCTGTCTGACAGCTAATCTAAGCTGCCTGACAGTTACCCTCTAAAATGAAAACGCACCCTAAAAACTTTTACTTTTATCTAGATGTGTGGTGTCAACTCAAACAGGCGGTCCACACCTAATCACGTGGTACAAAGACGGACGACAGCTACCAAGTACTGGACGAGGGCCGAGCGAGACACTTATTGTTAACAACGTGGGAAGGGAAGACCGGGGCATGTACCAGTGCATTGTGCGAAGGGCTGAAGGTGATACTGCGCAAGCTGCTGCAGAACTACAACTTGGAGGTAAGCGTCTAGTTATTAAATAAATATTGTTAAGATTCTCCAAGGTTTGAGGATCAAGGTTGATTAGAAATTTCATTTAAATAAAACCTTTATCCTTACCAAAGCCATTAGATTTTAATTAGTTAAAAAACACTATAGTCTTATCACTAATTGGTCACTAATTTATGATACCTCTAAAAAATTGAAATATTTTAGTTTATGAGATATTAGTTGATACGAAGTTTACATTGCGTTATAGCACAAAGTATACTAGTTCCTGCCATGCTATTGGTTGGTTCTGAGATGTATTTTTTGTATTGTTCTTGATAAGTGGGGAGGAGTTAATTAATTTTTTAATAATTTCTACAGCAAGTTTAGGGTTTAAAGACCCTGATACATAGTTGCTTAACTTATTGTCTCTGGATGCTTTGTGTTTTCCTAACTTAGGAGTTTCGAAGATCACGGGAGGCACAATAGCCTCTGCATTAGGTTCTGTATGACAGTCTACCTTCTGAGGGGTCTTCCTTCAAGAGGCTTATGATTCTGCAGAAGCTTAGTGCTATGTACTTAGCTTTATCACATTGTCTGCATGTGCGCTGATCTCTGTAGATTATCATTTAGTTCAAGTGTTACCTTAGTGTGCAATGACCGATTATTAGCCTCTTCACCTATCTGACTGCTTTCATATTTAGCTTAAGGATATTACAGGTAAGCAACGTTAAGAGGACCTCACCATTCTCTTCCTGTGATTTTTCTTAAGTGTTGAAGGCCATTGGTTTCGATGTTGTTCATCCACCCAACTCTTAATAAAGCCACGTATTGGTGTTTTTTGAGTACCAAATAAAGCATCTAGACCTATAAATGGATCTCCTTGCTAGATAATGCCCACATCCATGCAAGGGTAACCTTTTTGTCTTTCATCAAGGGTAAAAGGGAGTGGAGGCGTCGTTCAAAACAATTTTTGGGTTTATTTGTTGACTTTGATTGCTCCTTGGCTACCTAAGAAGATTATGATATTATTCAGATACAATAAATCACTTAATTTCTCTTGGTGACTTTTTAAAATAAGTCCCAGTGTCCCTCATTTCAAATCAATTTCGTAAGTCATAATTCCGTTATTCTCAATGAATTTGTCGCACCTAGATGGCCTCGGGCGGTCGCACAGGTTACCCTGCCCTGGAGTCGGCCTTGACCTTCTTTGGAGTCGGCCCTGCCCTCTCTTAGGTTAACATAATCTTTCTTTACCTTCGCAAAAACAAATATGACTATATGGAACATTTCAAGGTATCTAAGTTTAGTTAGTGTGTGCATAATTAAATTTACATTGCATTTAGGAGGCACATAAATAGAGAACTGGTATCCCTTTTAAGTATTTATTTAATATACCACTCAAATTAAAGCCACAAAATGCAAGGCGACTCGGCTTTAAAACCGCGAAGAATGATTGCCGAAAAGTTTATAATGTAGCTAACATAGAATAAGAAATGTGTAGGGATAGTTTTTTAATTAAAATGTTCGAAATAGGATAAAAAAGCAACACTAATCTTTTGCACACTTATCATCATCATCAATAGCAAATTACAATATGTTATTAGCAAACAAAACTCATAAGCAAAATGTATACAGAGAAAAAGAAGAACAAAGTGGGTTTCGTGCAGGCAGATCTTGTAGTGATGTTTTTTGTCTTAAACAAGTAATTGGGAAAAGGAGTGCCAGAAATATAGAGACTCATGTTACCTTTGTAAACCTACAAAAAGCATAAGATACCGTTCCAGTTGAGAAATTATGGACAGTGTTAGAACAAACTAATATCAATCATACATACATAAAAGCGATAAAAGATTCATACAAAAGGTCAAAATCTAAATGAAATTTGGAAATCGACTTTAAAAATAATTCCTGACCACAAAAATGTTGTATCTATCCAGGTCTTTTTAAAATATATATCGCATTAGCTCTAAATACAACTTAACGGCCGATTAACCAGATACACACTACAGTTTGATGACGACCGTTGTTGTTGTAGCTATATATAGGGTAGATGATGAGAAAGTTAACGGAAGAATACCAAAAGTGGGGGTTAACATTGAACGTAGACAAGACAGTACTTATGTATTGAAAACAAATCAAGGGTATCACATTTAATAAGACAGAAACAGACTGTAAAAAATTGGATGAAAGAATAGTAAAAGCAGATTTATCGCGTAAAAGAAAAATGGAAAGTGTCGAAATGGATGCAATAAGAAGATCATTGAGAATATCTAGAACAAATCATATACGAAATAAGACCATAAAAGAAAGAATGGGAATCGAGGGAAGCATAACGGATGACATCACTAAAAGACAACTGATATGGTACGGCCATGTACAACGGATGAACGACGAAAGATTACTAGCAGGTCCTAGAATGGCAACCAATAGGGCGCAGAAAAAGAGGACGTCCTAAACTGGAATAGCAACAGTCAATCCAAAGATCAGTGAGTCAAAAAAACCTGTGAGAGAAGATTGTCAGGATCGAAGGAGGTGAAAAATAGGCGTCGGACGACGCAGAAAAACGTTCTAAACCGACATAGTAGTAAAATACAAGTAACGCATCAAGCACAAGCAAATAACTCTTTTTTTTAAAGAGATTGATTGGGGCCAATCCATTTAGTATACTGTGGGCTAATCCTTAAATTACGTAGCGCTCTATGAGGGGAGGGGGGCTTTAGCCTTGAATTACACCTAATGTTTTGTAATGTGTTTTTCTTGAAAATGCATTTTGAAGGGTTAAAAAGGATCAAAAATACTGAATTTTCGCGTAATTTATGAATGTTCCCTTATCCGATGAGTTCTTCCTCGACGCGTATACTGTGTTTTGCGTGTTTCTGTGTTTACATTCTATTAACAGAGCTTCAGAAAGTATGAAATACGAACCTTAAACTTTTCTTGACTGTTTCTAAGTTTTGTTCCTTTCCTGCCCACGCAGCAATGGCTTGAGAAGGTATTATTTTCAATAAAAAAAGTCTCATTTTGGTGTATTTGGACCTATCCTAGCAATCTTGTAGCACGGATCACGTTCCCGTAGTGACGTCTGTCCGTGTGTGTATCCGTATATCTGTCCGGCCCACGATAACTCCGGGACCGCTGGACAAATTTACATGAAATTTTCATGAAAATAGTGTCCGAAACTGTAACGTGATTAAAACAAACTTTTTAACGGAGCACCTATGGATATGCGGCTTTCGGAACCTAGTAGGACACATTTTACGTAATAATTTGTGTTATAACTAAAAAAAAACTGTTTTCAAGGCTTAAATAGAGTGGAGTTCACTTGTAGTGTGCTAAACGGGCTAGGAAGGTATCAGTTCCGTCATGGATTAATTTACTTTTACTCTGTATATAAAGGTTGTATTTATTTCTAGAAGTGTATTCCAACTCTAATCCCATCAAAACAATTTACTAATTCTGGGTGTAAGCTTTTAATGTTAAAATACGCTTTCAAGATATACGCGCTATGGCTTTCGTTCTGCTCTTGGC
Organism: Aspidapion aeneum; assembly: GCA_963576565.1. Lineage (NCBI taxonomy): Eukaryota > Metazoa > Arthropoda > Insecta > Coleoptera > Brentidae > Aspidapion > Aspidapion aeneum. Next base: position 39,177,445 of record OY755045.1, read on the forward strand.
AAAACTTTGGGCTCTGGATGAATAAAACGGAAACAAGGAGTTCTCGAATTATTCCAAAATTTAAATAAAATAAGAGCACTTTCTAGTTATAAAAAGGTAATTTTTAAACCTTTTTTTAAAACCATAATGACAAATTATAGAGTGATGATGATGACTCATATGTGAGTGGGCCTTGCAGCCCTTCTACTGCGATCACCAGTGGGTCTATTTTGGCTTACTTTTGAGTGGTTTCTGACCACTGTATGCCTCCAAAAAGGTTAGACATCAGTTTGGCTGAGACCCTATTCAGATCGTCTAAATCAATCTAAGGTTTACCGAAAGTGTTCAGACGTAAACGTGCAATAGCCGGACATTTGCAGAGTACATGTCCAACTATTTCGACATCCTTCATATAGAGTCTACATTCGGTTAGTTCTGTTAGTCCAATTCTGTACATGGTCGACAATGACTCGTAAATAGTCCAATCACTATATGGATCTTATCTCTGGTAAGTCCAGTGTTTCTGGCTCTCTTTCACCAAGGTCCTTTCATGTACTCTTTAGAGAGTTCAAAATTAAAACAAAATAGTAAACTGATCTCGGAAAGTCGGCTGATGAACATCTGGGATCTGAAATTACAAGAGTTTGTGAGAAGACGACGAGACGACTTGATTTGCTTGTGAAAGATCTTGATCTGAAGACTCTATATTAAAAAAAGCTATTCATACACACACGTTCTTTTAATTAAATTCATAAAGGATCTGATACGTTCCCAGCTCATAAGCACACTCCAAGTAAACTCCCACTATATCGATCTTGAATACAGTTTTTTGTAAATATTTTAGAAATTAAAGCTCCTAAGAAGTTTTCTGTTATAACACAAATTATTAAGAACTGTTTAGAGAAGACACGTCTGACAGATTCAATTAGCTATCAGGCTTGTAGCAGAGCTTTTTGTAAAATACGAATTACTGTACTGGAAAACCCTATATATTTTCTAGGTCTTAACTCCAGTGACCTCTTTTTAGTTAAAATGGACGCATTCATGCTAAAGGTAAAAGGATTTAAGTGTGTTAAAGTATTAAAAGCAGAAGCGACAAAATTCTTAACCAGCTGACACTACTAACTGAAAAATAAAAGGGTTCTACGTGTTTTAGCTGGACATATTATTTTGTTACAGCATTTTTTTAGTGCCCATGTTGATTTAAGAGAAGTTATTTTGAGAACTGTTTTTAATTATTTCTCGCAAATAAACACAATACAGCAACCCATAACTTTTTCCTACGACCACATATGAAAATGATGGGTTTCGCACGATCTGCATCCTCAGAAAACGTTAAATTTCACCCGTGTGCCGATATTTTTCCGCACATTGTTTTTTTGTTGCAAAGTACTTTCCACCCATGTGCGAAAAAGCAGTTTTATTAGATTTGTGCCAAATTAAAGACCAATTTTACAAAAATTAGTATAGTTCAACAGTGTTCGTAGGAAAACTATCGTACGCAACTCGATAGAATGTAACTTTTTTACACTAGCGTGTTGTTTCACTCGGCTAGCGTCTCGTTTACAACATTCAAGTTCGTGTACAATTTGTCACATTCTTCTCTTGTTATGTAATATACTATTTTGTGCAAGTAGAAATACAATCAAAATTTTAGTTAACTATTGTAATTGGTGGAGTTTTCCTAAACCTGCAATTATGCAGGTTGTGTACTCACACGGTAAAAAATTTTGTCTACAATGAAAACACGTACTTTTCTTGAATAAATTGTTTTACCTTAAAATAATTTGTTTACAATTAAAATATTTCTTTTTAGTTTAACGCAGCGTTTAGTCTTGAAACGAGACTTTATCTTTCTTCTTTAGTTGTTTTGTTTTAATATACTTCATTTTGTAACAAAGCAAATTGTCTTTATATAAGTAATATTTTGCCTCCAGAGAAAACTGTGCCTTAGATTAATTCAGTTCCAATTTATAATAAAACAATTTTTGTTTCACATTAAAATGAATTGGCAATACATTTTTTGTGCTATATCAAGAATACATTCTCTTGGTGAATAGGAAAGCACAAATTATTTGACTTCAAAGCAATTTGCTTTGATCGAAGAATTTTTTTTTACCGTGCAGCTCGACAAAAAGTAACTTTATTATACTCGCGTGTTGTTTCACTCGGCTAACGCCCGTTCCCATTCACCCTCGTAAGAAATTTGTCACTTTCTTCTCTTGTTACTTAATATACTATTTCAAAGACCAAACTGAACCGCATCCTCACAGTGTCTCTTTATTCTATGACTATTATGTTGTTGCACTAATGATCCCTTTAATATCCCTGGCGCTTATGCGAAAGTGCATATTGTATTTTATGGTTCAACGGAGCAGCATAAAGACTTAATTTTGCATAACAATAGATCTTTGGTAAGATGCAAAATAATTTTTCGGGAAACGGAAATATAGTGCTGAAAAAATTGGAGAATATAACAATAATAATCATAAATACGTAACTTACTGCGTTTTTTATATAATATTACCTACATTTCTTGTTGTGAGTTGTATGACAAAAAAATTATTTTTTAAGGTATACATTAAACAATAAAAGTTTTGCCAAGAAAAGATAAAAACCAATATCTATTTTACTAGGTTCTATTAAAATTTACAAAAAGCTCTTTTTACGTTGACTTTTGCATAATTTTTATTAATATGTAATAAAATACACCGTTGTCTTACTCTCGTACTTTTATTCAAATACAAGGTGCCATATTAAGGATTGCTGCTAGATTATCTTAGGAACTACTATCATTAGAAGTTGGGAAAAAAGTGATGGATCCTCAGAGTATTACTCTAAGGATGGATCAAAATCGGGCCTTGAGAATTTACCGAAAATATTTTTCTTTCTGTAGTTTAAAAAAAAACTCCGTATTCTCTGAGATAAATCCTACAACCATCTTTAATAGGACAACCTGAATATTAGTCTTGAAAAGGGCTCTGGATACCTAAAAATATTATTTTGCAGATGCACCGCCCGTTCTTCTGTACAGCTTCATAGAACAAACTCTTCAACCTGGTCCAGCGGTGTCATTAAAATGCAGTGCTTCTGGGAATCCTACCCCGCAAATCTCATGGCTGTTGGATGGATTTCCACTTCCGAGTCATGGAAGGTAAGTAAATATACAGGGTGTCCCATAACTTAGGGGCCATAGTCCAACATGTTATAGAGGAGGTCATGTCTGATAAAATAGTTTGTATCATGCATCTGTCAAAACAGAGCATCAAAGTTGGAGATTTTTTAAACTTTTTTCGTAATAACTTTTACAAAAAAGGCAGTAAAAATATGAAATTGGGTAAAGTCGTAAACTAGAACAAGAGCAATAAATTGAAATAAAAATAGTTTTAAAAAAAATTAGTCGGTGATTTTTTTTTTAGAAAAAACCCTTTTTTTGGTATAAATTTTGATGAATGCCATATTAAACGCAATGTTCTTTTTTATATTTTTTATTAATAAAAACAAGTCTCTAGCGAGACATAGTAATAAAATATTATTAATATTTTTTAAAAGAATAAGTAAGCAAAAATTATTTTTTCTTTAAATTATTATTTTTTATACATTTCTCGAGGTAATTTTGACAGCCTGTATCAAATTATAATTTTATAAAAAAAAACATATTTTTGAATCACAATTAGATGCGCATTCAGCTGACTGTGACAGATTTTCCTTTTTTTCTAAAACCCTTTTTCCCCACAACCCTAACTTTAAGAATCCTATATCTTAAAAACAGATGTGTGTTGACCCCCATATTGTATAAAGTTTTTTCTCGGAAATAACCTCCTCTATCACCAGCTGCACTATGGCCCCCGAGTTATAAGACAGCCTGTATATAGGCCCTTAGCCTTAAAAGTTGGGTTCGTCTTCGATATTTATTGGCTAATTGCAGACAATTTGCGAGCTTAATTCGGTGGACACTGATAATCTAGCTCGGAGTCACTTGGTTCCCAAGACAATCACAACTCATTTACTCTCACATTCATACTACATGAAGACCCAACGGGCCCACCGTCTGTCTTTTTTTAAGGAGAAAACAATTTTTCGTAACACTTTTTGGCGATCACAGGCGTAACACTTTTTGGCGATCGTGCTAGCCCCATCTACGCCCTTAACCCAGGACCATCCGCTTTTCGTGACTTGTGTGAACTTTGACTTTCGAAACCGAAACACGGCCTTGTATTGATCATCAATCAACACTTCGATATGTCACTCCCTAACTTTAAAGCTAGGATCAAAACAACATTTTTAAATAATAACATAATGTGACTTTCTCAAACAATAATGTTTCTGCGCTGCTCATTCTTCGCAGATAACTCGCAACGATTTATGAGTACGTGTGTAGCCGACTTAAGTTAAAGCAATTTACGTTAATTTTTAGTTAAATGTCTGCGTCGACTATTTAAAATATACAGAGACCATTTTCGTCGTGGTAGTCTATTTTGTGCAGCGCAAAACGATCACGTTGTTGACATTATAAAGAAGGTATATTTTGAAGGCCGCACATTTATCACTTTTTCTACTCGCTTGCCAAAAACACTTATTTTCCGCACTGCTAAAATAAAAATAATGAGAAAAGTGACACCCTTTTGCACAGTTTTTACTTTTTGCATTCAAAAACAGTGCGGTGAGTGTCAAAGTAGCATACATTTTTAATAACTGCATATACTTTAGGATTAGAAGAAAACTTGTAAGTAAAACGTGCATAAAGAGATTTTTCCACACATGCGCATTTGAAAAGGCGATTTTACTGCATTCATTTTTTTACGCATTGTGTAATTGTCATTTTTTACCGTGCTAGCGCAGCAATGACTGGAGAGGGTATCTACTATTGTACTATTTTCGACGATTTTTTTTTCGAGATAACGCCAAAAATGTGTTATTTGGGTGTATTTTGACCTATCCTAGCAATATCGTCGGGATGTCTCTCTGTGTGTGTTTGTGTGTGTGTGTGTGTGTATTTTTTTTCTGTTTGTAACATCATAGCTCCTAAACTTTTAGGTAAAATAGTGACACTCTAACAAGTTGATTAGATTTTGGTCAAAATACATTCATTCTTATAACAATTAAAATTTTTGAAAAATGCAAACTTTTTAACGGAGCATCGCATCAATATGCGGTTTTCGGAATATGGTAGATTACATTTTGCTCAATAATTTGTGTGAAAGCTTTAGTTTCCGAGATATTTAGAAAAACCTGTTTTCAAGGCTGATTATCATATCTTCACTTAAAGGGTGCTAATCGGCTAGCTAGGAAGGTATCAGATCCGTCATGGATCCATTTTTTTTTGTGGAAAATGGGACGCATGGGAAACGCCTTGGCTGAAACCGGGTTTAAATTTAAATTATTGGCTAAATGAATAAGCAGGCTGATAGTGTTGACAACAACGTCAAAACAGCACGAAAAAATATTGATTAGATCTCTTCACGCTGAAAATATTAACTAAAACCAATTTCAACGTAATCATGGAATAATATTTAAATATTTAAAGATTCTTTTAATTTAAACGTAGTCTTAACTTATTTATTTAAAATTTCAAAATAATTAATGTCTGAGAACACTTAGATAAAAGAGAATAAATTTAACAGATTATTTAGAACAATTCTCTCACTTCATTAATAAAAAAATAATAATAATTGATTTAGTTCAGGTATTAAAATGCGGATGATTTAGTGGATAATCAAAAACATATCAAGGCATCGAATTGCAAAAGAAACTGATTCTATAGTGTCTCGTAAACCAGGCAACATAACACTGAAAAGATGTCTGTTCACCCCCGCTATCATAAAAACCCTTTGCTGCATTCTGTGCTAAAGTTAACTTAAAGTAAGGTGACCGTACGTGTCGTAATTTATTTTTTTCTACGACCGCATATGAAAATGATAGATTTCAGACAATTTGCAGCCTTAGAAAACGTTCAATTTCACCCGTGTGCAGAAATTTTTCCGCACAAGTGTGTAAAAGTACTTCTCTGCACATGTATGGAAAAATGTATGATGACGTTAACTGTCACCAAACTATTGCGCACATGTGTTCCAAAATACTTTTCCACGTATGTGCGGAATAGTAGTTTCGTTTAGTTTGTGCAGAACTAAAGAGCAATTTTTACAAAAATTAGTATAATTAAAGTAGCCGCTTACTTGGCATTTTTTTAAACAAATTAAAAGATATTTATTTATTTTAAGGTAACTGAGTAAAGAGAAGAGAAAAGAGATCGCGCTCAGAGCGTGGTACCCATTGTCAGTAGCCTTAATTTATCCAAGCCATACCATGCCCACGGTGATAGAATAGACCGGTGTTCGGATCTTATATATACATGTCGAATTTTCACGTCATTGGTGGTCCAGCTGATTTTTGTAAACAAAAGTTAGATATGATATGAACAACTAATATTTTTTTAATGTTTTGAAAACTAATGCAATGTTCCTACTACTTTTTAGTATATTCTTATAAAATAATATTTTTCAGACATACTACTCTTTATTTTTTTAGCCCGCTTCATTTCTCTTTACACAACAATTAAAATTCGAATAAAATAATGTGTTCCTTTCAGCTTCAAAAATCATCCGCTGACCTACATCTTTGTTTACTTCCCAAGTGCTCGGTTCACCTTTGAGACTAAACGATCACATTCAGTTTGACTTGTAGTTTAAGTTTTGTGTAATAAAAAATAAAGCGGGCTAAAAAAAATATCGATAATACGTCTAGAAAATTACATTTTATAAGGATGTACAGAAAACAGTAGGAAAATGGCCTTAGTTTTCAAAAAATTCTAAAATTATTAGTTGTTCCGTTGTTCATATCAGATCTAATTTTTGTTTACAAAAATCAGCTGGACCACCAGTGGGGTGGAAAATTCGACATATATATATAAGATCCGAACACTGGTCTATTCTATCCACCGTGTACCATGCCGACATGTTGTCACAGGCATTTTTAGAGGCCTTTTCCAGTACAGATATATATATATATATATATATATATATATATATATATATATATATATATATATATATATATATATATATATATAAATAGGTGGTCGGTTACTAAAGACATCTCGGTACATCCTTCCTCGTCTGACAGAAAACCCGCAACCGTTTTGGTGTGTCTTCATACCTGATCAAAATTAATCCTAATTTTTGTTTTACCCGTTGATTAAAATTCAAATAATTGGTATTAAACCCGGTAATTATCTACCGGGTGGGCAAAAAACCAGACAAATTTTGTTTGGAGATTTTGTTATAAATTTTGAACAATACTACCAGTTTCAATAAAGCAGACTGCACTGTGATTTCAATGAAAAAACAATCATGGTTAAAATTCATTCCCTGAAGATGTTATTTTCTAGGTTTTCTTGGCTTTAGGGAATGAAATGAGAAACAAAGGTAGCTTATGCCGACGTTTCTACCTTTATTTGGTCGTTTTCAAACCTCAGATTTGGTGGTTGATCCAGTTAAATGTTTAGCGAGTAGGCAGCATGACTGTCTATCAGTAAAAAAATCACAAGCACCAGCAATTAATTTTAAATTGATTTTTTGGGTAGTGTAATTTTTGGCTTATTTTGTTGATGTTTTTTTTATAGGATCGCTTCTTCGTATGTTGACAGGATTTGTTTTTTTGATAATTAGTACCTTGTTGTGCGTGATGGACGTAGATCGTAGATAAATTTTAAAAAGTCTAAAAATTTCTTGCAACATAAGGAAATTCGATCCTTTATAGAGGGTCAAATTCGATTTAGTATAATATAATTATACTAAATAATTGTAGTTCATTAGTATATTGTGTTTTCATTAAAGGGCCTTTAGATATGTAGAAAAAGCTGTCTCAATTTTTTTTGTGAATTTAATTGCTCATAAAAAATTCTTTAAAAAAAATTACAAATTCTCACCTATTGCCAAAGTTACTTGGCCACACTGTAAAAAATTATTTGACGTTATCAAATTTGTCATTTTTAAAATTTACAGTTTTTCCTTACTCTCCAAACTTGGTTAATGCTATAACTCTTGACAAACGTTTATTTGGATTCTTGTCAACTTTTGTCCTTTCTGTAAAAGTTTGTTGCATCATTTAACCTACAACTTGTATTTCAGGTGTCATATCTTAAGTTTAATACAAAAGACCAAGGTCCAAATATGTGTATCCATTTTCTGTTTACTTGGTATCCAATCTGAAGGCTTGCGTATCCAAATGGAGAAACAGGATCAATGAACTTGTAAAATTTAGAAGTTCATTGAACAGGATACGAGTATTTTTTTAAAAATTTTAAACTAAAATCTTTAACAAAAGCCAGTTCGCTTTAGAGTGATTTTTTAGCAGCATTTTCTTGGTCACCCTAACTTAAAAGGGTTGGACGCCATTTGGTCTGTAGGGTCCGAAAAGTGCTAAAAAGCATCAGTGAATTTCACGACATGTTGTTAAATTCAACATATAACAAGCTGATGTTCGCTGACCTCGATATTTTTGAAATTTTAAAACGTAAAGATTTTGTAGAAAATATAAAATAAAATGAACCTATCATCCCTTATTATTATTATGTGATAAGGCGTAGCCTTATTTTATGTTATTTTTATATCTCACCAGCTATATTTTTTGAAAATTTTATTTTTATCAACCTTAGATTACTTTTAATAATAAAAAATCAAAACAACTTGTAAGGAAGTAACGATGCAATGAAGGCTAGTAAGGTCGTGTTTAAATAGGTTAAATAATACTTAGTTAAGTACGAACTTAATCTTAATAAATGTCCGTATACTAAGATACAAAAATGTCGGGAGACACTCAATCACATCATTATACACGTATATTTTAAGAAAAATGAAAATATCCTATTAACGGTGACACAAATGAATCTTCTAATCCATCAAACAAGTTTTTGTGGCTAATCGGGTAAAAATAAGGATTTCTTGTTTCTCTCGTATTTTTTCGTGTGCAGCTTGAAAGCTTAACCTTACAGTGGTCTAAGATCTAATAACCTAACCTAATAATCTAACCTAATAAGTGTCGAAGGTTAACTGTTTCCTCCTTATGGAACTCTTCAGAATACTGCTTAATCAAAATTTGACACCCTTGCTACGAACTTGCTATGAACCGAACCGAACCGAACCTTACGTTTCTAATGAGAAAATAAAATCATGTACTCTGCAAGAAGTGCCATCTGACGAAATACGAGAGAAGCCACACCAGCAGAAGGCGACTAAAACCGCGATCATCGATCATAAAAATATCGATTGAAATAAGGAATCCATCACGTGACCTACCCACACACATTGTCTTTTAGGTCAGATCAACGCTGATTGCGTTTATTCCGCCATTAAGACGTCGACATCGCGTCTGTCAACGAAAATTCTAAAAAACGTAAAATTTAGTACCTGTATATTAAAAATCAAACAAGTTTTCGTGGCTAATCAGGTATTTTTGTTTGTTTCTCTCGTATTTTTCAGTGTATAGCTCGAAAGTTTAACCTAACAGGGGTCCAAGATCTAAGAGTATCCTAATTAGTGTTGACAGTTAACTGTTTCGTCCTTATCAAAATGTGACACTCTTGCTAAATTAAGTATATGGTTTTGTCTCTCACCTTATACGTTTCTAGTGAGAAAACAAACTTATGTTCTCTGCAAGAAGCGCCATCTGACGAAATACGAGAGAAACTAAAACAGCAGCAGGGGATTAAAACTAAAAAATCGACTGAAAGAGAGAACACATCACGTGACCTACGACACACATTGTCTTTTAGATCAGACCAACGCTGATTGCGTTTATTTCGCCATTAAAAAGTCAGCATCGCATCTGTCAAAGGAGTTCAAACCCGTAAATTAAAATTCAAACAAGTTTTTGTGGGTAACCGGGTAAAAACAACATCGTTGGAAGGCTCTTAAAAATGTCAAAAATAGTCGAAATGTCAACATTTCGGGTGACAATACGAGGTCTGGCTATTAAATAACGAGACTGGTTACGAAAAAGGGTTTTATTATAAAAACTATTCTAAATTCGAATGCTCCCCCTCTTCAATATACTCCACTCCCCTCGCCACACACCTTTCCATACGTTTTTTCCATTGATCGAAGCAGTGCTGAAAGTCTTCTTTGGTGAGGGCCTGTATGAGCTCTGCCGTTTTTTGCTTTACCGCTTCCATCGACTCAAATCGGGTCCCTTTCAAAGCAGATTTTATCTTCTGAATCAAAAAAAAGTGGCACGATGCCAAATCTTGTGAGTACAGCGGGTGTTCGAGTCCTGAAGTGCAACAGGTGCGTTATCCTGGTGCAAAATCCACGAGTGGTTCTTCCACAACTCGGGCCATTTTTGACAAACTCGTTCTCACAGTGTCGCCAAAACTGACAAATAGTAAGTCTGGTTGACAGTCTGACCCTCTGGAACCCATTCAGTCATCACGATACCGTTAATGTCACTGTTTCCGGAGTTGAAACAGTCACAGGGCGTCCTGGGCGCTGGTGATCTTCAGTGGTCTCTCAGCCCTCACTAAAGCGCTTACACCAAAAACACGTGCACGAGATAGATAATTGTCCCCATAGGCCTCTTGCAGCAATTTATAGCACTCGGTCGGCGTTTTTTTCAATTTACCGAGAAATTTGAGATTGATACGTTGCTCCTGTTTTTCGTCACACATGGTTTTCGGCACGAGAAAAAACATGTTCGATTCAAACCTCTGCCGCATAAATACTATAATAGTGACGAAAACGTGTTTTGGGGCGTGCATAGAAAAAATATCCAGATACCCAACGCACCATTCGTTTTTTACCCCAGCTGTCTAGGGTGCTATCTAGGCGCTCAGTCTCGTTATTTAATACCCAGACTTGCTCTAAGCTGTTAAAAAATGCTACAAACCTTACAAGGTCATCAATGTACATATCTTTGTTTGAAACTCGTAGACAAGGATTGAGTAAAAACAAAACTTCCATTGCCTAATTATTTATTTTAAACACGACGTTTCGGATAGTAAGCTTTTCTAACCGTTTTCAATTTTAAACTAAACAATCCAGTCTATAGGTTACTCCTTATATTATTAATATTAGGAAAATAGATCTTTATAAAAAATTTAGAAAGAACACAAAGGATTTTTTACTGAAAATGCCTATTACACATTAGAGGAATTTTTTTCCAACTGACATGTTTTACCATTTTAAGATAAAGTGTATGTTTTTATTTTTCTTATTTGTGAATGTAACTGTATTTGACTATGTGGTGACTACATGTTTTTTTGCTGATTTTGTTTTTTTTTCACCATTTAACATTTATGTATAAAATAAATTTTAAATTAAAAATGAAAATAAATAAAAACTATTTTAAACTATTTTGTCAATCAAAATTAATGAAGTTTTATGCATGATAGACATTTATATACATATTACCTATTTTATTTCTTTAATAAAAAATTTTTTTAGCTTGAATAATTTATGTTTTAAAATTTGGGGGTTTGTTCTGATAAAAATTATAAATTTAGATTAGGTCAGATTCATTTTAAACAAATTTACTACATATTTTATTATAATATTAAGTAACTATTCTGATTTATTATTAATTTAGTTTAAGCAGGGCTTTGTCTTTGTGTATATGATATACTGACAATAAAGCTACTTTTGATTTAATTTGATTTATTACTTGGTGTGCAGTCAGGTGTGACAGCCCTCCGTTGTTTTCCATAAGAAGAATTTTTCATATGTTTGGTATGTCCGCGCTTGTTTGACTGAAAACTTGTGTGTTCTGCATTATAAATGCAACTTCGATAAACTTTCGTTTTCGCCAATGCGACTCCTTATGCAAAATTTTAACTTCAAATCATTGTTATCCTGTAACCTTTTGGCCACGCATGATATGCTTAACCGGATTTTTCGATATCCCAGTTGGGTTGTTTTGTTTCTTTATTGTAATATTTCGTTTCACCTACATAATATGATTTACCACACTCAAACGAGATTTGGTAAATGTATTCCTTATTATTTGAGGGATGTTCTGGTTTCGTTTTAGTTACAAAACTCCTTATCGTATTTCGCAATGAAAATACTGTTTTAATATTATAGTGTTTGGCTATGTTAATAACACCTAGAGATACTAACTAACCGAAACGTCGTGTTTAAAATAAATGAAGACAATGGAAGTCCGAAATTTTGTTTTCAATGTACATATGATATAATTTAAAGAAAAATACCTTTAGGTAACTTCTGTGCAAGCTGTGCGTGCTTGACAATTGCGCTTGCTTAACTTGGCTTTAGTTGAGCAGCGAGACAATAAGGATTAAAGTAACAAGTTTACTGCCAGAGAGCAGCCTCACTCCCTGCAATGTCCAATAAGGCTTATGGTACGGTAAACTTAAATAGATATAGGAAGAACAACTTTGAAATGCTAAATCTGGTTTCGTTTTAGTTACAAAACTCCTTATCGTATTTCCCGATGAAAATACTGTTTTAATATTATAGTGTGTTTAATTACAAAATTAAACAGATTTTATTTTTTTACCAATTTTCATAAATCTTCATTTTTAATTAAATTTATTATTTAAACATAGATCTTCAGAAATTAGGTTTTAATAACATAAACTAACCTTCTCAAGTTTACCTATTTAAATTATATAAATTATTTAGTTTATAAAACAACACATTATATGGAATTTTATATTTTATAATTTATCACGAACCATAACAATTTTTTAGTATAAAAAGAGAGGATTTATCTCAATAAAGCAGATTCAACATTTAATAGTTGTTCTTATTATACCTACTTAGTTTACTGTACCATAAGCCTTCTTGGTCACTGCAGGGAGTGAGGCTGCTCCCTGGCAGTAAACTTTTTACTTTAATCCCGCTGCTTAACCAAGCCGAGTTAAGCAAATGTAATTGTCAAGCACAGCTTGCACATTGGTCCTTCGAACCGGATCAAGCACATTGGTCCTTCGAACCGGATCAAGCACATTGGTCCTTCGAACCGGATCAAGCACATTGGTCCTTCGAACAAAGAAACCGCCGCCGACGCCCGTAAGAAGAACACCACTACAGCCCAACCATCCACCTGCCAGTACGACTGTCCGTACACTTGTCCTGTCCGAAGCCACTACGCAAGAGAGCTTAAACCAGAGCGACCTACCACGAGAAAGTCCGTCCACCTGCCTGTACACTTGTCGAGTCCGAAGCCACTACGCAAGAGAGCTTCAACCAGAGCGACCTTCTACGAGAAAGTCCGTCCACCTCCAGGTACGACTGTCCGTGCACTTGTCCTGTCCGAAGCCACTACGCAAGAGAGCTTCAACCAGAGCGACCTTCCACGAGAAAGTCCGTCCACCTGCCCGTACAATTGTCCTGTCCAACGCCACTACGCAAGAGAGCTTCAACCAGAGAGACCTTCCACGAGAAAGTCCGTCCACCTGCCTGTACGACTGTCCGTACACTTTTCCTGTCCGAAGCCACTACGCAAGAGAGCTTCAACCAGAGCGACCTTCCACGAGAAAGTCCGTCCACCTGCCCGTACACTTGTCCTGTCCGAAGCCACTACGCAAGAGAGCTTCAACCAGAGCGACCTTCTACGAGAAAGTCCGTCCACCTGCCTATACGACTGTCCGTGCACTTGTCCTGTCCAAAGCCACTACGCAAGAGAGCTTCAACCAGAGCGACCTTCCACGAGAAAGTCCGTCCACCTGCCCGTACACTTGTCCTGTCCAAAGCCACTACGTAAGAGAGCTTCAACCAGAGAGACCTTCCACGAGAAAGTCCGTCCACCTACCTGTACGACTGTCCGTACAATTGTCCTGTCCGAAGCCACTACGTAAGAGAGCCTCAACCAAAGCGACCTTCCTCGAGAAAGTCCAGCCATTCTACAAGCGTCAAAAAACCCTCCACTTGCCCGTACGAGTATCCGTACGAGTATCCGTACACTTGTCCTGTCCGAAGCCACTATTCAAGAAAGCTTCAACCATGAACCTTCCACGAGAAAGTCCGTCCATTCTACAAGCTGCAAAAAGTCGTCCACCTGACAGTACTACTATCCGTACACTTGTCCGAAGCCCCTATTCAAGAGAGCTTCAACCAGAGCGACCTTCCACGAGAAAGTCCGTCCATTGTACAAGCGTCAAAAAGCTGTCCACAGCCCGTACGACTATTCGTACACTTGTCCTGTCCGAAGCCGCTACATAACCTTCATAATTAACACCAACATAAACAAAAAAATAAATAATCATAAACATAATTTACCAGAAATGGGATGTCGAGAAAGTCCGTCCACCAGCCTGTACGACTGTCCGGACACTTATCCTGTCCGAAGCCACTACGTAAGAGAGCTTCAACCAGAGCGACCTTCCACGAGAAAGTCCGTCCATTCTACAAGCGTTAAAAAGCCGTCCACCTGCCCGTACGACTGTCCGTACACTTGTCCTGTCCGAAACCGCTACGTAACCTTCATAATTAACAGGCCAACACCAACATAAACAAAAAAATGATTAAGAAGAAACCAGTACAAGAGCCAACCGACCACAATGATAGGAAATAATCTAGAAAGAATATTGACTGAAAGACAGCTAAGAAGATACAAAATGGGCTCACACCTTCTAGATTGCCTTCTAGACATACATATAATGGAGTATGCGTCAGCACAAGAACTAAAAAAGCTTCTTCACAAGCGATTAAAGTCAATTGGGAGCCAATAATCATAAACATAACTTACCAGAAATGGGATGTCGAGACGCACATTTTACACCATGAATGGGTAAACTACGAACTAGGCAAATTGCCCACATTGAACGAAGTCCTTCAGTACTTAATCGAAAGAATCGAAGAGCTGAACAAGAGCCCATCAGCTGATTTTAAGTACAATGAAATTTTTCAGATTCCAAACGTCATTATGGATCATTTAGATGATATCTGAGAGATCCAAAGTATGGATGAAGAAACAGTTAAAGAATTACAACAGCTTAGAGACATTCAAACCTCGGGGCAAAATACAGAAAGTTGGGACCTACCATTGGTAAAACTATTGTCAAAGAAACTGAGGTTTAAACTAGAAAAATCGTACCATAGTTGGTTCGAAGTGTTTCAAAACAAAATTCCCACAATAGAACACTTTTTCAATTTTTTGAAAAAAGAAATGTATACACTCAATTCAAGAATCAAAGGCTCAATTCCAGAATCAAAGGCTCAAACTCAACAAACTGAAAAAGAACAGAACTTAGAATGTTACCCAGATCATGTATATCAGAGCAAAAAATATGCTCAAATAACTCCAGTCATCTTGGTTATACAAGACGAAACCTTAGTAAAAGACACCAAAATCCAGCATATGAAATTAAATAGCGAAGTAAAAAAAGTCCTCAATTTAAAGCCAAAAAGAAAATTGGTGCCTATCCTGTGCTCAACCAGGAATACCTTCAGAATAAAAAGCAAGTCCAAACATAATCAAAAGTCAAGAAGACATATTAAAGAGAAGAAAACTTTTAAACAAGGAGAAACAATCCTTATTAGAAAGAAATCCCAAAAGAAGAAATATTCTTACTCAAAATTTACTGAAAAGGCGGAAGGACAATGGCAAATAAGTCATAAACATTTTGCCATTGTAAATATGCAACAAAAGATTTTTAAATTCTTGCCTCCCAATTTACAACTTCTTCATGGCACTTACAATAGTAAGGGAATAACAACAATAACAATAGATCATAATATTTTGCAATTGAAACAATTTGTCGCCACAGCGAAAAGTTCGACGACGTACGATGACCGCAAAATCCAAACACAACCGATGCCTAGATTCATAGTCAGCAGTTTTAAGAAACTGACCCACCTTATAAAGCAGCAGTACCTATTTCGATACCTACCTACCATTTCATCAGCTTTATTCAACCTGAGGTCCCTACAGTCACCCGTTCTGGAGAGAGGGGGAAATGTTAATTAGAAAATTAAACAGATTTTCTTTTTTTACCAATTTTCATAAATCTTCATTTTTAATTAAATTTATTATTTAAACATAGGTGATCTTGAGAAATTAGGTTTTAATAACATAAACTAACCTTCTCAAGTTTACCTATTTAAATTATATAAATTATTTAGTTTATAAAACAACACAATATATGGAATTTTATATTTTATAATTTATCACGAACCATAACAATTTTTTAGTATAAAAAGAGAGGATTTATCTCTATAAAGCAGATTCAACATTTGATAGTTGTTCTCACTATACCTACTTAGTTTACTGTACCATAAGCCTTCTTGGTCACTGCAGGGAGTGAGGCTGCTCCCTGGCAGTAAACTTTTTACTTTAATCCCGCTGCTTAACCAAGTCGAGTTAAGCAAGTGTAATTGTCAAGCACAGCTTGCACATAGTGTTTGGCTATGTTAATAACACCCAAATATACTAACTAACCGAAACGTCGTGTTTAAAATACATGAAGACAATGGAAGTCCGAAATTTTGTTTTCAATGTACATATATTTGTATAATTTAAAGAAAAATACCTTTAGGTAACTTCTGTGCAAGCTGTGCGTGCTTGACAATTGCGCTTGCTTAACTCGGCTTAGTTGAGCAGCGGGACAATAAGGATTAAAGTAACAAGTTTACTGCCAGAAAGCAGCCTCCCGAATGAACCCTGCAATGTCCAATAAGGCTTATGGTACAGTAAACTTAAATAGATATAGGAAGAACAACTATGAAATGCTAAATCTGGTTTATTAAGATAAATCTTTTCTTTTTATATTAAGCAAATTTTTATCGTTCGTGACTAATAATAAAATATAAAATTTAATATGTCGTGCTGTTTTTTAAAAATAGATAATTTATATAATTAAAATAGGTAATCTTAAGAAGGCTAGTTTATGTTTTTAAGACCTAATTTCTCAAGATCACCTGCATGTGATAAATAATAAATTTAACTAAAAATGTAGATTTATGTAAAATGGTAAAAAAGAAAATCTGTTTAATTTTGCAATTAAACATTTTCCGGTTTCTCCGGGATGGGTGACGGTAGGGACCTTAGGTTAGCTAATTCTGGTCGCGTGCTAACTGACTAAAATAATGCTGATGATGTAGTAGGTAGGTAAGTATCGAAGTAGCTTCATTTTTAAGGTAGGTCAGTTTCTTAAAACTGCTGACATTAAATCTAGGCATTAGCTGTGTTTAAGTTTTGGTATCATCGTATATCATAGAACTTTTTTGGTGACAAATTATTTCGATTGCGAAATATGATCTCTTTTTGTTATTGTTGTTCTTCCTTTACTATTATAGGTACCCTGAAGAAATTTTAAATTGAGAGGCAAAAATGAATTAAAAGTGGGTTTTTGCGTATTTACAATGGTAAAATTTTATGGCTTTTTTGCCATTGTCCTTCCGCCTCTTCGGTAACTGTTGAGTTGGAATGTGTTTTCTTTTGGGTTATCTTTCTAATAACTATTCCTGCTACTTGTTTTGGTATGTTTTCTTGACTTTTGGTTAATTTTGGACTCACTTTTCATTCTGATGGTGTTACTGATTTGTCTTATTGGTAAAAGCGTAGTTTAGACACCTTGGATGTTTGGTTCTTGAACTTTGCTATTTAATTTGGTATGCTGGATTTTATTGTCATTTTGTAAGATTTTTCCTCTCGTTTCTTCATTTTTAACCAATATTACTGGAGGTATCTTCTGATATATATGATCTGGGTAACATTTGAAATTCTGTTCTTTTGAGTTTGTTGAGTTTGAGCCGTTGGTTCTGGAATTGAGCCTTTGATTCTTAAATTGAGTGTATACATTTTTTCTTAAAATTGATAAAAGGCCTAGTTTGCAGTTCACCCATTCATGGTGTAAAGAGTGTGTCTCGACATCCCATTTTTGGTAAATTATGTTTATTATTATTGGCTCCCACTTGACTTTAATCGCTTGTTGAAAGTCCAATAGATATTCGGCATGTATCAAAAGTTGGTATAATTTTTGGACTGACGCATGCTCCATTATGTGCATGCCTAGAAGACCACCTAGATAGTGTGAACCCATATTGCATCTTCTTAGCTGTAGCAATATTCTTTGTAGGCTTTTTTGAATCATTATGGTCAATTGGCTCGTGTACTGATTTTTTCTTGACGTCTTTTGACTTCTCATCTGGTCATTTAGGCTTCTGTAGACCTGAAGGACAGTTGGTTTTTCTGTGGCCGGACTGATTAAACTGTTTCGCTTTTTATTAGTGAACTGGCTGTGTGGCCGGACTGTGGTAAACAGGAAATAAATAGTAGGTGGACTGGTAACCGGACTGTGGTGAACTGGAGAACGGTGTGTCTCCTTGTAGTTGATAGAGTCTTTTTGGTGGGCTGGTCCTTTGCTTATTCGTACTGTGGTTGACTGGTTATCGATTTGTGAGTAGACAGTTCGGACTGGTCGCCGGACTGTGATGGACTGGAGAACGGTGTGTCTCTCTCAATAAGGCTTATGGTACAGTATACTTAAGTTGATATGGTGAAAACAACTATGAAATGTTAAGTCTAGTTTATTAAGATAAATCCTTTCTTTTTATATATGCAAATTGTTATCGTTTGTGACAAATGATAAAATATAAAATTTAATATTTCGTGCTGTTTTATAAAACTAAATAATTAATATAATTAAAATAGGTAAACTTGAAGGCTAGTTTATGCTTTTAAAACCTAATTTTGCAAGATCATCTGCATGTTTAATTAAAATTTAACTAAAAATGTAGATTTATGTAACATGGTAAAAAACAAATTCTGTTTAGTTTTGTAATTAAACAACTTCTTTCGCTGTTTTGAACTTATACGTATAGGTAGAAGGCTAAACTGCGAGCGATACAAACTTTTGTTTTCTTTTTCTCCTTTACGTCGCCTTTGCTTGTTCGTTCGTCTATTTTCGTAATTATATTTTATGGGGAGCTCCTTTACGCGTCAAAAGAACGCCTCGTTAAGGCGCCTCTGTGTGATGAGATTCTGACCCAATAAAGCCGAGTTTCTCGGGCCAAAGTTTCATATTTGTTCCGGTAGAAAGCCAGTAGAGAAACGACAAATAATAGATATTAGCAACAGAATACGGGTGGCTAATTTAGAACAGGGTTTCAGAGTTTCAGGGATATATACAGGTTGTTCCTAAAAGGTTTTTACATAAAGTGATTTCTTTAGAAATGCTGACTGAATAATTATATTAATGTTTGCTGACAAAGAAAATAAGTTTCAAAAAATTTCACGGCCTTCCCTACTATATGATTCATTTTTTGTAACATATCTTGGTATTTTTTCTATGTTAATAAAAAAAAATTAGAACCCCACTCTTAAGTCATTTGTGCCCCCATCTTTACAGCTCAAGGGTGGTTGAATAATTGAAACGTATTTAATTTTTTTAAATTTCCAATTTTTTTAAATTTCCATTTTTTTAAATTAAATTAATTTGATTATTTCGATGTTGCATCGAACACTAAAAACCAAAATATCTCGAAAACGGCCTACTTCAGCGAAGTGTAACAACATAACCTTTTTTGCTTTAAAATTGATTTCGTAACGAAAAAAGAAAAAAAATAGTGATGTAAAGCGACCTTTAACAGACACAGTGAAAAAGTGTTCATATTCGGATATTATCCCAAAAAACTCCCGTATAACAACTTTAAAAATAATAAATGTCAAAAAATATTCATAATATAAAAAAAAAAACAATTTTTAATTTTTAACTTTAACACTATATATCTCGGAAACGGAGCAACTTCGAACAAAGGTAAATTACATGAAATCTTATTTTAGCCTTGGGAATATGTGGTAAGAAATTTTAGGGAAACCTTGTATATCATTTTGTTATCTTTCTTTTTTAACTGACGTATTTTCGTTGATAGAATATGACTAGTATATGACTTTTTTTTCTTCTGAGCTGTTATTGAGGTACCGTCCCAGAAAGGAAAGCATGCCCGAGTAAAGGCAGAAAGAAAAAGAGTCTGATCGATGGCAATCAGGTATAGTTAGTCTAGGTATCGAGATAGATGTAGGACCAAAATACTGGGAATAAGCAAGTAGGGTCACTAAACGCATAAGCCCAAGCACCAAAAAACTGCTGAGAAAAACGACAGGGTGCACACAGGATCTTGGAATCATATTGGAAATTTAAACGAGACAAACCTACTAAAAGAGCAAACGTATTTAATTCAAAAACTACATTATTAGCCAATAAAAGAGGTACTATCAAGACACCTCGAGGCAGAATATGAGGCATAATTAATGATGACGCAACAAATTTTCATGACCTTCAGTTTAATAACGAGAAAGATTTAAACACAAGGAAGGACTAACTAGCAACCAAAATATGATTTAGAATTGCGGAGGGTAACCCTAATGAAATATCTGAGGCATGCCAGAATGAGCCTACGCTGTCCTACTCTCCTCGTCTACGCACGGGTCACTTCACACACACTGAACTGCTATTACGAACAATTATTATCAAAACAAAAATGAAATTAGAGTTTTAAAAAGTATTTTGAGCAATTTTACTGACTGATTAAAAATGGTCAGCTGATTAGGTTTAAATAGTTTACAGAGGCTTATCAATTGGCTAGATCAACAGATGATCCAGAGAAACACTCGACCTAGAACAAAAAACACTCCTCGTAGAGCCAGCTCTATTTTTTATTTTTTGGATATAATTTTTAACATATTTTCCTCGGCTTGGCTTGGGCAACCCGTTTTTATCTTAAAGATGTAGTTTTAACACAGTCTGAACGTCTATTTAATCAGTTTGAAGATAGTTTTTCTTAAAACATTTTATTTCTAAATACTTAAATTTAATAGTTTGGGAATATTATTCTAAAAAAAAACCAAACAGCTAAAATCAAGATTGGTCTGGGCAGCGTTCGGGAAATTAAGTTACATATTGCAAAATAAAAAATATACTCAGTACTATATGGATAAGGTGACAAAACCCAAAGATCCATGGAACGACAAATTTTCCATGTAATACTAACAGATAGGAAAATGAGTGAATGGATAAAAAATAAACCAAAGTAAGGGATGTCAGAGGAGAGGTAGCAAAGTTAAAATGGAAATTTGCCGGTCATAATATCGGACAAAAAGACGATCGATGGAACAAATGTATTGTAATCTGGAGACCTTAAGAAAATAAAAGAAGTAGGACAAGACCCCAAATGAGATGCGCAAACGATTTGAAGAAACATGCGGGGACTACATGGATGAACAAGGCGACAGACAGAGAAGAGTGGAAGATATAGGAGGCCTATTTTTAGAGTTGCATCGAAGAAAGCTCAACAGATAGATAGTTTAGGACTGTGCCAAAAATAATCGTTCAAATAAGAACGATCCGCCACTATCAAACCGAGGACATTATGTTAAAAAACCTAAACAAAAAAACTAGAGATCTTAGATCAGCTTGCCCATGGTAGGCATCGCAGCATGTATCCCGATAATGGTACTAATTTTCTCGTTAGAGAAAATAATTTCTTCAACACGGGGAACTTTTTTACATCTTCAAGAAAGGATATAAAACTAGGCTAAGACCTTGGCGTTCTAGGAATCATTAAAGATCAATTGGTAAATGTATGGATGATGAAAAGTCATCTTTTCATATCTTAGTAAAGCATAGACCACCCGCTGCGACAAAAGAATCGTTTTTGAGAATAATTGTACTTAGCTCTAGGATTTTTCAGCACATAAAATCGGCTTCTACGCTAAAACAGCAGCTTGCCATAGCAAAAGGAGTGCAAGCAAGGTAACATAAATGTATAGAGGATTTCCGGCCCATAAATTTATTCAAGATTTTATCAAGTACTAGTCTATAAGTTTCTCTACTGTAGCATATTGATTTATCGGGTCATATAACACAATGAATGTTATTTGTTACGGTTAGGTATACAACTAGTTGTGCAGCTACACACACATAGCTATCAGGGGTATAACAAAGAGATCAAAAGATACAATGTTTGTTTTAGATTTTGTTTGGTTTAGTTTATGGAGGTTGCTCTTATAAAAGGTGACCCAGTTTGATAATCTATAGGGTGTTTAATTTTAATTTTAAATAAGACAGGATTAGATTTTTGTTTAAACCTATTACCTTAAAACGTGCTGCTAAAACTGTAACCATTACTTTTCAAGAAGGCATTGTTATTTCTCTGTCTTTTTCTAAGCTCCGTGTAGTTACTAAGGGCTACTAAAGGCTTGCAGGCTAAGCAATAATTAAAAATAAATCCTGCTTAAAAGATGCTTAGTTTTTTCTGAAAAGTGAATATAACCTTCAAATACATTTTTTTTCTTAACAAATAATCCAAAATTATGGATGCCAATTAAGTGCTAACAGTGGACTTGGCCCATTTCGAATAAGGTTGATTTGAAACACTTTCTGTAGGGTTGGCAGGGTAGTGCCGTGGTAAGGTCGTCGGCTTCACATACAGAAGCTCGCGTCTCGAACGCTGCAAAAACAAAAAAAAATCTGTCGCTCTGTGGCCGACTTCCTTTTTAGCGTTCAACAGCCGTCATTGAATAATCATACGATGCGATGCACGCAAAAAATATAAGTCGACATTGATCATCGAGGTGTAGTCCAGGAGCCGACACGCAGCCAGCCGTGGAACCAGGGATAATAACCCAGTGGCCTGCTATAAGTGCTATATACTCGGGACCAGGACGGCGCACAATGGTGAGGTCATATGAGATTATGCCGCCAAAATTGCTTCAAATAAAAATAAAAAATATATAAAATATTTCATGCCATTATTTTGTAACCATATCCAACATAAAAAATATCATATCACTAATACCATAAAAAAAATTACTACTGCAAAAAATTCATTTCAAAAGTTTTTGCAAGGCAAGTAAATATTTTAATAAAATGAAAAAACATCCATGAAGTTGAAGTAATTTTCCCCAATGGCTGTTTTAAAATTTATCCCTAAAGTTATTTTCTTAAAATTATATAATGTTCTTTGAATTTAATCGATAATATTTTGTTTTCTCAAATATCTTTCTTTTGGTTCAATAAAGTAAATTAGCTACTATGATACACTTTATTTTTCTAAAAATGAAATGTTTCAGTTTCTGCAAGGAAATTAATAGTTTGCGAAGTTTGCCGAAGATTAGATTTTGCACTAGAAAGAAACTATAACTCACCGTCTTTCATAACTAGTTAATTGTATTTGCCCATGTTTGCCTATTCAAATGTTATACATTTTTAAAGTAAGCCGTGCATCTCGATGACGCGTCACTTTAAAAATCCTTGAATTTTGAGTCAATTTTGGCACCTCTTCATTCCTGTCGATGGGATTCTTATATTTCTCGGGTAATTTTGTTCCTCCAAAAGAATTTGCTTTCCCAAGGAACAAGCTTTCAAAATTTGTGTAAATCTCCAAAAACCATATTGAAGTTTTCATGCCATTTGCCCCCAAAAATAGCTGTTTTTAGAGAATCTATGAAATCCCATAAAAACAAGTCATTACTGTTATTAACTTGCTGTAGATCTATGACTTGAACATAACTATAGAAATTTTTGTACTTCTATTATATAAAGCATTCATTTTTTTTAATTAGTGGGGGTGCTGACCATATACTATCATCCAGTTTATTAGAATATCGGGTGAAGCAAAAAAAAAACGAAAAAAAAAACTGAATTTTTTTTCGTTATAACTCTTAAACTATGCTACCGATTTTATTGAAAAAAGCTGATGGTTGCAGGAAATGAATCAGGATTTTAAGAAAAAATAATTTATCCGCAATCTTGAAATTACAAGATGGAGCACAAAATCATGCTAAACCCTTTAAATTTGCTTGTTGACGTGTAAACCTCTTTAGGCGCGTTTAGCAGTTTTTGTGGGTAGCGAATTGAACTGAGCCGTCAGGCTCGGCTATGGAACGCTCATTCGGGTGAAGTCGGCTCGAGGTGACTAACTGCGAGAACATTCAGCGAGCGATATGATGATGCGGATGAAGGCCAGTATTATTAATTTCGACTTGTTGAAGTTTTTTGGTCCGAAGATAACACACCTTTTTTTAGTTTTATGTTCCAGATATTTTTTTAGTTTTTTCTTTTAATTTATAAAAAATCCTATTTCTGCCACGCACGGGCGAGGTACGCTTTACGAAAATCAGTTGGATTGTTCCAAAAAAATTATTTTTTGTTTTAACCTTTAATGTACAGATTTCAATTCTGTCTCTATTCATTTCCTAATAAATTAATTACTACTAAACCGATTTTCCTCAAATAAAAAGTATCAAAGCAAAAATTAATTGCGCTTTAAAGGTCCCTATCGAAATTTATCACCTTCTTAAAATTCAAGATGGCGGTCAGAATCAAACTTAACCTTTCAATTAGGCTTAGCAGTTTTGGAAGTATTAATTTTTATTTTAACCATTGATAGGGCAAAGATGTTTCACAAACTATACGATTGCCTAATTTTGTCTGCATTTCCTCACAAATTCATTAAAACTAAACCGATTTCAATTAAATGAAAAGTATCATAGTGAGAATCAATTGCTCTTTGAGCATCACCATAGCAACTTTCGTCAATTTTTAAATCAAAAGTGGCCGACTAAATAATATTTGTCTCTTTATGAACGATCGCTATTTTTAGTTGCGAGTAATTTTCACGCCCTATGGATGTTAACCATGATGCTTTTTTGTTCATTAGAAGCAGTTCATTTATAAGGAATTCATAAGCAAAGAAATGCAAGCAGAATTAAAAAAGCAAACAAGAAATCCATCCCAAATTTTTAGGCTCATAGATTGTTTGGTAATTTCCGAAGAAAGTGTATTTTTACCATATGATAATATTTTTTTTTTACTTTCTGTTAAACTTTGATAAATTATTATAATCCAAAAAACTATTTTGTCTGGGGGTAAGGCCATCAAGCACGCAGTCACCTAAGGTTTGTTATATGAGGGCAGCCAAATGCGCACAATAAAACGAAAAATTTATTAAAAAATTATTAACACCACTTGCAAAGTGCAATTCACCCTATTAAAATCGAACATTTTAAAGAATTCTATGATCAGGAGAGGCATCAAAATAGGCCGCCAATACTCCAGCCCCGGACCTGAACCTAATAATTATAAAAACATGTAATTTAACATTCTCTAGTTTCGGTTTGTTATTACCGAAATAGAAAAGAAATACTTATTAACTTAGATATTTATGAAATAATAAACTCCGCTAGCGTTAAAATACCGGTATTTTTATAAAAAAATGCAACTTACCAAGAAACCTAAATAAGTTTTGTTGCGAAATTTTATCAAAAGATTCTGATTTTCTTCTCTACGAACGCACCAAAAAGATAATGACACATTGTGTTGCATTGTTTTTGACACATTTATTCCAAGCCATCAAATTTCTAATTACTTGGAGCCATATCACTATGAGATACTTGAAATAATACTCTAGAGGTGGTATTGCATAGAGTAGGATTTCCTTAAGGTCGATAAGTATATCAGTAGTAACTCAGGTGACCGACAAATTGGGAGGAAACATGATGACGCCTCCGCGATGCTTAATTTCAAATTCACTATTACAGGTATTATGGGAAGTATGCCAACATTTACAAATAAAGCCTTAAAATTACTGCCTATATAAAGCATTCCTAAAATTGTCTTATTATAATATTTTTACGCTAGAACTAATATAGTACAATAAATATACGTACACGCTGATCTAGAGCTAAATAGAAAACATTTGTAGGTACTTGCAAACCCCAAAAGCCGCGTAAAACAGCCAGTAATTTATTTTGTATTTGTATTTTTTGTAACTTTAGACCCCTTTAGTACGTCCATGGGCAGGGCCCGTAGTAGGCACGGGCAAACTGGGCTTCTGCTCAGGGGCGCCCATTCATAAGGGCGCCAAATCAGAGCTCTAAAGGTGCTAAATTGTACATCTAGAGTGGCCGGATTAGATGTATTTAGAAGTATGAGTATAGGCGCGCCAATTTACTGTTTCGCCCAGGGCGCCTAAATATCCCTGGTGGGTCCTGTTATGGGCTTCAGTTATTTAAATGTATTGTAGGTTCTAAGGTTATATATAAATTCAAAGCATTTTGAGACATAAAACATATTAATATTTTGACAGCAAATAATTAAAGTTTTTGTAGTCGGCACCCCTACTAAATATAAATATTTTGGTTCCGTTTTCGAGAATAAAGGTTCTCTTTAAATTTGGTATGGCCACGGATCACCTAACAAAATGGCTGTATGATTTTAAAAATTATAAAATTGTCATTTGTAAAACGATATTTAAGGTAAATGGTGTATTTTTGGGAATTTCGACAATTTTTTAAAAAGTGCTATTTTTAAATATGTTTGGCATAAAAACTCCGGCACCATTGTTGTCAAATTATACAGTTTTTGAAAGCTTGTTTCTTAATATAACTAATTCCTTTGGAGGATCAAAATCACCCAGAAAATATAGAAATCCGAGGCACACAAATGAAGAGATGTCAAATTGGGCCCTAAATCCAATGTTTTTTTTTACATAGCATTACTTAAGTTTGAATTTTTTTATTAGACACCCGGTCTACTTACATTTACCGCAATATTTTTTTAAATAATTCTGTTAAGCTTTAATAATATTTAGATAAGAAATAAGAATAAAAAAATTAGTAGTAGTACTTAAAAAAAATATTTAATCTTAAGAGCATTTTTTTTAATTTTTTTACAAAACGCGATATTGTTAATTTTGGTATTTTTTTGCTCGGTTCTGTGTAAAGATAATATATAAATTTAAGCACATTGTGATAGGCTAACTCAAAAAATACAATAATTATTATACGAGATCAAAATCACCACTAAACTGTGTTCAAGAGAAGCAAATAATCCAAAAATTTTAAAAATTACATATTTAAATTTTGGTGAAAATTTCACTTCTAAATTTTTTTATAAAAAAACTCAAAATATTTGTTGAGATTGTTATAGAGCGGTAGATAGATACATCTACTGGCTGCATAAAACTGAAAACAAAATTGTCCTACAAATTACCGTTTTGGAGATATTTGACAAAAAGTAGGTTACTATCAATCTTCACCTTTAGGGCGTCGCGACGCTACCTATAATGCGACGCCGAGCAAATCACTGTTTTTTCCTAACTTCGTAGGGAGTCCTTAAACAGCATGCCAAGTTATATCAAAATCACCCAAAAATTGAATATTTCCAATTTGGCTGCCCGACCATATCGTCTATAACCAAGTTCTGCTGAGACGATAACCATGTTAGATAGATGCAAGTCTAACATGTATCAGGACCACCTTTCAGAAGGGGTGTAATAACGTGGGTCCACTGTGTATACTTGCTACGCAGTATAAAGATCCCTGCCCTCGATAAAGAGGTGTCAGGCAAAATTAAGTCCTCTTAGAGAAAGAAAACTTGCATCCTAAGGGGCACGTGCATCAGTTTGATATATGATGTACGGTTTGCGAAAAGGGCGCGCCGTGTGCCTAGTCGCTAGACCAAAAATGGTCTCCCCTCCACTACTACCACTACTACTACACTTTTTGTGAAATATTTAACTTTTGAGAAAATGACATAAAACTGAATATTTTCGGTGTACTTTGCATATACTACATATACTATGAAAATACTGTAACGGGCGAGCGGTCATTATGTATATTTATTTAATTATTTATTTAAGGCAACTACTTTATTTAGTTTTTATGCGAATATTTTGTGAGATAGTAATGAATGAATGAACCCAATAGAAACAGAGATAGAGTGGAACACAACACCAAGATGACACATGCGAGTCTTTCCTGGTGCGCTTCATCTGAAACAATGTAGACCTCTGGAAAAACAAAGTAGTTCTCGGGGCTGAA
Source organism: Aspidapion aeneum (assembly GCA_963576565.1). Taxonomy (NCBI): domain Eukaryota; kingdom Metazoa; phylum Arthropoda; class Insecta; order Coleoptera; family Brentidae; genus Aspidapion; species Aspidapion aeneum. Next base: position 39,205,204 of record OY755045.1, read on the forward strand.
TCCATGTTGGCGTTCTACAGTCTTGTTAGTACATGAGTAAGCTTACTTACCAATTCAAATCTTAAACCTCTAGACAACTGCTACTCGATTGGATGATATTTCTTTTTCACTATATTTCACTGTTTTGTTTTGATATGTTTCTGATATGAACTGCCCATCAAAGTTATTTAGATCAGGCCAATCTGAGATTAACTAAACTTCTTGATTTGATCTGAATTAGCTTTTTACCAATTTTTAGCTATAATACACTACTATACTCAGCTTGCTCTAACATTAAATAATCGATAGGTTGTTCATCAGATCTGTAGTTTTATTTTTAATTTTGTTGTTAAATAAAAAGGCCTTGTTTCTGGACTAGGCAAGTGTATATTTTAAAATAAAAAGATGAAAATATGAAAATATGACAAATTAAAAACAATTTGAGAAAAATGGGACAAAATTAATTATTTGACAAAATTAAACAAACAAAGCTAAATCATGTTTTATTTTAGGCAATTCTATTTCTACCCTCTTCCCAAGTATTTTAGACTTTAAATAAAAATCCCAAGTATAGGCAAAAACTTGATAAATTAATAAAAATACCAACATTACCCATGTTTTAATCAACTGATTTAAAACCCATTTTGATCCCAAAATAGTTTCCCACAAATCAAAAGTAAATACACAGAATTGTCTAAAATTATCCAAGTTTGTCAAATAAAGAAAGGGTTGAGGCAGTGTAATAATTGATACTTGACATTACTTACAAAAGTTAAAGTTTAAAGCACGCGCTTATATTTTAAAACCCGACTGACTTTTCAAAACTCTAAGACGGAACTAAATTTTTACTTTACAAGTTGAAAAAAACTGCTCTCAGATTATCCCTTCTTATTTGACATATTTGGGTAGGCGTACCTAAATTGGAAAAAACCTATACATATACATATTATTCCTAAACTTTTGTGTTTAAAAACAGAGACATGAAATAAAGTCAGTGACACAAAAAAAGAACAAAACATCAAATTTTCCCTGACTTAATTTAAGTAAAGATGGCCTACTCTTAAAGACGTCCCACGGGAACACCCACAAATAAGAAAATTCAGTTAAAGCTCAAAGTCACCCTAGATTACCTAATTTCGGAAAACAAAGAAAGCTACTTCAAAAGTTACCTAAACTGATCTAAAAAATGAAACGAACATCCTAGTAATGTCCAGTTTAAAATTTATTAATTATTTATCAAAATTGACCAATTAAAAAAAACACTTTGCCTTTAAAGAAAGTGCCTACGATTTTTTTGCTTTTAAAATCGAAACCGGGTTGGCATATAGCCTAAGTTGAGAAAACCCGGTGAAAAACTCAACTGCTATTTTCCAGAAAATTTCCAATTTTCTCTTAAAAAATATGACAAATCAAATCTTATATTTACATAGCCTTTAGTAATTGTTTGATTTTTCTACATTTAGTAATTACTAATTAACCACTTTGAAGTATTTAATGAACCACTGTTCAAAACAATACGTGACCTTTGAAACTTGCAATACTACGATATCCAAACGAAATCAATATGATCAAAATTAAGTGACACGGAAAATCAGTGAAAACTGGATCTATTTACCTGAAAATCAAATAAGGAAGCAAAGTCCATCAAAATCTAAAAAATAACTCAATTTTGTCGTTTTTGATATCGCTATAATCAACTTTAAAAGTTCTGTTCATATGTATGATCGTGACAAGAAAATTCGCAACATAAAGAAAAGCTACTATGAAAAGTTGGTTTTAATTTAGGGAAATATAAAATATTTCTCGGTCTATATATATCTGTCACTAAATCCGAAAACATTAAGAAAAGTATAAATCAATAGACAAGGGTCTTATCTTATAAATCAATAGACAAGGGTCTGAATCTAAAAGCCACTTAACATTTTTAAAGCTTAAGAGTGTGTTTAAAGTTGTGACATTTATTGGCTATATATTTTCCTAAAATTACAAATATTATGTCAAAATTAGAAAAGCTCTCTTGTCTGGTCTTTAAGAGTGTAAAATATACGAACCACATGTTTTTCTGCTATGGGAAAAAACTTTAGCCGATATTATATTATATTTAAAGAAATAGACCTTAACAAAAAATCTGAGAAATATTCAAAATAAAATATGGGAAATTCTGTTACAATACATAGGAAACGGGTGTACTGCTAACACTTCATGGTTCGTATCTCAGCAAGTGCACTACCCAGATACCTCAGTGATATCTCATTTTATATGTTATTAGTTGGTCTATATTTCATAAGCACTTTTGAAGTTAAAGGCCACTCAATAAAAAAATTGGTCAAAATCCAAAATGGCGGCGAAATGTTTAGCGTCATAACTCGAAAACCGTTCGTCTGACAACAAAACTTTTTTGTAGAAAATTTTATTGTCTTCAACCATTGTCAAAAACTTTTTTCCAAAATGTACGGGGACCAAGTAATTTAGAAAAAAACCTTGTCGTGCACATTAAATTCAAGATGGCAGGGGGAGCCCGTCCCCCTAAGGTCGAAAAATCAATTTTTTTTAGGACTCCAATGTGAACAACATTTGTCAAAATCGCGACTACACCGCCTTTTGTAAGCTGGGGGCCTTTTTTTCGTTTTAATGACTGACCTGTATTCTCTTTTGCTCAAATTAATATGCGCCTTAATTTTATAATTATACATAAAATAAGTTCTTGTATTTCATCATAAAACAAAGAAGGTGGTAACCCAATACCATTAACGCTATTCGCTAATTAACAATTTTCCAAGGATTCCCTCAAAACCTTTTAGAAATATTGGAAAGCAGAGCATTCAGTTAAGAAAAATCTCAAACAAAAATAAAAGAAAAACAAAAGTAAAAGTAGGAAGTCGAATGGTAAAAAGCGGCAGGAAAAATAAACAGGAAATAAAGAAAGCGATTCATTAGCAGAAGTGCTCTTATGGCGTTACGCTTACGCATCTCTCTTTTTATCTATAAGTATGACAAATTTCTCTTTGGATCGAGAACACCGACCTATTTTTACTTCAATAAACAACAAAAGAAAGGTAAGAGGTGTTTTTTCACTCCAATAAACTTTCAAAAGTGAACATATACCAGTCAACCTGAAGGGAAATTTTGATGCTTAAAAACTGACCTTTTGAGGATACCCTACTTTAAATTAAGGGCTCGTATTAAGTTTTCTCTATACCGGTCCGGAGTATCCAGTTTTGATAAAATTAAAGTTTTCTAGATATAGTGTGTTATGCGGATTATTCTTTGAGTGATTTTAAGAAAAAAACTTTGTATAAAAGTAGGTCTGCAAATGCTTGGTTTTCGAGATATAGGTTGTTAAACTTTTAATTTTTTGTTGGCTTTAAGATGTTTAGCTCAAATCTGGAACGTGTATTTAGCTACAAGACATACATCATTAAGCATGCCAAATCTTAGGAACTTTTTTGCAATAAGTCACTGGCATGCTCAAAAATATAAAATAAATTCCCTGTTTGATTCAAAAACTTTTTGGTCCGAAATCTGGCCTTAACTAATATTTTTACCTTACCCACGTAAAAATGGCTAGAGATTTTCGAATTTTTTTTTTCAGATGACGCCTAAAGTGTGTTATTTGGGTGTATCTTAGCAATATCGTCGTCGTGATGTCTGTGTATGAATAGAGTAGTAGAGTAGAGTTTATTTGACTATTTTTTGTACAATATACAATTATAACAACTCAGAAAGTTGAAAAAAAAATACAATGCAACAAAGAAGCATAAGGCTATAAGTGCAAAAAAAAACATTATCTTAAAACTAACCATAGTAAAATAGTAAGCGTAAATACATAATATTGTAACACAAATAATATTTTGTATAAACAAATAAATAAAAAAAAATATTAAAGTAAAAACCTTACAAAAAAAATCACAAATATTGAACATACATAAATCGGCGTATAAAAAAAAGAATAGCGAAAGTGCGCTGTTTGCAGGTCTTTTCACTCTAAACAAAAACATAATCCAAGTATTCTTGGACAGAATAAAATCAATGAGCAGGTAAAAAGTTTTTTATGTCTGTCCGTAACACGATAGCTTCTAAACTGCAAAACCGATTTTTATAAAACAAACTGTTCGATACGACTGTAAGGAGCTGATTAGATTTTGGTCGAAATCCAATAATGCTAATGACAGTTTTTTGAAGTTTAAAAATTGAAAATATATTAACTAGCTTTGCTCAATATTTTGTGTTATAACCAAAAACTTCGTAGAAGCTTTCGTTTCTGATATATTTTCAAAAAACTGTTTTCAAGGCTAATATAGCGTGGAGTGTGCTAATGGGCTAGGAAGGTATCAGATCCGTCATGGATCCATTTATTTAGCTTTGATTTCTGTAATCTTCTGAGATTTGAATTATTAAAGGTAGAAAACATGTTTAATTTAGTTAACATAAAAGTCAGTACAGTAATAGAAAAAATAACACTAGTTAAAAACTATGTTTCTTTCGAACAGGTAATTGAAACAGAAATAAAAACAATTATTTTGAATTTCGAAAAAAAAAAATATTTATGAAAATATAAAATACAATTAAAATTCTAAGAGAAGCAAGTGATTATCTGGCACCATTATTAGTACATATTATAATTGCTGTTTACAATTATATCGGAAATTCAACAAATTTTCAAATATTGGCATTAAGAAAATTTTCAGAATAAATGTCTGCTTTTTTTAATCGTCAGTAAAATGTTTAAGAAAGTAATTCATTAGGTTAAAAAAGTTTTTAGAGAATCAAAGAATAATAACAAACAAACTACTTTTAGAAAGTTAAAGAGCTATTAAAAAAACCTATGAAACAAATTACCATATGCGGCAGTTTGTCTTGACTTTTTCTAATATCATAAACTATGATATAATATTAACAAAATAAATTACTTTTTGGGCTCAGTGGATATAAGTTAAATCAAATACTCAAATGAACCTCTTATCTGGTCTAGTTTTGTCATTTTTCTTTATAATATTTCGGTTTCTGTTGTGATAACTGAAGGGTCAAAATTAAACAATGGTACTGTAATAAATAAATATTTTTGTGATAGTTAAAAGCAGAAATGGATGCTTTTTGAGAATTGAGCTTGATTATGCTTTTGTGAACCCTTTTCCTCAACTTTTGGAATTTCTGTTTACACACACATAAAAACCTTTTCACACTTTGTGTGATCAAAAAGACGTCGTTAATCCTTGTACGGCGTAATAACTTTTGTTTTAAAGATCCATGTCAGGTTATTGAAATTTCGGTAGTCAAATTTTTTTTAAATCAAAATCCATTGAATAAATTCATAACTAGATAATTTGGTAATATTTATACAACATACCTCACTGACAAACAAAGACAGAAAATATGCTTGAATATTTTTGGTTCACCGCTAGATGAAACTGTCACGTTGTTTAAAACCCAAGAATAAGAAGGTAATTAATGTGAGATTTGATGACCAGGTCCACTTAGATGGCTATACCGTATTGTCAACGTGGTTAGGTACCGTCTTTGACTATACCTGTTTTTTCTAATCTATCGGTCCGCTCATTACTTTACCGAGTGTGCCAAAAAAAACGGGACAGTTTTTTTTCATTATAACTTTTGAACTATAGCATCGATTTTAATGGGTACAAACTGCACTTGCGAGAAAATTAATCAGAGTTTTGATTAAATGTATCTTTTGTCCGCTATCTCAAAATCCAAGATGGCGGACGAAATTAAAATGTACCCTTCAAAAATGCTCGTTTATTCTTGTGTTGCATACATGTTTTAATTACACAACAAGGTACGAATCAGCAAAATTGGTTCGGTGGTTCTAAAAAAATATATTTTTGTTTCAACAGCCAATCGAATAATATACAAAACAATGGTTGAAACAAAATTATTTTTTTTTAGAACCACTGAACAGATTTTGCTGATTCATACCTTGTTGTGCGTAGTATGAATGCAGCTTTTTAGTGTTTTAAAAAAAATAATATAAACATAACAACACAACACAACACAACACAAGAATAAACGACCATATTTAATAAGTACATTTTTATTTTGTCCGGCATCTGGGATTTTGAGATGGCTGACAAAAAAATACATTTAATCAGAACTCTGATTAATTTTCTACCAAGTGCAGTTTGTGCCATTAAAATCTATTGTATAATTCAAAAGTTATAATGAAAAAAAAAATGATCGGTTTTTTTTGACCCACCCGGTATCTATTCGATGACCTGAAAGCCAACAAAGAGTGACTCCACTCACGAAAATTTTCCAGGCATGTTCGAACAAGGTTGTAAACAAGTGCTGCAGAAGTTCAGCTCCGTGATTGCAGCCCAACTGTCCATGCAAATTGCGGTAGACCTTGGCATCGCGGGATCCAGGCGCATGTTAAAGAAAATGATTACTTCCAGAACAGCAAATATCTCCGCCTGGAAGATAATGCAGTAATCAGGGAGCTTGTATAGGACCCGCAAGTCCTATCTCTGTGGAGAACATTCCGGATCCTACAACGTTGTCCGTTGTGGAGCTATCTCGTCTGTTTTTTTCATTTTAATTTTGCTACTTCTCCTCCGTCATCTTTAACATTTGTTTTTTCTATCTGTTAGCTTTACATGTAACATTTATCTTTCCAATGATCTTTGAGCTATTGTTACCTTATCCATGTTTGATTTTGTAGGTGTCCAGGTCTGGGATCCCTAGTTGATTATAGGAATGATACATATCTACACTTTGATTTTGAGGTACTGGGGATATTTTTTAATATGTGGGTTTATTCACCGAATGCTGTCCAGGCACATCCTACTCGTCTCTTGATTTCAGCTATTTGGTTTTCTTTTTTAAGTTTAATATTAATTATTTCATATCTACCTAAACATTTCATATTTTCATTTTCACATCTTAAGTTTTGGGTTAGCTGTTCCTTTAGCCTTTCTTTTTTCTATAGTTTTATTTTGTGTAAGTTTCTTCATGTCAAGTTGTTCATTGTTATTATCTATTTTTCTTTTCATTTCGAAAGTCCTATCAATGCAGATTTTTTCTGACCAACCTGTGATCAATGCCTGTTTTGAAGCTGTTTAGGACTGTTATATCTTAGCGATGTTTTTCGCAGTGGTCAGTATGTAATCAATTTTCATTTGACAATAATTCATTAAAGTTGTGGCCCTGTCATTCCTTTCGCCATATCCCCAATACTACTACTGGTAGTGGTAGTGGGGACATTTTTTTTTCGCAAACCCCGATTACTACTACTACTAAATGTAAGGGAAACTTTGTTACACAAGGGTTTGTTGTGGAAAAGAGTGAAGAATTATGCTCGGTTGGGCGGTCGCGATTACTAGTAAATTTTCAGCATAGAATTCGCCAGGATTTGTACGAAGTTCAAAGGAGTTTAAGGGAGTTGTATGACATAAAGAGCAAGGTGATTAGTGGCCGAGAAAAGGAAGGATATACAATTTAGTATAATGAGGAAGATAAATTAATTGTATAATTTAGCTTAGCTTAGTTTTGCTGCATATTGTTTCTGTTTGCAAGTAGGTAGGTATTTTAAAATGAAAGTTAAACTAAAACTTTGAAGCCCAAACCTAACCATTTATCAGGCTTTCTAACTATGCGGTATCATTGTATCTAGTAGTAGGTACTTTTTGCTAAAGAGCTAAAAAAAATAGCACAAAAAGCTTCTGCCTGTCCTATATTTTTATTAAGAGATCTTTTAACACTTAAAAAAACATTTTGAAAACAACATACAAGCAACTTTTTTAATACAGACAGACAGTAGCGTGTCGTGGATAAAAGCGCGGGGAGGGGGCGAAGACCTTAAGGGGCGCAAATATATTGGCAGTCAAATAAATTACAAACCTTTTTTAAAAATAATAACACTATTAATTCTATTTTTTTCTCAAAGGATGCTAGGGGCGCCAAGCCAAAAAATTACCCTTTTTCTTGAAATTCCCAAAAGATTTGTCTAATATGTATGTTTGAATAATCCAAATTCAAAAACGCTTAAGACAGAAGGCTTAGACGATGGACAAATAATATCTCCATGCAATGATTATGTATACCTACTTAGGTCACATTTGATAAGACAGGAACAATACTGTAAAAAAGAATACTAAAACCAAAAAAGGTTAATGGATGTCTTAACAGTATTTTATGGAGCAAAGAGATTAAAAAGAATGTAAAAGTTAACATATGAAACAATGGTGAAAAGCACGTTGCTGTATGGAATAGAAGACTTGTTGCGTAAGAGAAAAATAAAAAGCAAAAATTAAAAATGGATGCAATAAGAAGATCAATGAGAATATCTAGAACTGATCATATAAGAAATGAGATCAAAAAAGAAAGAATGGGAATCGAGGGATGCATAACGAATGACATAACGAAAAGACAACTGATATGGTACGGTCATGAACCACGGACGAACGACGAAAGACTACCAAAGCAGATCCTAGAATGGCACAAATAGGGCGCTGCAAAAGAGGGCGTCCTAAACTCGAATGGCAACAGTCAATCCATAGATCAATAAGTAAAAAAAATCTGACAGAAGATGATTGTCAGGATCGTAGGAGGTGGAGAATGGGCGTCGGACAACGTAGAAAAGTGTTCTAAACCGATATAGTAGTAGTAGTATAATCCAAATTTTTCTAGAGTTATTTTTGGCGCTGAAACTTTTCGAAAGTGAAAGTATTACATAATAAATACTCTGCCAATATATGGGCCCCTAAGCTCACACTAGGTACTATAGTTATAGTGTACGTGTGAGCTAATATAACTAAAAACTGAAATATATTTTATTCAACTCCGGACTAAATTACCTTTTGTTTGATACCACACAAGCCATGTTTTGACTTAAACTCAAATTTTTGAAATCTACCCCCACCCTTAAAAAAACAAAAACTAAAATGTATTTTGTTAAACTCCGGACTCAATTACCTTTCGTTTGATATCACACACGCCATATTTTCACTTAAACTCTAATTTTTAAAATATACCCCCACCCTTTTTTTAAAATAAATTAAAATGTATTTTGTTCAACAGCAGACTCAATTACCTTTCGTTTGATATCACACACGCCATATTTTCACATAAACTCTAATTTTTGAAATCTACCCCCACCCTTTTATTTGGTTTGTGTTCGGTGGATTTTGTTCATTTTTAAATGGGACCATCTCGAGCCAAGACCCAGCCTAGGTACCAAATTTCATTAAAATCGGCCAAGCGGTTTTTGAGTTATGCGCGTTGGTCGTTACAGACAGACAGACAGATAGACATACAGACAGACAGACAGACGGCGCAACAAAAAAGTTTCAAAATCATCTGAAACGCAAAGATATATAAAAAATTTTGAAATCGGAGCAACTTTTTTTTTCTCGAAAAAATTAGGATCACCATAGCTCACACTACTATAGTATAGTATATGTGTGAGCTAAAAAAAAGAGAAAACTACATCTTTGACACTATTTTTATTAATACCCAAATTTCCCAATTAATCCCATCAATTTTGACCACGCTGTACATGACAAATATCGCGTCGAGTAGATGCTGTTTATTTTTGACCTTTTATGCGCAAAAAAAAGACAAGGCACGTTCGTAAAGTGCTCCTACCTCATATGATATTAACGGGCTAACAAAGAGTTATGTCGTGCAATGTGGAGCTACAAATTTGTACAAGCAAAAGTACAAACTAAAATGTATGGGCTCAATGTGTGTGTGTGTAAACACAGTATGGAATTTAAAAAAAAAGTAAGGGCTCTTGCACAAAAGCTCGTGTGACAAAAGTGTAACAAAACGGGATTTGAAAATAAATGGTATTTTTGTCATTTATAAGTTTTTTAATTTTTTAAATTAAATATTGTTGGGACATCAACTAGCATTAATTATATGCAAGACTAGGTTAAGAATAAGTAAAATTTATGGCAACTCCAGCGACTTGTTTTTTGGCATGGTTTCAGGTCCGCTGTATTTTTATAAAATTTGTATTCGGCTAATATGTCCTTTGAGCCACTAACATCAAAATAATTCTTATTTTGTAACTGGAAACAAATTTTAAACTATTTTCAATTTTTTTAAAAAACACACTGTGTAAATTTACTTTTTAACGGGTTTTTGAGTCTGACTTGCGATGGTATTTTGTCTCTTAGTGAAGCGTTTAAAGCGCAGTCTATCTCTTTCTCGCCAAGGCGAAAGGGAGTAGAATTCTAGCCAATCAACGCCAAGATATTTGTGCCTTCAACCCCAGGGTCGCTTTGACACAAGAAACTTTCAAAAGTCGTTACAGGAAACATTCTTTAGTTGGGCTTGGCTTGGTTCGTTTCAATTCTTTAGTTGGCTTTGCTTTCGTTCACAATTCTTAAGGGGGTTTTTTTCAACTGGGGAAATTTATCAATTATTTTAACTTTGTATAAAACTGTTAACTTTATTATTCATAATTATTTTAGTATTTTCTTTTGGAGTTTATTAATTTTAAAGCTTTTAATTATTCCTGTTTCCAGTGTTTTGAAATAATGTTTTTAACTGTTTAATGGTTTTTTAACATCAAAATACAAACCATTTCTTGCCCTAAAATCGGCATTTTTAATCAATCCCAAACCTAAACAGTAATATTAAGTAAATTAAAAAGTTGATTGAATAGTTTCACCTATTCAATCAATGTTTAAAATATTGATAAATAAAAATATTTACAACAAATATACAAAAGGTTTGTAAAACCTAAAAGTTTGAGAAGTGTAAATATTTGAATACAAAAGTATAATAGTACAAAAATTTGATATTTAAATAATAAATATAAGAAGTGAAAGTGTGAAGCTACAAGAAGAAAATTGAAAAAGTATGTATGATTTTCCTACATTGTTTATACATTTGAGAAAAACATTTATAGCATAAACTTTCTCCAAGAACCATCAAATTCCCTTTCGAGATCGTGCAAATTGAATAACATTTAGCAACTTTTAATAATTATATCAATTTTCAAATCGTTGTACAAATTGATAGCTCACAACGTTTAAGCCTTGGCCACTTGAGATGACAGAACCACTGTTACAAAAGCGCAATTACAGACTAGCTATATACCAAATCCACGTGTCATAAAAACGCTTGGGTGGTGATTTAGTGACCTTAAAATACAAACTACATTTTGTTTCTTCTCATTTAAACGCATCTTGACTGATTGAGAGCCTTTTGACATGCATTGACTACTTTTTTTTTTAATAATAATTCCAAAAACCGAACCCGAGCTATTTGAGCGTTAAATCGAACATTAAAAAACAATTTGTCTTTTGCCATAATAACAAAATAGTAGAGTAAATATGTAAAATAAAGCTGCAAAAAGGGTATATTTTTTTATATTGGGCGTAGTAGTACCTGAACCCAAAAGCTAAATTTTCATTCGAGGATCCCCGATTTTCCGGCCTCAGAATCCAAGATGGCGGCTGCCAAAGTTAAGAAAAAAAATGATTTCCTTGTTTTACGAGAAATTAAATTAATTTTGATAAATTTACTTTAAGTGGGACCTAATCAATTTAAAAATGTAAAATAAATTACACCTGTCACTGCAAAACAAAATGGCGGCTATATTTTAAAAAAATAGTTTTTCTTCGATATTTTCTGTTTTTTTTGTGCGATATTTACTTTTAATACTTCATATTAAAGCTACTGAACAGCTCTTTAAACATGCTTAAAAGAAATGATAAGTTTTCCAGTCGACACAAAGATGGCGCTTAATTTGTCAAAAATAAAACAGACCTTTTCAGCCTGTAGACCAAATAAGATTTTTATTTAAAAAAATTGGATTTTATCAGTCGTAAGCCAGATAGTGTAAAAATTCATAAAAAGTTACAATTTGACATTTAACATTTTAAGATGGCGGCCGAAATTCAGATCAAAAAGTTATTTTTTTGTTCTTGTTTGACACAACTAGTATTGCCGTATAATATATCGATTTATACTAAATGGGGGTCGCCGATTTTAAATATTTGATAATAAATAACATATGTCTATTATTATTCAAGATGTATCTTTTTAGTTTGGAAATTTTTCTTACCAAGATATGTAGTTTTATATTAACATTAATTAGTTTTTTCGAAATTTAACAAAAAACAACTGAAAAAACAGGACATCTCGTTAAACAAACCACAGATGTTTTAAAAATGTCAAAAAACTAGACATATGTCACGTGCCGGGTGATTTGAATAAATTGACCATATTTTACTTAATAGCTATCTCCGTTAATATTGATCTAACAGTAGGGATTAAACTAGCAAAGTTAAATAATTTTTCCTAGATTATCAGAATCTGATGTCGAAAATGACATATGTCATACACTTGTCAAACTATTGACATATGGTTTATTCTTTTAAATAAAACACCCTGTATATATTTTTTTAAATTGATAGGGCTCCTTTTTCTGATTTCAGAAATATATAACATGTTGACATTTAATATTTGCATTTTAAAAATTATATTCATTAACAAAATGGCAACATCCTTATTGTTTATTTAGGTTTTTGATATCAGATTCTGATAATCTGGGAAAAATTATTTAACTTTGTTTATATAAACGTTACTGTTAGATCAATATTACCGGAGATAGCTATTAAGTAAAATATGGTCAATTTAATCAACTCACCCGGTACGTGACATATGTCAACTTTTTTGACATTTTTAAAATATCTATGTTTTGATAAACGAGATGTCTTGTTTTTTCCAGTTTTTTTTGTTAAATTTCGAAAAAATAAACATAAATATTTTTTTTTACTTTTTTGGTCGCCATCTTTAAAAAATAAATAACTTATATTTTTTTTGTATATTATAATTTAAAACTAATTAAGGGTAATACAAAACTACATATCTTGGTAAAAAAAATTACCACACCAAGAAGATACTGTTGTTTTTATATTTTGAACGCCGCCATCTTGATTAATAATAGACATGTGTCATTTATTATGAAATATTTAAAATTGGCGACCCCTATTTAAGTATAAATATATTACACGGCAATACTAGTAGGGTCAAACAAAAACACAAAAATAACTTTTTTATTTGAACTTCGGCCGCCATCTTAAAATTATAAATGTCACATTGTAACTTTTTATAAATTTTTACAAAACATGGCTTACTATTAATGAAATTCAAAAAAAAAAATTTTCAAAATTTAATTTGGTCTACAGGTTATAAAGGTCTCTTTTATTTTTGACATATTAAGCGCCATCTTTGTGTCGGCTGGGAAACTCATAACTTTAGAATATATAATTGAAGAGCTGGTCAGTGGCTTTAATATGAGTTATTTATTAAACATAAATATCGCGCAAAAATTAAAGAAAATATCGAAGAAAAACCATTTTTTTAAAATAAAGCCGCCATTTTGTTTTAAAATGACAGATGTAATTTTTTTACATTTTTGAATTAAGTGGGTCCCATTTAAAGTAAATTTATCAAAACTAATTTAATTTCTCTTAAAACAGGGAATTCATTTTTTTTCTTAACTTTGGCAGCCGCCATCTTGTATTCTGATGCCGGAAAATAAGGGATCCTCGATTAAAAATTTAGCTCTTGAGGTTAGCTACCACCATGCCAAATATAAAAACTATACCCTTTTTGTAGCTTGTCCTTGAAATACCCTACAAATTTACTCTACTGAAATGAAATCTCTCTTTCTTGCTTTTCACTTTGCAAAATCATTCATTTCGTCATCGTTATACTACGTATTTTAAAACTAGTTTTTTTAAAGCAAGCTATTTTATAAACCTTATGAATATAAAACATATATTTACAGTGGCGGATTCAGGATGTCCAAAGAAGAGGAAACAAGAAGGCAGTAAAAACAAAATTTTTTTTTTATTGTTTTTAATAAGTTTGAACTTTGAACTTAAGAAAACCAGATGAAAACAAAATGCGCCACAGGTAAAAATTTTAATAAAAGTTGAGTTATTTTTGAGAAAAATAAATAAAAAAATGTTGATTTTAAATAATAAATATCTTAATAATAAGTTAAAATTTAGTTTAACCTCAAGTTTTTTGTTACATTTAATACGAATTTAAAGACGATGTTTTTACCAGGGCCGCTGGGGCCCCTTTTACGCCGGGCCCGGGCACTGCCCTGGTTTGCCCAGGGATAGCTACGCCACTGGCCAAATTTAAGAAAATAAATTATTATTAGGCAATCTTATTTTACCGGTTTTTTATTTAAAAGTTCTAAAGCCAAAAATAAGCGCTCTGAAGATGTGTTTGCAGAGATAAATGATCGCACGGTATAGTATTTTTCCGCTGAGATGCGACATGTTTTAAATTTCGCATATTCTTCCGAGAATCCTAAATAAAACGTAAGTCATTTTTCTAATTTTCAACCCAAATAACTTTAAAGCTTTATTGTTTTTCCAAGATTCCAAGATAGGAGTACGGCAAATTTAAGAAAAATAAAATCCAAACAAGCTTTAAGCTTTTTCCTGCTTCTATCTGTATCAGTCTGACTGTGGGAATTGAAAAAGCAAAGATAGAAGCACTGTATATATCCAGCTACATCAGTCATTGATAAGTTAAAGAATAAAAATAAGATGTGAAAAAGCTAGTCATTGTGATCAGATAGGTACTAATCACAGAACACTGAAACTTAAGTACTAACATCTGTAGAAAACTCCAGAAGAGACATTGTAAATGGGAAGTAAAACAAAATTGTTTTTAAGGTTCTTAGGAAAATAAAGAAGTTGAATGAATGAATGAACCTTAAAAACAATTTTGTTTTCCTTCCCATTTAAGTACTAATAGTCCACAGTATACCTGTCTATTTGTTAGTGAAAAGTACCTAATAGCAAAGAGGCTGAATTTTTGTAAATAGCATGAGTAATAATAAGATTTTTTCTATTCAAAGAAAATGTTTCTTTTGGAACAAATGTTTTCGAACTATTGCTCGGAGGTATAAACAATAAAGTAGAGCGAAATGCTCGAAAAAAAAAACAAATCGTCCCTAATTTTACAAAAGGGTATAAATAAAAAAAAACAAAATTATTTTTATCGTTTTTGTTTTCAAATTTTTTTGTTCAACCCACAATGTGGCGTATATGTAGTAAGATACATTAATGATATGAGAAATATAACCTCGGGCGTATATTGGTAAGTTGGTTTCAGTAAAATGTCAAAGTGGCGAACTATATAAAATTTATTTTTTCATATACGCCCGTTTGTAAAATTAGGGACGAAAATTCCGTTTAAAGAAAATATTTTAGAATCAATTCGGTTCAAAGAAAATGTCCTCGAACAGTGACGGCTCGTCTCAATACAACTTGTAGTAGTAGCAGTGGCGGATTCAGGGAGAGGGGGCAGAGGGCCCGCCCCTCCTCCCAGATATATAACTTATTTTTTAGTTTAACAGCATCACCTATTTAAAATTTGTCACAAATTCTACTCAATTTTTTTAAAACGCCATAACTCTCCATTAGATACTAAATTTCACACCTCAGATCTATCAAAAACCGCTAATAAAAAAAATGTTGATCTTTGCTGGCACTTTGGCCCCTCTCCCTCGGAAAACCTGGATCCGCCACTGCTTAATAGTGCCAGAAATTTGAGTCAGTAAAAAAAATTTGTTTACCCACAAATCGTTAAAAAACATACCTACTACTACTATGTTTGAGGTATCTAATTCTATTTTTTTAAAAAGAAACTTACTCATGCATACCTGAATTCCGCCATGAATAGACTCAAAATTTATCAAAAAATTCTGCTAAAATAAATGTTTTGTATGGGGCGTAAATTAAAACGTTCATCATCCACGCACAAAAACAATGCGAGTAATAAGACTGACTGATGGCCTGTACCAGGCACAATATTTCTTTGATTTTTCCTATTTAAACAACGCTAAAATGCCCAACATTGGCCCCATTACTGTCGCTCATATAGCCTGCATATACCGGGATAAACTGCACTTGGCAGATAATTAATCAGAGGTGTGAATAAAAAAAAAAAATTGTCCGCCATTTCAAAATTCATGATGGCGGATGAAATAAAACTGTACCCTTTAAAGATGCTCGCTTATTCTTGTGTTGCGAACATGTTTTAATAATTTTCCATTCTTGCCACGCACAGCAAAGTATGAATCAGCAAAATCGGTTTGGTGGTTCTAAAAAAAATATTTTTGTTTTAACCATTGTTTTAAATATTATACGATTGCCTTGCCAATCATGTCTTCATTTATTTCCTTATAAATTCATTACTACTGAACCGATTTTGATGAAATAAAAAGTATCCTGGTGAGAATTGATTGCTTTTTTAGATCATGATCAAAATTTATTAACATAATCAAATTTAAGTTGGTGGATAGAATCATATTTGATTCTTCAAAATGGCGTGTTTAGTCATATTTTCTAAAAATGTTTTAGTTTTTTTTTAATTTATAGAAAAGCACTACTTTTTGCCCGCACAACAGGGTATAAATTAGTAAAATCGGTTTGGTGATGATTATACGATTGCATTGCCAATCCTGTCTGCATTTATTTCTTTATAAACTCATTATTACTGAACCGATCTTGAGAAATAAAAATTTAAATTAAAAAAATCATGGTGGGAATTGATTGTTCTTTAAAGTTTATAATCGAAATTTGCCGCCATCATAGAAGTTAGGATGTCGGAAATAATCATACTTGACCCTTCAACGAGGCACGTTTATTCTTATTTTCAAAAAATGTTTTAGTTTTTTTTTAAATTTATCGAAAAGCACTTAATTAATTTTTATCTCTTTATGCGGCAGAAAAGTATTGTTTTTCTATAAATTAAAAAAAGACTAAAACATTTTCGGAAAATAGGAATAAGCACGCCATTTTTAAGAATCAAGTATGATTCGGTCCGACATCTTAAATTCTACGATGGCGGCAAATCTAGATTATCATCTTTAAAGAAAAATCAATTCTCAGCATGATTATTTTAATTTCACTAAAATTGGTCTAGTAATAACGAATTTATAAGGAAATTAATGCAGAAAGGATTGGCAATGCAATCGTATAATCTGTAAAACAATGGCTGAAACAAAAATAGATTTTTTGAGAACCACTACACCGATTTTACTAACTTGCACCTCGTTGTGTGGGGGAAAAGTAGTGCTTTTCTATAAATTAAAAAAAAACTAAAACATTTGCGGAAACTAAAAATAAACACGCCATTTTAAAGAATCAAGTATGATTCTGTCCGCCATCTTAATTTTTAAGATGGCGATAAACTATGGTCATTATCTTTAAAAAGCAATCAATTCTTACCAGCATGTTTTTTTATTTCATTAAAATCGGTTCAGTAGTAATGAATTTATAAGGAAATAAATGCAGACATGATTGGCAAGGCAATCGTATAATATGCAAAATAATGGTTGAAACAAAAAATTTTTTTTTTAGAATCACTGAACCGATTTTGCTAATTTATACCTTATTGTGCGTGACAAGAATGCAGCTTTTTAACTAATTTAAAAAAATAATTTAGACATGTTCGCAACACGAGAATAAACGAGCATCTTTGAAGGGTACATTTTAATTTCGTCCGCCATCTTGGATTTTGAGATGGTGGACAAAACGGTACATTCAGTCAAAACTATGAGTAATTCTCTGCCAAGTGCAGTTTGTCCCATTAAAATCGATTGTATAGTTCACAAGTTATAATGAAAAAAAAATTGTCCGGCTTTTTTTGGCCCACCCGGTATAGATCTTATACCTCTATTTGAGCCAAGAGCAGAGTGACAGCGTGTTTGACGCTGCTTTGGGTTTCAGTGGCCATTCACCGCGTGTCCGTTGCCTCGAGTCGGAGTTTGATCCACTGCATTGCACAGGGTTAGCGAATTTCATATATATTATATAAATTTAAAAAAAAATGCATGAAATAAAAAACAATAAGGATGTTTTAAAAATAAAACAACGTGTTTTTGCAGAAAAATACGGTCACGAGCCGCCACCGTTTTCAAATATATAAAATGTTTTTAAATAATTTTCTTTCCGACAAGATAGTTAAAAAAAAACGTTTTAAACAAATTTCCGTTTGAAGAAAAGAATTTGAAGAAATATTTTCGACGAAGTTTTCGCGACCCCCCATACAAAAGGTAAAAAACTTAGCCGCGCAGTATTTTTACCACTTTGTTTTAAATTGTTATCCTTACTGCAAAAGAATAATTTTATTTTCACAAACACTGTTCTCGTTGTTTTAATTGCCAATCTAATTTTCTGAAATTAGATTACTTTTTCGTTTATCCACGTGCTTAAATATTTGTACTGTGACACTCTTTCTGTTGGTGTGTCATCGATCGTCAGATTTAAAACGACGAAGCTTTGCAGTCTTTATAATAATTACGTTCGCGGCTGATGACTAAAGCTTTTGGATAGGGCAACCATCCGTCCGGATTTTTCTATACATGTCCGGAATTCAGGGGCTGAAACCAGGTATAATATATACCCCAATTTTCAGAAGGCTGTCACGATTTGTGAAAGTCCGTGTGGGCTTAATTTTATCCTGATTTTCCCTATAAAACTATAGGGAAAACAGGATTCGCTGTCAAAAATCAGTAGTAAACAGAATACTATTATATAAAATAATAATAGCTACCTATATAAGTTTGGCAAAAGTAATTTTAAGAAAAATATAGGTTGTTGTAATAAATTTTGCTGACCTGTCCGCGTCCCAAAATTTTTCAACTGCGGCGTCAGAGTCACACTTTTTGGTCACTATTTGGAAAAAAATGTGCATAAATAATGGTAAAAACTCAAAAGGCGAAATTTACTGAAAAAAATTTGTAAAGGAAAAAATTGACTGGAGCGCTGGAATATTACAGAATTATTGAAATACAGCCAGGCTATAATTGTGCCAGGCACTATTTTGACACATTCACATTGAAAACTGACAGTTGATCCTTCAAAATTGACATACCAAAGTCGAATTTAAAACTTTCGTAATTTATTTTCAATTAATAAAAGAAGCCACTATTTATTCCGGTTCATATAATAAACAAAGGTCGTGTGTTGAATGATCACAGCTGATATTGCAATGTGAAGGTGTCAAAATTGTGCCTGGCACTATTCTAGCCTGGCTTTATTTCAATAATTCTCTATTATGTTATTTGGTAATAGGTACTTTTATTTTTAGAAAAGTGGATTTTTTAAAAAGTTTTTTCATAAAAAAATTTTTTATTTGAATAGGTTTTTCCTACGAATATTAACTTATTAATTTGCCTCCCTGGTTAATTTACTCAATTTAGCAAAATTTGCAAAGAAAAAAATCGACTGTGGTGCTGGAATATAACGTTATTTGGTAACAGATACTTACTTTTATTTTTTAGAAAAGTAGAATTTTTCTAAAAAGTTCCTTCATTCAAATTTTTTAAATTTAAATGGTTTTTTCATCAAATATTAAACTTTATTGCTTCCCAACTTTAAAAAAAATATATACGGTTAATGGTAAAAAATTACAATAAAATTATATAAATACACAGCAAAAATGCAATTTCAACTCTGTTTGTCCTGAAAAATATTCTTCAAATTCGATATGATTTTTCCAAAGGGGAGTAGTGGCATAAAAACACCACGCTTGCCAGCCGTGTTGGTGAGTTTCTTTTCAGCTACCCATTCTGGGACAGACGCTGTTTGCAGCCCCTCATTCTGAGTCAGACACAGCTTTGTTTTTTATTTTATTATATTTTCCCCAAAAGAAGGGTTGCCACATACGCTATGTTCGCCGTACCGAGGTCCTTCCTCTCCGCCTTTTATACCGGTGTGGTCTTCTGCCGTATCCCTCGGAAAGGGACCCTAGACATGTGCTAACCCTCTGGGTCAGAGAGTATCTGGAATCTAGGGAAGGCAGAGGTCGATTCATTTAGACATCTTATGAGGTCTACCCGTGCCCCAAAGTGTGAATTTGTGAAAGGGTATAACCAATGTATCCTTCCTGTATTTACCTATGGATCTCAGACCTGAAAACTTACAAAATCAAACATGGATAAGGTAACAAATGCCCAAAGATCAATAAAAAGACAAATGTAACACGTAAAGCTAACAGATAGAATAACGAATGAATGGGTAAGAAATAAAACAAAAGTAAGGGATGTCTAAGGAGAAGTAGCAAAATTAAAATGAAAATTTGCCGGTCATAATAGACAGAAAAACGATCGATGGAACAAATGTATTGTAAACTGGAGACTTTGGAAAAATAAAAGAAGTAGGGGAAGACCTCAAACGAGATGTGCGCACGATTTAAAGAAACATGCGGGAAGTAGATTGAGAAACACGGCGACAGACAGAGAAGAGTGGAAGACAAAGGGGAAGGTCTATGTCCAATGATGGATCGAAGAAATTCAATAGTTCAATATTTCAAAAATTTAAAGAGTCACGAATTAAGAATTGATGCAAGTAATCTAAAAGAAATGAAAAATTATTATGATTCAGAGAAAGAAACTAATTTTATAACTTAAGTTCCTCTGGCTTTTGTTTGGAAATCTACGAATAAAATGGGTCTGTTTATGTTTTTGCTGGCCGTCTTGCAACATAAATTCAGCTAAACGGAAGCTGTGTTCTTTCCGAGATTCTCACATATTTGCTTTAGGACTTAAGCTATAGCTGCACAGCGTCGAGTAGAGCTAGATTCTTTTTAAGATGGTTTTTGTTGCTATCTGCTTTTTGCAGTTTTAGTGCTTGCGCAGCGAAAATAGGTTAGGCGCTAAATAAGCCACATACATACAAGGTGACAAATTAAAAAGGATCCATCTGGATTTTCTCGAAAATTATTAGAAAACTAAAAAAACGCCGAAACAGCTCGATTTTGTTTGGAAGGAGGACACTTTTTAGCTATCTTGAAATTTTAGTAGCACGAACCCCCTTCGAGGGGTATACTTTACCCCTATATTTTGAATAGGGAAAGTGGGTATAGTGATACCTTATTTTGAAGCTCTCTTAGCGCCGGTACACACACGCGTTTTTCTGCAGCGCGGTGACGCCGCGGTGCAGCAGCGTTACCGCAATTGCGGTCCATGGTGCCGGTACACGTTTTTCTGCAGCGCGGTACCGCTGCATCATCGCGCTGCAGAAAAACGCGTGTGTGTACCGGCACCACATAACGCAATTGCGGTAACGCTGCTGCACCGCGGCGTCACCGCGCTGCAACAAAAATGCGTGTGTGTACCGGCGCTTAAATATCTTTACAACCGTGTAAAAATTTCGAAAATCCATCAATTAGTTTTTAAGATATTTGCTTTCAAATTTTCACATTTAACATGGAATGATAAAATAAAAATTAAATTTGAAAAATATAAAATTCTAACTAAATTTTACTTTTATCAGTCCTTGTTAAATTTGAAAGTGTGAAGGCAATTATCTCAAAAACTAAGGGATAGATTTTTGAAATTTTTACACGGTTGTAAGTACATTCAAAAGGCCTTCAAAACAAGGTATCACTAGACCCACTTTCCCTATTCAAAATATAGGGGTAAAATATATCCCTCGAAGAGGGTTCGTGCTACAAAAATTTCAAGCCAAAAAGTGTCCCCTTTGCAAAAAAAATCGGCGTGTTTCGGCGTTTTTTTAATTTCCTGATAATTTTCGAGAAAATCCGGGTGGATCCTTTTTAAGTTGTCACCTTGTATATCAGTGGCGTACCCTTCAGCTCCTGATCCCCTCCCAGAGCATCTCTGCATATCGATCCGAAGTCAAGCCCCCCCAGGATTCATTTCTGCATACGGCATTGCATTATTGATTACACGGTGTTTCACGATCATCGAAACAGAGGCCTTTTTGTTATTTCGAGTGCGAATTTGGAGAAACGCTCGAACACGTCAATTTTGTTTGCGAGGGGGAGACTTTTTGCTTCTTGTAATTTTTGTAGCATGAACTCCCTTCGAGGGGTATACTTTGCCCCTATATTTTGAATAGGGAAAGTGGGTCTAGTGATACCTTGTTTTGAAACCTTTTTGAATGTCTTTACAACCGTGTAAAAATTTCAAAAACCTATCAATTAGTTTTTGAGATATTTGCCTTCAAACTTTCAAATTTAACATGGACTTATAAAATAAAAATGTAATCAGAATTTTACTATTTTTCAGATTTAATGTTTATTTTATCATTCCATGTTAAATTTGAAAATTTGAAAGCAAATATCTAACTAATTGATGGATTTTCGAAATTTTTGCATGGTTGTAAAGATATTTAAGAAAGCTTCAAAACAAGGTATCACTAGACTCACTTTCCTAATTCAAAATATAGGGGTAAAGTATACCCCTCGAAGGAGGTTCGTGCTACAAAAATTTCAAGATAGCCACAAAGTGTCCCCCTCGCCAACAAAATCGAAAAGTGTGCGAGCATTTCTTCAAATTCCCACTCTAAATATCCAAAAAGGCCTCTGTTTCGATATCCGTGAAACACCGTGTTTATTTGCTCCATAGTCACAAATTTGTAATGAATAATGTTGGATGTAAGATTTTAAACCCATATCCAATATTTCCTTGGCGCATGTGTCCGCGGCGCTGATTAACTGACAGACAGCGTCAGGTATTGTGTGATAACAGTTTGGCGGCACATCCGTGTAAGAAAAATTGGGTACAGTTAAATTTTGAATGTTGCTTGTAAACTTGTATGAACAAAGTAAATGGGATGGGCCATGAGATATCTAAGAGGTATTTCAGAGAAACTTAGACGTAAAAAATCTTTAAAAAATGAGGTCTTTCTCATAAACTAATAGCTTTAATTGTGCTATTTTATTCTAATCATTAAACCACATCTACGTTTTCCTTTAAAATAATGAATTGGTGGTGGTGGTGGTTTAAAAAAGTAATATTTATATAAATTTAGAACTACCCTGTACATTTTCCAAGCCGGATTTAACCTATTGGATCTGACGACCAAATTCAGAAGCACTATATCGTGAAAAATATATTTATAACATTAATATAAAATATATTTTTAAAATCAGAAAAAAAAGAAAATTAAAAAATATAATAAAATACTGGGTGTTTTTATTTAAAATAACCTAGCCGTTCAAAATTACATAAAAAGTTATGCAATTTTCTATATAATAAGATTAAGTATTAGCTACAATAACTGTTTTTTTGGTTAAAGTACCTATCCTATATGGCCCGGGTTAATAGCGCGCAAGTAATTTGCACACGTGACAATTGCGCGGACAAAGGCGCGCAACCAGTTGCGCAATCCTTAGCGCGCAACCATCTGGGCGCCGACAAATGCGCAAAACCAATAACGCAAAATTAAAAGTTTTTTTTTAAACAAGTCTTTATTAAATCCAAAAAACTTTACAACAGTTTACATCGGTTTTTCCTATAACTATAGTACATTAAGAAATATTGTAATAATAGAGTGATTTTAAATACAAAAAACAAAGAAAACAGTGGGATTGTTTTTTCCAATTCAATGAATTCTAAATTCTACTATCTAATCTAATCAGAAACTCTTTTTTAATTTTTATTTTAAATTGTTTTATATGAAGACTTTTAAAACTACACGGTAGGTTATTGTAAATTTTAACGCCTTTGAAAAACACTGAGTGAAAACCAAAATTATTCCTAGGTCTTATGTATTCCAGTTTATTACGATTCCTGGTATTGTGAGTATGCACATTTATTCTACTATTAAAAGTTGTTGTTGAGTGTTAATTTTTATTGACAATTTGGTGAATAAATGTGCATATTTGTGTTTTGTAGATGTCCTCCAGGGATTTTATATTGTATTTTTTGTACAACTGACAAGTTGGGAATGTAGATGGTAACGAGTACATATTTTTTATTGCTTTTTTGTAAAGTATTTTTAAAGGTAAGATAAATTTATTGTTTGTCGGGAACCAGACTCCGATCAAGTACTAAAGTTGACTTTGTATTAAGGAAAAAATAATGGTCGCAAAAATTTATTTGGTATGACACTGTTAATTTTTTTAAATATTCCAATTGGACCCTTTATTTTTCTCCTTAAAGTTTCAATGTGATAACCCCATGTCCGGATTTCATCAATCCATAGCCCGAGATATTTAACTTGAGTGCTATAATTTAGTTTTTTAGTTTGGCCAATAATTATAGGTTCAGAAAAAGTAGACTTTTTGTTGGATAAGAAAATGAAACTGGACTTTTCAAAGTTTAAACTAAGCTTGTGTGAGTCCAACCATGTTGATATAAGTTTTAAGTCATTTTTTATTAAGCTTTTTACAGTATCAAATCATTGGCCAATTCCTGCAAGTTTTAATTTTGATATTGAATTAATGTATATAAGAAAAAGTGTTGGAGCTATGATTGAACCCTGAGGGACACCACACTTCAAGTTTTTTTCAGAGCTCTATGTTCCGTCCAGATGTACAAATTGTTTAAGTGGATCTATGAAACTGCTAAACCATTTATAAATTGAGTACATGAAACCAAGGTTTTTTAATTTAAGCAGTAATATCTCATGATCCACTGTATCAAATGCCTTCCGAAGGTCAAGCGACACCATGGCACACTTTTGTTTGTTACTTAATTGTTTCTGAATATCTCCAAGTGAGTTTAGTTTTATTATATTTTTATAACTGCTTTGAGAAGAAGAAAAAAATTTAAAAATTTAATAAAATACTGGGTGTTTTTATTTAAAATAATCTAACCGTTCTAAATTACATTATATTACATAGTTATGCAATTTTCTAATATAAACTTTGACGGGTATTCCCTTATAAGATTAAGTATATATAGCAATAGCTTTTTTTTGGTTAAAGTACCCTATATGGCGCTGGGTTAATAGCGCGCAAGTTATTTGCGCGTGGGACAATTGCGCATGGACAAAGGCGCGCAACCAAATGCGCGCAATCTTTAGCGCGCAACCATCTGGGCGCAGACAAATGCGTAAAACAAATAAGGCAAAATTAAAAGTTTAGTTTTATTACATTTTTATAACTGGCTCGAAAACAAACGCTCCTGCAAATGCGCTAAAAACAAGCTTTACTATACAAGAAAAAACTATCAATCGCGTAATTGTTCCGCGCGCAAATAACCTGCGCAATATTGACCCAGCGCCACCCTATATATTCCTTAACAAGCAAGAGATATTTTCTCTCATTTGGCTAGAGTGGTACATAATCAAAGTAAAGTTTTAGGTTAAATTAAAGTTTTGAGTAACTTTAACTAGATAAAATGGCTCATTTCAGCTTTGACAGCGCTAGTTTTAGAACTCATAACTTTCCGACGTAAAATGAACCAGAAAATTGAAGGCAAATGAACAAACGAGATATGCCACATGAAATTTCCATATTATTATAAAGGGTGATTTATTAAAAGGAACCTTTTTCAGTAATTTTTTTTGACAAATGTAACTCTTATTATCGAATACGAATAGTCTCTAAAATACTCTGCCAATTTATGGGCACCTAAGCTCACACTAGGTACTATAGTTATAGTGTACGTTTGAGCTAATATAACTAAGAACTGAAATATATTTTATTCAACTCCAGACTCACAGACACAAGCCATGTTTTTACTTAAACTCAAATTTTTTAAATCTACCACCACCCTTTTTTTTAATAGACTAAAATGTATTTTATTTAACCCCAGATTTAATTACCTTTCGTTTGATATCACACACGCCATATTTTCACATAAACTCTAGTTTTTGAAATCTACCCTTTTATTTGGCTTGTGTTCGGTGGATTTTGTTCGGTTTTAAATGGGACCACCTCGACCAAAGACCCAGCCTAGGTACTAAATTTCATTCAAATCGGGCAAATGGTTTTTGATTTATGGGCGTTGGGCATTATAGACAGACATACAGACAGATATATAGACAGACAGACAGACAAACAAATGACGCGACAAAAAAGTTTAGAAATCACACTTTAAGCTAAGGTCAAAATTATACGTGAAAACCGGCCTAAAACTATGTACATCGTACCATTTAAGATGTAACTTTCCACCTTCTGGACACTAAACTACTATAAAAGAGATATTGTCATATTGTTACTTGTATTTCGATAGTCATAAGTCTTTGATTTTTTGCAACACAGATATCATTAAACTATTGACACATGTGCTAACCATTTGTTTCTTGTTTAAGACATCCGAGGTGATAACACAAAATTGGCAGTGATTACAAGTTTTTAAATACTTAAAACTAGAAAAAAAGTCCAAATAAACAAGAATCATTTCTTTTAAAAACAGTTTTTGGGCCCTAATTTTAAACTTAAACGTTTTCTGTCAATACAATATTCTGATATTTTGGAATCATACATATCTAATAGACATTTCAGAGTAAAACAGGAAGATTCGTACTCAAACTTAAAAGAAATTCAAGCAGGCATGTCCCAGGGTAGCGTACTAGGCCCTTGTTTATACTTGTTATTCACTGGCGATATCCCAAAGCCAGAAAATTGTCACTAACCAACATTGGCTGATGATACTTGTTTATTGACGGTTGGACAGTGGGACCACAAAGTAAACTAAATTAATTCATGTTGATTTTACACACAAAAATTTAAATCACATACAAATTAACAACATCCTTGTACTATATTCAAATCAGGCAAAATATCTCGGTATGACACTTGATGCCAAATTGCGCTGGAAAGCAAATGTTAAGAGAATAAGAAGAGCTTGAGATTGCCTATAGAAAAATGAGCTGGCTAATTGAAAGGAGGTCCAATTTAACAATTCATAATAAGTTACTGCTTTATAGACAAATACTGAAACCAGTATCGCCATATGGTAGTGAACTATGGGATTGGACTAAAGAGAATAATGTTCTAGTTTTACAGAGATTTCAAAATATAGTATTAAGAAACATTTTGAATGCACCTTGGTACGTTCGAAATAGTGACCTTTAAAAGTACGCAAAAAGCCATGAATAGACTCCATCGACATGTGAATGTCGAAGCAATTCAGCTTCTAGACAATACTATGCTAGTTCGAAGAGTAAAATTAGTGAAACCGTTTGAGCTAGTGAACTAAATGAATTATATAAGACAAACTAATGCTATAAACAGAACACAATTGTGAGTTACAGAAGAAAAAAAGGGGTTTGAATAAAAAAATCTAATTTATCTAGTAAATTAGGTTAAAACAAAATTGCTAATAAGTCCTATTGACTAGACTGTAATACAATAAACACAGTGTGTCATTGTATATATTAGCCTTGAACACCGTGCAAAAACGAGCTATCAAGCTGATCAATGACCCCGCACTTACCCGCAGCTTGGACAGTCTCGAACATCGAAGAACTGTGGGGATCTATCTCTCTTCTACAGGTATTATCACGGAAAATGCTCTGAAGAGTTGGCACGTATGATCCCCCGGGAGTAGCACCTACTAGGCGAACACGTCAAACAGACGGTAACCATTGTGCAAGCTGTGCTTGACAATTACACTTGCTTAACTCGGCTTGGTTAAGCAGCGGGATTAAAGTAAAAGTTTACTGCCAGGGAGCAGCCTCACTCCCTGCAATGACCAAGAAGTAGAAGTAGAAGTAGTATGGTACAGTAAACTAAGTAGGTATAGTGAGAACAACTATCAAATGTTGAATCTGTTTTATTAAGATAAATCCTCTCTTTTTATATTAAAAAATTCGTGATAAATTATAAAATATAAAATTCAATATAATGTGTTGTTTTATAAATTAAATAATTTATATTATTTAAATAGGTAAACTTGAGAAGGTTAGTTTATGTTATTAAAACCTAATTTCTCAAGATCACCTGTGTTTAAATAATAAATTTAAGATTTATGAAAAATGGTAAAAAAATAAAATCTGTTTAATTTTGTAATTAAACAACCATCAATTTATTGTCAAAATAAAGGCACCAAGAACCTCATTATATCAGAATACATATATCTGGAAAACTGCAGGTTACAACCTGAACCGTTTCAAAACCAACACACACCAACATTTTCGCGCACTTGCCGCTCCTCGAGCGTGATAGGGATCTCCTTGCGCATACCCGTAAAAAAAAGCCTTGAAAACAGTTTTTTGTAAATATCTCAGAAACTAAAGCTCCTACGAAGGTTTCGGTTATTGGTTATAACACGAATTATTGAGCAAAATATAGTCTAATATATTCCGAAAACAGTGTGTTGATACGATGCTCCGTTAAAAAGTTTAAAAGCATTTTTTAAAGTTTTAAAGCATTTTTTAAAGTTTTTAATTGTCAAAAAACTGTCATTAGCAATAATGGAGTTTGACCAAAATTTGCTCAGTTCGTTAGAGTGTCGAACACTATTTTACCTGAAAATTTTATGAAAATCGGTACAGCGGTTTAGGAGCTATTATGTTAAGGACAAAATATTATACACACACACATACACATACACACAGACAAACATCACGACAATATTGCTAATATAGATCAAAATACACTCAAATAACACAATTTCGGCGTTATCTCAAAAAAAATTTTGCCAGTGCTGCGCGGGCTAGGAAGGTAAAAATATAGTTTTAAGAGTGACGCACCCTGGAATATGTCTTGGGGGGGGGGAGGGGCGAGGCCTCATGGGGGGGGGGGGCGGGCTAGACCTCATGATGTCGTATTTTATGCTATTTTGTCTTTTTATTCATGAAATATGTGGAAATTATCTAAAAAAATCTTAGGCTCGGTTCGGTTCTTAGATTCATCATTTAAGACATTATTTTGGGAGTTCATTGATCATTGATCAAATGACCTTATAAACCTTGACCTTATGGAGGACCTATAATGTTGGTATATTTCTTAAGCAATGACCCTCCTTGTATTAGATTTTTGGAATGGAAATAAAATTTTCCTTAAAATGACGTATCATATTATTTTATTTTATTTTTTGTGCTTTAATTTTATTATTGTTTAATTACCTCTTTATTTTCATTAGTTTCCTAATTTGATTATTTAAAAATATTTTGAACCCAGTAAACAAATCAGAATATAAAATAAAAACAAAAAAATATAAAGAAATAAGGAGGTAATTCCATAAAGAATAAACAGTTTTATGTAATATCTTATAAACTAAAGGTGACAAATGTTAGCTCCCGCTAAATTTCGCGGTTGTTTATATCTATTTTTAAAAACACACAACTGTATGAAGGACAAAGCGCATTTCGCGTATTTGGACATGCGCATCAACAATCAGAGAGATCCTTGTCAATCGCCTAGAGAAAATGGCGTGTTAATTTCGTTCTCCAACTATTTCAAATATCTACACCTGAAAGTGCTCGATTTTTGTGTACTGAAGCATAGAACTAGAAACTTCAACCCTTCAGCTACGTGGTGACATCATTAGATTCATTCAGGGGCCCCTTGGAACGAGGAGAAAGTGGCTGCAAAACTGGTGAGTGCATTTGTTCTGATAACCGTTGTGTGCCACCAATATTTTACCTATGGACGTTTTGATTATTTCGTAATTTCATATCAATATTTATGTTGGTTCGCGATTTCATTAATTAAAATATTTACAGTTCATTGCCTTTAACGTTTTTCTAACCGTGGACTAACATAAAGTGGTCCTTCGAACCGGATTATTTTAAATAATAAATCCATACGACGGTATTAATAATTATTTGCAAGCCGAATAATAACAGGGCGGTTCAAGGCCGCATCGTATTTGAAACGTCGAGTCGAAAAAGTCGTCGGTGTAGTGCGTGCAGGACACGTGTCTAGCGCGTGGTCATTCAGTAAACAAAGCGAGTAGGAATCAAAACAAACAAAACAAACGTTCAGTGGTGTAACATATCATTTCGATATTTAAAACAATTTTCATCAATTGCGATAAATTAGTGCATATTTTCGACAATTCGTCATTTTTCTATTTCAGAAGCATTAATTTAGCGTTAATTGTATATTTACCGACAATTTCGTCATTTCAAAGGTAAAATCATGTCTGTCAAAAAAGCCGTACAAAAACGCAAGGGTTTTTTATCGGCGATCACCGAGTGTTATGTGTTGTCACACACCGCGGAAAAGGATGAAAGAGCGAGAAACGAGTTTCATAATGACGTCATTATGTTGATAGACGACTCGGACGATGAGGAGTTTAAAACGCAGGATGCGATCCTTTCAGAAGCTCGTAAATATTTTTATGCGTGTAAGGGGGTTTACTCTAAAATATTTCCGGTTGAGGCCCCATCCTTTTCGGGATCATATGTTCGACAAAACGAATCTGAAACTCCAAAACTCAAAGAGTTAGGTATTCCCATATTCCGAGGTGATAAAAAATTATGGCCAAGCTTTTTCGATCTTTTTAATAACATTATAGATCAAAATCAAAGTCTAAGTAACGTTCGAAAACTTCAATATTTATTTTCATATCTCGAGGATGAGCCTTTAAAATTGATATCAGGGATTAGCTTATCTGATCAAAATTATAAAATTGCTTATGACAAATTAGTCAATAGATATCAAAACAAGCGAGACCTCGCAAATGATGCTTTAAGCTCAATTATGAACTCCACCTTAAAAAACGAGTCAGCTAAAGAATTGCGTAATTTAATGGACACCTTTTCTGAATCCCTAGAAATTTTAAAATCACTTAGCTTTGACGTTGACAGTTGGGACTTTATTATTTTTTTCATTTTATTAGAAAAATTGGATATTCCAACGCGTTCAAATTTCGAAATGAGTCACGCCAATACTAATACCGAAATTCCCACTTTTCAGTCACTTTTTCAATTTCTAGAAAAAAGATGTAAAGTTTTGGAATCACTTCCTCAATCAACAGCACCCAAAAAGGTGCCTATATATCAAAAATCAAATTCTATGCAAAATCAGTCTGGGAAAAAGCCTACCTATCAAAATTCAAATTCTATGCGAAATCAGTTTGGGCAAAAGCCTACCTATAAATCATCCAATTCGCCTTTTATAGGACTGGCTGGCACCTCAGCTAATTCAAGTACGGGAATAAAATGTTTCCGGTGTAATCAAGGTCACGTGCTTTCGAAATGTCAAACATTTCTTGATCTCTCACCTATCGATCGCCTATCTTTCGTCAAGCAGAAAAAATTATGTCTAGCGTGTTTTCATCCCCTGCATGGCGTAGATACGTGCAAATCAAAATATTCATGCAGGACTTGCAATAGTAAAAGGCACCACACTTTAACTCATATCTTAGAAACTAATCAAGAGTCTGGAAGCCAAGATACTAGTCCTGTCATTCACACACCACCTGTCAATAATCTTCATGTGTCATTAAATGCCTCAGGACCTTCAGGTACCTTTCTTTTATGCACCGCCATAATAGATGTTATGGACGGTTGCGGAAATTTTCAACCTGTAAGGGCACTGCTTGATTCTGGATCACAGACAGGATTCATCAGTGAAAAGTGTATTCAGCGTCTTAATCTTCCTAGGCGAAGTTACACCACTGAAATATTCGGATTAAATCAGATGTCTTCTTTTACTTCCAAAGGGCTCGTTCAATGTCACATTAAGCCACAAGGACAAGTCACTCCTTTACTTAATTTCGAAGCAATTGTTGTTCCACAACTATGTTCCAATATGCCTACATTCTCTTTGAACGATAATCAGTGGAAACACTTGCAAAACCTTAAACTTGCCGACCCATCTTATTTCAAATCTAGACCTGTGGACCTGGTTATTGGTTGCGAGCTATTCGCACAGATATTCAAGGAGGGCAGGGTTCTTGGACAGGTAGGGCAGCCTTCAGCCCTTGAAACTATCTTTGGCTGGGTCGTCATGGGAAAGGTTGACGAAGTAGGTAGTCTTACGGAACGAACCAGTTGTTTTTTAACGAGTCATTCACCTCCTTTAGAGGTCATTCTCCCTAGGTTTTGGGAAATCGAACATTTGCCTAAAAAACAAATCTTATCAAAGGAAGAAAAACAGGCAGAATCAATTTTTACTGCTAGTGTAGTACGGCAACCGAGCTGTAGATTCATGGTAGATCTTCCGTTTAAAGACAAAATAAACCCTGAGCTAGGAAATACTTATCCGCAAGCTTATCGTAGATTTTTACTTCTAGAAAATAGATTAATCAAAAATCCTGATCTGTACACTGCCTATTCAAGTTTCATGCAAGACTATATCGATTCTAATCATATGAGTTTAGTTCTATCTAGTCAACCAAAGGTCGACGTGTCGTGTTTTTTAGCACATCATTGCGTACTAAAGCCGGAAAGCTTAAGTACAAAATTAAGGGTAGTCTGGGATTGTTCGGCAGTCACCCCAAAAAATATTAGTCTCAATGACACATTGTTATCTGGACCGAAACTTCAAAAGGATATTGCTTCTTTACTCCTTACGTTTCGTCTTAATCCTATTGCCTACATTGCTGACATCAAACAGATGTTCCGTCAAGTCCTTATCAATCCTTATCACCGTCCTTATCAAAGGATATTGTGGAGGTTTTCTCCACATGACCCACTTTCAATGTGGGAACTTTCTACTGTCACTTTTGGCATGACATACTCACCTTTTCTAGGCATGCGTACCTTAAATGAGCTGGCAGAGAGAGAAAAGGAACGTTTTCCTATGGCGAGTACTGTTCTAAAAACGTCAATCTATATCGACGATATCTTGGGAACTAGCCCTTCGCTTTCTGAAGCTCTCTCCCTTCAAACAGAACTCAATGATTTGTTGAAGTCGGGAGGATTTGAACTTAAAAAATGGGCAAGCAATTGTCCTGAGTTATTGGCAACATTGCCAGAGTCCGATCGTCAAATGCCTCTCTCTTTCGACAAGGAGGAACCCCACTTTATCAAAGTTTTAGGACTTCAATGGCATCCAAAAAACGACATTTTTTCTTATCAATGCCGAATGAAGGACAAACTCCCAACCAAACGTTCTATTTTATCTATCATAGGGACAATCTTCGATCCCTTAGGTTTTCTTTGTCCCTTGTTGCTACAAGCAAAATTTATTTTGCAACAGTTGTGGATATCGAAAATAGGCTGGGACGAAGAACCAGATTCTTCTATCATCGACTCTTGGAACAAACTTCGTTCTGAATTCCCGCTTCTTTCCAATTTTCAATTACCCCGACAAATCAAACTGTCAAAAACCAATACCTGTTAAATCATCGGCTTCTGTGACGCTTCAATTCGAGGCTACGCAGGCGTCGGATATTTTCGTGTAGAAGAGGAAAATAATATATCTGTTTCTCTCATATCTGCAAAATCTAGGGTCGCGCCTATACAGTCACAAACTTTGGCTAGGCTAGAACTCCTAGGCGCATTTCTTTTAAGCGAATTAATTGACTTCGTTTTATCTAGCTATGAAGGAAAAATAACTTTTACAAATATCGTTACTTTCTGCGATTCGCAAGTCGTATTGCACTGGCTTTCATCCCCTCCTAATCGCTGGCAAACCTTTGTTGGAAATCGAGTCAGTAGAATCCAAGAAATCATTCCCTCAAACTCGTGGCGCTACATTCCTTCTGCTTTGAATGCAGCCGATATTGCGTCACGAGGGGCCACCCCTTCACAGCTCATGTTACATGACATGTGGTGGAACGCACCGTCGTTTTTGTGGTCTTCCGAAAACGAATGGCCCGATTTTCATAAATCAAAAATGCCGATTGATTTCGGAGATATTAATCTGGAGGAAAAGCCAAAAGTCTGTTGCAATGCGATAATTGATGTCAACTTCTTAGATCAGCTTCTTATCAAATATTCATCTATATCAAAAATTCAACATATCATTTGTTATGTCCTTCGAATAGTTAACCTTTTTCAAAACCATTCCTATCAAAAACCCACTAAGCCGCCGGGCCAAAAGGTTATTTTTGAGAATATTGTTTTTCCTACCACCGGTGAGATAAAGTGCGTTACACCTTCTTATCAAACGCGTTCAAGGTTCTTGTTTTTCTGAGCTTTTTTCCGCGTTATCTAAGGATAAACCAATACCGAAACCTTTGCGAAAACTTTCACCTTTTCTTGATGAGAATAATATCATTAGAGTCGGTGGCAGATTACAAAAATCTGACCTTTTGTCTTATTCTGCAAAACACCCCGTCTTACTTTCGAGTGACCATCGTTTAACTACTCTTCTTATCGAGTCCGCTCATCGACAATATCTTCATCCTGGGTTTAAAACATTACATAATATGCTTTTACAGCAATTTTGGATATTATCTGCCAGACGGGCAATTCAAAGAACCATATCCAAGTGCTTGCAATGTTTTAGAATCAACCCTAAACCCTATAGGCCGCCCATAATGAGTTCACTTCCCGCTCATCGAATCAATCAACTAAAACCTTTTTCGAGTGTAGCTATCGACTTTTGTGGACCTTTCTTTGTGATTCCTCATCGTTACCGTGGTTGTAAAGCTTTCAAATCGTATGTCTGTGTGTTTGTCTGTACGGCCACACATTGCGTGCATTTGGAATTAACCATGGAACTGTCCACCGAAGGGTTCGTAGGTGCATTCCATCGATTCATTTCCAGACGCGGAAGCGTGACGCAATGCTGGTCAGATCAAGGCAGTAATTTTATAGGGTTTCGTAACCAATTACTGGATTACGCAAGAAGTGCTGCCACCAGACTTTCTATTCGTTGGCATCTGGGACCTCCTCTCAGTCCACATTTCAATGGTCTGGCAGAAGCTGGCGTCAAAAGTTTTAAAACTCACTTTGTACGAGTTGTCGGCGACCAGAAGTTGTCTATCATGGAGATGTCCACCCTTGCCTGTCGCATAGAAGCCGTACTTAATAGTCGCCCTTTATCTCCTGCCTCTTCAGACCCACACGATCTTCAACCTCTTACCCCTGGGCATTTTTTGACACTTGAACCCCTTAATTCAGAAATTCCGGAGTCAGATTTGTCCGAGGTTCCCCTAAATCGGCTCTCGAGATGGCAACTAATCCAAAAACTACATAATGATTTTTGGAAACGGTATTCTATAGAGTATTTGCATACACTACAACAGCGACACAAGTAGGCTGATTCTTCCCCAAATATCAAATTAAATGATTTGGTTATCATAACAAGTGATCACATTCAATCGCCTTTGAAATGGCCGGTCGGTCGGGTCATCGACCTGCATCCCGGCGGGGACGGTCAGGTGCGTGTTGCGACGGTACAAACGGTTACCGGTGTTTATAAGCGGCCAGTTGTAAAACTGTGCCTTTTGCCAAATTAAAAGTAATTTTAATTTTTCTACCTTTTACCGGGTATTACAATAGGTTTTTTTTATTTTTAATTTTTTTTGAATTTTTTGTTTGTTTGTTTTGCCTTTTTCGGGATTTCATTATCTCTGAATAAACTTACGATACTTATCTGTTTTCATTCATTTATATTTATCGGTCGATTCTTTTTTTTATATCTATATCTGTCCGGTTGAGATTCTAAAATTGTGTGTTTTGGAGGGCAGTTATGTTAGCTCCCGCTAAATTTCGCGGTTGTTTATATCTATTTTTAAAAACACACAACTGTATAAAGGACAAAGCGCATTTCGCGTATTTGGACATGCGCATCAACAACCAGAGAGATCCTTGTCAATCGCCTAGAGAAAATGGCGTGTTAATTTCGTTCTCCAACTATTTCAAATATCTACACCTGAAAGTGCTCGATTTTTGTGTACTGAAGCATAGAACTAGAAACTTCAACCCTTCAGCTACGTGGTGACATCATTAGATCCATTGAAGGGCCCCTTGGAACGAGGAGAAAGTGGCTGCAAAACTGGTGAGTGCATTTGTTCTGATTACCGTTGTGTGCCACCAATATTTTACCTATGGACGTTTTGATTATTTCGTATTTTCATATCAATATTTATGTTGGTTCGCGATTTCATTAATTAAAATATTTACAGTCCATTGCCTTTAACGTTTTTCTAACCGTGGACTAACAACAAATAAAATTCAATTTGACAGTTAAATTATTTATATAAAAATCTATAAAGAATAAATTTACATCAAAATGAAATTTTCATAAATAAAAAAGCCTCCTCACTAATTCCTGTAGCTGAAAAACAGTTTATACTATCAAGATTTGGTTTTTAGTTTTAATCATCTCTTGAGAATCGAGCCTGGAAAGTGTGGGTCAAATTTTTACTAAATTTCTTAGAAATAGCTAAAATTCCCTCAAATTTAAGACACCTTGTATATGGTCTAAAACATTTCGCTTTTCGTTGATTGCCTCTTCCTTTGAACTGGTTTA
The DNA here is from genome assembly GCA_963576565.1 of Aspidapion aeneum. Lineage (NCBI taxonomy): Eukaryota > Metazoa > Arthropoda > Insecta > Coleoptera > Brentidae > Aspidapion > Aspidapion aeneum. The sequence goes on from OY755045.1 coordinate 39,241,213, forward strand.
AAGCGGAATAAAGCAGAATTTATTCCTGGTATGCTTGATTGAAACGTTCAAAGTTCGAAAAGAGAATTTCTTGAAACGAAACGAAGGAAAATTTGAAATAACTTTGGACGGATTAGTAAATTCTATTGTCCGTGTACGGGATTAATTTTTGCACACAAAGCAGTAAGGGAAAGGCACAACACTGCAGTGCGACAACACGTCGCTAAAAACGGCCCTTTTATTTGACCGAACCAAAACTTATAGCAGTTTTGTACTGTGCGACACTACATCGGAAATTTCTACGGTGCGTTGTGCGATGTGGCATATTTCTACTCTCAGTGCAAGGCCACAAAACGATGCAACAGCGCATAGTAGAAGTCTAACATATTTTTATGTTATTATACTGGTTCTTTGTTGCAGGTTCGTCATCGGCCAGTATGTGACAGTTCACGGTGACGTCATCAGCCACGTGAACATTAGTCACGTGATGGTAGAGGACGGAGGCGAGTATACTTGCACGGCTGAAAATAGGGCGGGGAAAAGTTCACATTCTGCACGGTTGAATGTTTATGGTAAGTTTGACAATTATCAGAGGCCAGTATCCGTCACGACTTTGACAGATAGAATTTGATCAAAGTTAAATTGGCAAATCCCAAATGACCGCCAGTCCCGTCCTTTTTACCCGTTGACATTTCATTCTCTGGTTTAGAAATGTCAAGTGCTGGTCAACAGCTGTTATTGCTTATTTATGGTTTAGCTAGTTTTTTTTAATTAAATTTGGGAGGTAATCTAACTGCTAAAAACACAACAAAAATAACATTAACTAACAATCTTCGCCATTTTCATTCAATTTTAACCACGTTTTCAATGATAATGTCAAACGCATTTTGTACCAACCCTTTATTTTTTGGTTGGTTGTGATGTGAAAACCAATCTCTAGCTGTTCTAATACCTGTAATATCCTTTAGCAGCCGCCATCTTGGCTTGCGACATCGCTGACCAAGGGCCCCATGGTCTAGACTGGTTGCCTACAGAATATTACAGGTCATTAACCCATCTTGCCAACTGTAATGTTACAGCAATCAAATCTGTTATCACCATCATAGCGTAGGTTTTTATTTAATATTATTTAAGAGTTTTGACCTACCCTAAATACGTAAGGGAATGATGATTTAATGATTGCCTTAATATCCTTTGCATTTGTAGGCAGGTTAGAAAACATCACTTTTCTAGCATTATCAGAGAATCCACCACTATAAGGCACAAAAGTGTCGTTAATGTAAATGTTTTGCAGTCTCAAAAACAATGAATATTAAAAGGGAAATTGAAAAAAGTCAAAAAACACAACAGGAAACAAAGACGTTGGTGACGTAGGTACAGTTGGCCAGTTAAGTTCACAAGACTTGTCAAATTCTCTAGGTAACCTGTGTAAAGTATAGGAACTTTGAGCGCAGGACGTTTATTCTTGACTGTCCGTGAGGTGAGGTGAGAGAAAAGTTCACTTTTATGGGTGAACTTGGAACGCTTAAACCATCTTTTTACACGGGGAAATGATTCCACCGGTGTGAGCGCTCACCTCACCACACTACACGGACAGTCAAGAATAAACGTCCAGACCTTAGATCCAGACCATATTAAAGTATAGAAAAATGGACAGTGTTAGGATGAGATTTGACGTAGATTTGAGCTCGTTATTGGTATTTATTCCCACATGATATTTTAAAAAAATTAAAATGCACTGAAAGAATACAAATTTGTTTTAACAAAGTGCCATATTTAACCCCAATTCGATTTAAGGTTTCGCTATTTTATGACTATTTCCATCTTATAACAAGGTCAAAAAATATTCAGATATAAACAAGGCATAAGTTGTATAAATAGGTGGCCTCGTTGACAGCGGTGACTTACAAATCAAGTGGCCAAGGCTTCAATGTTGCAAGTTACCAATTTGTGCAACACTTTAAATAAATCAAACAGGTTTCGTGGCTAATCGGGTAAAACGGAGTTTTTGTTTCTCTCATATTTTTCCGTGGGTAGCTTGAAAGCTTAACCTCACGGAGGTCCAAGATCTAATGAACCAGACACGTGAGCGTCAATCAGCGGAATTTTTAAGTCAAATAATACTAACAAACGTGAAATTTAGTACCTGTTAATTGAAAATATAAACAAGTTTCGTGGCTAATCGGGTAAAAAGGAATTTTTGTTTTTTTTATATTTTTCCGTGGGTAGCTTAAAAGCTTAACCTCACGGACGCAAAAGTTCCAGAAAATAGATTCTTACTTAGGAGGTAGGAGAAGTACCGAATGCTGGAAAACTATAAGATCGATTAAAAAAGAAACATGCAGAGATATCATTTCACCAATACCAGACAAAGAATGGGATGAGCATTTTAAAAAACTTTTAACTGAAGATAGAGCAGAATTCAAGGAAGACGCATGAGACAATATAATTAGAACGATGGGATCTCCAGTACCCCTCACAATCTCTGAGGTCAAAAACGTGTGCACAACCTTAAAAAGCGGTAAATCTGCCGGACCCGGAAATATCCCAGCCGAACTTAAGAACTATTTTGGAGATTACGGAATCTTTTCCAAAAATATTTAAATGGAACTGTAGTACCAACTGAGTGTATAACGTCATATATATCCACAATACACAAAAAAGGAAGGAAAGATAAATGTGACAATTATACTGCCGTCCTTAGCAAGACTCACCTATAGCGAGTTTAAAGTTTAAATGCTTGCCAAGAGTTACATAGTAATAAATTTTTTTTGTTGGTAAATGTTTATGGGTTTCTAGTAGCAATATCTAAGTAATAAAACAAAAAAAAAGTTACAAATTATTACCTATTTAAAGCCATTTTCGGTCCTAACTCATTTTTGATTTTTTTGCAGATAGGTGGGTCTTACTTAGGACGGCAGTATAAAGGTATATCTGTGACTAGTACGGTAAAATAATAAGAAATAAAGTGGAGAGCGAATATAAAGACATGGAGGCAGAAGAACAAGCTGGTTTCAGGGCGGGTAGATCGACTTCAGATCATCTCTTTTGTATAACCCAAGTTATTGAAAATAAAATGGCATACGGACAAGAGCTGCATCTGCTTTACGTCGATTTCCAGAAGGTATATGATAGTATATCACTAAATCTACTTTGGAAAGCGTTGGAAAACACAAACATAAGCGTACAACTAATTAAGGCCATCAAAGAGTTATACCGCAATAGTAAGGCAAAAGTTAAAATAAAAGCAAAACTAACCAAAGGCTTTCAAGTAAATAAAGGTCCTAAACAAGGTTGCTGTATCTCGCCTACGCTCTTCAAGATATACTTGGAACAAGTCCTTAAAGTATGGAAGAGAAAATGCCAAAACATGGGAATTCCGTTGGACGAAACCACCTTGTATACTTTATGTTTCGCCGATGATCAGATAGTAGTGGCTCAGGATTATGACGACCTCGAATATATGACACGAAAACTAATAGAAGAGTACAATAAGTGGGGACTAGAGGTTAATCTCAATAAGACAGAGTATATGTGTATCGGTGGAATGAAACAGGATCTAACCTTAAATACCGGGCAGCGAATTCAGTCCTGTGATGAGTATAAATACTTAGGTCTAAAAATTACAGCTGACGGAACACCAGCCAAAGCTACAAAAGATCGAAACGTACAAGGAAGAGAAGCAATAACTTTATTAAATGGAATAATTTGGGACCAAAGTATATCAAAACCAAAGAAAATATCAAAACATAACAACAAGCTTATATATAACACCATTGTAAAAAGTATTATTACATACGGCTCAGAAGTCAATCAAGGATAGAACAGAAAAAATGCTTTCCACTACGACTATTGGAAAAGAGCAGTGTAACAGAATTTCCCATATTTTATTTTGAATATTTCTCAGATTTTTTTGTTAAGGTCTATTTCTTTAAATATAATATAATATCGACTAGAGTTTTTTTCCCATAGCAGAACAACATGTGGTTCGTATATTTTACACTCTTAAGAACCAGACAAGAGTTAGCTTTTGTAATTTTGACATAATATTTGTGATTTTAGGAAAATATATCGTCAATAAATGTCACACTTTAAACACACTCTTAAGCTTTAAAAATTTTAAGTGGCTTTTAGACCCAGACCACAGCCCTTGTCTATTGATTTATAGTTTTCTTAATGTTTTCGGATTTAGTGACAGATATATATAGACCGAGAAATATTTTATATTTCCCTAAATTAAAACCAACTTTTCATAGTAGCTTTTCTTTATGTTGCGAATTTTCTTGTCACGATCATAGCTATGAACAGAACTTTTAAAGTTGATTATAGCGATATCAAAAACGACAAAATTGAGTTATTTTTTAGATTTTGATGGACTTTGCTTCCTTATTTGATTTTCAGGTAAATAGATCCAGTTTTCACTGATTTTCCGTGTCACTTAATTTTGATCATATTGATTTCGTTTGGATATCGTAGTATTGCAAGTTTCAAAGGTCACGTATTGTTTTGACCAGTGGTTCATAAAATACTTCAAAGTGGTTAATTAGTAATTACTAAATGTAGAAAAATCAAACAATTACTAAAGGCTATGTAAATATAAGATTTGATTTGTCATATTTTTTAAGAGAAAATTGGAAATTTTCTGGAAAATAGCAGTTGAGTTTTTCACCGGGTTTTCTCAACTTAGGATATATGCCAACCCGGTTTCGATTTTAAAAGCAAAAAATCGTAGGCACTTTCTTTAAAGGCAAAGTGATTTTTTTAAAATTAATTTTGATAAATAATTAGTAAATTTTAAACTGGACATTACTAGGATGTTCGTTGCATTTTTTAGATCAGCTTAGGTAACTTTTGGAATAGCTTTCTTTGTTTTCCGAAATTAGGTAAGCTAGGGTGACTTTGAGCTTTAACTGAATTTTTTTATTTGTGGGTGTTCCCATGGGACGTCTTTAAGAGTAGGCCATCTTTACTTAAATTAAGTCAGGGAAAATTTGGTGTTTTGTTCTTTTTTTATGTCACTGACTGTATTTCTTGTCTTTGTTTTTAAACACAAAATTTTAGGAATAATATGTATATGTATAGGTTTTTTCCAATTTAGGTACGCCTACCCAAATATGTCAAATAAGAAGGGATAATCTGAGAGCAGTTTTTTTCAAGTTGTAAAGTTAAAATTTAGTTCCGTCTTAGAGTTTTGAAAAGTCAGTCGGGTTTTAAAATATAAGCGCGTGCGCCGTGTTTTCAAACTTTAACTTTTGTAAGTAATGTCAAGCATCAATTATTACACTGCCTCAACCCTTTCTTTATTTGACAAACTTGGATAATTTTAGACAATTCTGTGTATTTTCTTTTGATTTGTGGGAAACTATCAGTTCAGTTGATTAAGACATGGGTAATGTTGGTTTTTTATTAATTTATCAAGTTTTTGCCTATACTTGGGATTTTTATTTAAAGTCTAAAAAACTTGGGAAGAGGGTGGAAATAGAATTGCCTAAAATAAAACATGATTTAGCTTTGTTTGTTTAATTTTGTCAAATAATTAATTTTGTCACATTTTTCTTAAATTGGTTTTTAATTTGTCATATTTTCATATTTTCATATTTTCATCTTTTTATTTTAAAATATACACTTGCCTAGTCCAGAAACAAATCCTTTTTATTTAACAACAAAACTAAAAATAAAACTACAAATCTGATAAACAACCTATCGATTATTTAATGTAAGAGCAAGCTGAGTATACTAGTGTAGTATAGCTAAAAATTGGTGAAAAGCTGATTCAGATCAAATCAAGAAGTTTAGTTAATCTCAGATTGGCCTGATCTAAATAACTTTGATGGGCAGTTCATATCAGATACATATCAAAACAAAACAGTGAAATATAGTGAAAAAGAAATATCATTCAATCGAATAGCAGTTGTCTAGAGGTTTAAGATTTGAATTGGTAAGTAAGCTTACTCATGTACTAACAAGACTGTAGAACGCCAACATGGATTCAGCCCCGAGAACTACTTTGTTTTTCCAGAGATCTACATTGTTTCAGATGAAGCGCACCAGGAATGACTCGCATGTGTCATCTTGGTGTTGTGTTCCACTCTATCTCTGTTTCTATTGGGTATTACTATCTCACAAAATAGTCACATAAAATCTAAATAAAGTAGTTGCCTTAAATAAATAATTAAATAAATATATATAATGACCGCTCGTCCGTTACAGCAGCAGGGAAATCAAAAAGAGAAAGAGTTACAAATCAAAGAATAAGAGAAATTATGACAGTGGGTGAACGTACTTTAATGAATGATAAAATACTACCTAAACAAATTTTAGGTTTTAGAAATCTTATGTATGTTTGTTGTAAATATATTAATTTATCAACATTTTAAACGTTGATTGAATAGGTAAAGTTATTCAATCATCTGTTTAATTTACTTATTATAATTGTTTAGGTTTAGGATATTATAGTGATTAAAAATGCCGATTTTAGAGCAACGAAAGAATTGTATTTGATGTTAAAAAACAGTAATATTTCAAAACACTGGAAACAGTAATAATCAAAAGCTTTAAAATTAAAATAAACACTAAAAGTAAAGACCAAAATAGTTATGAATAACAGAGGTAATAGTTTTATACAAAGTTAAAATAATTGACAGTTTTAATATTTCCCCAGTTGAAAAAAACCCCCCTTCAAATGAAGTGATGTAAAGCGAACAGAAACCAACTAAAGAATGCTGCTATAGGGATGTACGATTCGAATCGATTTCAATCGAAGATCGAAGATCGATCTTTTGACCAAAAAGATCGATTAAAATCGATCGATTTTTTCCAAGCGATCTCTTGGCTAATTAATCTTTTTTTCCAAAATCGACGCTCGATTTTATTGTGTTACATAATGAGATTAATTCCCTGTTTCCACCAATGCATGCCCACCCCGATTCAAAAAACTGATCACGTGACGCTGCATTTAAAACCGGTGGAAATCCATGGCCCATTTTTTGAATCGGGGGGGCATGCATTGGTGGAAACAGGGTATAAGATCAAGATTTTTTTTAGATAATGATGATGGCAATACCTATGTATATTTTTATTTTGTTTGTATTTATTAATAAAGGTATTTAGATAATTATATTGTATTTTTATTAAAAAACAATAATATTCAGAATCGAATATCGATTTTTAAAAAGATCGATCTTTTGTTGCCGATATAGTTTTTGATCGATCTTGTAATGCACGATCTTGAATCGATTCAAAATATCGATTTATTTCGTTTTTGGGACATCCCTATGCTGCTAACGATTTTCTTGTCTCAGCGGAAACAACCCTGCTCCATAGGCACTCATAGCTTGCCGTTGATTGGTTTGAACTGTAAGCCTTCTCGCTTTGGCGAGAAAGATATAGACTGTGCTTTAAATGCTCCAAACAAAGAGACAAACACCAACGCAAGCCAGAGATGCGTCGACTTAGAAAGCCGTTACAGATCAAAATTACACAGTGTGTTTTTAAGAATTGAAAATAGTTTTGTAAATTTGTTTCCAGTTACAAAATATAAATTATTTTGAGGTTAGTGGCTCAAATGACAGATTAGCGGAATACAACTTTTATTAAAATACAGCGATCCAGACAACCATGCCTAAAAACAAGTTGCTACGTTGCCATAAATTTTACTTGTTCTTAACCTAGTCTTGCATGTAATTAATGCTTGTTGATATCGAAAATAATATTTAATTAAATATATTTAAAAACTTATGAATAGCAAAAATACCATTTATATTTAGATCCCGTTTTGTTGCAGATGTCTTTTGTAATTTGGGTGTATATTTTATATAATTCTGTATACGACATCTTTCATTAAAAATTTAACTTGTTTTAAATTTTAAATTGAGTACCTAAAATATCCCGGACAAAATGCCTTTAAACCTGAGCTAAGACGACCAACGTGATAAATAGACTGTCTACAACCTTATTCAATTATAGTAAAACTCCCTCGCCAAGACTTAGCTATGGAAAGTTGGAATTTATTCAAGATTACTCCGGAGATTTCCAACTAAGATATCGTAAAAGGTATATGCAAATAAATAAATTTCTCTGTCTTTCTCGCTTTGTATTTGTCTCTTTCTTGCTTTTTCATCTTCTTTTTTTTCTCTTTCATTTTTTCTCTTTTTCCTTCTGTGCCTCTCTGCCTTACTGTCGGCTCCTCGTTTAAGGTAGGAACTATAATACAGCTGCCTCAAAAGTTCTTTTAAGGAATATTTAATGGCGCAGGGACGGCCAGTATTTACGGAAGATAATTTGAAGATATACGCTGAAATGCTTAAATATGGATCACAGAAACTACTAGAATATCTCACATATATTATCAATCAATGCATAAACGGACATCCAGTACCTGATGATAATGGAAAATGGCATTCATATCCTCAATACATAAAAAAGGAATCAAGCTGGATTGCAAGAATTTCAGTAACCAGTACTCTAAGTAGATTTATTCTTAGAAATCTAATAGATAATGATTTTCATGAACAAGAAGAAGAAGAGCAAAGTGGGTTTCCTGCAGACATATCTTATAGTGATAATGTTTTTTGTCTTGAACAAGTAATTGAGAAAAGAAGTGCCACAAATATGGAGACCCATGGGGAACTACAAAAAACATATGAACCATTCTAATAGAAAAATTGTGGACAGTATTAGAGCAAAATATCAATTATACATATATAAAAGCGATAAAAGAACTATACAAAACTATACTAAATCTAAATTTAAAATTGGAAATCGACTTTTAAAAGAATTCCTGGTAACGAAAGGCTTGAGACAGGGATTTAGTATCTCTCCAATTTTAAAAAATATATATATCGCAGTAGCTCTAAAAAACTGGAAACGTAAAGTACACAGCATGAGAATACAGTTAAAGGCCGACTTACCATATACACACTACAGTTTGCTGACAACAAAGTAACTGTAGCTAATGATAAAGAAGACATGGAGTCAGGGTTGCCAACCGTCCTCCAGCCAGGAGGACAGTCCTCCTTTGAGGAAAAATGTCCTCCGTCCTCCACAGACCCTGTGGAGGACGCCATTTGTCCTCCTTTATCAAAATTATGTGCTTAAATCAAAAATAACGTGATAAAAAGACATGAGAAATGACCCGAATTCATAGTTGTTCCCCATTTTTTTTTCTCTGTCGTCCATATAAAATAACACATTTAAGAAATAAATAAACGAAGCCTGAGGAACGTCTGTAAAATAACCCTAAGCAACGGCGGCATCATTCGTAAGTTTTTGTCACGTCTCCCGCGGCAAAGCAAAGGTCAGTCAAGTGTTCTGTGGTCAGGCCGGCACAGATGATCGCGCATAGAAGATCGCAGAATTTGCACCCTATGTTTGCCTCCAAGTTTTGGTTTGTTTTACTAAGTATTTAATATTTTTCTCTTTACTCTTGGGGTATAGTAGTAAGGTAAGTAAACAGTCACTTAAGATGATTGCCCAAAATGCCTCAATTTACTGTTTTTTTTTATATTATTGAAATCTAGCACTTCTGCTTATGCTGCAATATTTTATGCTAAGTTTATACACTATACATACAGATAAAAATAATAGTTGATTTTATAAAATAAAAAGTTGGAAAACTTTTAACTTTTTTTTTATTTTATCTGAAAACAGATGTGCAACATGATCTTTGTTGTTGTTTAGGTATAGAATTTGATTATTTTTTTCAGTTTTTTTTTAACCATTTTAAGATTTTTAAGCAATCCAACTTTAAAAAGCCATTTATCTTTTAATTCAAAAAAACTTACAGATTGTGTTTTTTTTTACAAAAATATTGATGTTTGTTTTTTATTTTGGCTGTCTAAATAGCAAAATAGGTATTTAAATTTTTATATACAAAACCCCAGCATAAAAATAAAACAAAAGTACATATTAAAATAGAATTCATATTATTTTCTACAAAAACAGTGTTCAAAATTTATTAAAAAACTACCTTCGATAATGAAGTTTTTCACTGAAAACGGCGTTTTTCACAGAGCAAGTGCAAAAGTTTTGCACACGCTGTATATTGCATAATTTTTTTTTTCACAACTCGCTCGAATTATGGACCTCGCTAAGGCTCGGACCACCAAACTGTCTCGCCCATATAAATAAATTCATGTTTAAAGGGGCCTACAGACACGCGAACATTTCCAGAGATTAGTACGCGCGTACAAGTTTGCGCATACAAATCTTTTCGTGTGTAGACAATATCCGCCTAAAATATCTCTCGAAGATTAGTTCGCGCGCACAATGTATGCGAGCAAATCTCTCGGTGTCTAGGCAAAACGCATTGATAATATCGTGTTTATGTTTAGAACGTTTAATTTTGTCTTCGTGTGTGTAGGCAATTCCACCAAACGTACATGTATGCAGAGATTAGTTCGCGTACTAATCTCAAGAAATGCTCGCGTGTCTGTAGGCCCCTAAACTTGTTTTTTAAATAACTTTTTAAGATTAATTTTGATTGGGCTGTTTCAACAGCAAAATATTTTTATTTTAATTTTTACTTTAAAATGAGTCTCAGTGGCGGCTCGTGGTCATTTGCAAAGGTGAAGCAAAACAATGACATAAAGGTACACGCCGCATGCAAAAAAAATTAGGCATCATGATCAAAAACATTAATTTTGAGCCTTAAAAAGTAGTTATTTTACCCATTATTGTAAAAAATAATATGATATTTAAGCTCCTGATTAATTTTTATCTGTATAAACCAAGCACACAATACGTTTCTGTTCTGAAATGACAGAATAAACCATTTGTATCTCCTTTTTTAAGTTTCACCTCCCAGCCAAGGTTGGAAATAAATCATGGCAACGCGAGTCTTATTTGCTGCTGCACCAAGCAAAAAAAGAATTCGACGTCATGCCGCACAAGTCTTAGATTCTTTCACCAGGACGTGTTTCTTCTTCTTTGGGGCGCTCATTCCGCGTCATATTAAAATGTCGAAAAAAATATTGAACCGTAATTTGGTCGAAAATAAAACAATCGAAAATAGAAAAGACGAAAATAATTTAAATGAAACGTAGTTTTTTCGATCCGTAAAATTGTCGAAATAATATAAACAAAGCGTCATTTCATCAAAGTGTAAAAACGTCGAATCACAAAAAAGCCAAACATAAAAAACTAGACTAATTATTTTTAATAAATGTGTTTTGCAAAAGATTTTTTTTTTATTTAAAAAATACATACCAATATACGTACCTACCTAGTAAATTTTTATATTATGTTTATACGTATAGAGCTGTATTTTAAGGAACGTGCACTAGAATTTTTTTTAAATTGTGAGATCATATAAAAATGTCCTTCTTTGGCTCCAGTGGGAGTTGGCAACCCTACATGGAGTTTATGATGAGAAAGTTAACGGAAAAATACTAAAAGTGAGCGTTAACAGTAAACGTGGACAAGACACAGTACTTATGTATTGGAAACGAATCAAGTGAGAACTAGACAATGGACAAACAATATCTCTCTACTTGGGTGTCACATTTGATAAGACAGGAACACACTGTAAAGAACTGGAAAAAATAATAGTAAAAGCAAGAAACGTCATGAAATGTCTTACCAGTATTTTATGGAGCAGAGAGATAAAAAAGAATGTAAAATTTAACATATATGAAACAGTGTAGAAAAGCACGCTATTGTATGAAATAGAAATTTGTCGTGTAAAAGAAAAACACAAAACAAAAAGGGAAAGTGTCGAAATGGATGCAATAAGAATATCAATGAGAATATCTAAAACAGATCACACAAGAAATGAGATCATAAAAAAGAATGGGAATCGGGGGAAGCATAACGGATGACATCACTAAAAGAAAACTGATATGGTACGGCCATGTACAATGGATGAACGACGAAAGATTACCAAAGCAGGTCCTAGAATGGCAACCAATAGGGCGCAGAAAAACAGGGCGTCCTTTTTAGATCTTAGATGAGAACAATCGAGTTCCTAAATGCATTAGTGAAACATTTGTAAGTAACATCTATCAGATTTTGATAGTTCCGATCGATTTAACAAATCCACTAATCGATGCCACCTCAACTTCATCCCACCTCTGGGAGTCGGTGAGAAATTCCTGATGAATGTCATTTTTCATTCGAATCAGCTGTATATTTTTCGACTCCTTTCTTTTTGTAAATTTGATTCATATTTAAAGAATAAAAGCAAATAAGCAGAATGTTAGGAATAGTTAGTAAACTAGCCATAAATCTCCTTAATGATTCTAATTCCAGCTATTCAGATAAGGAATTAGAATTGATTCTTGTTCAGAAACAAAAAATTAGAGAAAAAAGATAGGTTAGACTTTGATTTCTTCCGGTTTCTTTTTCTGATTGCTCATCAGCATTTATCAACATTCTAGATGAAATCGACGAAAAAAACCGATGAGTTTAGAAACTCTTCCAAAGTGTTCAAAACACTATAAACTTAACCTTACCTTACCTTACCAATTTAACTTTTTTCCCAAAATGTAAAAATTCTAAAAAAAAACTAGAAAATTATATTTTAAAATTACGACAGTGCTTTAGTAGTAGTCGTGGAGTAGAGAGAGAGAGCTACGAAAATGCGAATCCACTCTCAACAACTCTCTGGAGAGCAAACATTTATACACGCACTCCAAGGCTACCAAACCCAAAAGTAACACATTAAGTACATATATGACCCTTGATTGTTGGCCAAACACTGCTAACGTGTTGTTACGTATGTCCAATCGAGTGCGTAAAAGTATCACTTTCCGCACTTGTTAGATAAACTAAAATTAGTCTTTTATAAAGAAATCTCTAGCCTTAACGACGACCAAGAGCCCAATTAGTAAAAAATTTTTTTAGTCACTAATTAAAGGTAGGGTTTTTATTTTTATTTACAGCCTTGGGATTTTACATTTAGATTTTAAATAAATAAAGTTCTCTGAGCTAACTTTTCAGCGAGTTAAATTTTCAATTACAGAGTTTTTTGCTTAAATTTAAATTGCTGTTAATTAAAACTGAACAAAATATTTATTTGTGATAAAAAGAATGTTTTGTTTGTTTGTTATCTCTAGTGGATAATATGTAGGACATACTCTCTTTTTAAAAGTTTAAAATTTAAAATAGATCAACTAGATTGGGGCTAGTTAAATGACATTTTACAGGTTTATTCCTATGAGATTTTTATTGCTGCATCTTGTCACGAAAACTGAAACTTATGTATATTTTGGTATTCAATTTCAATGACAATTTTATGACCATCCTTTTAGGCCAATCAAACACTGGTGTTAAATATTACTGAAATTCTAGGTCAGAGCAGGGCACCGGTGAGGCGTCACGCCGGTTGACACGGCGGTATATACCGCGTGAACAAGTCCACATCTAGGGGGCTTAATTTCCATAAGATGTTAAAAAACAGATAGAGTATAGCATGTATTAATGAGAGACCGCGATACGCCCGATTCCCGTCGAAAGCGTTTCAGCGTTGCCAAAAATAACCTTGATAAATAAACTACAGGCCCAAGTTGTCCGTTACCTACAAAGTTTGTAGGTAGTGAGTGGTCGCATTCTTCAAAGGGCGGACAACCTGAAACATTTGTTTGACTATTAAACGTGAAAAGTTAATTTTTTACTTTTACTAAATTGCTAAAGTGTCTGTTTACCTTGAAAAGATTTTTGCTACCTGCGGCAAATTTTTCCGGTTTCAAACTTTTTTCTGGTCCGAACCGAACTCCCTAGGGTTTCACCCCCCTTCCACGTCCCCTACCCACGTCCCCTACCCACCCTGCGCCACTGTGGTCCACCATTTGCTTTTTTTTTATGGTTGGACCATAGACGAATAAATAATTAGTTTACTGTGGGTTGGACCTAGACCAGACACTTACACGGTGGGAGTTTTGTTATTAAATTGGCACGGTATACCGAGGTGCCGCGCCGTGCAAGAATCAGCGCCTCTTTAACGTTGTACTCCGTACTAAACCTTTACAGGGGGATTTGAAACAATATAACGCTTGCGCAGTGGTCTCTAAGCTACAGTTTGGCTTTTTAAATTATTGTATACCGGATGCTCATAGCCATTAATGCAATCGTTCTCCAATTAAGCTACATCTTATATTATGGTGTTTTGAATAGTTTTTATCAAATTAAATTTTAACACCAAAAAATCCATTCTACTTGTCAATTAAATAGTTTTAAATTTGAACGCTGGGCGCTGATAAGAATGAGTTATTTTGTGTCAATGCTTAATTTGCTTAAAAACACTCTATAAACACCAAATAGTAAGGAAGCTTAATCAAAGAATTTTTTTATTAATGACTACTAGCAATAAAAAAAGGAACGTTTTATTTTTTATTAAAACCAAGGTTTACAAGTTTCTTTCCCATCGATTTAGGTACATAAATTTCCTTGAGAGGCTAATTTTCTATTAAAAAAAAGACTGGGCTCTTTGACAAATATTATGCAGTAAATTCCTTTTTATTAATGCATAGAAAATATTTATATTATCTACATTTACTTAAATTAATAATGTACACTTTATGCATAATACTATTGCAAATATAGGTTATTTCTTAAAAACGGAAATTTTTTTAATTGTTTTTTTTATGAAAAATAAAAACTACTGAAATTGGTAAATTGTGACGAGCTTAGAATTCGCTAGGTGATGTAAAAATATATTTAAATTAAACATTATATAAGTTTACACTTCTGACCTATATTAACTAGGTATTAATATGTGTTTAAAAAAATGTAACTTAAGCTTTTTAAATTTAAGTAAAGCTGCAGTGTCGCTAATGGAATATTACTGGTTTTTCGTTTAATTATACAGAGTCCGGCATAATGATCTCCCACATTTTGCACCGTCACTGTGCCCGAATCACTGAAGAGAGAGGAAGCTTAGCGTAGTCGGTTGGTAGCTCGCGCCTTGCCATTTTCTTGCCATCATGTCTTCGTTATCGAAACATTTATTAAAAGTAGGTAATGAATTTTTGATTACGATGCAAATAACTTTTCGTACTCACTTCGCACTTGGTAGACATGCTTTAATTCCAGATACTTTGGGGATACCTGAACCCTATCCCCGAACCATTGACGAATTGAAAGCAGCAATATGCCAAGAAATTACAGAAATATCCCTTTTAAGTTACTGCACGAGTGAAACTTTCAGAAATCAGCTTCGAATGTGTATCGAAAAAAATGGCCGCCACAGGGACTCAATTTTCAAAATTTAATAAAAACAAATGGTATAGAATACGATTTCATAAATAAAAATGGAATCCAAATAGCATTTACAATGGCGCTTTTAATGTGGGAGATTATTATGCCGGACCCTGTATATAAATATAGTGGAATAATCTATGTTTTTCTAAATTTTAAAATTTAAAACTATACATTTAAAACTCTGTCCTGGTTCAACCATATATTTAACGTAAATATCGTCTTTCATCAAAGTTAGCTAGTTTTTTGGCCGAATTATTTTTAGCCACTCATAAAATAGCTTTGGTTGTGTTGGGTAACAGTCTTTGCAGCCACGAACACAACATTGTTTTCTTTTAAATTTCTTAAGCGGCGAATCGCCCTCGTCAAAACGTTACCGATTGGCCATTATTTAGCAAAAAACACCATTAAAAATAAGGTAAAAATTAAAAAAATAACGAAAAATTGCATCCACAAACGAAAAATGGCATGCAATTACATCACTGATTACTACTGTCATATTTTTATCTATTTTGCGACTGTCAGTCATAATCAAAAACAAATTGTCAAAATATACCGAGAGTAGCGGTTAATGTCCATTGCGACAGCAGAGAAGTCTGTACATAATATTTTTATACCAGGGGTGGCGGTCTGTAATCAGCGCCTCTCGAACTTTGTATTCCGAACTAACGTATACAGGGAGTATGTATAACAGTATTATGACAAGACGGGGTGCTTTCCTTACTATAAATAATTAGTTTACTGTGGGTTGGACTGAAAACGCATTACAAAAACTAAAATTAAAGAATAGATTATACCAGGGGTGGCGGTCTGTAATCAGCGCCTCTCGAACTTTGTATTCCGAACTAACGTATACAGGGAGTATGTATAACAGTATTATGACAAGACGGGGTGCTTTCCTTACTATAAATAATTAGTTTACTGTGGGTTGGACTGAAAACGCATTACAAAAACTAAAATTAAAGAATAGATAGCTTACCTGTAGATTGGTAAGTTATCTTTCAAGCAAAATTAACTTTAGAGAATATGACACAAAAATCAATATCCAGAATAAAACTTTAAAATACTGCTTGTTTGTAAAAGTAAGTGAATTATTTACTTTTAGGAACAAGCAGAATTTTAATGTATTATTCTGGTTGTGTATCACTAAAATGACCTTTCGCGAATTGAGTAGCGGCTTATACTGATATTTTAGCTAAACCGGCCACGTTGGTTTTACGCTTTTCTACTTTCTCATGCATTTCTTATGGCCCATACAAAAATCCTACCCCTAGATAGAAGGCTGGCCACGCGGTATAAGTAATGCCTGAATTTGTAGATTAAAACTGCAACATTTTTTGCCTGCGGTGCCACAATGAACTATTACACACAATTATGGTAAAAATAAGCAAAACGACAGAACTTTTTATGCTTAATTTGTTTAGGGCGGGACATTGGCGGTTAAATCCTATGACTAACGCTCGGGAGGGGGGAGGCTGCCATTACTAACCCAAAGACGTTAGACCACGGGGGACTCTATTCTCGTACTTGAACGATGTGATCGTCCACATCGTATTGTGCGAAATGACTTGTCTCGACCAATGGCATAGTTGCTCAATTTTCAGAGTTAGAAAATTTTACGCGTTTGAAGTGAAACAAATTCTATTCTCCTGCTCCACAGGAGGTCCATTCGAATAGCACGTGACGGGTCGAAGCTAATTTAAAGCTTGCCATTGGCCAAAGCATGTGCATCGTTCGTTCAAGTACGAGAATAGATAGCCAAGAATATTGCTGTTACTAGCCCCGGTCTCCCATAATTAAAATAAATTATATTCTGTTGTTTGACCTTTGCTATTTTTACCTATTTAACACCGACCACGAAAAATCAGAAAACCAAGGCAGGCGTGCCGTTTAGTCGGCCCTCGCAGATTAATGCCGCTTTTTTACGACCAATATTCTCCCAAATTAGTCGTAAAATGAGATTTTAGTTTTTTTATCTCGACGTTTGGTCGCCCGTGCGCGTCAATAATATCGAGGCGTGGTGCGGTATCGCATTTTATAGTTAAATTATAAAACTCGGAGTTTTAGTAGGGGAGATCGGGGCTAGTTGACGAACGTGGTTAATAAGGGACCATCCATAAATTACGTAACACGTCAAGCGTGGGGGAGGGGTTCCAGAAAGTGTGACATAGTGTTAATAGGAGGGAGAGGGGGTTTACGACTTTACTACGTAACATTATTGAGCCAACATAAAAACAAAAGAAGCTACGACTTATTCAATATTTTGAGCCAACATAAAAATATATGAAGCTACTTATTCAACATATTTACATGTTATTGTTATGTTACTAATCGATATTTTTACCGGAAATGTACTGAGCAGCGCAAGCATTAACAGCTCTAAAAATGAATTGTTTCAGTTTTTTAGTGCGCCCAGATACTTTTGTAACAAAACGGGATTTGAATATAAATGCCATTTCTAAGTTTTTAAATATTGTTTTTGACATCATCAGGCATTAATTACATGCAAGACTAGGTCAAGAACAAGTAAAATGTATGGCAACGCAGCGACTTGTTTTTAGGCATTGACTTTTAGGATCGCTGTATTTTAATGAAAATTGTATTTGGCTAATCTGTCTTTTGAGCCACTAACATTACCACAAATAATTCATATTTTGTAACTGGAAACAAATTTAACAAATCATTTTCAATTTTTTTTAAAAACACACTGTGTAATTTTGATTTGCAACAGTTTTCTATGTCAACGCATCTTATCTTTACGCTGATGTCTTTTCTCTTTATCTAGAGTATTTAAAGCACAGTCTTTCTTTGTCGAGCGCTTTAGTGCCTCAAGAGCAGGGTAGTTTTTACTGAGATAAGAAAATCGTTTTCGAGCATTCTTTAGTTGGTTTTCGTAGGCATCACGTCGCTTGATTTAACGGTTTTTTTTTTCAACTAGAGAAATGTTAAATTTTGAAGACCGATCTGAGGTTCCAACAATAATTTAAATCACAAATTTAACATATCTTATAATTTTAGTAATCAAACAAACTGTCAATACTATATAAATAATAAATTTGTGTACTTCGTAGGGATGCCTTACATCCGCCTCATCCCCAAAGTGACCGCAGTAGCGGGCGAAGAAATGAAGCTCAAGTGTCCCGTAGCTGGTTACCCTATTGAAGAAATTCACTGGGAAAGGAGCGGCAGCGAATTACCCAACGGCCTACGCCAAAAGGTAACTAATTTTCTCTCATGGCTGCCTGCCTCTGTTACCTATATCACAGCCTACGTAACAACCAGCTCACAGACTTGTTAAGCAAGAACGCTTTGCGCCGATCTTCGCGCAGCCGGCCATTTCGGGTTAGAAGCTATTAAGTTAGGTGCTCCCGGGCTTTTGGGTGTTATTTAGTTCGCATCGGATTCGGTAGCGTGTTTTTATTGAGAGTGCAGTAAGAAACTGCAAATTTAAAAGCTATGATTTCAAGAAGAGGTTCTTTAGGTTTCCTAAAGATATTGTGAGGTAAAAATTAACTTTTATTTAATAGAGTCACTGTCCGTTTTTCGAAAAAACTTTTTTCGAAGACCTTTTGATCGAAAACCTAATTTTCAAATGACGTTTTTTCAAATGTGACTTTTTGATTGAAAACAAAAGTTTCAAATAAGGTTTAGGGGAAAGAGAGGGAGGATACTTGATCACCGTTTTACTTTTTTGTAAATATAAAATAACTGTCAATGTTATAATAATTCAATTAGATGTAAAGTGTTATTTTATTTTGAATTATTAGTATATAAAGTTTAATAAAAAACAATATTTACATGGTTAAAATTTATTTTTAAGTCATCAATTCATTTTGATCAAGTATCCTCGCTGTGAGGATACTTGATTATTTAAATAAAAATGGCGCTATATGTTGAACAAAAAACTTATTAACTAAAACACATATAAAACCAGTTACTATAATATACAGTTTAATATTGTTCTACATTTTTTGAAGACAGCTCATGCCTTTGGAGTATTTTATAGGGGAAAGGGAGGATACTTTTCCTTTCTTTCTCCATCAAGCAATATTATATTAAAAAATTAAAATCAAATTTCCGTAACTTCTCTCTTCGTGCCATATCGCTTCGACTTTATTATCCCATCTTAAGACGGTTTAAGCTAATCTCACGTTCACCGACTTTGGCGACTTGGATTCGCTTTTGATGTTTGGCGATAAAAATTAGTTCAAATAGTACGTGGATAAAATTCCTGCAAGCAATGTGAATAGGTTGAATAGGAAACACTTAAACAAAAGTTAAAATAAAAAATCTTAAAAAGTTAGCGGTCCGTTAAATTTACAGGTGCTTTAATTTTAGGGGTCTCATAACTTTAAAAGATTTTTAACTTTTGTTTTGTTTAAAGTTTTGTTAATTAATTGATTAATAATTTTTCTGAACATTTCCGTACATTACCAAATGTTTCCTAAACATTTCCAGAATACGTTTAACTAAAAAAGTAAGTGTATATGTATTTTTATTTAAAATTAAACAACAGTTAACTAAAAATGTTAATCAAATTTAATATCGATCAAAAAAATTTAATGAAAATATATTATTAAAGGGTTATTTCAATACTTTTTAGTCCAGCTCTTTATTCTAACCCGAAATGACGTCGTTTTCATTCCCTTAGATGAAACGCGCCGACTTGAGTCTGTTAACTGGTTGTTAGGATGGCTGTGTCCATATTAAGAGCGCCACATTTGTTGTACTCGCAATGTACGAGGGTGGATCAAATATAAACAAGCCTTTTAGAAAAGTCATTTAAGATGAACGTGGCCGATATAATTTTGGAGTAGGGATGTTCAGCAGCATGTAGGCGGCTGGTAGTGCCGCGATGCTCATTTGGCCAGGAGCAATCGCAATGAGCGAGAAGAAGGTACACAGCAGTGTTGCGCAAAGAATAATCATTAAATTTTTTACACACAAAAACGTGAAACCTGCTGAAATTCGACGCAGATTGCGAGCACAATTCGGAAATAAAACGCTTTTGTGGGTACTTGTTAAAACTTGGTGCAAATAAATTAACGAAGGCCGTGAGCGTGTCGACAACGTGAGTCACAAACGTCGTCCGCGTACCATCATTTCTGCAGGCAAATTTAATCCCAAAAAACCATTGACACCATGATCACTTCTCTTGATCTAACCACACCAACATGGCCTAGTCTATTAATATCGATCGATAGTAACGTCTGGCAATATAGTAGGCTGCCAACACGCACGTCTTAAAAGAGTCCTTCTATTTTTGAGGGGCGCATTGTTTTATATTTTTTTGGTGACGTTTTCAAGAGGTAGGTTATTTTCCTAAAATTGTTATCCACTAAAACTGCAGAACAGACGGCTTTGCCATACGTTCAGTCTTTTTAAGAAAAATTCAGCGAAAGTGTTAAATGAATGGACTATAGGCTGGCAGTAGTGACGTATCTAAACATAAAAATGGACGTCCAAGAAATCTTAGGTTAGCACAGAGAGGAACGGTAATCTATTCCCCTCCCATTTCTCTGATTTGACCGGACTCGTACTGTACAAGCTCACAAAAAAATCATTATTAGTATCGAAGAATGAAATGAGCAATAATTTGATCTGAAATCTACAATTCATTAATTTGATGTTCAACTGTGTCCTTTTTTGGCTCATGGAAGTAATTGATATCCGCCATATTTATAGTGATTGAGCAAAACTTACTGTCATAGCTCCGATTTGAAAAACCGGAAGCGCAATTTGCCTCTTAAGCAGCAGTTGTGAGTGACACAGCAGACATTTGAAAAGGCTTTAGTCTTTACCTACTGTCTATAGGGTCCCTGCATCCTTCAAGCCTGGCAGGGAGACGCCAGGCTTCCAGGATGCAGTGACCCTAACTGTCTATTCATTAAAGCGATCTCTAGGACTGGGGGCTCGTACTAAGCTTGTCCACCACAGCTACCTCTAGAAGTACCGACTTGTACTCTATTTAAGACTGCGCAGTCGCTGAAGCCAGTTTCCATGTTTTGTTCAAGTTTCTCCCTCCCAGTGGCGTATATACGGGGGGGGGCCTGGGGGGCCCGGGCCCCCCCCCCGAAGCTAAGATTTTTTTTGATATTATACATATTTCATGAGTACATACAAATAGCATAAGAACATAAAATAGCATAAAATACAGCATCATGAGGTCTCGGGCCCCCCCAAAACTGTCTCGGGCCCACCCCGAAACTTTTTTCTATATACGCCACTGCTCCCTCCCACAACTATTTGATGCCCTGTACTTTTCTATTAGGGTCATCTTGGAAGATGTACGATTTGTGGCTAGTCACATCATGCAGAATTCATTTCTTCCCTCTGCTAGAAAGATAAATATATCCATAATTATTTTCTGCAACTATTTGTTTTAGTTAATAAATCTGGTTTTCTCTTAAAGGTTCTACCGGACGGCACCCTAATAATATCTTCCGTGCAAAAGAAAGAAGACAGTGGCGTGTACACGTGTTGGGCCAGAAACAAGCAGGGCCACAGTGCGAGGCGCAGCGGAGAAGTAACTGTCATAGGTGGGTACTAAATCTGATAGGTAAATTATTTTACATTTGAATAAATAACTACCTACTTAGTTAATTGAGGTGTAACCAACGAACCATTTATTAAATTAAAAATTTAATGCAGTTTACAACACTTTAGGAGCCTTAAGAAAAATACTGATTTAGGATGATTAAATTTGAAAAAGAAGCTAGTCCAATTGCATATTCTAGCGTATGTTAAGAAAACTAAATAAAAGTGTAAATAACGAAGAGTTAAAACGTCATTGAAAATCTAACTATCGAGAACATATTAGTGGAAAATATATATCCCAGAAACAAATATCTATGCACATGTATATCAACCTCTGGAGAATTAGTAGGGTAACCTCGCTCATGACTAACAGTTACAAATTAGGAACTGATAAAAATTAATTAAAAAGAAGCGAAAATTAGTCTAACTCTGAAAAAGTGAAAGTTGGAATACCTGCGACTAGTGAAGGGTTGACAAACATAAAGTAGAATATAAATCGAGACCAAAATCCCCAGAGGAGCATTAAAAATTAAATATAAAATCCTATACACAGGCGGCGATATTTTCCATACTTTTGTAAAAAAAACAAAAGAACTTCAGAAAGACAAGAAGGGTGTTATCATATTAAAGAGCTCCTAGATTTCCCTCGCTCTCGTAGTTGGTGCTTCTTTATATTTTAAGCTTAGCAAAACAGATTTTTACCTTAATACGGCAAAGCAAGATGCCAGCCTGGTTCAAAGGCTGGTATAACATGGTGAGGACGTTCTCCAAAGTGAACTACAATAGATAGAAACTTCCAGTTTATCGTGAATTTGATAAGCATGCGACTAGTCAAGGGTTAACAAACAAAGTAAAATATAAATCGAGACGAAAATCCCCAGAGGCGCATTAAAATTAAAAACAAAATCCTATACACAGGCGACGATATTTTCCATAGTTTTGCAAAAAACAAAAGAGCTTCGAAAAGACGAGAAGGGTGTTATCATATTAAAGAGCTCGACTCTTTCCCTCGCTCTCGTTGTTGGTGTTTTTTTTTTATATTTTTAAGCTTGGCAAAATAGATTTTTGCCTTAATACGTCCCGGGTAAAGTGGATTTGCTGCTATAGTAACAAAGTTAGTGGTACAAGAAAGTTTAAAATAAAGTATTGCATTCTCTTAAACCATATGTATGACATTAACCAAAGTAATAATTACTTTAATATTTCTCTAACCTTTCTTCTTGAAATTCCATTGCCTCTAGATTTTCTAAGTAGCTCGGATTTCAGCAGCTATGTCTAAAAGGACGTTTTCTTTTCTTTTGGGCTTCATGTCATTTAGGAATTTAGTTTTCAATTAATAAATTTTAAAACTTCCCTTAGTAGTAATACAAGTTGGATCGTCGCTAATTCTAATCCGTTTACGCTTGAATTCTCCATACCATCGAGAAACTGTCGACTGATGTGGTGCTTCATTACCAAAAACAGAAATCAACTCAATTCTTGTTGAGATAATTCCCTTTGAAAGTTGTAAAAAACTCATTTGTTCCCTTAAAAAACTCACGATAGCTATAAAACTATATGTATCGCACTGACATTTTGAATGTAGGTTAGGCAAAGATTGAGGTTAAGTTTTAGTAACGACATTCGATCAGTGTCGTCCTCTATGTTTCTATATGCAAAATATAAAAGGCAGCCCTTGTATAGCAGTAACTTGTTAAAAAAGGTTCAATTCTACTTCCTTCCGACTAACCAGTAACCATTTCTTTCTTACTAAAAAATGCAATACTCAGTTTTTGGATGTTTTTGTATCATATTCGGTTTAAGCTATGACCACGTTTAGGAATGTATATGTATATCCTCTTTCTCGTCATTTTTTATTAGTTTGTAGGGCGAGAGATGAAAATTTGTAGCGTAATTTTATGAGGGTTACAAACCGCACTGCACTTTTAAAACTGCTCTTGATAGGTGCCAAGGAATATTTTTAATTAAAGAGGTTGCTTAAAAATTTTAATTATGAGTGTATAAAAAAAGGTTGCGAAACTATTGTAAATAAAATTACCTTTCCTTGTTAAGCTTTTAATAAAAAAACAGTATTTTAAAACCGCAAAAACTTGAATTTAGGAAATGAGATGTTATAAGAAAAGTATTTGTTACTAGGCATACAACACACATAAATATACAAATAAGCAACAAAAAACCAACAGTTCTGTTAATAAAATAAAGCCATATAAGCCTGCTTGATTTACTCGATTTAAAAAAAAATAAATAAAACATACAAATTGTGTAAGTCTAGGGTCTGTGGTACTTATAAACAAATAGACTCAAATTTTTAGAAGAAGTATTTTGATACCGACGTCATCATTTATTGTTTTATTAAAAACACAAAATAGGTAAATAGCTCACATCATTATAAGTACTTTTAGTTATTTACCAATTATCTTCACGAAATCCATGGCAAAGTAAAATAGCATAGAAAACTAGAGTTGTTTTAAGAAAAATTTGCGATATAATTACGCCGATACTGATTCCATTATTTAACTCAAAAGCTTTCACAAATAATATTACCAAAGACATCACTATACCCACAATTCTGTGTAAATAAACTAAGTTTTGGGTCGTATGCGGGCTAAATTTTTACATAACATTACTTTTCGGGCAAATCATAAAAAACAAAAAAATATTTTGAAATATTTACGCAATACACACATACCAAAGACACATGTACTAGCTACATTTTCTTAGCAGTTCCACCGATAATAAGTCCATTTTATGCAGAAGAAAATTTTCATGTAGGAGATCGAGTCCTACTGGCTCTGTCACAAATAAAGACCAACCCCTAGTAGTAGTAGTAGTGTGGGGTAGGCTCTAGGCCTGGCGACTAGGCACATGAAGCGCCCTTTTCGCCAACCCTCGGGCTCCCCCCTACTGCGTCCTTCTTTCGCTAAGGAAACTGCCCGTCTTCTGTACAAAGGCCAGAATATCGGGCCACCTCAGATTCAGAAGGTCCTCCGTCTCAAAGGCTTCCTCTTCGAATACCTCTCTTCTTGCCTCCTTGTATGCTTCACATGATGAGAGAAAATGCGCCGAGGTCTCGTCCTCGGCCCAACATCGCTCGCACGTCGCGTCCTCCTTCACTCTCATCTTTGCCAGGTGTCCTTGTAGGACGCAGTGTCCGGTCAGGACTCCCACTATGGCTCCCACCTCTCTTCGTGTTCTACGGAGCAACCAGTCCCTACGGGATTTGCTGTAGCCTATCACATACTCCTTCGCCTGTCTGGCGTTTCCTGTGTTGGTCCATTCCCTTTGTATCTCTTTCTGGGTCAACTTTTAAGAACAAACCCTAACTATTTCATGGAGAAGACAGCGGGGTTGTAGATCCTGGTCATACGATTTTAATAACACAAGTTGACCAATTTACCAGTATTTTGTTATCGAAACTCTATCTCTCGAGCAATACGGAAACTATTCCTGCATAGTTTGCAATTTAGCTGAAGAAATTAGTCGGGCCCAGCAGCTGGTTGTCAAAATTAATTGCTGCATCGCCAAAACAGACTAAATAATGGACCCGCTTTTATCTTAATTTGGGTAGGGAGCCATATTTTTCCAAAAATAAAGGAATAAATTGTTTAAAAATACCATACCGAAAAAAATAAAATATTAACAAAAACACAGCAAAACAAATGGTTAAAAATATTTTGGGATTTCTTTGTTGTTTCACCAAAAATAGATTCATTTTATGCTGACGAAACTCCGTCACTAAGAAACTACAGAAATGAAAGTACTACCAACATTTTTATTACAGTCCTATAAAATAGACATTAAGATAGAAAAAGATTTACACAACACACACATACCAAAACTACACGTACCAGCTATATTCCTTTGTAGTTCCACAAAAACTAAATCCACTTTATGCGGAAGAAACTCTTCCTGTCGGGGATCGAGTGAGTCTTACTTGCTCCGTAACAAAGGGAGACCAACAAGTATTTCATGAAGAAAAGGTGGCAGAGTTGTAGACCCTGGTCATACAATATCAATAACACAAGTTGACCATTTTATCAGTATTGTAGTTATCGAAAGTCTATCTCCCAAGCATAACAGCAACAATTCCTACCTATATAGTTCGCAATTTGGCTGCAGAAATATAGTCACACTCAGCAGAAATACATGCACCTACTGACTTCTCTGTAGTTCCACCTGAAATAAAGCTAATTTATGCTAAAAAAAAAGTGTCGCTAATAAAAAACAACAATAGAAGAACTAAAAACATTTCCATTAACATAAATTAAAAATAAAAGTACTTGCAAAATTTTTATTATAAGCTTATAAAATATCATGCATATGAAAATATGTAATTGGATAAAATAACAGGGATATAAAATGAACAACAAGCTGAAAGATTTATACAACACACATACCAAAGACACAGGTACTAACTATATTTCCTTTGCAGTCCACCAAAATTAAGTCCATTTCATGTGTGATGAAACTTTTCATGTCGTAGACCGAGTGAATCTTACTTGCTCTGTAACAAAAGGAGACCAACCACTAACTTTTAAATTTCATGGAGAAAAGATGATAGGATTGTAGACCAATTTACCGGTATTTTAGTTATTGAGAGTCTTTCGCTCGATCATAATGGAAACTATTCCTACGTAGTTCGCAATTGGGCTGCAGAAGTTAGCCAGACCCAGCAGTTGGTAGAAAAAAATAATTACTTCATCGCTAAGACAGACTAAATCAAAGAGTAATGGACTCCATTTTCATTTTAATTAAGTTAGGGAGCTATATTTTCCAGAAAGAAAGAAATCAAATGTATGAAAATACCACAAAAAAAATAGGTTAAAAATATTTTTAGAACTAACCTCGTTACTTTACACAGCACATTTATACTAGAAATACAAGTGATTACTGATTTCTTTATAGTTCCATCAAAAATAGATACATTTTATGCCGATGAAACTTTGTCAATAAAAGATAACAAAAATAAAAGTACTAGCAACAATTTTATTGTAATCTTATAAAATATTCCCTATTATGATCTCATGTGAAAAATATCATGCATCACCACCATATTGCAATTTGTAAAAGAGGTAAATACAATATGTAATTTGATAAAATCACAGAAAAGTAAAAAGAACAACAAGCTGAAAGATTTACACAAAACACACATACCAAAGAAACACGTACTAACTATATTTCATTTGCAGTTCCACCAAAAATAAGTCCATTTCATGCGGAAGAAACTCTTCATGTGGGAGATCGAGTGAGTCTTACTTGCTCTGTAACTAAAGGAGACCAACCCTTAACTATTTCCTGGAGAAAAGACGGCAGGGTTGTAGACTCTGGTCATACAATATCAATAACACAAGTTGACCAATTTACCAGTATTTTAGTTATTGAGAGTCTGTCTCCTGAGCATAACGGCAACTATTCCTGCGTGGTTCGCAATTTAGCTGCAGAAGTTAGCCACACCCAGCAGTTGGTAGTCAACGGTAACGTTTTCAATCCCAGGGTGTTTTTTTGCTAGAAGTTTTTTTGGATAGCATTTTTTAATCGACCATTTTTTATAGTTTGGTTCCTATCTTCTCTGTATAATTTCCATTTTTCTTACAGGTATGTTCAATAGCTAACGCATGGTGTGTATCAAGATGATTCACCGATCTTAACTCTTAAATATACACAAGCATAATCCATTAGTTGCTAGATAGACAAATTATGCTTGTGTTTATATACCAACAATGTTAGCTGTTGACCATGCCTATAAATTCTCTTTCTTTTTTGTTTTATGAACCGATCGCAAAATCAGTACCCCCTGTCATAGAACCATTTTCCTTCCAAGACGGACTAAGCGAGGGCATGCGCACGCGCACGGTATGCGGCGTCAGTAACGGGGATCCCCCTTTAGTTGTCAGCTGGCTTAAGGACGGCCAATCGTTAACTCCGCAGTTGGGAGTCAATGTGTCAGCGCTAGACGCGTACTCCAGTCTGCTGAGCATCGCTAGTCTCGATTCGAGGCACAGCGGCGACTTTACCTGCGTCGCTAGCAATCCTGCAAGCGAGGTTAGGTACACCGCTAAGCTTCAGGTCAAAGGTAACATGACTATGACTCACCTAACCTATCGTTCCTGTTTAATAGGGGCTTATGTCCTACCCTTTCTTTGTATATAGACTTGACTGGTTTAAAAGCTGTTAATACATATAAGTTTAATGGTGCTGTACCTGAGGAGTTTTTTAAAGGCTTATTTAACAATTCTTTGTTATAGCGATAAGTACTACGTATGCACCCTAGCCAGATGTTATTCTGTAGTAGTATGAACCACTATCACTACCGTCAGCTACAGAATCCTTTCGTTGTGGGCTCTAAAATTTTTGCAACATTCGAAACATTTATTTTGTTAAATAAAGCTAAAAACAAAGGCTAGGTTTTAATATTTTGATTTTTACAAATGATAGTTTGAAACGTGTTCCAAAAACTCAGAGAAAAGCGGCATGTGGTAGTGCACCTCCTTTGTAATGGTAGTGGTTGTTAAACAATACCACAACGATTGTCAAAGTTATAAAAATTTTGAGCGTTTCTGGGGGCACATAACCAAAGAAGATATATCAACTAACTAATTGTCAAGAGCCACAGCTCGTTTGTTCTACTGGCAAACTTCATTGATTTTGCTCGATTAGGGACTACACGAATAAAGTCATTCAGTATGTATTTATGTATTTTTCAAATTTTTTTATTAAATTTAATAAAAAAAATTTGCTGCCAAGTTCTTAAAAGAATCTGAAGTCCATGTGATTGTTGCTATCGATGCCATCAGTCGATGGCATATAAAAATATGACAGCCATAATCGATGAGGCAAACAAAATGAGAAGAACCTGATTGATTAGGGCATTTCATACATATGGAGATATTTTTGACCCTGAAAACAAGAAACCGCATCAACAGTGGGCTCTAAAATTTTCCGAAAGCTCCGGGGTTGCCAACTGCCAAATGTCCCTATTTCAGGAAAATTTTGGACAGACTTAGGGTCTGTGGAATTTTGGAGAAATTTAAAGAGTTTTAAAATAGAATTTTTCCTTATTTAAATTTAGGTTTCAAATTAATTTACAAAGAAATAGTAAATCGAAAAATTATTTATTATAAAGTTATATCTACCCAATTAATTTATCATACAGGTAGATTAAATGCTATAGGCATCATGGACTGTCCTTAATGTCTGTAAGAGAGAAGTAAAAGAGAAAAAAATATATTTTGGGCGGTGTCTTGAAATATTTTTAGATGTTTTAGATCCATATTCGGGCGGGTAGTGGGAAAGTAGGGGAAGACATCGTGACCTCTTGTTTTCTCAAAGTTTTTCGTCATTCCGTCGTGCGCAGCGAAACAAGTTTGAAGTGGGTATTTGTTTTTCACGCAAATTCTAGCTCCAGCCATGCTGCGTATTATATTTAGCGTTCAGGAACAAGTACAGATGATTCAATGGTATTTTGGGTATTTATTTGTTGTCGCGTTTGAGGGAAGGGATACTCCAATCCATAGCACGATCCAAAAAATAGTGACCCATTTCCAACGAACAGTGTCAGTAAATTTTTGCTGTTCGTGAAATGGGAGAGGAAATGGAAGCAAAACTATGATTTGTGTCACAGCAGAAGCTTTGGCTGCCTGTTCCAGTAAGGCAATTGCCATTGATATGGGCGATGATATTTTACCCTTTACTGTCCGAAACGTTTTGAAACGACATGGGTACCGGAGTTTTAAAGTAAAGAAAACGCAATACATTTTTCCAGATGATCAGTTTCGAAGAACGGAGTTTTGTAAAACCATAATTGAAAAAGCGGATCAGAATGAAAATTATATAAAAATATTTATTTTACAGAAAGAATTTCGTTTTCAATTTATAGCTGTCACAATCCTTCCGTTGTTTGTTACTGGTCACGAAAAAAAAACATTTGCATACTGCAGAACGGACCCAGTATTATCAAAAACTTAATGTCTGGACTGGGACTTTGGGTGAGAATATCATTGGTCCTTTTTTCATCATTGGTAATTTACAAGGGAGAAATTATTTAGCGCTGTTGCGGGACCATATCATTCCTGCGATATGACAGGTGCCAAATGTTGATTTTAACCAAATTTGGTTCATGCAAGATGGTTGTCCAGCTCAGGACATTTTGCCTGTAAGAGTGATTTTAAATGAAACGTTTCAAAGGAGGCTTATTACAATCAGTCAAGGTACTCCGAGATCACCAGATTTGGCATGCAATGATTTTTCTATGGGGCTATGCAAAATGCCAAATTTATTCGGATGACCATTTAAGAGCTACCAATTTGGATGAACTACGGGCAAAAATCACTACGTGAAATTCTATGTCCTAACTGAATTTTATAACATGCTCGGATACTGTTGAACACAGAGCGGTGGTATTTTTGAGAATTTAATTCGTTAGGTAGTTCTTAAATCAATGTGAAAGAATTTGCTTTTAAAACAGACCACTCTCTTATTTGTTTCGATGGAGATGCCATAAACTTTAGTTTGTGATATACACGGCATTAAATTTTATAAAAAATTTCTGTACAACGCCTTCGATCAATTTTTTTAAAGAACTAAAAGTAAAGATCGTTGCGCAAGGGGCAACAGTCGATATCCAAAATTTCCTCCATCTATTTTACCGGGGCGCATAGAGGACAGGTTTTGGCTGTGGGTCTGCCTACCCTGAAACATTGGACGTAACCATGTGTGCAAGCTGTGCTTGACAATTACACTTGCTTAACTCGGCTTGGTTAAGCAGCGGGACTAAAGTAAAAGTTTACTGCCAGGGAGCAGCCTCACTCCCTGCAATGACCAAGAAGGCTTACGGTACAGTAAACTAAGTAGGTATAATGAGAACAACTATCAAATGTTGAATCTGCTTTATTGAGATAAATCCTCTCTTTTTGTATTCAAAAATTGTTATGGTTCGTGATAAATTATAAAATATAAAATTCCATATAATGTGTTGTTTTATAAACTAAATAATTTATATAATTTAAATAGGTAAACTTGAGAAGGTTAGTTTATGTTATTAAAACCTAATTTCTCAAGATCACCTATGTTTAAATAATAAATTTAATTAAAAATGAAGATTTATAAAAATTGGTAAAAAAAAGAAAATCTGTTTAATTTTGTAATTAAACATTTTCCCCCCTCTCCAGAAAGGGTATGGACTGTATGGATCTCAGGTTAATTAATGCTGTTGATGTGGTAGGAAGGTATCGAAATAGGTACTTCTGCTTCATTATAACGTGGGTCAGTTTCTTAAAACTGCTGACAGTGAATCTAGGCATCGCATCGATTGTGTTTTGGTTTTTGCGGTCATCGTACGTCGTCGAACTTTTCGCTATGGCAACAAATTGTTTCTTTTGCAAAATATTATGGTCCATTTTTATTATTGTTGTTATCCCCTTACTATTGTAGGTGCCATGAAGAAATTGTAAATTGGGAGGCAAGAATTTAAAAATGTTTTGATGCATATTTACAATGGCAAAATGTTTATGACTTATTTGCCATTGTCCTTCCGCCTTTTCAGTAAATTTTGAGTTGGAATATTTCTTCTTTTGGGATTTATTTCTAATAAGGATTGTTGCTTCTTGTTTAAAAGTTTTCTTCTCTTTAATATGTCTTCTTGACTTTTGGTTATGTTTGGACTTGCTTTTTCTTCTGAAGGTATTCCTGGTTGAGCACAGGATAGGCAACAATTTTCTTTTTGGCTTTAAATTGAGGACTTTTTTTACTTCGCTATTTAATTTGATATGCTGGATTTTGGTGTCTTTTAACAAGGTTTCGTCTTGTATAACCAAGATGACTGGAGTTTTTTGAGCATATTTTTTGTTCTGATATACATGATCTGGGTAACATTCTAAGTTCTGTTCTTTTTCAGTTTGTTGAGTTTGAGCCTTTGATTCTGGAATTGAGCCTTTGATTCTTGAATTGAGTGTATACATTTCTTTTTTCAAAAAATTTAAGAAGTCTTCTATTGTGGGAACTTTGTTTTCAAACCCTTCAAACCAACTATGGTACAATTTTTCTAGTTTAAATGTCAGTTTCTTTGACAATAATTTCATCAATGGTAGGTCCCAAGTTTCTGTATTTTGCCCAGAGGTTTGAATGTCTCTAAGGCACTGACGGCTCATCTCATACAGCTGTTGTAATTCTTTACCTGTTTCTTCATACATAGTTGGGATGTCTCGAATATCATCTAAATGATCCATAATAACGTTTGGAATCTGAAAAATTTCACTGTTCTTAAAATCAGCTGATGGGCTCTTGTTCAGCTCTTCGATTCTTTCAATTAAGTACTGAAGGACTTCGTTCAATGTGGGCAATCTGCCTAGTTCGTAGTTTACCCATTCATGGTGTAAAATGTGCGTCTCGACATCCCATTTCTGGTAAATTATGTTTATGATTATTGGCTCCCAATTGACTTTAATCGCTTGTAAAAATTCAAGTACATCTTCGGCATGCAGTAGGAGCTTTTTTAGTTCTTGTGCTGACGCATACTCCATTATATGTATGTCTAGAAGGCAATCTAGAAGGTGTGATCCCATTTTGTATCTTCTTAGCTGTCTTTCTAGCAATATTCTTTCTATGCTTTTTCCTATCATTATGGTCGGTTGGCTTTCTGTACTGGTTTCTTCTTAATGCTTTTGTTTTATGGTTTTATTTTTTATCTGAACATTTAGGCTTCTGTAGGCCTGACCGACAGTTGGCTTTTCTGATTAAGTTTGGCTTTTTGTCAGTGGACTGGCTATGTGGCCGGACTGTGGTGGATAGGAGAATGGTGTGTCCCCTGGTTGTGCCTTTTTGTTGGGCTGGTCTATGGCTTATTCGGACTATGGTGGACTGGTAATTGATCTATAGTTGAACTGTTCAGACTGACTGGTGGATGGTCGGACTTTCTTGTTGAAGGTCGCTCTTGTGGACGGTTGAAGCTCTCTTGCGTAGTGGCTTCGGATAGGACAAGTGTACGGATAGTCGTGCTGGCAGGTGGACGGCTTTTTGAAGTTTGTAGAATGGACGGACTTTCTCGTGGAAGGTAGCTTTTGTGGACGGTTGAAACTCTTTTGCGTAGTGGCTTCGGACAGGACAAGTGTACGGATAGTCGTACTGGCAGGTGGACGGTTTTTTGACGCTTGTGGAATGGACGGACTTTCTCGTGGAAGGTAGCTTTTGTGGACGGTTGAAACTCTTTTGCGTAGTGGCTTCGGACAGGACAAGTGTACGGATAGTCGTACGGTCAGGTGGTCGGTTATTTGATGCTTGTAGAATGGCCGGACTTTCTCGTGGAATGTCGCTCTAGTGGACGGTTGAAGCTGTCTTGTGTAGTGGCTTCGGACAGGACAAGTGTACGAATAGTCGTACGGGCAGGTGGACGGTTTTTCGACGCTTGTAGAATGGATGGACTTTCTCGTGGAAGGTCGCTCCGGTTGAAGCTCTCTTGAGTAGTGGCTTCGGACAGGACAAGTGTACGGATAGTCGTACGGGCAGGTGGACGGTTTTTCGACGCTTGTAGAATGGATGGACTTTCTCGTGGAATGTCGCTCTGGTTGAGGCTCTCTTTCGTAGTGGCTTCAGACAGGACAAGTGTACGGATAGTCGTACGGGCAGGTGGACGGTTTTTCGACGCTTGTAGAATGGATGGACTTTCTCGTGGAAGGTCGCTCTGGTTGAGGCTCTCTTACGTAGTGGCTCCGGACAGGACAAGTGTACGGGCAGGTGGACGGACTTTGTCGTGGAAGGTCGCTCTGGTTGAAGCACTCTTGCGTAGTGGCTTCGGACAGGACAAGTGTACGGACAGTCGTACAGGCAGGTGGACGGACTTTCTCGTGGAAGGTCGCTCTGGTTGAAGCTCTCTTGCGTAGTGGCTTCGGACAGGACAAGTGTACGGACAGTCGTACAGGCAGGTGGACGGCCTTTCTCGTGGAAGGTCGCTCTGGTTGAAGCTCTCTTGCGTAGTGGCTTCGGACAGGACAAGTGTACGGGCAGGTGGACGGACTTTCTCGTAGGTGGAAGGTCGCTCTAGTGGACGGTTGTGGTGGTGTAGTGGTGTTCTTCTTACGGGCGTCGGCGGTGGTTTCTTTCTTCGAAGGACCAATGTGCTTGATCCGGCTCGAAGGACCAATGTGGTTGATCCGGTTTCGAATGACCAAGAAGGCTTACGGTACAGTAAACTAAGTAGGTATAATGAGAACAACTATCAAATGTTGAATCTGCTTTATTGAGATAAATCCTCTCTTTTTATATTCAAAAATTGTTATGGTTCGTGATAAATTATAAAATATAAAATTCCATATAATGTGTTGTTTTATAAACTAAATAATTTATATAATTTAAATAGGTAAACTTGAGAGGGTTAGTTTATGTTATTAAAACCTAATTTCTCAAGATCACCTGTTTAAATAATAAATTTAATTAAAAATGAAGATTTATAAAAATTTGTAAAAAAAAGAAAATCTGTTTAATTTTGTAATTAAACACCATGTGTAAACTTCTATACTTTTTTCTTACATACTAGATATTTTATACATATGCAGTTGTTCTTATCTTAGATACAGTATTGATTTCCCATGATACCTATAGCATTTAATTTTGCTGTACAGCTATCTATACAGTTTTTAAATAAGAAGACATTTTTTTCCAATGTTCTAAACACCCAAAAAAATTTATTTTAGGGCTTTCAACAACGATTTTCAAAACTCGTTCAGGGAATTTTTTTTTTAATTGTTCGGAACACAACTGCATAAACTAATACAGTTTTTGCCATATTTTTGCCATAAAGCCAGGGAACTCTGATAAAGATAAAATTAGTGAATGATTTTTGATTTCTAAATAAAATTTGTGAATGATGGCAACAATCGATGGCATTGAAAATTGCATCAATTATTTTTCTTCATTTCATCTGAGATTAAGAACCCTCCCCGATACACCTGTTTAGTGTATTTTTATTAGTTTAGGATTTCTGCTAAAAAACTAGTGAAGTGATTAAACCAGTCAGTTTATATATTGCTTCCCCCACTACCACCACCCTCTCACTTAACTCACCAAAGGCACAACCAATCACAACCCAGCCCGCTTTGGCACCGCAAATCAGCAATCGTTATTCTCCGAAAGGGCCCGAATTCTATCGATGAATCACGAGGGCCACAGGTACTGTTTCGCACCCCGTGGTATTGAGACAGAAAGTTGACAAAGTATTATGTCATTTATTTTTTACTAAAATTATTATTTTTTTCATTATTAAAAAGAAAAGGGGAAAAATAGGGTGATATTACTGCTTATTATTATTGATTATGTTAAGGAACTTATTATTCTACAAAAAATGAACACCAAAATTTTTTTTTATCGGGATCCACTAAGAACGAGCATAAATAGGCTATAATAAAATTAAGTTTGGCAAAAAATTCATAGCAAAGTTTTAGTGGTTCCTAAAATATTCTTCAATTAAAACTGGTAAGATTTTTTGGAAATTTATCATAGGAGCCTTTGTTCTAGTTAACTTAATTTTTAAATTCGCAATACTTTGTCAATATAATTTGTTTCTGTACTACGGCCAGCACCCTTTTTTTATTTATTTTTTAAAATCACCTTTCACCACCTTAGCTTTGTGCATGTTTTTAATTTGATTTTTTAACGGTTGATTTTACTTTACGGGTATTTTGGGTTTTATTTTCTAGATGTTTTTCTTAAAAAATATTTAGCATGCTTGTCTGCTTGTATGGTTTGGCATGCTTCTGGGCATGATTTTTAACTTTTTAGGTCCTTTTTGAGTCACTAGTTTAATTTAGGTTAAGATCTTTATAATTGCTACATAAACTTTAGTAATACTATTGTGTACATGTTAAAATACTCTGCCAATATATGGGCCCCTAAGCTCACAGTAGGTACTATATTTATAGTGTACGTGTGAGCTAATATAACTAAAAACTGAAATATATTTTATTCAACTCCAGACTAAATTACCTTTTGTTTGATACCACACAAGCCATGTTTTGACATAAACTCAAATTTTTGAAATCTACCCCCACCCTTACAAAAAAAACAAAAACTAAAATGTATTTGTTAAAGTCCGGACTCAATTACCTTTCGTTTGATATCACACACGCCATATTTTCACTTAAACTCTAATTTTTAAAATATACCCCCACCCTTTTTTTTTTAAATAAATTAAAATGTATTTTGTTTAACTGCCGACACAATTACCTTTCGTTTAATATCACACACGCCATATTTTCACATAAACTCTAATTTTTGAAATCTACCCCCACCCTTTTATTTGGTTTGTGCTCGGTGGATTTTGTTCATTTTTAAATGGGACCATCTCGGCCCAAAACCCAGCCTAGGTACCAAATTTCATTAAAATCGGCCAAGCGGTTTTTGAGTTATGCGCGTTGGTCGTTACAGACAGACATACAGACAGACAGACAGACATACAGACAGACAGACAGACAGACAGACAGACGGCGCAACAAAAAAGTTTCAAAATCATCTGAAACGCAAAGATATATAAAAATTTTTGAAATCGGAGCAACTTTTTTTTTCTCGAAAAAATTAGGATCACCATAGCTCACACTATTATAGTATAGTATATGTGTGAGCTAAAAATCTTTTTGGGAAAGATATCTCTTTACGTTAAAAGTTACAAGGGGCGTCATGCGCCAGTGCGTCTAATTTTACAGTACTGTATAAGAAATAGTCAATTGTTAGGCGCCTGCTAGGTGCATTGCTATGCGCGCTTTTAATTACGAGGGTAAATCAAATATGAACTAGAATTTGTGTGTTTACTTTTATTGGTACCGTAAATAAAAGTTTTAATACATTTGAATTTTCTACATTATCTCCTATATTACTTAAGCTTTTGTTTTATATTTTAATTGTCCTTAAAGTGATGACCTCCCAATTATTTTTTAAGTGGAACAAACCGTGGCGGTTCCTCCATAAGTGCACATGTGCACGTGCACTCCCAAATTTTACTTAAAAAAATATTAAAATTTGATCATTCGTTATTTAATGATTTCATCATGAAGTATTGATAAACCTCAAAAGGAATTCACCAAAGACTTGAATTAACACCCGGTATGTATGTGTTTGTATTTGTGTTCATACCAAGATCCGGTGGCTGGTGGATGCGCAATTATCTCTATATAGTTTCTTCGTCTATAATTAAGTGCCGCGATTTACTGGAACCACATTCTATGCACCGTAGATGTTATGTCGCATTCTAATTACGAAATATACAAAAGTGGACGTTATGTCCCTATAGAATTTTACAGTATATAGAATCTGGGCCTTACTTCGATTGTGCTCTTATGCAGAAATTCCGAGGATCGATGCCGCCCGCACTCCCGTGATGCTCCTCGCATCCACGGTTAGCCTTGGTTGTTACAGCACCTTATGTGCACTTTAAATTATTGCACTGTGACAACGTGGCGTTATCGGTCGGACCATATTATTTTTATTTCTACAATTTGTAGTTACTAGAATGGCGGAAGTTTCTAATTCTGATAACATTAGCGTGCAATATTTAAAGACAATTAAATTTTCTTCTTTACCACAATGGTTGAGAATAGATTAACTGCCCTCGCAATTTATCTATTGAGAAAAAAATTACTCAAGAAATTCTAATGTTCAATAAATTGGTTATTGAAGAATTTATTGCAAAAAGGGACAGACGCCTTTATTTTCAATACAAAACGTGTTTACTTGTAAAATATAAAATCTAGGTATGATAAATTTATTTATAAAAACAATAATATCTAACTGAATATTAATTTTGTAATTATTTGCTCTAAATTATATGATATAAATATATATTAGTATAAATAAACTAAAGAAAGTTTTAAAACATATTTACATAGTTAGCAATTACATTATAGTTTAGTTTACTTTACAACTTAAGTTAATATATTTTTTTTTGGGTTTGCACTCCTAAAGTTTTACACCACGCGCCGCCACTGGGAACAAATCTGTGGAAGTTACATGACGACAAAATTAGGAATGTAAAGCGAGTGTTTAAATGTTTCTTAATGCATTTCGTGCAATTTTTCTTGAGTCAATGCTGTGTGTGGCAGAGTTTTTTCATTAAGCAGAATGTTACATCGAATAGACATATCTAACTTTTTTCGCTACATAAAGTAGTACGCAGCAACAATTCAATGGCGTTTGTGAAGAAAAACCAACTAGTAGTAATTCTCTAAAATGTCAAAAACCGTTACAAGAACTTTTCCTGTAGAATGACGCGTCTTGGCTTTTTGCGATGCTGCCTATCCAGGTTGTCTCGGCCATCAAAATTTTTTTGTGTCAGTCGTAGACAGTCTCTATCCAAAATTTTCGATATTACTATTACATAAAAATGTTCCTTAATGCTATTTATTTTTTGTATATTATTTAAGATATTTAGTAATAATAACTAAAAACCAAAAATAATGACAATCCTGGTCCTGCCAAACCTCCCGCCCCTCTCGACTAAAACCCGCTTGCGCTTACCAATTTTACAAACGGACGTATATATATTTTACTGAAACCAACTTACCAGTATACGCCCGAGGTTATATTTCTCATATTACTAATATATCTTAGAACTACATATACGGCACATTGTGAGTTGAAAGAGCCACGCATTTTACCCGAAAAAAAAACCGATAAAAATGATTTTGTTAAATTTCCAAATATTTGAATTTTTTTTGTAATACCTTTTTTTCTCATTTTTTTTTCGTTTCTTTTGTCTACCCTAAAAAATATCTTCACGCCTCACCACTGCCAAAATGTCGGACCATTTTATTCCCTCCAGGGTCAAAAATTTGATAATAGCACGTTGCGCAACAGACATGTGCACCCCTTGCTCACACCTGATGCTACCAACATCTCATTTATTCGGCCGCGCCAAACTGACTTACCCTGCTCGTCTCGACATCCGACCTAATATCGAGATCTTACGCCACTTCCTTTACTTATGGCGTGTTAAATAGAAAACTCCAGTTCATATTTGATTCATTCTCGTATTTTTTATTTAAAAAAGTATCTTCTTTTAATGTACAAGTTTTCAAAAACAGGGTAAATTTTGAAGGCCGGTAAACTACTGCTCATCAAACAATTGATATAAAAATAAACACGACCTATTATTGCTAACTATAAAAACTATAAATATTTTAAGAGGTAACTCGTTTTTAAATAATCATTTTAAGATAAAAACATTACCTAATACAAGCACACATAATATTGCCCGTCAATTAGAACACATACAATTAACACAGAACACCAACGCCCGTAAAATAATAAGTTATAAACCCGTCACAGGATAGCGCTAAACCCGCACGGGCACGCTTAGTGTGATACCAATGGTTTAAATCGAAAACACAGGAATAAACATGTCATGTCATATGGAAAGATTAATAAAGGATCAGGCACACCTCTTATGGGATTTCTGTTTTCCGTCAAAAACTGCAGGAAATTTTACTGTGTTGTACACTGAACCTTTCTTATCAAAAGTTCTCATGGGCCCAACTCAAAAATTAATGACCAGTTTTTGAAATACAGGGTGTTGAATGTGATAATATCCAAGACGATTTTTAATCTGTTCCTTTAAAATATTTTCTATAGGGTGTTTAGGTAAATATTAGTCAAAAATTTTAATGCGAAACACGCATTATAGCTTTTTACACAGCACGGCACAAATGTACCTGTAGATAATGTTTTAAAGGTATAGATTGAAAATAATAAATAAATCGTAAATATACGTAATAGTAACATTGCGTAACTGTTTGGAAAACCCGTCTAAAGCTGGTTCAATCTAAAACACAATAACGCTTGTTTCTCATTAACACTTTCGATTAATATTTACTTAAACACAGTGTAGATAATGTTTTAAAGGTACAGATTAAAAATAATAAATAAATCGAAAATATATGTAATACTAGCAGTACGTATATGTTTGGAAAACCCGTCTAAAGAGCCATTATGCTTCTTGGACCTTATCACTTTCAAAAGTCTGTATATCAAAAACTGGTCATTAATTTGAGTTGTGCTCATAAGAACTTGGTTTAGTCCACAACAATATTCATGAAGTTTGACGGATTACCGAAATCCCATAAGAGGTGTCCCTGATTCTTTTAATTAATATTTAAAAATCTTGCTTACATCAAATCTTAAAAATTAAACGTAAAAAGTATCAAAGCCGTTATTTGCCTTGCCTGAAATTTTTATTAAATCTTTATTTTAAAGAAGTTAAGATGAGCACCAAAATTTATCGAAATATGTTTCTATTGATTAAATTGTTTGACGAACAGTATACTTAAATATTTATATAAATTTTTTAACTTATACTCAGTTTTCACTTCTAAAATCCCATTTACTGCGTATATTTTAAAATTTAAATTAACTTTTAAAACAATGACAACTTAAAGTTTTTACTTTTCTATTTCAGTATTTCTGATCAATCAAAAGTACTTTAAAATATATCAAATAAAACTATTACTACATTAATGAACACTTATTAGATCACCTAATAGGTAAAATGGGTTTGTAACGTATCTATAAAAAAAACTAATGAGTTAAATTATGTTAAGTTCTTAAATCTCTCTAATATTATTCACGTAAATTTTTAGTGCCCCCACGTTGGTTAGTAGAACCAGTAGACGTAAGCGTAGAAAGAAATCGTCACGTAGCTCTTCACTGTCAAGCCCAAGGAGTACCCACGCCAATCGTCATATGGAAGAAAGCGACAGGTATTGTCAAAATAAAAATATTCGAGAATAAATGACAGTTTTTAAACCTTAGAAGTTAAATCCTGTTTTTTTTTCGTTTTCTGTAAAAAAAAAACGAAAAAGTGAGATGTGACCCTTTACTCTTTCGTAGATGCTAGCTATCAAAAAAGGGTCTGTAGTAAATTGGTAAATTAAACTTTGAAGAGTCTGCTTGTATTTGAAATTTCCAATTGATTGGTTGCAAAGGGAGCTTTATCCTTATTTTAATCAAATGTAAAGAGGAAAGTAGTGGGTCACGCTCGTGATCATATGGGAAAAAGCTACAGGTTTATTAGAGAGATTTAGCCTTGCATATTAAAGTGCTTTTGACAGCATATTTATCAATACGATACGATATACTTAATAACGATCGTTATTCTGAGTAGGCTTGGGTTTTTAAGGCTGTTTAGGGCTAACTATATAAACTATTGGTTAATTGACATTGACGTTTGCAACTAAACAAAACTTGAATCGTGTTTCAAATTTATATTTTTGTAATGTATTCAACATTTGTAAATATTTTTTTAAATGTTTTTCCAAGTTTAAAATTATTTTTCTTGTAAACTGATTAATTTAAAATAACAACAAAAATATTAGATTAATATGAAATGACAGTTTGTTAACGCCGTTTTTAGCGCGTTTGAAAACTTTTGCTTTTCGCGACAAAAACTTTGTTATTAGGAAGTTTTTTAACCGATATTTACCACTTCGTTGTGATAGTG
Source organism: Aspidapion aeneum (assembly GCA_963576565.1). Lineage (NCBI taxonomy): Eukaryota > Metazoa > Arthropoda > Insecta > Coleoptera > Brentidae > Aspidapion > Aspidapion aeneum. The sequence goes on from OY755045.1 coordinate 39,282,392, forward strand.
GTAAGCACTGCGTCTGCGCACTATCGAAATGTCATTCCGTAGTAGTAAATAACCACTACTACTACCATAAGCTACGGAGGTATTTCGTAGTATTAAATTTTTATTGTTTATTTTATATCACAGTTTCCAACATTTCAAACATTTATTTTGTAAAATAAGGCTAGAAGTAAAGGTCAAATTTTAATATTTTGACTTTTTCAAGTGACAGTTTTAAACGTGTTCTAAAAACTCTAAAAAAAGCGGCCCGTAGTAGTGTTTGTTATATAACTAAATATTTAACTAGCTTACATTTCGCTTACATTTCTTTGGTTCTTTAGTAGATATAGTGTGGATTAACTTGAAAAACGTGAAATTTACATTTTCAACAAAATTTGTCATAACGTTAAAGTTTGCATAGTCAATTTTTTTAACTGAGCCCTCTAACACGGTGCCACAAGTAGTATCGTTCAGTTGAGTTTCACTCTTTAAAAAATAAATATATAACTGGAAAACTCACAAAATTAAGTTTTTTTTGCGTTTCATCCAAATATTTCATCCTGAGGTACTAGTACATTAGGTCCATTTAAATCACCTTTAACGAGGTCTTAACGTCTAAATCTCTCCAATTTTCTAATACCCTACTATGTATTCCTTACAGCGAGCGTAGCGTATCCTTGTCCATCCTTAGGGAATAGTTTTTGGGGTAGGGTTTTACTTTCAGAGGTTTCGCTCGCTTACGTAATTTCAGGTCGGAGTTTTTGTTTTATTTATTTTCTTTTTGTGGAGTGTTTTTTTGCCCTTTTTATGCTCTGTGGTAGAGAGTAGCATTCAGCATCTTTTGACATGAAAATATCTTTGTCACGATTTTATTAGCTGATGCACGAAAGAAGTCAGTGTGGATTCTGGCAGAACCGTCGGATTTTTTGCCAAAAAGGGAGTTAAATTGTTACCGTATTCTCCAGACCTAGCCTACTATGTCTTCTTTCCATTTGAGAGTTGTTGATAAATAGTTTTATCAAGGGTAGAATGTTTAGAAAAAACAAATATTAAAAAAAATACCTACTGTTAGTGTAAAATATTTTTCTTGAGCTTCGTATTGCCTTAGAATTTCTAAAATAACATTATGTAAGAATATCGGCCAATAATTGCGCAACCTAATCTGGTCTAACAGATCTTTTACTCACTGTAGGTAGTAAATCTGGTGACTACGAAGAAGTTCGCGACCACATGTACACGAAGTTGCTAGGGAATGGCACTCTCCTTCTTCAACACGTCAAAGAAGACAGAGAGGGTTACTACTTGTGCCAAGCTGAAAATGGTATCGGCACTGGAATTGGAAAAGTCATTCAGTTAAGAGTTAACTGTAAGTAACCTTGTATAACTTATATCAATATTATCAACATTTCCCGCAACAAAAATTCCTAATTTCAAAGTGTATGCAAAATAATCAGGTATAGTTTAAGTTAACAAAGAAAATAATGTCTTTAGTATTACTTAACTACATTGCCTTTCTAGCTTCCCCTTACTTTGCCGCTCCATCCAGAATGATAACTGTCAAAAAAGGTGACAGCGCAGTGTTGCATTGTGACGTCAACGGGGATAAACCAATCAGCGTGATTTGGCTGAGGAATGGCAAAAGCGAGATGAATCCCTCCACAAATTACAGGGTGAATGTAAAGCAGGATGTAACGCCTGATGGGGTAAGTTTCTTTTCTTTTATAAAAATAGCAAAAAGGATCTTCTATATTTTAATTTATCTTCACTAAACTTATTATCAGTTTTATTTAAATCTTTTTTAATTTGCATATCAATATTTATTTTTTTTAGATTGCCCCTTCTGAGCATTTTTTTCTGTTACATTTTTTTCTACAGCTACCAATTTTATTTCAATATAATTACAATTTCTACTTTCTAATTTTTCTTGTCATTGTTACCTTTCTCTTCATCTATTTTATTTTCTTTCTTTTCGTTATATTCATAATCTCAAAATGTTTAAGTGCAAATAACACTTCGTAATCATGTGACGATCCAATCTAATATAGATATTTTGTTATAGGTTGCTGCAGAGCTCCAAATTCTTAACGCAGATGCCGCTGATAGCGGGGCTTACTTTTGTCAAGCATCAAACATGTACGGGCGAGACCAACAATTGGTACAATTGTTAGTACAGGTAAGTCAATTTTTTCGACGATCTGCAAAAACGCGCCGCAATTTCCGCTGGGACACCCTTTAAATTATTACATGGTATTTTAGGAACCTCCGGAACCTCCTCAAAATCTCGAAGCTCCCACAAAATCCAGTACCTCAGTCACCTTGAAATGGAGCCACAAAAGTGGGGATGCCAGCGAAGTTTTCAAATTTGTGGTGGAATTTAGGGAACTCGATAGTGAGTTAAAATATTTGTTACAAAATGTCTCTTACTGAAATGCTCAATTTATCATTTATTATTTCAGTTTTTATTAGATATCGGTTAATGTCTTAATGGGAAGTACCGTGAAAAATCTGCACCTTTGTATAAATCTGCGAAGCATTGCCACGTAGTTTGTACAATAAATTATATTTGGCGATGTTTTTAGGATCTTGGCATCAAATAGAACTTACAGAACAACCGCTGTCATATACTGCAACCATCGACGACTTGAAACCTGCCACTAAATATACTTTTAGAGTTATAGCAGAAGGGCCTGCAGGTACATTATTTTTATTGAAAAAATCTATTTAGTCTTCTATAATCTACTCAAAATCTGCGTTCCTTCTTTTTGGCTTAGCCAATGAAGAAAATGCAAAGAAAATACTGAAAGTTTGACTTATTTTTCTGTACTAATTTTTGTAACTGCTGGTAAATGTTTTGTTTTAAATTTATACTCTTCAGGTCGCAGTCAGCCTAGTGAAGAGGTAATGGTGAGGACCTCGTCCGAAAAACCAGCAGGTCCTCCTCTAAGTCCTGCAGCAAGACCTATTTCATCAACCGAAATATTAGTCACTTGGAGTCCACCTATGCCGGAGTTGAGGCATGGAGATATACAGGTTATTACTGCTATGATAAATTAAAATAAGTAGTCAGTTTACCGTCTGTTGAGTTGTGTTAGTATTTATGAAAAATTCTAGAAATAAACTCTTCATCATTATTTGTAACAAACGGACACCTTAAGGTAGTTGCTGCCTAATTAAGGTATTTTGTTTTTCTAGGGTTTTAACGTGGGCTACAAATCGGCCATAATGGGTAGTTACAACTTCACGTCGATTACAGGAGATGGGGAAGACGGAGGAGAACTTCTTCTTGGTGGCCTTGAGAAATTTACCCGATACACCATAGTCATTCAGGCCTATAATGAAGTTGGATCTGGTCCTATTAGTGAAAGTGTAACTGCTCAAACTATGGAAGACGGTAAGATAGTAACAAGTGAATTTGAATTTTGTTTAATCAAATTAAATTCGAAAGGCAAAAAATATATACAAAAAATTCGTTCATTTATAAAAATTCTTGTTATCATTATCACTTCTACTGATTAAAATATAATTTATCTTCACATCACCATACACTAACATTTTCTAGTATGAATTATCCAGCTTACAAAGCAATAAAATTATCTTAATACATATCTAGAGTCCCTGGGGATCTGTCAAGCATTCAATCTCTCTTACTAGAGAAAAATAAGTAACTAATTACATTTATGGTTTATGATTTTACGTTATTACTATTAGTTCCTAGTCGCCCGCCAGAGGACGTCCGTTGTGCCGCACTGACGTCACAATCGCTGCAAGTCAGCTGGCAACCACCACCAACTGAACATTGCAACGGGTTGTTGCAAGGCTACAAGTTGACTTATGAGCCCGTGTTGGATGAGAATTGGAGAGGTACAGTAATAAAGAAATAACGCAACATTAATTAAATTTTTTTATATTTTGCAATGCAGGCGTTTTAATCCATATTTCTGAAAGCGTATTGCTGCATTAAATTTTCCATTTCTTAGGAACCGATGAAATAGAAACCAGAAAAACTACTGCTCTAACAACAGTTATCACTGGCCTTAGAAAATTTACAAACTATAGCTTACAAGTACTGGCCTTTACGAAAGTTGGTGATGGAGTATTCACTTTCCCTCACTACTGTCAAACTGAGGAAGACGGTAAGAACAATTTACCGAAATATTACATTTATTTAGTAACCGTAAATTAAAAATAAAACACGTTTTCGTGGCTAATCGGGTAAAAAAGTATCTCTCGTATTTTTCCGTGGGTAGCTCGAAAGCTTAACCTCCAGGGGGTCCAAGATCTAATGGATCTAACCGAACCGAACCGAACCTAATAAGCAAGTGTTGTGCTTGTTTCGTCCTTATGGGACTCCCCAGAATACTGTTTGGTCAAACCATTGCGAAGTTAATTAGACCGTTTTGTCTGTCATCGTACATTTATAGTGAGGAAACCAAACACTCTCATCCGCAAGAAGTGCCATCTAAAAAACTAGAACAAGAGCAGGCAAGTCCTAAACTGCTATAATCGATCGGTAAAAATATCAATTGAAAAGTGTCTTTTGGTTTAGATCAACGCCGATAAGCGTTTTTACCCATCTTCAAGACGTCAGCCTTAGTCAGCGGAATTTTCAGCCAAATAAATACTTGTTTGATTATTTACCTACTCGCGTGCAGTAAAGTAATTACTTTACCGCACACTGTGCGGTAAAGTTACTTTACCGCACGCGCACCACTAAGAAACCTTAACAACGCGTCAATACGACAGCTTCAATATTTGTTTACATTTCAATTGCATCGAATTTGACATGTTTATTTATAAATAACATTCAATTTTTTGAAAAAAAAAAGGAACTCATAGGTAAAATATTGTACCTAACACATGCGGAAAGTGTCTTTACCGCCCTTGACGGCTTGACCGAACTCCGCTCCGCGTCGTTCGGCCAACTGCCGTCGCATGCGGTAAAGTATTACTTTCCGCACTTGTTAGGTAAATAACTATTTTAACCTCTTGCGGATAAATGTAATTATTTTACCATTTGCTTCAAAACTCATTCCTATTATTCTCTTTAATGTTACCTTCTTCTCGAAGTTCCATATTCTTCTAAAAGACTAACATTTATTTTATTTTTTCAGTCCCTGGGGCACCCGCTGATATAAAAGTAGTTGCAGCTACACCACAGTCGTTAAAAGTGTCATGGTTACTTCCTACAGAACCTAATGGAGTCATTACCAAGTACAATCTTTACAGGTAAAAACTAAACTAATATACAAAAAATTAAGCGAACCAATAAAATTGAAACGATTTTTTTTGATGTATATAGCGTGTCCCGTTTTGGATGAGATCAAATAGAAAACTTGGTTATGTATTAATAACGGTAACGATCTGCCGAATTCACCAATTCATTTTTTGAAGCCCTTAGTAATTTTTTTGTAAATAGATTTTTTCTATTAACTAACTAACTATTACTCTAGAACGGGAGATTCCGTTATTTCTTAGTTTAGTAAAGTTTTATATCTTACTCATTTTACAAGATATTTCAATTTGAGCAAAAACTAAAAAAGTAAATACGGACCTGGACTTGTTTATAATAAACATAGGTTTGATTTAGGTACTTTTTACTGAAAAAGAAAACGAAGTACCTACCTTAAAAAATAGCAAGCACGATGAGTAATTACAGCACTGAAATTCCCCTGAAACTTAAACGCTAACTATACTTAAATAGATTTTTTCCTAACAAATGCAGAAAATCGATTTTGCCGCACGCAAATACTGTTGACAGAACGATCCGTAGCGAGTTTTGTCAAGTATTTAAGTGCGAAAAAATAGGTTTTTGCAAGTGTTAGGAACAATTGTTTTTATACGAGCGCCAGGAAAACATAAAAAAATAAAATTATAGGAAAATATACCACATCACGCAACTTTTAAAAAAATTCCTAGTGTTTTAACGAAATATAAGATTTTACCTGTACACCATAGCAACCAAGCCATTTCATAGAAAATATTATGAACAAATACTTCAAATCTATACAGGTTATTCAATTTTTTTCCACACTAGTATGGAAAAGTAGAATTTGCCACACGTTTGTAGAAAAAAGGTTTTTTTTTATTATTTGATCATATTTTTAAAATATTTTTCAACTTAGGAGAAGCACGGACGGAAGAAACGAAGTAGACAACGGAAAGCAAATTATATCCAGTCACAATACCGTATTTGACGTCAAAGGCATTCAGCAACACATTGAATATCAGTTCTGGGTGACAGCTTCCACCAGAATTGGGGAAGGACAGAGTTCTAAGGTTGTCAACCAAGTTGTGACTGCTAGAGGTAAGAAACCTATAGGTAAGAAATACAACTACAGGAAACTTTTTAAGCGATTTGGCAGAATATTTTTGTAATTTTTGTACTAAAAACTCTAGCCCAGTCATATTAGGTGAAAAGACTCTGAAACTTGGAAACGAATAAGCAGCCTGGATTTTCGTATAATTATTCCTCAGCATCTCTCCGTCAAAATGACCTAAAATTAGTTTTTTACGATTTTCTCGAAAACTAATAACTTTTTTTAAAAAAGTGAAGAAAGAAAAAATACGCAAAATTATTCGGTCTATAATTTAAAATTGAATAAAATGTTTTTTTTTTCATTTTTTTCCACCCTGTTCACTTGTTTTAAAATGTTAATACTTTATAATATTTCACTTGGTCTCCACTTAAACAAAACACCATGTACTGAAATTTAGTTTTTGTTTATTTAAAATTAAACAACTTTAAGTAAGGGTTAGGCCAATGGTCAATAATAGCTGGATCGCCAATGGGAAAAATATTAGGCACTGTACGAGAAAAAAAACGTATACAAAAAAACTTTATTTAAAATATGCGCAAATGTGAACACATTTATTATATTTAAAATTTCAGCCAAAATAGTGTTTCAATAAACTTTAATGGGATGAAGGAATTTAAACAAAATAAATGTAGGGTAGTTTTTTAAGAGTTTGAAATTATAAACATAGGAGCATAAAGTTTTACCGAACAGTCGTATCATGATTTTCCCCAAATATATATTTATACTAAAAGCTTTAGTTTCAAAGATATTGTTTTTGACAGATTTGGCGAAAAATCATGAAATAAAAATCTGAAGTGTATATTAATATGAATATTTGTTAAAACGTTATGTAAGTTCCTCTGTAAACCACCGTTATGTTCCATTTAGTTTGTCTAAGCCCCTTTCTCATATTTAAGTTTAGCCAAACACAATTTCCTTTAAAATTTTATGAAATTATTTTAGTATCTGAGCAATTCCACGCCAAGTCATCCAATTTACAAAAGAAGTGTTGCCCTGACATTTATTTTTTTTTCTTTAATCATGCTTACTAAATGAAACAGCTTATGCTTAACCACTTTTGCACAATTTTAGATTTTTAAATCCAATAAGTCTGTTGTACACGCATTTGAAAAGTCTAAAAACGGGCAAAATGGGACTTTAAAGAAAAAAATTATGCTCATAGTAAACAGCACCTAAAAAAATCAACCTATAATTTTGAAAACATGCATAAAACTAGTTTTCAAAAAATGTGCCGTTTAGCAAAATCTTTTACACTGGCTTGATTAGAGCAATTTAGAAAATATCCAAAAAACGCAGAAATTCCCGAAGTTTTCATATTTTTTTGGGGTATAAATGTAATGTTTTCTTAAATTTTTGATCAAGTGTTGGAAAGCTATACTCAAGGACTATATCTTCCTTGTATAAAATATATTTAAAAAGTAGACGTTACCTTGGAGTTCCACGAAGAAGTTAAGAATGTCTGGGAAATCCCTCAACTTTAGCATCAAAAATGACCCTGTCTATCGGGGTGCTGGTGATAATCAAGTAGGCTAAATTTTTCACTGTACCATATACTTTTAAAAACAATAATAAAAAATCGGGGTCTGTAATCCTTAAGGTCACTACACATTTTTTTAATATGTTATTTTAATATTTTTAGTGATGTTAAATTGCATCACAAATTATGAATGAATATATGATGATAATATGAAACTTCTGACACACAGAATACAACTCCTGGTCACTACGCAAAATAGCTTTGTGAAATATTTATTATGATATTCCCCCTCCCCCCCCAAATAAAGTTTCCAGATCCGCCCCTGCAAATTAAGGTTTATCAGAAGGTAAAGTTTATTTATATGAGCAGTGTTCTCTAAATTATGGTTTAAACTCTCTTCATAAGGTCACTACAATTTTTTTAAAAAGTTTATTTACTTTATTAGTAGTTACCTACTGTCATATTTAAAAAATCGGAAAAGAAGTTGAGTTCTATAATTTCAGAAACCGAACAAATTTCTTATCTGAGCTTGATGTAAATTTAGCATCTATAGTTAAATCATCCAGAGGAGTGAAAGAATGGTGTCCAGTTGTTGTTTGTTTGAGATTTTAATGTAAAACAAATCGTTTCACAGTATCTCTAAACGCATCACATGGACTTTTACCATGCGTTAGTTTAGTAGTTAGTTTTTTTAATGCTCAGTGGCGTATGCAGAAATTTTCCAAGGTTGGGAGAGGGGGCTTGAGTAAAAGCAAAGTCCTGGAAAATCATTTATTTTTTCTTTCAGAAAAATTCAATCTTTAGGAGAAGTTATTTAATGGGTTTGGAAAGATTAGGCCCCCAACCCCCCTCCCTCCTGCGTACGCCACTGTTAAACCTGAACCTTTTAATTTACAAAATAAAAAAACTAATTAATGTCCGTGTCTCACAAAAAATTTATTCTTAAAACTAAAAAAAAAAATTCCAACAGTGTACGAAGATGGGACTTGAACCCACAAACTAGGATGTCCCACAAAACAGTATGTGGCTATAAATGATGATGATTTTTATACATAATTATTTTTCCTTTTGCGACTGAATAAAAAAATGTGATTTTTTACATGCTTTAACCAAATAGCTTAAAAGTTAATGTTAAAATGACAGACCCAGATTTTTTATTTTACTTTTATTTAGACGATACATTGTCAAGTAAAACAAGGCACAAGCGAAGTTTCAATAGACTGATAGACATGACAATTTTTTTAGCCAAAAGTTGCCAATTCTAAGGTTTTTGCGGATTTTCCAATTTTTAAAAATTTAGTTTGCTGAAACCAATTCACCTAGAAATTTTTATTTTGCCTTGTGTGATAGTCAAGCCCCTGAGCTTTAATGTGCGTATAGACTTTTTTTGATGGACCATATTCCGCACCAGTAGGTAAATAATTAAAAATCGAGAAAATCAAATGTCAACAAAGTGAGGTTAATTTTTTTTTTCTGTATAGGATTATCCAACCAATATTAAAGAATTCCTCCATCAAATTTGTTTTTACATTAGATTTAATACAATAGAATTTAAAAAAATTAACCACCACACTGATTTTCTTCTTTTTTTTTACTTTTAAAGTGGCCTGTAAAATAAAGGAGGCGACATTAAAAATTAAAATTTGTTAATTTGGTATTCCTAAGGAAACTAATACATGTTATCAAAATTTAGATTTCGTGATGTAGCAGCTCCCCCCGTTGGATGATTTGGCGTGGAATTACTCATCTGTTAAACTGGAATTTCAAATAAAATAAAAGTGTGTGCATTTGCGCATATTTTAATACTGTTTTTAACAAAAAGTTTAATATTTTTAACACTTCGTTTTTTTTTGTCGTACAGTTCCTAATTGTATGAAAATTCAATTTTCAAAATCCGATTGCTGGTCTAGCTGGTATTAAGAAAACAAAAACTAAATTTTTGTAAATGGTGTTTGGTTCAAATGGGGATCAAGGTTAATATTATAAAGTATTAACCTTTTAAAACAAGTTACCTACAGAGTGGTAAAATAAAAATAAAAATAATAGTAATAAATATTTTTTTAAATGTTAGGTTTTTTCCTAATTTTATAGTACAGCCTGAATGATTTTGCGTATTTTTTCTATTGATTTTTTTTTGAAAAAGTTACTTGGTTTCGAGAAAATCGTAAAAAGCTGATTTTTAGAACATTTGGGGAAGATTTTGGCGGAGAATATGTGGGGATGTGGAACAGATGCTAATATTTTTTCCAGGTGAATGATTTCTAATATGACTGGGCTAGAACACGTAATTAAACTTTTTTTAAGTACTCTCCAAGTATTCTAAAAATTAATAATTAAAAACATATTAGACTAACATCCTCAACATATTTAAATAAAAGGAAAACAGATGGCTAGTGAGATAAACAAGCCAAGTATTGAAATTCTAAAATACGAATTTCAAATTCTTAAAGTAGATACGGCACGAATTCCAATCCTCGATCCCTTGTTGGCCTCTTGTTTTGCATAAAATGGAAAATAGAAACAGAAACTCGATATGGAAATATTTCTTTTTATACTATTTGTATATACAAAGAAAACAAATATAGTAACCAGAAAAACAAAAATTTTCTTTTTATTAATTTTGTTTTAAAATTTTGAAAAAGGGACATAATTAGGTTCTCTCTCAGAAAAATATAATACAATACAACTTATATGTTAAATATCATAGTGCAGAGCCGTAGCCAGAAAAAAAATCGGGGGGATAAGAAGATTAAAAAAGAATTTAAAAAAAATTGCGTTTTGTGTTTGGAATAGCCGAAATGCTTTTTTTTACCAAAAAAGTCTGATAAAAATTATGTTAATTTTGCACCCTGTCACTTGTGTCCCTGTTTCAATATGAATGTTAATCCTGGATTAAGATACATAAACGGAGTATAAGGGATCAAATACCTTCCCAACTAAAAGATAGGTATTAAAATTGAAGAAATAGTGCATGTTGGGTGAAAAATATCCTTTAAAATTGAATTTTGCGTTTCTTTTGAACAACGCGAAAAGCAAATAGAGTCACACTTGTGTTTCTAATCTGCCTTAAAAAAATTATATTTTTAAGAGTCTGTATCTGTATACTGAGCTAAATAAAAAAAAATGGCGCCAGCAGGCGTGAACGGCCATATTTATAACACCTAATTATTCTGGGTGTTCTTCTTTTTAGTTGAACCTATTAGTTTATGGTGGTTTTCGCTGGTTTGCTTTGACAGTGGCACAACTAAAAAAATGCGTTTTTGCGTTTACTGTAAAAACTAACTTCTCATCGTATTGTATATATTTTTACCACAAAATTTATATCTATTATTTTTTTCTGAAAACTAGTTGATTGGGTTAAAATTTATCAAATTGTGGAATAATTTTGTAGTTTTACTAAAACTAATTGTGCAGATTTATTGTGAACACAATGAAGACTGTTGAATGGCATCTATAAACCACTCTTAACTTTATTAACAAATTATAAAGAAAAATACACGTAGTTACCTATGGAATGGCACGTTTTACGTGCAATATTTCCCACTTTTGACAGAAAGAAACATAACTTTACACGACAAACACAAAACACCGCAAAATTTCAAGATGGCCTCCACTCACATAGCAGCTGTGTGTCTACATGACAAAACACACGCATGCACTTGAAAATTCGCATCGGCGAATTGAAATTTGCTACTGTTTTTAAAGCCAGCTCTGAGGGCTTCACTTTTCGATTCTTTGAACATGTATTTATGCTAGAACCAAATACATTCTAGCATAAATGCATGTTCAAAGAATCGAAAAGTGAAGCCCTCATAGCTGGCTTTGAAAAAAATGGCAATTTTCAAGTGCGCATGCGTGTGTTTTGTCATATAGACACACAACTGCTTTGTGAGTGGAGGCCATCTTGAAATTTTGCCGTGTTTTGTGTTTGTCGTGTAAAAATATGTTTTTTTTCTGTGAAAAATGGGAAATATTTCACGTAAAATATGGGGTTTGTGGAAAAATGTCCGGAAGAAGTATGGGAGTGCTATTCCATAGGTAACTACGTGTATTTTTCTTTATAATTTGTTAATAAAGTTAAGAGTGGTTTATAGATGCCATTAAACAGTCTTCATGGTGTACACAATAACTCTGCACAATTAGTTTTAGGAAAACTACAAAATTAATCAACAATTTAATAAATTTTCACCCAGTCAACTAGTTTTTAGAAAAAAATAATAGACATAACCCTAAATATTTGATAATTGTCAAATAATGTAGTGACGTAACGGAGTATGTTCCAAAACCACCAAAACTGACGCATGCGCAGTAACCGATATCCTGTCTAGCCGAAAAAGGAACATTAACAATTAAAAAAGGGTTCTGGCTTCAAGCATCGGTATAACCGAATCGCCGCTAGAACGTATTTAGTATTCATGTACTGACTTTTGAGATGATATCGAGGGGTCATCAGCTTTCAACAGTACTGTACAAATTTCACAACAGTACCCGACAGTACCACGACAGGATCCAACAGTACTCGACAGTACTCAACAGTACTCGACAGTACCACGACAGGACCCAACAGTACACCGACAGGACCCAACAGTACTCGACAATACACGACAGTACCCGACAGTATTCGACAGTACACGACAGTACCCAACAGTACACCGACAGGACCCAACAGTACGCGACAATACACGACAGTACCCGACAGTACTCGACAGTACACGACAGGACCCAACAGTACTCGACAGTACACGATAGAATCCAACAGTACTCGACACAACCCTCTTACCCGAAACAGTGGCGTAGATGCAAAAAGACAGGATGACCTTTTTTTTTTTGGTCGCAATGAACCGGCGCGGGTCCCCAAAGATGATGACCATTTTTTTTTTGTTTTTGTTTTTTTTTTGGTCGCAATGAACCGGCGCGGGTCCCCACAGATGATGACCTTTTTTTTTTTTTTTTTTTTTTTTTTTAGTCGCCAGTGTTTTGAGGACGCGCTAAGGCCCTATCGGCCTTCCCCAGGATGACCTTTGTTTTTGGTCGCACGATTTGTGAGCGCGGCACGGTTCCCCAAAGATGACTTTTTTTTTTTTTTTTTTTTTTTTTTTTTGCTCGCATGTTTTTTGAGGGCGCGCTTTGTCCCTGGCGGACCCTCCCAAGGCACGACGACAGTACTCAACAGGACCCAACAGTACTCGACAGTACACGACAGTACCCAACAGTACACCGACAGGACCCAACAGTACTCGACAATACACGACAGTACCCGACAGTACTCGACAGTACACGACAGTACCCAACAGTACTCAACAGGACCCAACAGTACACGTCAGGACCCAAGTCCTGTTGGACGCTGTACAAAATTTTAGGGTGCCGATGACCCCTCGGATGATATACAATGTTCTATGTGTTGACATATTAAATTATTTTTACTTGTGCTGAAACTTTGGAAATTTGATCAAAAATTGTATTCTATTGAGAGACAATGTTCTATGTGTTGATATATTAAATTATTTTTACTTGTGCTGAAATTTTGGACATTTGATTAAAAATTGTATTCTATTTTGAGAATTTAAATCTAACTATATTTTTTTAGTAAATACCATTGGTTTAGTAAAAAATACAAATTTATGAGGTAATAATATAATAAAGTACCTAAAATCTTAGATTAAATGAGTACGTGCAAGTGGCTTACCTTATAATAAAACGCGACGTTCCGCTTCGATAGTTGAAGCACGACTACTACTCTCTGTTTCCACCAATGCATGCCCACCCCGATTCAAAAAACGCATCACGTGATGGACCCTGGATTTGCACCGGTATTAAATGCAGCGTCACCTGATGCGTTTTTTAAATCGGAGTGGGCATGCATAGGTGGAAACCGGGTGTAAAATAACTTTTCGCGCGCAGCTTCTTTTTAACCAATACGGCTGCAGTTTGCACACAGTGTTGCCAAATAAAGTATTTTTTGGAATCCCGTTGTGGGATAAGTTTAATCCTACAATGGGATTCCATTCAAAACATTTTTAAAAAGTGACGGAATTCAGGTGGGTTTCGAAATTCGGGCGGGTGTCGAAATTCGGGTTGAATACTGTATACCTTCATCCCTTCAATGCTTATAATACCCCAATATTTCTCGTAAGGTATGTAGTTACGTCACTGCCTAAGACACAGAAAAGTGAGGATCAAAAGAGCCCCACATTCATCATAAAACAATTCGAAAACTTTTTGGTTGATCAAATCTCGTTTAGCACAAAACTTTTCTGTCTGGCAAAGCAGCCTAAGTTACTTTTGAAATGAAACGGTCTTTAGTCACGTTTTCGTTTTGATATACACAAAACTTTTGCCAAATAACTTTCGGAGAGACGAGTAACTTTGTTTCTTTTTGTATGGGGGATGAAAGATGCTTTTAGTAGGTACTTAAGTTTGTTTTGATTTATGCTTCTAAATTAATTTAAATTAAATTAAATAATATTTTCTGTTCTGTAAAAACAGTTTTCCGAAGTAAAAGCAGCTAACTTTATGAGAGTCTTTTAAGTATTGCATATACAGCTGGAATAAAACAGTAGATCACTTTTAAAAACTATTGTTTTTCCACGAAAATTAATCTACTTTTGCTCAAACCAGTTGTGAAAGCTGTTTCCACTCGTTTGTTGGTACTGTCAAAATTGCATTCTTGAAGGCGTCGACTGCTTCCTCTGGCGACTGAAATCTTTGACCACGCAGTCCATTCTTGACTTTCCGAAAAGTATAGAAATCGTTGGGACTTAGGTCGGGACTGTATGGAGGATGGTCCAACAATTCGACATTTTGTTGGGTTAAAAATTCAATGGTTTTTTGTGATTTGTGCGAACCTTAATTGTCTTAGTGGCGGATGATTCGTCGTTCGGGGCTCGTTCTTCAAAACTCAGGGAAGACTTACAGCAAAAAAATGGTGATGTACCAATCGGCAATAACAGCCCTTTGATCTTCCAGAGGAATTGTTGCTACATGACCTGCTTTTGAGACAAATGTCGCGACCATCTTTTGGGACACACTTCGAGAATGGATGACTTTTGTTGACTTTTTTTCATCTTTGAACACCCAAACAGACGACTGGCGTTTATTTTCAGGTTTATCTGTGTATAACCACGATTTATCACCACGTCACCATAGCGGTCTAGAGTTTTCTGATACAAATTAACCCTAGCTTCTTTCTGTTCTTCGGTTAACAGATGCGATATCCAGCGGGAAACTAATTTTCTTACCCCTTCATGCAATTTTTTTTGAATTTTGGTCTTTATTATCCCCATACCCAGTAAACACAAAAACATTTTAATAACGACAAAATGTATAAGTTAAAAACATAACGTTAGGTTGAATGTTAGTTCTAACCTCATATTCATAGTGAAAAATTAGCTTAATAACCCGTTTTCTGACGTTAGAAAAATAATGTTATGTTTTTATAACGTTTTTTTTAAGTTTTTTTCGAACGTTTAAAAAATATTGATTTTTAACAGCGAAAAGTAAATGTTTTTTTAACAATGAAAAAATATATTTTTTTCAAATATCTCTAAAGATAAGGTGACATAAATAATGTAAATAAAATTCTTCTATTTTGGAAACGCAGGGCAGCAACAGTCCGTTGAGGTTTTCGTGAACTCGACACTCAGTAAAGGCAATTCGGTTCGTAGCTTCTGAAAATAAAATTTAAAATTCTATGTAAACAATAATTTTGTAGTAAGTGCCTCGCTACGAGGCCAAACAATTCATGCTCAAGTGAATACAAGGCAAACAATTTCAAGTCGCGTATTCACTTTAGCATGAATGCAAAAGAAGCATTCGTTTGGTCCCGCTGCGAGGCTTGCGAAGTAACAGTTTGCTAACCCTCGCCTATGTAACATTTATTTATCAATAAAGACGATTTACTATTATTATATAATTCTGCCTCAAATGAATACGCGGCTTAAGGTCCGGCGACTAATCGTCCGCGGTGAATTGTCGCATTCCCTGTCTGATTACCTATAGGTATGCGATATTTCATACAAAACCATTTTTCTTCTTTTGTTTACTTTTTCTTACCTGATTTTGTGGCGCTTCGTTTAGATCACTCCACACACATTTGTTGTTCTTTAACTATACCATCCTTCCCACACAACTGTAGTAATATTCCAATCCAAATATGTATTCACTATCAATATTAATAATATAAATTTGCCATGTTTGTTTCAGCAATATGCAAATATTTTAACCAAAATTACAAAAAGCGTATTTGCTACCGACTCGTATCAACTCGCAGCAAAACGCAACTAATGGCGATGTTCAGGTAGTGGGACTGCTATACTATAGAGGGCGCTGCCATCGCGCCCTCTACAGTATATATTTTTTTAATGTTTATAAAACAAAACATTTATTAGCTTCATATATCTTAAATTCAACGTTAAAAGTGAGATCTAGGAAAAACATTATAAAAATAACCATATATTGATGGTATGATTAGCTCACACATATACTATACTATAGTAGTGTGAGCTATGGTGATCCTAATTTTTTCGAGAAAAAAAAAGTTGCTCCGATTTCAAAATTTTTTATTTATCTTTGCTTTTCAGATGTGTTATATTTAGATTTATTATCTTTTATAATGAATTGTATTGATTAAATAAAGAAGTCTATTCGTTACATGTTTATCATTTATTAATTATTATCACAGCTTTTTAATATCACTTATAAAATACTCTGCCAATATATGGGCCCCTAAGCTCACACTAGGTACTATAGTTATAGTGTACGTGTGAGCTAATATAACTAAAAACTGAAATATATTTTATTCAACTCCACACTAAATTACCTTTTATTTGATACCACACAAGCCATGTTTTGACTTAAACTCAAATTTTTGAAATCCACCCCCACCCTTAAAAAATCAGAAACTAAAATGTATTTTGTTGAACTCCGGATTTAATTACCTTTCGTTTGATATCACACACGCCATATTTTCACTTAAACTCTAATTTTTGAAATATACCCCACCCTTTTTTTTAAATAAATTAAAATGTATTTTGTTTAATTCCAGACTCAATTACCTTTCGTTTGATATCACACACGCCATATTTTCACATAAACTCTAATTTTTGAAATCTATCCCCACCCTTTTATTTGGTTTGTGTTCGGTGGATTTTGTTCATTTTTAAATGGGACCATTTCGACCCAAGACCCAGCCTAGGTACCAAATTTCATTGAAGTCGGCCAAGCGGTTTTTGAGTTATGCGCGTTGGTCGTTACAGACAGACATACAGACAGACAGACAGACAGACAGACAGACAGACAGACAGACAGACAGACAGACAGACAGACATACAGACAGACAGACAGACAGACAGACGGCGCAACAAAAAAGTTTCAAAATCAACTGAAACGCAAAGATATATAAAATTTTTTGAAATCGGAGCAACTTTTTTTTTATCGAAAAAATTAGGATCACCATAGCTCACACTACTATAGTATAGTATATGTGTGAGCTAATATACAGTTAACAGTTATAAGACGCGGACATGATAAGACGTGAACGTGTTTGACTTGACGGAGTACTGGAAGAGAGAGCCTCTTGTGACGTCTCCGTATATTAGGTGGGCTAGCATGCAGGGATGCCACAAGATGATTTTGAAACTTTTTTGTTACGCCGTCTATCTGTCTGTCTGTCTGTCTGTATGTCTGTCTGTCTGTATGTCTGTCTGTAACGACCAACGCGCATAACTGAAAAACCGCTTAGCCGATTTCAATGAAATTTGGTACCTAGGCTGGGTCTTGGATCGAGATGGTCCCATTTAAAAATGAACAAAATCCACCGAACACAAACCAAATAAAAGGGTGGGGATAGATTTCAAAAATTAGAGTTTATGTGAAAATATTGCGTGTGTGATATCAAACGAAAGAAATTTAAGTCTGGAGTTAAACAAAATACATTTTAATTTATTTTTAAAAAAAGGTGGGGGTATATTTCAAAAATTAGAGTTTAAGTGAAAATATGGCATGTGTGATATCAAACGAAAGGTAATTGAGTCCGGAGTTTAACAAAATACATTTTAGTTTTTGTTTTTTTTAAGGGAGGGGGTGGATTTCAAAAATTTGAGTTTAAGTCGAAATATGGCTTGTGTGGTATCAAACAAAAGGTAATTTAGTGTGGAGTTGAATAAAATATATTTCAGTTTTTAGTTATATTAGCTCACGCGTACACTATAACTATGGTACCTAGTGTGAGCTTAGGGGCCCATATATTGGCAGAGTATTTTTAATGTTAGTGAAATTATGGTTTTTAATGCTGGTTTCTTAACGTTATTATGAAATATATTTTTTTAGCTCACACATATACTATACTATATATAGTAGTGTGAGCTATGGTGATCCTAATTTTTTCTGTATGTCTGTCTGTCTGTCTGTCTGTAACGACCAACGCGCATAACTCAAAAACCGCTTGGCCGACTTCAATGAAATTTGGTACCTAGGCTGGGTCTTGGGTCGAGATGGTCCCATTTAAAAATGAACAAAATCCACCGAACACAAACCAAATAAAAGGGTGGGGATAGATTTCAAAAATTAGAGTTTATGTGAAAATATGGCGTGTGTGATATTAAACGAAAGGTAATTGAGTCTGGAATTAAACAAAATACATTTTAATTTATTTAAAAAAAGGGTGGGGGTATATTTCAAAAATTAGAGTTTAAGTGAAAATATGGCGTGTGTGATATCAAACGAAAGGTAATTAAATCCGGAGTTCAACAAAATACATTTTAGTTTCTGTTTTTTTAAGGGTGGGGGTGGATTTCAAAAATTTGAGTTTAAGTCAAAACATGGCTTGTGTGGTATCAAATAAAAGGTAATTTAGTGTGGAGTTGAATAAAATATATTTCAGTTTTTAGTTATATTAGCTCACACGTACACTATAACTATAGTACCTAGTGTGAGCTTAGGGGCCCATATATTGGCAGAGTATTTGGTAATGCTTTTACATGAAATTTTCGTTAAGATTTTCTACATGTTTTTTAATGTCAAAAGTTGACTTAATTTTAACACAAATTTGTGTTAGATTTCAACATTTATTTAACGTTCAAGTCGGCAAGGTATTGACGTTTTGAATTTAGGTTGAGTAAAGATTGAGGTTAAGTTTTAGTAGCGGCATTCGATTAGTATCGCCCTCTATGTTCCTATACGCAAAATATAAAAGACAGCCCTCGTATACGAGCATTATTTTTATACTAACCCTGTATTTTCTTTGTAGTTCCAGCAAGAATAATATCTTTTGGTGGCCTAATGGTACGACCCTGGCGAACATCAGTGGCGTTCAATTGTGAATCAGTGGGAAGTCCGAGGAGGGAGTGGCTTAGGAGTGACCAAATATTAAAGGTATCTCATCGCATTTAAAAATGCTTGTCAATACTATTTTAAACTTAATTAAATAATTTTTTTTCGTTTGAAGCCGGTAGAAAATGATTGAATAGAAAAAAAATTAGACTTACATTGACCTTATTTATTTTAAACACGACCTTTCGGTTAGTTAGGTATCTAACCGTTTTCAACTGTAAACTCAGCAATATAAATAGTCTACAAGCTGCTACCTATACTACTTGGTGTGCAGTCAGGTGTATAATCCTAACACACCTGTCTTCCAAAAGTGGTTTTCATATATTTGATAAGTCCATGCTTGGCAACTTCAATAAATTGCTTATGCAAAACTTTAGCTTCAGACCATTGGATCCTGTAATCATTTGATCAACCATGGTAAGCCGGATTTTTTAATATCCTGTAATTGGGTACTTTTTTTTATGTTTTTTTAATCTAACCTGAAGAGGGCGTTTAGTTTCTATATCATTTCATAACAAATTAATCTTTATTAAAAAAAAATTAGACACTTTTCATTAAGAGTTTGACAAATGTGACATTACAACTATCATTTAAAAATCAGACTTATACAACTGACTGTAAATGTTAATAACTCGATCTTTAAAATTTGCAGGGCGGTGCAAGTCACAACCAGCAACTCCTGGATACCGGAGAGCTTATTCTTTCAAACCTGCAGCTGTCAGATACAGGAAACTATACCTGTCAAGTTGACAATGGTATCGGTTCTGACAGAATTACGTATTTTTTGGTAAGTGAATTTTGAACATTAATCAGGACTATCAATACGGACGGGCCACGATCCTCCACTTTGTTGACGTCACATCCAGGGCTGATTATTTTTTGATGGTCACGTCACGATACAGCTGATTGTCTTTAAAATATTGAAGTTGGAATGACGGTTCATAAATATTTGATTTTTTAAAAAAATAAAGCCGGTTTTGAGATTGTTTTTACTATACTCTTGCAGAACAATTTTTTTTTAATGTTTAGGAATCCTTAATTTTTCAGAGACGCTTCATTAGCTCACACAAAAATTAAATTTAAAACAGAAGCGATTGTGACAAACACAGATGACAAAGTCAAATACTTGTCAAATATAACAGTTGGCATGCGGTACATGGTGGGTAATTTGAATTCAAAATAAATACTCTGCCAATATATGGGCCCCTAAGCTCACACTAGTTACTATAGTTATAGTGTACGTGTGAGCTAATATAACTAAAAGCTGAAATATATTTTATTCAACTCCACACTAAATTACCTTTTATTTGATACCACACAAGCCATGTTTTGACTTAAACTCAAATTTTTGAAATCCACCCCCACCCTTAAAAAAACAGAAACTAAAATGTATTTTGTTGAACTCCGGACTTAATTACCTTTCGTTTGATATCACACACGCCACATTTTCACTTAAACTCTAATTTTTGAAATATACCCGCACCCTTTTTTTAAAATAAATTAAAATGTATTTTGTTTAACTCCAGACTCAATTACCTTTCGTTTGATATCACACACGCAATATTTTCACATAAACTCTAATTTTTGAAATCTATCCCCACCCTTTTATTTGGTTTGTGTTCGGTGGATTTTGTTCATTTTTAAATGGGACCATCTCGACCCAAGACCCAGCCTAGGTACCAGTTATGCGCGTTGGTCGTTACAGACAGACATACAGACATACAGACAGACAGACAGACAGACAGACAGACAGACAGACAGACAGACAGACAGACAGACAGACAGACAGACAGACGGCGCAACAAAAAAGTTTCAAAATCATCTGAAACGCAAAGATATATAAAATTTTTTGAAATCGGAGCAACTTTTTTTTATCGAAAAAATTAGGATCACCATAGCTCACACTACTATAGTATAGTATATGTGTGAGCTAATACTATAGTATAGTATATGTGTGAGCTAAAAATGCTAAATGTTGAAGATTTTAACCTTTTAATCACCTTGCATCCTTACAAAAGTTTGGTGGAATATGAGGATAGTGTCTGAGTATATTTGACTGAAATTTCGCGAAAATATGTAACGCCATTTTGAAAATATCATAAAAAAATGTCTGACCTCCCATAAGACTCAATGTAAAAGTCAGTCAGATTTTTTCATGGTCGTGGCCGGTATTTTTTTGTTGGCCTTGCATTAGTAAACGCCATCATTTATCTATTTGTTTATATTAATTTTTTTGACACCGTCATTTATTTCATTGTGATTGTTAAATCCCTTTAAGCTTTCTACAATGCTTTAATCATTTATTTTCAGGTCGTCCAAGTCCCTCCCTCGGCGCCTTTGCTCTACGTCACCTCAGCCACGAGCAGTAGTATTCTGCTGCATTGGAAAGCAGGCAGTACCGGTGGAGCTCCCATTAGTGGTTTTACTTTAAACTACAGGTAACATTAGTAATGCCAATAGACATCATAATTTAAAATGTTGCCCAATTTAAGGGTACTTATTAAGGGTAAATCTTATTTGCCCTTTGGACATTCCTGGCGAGGTAAAGGTTCATGAATTTGTCTATTATTCTTGTTGCACGATACTTGATATGGTTAGGATCGCTGTGTTGCGCGTTTACACGGTTTATTTTCAAATAATATTAATTTTTATTTTTAGGAAAGATCATGGAAACCTTGATGAAATCCCTCTAAACAGACATGCAACCAGTTACGAACTAAAGGTAACAAACATTTAATTTTAAATCTTTAATTATTGAAAAAAGTAATAATTATTTTGACAAATGCTTTGTTTTTCTAGGGTCTTTCCTGTGGGACCACCTACCATTTGTACTTAACGGCGCACAACAAAATTGGCAGCTCCCCTGCCAGTCACCCTCTACAAGCGAGAACTCAAGGTAAGTTCTGTCTTTGGTCACTATCGGTAATCCTATCATTTGAACCTTAAGTGTCACTGTAACGTGATGGCACCCGGCAGTAGTACGGCTAGAGGAGGCCTTTGTAACAGGCGAGCGTTTTGACATTGGTACTGTCAAATCGAATGGCCAAGGCTTGAATGTTGCAAGCTAACAATTTGTGCAACAACTTAATTAACTGATAAAAATATTATATATATTTATCGGTTTCACAACGTTCTACGTTTCCGATACCCAATCTCCACTCGTTTCTGTTTGCCCATAAGTCATCATCTAGGCCTCTTATTCTTATTTCACTGCCTATTCCTTCTCTCCAGCTTCTTCTTGGCCGTCCTCGTTTTCTTCGGCCAGTTGATTTCCATTGTAGTATTTGTTTAGGTAGTCTTTCACCATTCATTCTTTGTATATGTCCGTACCACACCAGTTGTTTTGTGCTTATATCATCAACTAAAGTACGTTCACCCACTGTCATAATTTCTCTTCTTCTTTGATTTGTAACTCTTTCTCTTTTTGATTTCCCTGCTGCTCTTCTCCAATAGTCCATCTCCGTAGCGGAAAGCATTTTTTCTGTTCTATTCTTGATTGGCCATACTTTTGAGCCGTATGTAATAATACTTTTTACAATGGTGTTATATATAAGCTTTTTGTTATGTTTTGATATACTTTGGTCCCAAATTATTCCATTTAATAAAGTTATTGCTTTTCTTCCTTGTACGTTTTGATCTTTTCTAGCTTTGTTTAGTGTTCCGTCAGCTGTAATTTTTAGACCTAAGTATTTCATACTCATCACAGGAATGAATTCGCTGCCCGGTATTTAAGATTAGATCCTGTTTCGTTCCACCGATACACATATACTCTGTCTTATCGAGATTAACCTCTAGTCCCCACTTATTGTACTCTTCTATTAAGGCCGCTTGACATGGTGCATGCCGCGCTGCAAATATTTGCAAACAAAAAATTTCGGTCAAATTGTTGCCTGCAAAAAATCTTCTTTTCGTTTGACATTGTGCATGGTCATGCACCATGTCAAGCGGCCTTTAGTTTTCGTGTCATATATTCGAGGTCGTCATAATCCTGAGCCACTACTATCTGATCATCGACAAAACATAAAGTATACAAGGTGGTTTCGTCCAACGGAATTCCCAAAAATATTAAACGTTATTAAATTTATTTTATATTAAGATTTCGAAAGGGAATTTGGCGGTTCTTGGAGAAGTATTACTATAAGTGCTTTTCGCAATTACATAAACGATATAGGAAAATCATACATAACTGTTCAATTTTCTTCTATAAAAAGTTCACAGATTCACTTCTTTATATGTATTTGATTTCAATATTAAACTTTTTGTTCTAATATTTACTCTTGAAATTTATTAAATTGGATTCCAGTTACAAAATATACATTATTTTAATGATAGTGGCTCAAAGGGCAGATTAGCCGAATCACCGATCCTGAAAACTATGCCTAAAAACAAGTCGGTGCATTTCCATAAATTTTACTTATTTTTAAGCTAGCCTTGCATGTAATATATTCAATTAAAAATATATAAAAACTTATAAATGGCAAAAATACCATTTATATTCAAATCCCGTTTTGTTACACCCTAGCTACATTTGACGGGTGTTTCCCCAGAGGTGTGAAAACCATATTGCCCTCTCTTTCTGGCATAATGCAGTTTTGATGTAAAACGGATTTTAGGAGATAGATATATAGACATACACTCAGTGGCGCACCCAGGAATATATCTCGGAAGGAGCCCGAGGCCTCTGGAGGGGCCCCCGAGGCCTCATAATGTCTTATTTTATGCTATTTGATGCTCTTTTATCTTTTTATTTATGAAATATGTGGAAAATATCTAAAAAAATCTTAGGTTTCTGGAAAGTTTGAGTAAGCCCCCCCCCTAATTGTCAAAGAGAGTTATGCCCACCTCTGGGGGTTTATTCTTGAAACGTTCCCTAGGAAGTAAATGTTCTCTTAAATTACCATTGGTCAATATCAGTTATATGATAGTATTGACATTTTTGGTAAATATTTTTAATAATAAATCTTACTTCAAAGTTCTCCTATTGCAAAGCAGGAGAGCAGGTTATGTCAAATGTTCTCTGGAAAATGATCCCTTCCGCGTCAGTTTAAAGTCATACACTATGAACTGACCAGTGGTAACAGTGAATTGAAGAGAAACTTTACTCCCAGGGGAGCATTTACAGAATAAACCCTCTGGAGTAAAAAAAACTGTCAAAATGTGGCCAAGACTTAAAGGTATACCTAAATAATACCTGGTAGTTCCTAATTTTAAAATTTTCTATCTCTATTTTATGTTAAGGTCACCCCCCAGGAGTCCCACCAGCCGCAGCGTTTATCAGTCCGAATTCGACATCAGTTACCTTAAGGCTACACGTATGGCCTGACAACGGATGTCCCATTTTGTATTTTATTTTGCAGTATAGAAAGGCAGTTGAGTCTGAGTGGACTCTAGGTACGTCATAATATTGTTAGATTACTTAAGTCATTTTTATTAATTTAGTTAAGAAAAATCAATAAAACTGGCAACACCAGTAAGACCACTCTGACTAAACATTGGTTATTCTTGATCAAATACGTTATAGCATGTTCAATGAATCGAAAAGTGAAGCATTCATAGCTGGCTTTGGAAACAATGGCAAATTTAAATTCGCGGATGCTATGAGGGTGGAGGCCATCTTGACATTTTGCGGTGTTTTGCGTTTGTCGTGTAAAATTACGTTTATTTTGTGAAAAATGGGAAATAATTCACGTAAAACATGTCCGGTTTGTGGAAAAATGTCCGGAAGAAGTCAGGGAGTGCTATTCCATCGGTACCTAACTACTTGTATTTTTCTTTATAATTTGTAAATAAAGTTATAGATGCCATTAAACACTCTTCATGGTGTCCACAAATATGTATTTGTTCTTGATTTATTAAAAGACTGGATTTGGCAACTAAATTTTATTGACTTTATATGGAATATTTTTAAAAATTGATTTAGAACAGCAACGCCAAAGTATTCAGACTATTTTAATATATTTTTTGACAGTTTCCAATGCATTGAAACCTCAAAGACGTACGTCAATAACTGGTTTGACGTCAGCAACGAAATACGTAGTAAAGTTAGAGGCCCACAACGTTGCCGGATTTTCTACTGAGGAGTTTGGTTTTATGACATTGACTAAAGAAGGAGGTATGTCTGTCACTAACTTTTGAAAAACAAGTTTAAATTTGACCATTTTCGAGAATATAATTTAAGATTATAAGGGCCCACCGACTTTTTTTCCATTTCTTAGCCTAAAAAAAACTTATTTCGTAAAGCTTCGTTGCACGATTTCCTTAGTGTTGTTAAAATTAAGTCAGCTTTTTTAGTGACTTTTCAGTTCCTTAAGAGCTGCCCAAAGATAGGATTCTGTTACCTTTCTGGCATAACCATAGCAACTGACAATACCTACAAATGAGCAGAGTGTTGTGAGTAAATAAAGTAAGAAACATGTTTTTTTTTTAAATAAAAACCATAACAAAAAATCCTAAAATAAATAAAAAATGATTTTTAAAAACTTTATTGCAAGAGATAAGGCTAGATTTTGGTTCTTTTGACTTAATGTTTTTGTGAAAAAATATACCTACATATCTATCGATTACAAAAAGATTTGTAAGAAAAAAAATAATTTAAATAAAGTTCTCTTTTCTACTTTTTATTACAGTATTTTTGTCTGATTTTCGGGTTAACTGCTGTTCACACCCTGGTAGAGAAAGCGCTAAGAGTAGGATAGGACTGACCAGTGTAAGAAAACCCTTGCATTTAAATTAAACTGCACTGCATGATGTAATAAGGCGATCTTCCTTTTTGCCTTTACAGTTTACCCTAATTTCATTATAATTTTTAGTCATTTGGTTGTACCGACGAGGACACCCAACTTTCACAAAATCGAGTATCACCATCTCGATTTTATCATCTTCTAAATATTCTTCCGAAAATTCAAAAACTTAATTTTTTAAAATAAATTTTTAAAGGCGGCTTGACACAGAAAAATTGATGGCTTTTGAAAAAACTATTTTGGGAAGTACTGGGTGTTGTTGTTTTTCCATAGTTTAAATAGTTGGTTGGTTAAAACAGCGGCGTTGCCTGATTGGGTCACAAGGTGGTCGCATCTTAACAAAGGAGAGATTTTTGCTCGGTGCAACTTTAAAAATAATTCATAGTTAGAAAGGAAATTTTAATAGTCGGTGCGATGGGCCCTAACTGTAAAAATTGTAACCAAAGACTTTCTTTTGTTAGATGTCCCGCCTCCAGACCTAATAAGATCCGGATCCGAAAGCACCCCGTTTTATGCAGACGTGAAAATCGTGGTTCCAGTTGTCATTTTACTTGGACTTGTCAAAGTATTGGCTATAGCTGCGTTTATTTGTATAAGAAAACGTAAGTATCCATCCATAAAAGACAATAGAGAATTATTGGAATAAAGCCAGGCTATAATAGTGCAGTATTTAGACACCTTCAGATTGTGAGATTTGCTGTGATCTTTAAATATACGACCTTTGTTTACTATATGAAGGGGAATAAATACTGCCTTTCTTTATTAATGAAAAATAAACGATTTAGTTTTCAATTCGACTTTGGTATGTCAATTTTAAAAGATCAAATGTCAGTTTTCAATGCGAAACTGTCAGAATACTGCCTGGCACTATGATAGCCTGGCTTTATTCCAATAATTCTTTAATAATTTATTTTTTCTTTTAAATAAGGAAGATTTTCTACACATATCATGACGTAATGACTTTTGTAGGAAGAAGTAATGAAAACAAAGAACAACTAGACAACCAACAAAATGCGGCTGCGCAAAGAGAACGGTACTATGCTACTATCCACAAGGTGGCGCTGCAGGCGGGCGAGAAAATTCCCGGTAAGAGCTTACAGACCAGAAGAGAGAGAAATTCGTGTTCTTGGAAGACATTACACAAATGTCAATCAACGTTACTGATTTTTAGCTACACAAACATCTAATTAAATAAAATTTTACATTTCTAATTTTATCTTATAGAAACCTCAGAAGACATATCACCGTACGCAACGTTTCAATTGTCAGAGCAGAGCACCCTGCCTCAGAACACTATGCTGCATAGCTTTATGTATCATGAGCATGCCATCACCGAGGGGTGCGCCTCTCCCCCACCAGCTACCTCTTCAGTACAACGAAACTCACCCTATTATAATATTGTAAGTATGGAAACAAAATTCCGGACTTCCATTGTCTTTATTTATTTTAAACACGGCGTTTCGGTTAGTAAGTATCTCTAACCGTTTTCAAATGTAAACTAAACAATCCAGTCTACAGGCTAATACTTATACTACGGGGTGAGCAGTCAGGTGTGTCTATAGGCTACTACTTATACTACGTGGTGAGCAGTCAGGTTACCCGCCCCCTTTTTTAATCCTAAGACGCTTGTTTTCCATAAGGAGTATTGACAGCTCCATCTATCTTAATTTTTGAAGCAGCACTATTTGTGAAAAAAGCAACAAAAATTTCCATCTGTAAACATACTTCATATTTATAATACAAGGTCTAGTTCAAATATAAGAATTCCTAATTATAATCTGTCATTATATGCTAAGAGTCCATACTGCTTTTGTGCAACAATTTTTAATGCAATTCCAAATACCATAAAAAGCTTGCAAAGCTTAAAAAAAATTTCGAGAACTTCAAAAAGTGCTCATAAATAAAGCATACTACTCAGTAAGGGAGTTTTTAACTTCGAGAGGAGGTTAAATCCGAGAATAGCAAAAAAGAAATACCACCTATATACTCTAAAATTTGTAATGTTTAAAACTTACCTTTATTTACGTTATATAGATTAATTGCATAAACTAGTTTAGGGAACTATCTTCTTTTATGTTAGTCTTTACCTGACATTGTCTATATTTCCCATGTAAATCTTATGGCAATAGAATACATTGAAACATTGGGAACTTTTCAAATATATCTATGGGTATCTAATTAAAACTATTTTATCGTTTTTAAGTTTCGCCAGAAAAATGTTTTAATAATTTAAATTTGTTTTAGCAAAAATTTCAAAGTACAAAAGGCCATCCCGGAGGCCGACGCCGGCGCAAAAACGATCCGGACAGCGACGACAGCGAATCCGACCCGGATCAGCTGACCTCGAGCCGGACCGAGTCTTCTAATCATTTGGATATGGCAAAGCATAAAGCTAGTAAGTACCGTAAGTACTACCTTTACTTCCTTAAAACTGTCTTGTGTTCGGTTTTGTGGTTGTGACTTTTTTGGTCTTTCTTAATTCCAGTGATGACTTTTTTCTCTGACGTATGGATGCCAAGATTATTTCATTCATTTCACCTAAAGGCGACTTAGGTTACCCAAATTCAGTACAGATCAATTTAGAACTGCCAACAGATACGCTGAATGAAGATGATGAATCTTTCTTTAAAACGAGGCTTCACGAAGAAGGAAATTCGTTAACTTTCTTCCTGTGTCTGAGAAAAGGGCCGTATCATCTGCATATCTTATGTCGTTTTTGACTCCTTCAAGAGAATCTTCGGTTAGTTTGAAACTCGTAGACAATGATTATTTAGAAATAAAATTTCGGACTTCCATTGTCTTTATTTATTTTAAAAATTTCAAACAACATTTCATATGTTCAAGGGATTTCAGAAAACATAAGACGAATAGCTAAACACTATAATATAAAAACAGTATTTTCTTCGGGAAATACGATAAGAAGTTTTGTAACTAAAACAAAACCAGACAATCCCTCAAATAATAAGGAATGTATTTACCAAATCCCGTGTGAGTGTGGTAAAGCATATGTAGGTGAAACGAAACGCCCTCTTCAGGTTAGAGTAAATGAACATCTAAAAAGTACCCAATTAGGGGATATTGAAAAATCCGGTTTAGCAGATCATGCATGGTCAAATGATCACAGGATTCAGTGGTCAAAAGCTAAAGTTTTACATAAGGAGTCGCATTGGCGAAAACGAAAGTTTATTGAAACTGCGTTTATAATGCAGAATAAAGAAGTTTTCAGTCAACCAAGCACGGACATACCAAACATATGGAAACCACTCCTTTAGGAAAACAGGCGTCTTAGGATTAAAAAGGGGGCGGGCCGTCACACCTGACTGCCCACTAAGTAGTATAAGTAGTAGCAGAGACTAGATTGTTTAGTTTACACTTGATAACGGTTATAGATACTTACTAACCGAAACGTCCTGTTTTTAAAATAAATAAAGACAATGGAAGTCCGAAATTTTATTTCTAATCTTCGGTTAGTTTCTCTAAATAGGGATAAATTATGAAAAGAATCAATCATTAGAAATATTGCCTGTATTTTTATATATACTCTAAAGTACTTAAATGCCTTTTTTAAATTATCAAAAACGCTATCTGACCCAGCAGCCTTGTTTTTTTTTCAGTTTGTTAATTGAATTGGTTGCTTATTCTTTTGTGATGGAAGACCCTATTATTAATTTTTTTTCTGCATGTCCTCTTCTATCCTCATCATACATTTTGTGCCACATGATTTTTTTTTCTACTTTACCTTTTTCTGTAACTCATCGCCTTAGCAAGTCTTCTGTTGCTAGTTTTATTGTATTTTGTATCACCTTTATTCTACTCCAAGAGTTTAATATCAGTTTTTCATTACAAATTTCTATAACTACATTTCTGATAGCATTTCATTTCGTTTCGACGTCAGATAATTAATTATTTATTTCACTGATCATGTGTAAGTGTCGAGCATCTAGACAGTTTCTTGATGGCCTCATATCTCATATCACTGACCCAGCCCTGGGGATAGCATATAATGCTGCTAAATCAACCAAATTGAGATGAATGGAGAACAGCTTCCAACAATACTGAATCAATAAATCAGAACTGGCTCACTCTAAAAAGTTTATTAAACTACCTTGTCAAAAGAGATCCAGGAACATTATTGGACTTATAAGATCCGTATAGTGAATGGACTTTTTACGGGTTACTCTCGACTAAGAATTGCACTGACAGAAGAAAGTGAATGTAGACTCTGTATGGAGGGTGACGAAACAGTCAGACATCTACTGTGCGAATGTCCGGCTATTGCACGTTTACATCAGAACACTTTCGGTAAACCTCAGATTGATTTAGAAGATCTGAACAGGGTCTTACCCAAACTGATAGCTAACCTTTTTGGGTATACAGTGGTGAGAGACCACTCAAAATTGGGCCACAATAGCCCCACTGGTGGTCGCAGTGGAAGGGCTGCCAGGCACACTTTTGTTTAAGTTTTTAAGGGTTAGTTTGAGATTTTGCAGCACCAAGTTGCGATCGTACGAAACATCTGTATAGGAATAGGTTTTACTTCTACTACTATGTCGGTTTAGAACGTTTTTCTACGTTGTCCGACGCCTATTCTCCACCTCCTTCGATCCTGACAGTCATCTTCCGTCAGGTTTTTTTGACTCATTGATCTTTGGATTGACTGTTGCCATTCCAGTTTAGGACGCCCTCTTTTTCTGCGCCCTATTGGTTCCCATTCTAGGACCTGCTTTGGTAATATTTCGTCGCTCATCCGTTGTACATGGCCGTACCATATCAGTTGCCTTTAACTGATTTTAAAGAACTTCGATATATTTCTGCTTATCAGAATAACGTCAGTTTTATTTCTATCACAATTTTGTTTGCAACATAATAAACATCTCAAATTTTGGACGAGTAGAAAATATGTTCAAGAATCACACGTGTCTATGCTTTAACAGCTTGATCAAAACTGAAGTAGTTGATATACCAGAAATACTATTTACAATGTCCACAATATTACTGTAATTTATAAATGAAAATTAGTGTTAAACTTTACCTTTCTAGATTCTAGATTAAAATCATTTCTCTAACTCAAAGCTTCGAATTAATTCAAAAAAGAAGTCTTTCCTAATCAATATAGTGAATGTTTGTTCGTGTTTTGCCCTGACTAGCCCCATCTCACTCTGGAATTACGTCACCAGCATTGCGCTTATGCGACCGGCCCAGTCTATTCGTATTACAGGTCTTCTTTTTCTATGTTTCAAATACGCATCCTGTCCTTGCAGCGATTTTTTTCCTAAACCCTGTTTCCACCAATGCATGCCCAAGAATCATTTTATGAATCGGGTTTTTTGGTCACACCAGCGCGTTTTGGCGAAAATCGCGACGTATCCACCAGAAACTCGTGCAACTTTGCGATTCTTCGACCAAATACCCTAGAAATCTGTAAATAGGCAACACCACGAGATTCTTTTTGACATTAAATTTAATTTTTTTTAAAGTAATATTTTTAGGAAAACTTCAAATTTAATAATGAATTTGATAAAAAACATAATAAACATACTTTCAAATTTGGAATGAGTTAACAAAGTATCTTCAAAAATCACAAGTGGCTTTGTATTAAAAGTGGTGTGAAAGAAAACATAGGAAGAACATGTATGTTTTTGGTTTTGGTTGTTCTAATGCCCACTTTTTGGTGTTTCTTTTCAGTAACTACCATGGTCTTTGCACAAAACAATATTTGTAATAGTCGTCCTTTGTCATTTCACCATAACCCTATATTTTAGTTTATTACTTTTAGATTTCATTTACCACGGAGCTCAGTCGAGTACTTCGAGTGACATATCGCCCATGTCCGAGCAAAAGTCGCTGCCTAGAAGGAACCATCAACGGAACAGGTAAGAAGAAGCATAATAGCGCCAAACGATCACTTCAGTTAAGCTTTAGATACATAAAACTCAAAAAGCACTTAACGCACTTTGCTGTTACGGGGTGCGCCAAAAATGTTTTTCGTTATCTTTTAAAATATACTTACCACCAAGTTGAATGGAACAAACTGCGTTTTGCAGAGAATTGATCAGGATTTTGAGCAGAAATGTTTTTTAGTTCGCCATCTTAAAATCCAAAATCAAACCTTCTGAAAGGCTCTTCATTCTTATTTTCGCTACGAACAGCGGGGTACGTTTTGTTAAAATCGGTTTAGTGGTTTCCAAATAATAATTTTTTGTTTCAACCCATGTTTTACAGATTATATTATTGTCTTGATCGATTTATCTTGCAACATTACAATTAAAATTTTTTACCTTAAAATCCAAGATGGCTGACAGAATCAAACTAAATTTATTAAAGACGCATATTTATTCTTATGTTTCAAAAATCATTTGGCCTTTTTTTGAATTTGTAGAAAAATCTCCACCGTGCACAACAATGTACAAATTATTAAAATCGGTCCAGTCGCTCCCGAAATATTAATTTTTGATTCAATCATTGTTTTACAGATTATACGATTGCTATCTGCATTCATCTCTTTATAAATTCATTCTTACTAAACCGATTTAAATGAAATAAAAAGCATAATTGATTTTGTCCGTCATTTTTAATTTCAAGATGACAAACAAAATATATTTACTCCTAAAAGCCCTAACAATGCCCTGCAAAGTGCATTGTTCCATTCAAATAGGTGGTATTGTTTGCAAGTTATAACGAAAAACATTTTGTCCGATTTTTTTTGGCCCACCTGGTAGATTAACCCAAACATGCATGCGCAAATCTATTACACAGCTTTCATACATTATCACCTCTTCTCCTTCAAAAGGTACATCAACCAGAACGAAATACGCCATCTCCCGCTCATAAACAAAGACCCACACTCAGATAATCGTAGGTGGCTGGCGCAGGGTGGCCGGAGCGGTTCGCAACGTCAAATTCTCGCCCATTTGTCAGTCGCGGAAACGTCATTCAACGAGAGAGAGAGAGACAGATCGCAGCCACCGACAGAGGGCAGCACACCCGACCGAATCGAACTATCCGAAGCGGAATGCGACATCGACACGTTAAAGAAACTGAAGTTGGGCATGCGCAGCTCGTTATGGAGCCGACCGCAAGGCGGCAACAACGGCAACGGTGGCAACGGAAACTCGCAGGATTATTCTATTGCTGTGTGAGGGGCGGAGAAAATGTTAGACGAGGTTTTTTAGAGGTTATGCCGGAGAGGTGGTAGTTTTATTTTGTCTTTCTGTTAGTTTTTAAGGGCTTATAACAAGAAATAAATTAGTCAAAGGACCAAACAAAGAATTTTTTGGGTACAAGCTCATTTTGAAGAAAAGCCGCTGCAAATACAAAAGCGTAAGTGACATATAACTTATTATACAATTATCAAATTTTTGACGATTACAGGCATGACATTTGACTAGTTGGTTGTGTCACTAGCGGCGCGGCGTTGCCATTTTGTACGAGCCTGAGTTATTCAAAAGAAAGGAAGGATTTTCTAAAGTTATTTGAGTTGGTATGCCTGATAACACTCTTAAAATTAGAAAAAAACTATGGGCCTGGTCTAAAAGAAAAAATAAAAAGTTGAAAACAAGTTACCTTACAGAAAGACAAAAAAATAAACTAAAAGAATGTTATTCTTAGAGTTAAAAAAACATTCTTAAACTACAAAAGAGGACAAAAAAAATCTTTTGTAGTATGAGAGCTAGAAAAAATAATCTCTTAGCTAATACACCAAAGATCAAAAACTGTTTTAGAGAATCAAATTATATATTAGGATAAAAAACGTTTTTTATACAGAGAAAAAATCAAAAAAACCTTTTGAGGATCAAAAGATGTTATGTTTGTTATATGTTTATAATCAAAAATTATAAAACTTTTGGAAGACATTTTTGTATGAAAACCTTTAAATATCTAAGTTGCGTTTTTTATATTTATATTTAAATAAGAATTAAGACTCTTTATAATTAATAAGACTTCAGATAGGCATTAAATAATTTTAATCAAATAAGACTTTGGTATCGTTCATTCAAGGTTATTGCAAAGTTTTGTGGATTTTTTTAAGAACTACATACGCTAGTCAATATCGAAGCAAACACTGCAACATGCATTTACAATTTTTTTGTATATTGTTGGTATACCTGAGAGTAGTTTATCCTCAAGTTTGCTTCATAAAGGCCATTGTCCGTGTTAACTTTCATTATTCTAGCTTAAACCGTTCATAATGAAAAAAATATTTTGATATTCTACCTTTTTAGCATTTTTGTGTCTGTTAACAGGTCAGGCAGTATTGGTTTCCATCAATTAGTAATTGGCTAAGACAGGTGTTCGTAAATCTTTAACAAAAAGCAGAAGGAAAACGCTATGGGCGAATACTATAACAGATTACATAATTATTTAGTACAATAATAAATTTACTTGAAAATCCATGAGAATATACCTTCATTTTTTATTTTTATATTAAATTAAATATCCCCCTTCTCCCAGGGGGGTGATAGGGGCAAATTAGATGGCAATTGAAACCTGTTTTTCTTATCAAATTCAGTCTTAGTGCCCTAAAGCCAGCAGGATTATGGGAGTCGACATTCTGGGATTCGAAACTTATTTTTTTTTTGGGGGGCTGTGTAAATAATGCTTTGAATGAACGATCTAATATAATTGAGAATTTTATGCATGTATCAAAAAAATGAGCGATCCTTGATCTGACCATGTTTTAATGTACCTAACAAATTATTTTGCTTCAAACTAAAAATCAAAATGTTGATATAGGAATAAAGGTGTCAGATATGGTGACCTAAATATTTAAATAGGTCACAGACGTGGTACGTACATGATACTTTGAATTAGTTTAAAAGAAAATTTATGTCTATTGACACTTTTTAAAGCACAAAAAAAACGACTCATTCAAAAGAATTTAAAAAATTTCAGTAATAAATGAAATCAAGAAAGCAACCCGCTGCCCCTTGCAAAATAAAACTAAAACAAGAATGGAGTCTAAAAGCCTACCAATTTTTTTCTGCATTCGGTCCAGACATTAGTTTTTAACAAAAAAACTAATTTATAAAGTATTTGGGCGCCTGGACCATAGGAGAAATATGTTGAGTACCAGGTTGTATACTGCATTAACATGAGAAACTAAATATTTACTCAAAGAAATAAGGAGCGATCTCCATATGACATTTTAATTCAATTCATTTCAAAAAGCCTTTA
This sequence comes from Aspidapion aeneum, assembly GCA_963576565.1. Classification (NCBI taxonomy): domain Eukaryota; kingdom Metazoa; phylum Arthropoda; class Insecta; order Coleoptera; family Brentidae; genus Aspidapion; species Aspidapion aeneum. The sequence goes on from OY755045.1 coordinate 39,317,404, forward strand.
TTTATAAGATTTAGCGATTGGTAAATTACATAATAGCTACAAAAAATGGCGAGATCTAGCATAGTTATTCTATCTAACCACTTAAAAAATAAAAAAAAAAAAAAACATGTATTATTCATTTTCATTTAAAAAAAGTTACATTCATTAATTGCCTTACCAGAAAAAAAATATATAAATATAATTACTAAGTATCTATTTTTATTTCATGCAAATTACGCGTTCTTAAATAACTTTTGAGATATATTTTGAATGTAGGCAATATTTTGCAGCTTTTTATTTTAAAAGTAATCGAGTTATAGAATTTAGATGCAACATAGCAAAAGCACCTGCGAAACATAGCAGTCCTATGCCTGGGAACAACATACAACGTTTGCTGTCGTGTTGGGCGGTTGTGGATACCCGACCCTTTAATAAGTTTTTTGACCAAATATTTAGGCTGGTGGGTCATACTTATTTTGTGCAATCGTGCACATGTGCAAGAAGAATCTTTTATCAAGCCTGAGCCAACCCGAGTCAGTATAGCAGTGCGAAATGTGGTCAAACTTACGTGCACCATATGAAAATCTTAGACATGCATTTTGTAGCTTTTGAAAACTAACTTTGTCTTTCTCTAAGAGTGCTGGCCAATACAAAGTGTCGCAGTAAGGTAACTGCGAGAGGATTAAAGATTCACACAGTCTAAGATTTACTTTGGTAGATTGGTAGCTTTGATGTAAATACATTTTTTTTTAAGTTTAGAGGAAAGGTGCCTATTATCGCATAGGTTCCTAATATCATATAGTCAAGTATTTCCTAAACTAGTGGCCCAATTTACCTGCGTGTGCATGTACCGATTCTACACTAAGCTGTACAGATTTTACATAAATTACAGATTTCTGCGGCAAGTTTTATTCAGTTGTTTATGTAAAATCATTGTTGTTTAAATTTTACCGCTGCTGATTATAGGCAATCTAATCTTAGAAGGTAAGACAAATTATTAATTTGATATACATCATTTGATTAAGCATATTGGAGGGTTTTATTTGATGTATAATTTATTAGGTTTAGTGCAGTTTTGTATTTTCGAAAAGGTTGATAACCTCACATATAATGTATGCCCTAATATCGGACACTATGGGTTTTCCAATTTTGTTTTTAGTTTTAAGCGTTGACAAATTATTTTTGTATTCCAAAAATATTATGCTAGTGTATGGTTTTAACTGATTAAAAAGTATAATAAAAAAGCTCTAACTTTACTATGGGTTCCAAATATCGGACATTTGCGAAATTAGGACTACCTCCTATCCGATATAAGGACACCATTTTTAAAATGGTGATTTTTGTATTCCAAAATATATTTTTATCTGTCTCAGAAAAGAATTAAGTTTGACATTTCAGAATATTGAAAAATATAGGTTACGTAATTGTTTGCCAACACGTACTTCTAATATATAGCTGAAATTTTTTTTTATAGGCTAAAACAAAAAAGTATCCGATAATAGGCACCTTTTCTCTACTGTAACTTTTTTACATCAGGTTAGAAACATGAGATTCATATCTTAAGTCATAATCTATCATAATGCCTAAATTTTTAACACAGTCACTAAACCCAATTTCAGTTTGATCAATAGACATTTTAAACCCATTTTCAATGCATTGTTTTCTGGTATTACCAAAGATGAGTGCTTGGGATTTTGTTGCATTTAGAATAAGTCCGTGTTGTTGTGACACTCTTTGGATTGCAGCAAGATCTTCGTTAATGTTATTTTTCGCCGTTCTAACTTGTGTTTTGTGAAAAGAAAATTGAAGCTGATAGTCATCGGCGAATTGATGGCCAGACATATGCTTCAAAAAATTTTGGAAATCAGCTGTGTATAAAGTAAAAATTAGCGGGCCTTAAATACTCCCTTGTGGCACTCCCCTTTCCTGCACATTTCTATGGTACTTTCACGCCTGTGGCCTAAAGTAGAAGAAACTCTTTTAATTTTTAAAATATTTGACAGAATAAAATGATTAGAGGAAACTATGTTGAATTATAATAGATAATTAAAGCAAATTTTAAGCAATCGTATGTATCACCATGTTTATATTTTTAAGAACAATGCTTTTAGAGAACATTTTCAGCCTTAATTAAGGTGTCAAGTGAAGTCTTTCTGAAAAAATCGGCGAATGGTAAAAAAATACGACCTATTGGAAATGTTTGCACTAGGGATATTAACCCTAAAAGTTTAGTGATTTAATTTGGCTTAATATACGAAGATCATACGAATTAAAAATTGGTTTTAAGTAACTATTAACAAATAACTAGTTGTCCTTGTTATATAAGTTTAAATTTGTGGTTTTGAGCAGTAGATAATTCAAATACAAATGTTATGTACAAAAAATATCTAACAAAAAAATCATCTGTCTTCTTAAAGATTTAAAAACTATTTAATGTAAAATAAGAAAAGAATAGTTCAATCTCAGAATTATAATAAAGTATACAAACTAATGGTTGTGTTTTTTTTCTCTCACGGTTTCAGGGTAAATTTATGAAGTGCATAGTTCAAACGATTTAAGGCTTTTGAGATATGCTAGCGCCGCAAGGTGGTCAGCTTAGTTAAGTTAGGAAATGTTAACTAGCGTTTAAAAAATTTGATTTTAATATACTGTGCATTCTGGGGATGGTACAGTCGCCTCCAAAAATAATGTCGCATATCGTTTTTTCGTCTTAAGCAAATAACTTGAAAAATTAATATTTTGGGAGTGGGTGCACGTAATTAGCTTAAGCTTCTTTTTATTTAACATAGTTTTTTCATAAAAATTTAACTAAATTTATTAATCTTGCCATACTATATATTAATATAGATCAATCACTATTAAACTGATATTCTTTATCGTAGTCTTAATATTTATTATTTTCACATACAAAGTTCAAATCGGATTGATTTTTATCCTGTGAAACCGGTGACTTGTGCCACACGTTAAACAAATTACGTCGGTCAATCCAATGTGCCAAAGCTAATAGTCTGGCAAGAACAGGCAGCTGAATGTAGCACAAATACAACCCTTGATACATGATTAAAATAATAAAGTCACAAACGCAATTGATACATACTGATACGGACTGAAAAGTAATAATAATTCAATACAAAACTTTTATCTAATTTGTTTAATAAGCAAATTGAAACTTTGCAAATGGTTTAATAGTAAAAATTAAAGATACTAACTCATATTTATAATATACGTGAAGAAATCACCATATAAACACTGGTTTACCAATTTGGAGCACTTTTGAAAATCGCCTTTCCCCGCGGGATAAGTGCCGATCACGAAACAGGCTATGAAGTGGCCTATGACTTGTCGTCGTGACAAGTGACAATGAGTTAGTTGATCGATTTTCTGCATTGGGGTTTACATATAAGGTAATTGGGTACTTTTTTAAGACTTAGTGGTTAGGATAGAAAATAGTTCGATATTGAGGCTTCGATCGTCTAAGTTAGACAAGCTGACCTCCGTGCGCCGTATGCTAAGAATATCTTGACATATCCCGTAGTGAAGGAAGCTGTTAACAGCAGTAACCAAACTAGAATTTTTTAAACTTGTTATATATTACATAAATATATTATACATTTCTAATATACAAATATACGACGCAACAATATATAAATATAAAACGCATATTATTAAAAAGCCTTAATATACATATTGGCAGTTTTGACTATTATAACTTTAAATAATATACTTGTACATGCCACTCGATTTCTTGAGCCAGTGAGCTATTTAAAACAGCCAAATTGTGTTAAAAACTGTGAGATATCTTGTAGGTATGCGATAAAAAAGCAATGTTTATTTCGTTTATCGGTAAATAAAACTTTTTTAGCAAGAAAAATTATAGTAGGGGAGGCCTTGAAATTTTTTGGAAGCTATTTTTTTTTTATCAGCAAACATTAATAGAATTGGTCAGTGAGCAATTCTAAGAAAAAATTTCTATATAAACCCTTCCTATTTTCCGATGAGTTTAGTCGCAAAATGCAAAAAAAGTTATGAATGCAAGGAACTTTTTCTCTTAATAATGAATATATGTTTATTAGTAAAATCTATACTTAAACTAAGTATAAAAAATAGTATGACTTATCTCTAAATATGGGAAATATCTCTGGCAAAATTGTCAAAAATTGAATATTTAATTTTTTGACAATTTTGCCAGAGATCACCTATAGAGATTAGTCATACTATTTTAAATACTTAGCTTAAGTGTAGCCAGGGCTATCAAAATGGACGGGCCACGATCCTCCACTTTGTTGACGTCACATCCGGGGCTGATTTTTTTTTGATGGTCACATTACGACACAGCTGATTGTCTTTAAAATATTGAAGTTGAAATGACGGTTCATGGATATTTGATTTTTTTTTAAATAGAGCCGTTTTTGAGATTGTTTTTACTTTATTCTGGCAGAACAATTTTTTTTAAATGTATAGTAAGCCCTAATTTTTCATAGCCGCTTCATAAGCTCACACAAAAATTAAGTTTAAAACAGAAGCGAATGTGACAATCACATATGACAAAGTCAAATACATGTCAAATATAACAGTTGGCATGTGGTACATGGCGGGTAATTTGAATTCAAAATAAGGAATGCTAAATCTTGAAGATTTTAACCTTTTAATCATGTTGCTTCCTTACAAACCTTTGGTGGAATATCGGGATGGTGTCTGAGAATATTTCACTGAAATTTTGCGGAAATCTGTAGTGCCATTTTGAAAATATCATAAAAAAACGTCTGACCTCCCATAAGACCCAATGTAAAATTCAGCCCCGGGAGAACAGCTGATTTTTTCAGGGTCGTGGCCTCTATTTTTGTGTTGGCCTTGGTGTAGCTTCCACTAATAAACATATATGCATTACTAAGAAGAAAAGTTCCTCAAAATAATAACTGAAGATTATAACTTCTAAAGGGTCTGAGTGCCCATATATTCAAAAATCTAGATTTTGCTTGAAAACGGTTCGGTTCGGTTCATTCAGTGCCAACCCCAATGCATCTGAAAAGGGTCTATATGCATTGGAAACTGCAGAGGCTCTTGCGATGCGTCGAAAGATGGATTCACGTGTAAGTGCCATCAATATTTTAAAAGGTTTTTGTTGATTTTGTCAACTTTAGGATTTTGGCACTCAGACCCTTTAGAAGTTATTTTCAGCCTTAATTCGCAATACTCTCAACTTTTTTTGCATTTTGCTTAGAATTAATCAAGGAACAGTTTTCTCTATGTTTGCTGATAAAGAAAACAAGTTCCCAAAATCTTGACGGCTTTCCCTACTATTATATTATTTTAGAAGTAACATAATGTTGCCTGTGACTTGGGGTAAGAAATTATTATTATAGTAAACTATTTACTACTTTTGCTATTGCTAGATACTTATATAAATAAAACGCTGGATTTATACTTAAGAGAAATATCTTTGAAACCAATCTATTGATAAAAAGAAGGTATTTGACAAATCAAACTGTCAAACATTCAAACTGTTACGGTGTTGGTTTTTATTCGGTGTCCTTTGATTTTTTTTATTCATAAAAATACTTTTTACATTCAGTCCTGTTTGATCTTTTTTATTTATGAAAACACTTGGGCCGTGTACAATTTATACAGCTGAGTATATTGTATTTTGTATTGAATTCGAAAGTGGTGGCAGGCCTTACTGGACCTCCATGCACTGCGACCAAATATGGATCTATTGTGCCCACGTACCTACACACTGAGTTTGACTAAACGGGCATATTTCTTTTCCGCCCAGCACATAAAAACTCTGCAGATTACAATAAATGATTTAGGCTTAACACTTTGGCTCAAACATATAAAAGCATAGCCAGCAGAGTATAGAAAATTAGCGTTGTAAAAGTAGGTGTTCTGTGCGGTTTATGTAAATTGTGGTCTACATAATCGGACTATCCAGCGGAACATTTAGGAAACCAACAAAATATTTGAAACCTAATTTTTCATTATTGGCAATAATTACATAACTTGTACACAGATAGGCAACCCAACAAAATTATTCACAGCGGAGGACAGATGAGTCTGCCGTATATTCATGTAGTTCCAATGATGACACGGCAGAGCCATCTGTCCGCTGCTGTTATTAATCTTGCTGGGTTGCCTATCTTGTAGAAGTTGTGTAATCATTGTTACTGACGAATTCTCTAATAAAAATTGGGTTAAAATAAACAACTGATAATTCCTCGACTATTTCCAGGTAGGAAAGGAACAACTGGGCACCGCCAACTGAACACAGTACCAAATGGGCGCAGCGCCAACTTGGCGCGAAGATATTTAGATGAAAAAAATTAATATCTTTAGGGAAGTACAGTAATAGATTAGGTTACTTTGCCTGCAAAAAGAGGAAGTTACAGTAATAGGTCAGGTTACCTCAACAAGCAGAGGTTTTTTTTAACATATTTAAAATTTTTTTAAAAATTTTAAATAAATTAAAAAATGTTAAGAATTTTGAAATTCTTGAAAAAGTTTCATAAATTTAAAAACTTTTTGAATTATAAAAATAATTGAATCTATGGCAAAGTAGCAATATTGTTAATTATGCTGAAAAGGCGCTTTTTAAGCATTCAAAAACGCTTAAATATAAAATAAATAATTCGATTGTTTTCTTTTGGAGAATTACCTGTCTTTCTCTTTCCCATTTCCGTATTTTCTATCTCTATTCTTCAGTCTCATCAAAAATCGAGGACGCTTTCCTTATCTGCAAAGGATGTTTTCCAATGATGCCATTCTTAGATTTGGGCAAATGTCAAATGCTTGTGGCATCTTGCTGGGCTAAGAGGAGCTCGTAGTTGCGACATTCGATGCTGAGCTCTCGAATGGCTGTCACGTAACGTCTCTGAAGTTCGGTCAGTCCCTAAAAAATTATACTTCATTTATAGTCAGGTTTGAAATAGGCCGTTTTTAGTTGCCGCTTGCCTATTTGTGATATAATAGTGTGTGATACGTAAAAATTTTTAGAAAAAGTCGTAGAAATTCGCAAATTTCCATGGTGGAGATCTGGCAAATGGTGAAGAACCACTCTGCACCCCTCCAAGGGGGTGGGGGGTAGTGTTTTTTCAAAAAATGAAAATTCCATCTACCATCTACCAACCACAGAAGGGTCAACAACCCCCAAATTAAAATATCACGATATGACTTCCATACATATCTCTAGATAGGAGAGGGATATAGGTGCCCAAAGTCACATTTTTCCTGGCCAACATAGATTAATCTAGTTGGCTTCTCCCAATGCACCGTCCGTGTTTGTGCAAGCTCGAAGGATATCTTTGATCCAAATACGTTAGAGCAAAAATACATGTTTAAAAAATCGAAAAATGAAGTATTCATAGCTTGCTTTGGAAACAATGGCAAATTTAAATTCTCAGACGCGAGTTTTTAAGTGCGCATGCGTGTTTTGTCACGTAGACACATAGCTACTGTGGGGATGGACGCCATATTTGTTGTTTATTTACATTTTGCGGTGGTTTGCGTTTGTCGTATAAAATTATGTTATTTTCTGTGAAAAATGGAAAATAATTCACGTTAACCATGTGCAGTTTGTGTAAAAATGTCCGGGGGAAGTAAGGGAGTGCCATTCCACAGGTATTGGTTTTTTTCTTTATAATTTGTTAATAAAGTTAAGAGTGGTTTATAGATGCCACTACACATTCTTCATTGTGTCCACAAAAAATCTGCACAATTAATTTTAGAAAAACTAAAATTTTAATCCATAATTTAATAAATTTTCACACAATCAACTAGTTTAAAAAAAAAAAATAGATAATAATGTAGTGACGTAAAGGAGTATGTTCCAAGACCACCAAAACTGACACCTGCGCACTAACCGAAATCCTGTCTACCTGAAAAAGGAACATTATTCCATCCCCTATTAAATATAAAATGTCATAACAAATAATACTTGCTATGGACCATTCCCAAAAGCTAAAGTTTTTTAATTACATGTAAATTTCTTATGTTCCATAGAAAAAGATTCGCACTGTATGTTTCCACATATTAATCCAAGGCTATCAAAATGGACGGGCCACGATCCTCCACTTTGTTGACGTCACATCCGGGGCTGATTTTTTTTTTGATGGTCACGTTACGACACAGCTGATTGTCTTTAACATATTGAAGTTGGAATGACGGTTCATGGATATTTGATTTTTTTTTAAATAAAGCCGTTTTTGAGATTGTTTTTACTATATTCTCGCAGAACAATTTTTTTTAAATGTATAGTAAGCCCTAATTTTTCATAGCCGCTTCATTAGCTCACACAAAAATTAAGTTTAAAGTAGAAGCGAATGTGACAATCACATATGACAAAGTCAAATACATGTCAAATATAACAGTTGGCATGTGGTACATGGCGGGTAATTTGAATTCAAAATAAGGAATGCTAAATCTTGAAGATTTAAACCTTTTAATCATGTTGCTTCCTTACAAACCTTTGGTGGAATATCGGGATTGTGTCTGAGAATATTTCACTGAAATTTTGCGGAAATCTGTAGTGCCATTTTGAAAATATCATAAAAAAACGTCTGACCTCCCATAAGACCCAATGTAAAATTCAGCCCCGGGAGAACAGCTGATTTTTTCAGGGTCGTGGCCTCTATTTTTGTGTTGGCCTTGATTAATCAAATTAACAAATTGTGAACGCCTTGTAATGTATCATTGCCCGGCCTAAAACTGACATGTTGTAGTACATTACGGTACCAATCAAAAACCATTTAAAAGAAAACATCAAAACTCAAACTTGCCTAAAGCCACAGATTACTAACCACAGAAATAGATTAGACACCCCCATGTTAAACTCTTAATACAATTAATGGCATTTGAACAGCGCCATCCCATAGCTGTCTGTTTGAACTAATTTTTGCGCTCTGCGCCTTGTATATTATTATACAGGTCAGTTAGTTTTTAATTTTTTGTTGAAATTCTTTGTTTTTTGAAAGATAATAAAATTATGTCAAAAAAATAAGTCCAAATTTTGCATAATAGAATAACAATTTATTCTAATCATAATTTATATTAATATGAATACATTACAAATCAGTAACTATTACACTTACACCGAACTGAACTGTAACACAACAAGCACCTCTCATTCTAAACCTTTTTTGAGAGAAGTATATTATAATCCATAATCTTTGAGAGGTCATCGCTCTGCTCTGCAAGATTTCACTTTCCCGTGATAAAACGCAAACACACTGATTTTTTTTGGATTTTTATCTCAAAAGAAATGTTAACAAAATTCCACTTGAACGCGAATATAAAAAAAATCTTCGCGAAAAACAAATTTGACAAGTTTGAATGAGTTTTATCGATGTGCACATCAAGTGCTTGACAAATTCAAATTTCAAAAGACATTTAAAGACACGCAGGATACAGGGCTTAACGGTGCATTTTCTGCTGGGATAGCGCCATCGCGGAGCTATCGTCCTGAACTAAAAATACGGGGTGTAGCGCTAAAAATATTTGGCGGGAAAGCTGATTTGTCATTACTATTTTTTAATTGGTGTCCTAAAGCTGCAGTCTGTCGCGGTCAAATAAACAAAATGTGAACGTCATTTAAAAGCACCATCTTCGTAAATTTAACATACGTTGGGCATACTTTGAAAGCCCCATCTTCAGAATTTTAATAAAAGCATCTACTATAATCAAGTAAAGACATACAAAATATTTATAGCGAACGAATAAAGGGCGCTAAAGAAATGTGCTTTGCTGAAATAACAATAACAACAGTAACAAACTCACTTGCAACGTATGGCTGACTTGATCCCTCCTGTATTTCTCCTCCATCACCCTCCTTTCTGCGTTTATTCTCGTCGATTTGACACCGTCAACGATCGTTTGCAACTGCTTGAGGAAGTCTTGTTTTCCACTAGACGAGAGCATGGCCCTAGAATAGGAAAAAATATACAGTCAATAATGTAACAAAACGGCATTTGAATATAAATGGTATTTTTTCATTTTAAAGTTTTTATAAAGTATGTCTTTTAAAACTTTTTTATTATTAATTTTAGAAAAAAAAGTTATTCTTCATAAAAAGTTCTGCATTATCTAAACCTAGAATACAGTCATCAAATATCAAATTTTTTCAGTGGTATATAAGGTTTGTCAAAAAATATGAGTTTTACTCAAGAGTAAAGTTATGAATGAACCTTTGAATTTGCAAAATAAATGAATATGCACTTATTACACGTTTTAATTGCAAAATTATTAGAAAACATCGAAAAACTAATCTTAACTAATTCGTAATCATAAGAGATACATATTCATTCAAAATAGAAATATTAGTAAAAAATAAAATAATCTGAAGTTTTAATTTAAATGGATAAACTTACATATTTAAACTTAATTTTTAATTCTGATCCACTTTTTAGTAACATTTTTCGATATTGTCAAATTTAAAGGTACTTTACTCTTGAGCAAAACTCATATTTTTTGACAAACCTCGTATACCACTGAAAAAATTTGATATTTGATGACTTTTTATGAAGAATAACTTTTTTCCAAAAATTAATAATAAAAAAGTTTTTCATATGATACCAACTTAAAGGGACAAACTGTATATGTTAGATTGAATATTGTTTTCTAGATCAACAAGCATTAATAACGTGCAAGACTAGGTTAAGAACAAGTAAAACCTATGGCGGCGCAGCGACTTGTTTTAGGCATGATTTTCTGGATCGCAATTATATTTGGTAACTGGAAAATAGTTAGTTAAACTATTGTTTCAATTTTTAATTGTAAATTTAAGTTATATTTCATGTTATTTTTTTGCGTTTTTTCATGAAATATGTAAAAAATGACTAATAGTCCTGAAAGTTTCCGTTAATAAATCACTGTTGCCTTACATACATAATGCCTTTTTTGTGTAATCACATCAGGGTCTAAGAGAACTCCATAAAATGTGGATCAGCAGAACAATAAACTTACTCAGGATAACTCTCAGATATAGAGTTCAACAAAGACAGCTCTTTATCCATATTGGTGTGTTTGTCCACCAAAGTATTATATAGAGTGTAGTATTGCTTCGTTTCTTTGTGTTTTGCGGCAACTAAAAGAGCAAACAAAACGGAGGTTTTCAATTTAATTCGATATAAAAATAAACTAAATTACATAAAAAAATTTACATTTTTACCCAAAATGCAACTTGACAGACAGAAATAAGTATAGGTTAATGTGGATAGGGCTTAAAGAAGATACATCACTACTTATACTTAGCAGCATTTGCTTTATACCTTGGTTATATAACTCCAAAAACCTTCGTTGATATTGTCCCAACTCTGGTCTACCAGGTACGTCATCAACTTGTCGTTGCAACGTTGCCACTATTCGATTTTTCTTGGCTAACTGCAGCCGCAATATTTTTACTTTTTCCGCTAATTCGTCCAATTCAGTTTGAAGCTCTGGATTAGCTTCAGTGGGAGACTGAGATGCTTGTTGTTTTAAATCCCTGAGAAATATTAAAAATAAGCAAATCAGTGTAGCAAACATTCAAAAATTATTTTGAGTGATACATGAATATGTACAGGGTTTCCCAAATTCTGCATCAAAATTAAAAACATCTATGGGAGTTTTCAAAATACTTTTTTTGGAAACCGTTTCTAAAATAATCATGTAGTTACATTTATTTGGGACACCCTGTATTTGTCATGACCGCTTACTTACTTTATTTCTCTGTCTAAATTGGCTTTCTCTTTCTTACAATTGTCCCGAAATTCGGCTTCTTGTTTCTTCAAACTGTCCAGCCTCTGGATCATACTTTCAATCTCTTTGACTAGACTAAAAACAAATAATTCTTTATTAAGAAAAGAAGGTATTTTTATTATTACAGACCACAAATATCAAAATAAATTAATAAAACTCACATAGGATTATTATTTTCCACCTTCTCTAACACTTTTATCTGTCTTTCTCCCTCTTGCAAATTCAGTCTTATTTCACCGAGTATTTCCGTTTCACTTGCAAGTTCTTGTTCAAGCATTTGTTTTTTACTTTCTAATTTTTCTAGGCTTTCTTTTAATATTAGTTTTTGGTCTTCCAATGCGGATAATTGCTGCTCTTCCCGAGACTGAATACCGCCATCTTTGAGTTCTGATTGGAGAGTTAAGTAGTGTTTTTCAAGACGTTTCTTGTCTTCTTCAGTAAGTTTTTCAAAGTCAGGAAACTCCTAAAAGGGAATGATAGTATTAGCTACAGCTTAAGAACCTATCTAATAAAAATGTTTAATTGTAATATTAAATAACACAGCTACCATTGACAAAAGCAGAGTATAGTTTCCAATGTTAATCTTTACTTAACATGTTCCCTACTGCCTATAGGCGTATAGGACCAAGATGAAGAATTTTTAATTAAAAAAAACTGGGTCCATTCAGGATAAAAATGTTAAAAACACATACGGGCGCGATAGTCAAAATTCCGGATATCATCGATGATATGGCATTTTGCTATTAGATTTTTGCATAACCAGTTAGCAATAGTCATAGTATATGATGCTCATCCATTTTAGTGATTCATAAAAATGGCTCTGGAATGTGTGCGGTTCTCCTCACATAGAAGATTTTATTTAACTTTTTATCCTTAACCTATTACATTATGTTGATGGCAGGGAACATGTTAGAGCAAGAGTATCATTTTATTTAAAAAAATATAAATGATAGAAAGAAAAAAAAATTACCTCGTTTGCAGTAGTTAAACTGCTAAAAAGCTGCTGAAGCTGTCGCTAAAAAAAACACACAAAAAATAAAAGCAAAATTATAAAAAATAAAAAACAAATATGCACAATCAACACAATGGGGTACTGCGAGAATTTTTAAATATGTCAAATTATTGGTCCAGGCAACACCTTCCTAGCTTATCAGTTAAATGCAACATCTATACATGCATTTTTTAAACCCATAGAACAATTTTTGTATTATCTCAGGAAATAAAGGTCTGATCAAAATTTTAGTAACAACATAAATTAAGAAAGAAATTTGTTACCATTATCCGAAAACATGTGTATCTGTGATCTACAGAGCTGTCACAAGTACATTATGAAAGTACTTCAAGTACAAGTACCAAGTACATTAAGATTTGTAAAAGTACTTGAAGTACTAAGTACATTTCCTTTTCAATTGTACTTCAAGTACTTTAAATATGTCAAAAAATGAGAAAAATACCAAAAATATCAAAAAAAAATCTCAAATGTTAAAAAATGTTAAAAAAGTAAAAATATGTCAAAAAACGTTAAAAAATTCAAAAAATATCTGACAAAAAATTTTTAAAAATTTGAAAAACCGTCAAAAATGTAAAAAAATTTCAAAGATGTAAGAAAATGTAAAACATGTCAAAAACGTTTACAAAATTTTCAGAAAGGTTTTATTTTTGGAATATTATTGTATGTAAATATACAAATGCCATAGAAAGGTAATGGAAAGAGATATTTTACTCAAAAGTTTTAAAATATATTAAGTTTTTCTGTCTCAAATTGCATACGGTTGTTCCAAATAGATCACATTTGCGTAAATCCAAATATATTTGACTTTGTAATGAGACCTACAAAAAACTCTTGCAAAATCGGGATACACCTTGCCTTATTTCTTGTTTGGTGGAGCACTTGGGGCACTGTTCTTACCGTCAATAATAATTTCTAAATCACTCATAGAAAGTACTATTTTTTTAATACCCCACAAAACTGCTTAAAAACTTGTTTAAATAAAACTAAATAAATAAGCATAATAAACGTAAATATCCAAGGAATTTTTTGAGGTGTATCTAGTTAGACTAAATAAATTTTCGGATTCTTTAAACCAACCTCCATCAAACGTAGAAATTACGTCTGCTGCAAGGCGAGTTGGTGGATCCCCAAAAATCGAGCTGCAAGTGCAATATACCTGCACTACCGTACTACCGACACCCCTCAATAGATGGCATGACTGCTGTAGTAGTTTCTCACACTGAATTTGAACTTTACGTTCCACAAAATAATGAAGGTTCGTGCAAATAATTAAGTCTATAGGCATTATTCTTTGGATAAGTTTGTGCGATTTTTTTGGCGATTAATTAAGACCTATTAAGGTTGCGAAAATACCGGACTTCCCTGCCAAGTTAAGAAAAAAACCGGACAGGTGGCAAGCCTAAGGTTACCACTTGTCTTCGGCGCATTAAAGTTATATCGCACCTATATCTACATTGTACTTCAACAATATTTTATTGTACTTTTAATGTACTTGAAGTACTTCGAATGTACTTGAAGTACTTTGAATGTACTTGAAGTACTTTCAATGTACTTGAAGTACTTTGAATGTACTTGAAGTACTTTTAATGAACTTGAAGTACTGTAGTTGACAAAATCAAGTACATTTCCAAATACACACCAAGTACAATTACCAGATTGTAGATGTACTTCAAGTACAGTACTGGAACAGATAAGAAAGAAAAACTCATCAAAATCCTGGAAGAACTTCATACAGCCGCTAAAAATATAGGCTTGAATATGAACTACACTAAAACTAAAATTACAACAAACACAGATGAGGATATCACGATCAGAATAAACCAAGAAAAACGGTTAAAATCAAGAGACTAGTAAGATTGGTCTGGGCAACATTCGGTAAATTAAGCTACATATTAAAAAATAAACCAATGTATTCTTCCTGTGCTCACATATGGATCCCAGACCTGGACACACACAAAATCAAACATGGATAAGGTAACAAAGGCACAAAGATCAATGGAAAGACAAATGTTACATCTAAAGCTAACAGATAGAAAAAGGAATGAATGGATAAGAAATAAAACAAAAGTAATAGATGTCGGAGATGTAGCAAAATTAAAATGGAAATTTGCTGGTCATATTATCAAACAGAAAGACGATCGATGGAACAAATGTATTGTAAACTGGAGATGGTCGGACGATTTGAAGAAACATGCGCGGACTAGATGGATGAACACGGTGACAGACAGAGAAGACTGGAAGAGGGGAGACATATGTCCAAAGATGGATCGAAAAAGGCTAAATAGATAGATAGATACATCAAAAAACCTTACATTGACACGACGAATGCTTAATTTAAAAGTTAAACTGGTCATAAACTACTTTTTCGCACTTTTAGTTAATGAAAAGTGACAGTTCAGAGATAAAAGAAACCTTAACAAAAAGCTACCCACCCCAAAAAAAAATGTGTATAAAACTAGTGACAAAACAGTCCCTCGACGAATTGTAGCTCTCGTAACGCTCGTGCTACAAACTTTTCGCGTCGTAATAAGAAGTGACATTTTTATCCCTTGGTATATACCTATTCTATACTAAAATATTTAATGAAAAATCTCTGAGTTTTAGAAAGTTTGAAACAACTGGCACTGGAAGTGTTATCCACACGAGGACGACTAAAACTAATGAAGACCGAACACACAATGATTGCTACATTTGTTAAGAAAAATTGATTAGCCCTATATTAAGTATGATTTCTTTCTAAATTTATTTTTCTCTAAAAATAAAAAAAGCAGGATCTGCCTAAGGTATTAACAACAAATCAAATGTATTGTATTGTATGAAATGTGTATTGAAAAAAAAAGTTGATGTTATTTTGTGCTAAAGGGTGATTCTGAAGGCATAAACTATTGTGTGCACGTAAAATACAAGTAAAAAACTATGAAAAAAGTTATTTTTTATTAAACTCTTATTAGATTTTATATGGAAAAGAAACTACTACAAAAAGTTACCTTGGCACAGACAGATGCGCGTCATGAAGATATTACTAATTTGGATAATAAACATGAAAATACAAACTTGTTCTCCGATAACAATACCTTCCCTGAACCAAATCTCAACTATTGACAAAAAAACACAAAAGAACTGATAGTGGATTTGAAAATTTTGACTACTCCATTGAAAAATACCTCTTCGATTTTTTGCTGTTCCAAAATGTCCTCCGAAATATCTTTACTCGACTGTTGAACACCACTTGAGGTTTCTCCTCTGTTATGGCCGTATTCTAAAAGAGTAACTTGCACCCGTGATTCAATATCGGGGGGTGGAGCGGATTTTCTTTTGTAACGTCTATGAGGTCTAAAAAGTAACCAAAAATGTTTTACCACATTATCAAAACAACAAAAAAATATATTAAAAAGTTCGAATAAAGTAACCGCAACCTTTTAATCATTCTACTTTTTCAAAAGAATAGGGTTTCGGATATTTCTAGGGAAGTTAGGAAAAACAGGACTCCATTTTCAAGATAAAACTAATGATGAAAATCTTGACATACCAAGCCGTTTTGAAGCTACGAAAAGTTTTTGAAAAATTAACTTTTTTATTTGTAAAAATTTAATTTTGGTCTAAAGTGCTTTTTGAGTTTTTTTTTATAAGGAATTTAACTGGTAAACCGAAATGCTGGTTTATTTCCTATTCATAAAAAGGTTACTAAAAATAAAAAATATTTGTGTAATGTATAATGTATAATAATACGAACCGATAAACTTCTTGAACAGTCTTGATATTCTCCAAAACTTGTGTTTTACTGCTGTGATCTTTAGATGTGCTGGGAAATACGTTTTCATACTGATTAACGGCATATGATCTAACAAACGCAGAACGTTCCTTTCGATGTTCAACCGATCTTTGGACCAGCCACTAAAAATGAAAAATAAATGAATCAATGACGGATCTGATACGTTCCTAGCCTATATCAGCCTAGAAAGTTTTTTGTAAATATCTCAGAAACGAAAGCTCCTACGAAGTTTTTGTTTATAAGACAAATTATTGACAAAAACGTATTCTACTATATTGCTCCGATAAAAAGTTAGCACTTTTTTAGTTTTTTAACTGTCAAAAAACTGTCATTAGCATTAATGGATTTTGACTAAACTTCTTTCAGCTCATTATAGTGTCGAACACTATTTTTCGTGAAAATCTCATGAAAATTGGTCCCGCGGTTCTGAAGCTATCCTGGGCCGGACAAACACACACACACAAATACCAAACCTAATTTTAGGAATACATTTGATAATATTTTGTTACGGGTTTACAACAATTAAGAAACCGAGTAAAAAACGGCACTTAAACTCACTACTCAACTCGCGTTGTTAGCTTTGTGTTAATATCTCGCGATTTCTACAGGTCGATATTTCTGACTGACCCGTTCTGCGATGTCCGACGGTTTATATAGCCTCTTCGATTTTTCGCGAACAATCTATCCTTTTTCGGCGCGTATAAGAACGAGGTGTAAGTCATAGATAACGCAATCAAAACCTAGACTAATACTACAACCATAAGAGACGTCAACTTAATACTACAATAAAACTAAATAAATTGTAACTATAAATTTTAAACAACTAAAATTTGTAACAATATAATGTAATTGTAATTCATTGTTCTAATTTAATAAAATTTTTATTAAATTGAAAATTTACCTGAATAACAGGAAAAATATGGATAAAATCTAAGCCTTGTATTTGATGAGGCTCAATTCTATGAGGACATTTCATTTTCGGTAAAACTGCAACAATCTTTTCAGTAAGAGCACTAAAACAAATAATATTTTTTAGAAAAATAAATTATACACAACGTGGGAAAGTCGTTAAACTTAACAGAAAAAACCTTGTTATAATTTGAGAGATATAAGCGCATAAAAATCTGATTAAATTATTTAGTATTTACAGCGGCGCACAATGGGTTATATGAGAGGACTAGCGCGACACTCAATTTTAACTCAGTTTTAACCCACTTCTCGACATCGGATCAACTTCAAATTTGGTACACACTTAAAATTCCGATGACAATACAATATACTGATATTATGAAGTTCACAGCTCCCCCCCCCCTTTGAAAATGCTAGAGGGGGGGGGGGCTACTATCTAAGTATGTCCGATATCGTTCAAAATTGGTATGCAGGGACTTTTGGGGATGGGGATCAAGAATTTTTATTTAGATTTTTAAAATTGTGAAAGTAACGCCCCTCTCCCCCTTGGACAATTTTGACCATCTTGTACATATCCGATCAACATCAAAATTGTTGTGGACTTATAGTTATTATACAGTGCCAATACAATACAATATTATAATGCTTTAAAGTTGGCTCACCCCTTTGAAGAGGGTGGAAGGGGACCATCTAAGTATGTCCGATTTTGTTCAAAATTGGTATGTAGGGACTTTTGGGGATAGGGATCACGAATTTTTAATTATATTTTTAAAATTGTGAAACTGACGCCGCCCTTGTCCCTCTTGTAAGTCAATTTTGACCAACTTGTACATATCCGATCAACATCACATTTGGTATGGACTTATAGTTACAGCGACAGTACAATATTATAAAGCTCTAAAGTTGGAAACTCTCCAACTTTAAGGATAGTGGAGGGGTTTTCGGGGTTTAGTATCACGCACCATATTTTTTCTTATTTAATAAGCTTTCGAACAAGTTTCCACAAGTTGGTTCTACTGGTTGCAAAAGAGGTTGGATGTTACTAACTTTTTACTTAAGTTTTTTAATTAAATTATAAAATTTACTTAAAAGGATATTTTTTATTGTCAAAAAATGGCAAAAAAGTAAAGGTTAGCTTTTTTTAATATTTGACAGGTGTCAAAAAAAAGTAGTTTATCGTTTTCTTTATTGATAAGCTTTCGAGAAAGGTGCCACAAGTGGGGTTATCTAATTTGAACAAAAATTTTTTATGCGAGTAGACCCCTTTGCAGGGGGTCTATACCAAAAAAATTTCGAACAGAAATATTGCTCGTTAAAAATCTTAGTCGAAGTACTTTTGGATTTTTCAGATTAACCTAAATTCAATCCGCTGTCGAATTTATTCCATTTGGCTGATACACTGATTGTATAAAGACCACGTATATGGCAGTGTTTAGGGCTACCACCAAAAAACAGGGGCAGCGAGGGGCAGCAAATTTTTTGTTTTTTTAGTCAAATAGACCCCTCTCTCTCATATTCTGGTGGAGATTTTACTAAGCCTTGCTAAGCTTGTTTCTGCAGGCTTTACAAAGAAAAATAGAGACGAAAATAAACGTAATATATTTCAAAACATTTTAACCATAAAAAGGGTTAAGGAATTAGGAAATTACTAGTAGTTTTTAAAAGTGCAGTTACTGCTTATGCCCACTTTATACCCATATACCCAAAAAGAGCTGTTTGTATTGTCATTTTTTTTATTTAAAAATACATACATTTTTCTCTCAAAATATTTTTCAACTTTGAGGCTCTGTTACAGAGAAATACATTAATATATTTTTATCAGTTGCATTTTTTTTATTAACTGGACTATCTGTAATACATTTGGGTGGGTTTGGTTATCATAATTTAAAAAACATATACAGGGCTAATGTCGTGCTAGCTCCGCCATATAATCCATTGTGCGGCGTAGCCACAAGTTATGGTGCCCCGGGGTTGACAATTTTTTGGGGGCCCTCATAAGTCAATAAAAATATAAAATTCTTGTCAACAAAAATTTGTCTTTTCCATAATAACAAAATATAACCTCTTTTTCTTGCTTTTCAATTTTCAAAATCATTCATTTCATCATCGTTTTACTACGTATTTTAAAGATAGCTTTTTTTGAAGCAAGCTATTTTATAAACGTTATGAATATAAAATATACATTTTCAGTGGCGGATCCAAGATGTCCGGAGGGAAGGGACCAAGAAGGCAGTAAAAACAAACAATGTTTTTTTGTTGTTCTTAATAAATCTAAACGCAAATTTTTTTATAAAAATTGAGTAATCTCTGTGAAAAAAAATCCAAAAATGATGACTTTAAATTAAAATTCAGTTTAACAAGTTACATTTAAGAATTTTTTGCCTTTTAAAAACGATGGTTTTACTAGGGCCGCCGGGGCCCCGGGCACTGCCCTGGTTTGCCCAACGATAGCTACGCCACTGAGTATTTAAGAGGTTCTAGGGGAGAAAAGAAGAAGAGACAGAATATTTCAAGTCAGAAATTTTGCTATTACAAACAGTAATTGGAATAACCAGATAGTTTTTTTTTGCGATGTGCACGCAGGACAATTTTTTTCGACGGTTATTTAAAGTAAGGTAGGTGGTCATTTTTTGTATTTTTAAAGATTGTTTCTTGAATATGTGGTTCTTTTGGTTTAGATTGGGCGATTATAAAAACATAATCAAGATTATTTTCGGACCTTTGTGTTTTTCCATTTTATTTTTTAATTTTTTTCAAAAAACTTTTTTTTCTCCTTTTATATTTTTATATTTTTTACGTTTTTTATCAATAGTACTCATTGTTCATAGGATACTTAAGGATAATTTTATAAAAAGTGCTATATCATATTGATTGACCATGTTTGACAAAATTTGTAATAGAAACGTTTTCTTAATTGTAGTCTGGCCTGAGGATGGGAGCTATCCCGAAACCGGTCGCCGCAATTTATTAAACAGACTGTGGGAAAATAAAGACTTTAAAAAACTATCTGGCTATTCTATAACAATCCCACATAATGGATACCCTGGAAGATCCAAACAGTATTTGTTTGTCGATAAACACGACCCGGTGGCACCGTTTATTTAGTGTTAGTAAGGTCATCAGGTCAAAATTTAAAATTATAAATTTTTTTCTAATTTTCACAACTGAACCAGAGAACAGCTTTCCATCACGTAAAATGATAAATTTTTATTGCATTACTTAAGTACCTACTCAGCTACTGCCTTTAGCCACAGAAGCTCTTCTGTACTTTAGCTAAGAACATTACAGCTTGTATTGTAGGTTCTTAACTATTAGTTAAAAATATTGGAATACATAGTTGGTTCTCTAACTACATTTCTTTATATACTTATATAATTCAAATATTTACATATTCTTACATTTTTTGGCCAATAGTAGAGTTTTCTTGGAAAAGTAGGTCAACGTCAACATCTACACTAAGTGACTCAATACACCATACCATTCCACCCACTACTTTGTCAAACGGAGGTAGACCTAAAATTGAGACTTACATAGCAAGCACAATATTAGGCAAAAAAAAAGTGAATGCATATTTAATAAATATCTTCTTAGTAATTTTCCTAATGTCTAATAACATGATAAATATAATTAAAGTTATTAAATAACAAAAATAGGCTGATAAAAATGCCTAACTTATGATGCTAAACATAAACGGTCATTATATAGAGGTCCTGAAAAAAACTAGCAGTTAAGACCGCTTGACATGGAGCAATAGAGTTGCAGTTGCATGCAAGATTAGGGTGCCTGATATTACATCTATTGTATAAACAAACAAATCGGTCATTCAGGGACACTTATATAACTGCAAGTGTATTGCTCCATGTCAAGCGGCCTATAAACAAAGAAAACAAACCCATTTTAAAACTGAATATTTGCCACCCTTTCTTTTCTACTTACATAAAATTAAATTTCTTTCAAATATATACTAACGTGTCTTGCCCATGTTTTTTGAGAAAAAAGAGAGTTTTAGTTACTAGTAGATATTTTAATTTCTAGATAATAGAAAAAATTATAGTTTTGACTCCTTAGAATTTAAAAATGTTTTTTTTACATAAATAAATTAAGTATTAAAAATTATTGTCTAAGTTTTTATTTACACACACCTAATTTATTTACGACTGTAACTTAAAAGTCCTTTAATTTGTCAGTGAGCTAATGAAAAGTAAAAAGTATGGTTTACTTCCCTAGGTTTATAATTAACTCTATTTTCACACTGCAAGGAATAAATAATGCACTTTTAGGGAAGAAAGTAACTGAAATAAAGTACATGAAATGATTAATAAAAAGTTAGAAGTTAGGAGTAAAAGTAAATATAGGAGAAAATAAAAATGTTTTGGCCGCTAACCGGTTCATAAGCTACCATAGGCTTACCTTTGATTCTTGCCCTAAAATATCCTGCAGCAACCAGTAGATCTATTA
This sequence comes from Aspidapion aeneum, assembly GCA_963576565.1. Taxonomy (NCBI): domain Eukaryota; kingdom Metazoa; phylum Arthropoda; class Insecta; order Coleoptera; family Brentidae; genus Aspidapion; species Aspidapion aeneum. The sequence continues at coordinate 39,339,261 of OY755045.1, forward strand.
TTTCTTGAAGTTTAACAGATTGTTCTTCATCTTCTCTTACTTCTACCTATTAATTTTTAAAGGCATAACAGGCATTTGAAATTTAAAAAATTCTATTAGTAAAGTGGTGTAGGTGTGAATGAGAAACGAGATTGAAAAATAATAAATGAACCATATGCTGTAACAACGTTGTAAGCGCCAAATACTGTTTTTTTGGAAAAAAAAAACGTTTTATTTTTAATTGCTTAGACATGTAAAGTGTTTATAAGTCTAATATGGTTGACTTTAGGTTGTATAATATTAATTTAGATATTATTGCCTTAGATGTATAAAAGATAGGGTTTTATGAACTTAGTTGCTATATTTTAATAAAACAACGTTGTATATCCACGTCTGTTACAACGTAGTTTTGCGGAAATAGGGCGGTTAGAACGTTGTTTTATGTTTAAAAATAAAGCACAATGACAGTAAAAAAACGTGTTTATTAACTTAGTTTAAAACCATCTTTGGGTTTAGTAGGTACCTAAAAGCTGTAATTATACACTCTTAAGAATTTCATAAAAAGTGACATATTTTAATGGAATATATATAGCACATACAATGTTGTTACACCGGAGTATGCAAGTCAACTAATTTTATTATCATTATAAACTACGAATAGAAGCCCCATATACTCTTACCACTTTATAGGTTGATTATTTCGACCACAATCAACGTTGTTAGATGAAAAACTAGAATGTGCCTATATTGGCGGTTACAACGTTGTTCCAGCATAGCATTCAAATATCACTACTGGAATGTATATGGGTGTGATTTAAATGATGCACTGAGTAATGCACCAAACTTGAAGAGGTGGTAGTTTTTTTTTTCATTTTTTGTTACAACTTTCCAAAATTACAACAGACAATTGAAACTCTGTCGAATTATGCATTACAACAAAGGTAATAATTAGGTGTAAAAGTTCTTAAGAAAAAAAATAAACATGCTCAAAGATACTACAAAACATTGTTTTTTTTTTTCAAAAAATTTAAAAAATTTTTGATAGTAATTGTAGTTAATATTTCTGTTTCCTATTTTTATTAAGGGTATGAGATATATACAAAAATCTAGCTTAAAATTTTTCTTACAGGGTGTCATTAAAGCATGTCGCGAAACTTTAGAGGATTATTTTTTCAGTGATTTTAAGAATTCATTTTATATTTTTGAATCTGCCAGTGACTTACTGCAAAAAAGTTCTGGGAGAAAAAAGGGGCATGGGCCCGGAAAAAATATCATCCTGTAGTTTTTTCCTTTTATTTGATATGCTTAATGATGTATGCCTTGTAATTAAATACACATTCAGACTTGAGGTAAACACCTCAAAAACTGCACAAGTTATAAAGAAAAAACACACAAAGTTTTTTTCTTAAAATCACTGAAAAAATAATCCTCTAAAGTTTGGCGACATACTTTATAAAACGGATTCTTGTTTTATATTTTTTAATCTGCCATTGGCTTACTACCAAAAAAGTTTTGGAGGAAAAAGGAGGCATAACCTCTGAAAAAATATCACCCTGTATTTTTCCTGATATTTGGCATGCTTAATGATTTATGTCTTGTAGCTAAATACACGTTTTAAATTTGAGCCAAATATCTCAAAAACTGCACCAGCTATAAAGAAAAAACAACCAAAAAATTAAAACTTTGACACCTTGTATCTTAAAAACTAAGCAAAGTTTTTTTCTTAAAATCACTTAAAAAATCATCCTCTGAAGTTTGGCGACATACTTTATTAACACCCTGTATTTATTAGGTTATAAAAAAAATAATTCTCAAAAAAATTGACAAATTTATACCAAAGTATTGCAAAGGTTATTTAATCACAATGTATCTTTTTAACCCATCATTTTTTAAATCATAAAATTCACAGTTTTCCCCCACTCTTCAGACTTGATAAAAGCTATAATTTGGAAACAAAAAACTTTTCACCTAAAGTTATTTAAACTTTTTGTCTAATTTTAACCTTCCCCACAATGCCATAAAGTTTGGTTCGGTTCGGTTTACACCAATAAAATAAGAAATAACCAAGGGGTGATCAACTGCAAAACTGACCACAGTAGATTTACAAAATTTTTATACAGGACTATACAAAACCCCACAGGACAATATACAAGACTCTCTAATATACTACAGGACTATGAATTTATTTTAAACTCCTCTTGAATGGTGTACATATTTGGTTCAGCTGATCACACTCAGAAAGAACATAAAATTGCCATAAAGTATAATGTGTTAAAAGCAAGGGGTCATCACCTGCCCACAGTAGGTGTACAAATTTTGTCTACAGGACCATACAGGACTCCACAAGACACTATACAGACCCTAAAATACACTACAGGACCAAGATTTTATTTTAAAGTGTTGTAGGATGGTGTACAAATTTGGCTCAGCTGATCACCCCTTGTCCCATTTCCTTTCTCTGCCTTGCACACTTAGATCATATATCTTTATATATTTTTCAAATAAAGAATTGTATGGGAACAATCTGTATAGTGTACTTAAAGTTGAGATGTCTTTAGTTATTGTTTCATATCAGTCAATCTGTCTGAAACTAGTGTGAATCGAACCTATAGTTAAGCTATAGCGCATTTGAAATTGAATAGAAGCACCTGTCTACTTTTTTAAACTGAGCTTGCCTGATTAGGAAACTTTATTTAGTTTAAAGATTTCCTGCAACTCTACAACAAACTAACAGAAACATGCTTCAGAAGATGTGTGGTGTGACCAACATACTTTAGTGTCATTGAACCAAAAGAAGCTGAGTGTGTGGAAGCATGCTGTCAAAAATTCATCTTTTATAACAACAAATTAATGCAAAATTTTATTCCGGCACAATCAGTGATAATGGATAAGCACATGAAAGAGATGGAAGAACAGCAGCATCTTGCAGAAGGCACTCAAGAACAGACAGCAGGAAACATTTCCATTGCTGCCAATTAAAGTGTTTTTTTTTAACAAACCTACAAAAAGTACTGTTCTTTTCACTGTTTAGTGGCTGACCTTGAGTTTTTTTTCTGTCACCACCACCAAATTTTTAAGCAAATATAAAAATCTGCAAAATTTACTGTTGCATAGGGTAGGTACCTATTATGTTATTATAGTGACATGATCAGATCAATAAAACTTTAAACTTTTGAGAAAAAATATAAATTTTAGCTTTTTATACCAAAAACTTAACCCAGATAAAGCCAACAAAATTTTATTTTTAAAATTTGATAATTTTTCTTTTGTTGTTAAAAAAAAGAATCCCACTACCTTACTTTACTTTACAAAAACACGCAAACATAAATTTTAGTTTCAGATTTTTTTAAAAATTGCTAAAACTGGCGCTATCCCACAATTAATATACCCAAAAATACCGAAACTAACTTCGAAAGCTTGACTGTTCTTTTAAAAGGACAGTGGCCATATTTGGGTTAAGTAAAATCACTACATCACCTGAGGGGTGATCAGCTGCCCATAGTAGGTGTACAAATTTTTCTACTGGACCCTACAGGACTATACAAGACTTCCACAGGACTATACAGGACCCCACAGGACTATAAAGGACTTGTACAGGACATATACAGGAACAAAAACTTATTAAAGTCCTGTAGGACAGTGTACAAATTTGGTTCAGCTGATCGCCCCTTGGCTAAAAGTACATCTCTAAAATAAAAACAAGCCTCTCATGCTAAAGTAAGAAAAACATGTCAAGAACTATATCCAAAAAAAAAAGAATCAATGTCAAACTTCTTTTTTGTGGAGCTTGCTCCAGGATGAGTGTATTTGCCTTCTATCTATACTTCAAGGAGTGTACTAGGTAAGGATGAGTCGGGATGAGTGTAAGACTATGCTCTACAAGTGATAAATAACTTCTGGATAGCATCCCATGGTTCAATATTGAAACTGAGGGGTAGTTGGTGGTAGGACACTCTTCAAAATTTGTACCTGAAATACATGTATTTCACTTTTTTTTTGTTACTTCAAACACAAAGCCGGTGACAAAAATAGTACAGAAAATTATAGACCAATTAGTGTAATATCAAATGTAGCCAAAATTTTTGAAAAATGCTTTAAAACTCGTTTAACAAATTACTTAAATGACAATAACATCATGTCTAAAAACCAGTTTGGATTCAGAGAGGGGGTAAGAACCTCTGATGCCATGTTTGAAGTTGTCAACAGTGTCACAGATCATTTAAATAATAACGAAAAATGTATTGCCATTTTCTTAGACCTAGCAAAAGCCTTTGACACAGTTTCTCATACCCTGCTTTTACAAATCGTGGAAGCATACGGAGTGAGAGGAATTGTGTTGGAGTTAGTTGCCAATTATCTAGCAGATCGACCACAACAAACCAAGGTTGGCAAAACTCTTAGTGACCCTAAAACAGTGACACATGGTGTTCCTCAAGGGACAGTTTTAGGGCCTCTTTTCTTTACAATCTACATAAATAGTCTTTGTAGTCTAGAAATTGATGGAAAAATATATTCATTTGCTGATGACACTGTTGGTATATTTGCTGGCAAGACATGGGAAGAAGCCAAAGAAAAGTTAAAATCTGGTTTCAAGAAAATTAAAAATCTCCTAGATACATTAAAACTTAGTTTAAATATTAAAAAAACTCAATATATAGCTTTCTCATTAACAGAAGCAAATAGACCAGATTTTACCACAATACAGTTAGAAAATATAAGTGAACCTCTTAAAGAAGTACAAAACTCAAAGTACCTGGGAATAATGATTGATAAACATCTCAAGTGGAATGAGCATGTTCTTTATCTTTGTAAAAAAATAAGATGTCTAATTTATAAATTTTATATTCTTAGAGATATTTTAAACAGAAAAATCTTAATAATGATTTACAAAGCCTTAGTAGAAAGTTTATTAAATTACGGGATACTGGTTTGGGGGGGTACATATAACTGCCATTTAGAACAACTTAAAATAATTCAAAATTATATTGTTAAAATTGTTTTAAAAAGACCATGTTTGTATTCAACAAATTTATTATACACAGAGGAAATTTCAAATCTTAAAAGCTTGTATGTTATCAATGTGTGCAATTTTATTCATTTAAACAATAAATTTAAAAACAAATACATTTCTCATACATATCAAACAAGAGGTAACACAAAAAATCTTTTAAATTCCACTTTTTATAGAAGCAGTCAGGGCCATCACTTTGTAACTTATATTGGACCAAAACTATATAACCTAGTACCTAATTCAATAAGAAAAACAAATAACAAAAAGCATTTTAAAAAACTATTCAAAATATTCTTTTTTTCAAATTGTCAAGTTTTTCTAGATACATTTTAAGTATTAATTTAGGTTAATGGATTTTTTTTTTTAAATTTAATTATTAAATTAATTAGTTTTCTTTTGTACAAATTTTGTACATTTTTTCTCAAAACTTTTGCAATACCTAATATCCTTAGTTAGTTTTAATCATGTTTATTAAAATTATAAAAATAGTAAATACTTATTCTACATTAGAGAAAAAAAACTGTGATATGTAAAAGTACTACTCTAGTACATACAGGTATTTCATACCTAGGTACTCAAATTTAATATTTTTAAGAAAGAAAAAAATGTATTAGAATAGTAATTAATTGTAAAAATTTTTTGTAAAACATTTTGGTTAATAAATACTAAAAATACTATTTCAATGTATTTCAAAGCATGTATTTTAAACAGAATATTATATCAGGAGTGTCCCACCCTCAGTCCCTCCCCTCAGTTGAGCCTCTCTTCAGTTTGAGTTTCAAGGTTGAAGTTAGAAGTTCACAAGTTAAAGAGCAACTCATTGAAATATGTATTTGCATTTATAAAGAATGTTCAGGGTTCACTTGAAAAGTTCGTGACTGCCATATTTTATGTTGGAGGTCTGTAAGGTTTGCATCTAAACTTCCAACTGACTTTATAATGCTTGATTCTGAACTTCCAACCTCAGCTACAACTGAACCTCAACTGCCATTATGAGTTCAGCTTTATACAATGTGAACTTACCTTTACATCATGCCCATCAGCTTCTTCTCGTGACACCAACTTTTGAGCCTTTTCAGCTTTTCTTAACTTCTGCTGTATTTCTTGATTCAAAGCCGCCATTTTAACTTATATTATAAAAACGTTAATAGTACCAAGATATAGAGAAATTTATAAATGATCTATTATTTTAAATAAAGCAGGTTGTAGGCATAGAAAAAAGTTAAATACTTAAGTAATCTATTGATAAGTCTCAAATGTATTTACTTCATCAATAGGCTTTGTGCAACCTTATATGGGGACAATTTATTTTTACATTATCAAAGCCAATTAATTGCCCAATTTTTTAATGAAAACTAAAGATAAAAAAATAAACAAGAGATTTTAGAAAATCTTTAAAAAGTATGGTTAAGATTTTTGTTTAGAGTTTTGACGTCTGTCAGTTTCACGCTTTTTTGGCAAGCATGTCGGATTCATATCTCCCTCCGGTAACCGGTATGGCTGCTAACGAAAAGGGATTATTCATAAATTACGGACAATTTTCTTAAATCGTAACATACAGTACAAAAATATTTATTTCGTTTTTTATCTACTTTTTCTGCGAAGAACTGCTTGCAAAACTAAAAAAAATTGAAAATTAAAAGAAGATCTTTTTGATTTGTACCTAGTGACTTTAAAAGATACAAAATAAAGACAGGGGTATCGAAACCCGGACAAACCGGAACTTTTTCCGAGAAATTGGGACATTCCGGGGTGGACTTTTTTTCGGGGTCAAATGGTTAAAAATTTCGACTGTCCCGGAAAACCGTGACGATTGGTCACCTTAAATAAATTCAACTTTTTTCAAGAGCTGTAAAGTATGTGTTATTTTTAAATCTCAACAGTTAATTAGAAGTGCATACTAAATAAAGCGCTTGAAGAAAAATCCCCATACACAAAAAATATCTAATACAGGAAAAATTCTTATTTTTAAGTTTTCTTTTACCTGAATGATATTGAAATATTTTTAATAACTCGGCTTGTTTTTGATGTCCTTCGATTAAAAGCTGGTGTGCTAAATTTAAATCACTTTCTTTGGTAATAATTTGTGCAGTTTCTACAGTTATACCCTGTTTCCACCAATGCATGCCCACCCCGATTCAAAAAACGCATCACGATGGCCCATGGAAATGCAGCGTCACCTGATGCGTTTTTTGAATCAGGGTGGGCATGCAAACCGGGTGTAAGCCTTTCTTTAGTTTCTCTTTTTCAACCTTATTTCATTGGCCTCTCTATTATTCTTTGTTTTCTTTTCCTACAAAAATTCTATGTTCCGCAGGAGGATGATCCCACCATCTGCAATAATTGCGTGGGTATGTTTATCAAGATTTCAGATAGCTTATCTGATGACACTGCTTCTTCTTTTTTTTTTTTGCCCTCCACCGATCTCCCAATTAGCTTGTCTAACGAACTGTCACGATCAGCTGTTTTTCGATCCAAGATGGTCGCCATGGGACAAACAAAGCGTTTTCCCATAAGCCGCAATGTTAACAAAAAGGTAATTTTTAAAAAAAGTGAAACGATTTAACTTACAACAAAGATGCTGTTTTAAGTATTGAACCTTTGTACACATGGGAAAAATGCGTTTTTCTTAAAAAAAAATCAATTAGCTTGTCTAACGAACTGTCACGATCAGCTGTTTTTCGATCCAAGATGGTCGCCATGGGACAAACAAAGCGTTTTCCCATAAGCCGCAATGTTAACAAAAACGTAATTTTTAAAAAAAGTGAAACGATTTAACTTACAACAAAGATGCTGTTTTAAGTATTGAACCTTTGTACACATGGAAAAAATGCGTTTTTCTTAAAAAAAATCAATTGAAGCCAGTAAATCTCAAATAAAAGGGACCATGTTTTGTTCAAAAGTCAGGTTATGTTTTTATTTACTTTTGTTTTTTTTTACTTTTTTTCCAGTTTTTTACTCAGTTTGAATCATTATTAGTTTCTGTGCTGTTATGAATTGTGGCAGCTGGGGAGAGCTTGATAATGTTAGTTTTGATGGAATGCCAAGTATTTTGACCTTAAAAAATCATCTTGATTTAAATGAACTAGGTATCAGCTCAAAGAAGGGAAAAGAAAGTGGATAAGTGCTCTATTACCTGACTTAACAGAGGATAAATTGAAATATTCGAAAGTTTTTTGTCAGGTTTGTTTTGGATAAATGTGCAACTGCCATTTTGGCAACATTTTCTATTGGGATCTTTTTTTGTGCTTGAGTGGACCTTTTGCAGAAGTGTAACATAGAATTGTGTTAAACTGTAAGAAATATTTCACTATGATTTTTTTACTATTCTAGGCAATACAATACAGCAATGATCATGACTGGGTCTCTCCTGAATATCCATTCATCCATTGTTTCAAAACGGTTGATAAATTTTAAAAATGATGGTTGAAAAAAGGGTCCCGAGAAGAAAGAAAAGGAAAACAATATGAGGTTAAAGTGTGAATAATGAGCTGAACCAAATTTGTACACCATCCTACAGAACCTTAAATAAACTTTTGGTAGTGTAGCGTCCTGTATAGTGTCGAGTGAAGTCCTGTATCATCAAAGTTTCTTTTTCTTTAATAAATATTTATTTTACAGACCTCAAAACAGTTTAGAATAAACTGGTGAGTTTGACAGTCTCCCTAACTCAAACCTCTTTTTATCTTAAACTATTTTGGTGCAAATTTTCCTTTATTTCCATGCTTTTTGACACCTAAAACTTGTACACCGTAAAATTTTTATAGTATCTGACTGGACCTACTGCAAGTCCTGTTGTGAAATTTCTCCGGTACTGTACTGAGCTTATTAGCAAAAAAAATTTTTTTGCCATCATTAATAATAGATGGATAAAAAAGTAATCTTTGTTGACTTTGATGACCACAAGAAAAACAAATAAGTTCTCTCAGATATTTTTTTCAATTTCTCTCAAAAAAATTTGGGTTCTAATACTCCTAATGGGTCATATACTGTTACGCCCAATTGTAGAGTAGAGTATATGTTTATTTGCATAAACTTTTAGATACATAATTGAGCAAATATTGTTACAAAAAAACAGTAATAAAAGTAATAGTAACAGTAGTAATACAACAGCGAATATTGTACTGTTGTAAAATTTGAACAGTACTTACTGTTGTGAGCTGATGAATTTGACCGTACTTAAGCCCTATGTATTATAGTTCATGGAAAATCATATGGTGATGTACGGTGTGTGAGGCCAATGACAAGAAAAAACTGTATTTTAATTTTGCAAGTTTTTTTTTATATAATGTTTACTTATATTTTTTTAACTAAACATATTTTGTAAAGTACCTATTAGAAGTTTGCTTGACCAACCTTGGTTGGAACTTATATGTGCATATTGATCTGTTGGACTGACCTACCTATAAGTTGTGCCTCTTTTTCATTTTACTACTGGAGGGTTAAAACAATTAAACCACGGATCACCTTTGTTAAGATGATCCGTGATTAAACTTTGTCTAAACCTAAAAATCATAGTGAAATATTTTTCACAGTTTAATGCTATAGAAGGCCTATTACTTAGCAAAAGGTTTACTCAAGTACAACAAAAGATCCTAATAGAAAACCTGAATCTGATGAGAAAAGTTTAGTCTATTTCAATTTCGTCTCTGTTAAGTGAGCCTTGAAGTGAGCTCTTTGAATAGAACTACTTTCCCCTACCTTGGGCTGATAGTTCATTGATTCATTGGTCAAAAAACTTCAAAAACCTTTGGGGGGCCCCAGAGGTCTCATGATGTACTTTATGCTATTTTTTCTGTTTACTCATGAAATATATGGAAAATATCTAAAAAAATATGTGGTTTGGGGGGTCCGGCCCCCTAGCCCCCCGCCCCCTTGGTGCGCCCATGTAATAATTCAAAATAAGTGAAAAAACTAGAAAAAAAGTTTAAAAAAAAAACAAAATAAACAAAAACATAACCTACTTTTTTGAAGAAAACATGGTCCCTTTTATTTCAGATTTTCTCGCTTTAGTTTAATATTTTTAAGAAAAACGCATTTTGCTCATATGCACAAAGGATCTATTCTTAAAACTGATTAATTTTTGAGACTAAAGCTCTTGTCGTTTTTGTAAAATTTACGTTTTTGTTAACATTGCGGCTTATGGGAAATCGGTTTGTTTGTCCCATGGAAGACATCTTGGATTTGATCATATGTTTTGTTAGACAGCCCTATACACAAAGCCAATTAATTTTTATTTTTCTAAATTAATTTAGTCAAAAACTCATTTTGGAAGGTTGTAATTGGTGTTTTCTATAACCTTTATCAATTGATCGAAAACGTATCCTAACTAACCGGTCCAGATACCTCGTGACATCTTAACTAAAAAAATGTCTTCGAGTCACAGGTTAGGATACGTTTGCTCTCAAGTGGAAAAGGTTAGAATAAAACCGATTTCAACCTTTTAAAACGAGGATCGGAAAGCTAATTTAGAGAAATAATTTTTAGAAAAAATGTTTCGGTGTGGTGCAGTTCGGTTCGGTTCAGTTTGATTTCACACCCTCTAGGATCCCGGGAAAGAAGCCAGGAAAGTTTACAAAAAAAATTGTTAGAAAGAGACCTCTTAGTCGAATTGTTGCTGTTTTTATTGACGGTTTTTTAAATGTCGCTGTTTTTATTAGAAGTCGCTCTTTTAATATGTTCGCTGTTTTAATATGTCGCTATTTTAAACTGTCGTCCATTTAATATGTCGCTGTTTTAATTTGTCACTGTTTTAAATGTCTTTGTTTTAATATATCGCTGTTTTAATATGTCCCTGTTTTAAATGTCTTTGTTTTAATATGTCGCTGTTTTAAATGTCGCTCAAATGATACCGCAAATAGGACTTTCGTTTGGCCTTGTAATCACACTGGTCGCATTTTAAATCAATTAATTTCATTTGCATTTTGGTGCTGCAGTTGTGCAATCGATTGCATCTGCTACAGCAATTGGATTTTTAAACCGCACTTGCCTTTGTTATTGAAATAACTTTATTGCTGCACTTCAAACATTAGTCAATTTTCTAAGGTGCAGCAGTAAATGTGTCTTAATGTGAGCCTTCCATATTGTTTTGTAATCACACTTGTTGCATTTCACCCTTATTTAAACCAATTATTGGCTGCTCCTTTATGGCGATGGAATGGCGTAGCGAATGTGCTTTAATATTGAACGTATGTTTGGTCTTTTAATTACATTGGTTGCGTTTAAACCAATCCATTTGGTCTGCACTTTGGTGCTGCAGCAACTGTCTTTTCAACTTAATCTTTTGTATTGCTTTGTAATTACACGGGTTGCATTTAAACCAATCTATTGCATACTGCTCTTTTATACAGCATTTATTGTAAATCAGTTAGAACATAAGTTTGAAAAAATTATTTGAACTTTTATAATATTATTTGACATTTGAAAATGAACCGGTCAGACACTTAGATTTTAAAGAACTGTTAATAATGTTTACTAAAGTGCAATAATGAATGCAATGTTTTACTCAAAACCGTAAACACCCTGGTTGCATATTAAACCTATCAATGTCATCTACACTTTGATGCTGCAGTGGTGCAATCGATTGCATCTGCTACAGCAAATGCATTTTCAAACAGCACTTTCGTTTGTTATTGAAAGAATTTTAGTGCTGCAGCAAATGTGTCCTTGCGTATTGTTTTATAAGCACACTGGTGCTATTTAACCCTTATTTAAACCAATTGGCTGCACCTTTATGGCGATGGCATGGTCTAGCGCATGTCCTTTAAATTGGAACGTATATATGGTCTTTCAATTACTTGGTTGTATTTAAACCAATCCATTTGGTCTACACTTTGCTGCTGCAGCAACTGTCTTTTCAACTGAATCCTGAATCTTCTGTATTGCTTTGTAATCACACTGGTTGCATTTAAACCAATTTATTGCATCCTGCTCTTCTATACAGCAGCCAGTGCCCTTTCCTTTATTGTAGAAAGAACTTGAGTTCGAATAAAATTATTTGAACTTTTATGATATTTTTTGACATTTCTCAATGAACCGGTCAAACACTTTGGATTTTACAGAGCTGTTTAGATTTTATAGAACCGTTAATAAATTTTTACCAAAGTGCAATAATGCAAGATTTTACTCAAAACCGTAAACAACAATTGGTTTAATTTAAGCCATGGTTTAAAAATGTAAAATTTTTTTAGACATGAATTTTTATTGAATTTTCAAAAATGTCCATAATATTTTTCAAGAAAATATTGCAATCTTTTACTCTTAGCTTAAGGACGTTGACCTTGACTATGCGACCCTTATTATGACATTCACTTTGAGATCTTATTTTACCTTCTTAGCCCGCACAGCAATCGCTAGAGAAGGTATTATTTACAACGAATTTTTTTTTTTTTTGAGATAATGTGTATTTTGACTTAGCAACATCGTCGTGATGTTTGTCTCTGTGTGTGTGTGTGTGTGTGTGTGTATTTCTGTCCGTAACACAATAACTCATAAACCGCTGAACCGATTTTCAAAAAATTTTGTAGGTAAATTAGTGTTCAACAGTCTAACGAGCTGATTAGGTTTGATAGATTAGTTTGGTCAAAACCCATTAATGCTAATAACAGTTTCTTGATAAACAAAATTTTTAAAAATGCTAACTTTTCAACGGAGCATCGCATCAATATGCGGTTTTCGGATCATATTTACAAAAAACTATTTTCAAGTCTGGAGTCATGGCTTCACTTAAAGTGTGCTAATAGGCTAGCTGGGCAGGTAAGATCCGTTATGGATCCATTTATTTTTTGATCAGGAAGATTATTCTTCTTCGATTCAAAAATCGGACAGTGAGGCGGATTCCATAATTTTATTCACTTCGATAATAAGTGCCAAGTTTATTTAAAAATCAGATATCAGAAGGTCTTCTTGATTCTGAAAATAAAAAAGCAAATACGATAGTTACAAACAGTTTTTATATTTGCGTATTGTGCAATTTTTTGTCTTGATTGTGATGGCGTATCTACCAATTCGAGAGGGGGGGGGATTATTAATTATAAAAAACAAACTTGCCCCCCCCCTTTTAAGGTCAATTAGAACGTAAAGTATAATTGACCGCGCTCCGCCATTTTTCTTTCAAAGGTCAAAAATAGGTGCTCCATAAATAACGACTTGACCTATTAACTGGAACAATAAGGTCAAATTTAAGGTTAACCGTTGGTTGCCCCCAAGGTGTTTGGTTGCCCCAATGACCCTTTCACTATTGACTCCAATTTTTCGTGTGTGTTTGGTCTTTAAATCGTACTGGTTGCATCTAAATACGATCGTTCGTTTAGTCTTGTAATCACACTGCTTGCATTTAAACCAATTAATTTCTTCTGTACTTTGATACTGCAGTTGTGCAATCAATTGCAACTGCTACAGCATTAATTAAAATAATTTTAGTGCTGCAGCAAGGTCTTTTAATCACACTGCTTGCATTTAAACCAATTAATTTCTTCTGTACTTTGATACTGCAGTTGTGCAATCAATTGCAACTGCTTCAGCATTAATTAAAATAATTTTAGTGCTGCAGCAGGTGTGTCCATATTGTTTCATAAACACACTGGTTGCATTTAACCCTTACTTAAACCAATTGACTGCTTCTTTATAGCGATGGAATGGCGAGCGATGTGCTTTAAGATTGAACGTATATTTGGCCTTTTAACTACATTAGTTACATTTAAACCAATCCATTTGGTCTGCACTTTAATGCTGCAGCCACTGTCTTTTCAACTGAATCTATTGCATTGCTTTATAATCACACTGGTTGCATTTAAATCAATCTATTTATTGCATCCTGCTCTTTTATGCAGCAACAAGTGCCCTTTCCTTTATTGTAAAATAGAACTTTAGTTCGAACAAAATTATTTAAACTTTTATGCTATTTCTTGATATTTCTATGATATTTACAGAACTGTTAATAAATGTTTACCAAAGTGCAATAATGCAAGATTTTACTCAAAACCGTAAATAACAATTGGTTTATTTTTACCCATGGTTTGAAATTGTTAATAAAAGCTTGGCAAAATTTTTTAGACATGAATTTATTGGATTTTCAAAAAATGTCCATAATATTTTTCAAGAAAACATGGGATCCCTATACTCTTGGCCTTAAGAACATTGACCTTCATCATGTGACTCTTAATACGACACTCATTTTAAGATCTTATTTTTTTTAACCAGGAAGGTTATTCTAATTTGATACAAAAATCGGAAAGTGATGCGGTTTCCATAATTTTATTAGCCTTGACTATAAGTTCCAAGTTTATTTGAAAATCAGATATTGGAAGGTCTACTTGATTCTGAAAATAAAGGAGCAAATAAACTCCATATCATAATTTTTGAGATAACTATTTGACGGTTATCAGCTGTTTGCCATAACAAATAGCAAAGGCCAACGAAAAAAAGTTGTCTCAAAAATAATGTTATGAACTGTACGATAGTTATATACAGGGCCGTACCCAGGAAAAAAAATCGGAGGATTAAAAAGTTTTTATAGTTGCGTATTGTGCATTTTTTTTTGTCTTGATTGTGATGCGTGTCAACCATTCGGGCGAGGGATTGATAAGTCTAAAAAATAAAGTTGTCCCCCCAAGTTCAATTGGAAAGTGACGTACAATTGATCGCGATCCGCCATTTTTCTTCCAAGGGTCAAGATTAAATAGGTGCTCTATAAAAAAACGACTTGACCTATTACCTGAAGTAGTGACGTAAAATTCAGGGTTAACCGTTGGTTGCCTCCAAGGTGTTTGGTTACCCCCAATGACCCTTTTACTATTGATTTCAATTTTTTGTGTGTGTTTGGTCTTTAAATCATTCTGGTTGCATATTAAACCTATTAATTTCGTCTACACTTTGATGCTGCAGTAGTGCAATCGAGTGCTTACTTCTGCTACAGCAAATGCATTTTTAAACCGCACTTCGGTTTGTTACTGAAATAACTTTAGTGCTGCAGGAAATGTGTCTTAATGTCAGCCTTCCGTATTGTTTTGTAATCACACTTGTTGCATTTAACCCTTATTTAAACCAATTATTGACTGCCCCTTTATGGTGATGGAATGGCATAGCGAATGTGCTTTAAAAAATTTATGTTTGGTCCTTTAATTACATTGGTTGCATGTAAACCAATCCATTTGATGTGCACGTTGGCGCTGCAGCAACTGTCTTTTTAAATGAATCTTCTGTATTGCTTTGTAATCACACTGGTGACATTTAAATCAATCTATTGCATCCTGTTCTTTCATACAGCATTTATTATAAATCGGAACTTAATTTCGAACAAAATTATTTGAACTTTTATTATATTTTTTATATTTCTAAATGAACCGGTAAGACCCAGATTTTACAGAACTCTTTAGATTTTACAGAATCGTTAATAAATGTTTACCAAAGTCATCGAAGAAATAAATTCCATGCCAAAGTGCAGTAATCCAAAGTTTTACTCAAATCGTAAAAAACAATTGGTTTAATTTCACCCCTGGTTTGAAATTTTAATAAATGCTTAGCAAAATTTTTTGGACATGAATTTTTATTGGATTTTCAAAAAATGTCAAAATTTTTTTTAAAGAAAATATGACAACCCTTAGGTTAAGGACGTTGAGCTTGACCATGCGACCCGTACAACGACATTCATTTCAAGATCTTATTTTTACTTTCTAGCCCGCGTAGCAATGGCTAGAGAAGGTATCATTTTCGACGAAAAAAAATTGCTTTGAGATAACGCCGAATATGTGTTATTTGGATGTATTTTGACTTATCCTAGCAATATCGTCGTGATGTCTGTCTGTGTGTGTGTATGTGAGTATTGTTACGGGTTCACAACGACAAATTAAAACTCGCAATTGTTGAAAACGATACGTCAATTTATTTCGACAAATTATGTACAAAAACACGCACTTAAACTTAGTAATAACTTGCTAATAATTCACTACTATAATCGGTATATTAACTTCGTGTTAATCTCACGACCACTACAGCACGTTATCTCTGACTGACTGGTGCACGACCCCGGCCCTATATATAGGATCGTCCATCTCTCTCAAACTTTCCGGCAGCCCTCGACGTCCGGAAAGTTCCCACACTACCGCGACCGCAAGCCACAGACAACGCAACTAAAACCTAGACTAAGAATACAACCTTAAGATAAATCGACCTAATACTACACTAAACCTAAATAAATTCCAATTATAAAATTTAAATAACTTGAATTTGTAACACTATCCTCCTCTTCAGGTTTGATCGTCTCGATCAACATTTCCCAGGTAAGGTTTTAGTCTGTCTAGATGAACAACTTTCATCTTGGACTTCGGGCTTCTCTGGATTCGGTAGACTACATCATTAATTCTCTTAACAACTTTATAAGGCCCTTCCCATGGTGGTGTCAACTTAGGTGATCTTCCTTTCTTGCGTTGAGGATTGTATAGCCAGACTTGATCATTCTCTTTGAACTCTGAAGAGTTTGCTTTCAGGTCATATCTCGCTTTCATGCGGTCACTGGCTATTTCTATTCGCTCTCTAACCACTTCATGGATATCGTGCAGCTTTTGCCTTAAACGTTCGACATAGTCATTAACCTCTAAGTGTGCTTCTTCAGGTGAACCAAACATGATATCACATGGTAAACGCAGTTCTCTACCAAACAGGATACTAGATGGAGTAGCTCCTGTCGTATTGTGAATGGCAGTTCTATAGGCCATCCAAAACAATGGAATATATTGGTCCCAATCTGTTTGCTGCTCATCAACAACTTTGCAAAGATGTTCCTCTATTGTTTTATTAAATCTTTCAACCATGCCATCTGACTGCGGATGCAAAGCAGTAGTCCGTGTTTTATATATTCCTAAAAGGTCACAGAGATTCTGGAAGAGCTTTGATTCAAAGTTTCTTCCTTGATCTGAATGTAGTTCCAAAGGAATGCCAAATCGGCTGAAAACATCATTTACCAGAACTTCTGCAACTGTACCGGCCTCTTGGTTAGGCAAAGCAAAAACTTCTGGCCATTTGCTAAAATAATCCATGACAACAAGGATGTATTTGTTGCCCTTTTTAGTTTCTGGAAATGGTCCGGCCACATCAATAGCAATGCGTTCGAATGGCAGACCTACGTTATATTGTTTCATTTGACCTCTGGACCTTGTTTTGGGACCTTGGCTGGCTGCACAAGTCGAACATCGGCGGCACCAGTTTTTCACATCTTGAAAGTAATTGACCCAATAAAATCGGTTTCGAATTTTGTCCATGGTTTTATTTATGCCTAGGTGCGCGCCTGATTTTCCACCATGGCATTCGGCCATTATATTGTCTACCATGCTCCTAGGAACCACTACTTGATTAATCACAGTAAGGCCATCGGCACTTTCCCAGGCACGTTTAAGGATGTTTTCTTCTACTATCAGTGAATCCCATTGTGCCCACAGTGATTTGAATATCACCCCTGGGTTTGCGATATCTTGCCATGATGGTCGTGGCTTGTTCTCTTCTTTCAATCGCAAGATAGGTCCTACATTTTTGTCGTTAAGTTGTGTGGTTCTAATCGAAGCCGACATCCATTCTTCATCTGGTTCTAACTTTATCTGGCGCACGTAGGTAATTCCTTCTTTCTGGTCAATTTTCCTGCAATGTTTACAATCCTCGGGACAAGGTCTTCTGGACAATGCATCTGCATTATTATGCACCCTTCCTGCTCGGTGCTTAATTTGATAATGGTATTGTTGTAGCTTTTCTATCCATCTCGCGACTTGCCCCTCAGGTTGTTTCATTTTCATGAGCCACTGTAACGCAGCATGATCCGTTCTAATCAGAAACTCTTGTCCGTAGAGATATTTGTGAAAGTGATCTACGGATTTAACTATGGCTAGGAGCTCCTTTCTAGTAACACAATAATTTCTCTCTGGTTTGGATAGCTTCTTGCTGAAAAATTCGATGACCCGTTCTTCTCCATCTTGTACTTGGGAGAGTACTGCTCCTATGCCATCGTTGCTCGCATCAGTATCTAATATGAATTTTCCTTTTGGAATGGGATATGCAAGAATCGGACTAGAACATAATGCTGCTTTTAGTCTTCTAAATGCTTGGTCACATTCGGTATTCCATTTGTAAGAAGCTTTATCTTCTGTAAGTCTATGTAACGGAGACGCTATTTTAGCGAATCCTTCTACAAATCGTCTGTAGTATGTACACAGACCCAAAAAGCTTCTCAATTCATGTTTGTCACGAGGTTGAGGCCATTCTTTTATTGCTTGTAGCTTCTTTTCGTCGGTATGGATGCCTTCTCGGGAAACGACGTGACCCAGGAACTCAACTTTTTCTTGGAATAGAAAACATTTCTTTGAGTTTAATTTAAGATTTGCGTTCCTGATTCTTGAGAATACTTCTCGTAAATTATCTAGATGTTCTTGAAATGATTTCCCCATTACTATGACATCATCCAAATAGACTAGGCAGGTTTTCCAATTAAGGCCTCGTAGAACGACTTCCATTAGTCTTTCAAATGTAGCTGGGGCATTGCACAGGCCAAATGGCATCACATTAAACTGATAAAGTCCACTTCCAGCAGAGAATGCAGTCTTCTCTTTATCTCTTTCAAAGATTCCTACTTGCCAATACCCACTTTTCAGGTCAAGAGTAGAAAACCAATATGATCCTGCCAACGTTGTTAATGTGTCGTCTATTCTTGGCAGTGGGTAACTATCTTTCTTGGTCACATCGTTAAGTTTCCTGTAGTCGACACAAAATCTAGTACTTCCATCCTTTTTAGTGACCAACACCACAGGAGATGACCAAGGACTTGATGACTCTTCAATAACACCGTCGCTGAGCATTTTATTAATGAGATTGTGAACTTCTTCTTGCTTGGCCATTGGTAGTCTTCTTGGGGGTTGTCTTATCGGTTGGGCATCGCCAGTGTTGATAGCATGTTGAATAAGGTTTGTGCGTCCCGAACTACTCCTAGTTTCGAAGATATTACTTTGTTCTTCTATAAACTCTCTCGCTTTACTATATTCTTCTGGAGTGAGATGTTGCCAAGTTGACTCAAATTGCTGAAGTACCTCCATTGGTAACTTGCTTGTATCCTCGGAAGTTGACTCTTCACATCTTGTTACTTTCTGTACTGGTTCAAATAATGCTACCACCTCCCCCTTATTAATTTTGACACTATTTGGGAAAATATTGGCGACTCTAATCGGGATGTCTTTATCGGTTTTAACTAGTGATTTTGCAACGAGGTAGGTGTTGGGTGTGTTTTGTTGGCTTATGAGTCCGACGCAGCTTGATGTTTTACTTTCCAGCCTCCCAAAAATTATGGTCTCACTGTTACCGACTAGTCTTGTTGTGCATACTGCCACGACCTTTATTGGTTCTTTATTGAAGTGACTATTTGACAAAATGAACTCTTCATTCCCAAATCTTAGGGTATTAAGTTTATTACCAAACGCAAATCCATGTTTACTTATCAAGTCCATTCCCAAAATAAATTCGTCTTCTATTTTGGCAACCAATACAGTGTGGCGAATCTTCAATCTTCCCAGCTGTAGGTCTATATCTGTCTGCCCCAACACGTCGGCGGATTCTCCAGTCACAGTCCTAAGTGTTATTTTCTTTTCTATTGGTCGAATTTTATATCTCGTTGTAATTTTGAACTTAAGCAATGATATGGCAGCACCAGTGTCTACTGTTATATAAGACTGTCAGCAGTATGTTTTAGGCTCTTAATAGAGTAAATTTTGGGGGCTCTATTCCCATTAGCCAACACCCGCCCCTCTGCGTTGACTAGTTTTAGTTTTCCTGATCTCTTCTTCGGTACTCTGTCCCGCTAGATGGCGAGCGAGACCTTATTTGGACGCGACAATCGCGTTGAATATGCCCTGTACGTCCGCATCTGAAACACTTTACATTTGGAGGGGATCGTCTGCTTTCTTTCAAAGAGTCAATCTTCTCTATCAGTGATTGAAACATTTGGTTTAGCGTTTTTGAGTTGACCTCATGTCCATTGCTCATTTCTTCTCCCTCCTGAATTGAAACAGCTCTTACTTTTGGCCTGGAAATATTATTTGATGATTCAATTTCAAGGGCTCGAATCAACACTTCACTGCTGTTATGGAAGCGTTCTCGACGAAGTAACTTTGCTAAGTCCGTGTCTCGTAATCCGTTAATAAAGCGATCTACCGTGAAGGGATCTCTGTAATTTTCTGGCATTTCTGGGTAAGCTAAATACATCAGCCTCCTGATATCTACTTCATACTCTTGCAATGATTCTCCTGGTCTTTGTTGACGAATATTTAATTCTGACCAATGTAAATTTCGCAAGTGTTCGTCTCCATACCTTCTTTCTAACGCTGCCACTAAAGCATTATAATTCTGTTTTTGTTCGACTGGAATGGACCGTAAAAGTCCCAGAGCAGGTTCTCGTAGAGCTACTAACAAAGCTCTAGCTTTTTATTCATCATCCCAACCATTTGCAGCAGCGGCAGCTTCAAACTGTTGTTTGTAAGTAGACCAGGAAGACGTACCATCAAAATTTGGAGGCTTAATGTTTTGGTTGGAATTTACAACACATCCTTGAGCTTTTATTTTGTTGTGTTCTTTCTGAAGCTGTATAAACTGTTTTGACATGTCCTGGAATTTTTCTTCTATGGTTTGAAAAACTTCTTCCCTAACATTCTGTAGTTTGGTCTCCACTTTTTCTTCAACATTTTGTACTTTTCCTCAACATTTTGTACCTTTTCTTCTACATTCTGCAATTTATTTTGTACCTTTTGTTCCACACTATGCATTCTTTGAGTTATTTCTTCCTTAAGATCTTCGGTTGCACTCTTGAACTCTTCTCTCAGCTGTTCGGAGTTGCTCTTTATTTGATCGAAGTTTTCTTGAATGCCATCTAATCTTTGCTCAAATGTCTGTTTCATGTCGTCCATGGTGTGTTTCATATCGCCCTGGTTTTGAGCCATTTGAGCTACTAGAGCCTGCATCATTTTAGTTAGATCTTCCATCTTTGCCGATCCTTGTCTAGTAAGCATCAACTTCCTGATAAATCACTTAAAACGTCTATTTTAGGGCTATAAAGCGAATGTCGAAGTCGGTTTTTCAATATCTCTTCCAATTCTTAAATAGAACCTAATGGAATGTTCTGGAATATACTGGTAAATGCTACTCTTTCTGCTACTAGGCAAATGTAGAAGTCACTTTTTGATTATCTCTTTTGGTTCTCGAATAGACCGTCGTAGAATGTTATGGAATATTCTAGAAATAATTTATAATTCTTACTTTTAAAATAACTAAGCTACTGTCGAAGTCGGTATTTGTATATCTCTTCTAGTTTTTGAATAGAACGTCGTAGAATGTTATGGAATCTTCTAGAAATTCTTTTTAGTTCTTACTTTTGAAATTACTAAGCTAATGTCGAAGTCTCTTTTTGGATATTTCTTCTGGTTTTCGAATAGAGCGTCGTAGAAAGTGATGGAATGTTCTAGAAATTCTTTCTGATTCTTACTTTTAAAATTACTAATCTAATGTCAAAGTCGGTATTTGTATATCTCTTCTAGTTTTTGAATAGAACGTCGTAGAATGTTATAGAATATTCTAGAAAATCTCTCTAATTATCAATTTTTGGACTGTAAAGTTAATGTCGAAGTCGGTTCTTAAATATCTCTTTTAGTTTTTGAATAAAACAATATCGAACTTCTTCGAATATTCTGGAAAAATCACTTACTATTTTTCTGTCCAATTGTCCTATCCGGTGGTAATATGTAAGGGTAGTCTTTGCACTATTCAGTTCCGAATATTCTGGTAAAATCACTTACTGTTCTAGCCGGTGGTACTGTGTAAGGATAGTCTTTGCACTATGTATTTCTTTTAATCTCACTTCTGACACCAATTGTTACGGGTTCACAACGACAAATTAAAACTCGCAATTGTTGAAAACGATACGTCAATTTATTTCGACAAATTATGTACAAATACACGCTCTTAAACTTAGTAATAACTTGCTAATAATTCACTACTATAATCGGTCTATTAACTTCGTGTTAATCTCACGACCACTACAGCACGTTATCTCTGACTGACTGGTGCACGACCCCGGCCCTATATATAGGATCGTCCATCTCTCTCGAACTTTCCGGCAGCCTTCGACGTCCGGAAAGCTCCCGCACTACCGCGACCGCAAGCCACAGACAACGCAACTAAAACCTAGACTAAGAATACAACCTTAAGATAAATCGACCTAATACTACACTAAACCTAAATAAATTCCAATTATAAAATTTAAATAACTCGAATTTGTAACAGTATATTATTTCTGTCTGTAACACGATAGCTCCTAAACCGCTGCACCGATTTTCATAAAAGTTTCATGTAAAATAGTGTTCGACACTTTAACGAGCTGATTAGAGTTTGGTCAAAATCCATTGATGCTAATGACAGTTTTTTGACAATTATAAAATTCTATTTTTTTAACGGAGCATCGTATCTATATGCGGCGTTCGGAATATAGTAGACAACATTTTGCTCAATAAATTTTACTGTAACCAAAAATTTCGTAAGAGCTTTAGTTTCTGAGATATTTACAAAAAACTTTTTGCAAGGCTGATATATCATGGCTTTACTTCAAGTGTGCTAATAAGCTAGCTAGGAAGGTATCAGATTCGTCATGGATCCAATTATTTTTTTAACCAGGAAGGATATTCTTTCTTGATTCGGAAAGTGAGGCGAATTCGAGGGGTCATCGGCACCCTAAAATTTTGTACAGCGTCCAACAGGACTTGGGTCCTGACGTGTACTGTTGGGTCCTGTTGAGTACTGTTGGATACTGTCGTGTACTGTCGAGTACTGTTGGGTACTGTCGTGTATTGTCGAGTACTGTTGGGTCCTGTCGGTGTACTGTTGGGTACTGTCGTGTACTGTCGAGTACTGTTGGGTCCTGTCGGTGTACTGTTGGGTCCTGTTGAGTACTGTCGTCGTGCCTTGGGGGGGTCCGACAGGGACAAAGCGCGCCCTCAAAAAACATGCAAGCAAAAAAAAAAAAAAAAAAAAAAAAAAAAAAAAGTCATCATCTTTGGGGAACCGCGCCGCGCTCACAAATCTTGCGACCAAACAAAAAGGTCATCCTAGGGCCTTAGCGCGTCCTCAAGCACTGGCGACTAAAAAAAAAAAAAGTCATCATCTTTGGGGACCCGCGCCGCGCTTAGCGCGCACTCAAAAAAAAAAAAAAAAAAAAAAGGTCATCCTGTCTTTTTGCATCTACGCCACTGTTTCGGGTAAGAGGGTTGTGTCGAGTACTGTTGGATTCTATCGTGTACTGTTGAGTACTGTTACGTACTGTCGTGTACTGTTGGGTACTGTCGTGTACTGTCGAGTACTGTTGGGTCCTGTCGTGTACTGTCGAGTACTGTTGGGTACTGTCGTGTACTGTCGGGTACTGTTGGGTCCTGTCGTGTACTGTTGGGTACTGTCGGGTACTGTTGCGTCCTGTCGTGTACTGTCGAGTACTGTTGGGTACTGTCGTGTACTGTCGAGTACTGTTGGGTCCTGTCGTGGTACTGTCGAGTACTGTTGAGTACTGTCGTGTACTGTCGAGTACTGTTGGATCCTGTCGTGGTACTGTCGGGTACTGTTGTGAAATTTGTACAGTACTGTTGAAAGCTGATGACCCCTCGGGCGAATTCCATAATTTTATTGACCTTGACTATAAGTTCCAAGTTTATCTGAAAATAAGAAAGATTTTGATATCAGAGAGTCTACTTGATTCTGAAAATAAGGGAGCAAATAAGATAGTTACATATCGGCCCATACCCAAGAAAAAAATTCGTGGGGATTAAAAAGTTTTTATATTTGCGTATTGTGCATTTTTTTTCTCTACCATTGCGGGGGGGGGGGGCGATTAATGATTAGAAAAAACAAACGTGCCGCCCCAAGGTCAATTAGAATGTAAAGTATAATTTATCGCGCTCCCCCATTTTTTTTTCAAAGGTCAAAAATAGGTGCACCATAAAAAAAACGACCTATTACCTGGAACAGCGAGGTCAAATTCAAAGTTAATCGTTGGTTGTCCCCAAGGTATTTGGTTGCCTCTATGACTCTTTAACTTACGATTCCAATTTTTTTATTAAAAATAGAATAAAGCATTTGCGGATTTAAAAAAAATCAAACCTATATCTTTATTTATAGTCTTTTTAGAGCGCTTTTAAATGAATCTTAAAAAGATTTGAATATTTTTGGCTTACATAGGGTAAATAAATGGATTCATAAAGGATCTGATACCTCCTAGCTAGCCCATTCGCACACTTTGAGTGAAGCCATGATATCAGCCTTGAAAACAGTTTCTTGTAAATATCTCAGAAACTAAAGCTACTACGAAGTTTTTGGTTCGGTTCGGTTCGGTTATAACACAAATTATTGAGCAAATACTATATTTCGAAAACTGCATAGTGATACGATGCTCCGTTAAAAAATTGTTGTTGTCAAAAAACTGTTATTAGCCTTGATGATTTTTAAAATCTAATCAGCTCGTAAGAGTGTCGAACACTATTTTACCTAAAAATTTAATTAAAATCGGTTCAGCGATTTAGGAGCTATCACAGACAGACATCACGACGATATTGCTAAGATAGGTCAAAATACACTCAAAAAAAAAAAAAAAAATCGGCAAAACTAATACCTTTTCTAGCCATCGCTATGCGGGCTAGGATGGTAAAAATAAAAATATGATTTATGTATTTTAATCTCGAAACCAAATAAAAAAACAGGGTGTTTCAAAATTCAATAACATAATTTTAATGTTAAATTTCTTAAATAATTTTAAGGCAAAAAGTTTATATAAACATAGTTACACAGAGGATTAGTTTTTTAGATAAAATATTTTTGTTTATTTTGATATAGTCGCCATATAATATACTGAGCCATCTAGCCATCGCTATGCGGGCTAGGAAGGTAAAAATAAAAATATGATTTATGTATTTTAATCTCGAAACCGAATAACAAAACAGGGTGTTTTAAAATTCAATAACATAATTTTAATGTTAAATTTCTTAAATAATTTTGAGGCAAAAAGTTTATATAAACATAGGTACTCAGAGGATTAGTTTTTTAGATAAAATATTTTTGTTTATTTTGATATAGTCGCCATATAATGTACTGAGCCATCTAGCCATCGCTATGCGGGCTAGGAAGGTAAAAATAAAAATATGATTTATGTATTTTAATCTCGAAACCGAATAACAAAACAGGGTGTTTCAAAATTCAATAACATAATTTTAATGTTAAATTTCTTAAATAATTTTGAGGCAAAAAGATTATATAAATATAGGTACACAGATGATTAGTTTTTTAGATAAAATATTTTTGTTTATTTTTATATAGTCGCCATATACTATACTGAGCCATCTAGCCATTGCTATGCGGGCTAGGAAGGTAAAAATAAAAATATGATTTATGTATTTTAATCTCGAAACCGAATAACAAAACAGGATGTTTCAAAATTCAATAACATTATTTTAATGTTAAATTTCTTAAATAATTTTAAGGCAAAAAGTTTATATAAACATAGGTACACAGAGGATTAGTTTTTTAGATAAAATATTTTTGTTTATTTTGATATATTCGCCATATCAGAGAACCTTCGATGGCCATATACTATACTGGATTATTTTTTATTTTTATGATGGCAGACATTGGTGCAACAGAGATTCCAAATAAAACAAGGATTTCATTTCTGGTTTTTAAATTTACCAGTGGCTTACATTTAAAAAAAAATCCGGGGGAAAAGGCGACATGACCCAAGAAAAAAGTTTCACCATATAAATTTTTTAATATGATTTGGCATATTGATAGTGAAGTATCTACAGCTAAATATACGCCCAAATTTGAGCTAAATATCTCAAAAACCACACGAACTATAAACAAAAAATTAAAAAAAAATTAATGCGGACGTATGTTTATATAAACTTTTTTTCTTGAAATCACTTTAAAACTTCATCACTAGACTTATGTTATTAAATTTCAAAACACACTGTATATATAGCCTTGAAAAAATTGTAAAACAATGCTTAAAATAGAAACTAAACGAAGTTCAAAAAATATTTTATTCTTTTATTAAAATATAAAATCGTTCTTTCTTAAAAACACTAACTAAAATGCTGGTTCCTAACTTACACGCCTATTTAAGTTTTATGTATTTTTTTATAACAGTCATAAAGTGTAATGTCTATAAAACGCAAAAATAAATACTTAAATGTAACATAAAACATTTATATCTAAATAGTCCTAAGTAGTCAAATCTTAAATATAAATAAGCGGAATCCTTTAAAAAACTAGTTTAAAACTAAAAAAACGATAAGATAAACGCTTAGTACCTGACCTATACCCTCATTTTTTTGAAAAAGGCAACTTCAAAAATCAAAATTTTGACGTTAGGCTTTTTCTGCAATAAAAAAATTCTAACTGTTATGAAGTGAGAATATTCAAATTTGCTCTTAGTCAATCACAAAATACCTGTATTTACAACAAATAAAATCTAAGCCCCATCTATCAAGTGACAGGGGCGGGAGGTTCGGAGTGGTTAATACAGTTAATTTAGACTTTTTTCTTAGTTTAGTTTAAATTCTTTACTTCATTTTAACTAGTTTTTGTCTGAAAAAATCAAAACATACAATAGTGGCAAAAAGTATATAAGAATAACCTAAATTAAATAAAAATTATATGAAAATCTAATCCTTGATGAAAAACATTTAATTTTTTTCCGACATAGGAAGATGAATGCGGAAAAATAACTTTACGGCACAAGTAATCTTTTCGCGCCTGCACACTCGTAGCAAAACAGGATTTCCTGTATAATTTTGGGCAAAAAGATACTACCACTCGAAGAAGTGTTAAAAATTATATATATCTTAAAAATTTCATAACATCTATTTTTGGCCATTACTGTATATTTTTTAAATTATTGAAGCATAAATGATCAGCTAGAGATCAGAATAGATTTTTATAAGGAATGTCGTAACTTTTTTTCGTTCTTGTAGACTTTCGTTTATTAATTTTTTTTGGAACCCTGGGTGAAGTGATTTACCCTATATTCTCCCCCGCCCTCCGTGAAACCACCAGTGCTATATACATTCGCAAAGCAAAAAAAAGGAACATAACTACATATAAAAAATTCTCACCATATAAAAGCAGGTGTTTTAATAACATGTTCAAAATAACTGAAAAAAAAACAAAAACAAAAAAAACATTATTTTTTTGTCAACCGTTAAAGATAAAAAATTTCATCCTTAGGTAACGATAGATGGATTTATTTACCTATTTGCATTATCTCCCAGTCTGCGTTTGGCTTTTGTGTGGCTATTGCTGGATTCAGAAAGAAAATTTCGGTTATTATTTTTTCGAAAAGTCATTTTGGACATTTATAAAGTTTAAACTGGCATTTGTTATTTTTATTTATTTTTATCAACTGATTTGCGTAATAAAATCTTTAACAAAAATCAAATTTTTGAAAAATATTTTTTGTTAACTGTAAAAATAGTAAATTAAGAGGTTTTTTTATTTCGCACTAATAATAAAATACCAAAAGCCAGACGCTGGGACAGCCTGAGCATAAAAACAGCGGACTGGTCAAAAAGTCTAAAAAACATCTTTACACTGCACTTTTTTGTCTTGTCGGCAATCAAACGCCTTTTGGAATTCTGGGATTTGAGCCCACGCTAGATGCAATCTGTAGGAAAAAAATTAAAAATCAGCAAAAATAAAAAAAAATAAGGAAAAAATAGAAGAAAACAAAAAAATTATTATTTCTGGACCTAGAGAAAATAAAGTTTAAAAATGCTCTTCCTCTATTAATGGCCATATAGAAATTTATAGAGGAAAATGTTTAATGATAGAAAAATAAGGTACTTACACTGATCTTTGAGGTAGGACGAAATTCATCACATTCTCATAAAACTGATACTGGCTTGTTGAATCTGAGCATTGCGTCTAAAAAAAACGAATTTGAAGTAATGCTCAGAGCTTAAATGTTTGTTTATGAGGGTTAAACAAGTTCACAAGTAAGGCGACGATATACTTCGTTAATATTAGAGTTACGGGGTCGGTTAATAGGACAAATAGAATCGAAGATTTCTCCAGGGTGAAGTAGAATCATAATGAAAAGGATTGAAGGGAAAGTCCAAAATACTTCACAATCTTTTTTATTTCTCAAAACACACTACGCGTTTCGATATGTAAATATCATTATCAAGTGTGATCTGCAAGCAAAATAAAACCGGATCTTAGTTAATAAAAAAGAAAAGTATCAAAAAAATTTACTTACAGAAAATAAAAATCCCTCTTTTAAGGACAAAATCTGGAACACAAGTCAAAAAATATTAAAATAAAACCACATAATTAAACAAACATCTTAACCTTAAAATTTAAATAAAAACAACAATATTAAAAACAAAATAGATAAAATAAATTAAAAATTGGTACATCTAACGACATCTTACAAAAGTTTAAAATAATAAAATTAGTTTAAAAGAGTAAAGGTTCAAAGTTAAATACAATATGTTAAAAATCAATAAAATATAAAACAAAATCGATCCGGACAAGAAACAGTTTTTAAAAACATTTAATTAAAATAATTGATAACTTTCGCTACCTCTCTACAGTGAGCGCTGGAAGGTTCGTTCAAGCTTAGAACATTAGTATCATTTTCCAATTTAGCAATTTTAAAGTTTTGTAACATTTTAAAGTTATTATCTATACTAAAATTATGACCTAACTCTCTCAAATGCATACCGAATGCCGAACGTATATCAGACGGCGATTTTTGAGAGTTAAGGTGTTCTCTAATTCTAACTTTAAAACTACGTCCCGTTTGTCCTACATATTTAGCAGGGCACGAACCACATGACAAAAGATAAACTCCGCTCTTTTCTAAATTCGGAACATGGTCTTTTAGTCTACTAAAATATGTTTTTAAACTGGAAAATGATTTATAAACTATTCTAATATTTTTATTTAACGAGTTTAAAACATTGCCAATCTGTAAAGAGACAGTACCCAGAAAAGTTAGTTTAACATATCTTGGTGGCTGATAAGGAGGAATGGATACATCTTGAGGATCAGACAGAAGATTTTTTAAAAACAAATTATACTTTTTCTTAATCAATCTGTTAATTAACGAAATTTTATATCCATTATTAATAGCTATTTGGTAAATCACATTTTTCTCCCTCTCAAAATCTAAAGGCAATAAAGGAAGTGAAAATAGTCGATGAATTAAACAGTTAAAAGAAGCTAATTTATGGGCAAAAAAATGATTCGAATCGGAAGGAATGACGTTATCAGTTTGAGTCGGTTTTCTAAAAATTGAATAGCGGAGTTTATTATTATGATCTCTTCTTATTGACAAGTCTAAAAAATTCAGAGTACAATTTTCTTCAACTTCCATCGTAAACTGTATTTTACTATTTAAAGAATTCAGAGAAAGCAAAAAATCATTGTCATCCACATATCCACATATCGGGTCCAAAAAGAAATTTTGTTTAAAAGATGAAAATTAGAAGAAAAAAGCTTACCTTCAAAATCCGACATAAATATCACGGCAAGCAAAGGAGATAAACCTGATCCCATAGGTAGTCCATCTAACATACGAAAAAACTTACTGTTAAACTGAAAAAAGTCTAAATTTAAACATTTATTTAAAAGCATTAAAATTGTTTTCCTAACTCTATCCGATAAGCTCAAGTTTTCATTCAATTTTCTTTCAATTAGATTGACTACGTCTAGCCTGGGGATACTGGGGAACAAATTAACAATATCAAATGAGACTAAGCAACAATTATCTGATAGTTTCAGATTTTCAAATTTGTTTATTAGATGAAGAGAATTTTTGATGCTATACTTGTTAGAAAAGTCTAAAACATCTTTCAAAATAATATCTAACCATATCGCTAGATGATAAGCTGCTGACTGAACAAAACTTACTACTGGCCTGATGGGCATGTTATTTTTGTGGATTTTGACCATTCCATATAAAAGAGGAGTTTTGCAGTTCATAGGAATATAAGGTTTATTGACATTTAGTTCATTAAAAAATTCTTGCTCTTTATTTATTATCCTTTTCAGATCAGTTGTGTATACAGAATTTGGATCTCTTTTTAATTCCAAAAACATAGAATTATTGTAAATAAAATCTTCAACCTTTTTTATGTAAACTGTTTTGTCCAAAACTACCAAACAATTGCCCTTATCAGCCTTACCTACAACCAAATCATGTTGCTTTATTTTAAGCTTAATTGAGGAGAACATTTTTTTCTCTTTCATACTCTTTTTGGTGTTCAATTTGTTTTTACTACTATGTCTACCTATTAACTGCAAACAAAAACCTTTAACTGCATTTATGACATCGTTATTTGTCTCGTTCAAAGCCACCTCTATGTCAGCCAATAAAGAAGTAATTCCTTTTTGATCATACCCTAAATTAGGGCTGTATTTAAGACCTTTTTCCAAAAAAGATGATTCCGGTTGGGAGAAATGGCAGTTGGATAGGTTTAAAATTCTTGGATGGAATACATGATCAGAATATTTTTTAACCTGGTTCATTTCTAGTTGACGCTTAGTAAAAATTAAATTTTGAAGTTTTTTGTTGAATATAACAAAATGTTGTTTCTTTCACAAGTCAGTTTTTCGTTTTATATCTGCATGAAAACGATTCACTTCATTGCAATTCAAATTTTTGACTTGTGTTCCAGATTTTGTCCTTAAAAGAGGGATTTTTATTTTCTGTAAGTAAATTTTTTTGATACTTTTCTTTTTTATTAACTAAGATCCGGTTTTATTTTGCTTGCAGATCACACTTGATAATGATATTTACATATCGAAACGCGTAGTGTGTTTTGAGAAATAAAAAAGATTGTGAAGTATTTTGGATTTTCCCTTCAATCCTTTTCATTAATAGGACAAAGTTTTGGTACTTTTTCTGTCGATTACGATGGTAACAACAGAAAAAAACATCAAATGACTTTAAGCGCGGATTTGAGGGGGGTCACGTGGTAATTAGCCCCCCCCTCCCTAAAAAAATATGTAGTTTTTGTTTGTAATTGCAAAGAAACAAGAAAATTACCCCCCTAGAAAAAAAAAATTCTATTACAAATAATTTTTTCATCGACGGCACTTGAATGATGCGTAGTTGGTATGTTTTTTAAAATGGGACACCGGTATACTTGGAAACCTATCAACCTATGGTACAAATTGTACCGATTCTGGATACAACTTGTTAATAATAATAACAAAAGATATGTTCTTTTGTGTAATGTGTTTTTGTTATTGTTAGAAAACAACGTAGAGTGCAAAATTAAAAATTTCAAATTGTAAATTGGTACAAAAAGCTACACTGCAAAGGAACTAGAATAAGGAAGTGATCAAGATTCTTGTTCACACTCTTCAGAATACGAGACAGACCAACCACATGATTCAGAATTAGAGTCTAAGAACCCTGAACCTGCTCAAAAAATAAATTCTTTCGAGAAAAAAGCAGAAAAACAAAAGAAAAGGAAAACCATTACCCCCATACAGAGAAGGACTCGCCAAAAAATATCAAAGAGACATTAAAAATTGTTTATTTATTTCCTTAGTTATAAATTTAAAAAATTATAATAATACTAAAATACATTTTTGCATAATATTAATTTATTACATACTATTTATTTTATTGGTCATAAGTATAAATTTTAGTTTTAAGAACATTGTAGATTCCGATTGCAAAATGAATTAAAAAAAAATAGATATATATGTAAAAGAATAAAAAAATACGCTATGAATAAGAAAAATATACTTAGTAGTCATTTGATTTGTTTATTATAAAATAAAAACTTAGTTTTAGAGTATATTTTCTTACTTATAGATATATATTTTCTTTATTGTTTATTAAAATACCTGAAAAATCCGCAAATATATATTTTTGTTTTTTACATAAAAAATTTAAAAAAAAATGAATAATTATTTACAAAATTTTCAATCAAACGACATAGAAACGCTAGTATCTAAAGATATAAATCAGCTTAAAAACTTAATTAATACAAACTTCTTAAACTGTCCAATAATTCACCAAAACATAAGAAGTTTACAAAAAAATTTTGATGTATTTTGGCTAGAATTACAAGAAATTCAAGAAACGCTTCATTGTTTAGTCTTAACGGAAACCTTTATGATTCCAGATATATCTATACATAACCTAGAGGGCTTCAATATCATTTATAGTGAAGGAAACTTTAATTCTCATGATGGAGTTGTAATATTTCTGAAAGAAACTATTCCCTTTAACAGCAAGATTATCAAAATAGGATCACAAAACAGTATTGAACTATCAGTAAAATATCAAAATATATCACTTCTCATTACGGGCATTTATAGATCACCCTCAACAAATGAAAGGGATTTTTTGGAAAGCTTTTCTCTTTATTTAAATAGTTGTTTAGGCTATCAAAATATACATATTATAGTAGGAGATACCAACATCAATCTTTTGGAAAAAGATAAAATAACTGAAGATTATTTAAACTTACTTTATCAAAAAGGGTTTCAGTCTACTATAAATAAAGGCACTAGACAAACGGACCAAGCGCTAAGTTGTCTAAATCATATTTTTTAAAAAAAGAAAACTCATACACCAATGCTCAAATTATAACAGAACAAAAACAAATTGCAGATACTTTTGTCGATTTCTTTACAAATATTGGTAAAAATCTGTCAAAAAAAATTTAAAAATGTAAATCGTTTCAAAACAAAAGAAAAATACACAGGAGAAATCAATTCTATTTTAAATAAACAACAGTGCAAGAAGTAAAAGAAACAATAAAAGAGCTCAAAAATAAAAAAGCACCAGGGTATGATAAAGTAACAAGTGAGTTAATAAAAAAAATATCGGACTATATATCAAAACCGCTTAAATTCCTAATAAATAATTCATTTCTTTCAGAAATTTTCCCGCAAGCACTAAAAACGACAATTATAAAACCCTTGTTTAAAGCCGGGGATAAAAAGAAAGCGGCAAACTATCGGCCAGTTTCATTAATTACTAACTTTACAAAAATTTTTGAGAAGATAAGAAAAAAACAATTGGACTTTTTTCTGAAAAAAAACAAAATTCTATCGCCGAGACAATTTGGCTTCAGAAAGAATAAATCGACAGAAGATGCTGTTGCGTTCCTATGCACAAAAATCGATAAAAATCTTGATGTAAGTAAACCTTCACTTGCAGTTTTTCTAAACCTTTCCAATTGATACCGTTCACCATGAACTACTTTTAAACGAACTACGCCATATTGGAATATCAGGAAAACCATATGACCTGTTTAAAGACTACCTTTCAAACAGAACACAGACTGTAGAAATTGAAAACATACACAGTGACCCAAAAAAAATTGAATTTGGCGTGCCTCAAGGCACAGTGTTAGGCCCGATTTTGTTTAACATCTACTTTCATGGAATTATTGATATTGATATCGACGGAGATATAGTTAACTTCGCAGACGATACGGGAAATTACTTTACATCTGACACCTGGGAAAATCTGAAAGAAAAAGCAGAGAAAGAAACACAAAAAATATTACATTATTTAAGTCATATGAATTTGACAATAAACTACACAAAGACTTAATTTGTACTATTTACTTCCTACTCAAAAATCTACCAAACCTTCGAGAATTAGAAATATTTAGTACATGTGACTATCAATCTATAACATTGGAAAAAACCTCAAAAATCAAATATATTGGGGTATACATTGACTCCCATCTGCGTTGGGACGAACATATAAAGTTAGAACATTATTGTATAAGTTCAGACACTTTCGTACTTATTTTAAGCTACCTCAACTAACAACCTTATATCAAGCTCTCATCGAACCCCATCTAAACTATGGGATGTCAGCTTGGGGTGCAGCAACAAATAATTATTTAGACGGTATCGAAAAAAATACAAAAATGGTGCATCAAAATAATCTATAAAAAACCCTACAGATATCCGACGGATCAATTATTTGAAGAATCTAATTTTTTTGATTTAATATTATAATACGACAACAAAAACAAAAATCCACCCTAACAAATTACAAACATCCCCATGACACCAGAAGACAAGATCTCACATATAAAATTCCAAGGGTAGAAAAAACTATAACTCAAAGATGTTTTTATTACTTGGGACCAAAAATCTATAATTTTGTCCCAGAAAACATAAAACAAATCGAAAATATGGAAAAATTTAAAGACAAATTAAAAGAATGGTTAAAAAATATTCCAAGGAAAATGGTACATAGCTGGATTGACCAAAAAAATACTTACTACTTTTAAAATATAAAAGAATTAAAATAAACATATTAACATATAAATAAAGAGTAACATAAAAAAACTCAAAAATATATACCTAAGTTAAAAATTGGAAAAAAAATATATAAAAATTTTAACAAAAATATAAATAAATTAAACAAAACCACACAACCAAACTAGACAAATATCCCGATTTTGACACCTTATCTCAATTTTCGTAAAATAAAACCCCTAATAAGACAATAACCCAACTAAAATGAAAACTGTTTAAAAAACCAAAAACATAACAAAAAAAAAAGTCAAAAAATTCAGGTACTTTTTTTCTATTAGATGAGACATTTCTTTTCTTGGTATAAAATTTTGATGATATTATTAGATTAGGTACTATAGTAAGTAAGACAGTGTATAAGGACAGAAATATAAGTAGAACATAAAGTTAGTTATTAGTGTAACATAGAAAAATCCGCCAACTGTTAAATATTATATTTTTGTCTGCAAACAAGTACCCCGTACTTTAGAATGCATAGCAAATATATTTATTTGCGGTCAACGGGAAAAAATCAACTTAGATTCATGTAAATGAGAACTGTAAATAAATATATATTGAATTGAATTGAATATTGAATCGAATCGTCAGTTAATATAAAACTATAAAACGCAAAAGTGCATAATTAATATACAATGATTTAAACAAAAAAACATCGATGAACAAATAAAATGTGAATCTTTCAAATTTAGTTATCTTGTATTTGGTACGAGTTTTATAGATGTCCAATAAGTGGAATACTGATTTCAAAGGTTTTTAGTGTCGAGTCAAATTAGCAGCACAAAGTAATATTACTTTATGCTCTAAGCGACTACCGTAATAATGGAAAACAGACAAAAAATTTAATTAAATAAGAACAACATGATAAAACTATTAAGTTTCAAAAATAATTAAGGAAAAATATAAAGTCACATGCAATTTTTTCTGTATTATTTTATATCCATTAATGATAAATTATACTCGTGTGTGATAAAATATAAAATTATTATGTTTTTTGCAAGAATATGATGAATAACTGAATAAAATAAAATAAAATATAAAAGCCCTTTATTTTTAAAGTTTAAAAAGCCCCTAATCATTAAAAAAACAACAAAAAATTATTGAAGTAAACACCTAAAACGAGTTTAGTTTATTTTTCATTAATAAGTAAAATATTTTTAAATATTTACCTGCGAATAGGAGATAAAGTACAACGCTGAAGTCTCAAATTCCTCTAACCCTGGTTGATGAATATGCTCTTCATTGTGGTTTTTATTTAATAGAGCCTAAAAAAATAAATCATAATAAAATATTGAAACTGCGGAATAACTAAAAATAACAAACAATAACGTGGCATTTAACGATGTGGTGTCAACGTTTACGCAACGATATTGTGCTTATTGGGATATTATTAGGTTTATTGAGGTCAGGTTTAGATAAAAAGCAAGACCAACGCACTTAATTAATTCCTTTTTTTAGTTGAAGTCAAAGCAAAAAATTTAAAAGGCTTTCTTTTTTGGTCTCAAAGCATTTTATATTCTGTATATTTAAAGAAACCTACTTGTCCGGGGTCCTTACAATATAAAAACGTTGCAATTTTTCGCGCAGACACAAAAACTGCGCAGGTCGAAATAGGTGAATCGATCATTTATCTAAAAGTAATATAATGCTTCCACAAAGTCGATTTTCAAAAATCCTGCCATGAATATTGTTAAAATTCGCTGGATATAAACAAAATTCTGTGTGCGAATCACGGAACTATATTGCTTAAGTTCCATGCTGCGAATACAGCTAATCGCTGCCAAAAAAAACGCTAAAAAAGTGTTAAAAACTCATAAAATCTTAACCAGATATTACAGGATTTAATTGACTTGACGAGGATTGACCAGGCAGCAATATGTTCCATATGAAAACTAACGAGATCTGATCAGGATTTATAAATATTAATTCTTGCTGTTGAAAACTCAAAGAATTCAAGAGATCTTAAGAGGAGAAAATTTTTAACGCAAATAGACTGTACAAGATTTTACAGTAGGCATAAATTTTAAGCAGATTTCGGTAGGTTTGATCACTGCTGATGCTGAAAAAAACAGGTAAGTTTTAGAGATACAGGGTGTTAAAATCTAATATTTTTTAGTTTTTTTCACTAAAAGTAAAAATTTCTAAATTTCAAGTGTGTCATTTTCGTTCTGAGGGTGCGATAGGTAGCATGCAACAAATTTCTGGTTAAATCTTGTAAACTTTTAGACAGATTTAATTCGGATATGCCCGTAAAAATATGCTAACAAAAACTTTGAAAGTTCATGAGACCTCGTAAGTATTTTCTGCGGATTATGAAACACCACTTTCTGGTGTAATCTCATGAACTTTTAACTGTTTAAATATATGGTTTTTCAACTGGTCAAAGTTTATAAGATTTCACTAGAAAGTATGAAACACCATGACGTTTCATAATCCGCAGAAAATACCTACGAGATCTCATGAACTTTCACGAGTTTTTTTTTAACAAGATTTAAGGCGGCATTTTTGACAGGGATAATAAATTACCTCATGAGCAATTCTGACAGCAGTCAAATCTTTCATAGTCCTTAGTGCAGTCTCATTAGCTCTACTTTGAGGAACGTCCAAATTTAACCCCAAAATGTAGTTTGCCAAACAATTTTTGGTGTCCTCTATCGATCTCATAGAGTCCTTTATTTGATTGTGGAATTGGGAGAGCATTTTCCGCTCTGATGTCCAGAAACTTCCATATGGAAGGATAGAGGAGACTATGGATTGCGAAATTTCCACGCCCAGGCGACCGTAGACTAACGCACTAAAAATTTGCAAAGATTGAATTGGC
This sequence comes from Aspidapion aeneum, assembly GCA_963576565.1. Classification (NCBI taxonomy): domain Eukaryota; kingdom Metazoa; phylum Arthropoda; class Insecta; order Coleoptera; family Brentidae; genus Aspidapion; species Aspidapion aeneum. The sequence goes on from OY755045.1 coordinate 39,376,430, forward strand.
ATATTGTGCAAATGAAAACATTTGAATTAAGAAGATTATTATAATTTAAAATTCGATATCAATGGTTACGCAAATGAATAAATTAAATTTTGTTATTGTTATTTCGAAATTCGAATATTTTTAAGTTTATTCTTAAATCCCCCGGGTCTCTCAGGTTTTAGAGTTTTTAAAAACAAAAAAAAAAGATATTATGAAAAGTTGTTTAAAAATAAAAGATGGCAGGTTCTCAATTTTTTAGAAACACTTTTTTATTTTTTACCGATTTTTATTAAATAATTATCTCCTGGTCTAACAAACTGCACATTTTAGGACTACGAAAAAATATCCGCCATTTGAAAATTCAAGATGGCTAACACGACCAAAATGTTTGGATTTTAAAACATTCTTAAAAAGTGCTTCAATATTATTAATAAAACAATTTTAAATAGTCAAAAACAGGTTTGCTGATAATTATAATCAATTACAAAAATTTAAATTTTTGTCGACAACATAAAAAAAAACAAGGAAAGAATCCATCTTAAGCCACAATATGGCGGGCAATTTTTAAATTTTATTTCAAATTTAATCTATTTGCTTGACAAAAATCTTGATTTTTTTTAAATCAGTTAAAAAAACCTAAAAAATATATTAAAAAATAGAATTGGTGCCAAGATTTTTTGGCCACCCGGTATATATAAATCTTACAACTAATATCAATCATACATAAATAAAAGCGATAATTCACAGGGTCAAAATCTAAAATTAAAATTGGAAATCAACTTTTAAAAGAATTCCTGGTAAGGAAAGGCTTCAGACAGGGATGTTGTATCTCTCCAACTCTTTTCAAAATATATATCGCAGTTGATCTAAAAAACTAGAAACGTAAAGTACACGGCATGGGAATACAACTTAACGACCAATTTACTATAAACCTACTACAGTTTGCTGACGACCAAGTAATTGTAGCTAATGATTAAGAAGGCATGGAGTATATGATGAGAAAGTTATACCAAAAGTGGGGGTTAACAGTGAACAAGACACAGTACTTATGTATTGGAAACGAATCAAGTGAGTTAGAACTAGACAATGGAAAAAAATATCTCCATGCAATGAGTATGAATACTTGGGTGTCACATTTGATAAGACAGGAACCTGGAACAGACTGTAAAGAACTGTAAAATAGAATGGTAAAAGCAAGAAAGGTTACTGGATGTCTTAACAGTATTTTATGGATAAATAAATAATATCTTTATTTGCAACAAAAATAAATAGCGGTTTACAAAGTTTAAATTAGCATATAAGCAGTTGCAAAAAGGAGTTAAAAACAATTATATAATTGATCTAAGTTTAACCTCTGGATAAAAAAGAATGCAAAATTTAACATATATAAAACAAAGGTGAAAAACACGCTGTTGTATGAAATAGAGACTTGTTGCGTAGCAGAAATATAGAAAACAAAAATGAAAAGTGTCTAAATGGATGCAATAAGATCAATGAGAATATTTAGAACAGATCATATAAGAAATGAGATCGTAAAAGAAAGTATGGGAATCGAGGGAAGTATAACATATAATATGGTCAAATACAACGGATGAACAACGAAAGATTACCAAAACAGATACTGTAAAGGCAACCAATAGGGCGCAGAAAAAAGTGCGTCCTAAACTAGAATGGCAACAGTGAATCCAAAGGTCAATACGTCAAAAAAAACTTGACAGAAGATGATTGTCAAGATCGAAGGAGGTGGAGAATAGGCGTCCGACAACGTAGAAAAACGTTCTAAACCGACATAGTAGTAATACATACCTGGGAAATCCCTTTTCCAGAAACGGTGCCTCAACCAAACTTCTTGGTACAATAATTAAATTCTTAGCCTCCAAATACTTGACGATTGGTACTTTCTTAAACATTTGTTTCAAAACCATACCTTCTGGCAATTTATTGCTCAACATTTTTTGCTCTAGTTTTTTCTGAAATTGCACGCTATTTTTGATGCTTTCGAAAAAGTCTGATTTTATTATTTGGAGGGGTACATAGTAGTCTTTCACAAAGTTTTGGCTTTTGGTTGATTCCGGTAGTCCAATTTGAATTTTTATTGATTCAAGCTAAAAGTATTAAGCTTAATTAACTAAGGTAAGGTAGATCACTTAGGCGTGGATCTACGGGAGGGGAAAAAGGGAAAATTTTTCCCCCTCAAATCTCAAACTATACTTAGTTTTGACACACCTCCTGGTTTCTATGCAAAATAGCTTTATGCAATATTTCTCATGGTATTTCCCTCCCAAATAAAGTTCCTAGATCCACCCCTGGTTCACGAAGTAAAGGACCTTCGTGAACTAGTGACCTAGTAATTAACAGCTTTGCAAAAACTGGACATTTTATTGAAAAAATTTAATTTAAAAGTTATAGGTAATAAAATTTTCCGAGAAAAATTGAAAAAACTGGTTTTTCGGTTTTTATATTCATCTTGCAATTTTTTTTTGTTTTTTACTAAATTAAGTGAAGACTTACCCGGAGTCACCTTGCTTTTCATGTACTTTAAACACGTTGTAATTTTTTTAAAACACAAAGTCTATTTTGAAAAAAATAATAGTAAACTTTTTTTTGTTAAGACGCCTATCTGAAACGACACTACGTTTCAGATAGGCGTTAAAAAATAAACATTAATGTAGAACAATTTGCCAGGAAGTGCTAAATTTATAAAAATATTTTTAACCCGAGTTAAATAAATGGATCACTTCAAGTGAAAACAGTTTTTTGTAAATATCTCAGAAACTGAAGCTCTTACGAAGTTTTTGGTTATAACACAAATTATTGAGCGAAATGTAGTCTACTATACTCCAAAACCCGCATATTGATACGATGCTCCGTTAAAAAGTTAGCATTAACATTAATGGATTTTTGACCAACATCTAATCAGCTCGTAAGAGTGTCGAACACTATTTTACCTGAAAACTTTATGAAAATCGGTTTTGCGGTTTAGGAGCTATCGTGTTGCGGACAGAAATAATATATACACACACAGATGGATATCACGACGATATTGCTAAGATAGGTGAAGATACACCCAAATAACACTATTTAAGCGTTATCCGAAAAAAAAATTCATCGAAAATAATATAGTTTTTGCAAAGTCAGTTGAACAAAGATAAAAGCTGACCATCGGCATATCCTTTAAAGAAAGTGACATGGGCGGTAGATATACTCATGAAAATTATTTCATTTAATTATAGCGTAAACTAAAGAAATATAAATAGATAATAAAACTTTCTATTCCTACACCTACAGAAACGATACTGATTTATTATCCAACTCTGCATACTGCCGACTAAAGGGGTCCCGAAAAAAACACCTGAAAGCAATTAAAAGCGCAAAAAAATGTGTCATTCAGGTGCCGCCCATCCACCTGGGCTGGGTCGGTCGCAAAACAAATACTTTGTGTCGGACCGCAAAAGCCGCGCCTTTTCTCTGTCGGTAGGGTTGAAATTATACCAGGAAGATTTTATATGAATTTGTTTAACTTTTGAAGGGCAGAATGAAGCAAAATTTCATGAAATCGATAGAACCCCGTATTAGGAGTTCTTCAAGTGACTTTGCAAAAACTATACCTTTTCTAGCCATTGCTACGCGGGCTAGGAAGGTAATAAATTTAATTAACTAAATATTGAAACAACTAAGGTCCTTCATCGTAAAGCAAAAGCTTGCTTTTATGATGAGTATCCTTAGGAACAACGACACTGTCAAAATCAAAGTGTCACTTGGCTTTTTTTTAACTGCATTTTGTGCAAAATTACTGAAAATATCGATATCTGTCAAAATCTGTATAGGGAGGCTTATTTACTCATAACTTACCTTTGATTTTAAAAGTTGATACAACAGCATATTATTTTGAAATATTTGAATTCTCATTTTTACCACAGTCAATATATTATTAAAAGTATCATTCACAATTTCTTTGGTTTCATTTTGGATAGGATTTAGTTTTTCCAGGAAAAACTCAACTGCAAGTGACATGTGGTCATTCACCACCTGAGCGCATTGTTCCCAGCGTTCTGGAGGGTGGGAAATGCCTAAAAACGAAACTTAGTAGCGAACTATACCACTACTCCACGTAATTATATTATCATCGAACATAATGTTCGATGATTATACAGGGTGAGTTCTGAGTAATAGTCCAAAATTGCAGGATCAATTCAGGAGCTCATAATATTACTATTTGTTCATATTTGCTTTAGTCCGAATGTGTCCAAACTGGGTTCCGCGAAGCAGTAATTGCGGTTCCGCAAGAAGTTACAAATAAAAAAATATTTGTTGTATCAACCAAAAATGAAATAGTCAATAGTGTCATGTTGTAAATAAAATAAATATTGTAGAGTAAGTAGAGTTTGGGAATTGGGACAGTCACCTGCTCACTCTGCGAAATGAGGTGATGGTATTTCTTAATGACTTTACATTTGACTTGTCATCAAGAATAACTAATGTCAAGTGGTTACAATGGTTGACATATCTTGCCGATATCTTCGCAAGCTTTAATTAATTAAACTTATCACTTTAGGGAACTTCTGTTACAATTATCTTACTACATAACAAAATCCAGACTATGTTAAATAAAATACAGTTTTGTCTTGTCTAAATTGAGGAGTGACTAAGTGCAGCAAAAATCACTTCTGAGATAACCAACCATCTTCCGAACCTGCAAGTTTCAATCAAAGAATATTATCCAAGGCAAGAAGAGGATCTAGATTGAGTTCGCAAACTCGAAAAAGTTCATCAAACTCTAACTGTAAAACAAACTGAACAGCTAATTGATGTAGCAGCTGGTAAAACCTTAAAACTACTTTTAATTCGGCTATGTTGTTGGAGTTTTGGCCCAGCTTAGAAGTGAACATCCTTTTATTTCCTGTAGGGTTTTCAAAGTATGTTCTTACAAAAACCGACTTCACTTAGGATACAAACTAAATCCTGAAGCAGTTGTGCGCATACAATTATTAATATATTACGTACCTACTTAGTTGTTACATTTTTTTTATTTACTCTTTACCGGGTGGGCCAAAAAAAACCGGACAACATTTTTTTCATTTTAACTTTTGAACCAAATAGTCGATATTAATGAGACAAACTGCAGTTTGCAGAGAATTAATCAGAGTTTTAACTGAATATATTTTTTTGTCCGCCATTTCAAAATTCAAGATGACGGACGAAATTAAAATGTACCCTTCAAAGATGCTCGTTTATTCTTGTGTTGCAAACATTCTTGCCACGCACAACAAGGTAAGAATCAGCAAAATCGGTTCGGTGGTTTTAAAAAAGTTTATTTTTATTTCAACCATTGTTTTGCATATTATACGATTGCCTTGCCAATCATGTCTGAATTTATTTCCTTATAAATTCATTACTACTGAACCGATTTTGATAAAATAAAAAACACCCTGCTTAGAATTAATATCTTTTTATAAAGAACATGATCAAATTTAAGATGGTGGACAGAATCATACTTGATTCTTCAAAATGGCGTGTTTATTCTTATTCTCCGAAAATGTTTTAGTTTTTTTTTAATTAATAGAAAAGCACTTCTTTTCCCCCACACAAAAAGGGACAAATTAGTAAAATTGGTGTAATGGTTCTCAAAAAATCTATTTTTGTTTTAACCATTGTTTTATAGATTATACGATGGTATTGCCAATCCTGTTTATTTCCTTATAAATTCGTTATTACTAAACCGATTTTAGTGAAATAAAAAAATCATGATGAGAATTGATTGCTCTTTAAAGGTTGCAATCAAACTTTTCCGCCATCTTAGAATTTAAGATGTCGGACAGAATCATACTTGATGCAATGCAATCGTAAATTTTTGTAAAACAATGGTTAAAAAGAACCACTTTACCGATTTGAGTGCTGTATACCTTGTTAAGCGAGAAAAAAGTAGTCCTTTTCTTTCCATCAAAAAAAACTAAAACATTTTAGGAAAATAAGAATAAAGTTACCTCTTTGAAGGGTCAAGTATGTCTGACATTTTAACTTTTAAAATGATCGTATCATCTGTAAAACACTGGGTGAAACAAAAACAGATTTTTTGAGAACTACCATACCGAGTTTGTACCCCTTTGTGCGGTGGAAAAGTAGCGCTTTTCTATAAATGAAAATAAAAGCTAAAACATTTTGCCATTTTGAAGAATCAAGTATGATTCGTCCGCCATCTTAAATTTTAAGATGGCGATAAATTTTGATCATGATCTTTAAAAAGCAATCAATTCTCACTGGTTTCTATTTCATTGAAATCGGTTAAGTAGTAATGAATTTATAAGGAAATAAATAAACGAGCACCTTTGAAGGGTACAATTTAATTTCGTCCGCCATCCTGGATTTTGAGATGGCGGACAAAAAAATATATTTATCCAAAACTCTAATTAATTCCCTGCCAAATGCAGTTTGTACCATTAAAATCAATATTATAGTTCAAAAGTTATAATGAAAAAGAAATTGTCCGGTTTTTTTGGCCCACCCGGTATTTGGAAGCTTAAAAAGTAGTGTTAATGTCGATTTTTTTACACAAAACTAAACAATATGTCTTATATTTAAGTAGGGGTTCTCTAGAAAAAAAGCAAGCTTTAGGGTTCCCCACTCTACAAAAGTTTGAGAACCACTAGTTTAGAAGATACAGGGTGTTAAAGTTATTTTTTAAATTTCAAATTTTGTCCCCAGCTAATAGGTTTTTAGGTGTTTTGGAACAAAAATTGGTATTTGGGGGTTTGTTGGGTCGAGAAATACAAATGTGGTGTTATTTTTGATAGATTTTGTAGAGACCACGCCACTTGTGGTATCTCTAGTGCCTTTCATTTGGCATATGTTTTTTGTGGGCTAATTTATTACAAATCTAATACCAAAATCTTCATGTTTATAAAATAAGAAAAAAATTCATATAACAAACTCTTTTGTTTTCGAGATACAGAACATCAAAACTGACGATTTTTTAAACTTTTTTGGTTATAACTTCTATAAAAACACAGCAACAATATCACCATTTTGTGAGGTCGTGTATCAAAATAGGAGTAATAATCACCTATAAAAACGATTTTTAAAAAAATTAAGGGGGCAATTTTTCTTAATTTTTTTGCCACTTTTGGTTCCGTTCGGTTGAAAATTACACCACATTTTTTAATCATAATTAGGCAGATAATGATTTGGCGGTGAATGATTTTCTTTTATCCTAAAACCCTTTTTCCCACACTTTAAAAATCCCATATGAAGAAAAAAGGGGGATGTTAGTCCCCGTTATATAAAACTTTTTTCTTATTTTGGCCCCTTCTATCACCCATTAAAATATTGTGAGTCATAGCGTTTACAGTAGCGCACCCAGAAATATGTCGAAATAATCTATATGCCGTATTTTATGCTATTTTATTTTTGTATTTAGGAAATTTGTCAAAAATATTTAAAAAAATCTTGGCCTTGGGGGGGGGTGTTAGACCCGAAGCCCCCCCTGGGTGCGCCCATGAAGTTGACACCCTGTATACGTACCAAATAACTCTGATTTAAAGTTGTCTAAAGCATTCGTATAGGCGTCATTCAAATACGGAATGTAACTTCTAACTAGCGTCCAAATGAGATATCCGTTCATCGTACGTCTGTCTGTGGATGCTATGATTTGTGATATCTGAGTTAGATAATCCAGTGATGTCACAAGGACTTCAGTATTTTCGGTAATGTTACCTTCCGGATACATTGATTGTAAGATTTCATAGAAATTTATCTAAAAAAGGTAAATAATTTTTTTTAAATAATTAGATAGGTGCCTACTTAGAAAAAGTGCCACAATAAAAATGGCGGATTTTTTCATTTATGAACCGATTTGTATTAGGTACATTTAGAAATTTGGGGTGTTTAAGGTTTATATATATATATATATAAGTAATAAATTTGAAAATTTGAGTTGTGTAAGGTGGCTAAATCTAATTTTTAAATTAAACTTTTAAAAAATTAAAATTTAAATTTTAGGTGTTTATGTAATATGTAGGTACATATCGTTTCACAAATGAAAAGCCCGCTATTTGGGATCGCCATTTTGACTTTTTTCAAGTTTAATTGAAGAAATCATAATCAGCTACGAAAACCCCAAAGTTCTAAAATTAATACATATGGTGTCATAAATGTAAAAGTCTGCAATTTTAAATTCGCCATTTTGCTTTTTCTAAAGTTTATTTGAAAAATCATAATTAGCAGCTTTCGGTGCAAGATTAGAGTTGGGCCTCCCTTCGACAAAAATTGACCCACAAGGCGACTGAGGGCACCCCCTAGCGATGGCGCCCTGCGCGGGAACCCCCCGTCGCACCCTTCTAGCTACGGCACTGTAATTAGCGACATGAAATTTCGTGAAAATTTACTTAAGTTTAATGTAAATATCGTAAATAGAAACATTAACCACCCCAAAGTTCCAAAATTCATACATATCTATCGGTTCATAAATGGCAAAGTCCGCCATTTTGTTTTTTTTTTAATGTAAGTAAATACTCTGCCAATATATGGGCACCTAAGCTCACACTATGTACTATAGTTATAGTGTACGTGTCAGCTAATATAACTAAAAACAGAAATATATTTTATTCAACTCCAGATTCAATTAGCTTTCGTTTGATACCACACAAGCCATGTTTTGACTTAAATATAATTTTTGAAATATACCCCCACCCTTTTTGCAAGAAAAAACTAAAATGTATTTTGTTTAACTCCATACTCAATTACCTTTCCTTTAATACTACCCCAGTTTATTCGGCTTGTGTTTGATAGATTTTGTTTATTTTTAAATGGGATTATTTCGACCCAAGACTAAGCCTGGGTACCAAATTTCATTAAAATCGGGCAAGCGGTTTTTTAGTCATGCGGGTTAGTCGTTATAGAAAGACAGAACGGCGCGATAAAAAAAAAGATTGAAATGGGACCAACTTTTTTTTTCTCGAAAAAATTAGGATCACCATAGCTCACACTACTACTACTACTACTGCTACTAGTATAGTAGTAGTGTGAGATCAAAATCATAACCAGCGACAACAAACACCCCAAAGTTTTAAATTTGAGACACAGCGGTATCAATCAATCCAAAATAAGCCGAAAAAAAAACAAACGAACCCCCGTTGATTCGCGCCTACATAAACATTTGCACAAAATTGATAAACTATGGCTCTACTTTAGGGATGTCAGAATTTTTGGAAAAAACGGTTTTTTGGTTAACCGGTTATTTTTGCCCTCATTTTATCCGCCCGGCAATAAGCGATAGAAAACACCGGGTATTAACGTTAACCGGTTTTTCGGTTATTTAAAAAAAATAAAAGTGATTATAATTAAAAGCACCGGTTATTCAGGTTAAACGGATTTTCGGTTATTTTTTGTTTTCGTTTTTTTTTTAAATAATTTATAATGATGAATAACATAAAAAGCAATTTTTAATTGCTTTTTTGTTAATTTTTTTTTTTACCCATTCCTTCAATTTTTAGTGCACTGCAATTGGCGTAGCTAGGGGGGGGCAGGGGGCCTGCCCCCCCCTGAAGTCCCTCAGGCCCCCCTTAAGATATTTTAGGCCTCCCCTACCGACTACTAGTAAAAGAACATGACGCTGAAAATACATACTTTTCTATTATTATTCGGGAAATATTCAAATAAAATAGGTGCATTAAAATTTAAAATCATTCAGATAATGTTTACATTTCAGGAAAAAGCCCTTGTCTTGCGGAATTAGGCTTTTTCTCTTTAAATTATCGGTAACTTTTCTGCACTTATGCAATTTCCCGAAAATATTTTTTAAATTTAAACATAATTATGCATATTGAATATTTCATACATATTGTCGACATCTTGTAAAATATTATAGAAGTGTAAGTTAAATTTCGCATTTAATAAAGACAGCGACCTTTGCCCCTCTGTTTCCGAAATCGGGTTGTAGATGTCGTAAGGTTATAAAAGACCTTTTTAAACTGTTTTTCTAAAATAAATTTAATAATCTTTTTAGTTTTTTTGAGGTTAGCGTTTAGTGTCTTATGGAAATTTTCCGATTTTGGTGACAATTTCATAACCATTTTCATATTAAGTTTTCCCACGTCGTTAAATGGAATAAATTCGTCGAGCAATACCGGGAAATAGACTTAACTGAGATAATAAAGCAATTAAAGCAATGGGATTGTCGCCGAAACTTTGCACTTGGTTTGAAAGTTACCTTAAGGATAGATCCATTTATGTTGCACTGGATGGCCGGAACTCCAACTCTTACCAAATAAATGCTGGTGTGCCACAGGGAGCAATCCTTTCGCCAACACTTTTTCTGATTTACATAAATGACCTCATAGATAAAACAGTAAATCCACTTTATTGCTTTGCAGATGATGGCAATGTAGTCTCCTCAGTCATACCACCCACTCAGTGTCTATCCGCACGTGAATTCCATCATCTTAGACAAACTCAAATATCGCAGATAAATAACGACCTGGAGATAATAGAGGACTGGGGCAACAAAAACCTTGTACAGTTCAACGCGCAGAAAACCCAAGCAGTCCTGTTTTCAAAAAAGACCAGCACCGGTGAGCCAGACATCATGCTATCTGGAAGTGCTGTCACATTGCAGAGCCAGTTGAACATCTTAGGAGTCACTGCAGAGACCAACATGTCCTGGCACAGTCACGTGGCAGATATAGCTAAAAGGGCGTCCCAAAAGCTTGGGGTGCTATTTCGTACAAGACATCTGTATACACCAAGCCAACTGCTGACACTCTACAAAGCCCAGATACGACCAACTATGGAGTACTGCTCACATATATGGAGTGCGGCACCCAAACATACCTTAATGCTTTTGAACACCGTGCAAAAACGAGCTATCAAGCTGATCAATGACCCCGCACTTACCCGTAGTTTGGATAGTCTCGAACATCAAAGAACTGTGGGCGATCTATCTCTCTTCTACAGGTATTATCACGGAAAATGCTCTGAAGAGTTGGCACGTATGAACCCCCCGGGAGTAGCACCTACTAGGCGAACACGTCAAACAGACGGTAACCATCAATTTACTGTCAAAATAGAGGCACCAAGAACCTCATTATATCAGAATTCATATCTCTGGAGAACAGCATCGCTGTGGAATAAACTCCCTGCGACAGTTTTCCCTGCAGGTTACAACTTGAACCGTTTCAAAACCAACACACACCAACATTTCCGCGCACTGGCCGCTTCTCGAGCGTGATAGGGACCTCCTTGCGAGTGCGCTTAACCGTAAAAAAAAAATAATAATATTAATACTTCTGCTCTAAGAGCAGAAATGACCGTTTTAAAGAATTGTATTTTTCGGTTAAATCAAACTGTTGGTCATGATTCTATCAAACAACATATAGCAGAAAACCTCTACCAACTTTTTAAAGTTGCGAGTATTCTTCCAATTTCAAGTGCAACTTGCGAGAGGTCTTTCTCTGTCATGAGGAGAGTTTTTAATTGGCTTAGAACAACTATGACTCAAGAGAGACACTCAGGTTTGTCATTGTTATTCATAGAAAAAGATGTTGAGGTCGACTTAGACAGTGTGGTAGACGCTTTCAGTCAGCGACGTAGAAAACTTTCTTTGTAGAATTGCTGAATAACATACTTCCTGTGTATACATATAAATAAGTTGGTAAATGTATTATTAAATTTGTTATATTAAAATATTAGAACATTTAATACGCGTATTTTTTTTTATTCATTGCACACTTTGCATGACTCTTTAAAACCTATGTTTGCTTTTTGTTCAAGATAGACCGGGGCCACGGCCCCCCCTGAAAAGCAAGGCTAGCTACGCCAATGTGCACTGCACAGAACAGTGTACACCAGAGACCGGTACGGGCAGTATTTTGTGGAAAATAGTCATGAGGTGCGTAATCGTAATCGAAAATTGAATACAAATGTCGAGTTCTGTTGTGGAGCTCTTAATAAATATTTATATGGCTAAATAACTGGTTTTTTAACAATTATTGGGTAATAGTGTAAAAACTGGTTATAACCGAAGCCAAAAAATAACTGATAATAACCGGTTAACTGATGGGTAAAAACCGGTTTCACGGTTCTAACCCCTGGTTATTGACGTGTCTACTCTATACTTACCAAGCTCGTTGTCTGTTGCAACTCGTCCAAAGTTATCGCATTATAAGTATCGATTGGATTTTGTAAGCTGAACAAATCTGGAGTGATCTCAGCAATTCTTTTCTCGTAGGAAAAAATATCTTGTCCGAATTTCGTCGCCGATGCTTTAGGGGAGTCTAGGTAAGTTATGACGTCACGTATGTATTCTTTGTAGGCAATTTGCATCTGTAACAAATAAGCTTAATATTTTCAAAGAAAAATAATTATAGCCACTTTGGTTATGTATTGATAGATAGAAAAGAAGAAAATAAAAGAAAGAGCCAAGAAATAAAAGTTGACAGAGTTATAGAAAACAGAAATGTGAAATGTCTAAGGCGGACTCTAGGAAGATATGAAATAATTAAAATAAAGGACATGAACGGCATATAAACTAAAGTTTAAGGGGATATTATAAATATCACACAACTATTCCATACAGAGTTATACCAAACAAAAAGGGAACCATCGCGAGAAACCATGAACAAACTCCAAACAAAAATAAAGAACATAAACTCAGAGCTACAACCTGAAATAAGTAAAGCGGAAATTAAGAGAGCATTAAAGAAAATTAAAAATAACAAATCATAGTAACGACAGAAATGCTCAAATACGGTGGTAAAGCTGTAGTTAATACCCTTTATATTCTCCTGAATAAAATAGTAAAAGAAAAAAATAATCCCAAACAACTGGAAAGAATCCATAACCATTATTCTATACAAGAAAGGCGATAGAGCAGACCTAAAGAACTATCGAACTATAACACTTCTCGATGTAATTTATAGGCTTTTCACGAAAATATTACCAGATAGACTAACAACAATTTGATGGATATGAATCAAAAGAACAAGTAGGCTTCAAAAAAGGTTTCAGTACAGTCGACCACCTATTAAACATGAAAATCCTAATAGAACGAGCCAACGAATAAAACATTCCGCCACAAATTTCGTTTATAGACTTTGAAAAAGCTTTCGATGGCATTGATCACTGGGCAGTAAAAGCATCTTTAATTAATAGCCGAATACATCACAGATACACAGATAATATAGGCTATTAATATATATAGCGAAGCAACAACATCAACCAAAATCCACGAAGGAACCAAACCAATCAGCATAAGAAGAGCTGTCAGGAGGGTGACACAATATTCCCTAAACTATATAACCAGGCCCTAGAAGATGTTGTTAAAAACTCAGATTGGAAAGAAATAAACATCAAAGTAAACGGACAATACTTACAACACCTAAGATATGCTGATGATATCGCCTTATTAACAGATAAGAAAGAAGAACTGATAAAAATGCTGGAAGAACTGGATACAGCAGCTAAAAATATAGGCTTGAACTGCACACTAAAACTAAAATTATAACAAACACAGATAAAGATATTACGATCAGAATAAACCAAGAGAAAATAGAACAAGTAGAGGAATACTATATACAGTGAAACCTCTCCTTGCGGACACCTCTATTAAGCGGACACTCCCTATAGGCGGACAAATTTATTGGAACCAAGCTTTTCACTATTTCTTTATATGAAAAATTTCCTCCTATAACCGGACACTCTAATAACCGGACGCGGACAATTTTTTTGGTTAAAATCTGAAACCCCCCTTAATCGGACGCGAACCTCTGACAATGGGACGGAGCGCTGCACGACATGGGCATAAATATTATATAGTATGTTGGCAACAACGCACTTTGCCGGGGAATTACCTCTTTCCGTTTTAATGCGAAGACTAAATATTTCTATCATATTTACAACATATTTTATTCGGCGGGATTGCTGTGTTTTATTTTTATTGTTGAGTTGGGTAGTAATAGATCTCTTTGAACTGGCGCCAAGTAAAAAACTTCTTAGTTTACGTGAAAAAATGGAAGTTGTTAATGTTTCGGAGAAGGAACATCTATCAGCATGAAAGATCGCAGAAACATTTAATATCGGAAAAACTTAAGCAGCGGAAATTGTTAATAAAATATATATTAAAATTTCGCAGTTCTCTCTCATAAGCGGACAAAATCGACGAAACCGTAAGTGTCCGCTTATAGGAGGTTTTACTGTATACCTGGGACAAATTATTAAACTAAAAAAAAACCAAACGGCTGAAATCAAGAGACGAGTAAGATTGTCCTGGGCAGCATTCGGTAAATTAACCTATACATATTAAAAAATAAAAAATACCAATGTATCCTTCCTGTACTTATCTATGGATTCCAGACCTGGACACTTCAAACATGGATAATGTAAAAAAAGCCCAAAGATCAAGGGAAAGACAAATATTACATGTAAAGCTAACACACTTTGTGTTCCCTGTTCCCACCCATCTTCCCTTCTGTCATTCCCCACACTCTCTTCAAAAACCATATTCGCATAATTTTATCAAATATTGGGCGATTTTAAAAAAAGATAAAAGTAAAACGTACAAGGAAGAAAAGCAATAACTTTATTAAATGGAATAATTTGGGACCAAAGTATATCAAAACATAACAAAAAGCTTATATATAACACCATTGTAAAAAGTCTTATTACATACGGCTCAGAAGTATGGCCAATCAAAGATAGAACAGAAAAAATGCTTTCCGCTACGGAGATGGACTATTGGAGAAGAGCAGCAGGGAAATAAAAAAGGAATGAATGGATAAGAAATAAAACAAAAGTAAGGGATGTCAGAGGAGAAGTAGCAAAATTAAAATGGGAATTTGCCGGTCATAATATCAGACACAAAGATGATCGATGGAACAAATGTATTGTAAACTGGAGACCTTGGGGAAATAAATGAAGTAGGGAAAGACCCCCCGATATGAAGAAACACGCGGGAACTAGATGGATGAACACGGCGACAAACAGAGAAGAGTGGAAGATATTGGGGTAGGCCTATGTCCAAAGATGGATTGAAGAAAGCTAAATAGATAGATAGAAACTATCTTTTTTATGGATGACTATATTTCACAGAGTTGTTTTCTTTGGAACTTACTCTGTCACTTTCATCCCTGTAGTAGTACTCTCTATCAGGCATCCCTAACCCTGATGGTGAAATCCTGATGCTACTCGCTCCTGGAGAATGCGGGTTTGGTTCCATATGGATTTTGAAATATGGGTCGACGCCATATTTAACGTGGAGCTTTCTTAGAACGGTTTTTCCATCGAAGTCTTCTTGGTTCCAGTTTTTAAGGATATACCAGCCACCTGAAAAAGAAAAAATAATCAACTTGATATATTTTAAATATCTTTTAAATTTATTATTATTATTATTATTACAAACAAAAACTGAATGTCTTCTCCACTAAAGTCTTTATTGCTTCGGGTTTTATTTAGGACACGTTTCGAGTCTAAAGAGACCCATCATCAGCTGAAACAAGTTAAACAAAGAAGCAATTTTTAGTGCCTATTAAATAGACTTAACTGAAATAATAAAATTATTTTGAAAGGGTTCAAATAAGCCCTTTCAGGTTCAATAGTGTACCCTGAAAGCGACCATTCCCCCCCATTATTTTTATGTTTTATAAACCGATACCCCCTCAAAATTTAACATACCTTTCAAAAACCTTCAAAAGATCCTCATACCCCCAGCAAGCTGATGCGAGGGTTCAAACAGTTGCTATTACTAGTAGGCCAGCGGAATTACCATAATTTAAGGCAAAAAAAAAGAAAATTATTAACAGGACTTGGAGCATTGGAGATTGTAGAGCGGCGAAAAACAAAGTTAAAAAAAATAAATGCGTGAGCAGGGGCGTTGCGGGTTAGGTTTGGGGGGATAAAAAGTGGCAGAGAATCGTATTATTGCGATTTCCGGCGAAAGTTGACCTCGGAGAAAAAAGTCATATACAGAAAAGTCATAGGCCATGAAATTGGCTAAAACTTTTGTAAAAGACATTTTCAACATAACCTCAAAATGTTCGAGAAAAATTTTAAAAACCGTAATTTTTTTTATTTTTATTTTTATTTTTTATTTTTGCAAAAATAATGTCAGTTTAACAAAACTTGGTAAGAGTACAGCCCTTTGGGTGCTAAATGTCTCCAATATTTTACAAACAAAAAAATTAAGTTATTTTAAAGATATATGTTTTTTCCGCTCAAAAACACTTTATTTTTAAATGAAATTTCTCCTTCAGAAAATCATTGTATCCAGTTCTGCTGGTACTCAGTTTTTGGCACTGAGATATACTTTTTGGCGAAATAAAAAAAGATAATATGCGTCATTTAAAAAAATGTCCAAAAAAGGAAAAAACTAAAAAAAAATTGTCACAATATTTTTTAAAGTTACTGTAGTTATTTTATAAGTTTTAAAACATTTTTTAAAACTGACTATATTACCCAATTTTACGCAAGAAAAATGGCTATTATTATGGCTAAAAAAAATTGGGCTACCTGCCTTGCTTTTGGAAAGTTAATGTAAATATATACATTATGAAAAAAACTTATAAAAATTTTATTTTTTCTAATAAATTTTTTTATCGCTCTGTATGTTATGTTTAATTTCTTTCTGAGTTTTATCGCCCCCAAAAAGTGCCGCCTAAAGCAAAGCACCCTGTCACCCCCTAGTTAAGCTGCTGATATATGTGCAAGGTTTTCCCGTATATTTTTACACCATATCTTAAATGTTTATTTGAATAGTTATTAAAATGATAAATACAAAAGTTTCATAATTTTTTACGAAGTTTAAGAATCTTAGGGTCAGAATGTAATGTTTTTCTAAATGTCAAAATTTGACAGTTTGATGTCTTTTTTTAAATTGAACATATATATTATTTTAGATTTTATTAGACCTTTTCTTTCTGATTTCAAAAATATATATGTTGAGATTATTTAGTTTATTAGTTTTGGAGATATATGCGTTTAAATGTTTTAAAAAATTTAAGTTTCAGCCATGAAAAACACAATCGAATTGACAGAAAAAGGGAGCTGTTGCTTTTGTAAGGTACATAATTTATTAATATTTTCCATCTGTGGTGATTCTGCGCAGTAATGTGGGGCGCCATAAGCCAGTAAAAGCAAAAAATAATACATTTTTTTTTGCAAAATATAAATATGTAAAACTTCTTTGATAATTTTCTACATAGCCTCCTTTATTATTTAATTTTGAATAATTCTTATAAATTTTCTGTAAATAGCTTAATAGATGCGCAGAATTTCCATTGAGATCGACAAATACCTGTTCTATTTTCTCTTGTAGAATTTGAACAGGCTCGAAAACACTTCAAATTCTATAAGAGAATTGTATTTTTCATGGTTTTGATGTTTTAAAGAGTATCAATTTAATTTTTAAAACTTTTAAACGCATATATCTCCAAAACTAATAAACGAAAAGATCTATAAAAATCTAAAATAATATATAGGGTGTTTAATTTTTTAAAAAACCATCAACCTGTTAAATTTTGACATTTAGAAAAAAAAATTACATTCTGACTCTAAGATTCCTAAAATTTGTAAAAAATTATAAAACTTTTGTGTTTATAGTATTTTGATATCTATTCAAATAAACGTTTTAGATATGGTGTAAAAATATACGGAAAACCCCTGTACATATAGAAATTGGCTTAACTAGGGGATGACACGGTGCGGCGGCACTTTTTGGGGGCGATAAAACTCAGAAAGAAATTAAAATTAACATACAGAGCGATAAAAAAATTATTAGAAAAAATAAAAATTTTTGTCATAATGTATATATTTACATTAATTTTCCAAAAGCAAGGCAGGTAGCCTAATTTTTTTTAGCCATAATTATAGCCATTTATCTTGCGTGGAATTAGGTAATATAGTCAGTTTTAAAAAATGTTTTAAAACTTATAAAATAACTCCGATAACTTAAAAAAATATTGTGAATTTTTTTTTTTTAGTTTTTTATATTTTTGGACATGTTTTTAAATGACGCATATTATCTTTTTTTAATTCGCCAAAAAGTACATCTCAGGGCCAAAAACTGAGTACCAGCAGAACTGGATACGATGATATTCTGAAGGAGAAATTTCATTTAAAAATAAAGTTATTTTAAAAGGAAAAAACAAATATCTTAGAAACTTAATTTTTTTGTTTGTAAAATATTGTAGACATTTAGCACCCAAAGGACTCTACTCTTACCAAGTTTTGTTAAACTGACATTATTCTTGCAAAAATAAAAAATAAAAAACAAAAAATAAAAAAAATTGCGGTTTTTTTAATTTTTCTCGAACATTTTGAGGTTATGTAAAAAATGACATTTACAAGACTTTTAGATATTTTCATGGCCTATGACTT
This sequence comes from Aspidapion aeneum, assembly GCA_963576565.1. Lineage (NCBI taxonomy): Eukaryota > Metazoa > Arthropoda > Insecta > Coleoptera > Brentidae > Aspidapion > Aspidapion aeneum. The sequence continues at coordinate 39,394,769 of OY755045.1, forward strand.
GTCTGTATGTCACTTTTTCTCCGACGTCAGCTTTCGCCGGAAATCGCAATAATACGATTCCCTGCCCCTTTTTACCCCCCCAAACCTAACCCACAACGCCCCTGCTCACGTATTTATTTTTTTTAACTTCTTTTTTCGCCGCTCTACAATTTCCAATGCTTCAAGTCCTGTTAATAATTTTCTTTCTCTCAAAGTGTAATTTGCCTGGTCTATAGTTGAAAATCCATCCTTCAAAATAATTTTATTATCTCAATTTAATCTATTTAATAGGCACTAAAAATTGCTTCGGATGTAGTTACACTTCTTTGTTTAACTTGTTTCAGCTGATGATGGGTTTCTTTAGACTCGAACCGAACCGAACCGAACCGAAACATGTCCTAAATAAAACCCGAAACAATAAAGACTAGTGGAGAAGACATTCAGTTCTTCTTTGTAATTTGCAAACTCCACTTTGAGAAATGGACTATTTTTTCAATTATTATTATTAATTTATTTAATGGATTCTGTTTTTGGAATTTTTAAACAACTCTAAAGCAAGCCAATTTGCAAAAAATATTACCCTTGATATCTTGTTTTTAATTAATTAACACGTGTTATTAGTGTTGCAATAGATATTTGTAAAGAACTTTTATGTTTTGTAATAAAATCCTAAATCTTGAATGGTAAGGGGAATAAGTAGTTTTCAACCTCCAATATCTTAAAAACTAATTGATTTAGAAAGAACTCCAAATATAATAAACAATATAAATTTAAGAAAAAAATTAAAAAGCAATTTTGACCAAAATGTTGGATTGCAAAAATTACAGGAATTTCAGTAACCAGTACACTAAGCAGATTGTACGGTAAGATTCTCAAAGATCTAATAGATAATGATTTTCATAAACAGGAAGAAGAGCAAAGTGGGTTTCGTGCAGGCAGATCTTGTAGTGATAATGTTTGTGTGTGATTGAGAAAAAAAGTGCCAGAAATATAGAGACTTATGTTACCTTTCTGGACCTACAAAAAGCATATGATACAGTTCCAGTAGAAAAATTATGGACAGTGTCAGAGCAAACTAATATTAATCATACATACATAAAAGCGATAAAAAAAACTATACAAAGGGTCAAAAACTGAAATTAAAATTGGCAATCGACTTTCAAGAGAATTCCTGGTAATGAAAGGTTTAAGAAAGGAATGTTGTATCTCTCCAACTCTTTTTAAGAGATATATCGCAATAGCTCTAAAAAACTGGAAACGTAAAGTACACGGTATGGGAATACAACTTAAAGACACTACAGTTTACTGACGTTCAAGTAATTGTAGCTAATAATAAAGAAGACAAGAATATATGATAAGAAAGTTAACGGAAGAATACCAAAAGTTGGTAGTACTTGTATGCGAACGAATGAAGTGAGTTAGAACTAGACAACGGACAAACAATATCTCCATGCAATGAGTATATTTGGGTGTCACATTTGATAAGACAGGAACACACTGTAAAGAACTGAAAAAAAGAATAGTAATAGCAAAAAAGGTTATTGTATGTCTTAAGAGTATTATATGGAGCAGAGAGATAAAAAATAATGTAACATATATGAAATAATGGTGAAAAGCTCGTTGTTGTCTACATTAGACACTTCGCGTCGCGTAACAGAGAAATACAAAACAAAAATGGAAAGTGTCGAAATGGATGCAATAAGAAGATCAATGAAAATATCTAAAACACATAAGAAATGAGAGCATAAAAGAAACAATGGGAATCAAGGGAAGCACAACGGATGACATCACTAAAAGACAACTGATATGATACGGAAATCTACAACGGATGAATGACAAAAGATTACCAAAGAAGGTCCATAAATGGCAACCCATAGGGCGCAGAAAAAGAGGGCGTCCTATAGTGGAATGGCAACAGTCAATCCAAAGATCAATGAGTCAAAAAAACCTGGCAGAAAATGATTGTCAGGATTAAAGGAGGTGGAGAATAGGGATCGAACAACGTATAAAAACGTTCTAAACCGACATAGTAGTCGTATGTTGGACCCTCCAGTGGTTCCAACAACCATTTATCATTTACATTGTTCTTTGTTATGACTGTAAAACTTTTCCCTAAATAAACCTGGATTTCTCCACTGTCTAAAAGCTACCTCTGCTGGCACAGGAGACTCTAAGCTTCTTTATTTCTTAGAGTGGCGCCCGAGGCAACTTCTGTCAAATTCTTTGCAGCATATCAGCTCTTAGAATTGGACAAGAACCCTGTGACGTCAAATTAAAGGGCGAAAATATTCGTCTCTTTACAAATTTATTTAGGTAAATTTAACGCATGTACTTAAGCAAGCAGATCATTGGCCTTGCGTCGGCAATTTAAACTAAGTTTTTGTTTCATCGGTCTTACACACGGAAAAAAAATTGTCTTAGATTAAAGCAAATTGCTTTGAAGTAAAACAATTTGTGCTTTCCTATTCTCCAAGAGAATATTTTCTTGGTATTGCACAAAAAATGTATTGTCTTTTATTTTAATATGAAACAGAAATTGTTTTATTATAAATTGGAACTGAATTAATCTAAGGCACCGTTTCCTCTGGAAGCAAAATATTACTTACATGAAGACAATTTGCTTTGTTACAAAATGGAGTATACTAAAACAAAACAATTATAGAAGAAAAATACAGTCTCATTTCAAGATTAAACGCTGCGTCAAACTAAAAAGAAATATTTTAATTCAAAACAAATTGTTTGAAGGTAAAACAATTCATTCAAGAAAAGAACGTGATTTCATTGTAGACAACATTTTTTACCATGCAGACCGTACGTCAGCGTTGGAGAGTTAAAAAGCCGCGTAACTTTCAAGAGTATTAATATAATCTAATTTGTTTAAACAATTTTGACGCATAATACATAAACAATGTAAAGTAAATAATTACGACAAACAATCAAATAGCGTTAAAGGAAACAGGATATTGAAAATAAAATTGAAAAAAAAAGAAGTTTAAGTATTTGCTAAATTAATTAATATTGCGGTGTTATTTCCAGTGAACGGGAAAACCGTCCAAAAATTAAAATGATTTGATACTTAAAAGTCAAATTCGATTGCGAATAAAAAAAACAAGACTCCCCAAAAAATTAGATAAACTATTAACTTTTAAGACTACCGTAAAAGGGCAAAACACTTATTGTGGCCAATTAAAATGCATAGGGTGACATTTTGTGACACTGTAAATAGAACACCACTAGCTAGCCCTACACAACCTTCCAATCCGACTGAGTTAGCTATTAACTTTATTTAACTATGATTATATATAAATTTATATAATATAAAAATACGATTTTGTTTATTCTTTTAGTCCTGGTTTTTATCCCTCGTTTATCTCCCATTTATAAAAGTGCATAACTCGTATTTATTTTATCTTCTCCTTATCAAATTAATAAAGATATCAAAGTGGGCGGAGCCTCGATGGTTACTGGTCAAACCGTGGACCTAAATATGTTTTCGTGCTATCAAAACTAGCTAATCCGTGAAGGATATGAGGTTCGGAAGAGAAAACATTGTCCCAATATCCTTGAAAATAAACATAAGCGAATGAAATGTTCATCTAAATGTTTTCTTCCTGTTACTGAAACCATTTGTGATGCGGCAATGTCGCCATTCCCCAGCAGAACAGCTGTTTATTTTCATGAACGTCAAAGAAAATTACGAAATTTTACAGATAAACAAAACAATCAAAAGTTTTTATGTGATTTTTCCCGAAACCTGTGATCTCAAACTCCAAATAGAATGCCCAAATAATACGATGTGCGCAGTGTCCACAGTAATTCGATGGAATGTCTCCTTTATAAGGTAACTTTTTGGACACTATATAACCTCCAAACCTAGCTCTATAAAATACCCTTAATTTGTGTACAGAAAGACGAGTCGAAGACCCTTGATTATTTACCTAAATAAACAAATATGTAACGTTTGCCTTAAGCGTAAAAATGACACGTTACATTATAGTTAATTTACAATTTTTTTTAACCTTTTTTGTGTCATTAGAATCACCAGTTCAACGCAAACGCGAATTTGAAGGAAGGGTAACGTGGTAATTAACCCCCCCACCCCTCTAGAAACCCCTTCCTAGTTAGCCTATTAGATTAGCATACTTCAAGTTAACTCCTGATATATCAGACTTGAAAGCAGTTTTTTGTAAATATCTCAGAAACTAAAGCTCCTACGAAGTTTTTGAGAAAAATCTGATCTACTGTATTCCGAAAACCGCATATTGATACGATGCTCCGTTAAAAAGTTAGCATTTTAAACATTTTTTAAATTGAAAACTATTTTATGACAATCGGTTTAGCGGTTTAGGAGCTTAAGGACAAACATACACACACACACACACCAGACATCACGACGATATTGCTACGATAGGTCAAAATACACCCAAATAACACATTTTAGGCATTATCTCAAAAAAAAAATTCGTCGAAGCTAATACCTTTTTTGTCCGTTGCTGCGCGAGCTAGCAAGGTAAATATGTATATATAGTGTTTCCGTCAACTATGAACCGAAAAGTCTCTGTTATCTTAAAAGCCTGTCCTTACTATATTAATATTAGATATTAAAAGTGCATATGGAAAAAAGTGTGACAACCAGCCCCGGTCTCCCCCACAAATAATATACAGGGTGTAATTTAAATGATGCACCAAACTTTAAGAAGTCGGTTGTAAGAAAGGTCAAAAGAAGAAAAAAATTCTTATTACATTTTGCAACAAAACTCTTTGTTAGTTAATTAATTAATTAATTTAAAGGTGCCAAAATGAACTTTTTTTTAGATTCTTTTTTATAGCTTCCGTAAAAATGTTGCAATTATGCATTGCAATAAAGGTGAGGTAAATCAGTCGAAAAATTGAATTAAACAAATAACATTTTTGGGCTACAATTTTTTACAACTTTCGAAGAAAATTATTTTAACAACAATGCTTTGCCGAATTGATTTCTGCTTTCGGTAATAAAGCACCACATCAGTCGACAGTTTCTCGTTGGTATGGAAAACTCAGGCGTGGACGGATTAGCCTTAGCGAGAATCCAAGGACAGGTGCACCAAAAAACGACCAGGAAAATAAACGTCAGTCGTATGTTTGGGTGATCCAAGATGAAGAAAAGCCAACAAAAGTCATCCGGTCTCGAAGTGTATCCAAAAGGATGATCGCGACATTTTTTCTCAAAAGAAGGTCATGCAGCAACAATCTCTCTGGAAGATCAAAGGACTGTTATCTACTGCCGATTGGTACATTTTTGACAACTGGTTTGAGCGCATGCAAAAGTGCAATTTTGAGAAAGAATTAAGTTTTTAAACGTTATCTACTGTTTTATTCCAGCTGTATATGCAAAACTTAAAAGACAACCCTCGTAACTATTTTCTGTAATTACTAAGGGGCCTTGTATAAAAACCTATCCAATTTTTTTTGCGTAAATTTAATAGCTCATCAAAAAATTAATTCCTAAAAAATTGACAAATTTTAGCCTTTTGTAAAGGTTATTTGCCCACACTGTATTTCATCTATAATTTTTGGAAAAAACGTAATAGAACATTTATTCATCATAATGACTGACTAAATTATTTGACATTTTAAAATTTTACAGTTTCAATCTTCACAAATTATATAACTTTTAAAAAAAATTTATAAAAAAAAGTTCCAATTTATTATAATTACAAATTTTTTAAAACTTTTTCATAAAAATTAAAATTTTCAAACAAAAATTAGGTACTTTACTTTATTTTCCAAAAATTTCTCATTTTATTGGCATGTAGTAGCTGAGACTTATTAAATCCGCTTTTTTGCTGCCTCCTTGGCCCCTCCCCAAGCGCGGATTTGAGGGGGGGCGGGGTAATTACCCCCCTAGGAAAAAATATGCACTTTTTCCCAATAAAATAATGGAAAGCAGGAAAATTACCCCACACTAGAAAAAAAAATTATATTACAAAAAAAAATCCATCGACTATTACCCTCCCCTAGATTTTGATCCAGATCCGCGCTTGCCGCTCCCCCGGACATCCTGGATGCGCCCCTGAGTCATAAAAGAATATTTGACGTGTCGTTGTCGGTACGGTGATGTGACGGTGCCGGTATGTCTAGTCGTATGAATCGCGCCTAACCTTTTGTTTGCGCGGACATGCACGTGCGCTCTTTTCTAAAGATATATTTCTGGCTCCGTAAAAAATTTAAAGAATAAAAAGATTCTTTAAAAACCAAAAAATCTAGTTATTTATCAGTTAAGAACACGCTCTGCCAAACATCATGTAGGTGTTCCGTATCGCTGCGTTCAAATTTTGGGAGCTTAAAGTACACTTCTATTCAAGCAAAAAAACGCAAAACTTGTATATGCATTTTTATTTAATTTAAATTTACACGCCTATGAATATTATTTTTAAGATAACAATAAAATTAATTTGTAAAGTAAAGAAATAATGATTTTATATAGGGAAAAGTTCAATTTTAAAATGCCTACCTTCTGTGTTGAATGCAGGCTTGTTAGTTATCCATATTATCGCGCTTGTTTTGTCGTACTGTTCGGGGGCCTACTACGAATAAATATACAAGTTTTCCGTTTTTCTTGCTTAGAAAAAATGTACTTTATGCTCACAAAATTTGAACACACAATACGAAACACCTTATGTAATAAATTTGAACAAAGGTGTAGGAAACTAACCTTACTAAACTAAACCAATGTTGGTATAAATTATAAATCCTCGCAAAAATGTTCATTTTTTTAAAAAAAGGATACCAAAGGTCACCCACCACCGCACCGCACGGCGAATTCAAGACATGACCTAATATAAAAAATGTCAAGACCTAGAAGATTTATTTTACTATAAAAAAAATCGTCTTTAATTTTAGTGGCAAATTAATTTAGCATAAAATTATTTATAAAACTACACACTCGAAGAGTTGTTTTTCCCAAAACTGGAAATAAAAATAAATGTTTATTATATAATCGGGTCTTGTTTCCTCGCTTTTTTTAATCATATAAATAATGGTTTCTCGGAGACAAGATACTTATTATAGCTAATTAAATATAATTTTTATTGTAACAAGAAATCCATAAAAAAAAACAAAAGAATTAATTCCATGCCAATGTCAAGAAAAATATGTAGGCGAAATCAAAGCGAAATGGGACTACTACCCACTATAACAGTTTCTGGTAGTTATACGGACCTTTTGCAATCAAAAGGTACCAGTAACGCTCAGTAGCGGATCCAGGGGGGGCCAGAGGGGCCCGGCCCCCGCCCCTCCCATAAATATAACTTATTTTTTAGTGTAGCAGCATCACTTATTTAAAATTTCTCACAAATTCTACTTAATTTTTTAAAAAATTTGGCGCCATACATCTCCCTTGGAAACTAAATTTCACACCTCAGTTCTATCAAAAACCGCTTATAAAATATATTTTGATGTTTGCTACCACTTTGGCCCCTCCCCCCCTGAAATCCTGGATCCGCCATTGGTAACGCTATTGTTAAATCAAGACTGTAGTAAATAGAAATCTGTCAAATTATTTGTTACATATTAGTGTAATTTTTTAATAAAATTGTTTCACTTACAAAAAAATTATTTATTTTGTTATTAAATGATTTTATTTAACTTCACAACGCCTGGCTGTCTGCATATCAAATCTTGTGATTTATTTTTAACACACTTCCCGAGAACGGATTTTAATGAAATTTGACACAGTAATGTAAACTTTTCAGATTTATGATTTGTTTTGGTGGCAATACAATTTTATTTAAAAAAAAACGGGGGTTAGGGGGTGTTTGAGGAGTGTGAAGCGGTAAATTTAATCGATTGAAAAATTGGATTGTAGAGTCGGGGACTTTTTAAATTGCCGCCCTCGAAAATATAAAATATTCCTATTTGAAATTTGGAAAAGTAGTTTAAACCAAAACAAAAAAATTGTGAACCTTACCTCATTCTATACACATACATATTTAAAAATATATATTTTTTTGATTTCTTTAAATGATTAATTTTGACAGAAAAAAACACAACGGCAATTTAAAAAGTCCCCGACTCTACAAAATTGACAGAAAAGAAGCCTTGTAATAATGAGGAATTACTAGAAATGGAAAGGGTACGAAAGCAATAATTATACAACTTGCATTATATTTAGACTAAAAAGTTAAAAATAAAATATATTTTTTTTAAGTTAAACGATTTTATTAAAAAATTACACTAAAAATCAAAAAATAATTTGGCAGATTTCTGTTTACGACAATTCAGATTTAACAAAAGCCCTAATTACACATTATATATTTTTAAGTTCGATATAAAATCGTGGCGTGTCTATTAAACATACTCATCAAATCTGCCAAATTATTGTTTACTTTTTTTTTAATTTTTAATGGGCTGCGTTAAACAGCATCAACCCATTAAAAAAAAAGGAACATTTGCCGGAAAAGTATAGAATCGTCGGGACTATATGGAGGATGGTCCAACAATTCGAAGTTTTAATGGATTGAAAATTAAAGGATTCTCCTGGTGGAGGATGATTCGTCGTTCGGGGTTCGTTTTTCAACGCTCAGCGATGACTATCGGCAAACAAATGGTGATGTACCAATCGGCACTAACAGTCCTTTGATCTTCCAGAAGAATTGTTGCTACATATGACCCGCTTTTGAGACAAATGTCGCGACCAACTTTTTGGATAAACTTCGAGAACGGATGACTTTTGTTGGCTTTTCTTTATATTGGAATACCCAAACAGACGACTGACGTTTATTTTCGGGTTTATATGAGTAAATTCACGATTCGTCACCACTGACAATGCTCTGCACGTTTACCGAGTCTCCTGCCTCAAAGCTGTCTGGAGTTTTCTCTCACCAATTGACCCTAGCTTCTTTCTGTTCTTCTGCTAACAGCGGGAAACTAATTTTCTTACCCCTAATTCTTAAAGCACAATGTTTTGAATTGAGGTCTTTGAAATCCCCAATGAAGCCTCAATCTCGCGATGTCGATCTTCCGTAATGAGCATGCGCACAGTATAGATGTTTTTCTGGGCGACAGTCGTTTTTGGTCCACCTGGCCTGGAATCGTCGCTAAGGCTAATCTGTCGATGCTTAAATTTTCCATACCAACGAGAAACTATCAAGTGATGTAGTGCTTCATTATCGAAAACAGAAATCAACTCGGCAAGGTATTATCTTGTTGAGATAATTTGTAAATGTAAAACTTACCACAGATTAAATTAAACACAATTTAAAAACTGTTAAGTCATGGCCAACTTGACTACAAAAAGAACCGTAAATATGCATTTTCCGATCTCTTGGTTCTTTTTCGTTCCCTTCTTTAGATTAAAAAGACTTTCCGAAGGACCTGCTAGTAAAGTGACACTTATGACAGTAAAAAAATTTTATAAAAATAAAAGGTTAGAAGAACTAGACCTTCCTAGTGTCCCTGTATGTTGACATATTATATCAAAATATGGATACAGGGAGTCTAGACCTTCCTAATTATTAACCAAAACATTGAGTTGTATAAGGCCCTGAAAGGATCTAAAACAAAGATATTGTCAAATACACTCCAAATTACGAATACAGTTTTTATTTAAGCAAATGTTGCATAAAAACCCAAGAATGTCAACAAAAAAAAGACCAATGGTCAGATTTTCGATATGCTGATATTTAACAGTAGCAAACTGCAACACAAATTCAAAAAAAAAATCTAAATTTCAAATTTAAACGTTCCGTCAATTAAATAGCTGCAACTTTTTTAAATAATATAGATTTGTCTGCATTTTGTTCCCATTAGTATATATGCTATAATATAGTAGCTATTTTTGGATCTACAGGGTGTTCCAATTCAATTCCTTATCCAAAAATAACGAGTGCGTCTATAGAAAGAAACCGAAAGTGGACAGGGCTCATCCCTAATGGAATAACGGAAAACGAAATTAATTACATACTGACTACTGACAAAAACATCGTTAGAGATGTAACAGTCCTAAACAGCTTTACAACAGGCAGTGATCACCGGATAGTCAGAACAAAAATTAATAATAACAATGAACCACCAGACATGAATAAACTTACACAAAATAAAGCTATATACAAAGAAATGTTAAATAGTTCAGGCAAGATTCGGGAAAATCCACTTTCTAGAAGCATTTTATATTACTTTTTGGCAAATAGGCAATTCCCCCTATTTTGACCCCGCTGAATCCGAATATCCCTGTTGCCAACTCGAAATATTGACAGGGGCTGAGATATTCAAGATGGCGGACAAAATGGCGGCGGAATTTTAAATTGCCGCTGGAAAGCCCAAATTGTCACAGGTGTATATTCAAAATATATATTTGTATATTATTTTTTTTTAATGGCTGCAAAAACCTCCAAAAACCCCCCCAGACCCCCCAAAATCTGAAAATTTGAGGTTTTTTCAAATTTTCTTAAAAACTAAGCTTTTAAGAGAAAAATGTATAATACACTTTATTGTAGACATTAAAATTCCCTTTTTAACAGTTAGACTAATAACAAGCTCTCCAGCGGCGTCGGGTAATTGAAGTAATTAAAAAATGTTGAAAAAATACCTATGTTTTTTCCAAGATTTATTTAATTTTTTTAAAAACTAATATCTGCAGAAAACCATGTATTACATTTTGGTATACTCAATGAAATTTCTTTCAAAATGACGTATAACATGATTAAATCGGTTTTATAAATAAAACTTCACGAGCATCCGTAAATTGAAAAAACAGAAAATAAACCATTTTTGTTACACGTTTTATCTAATTTTCTCAAAAACTAAGCTTAACATGAAAAAACTTGTTCTACACTTTTTTGTAGACAGAGAAATTCCCTTGATAAAAATGTGAAACTCGGTGGGGTTTGACTTATAGCAAACTCTCCAGCGACGTCCGTCAATGGGGGTGATTTCAATAAATCATTAAAAAAAACATGTTTTTCATACGTTTTATTTAATTTTCTTAAAAACCAAGCTCTTTATTAAAAAATGTGTTCTACACTTCGTCATAGCCAAATTTCCTTTCAAACGACGTATAACAAAGTGGAAGTTATTTTATATTTACCGCTCCAGTGGTGTTCTTAATTTAAAGAAATTATTTAAGATCAATCCAAACTAATCAATTTTGTGTCTTATTAGCTTTTCGGTGGATAATAAAGAGCGGTGGATAAAAGGTCGAAAAAATAAGGTCGAAAGTACAAAAGGTCGAAAATACAAAAGCTCGAAAGTACAAAAGATCAAAAAACAAAAGGTAAGTTCAAAAGGTCGAAAGTACAAAAGGTCGAAAGTACAAAAGATCGAAAGTACAAAAGATCGAAAGTACGGCCGCGGGTCCATATCGACTGGACAGGTCAATTCGACTTAATACGGTAAATTTGTATTTATAATATTTTGTTTTGTCGATTTTTTTTCGACCTTTTGTACTTTCGACCTTTTATGGCTTCGGCGGTGGACCCGATAATAAAATGTCCTTTTAAACAGTGTGTCACAAAATGTGACCCATAGTATTGAAAACTCTCCAGGGGCGTCCGTAAATTGCAAAAATGACCAAAAAATATTATTTTTGTTACGGGTTTCATTCAACTCTTCCTAACAGGTCGACAGGTTGGTTGTTGATCCCAATGAGTACCTAATTATGATTATGCCCCGCCCCCCCCCAAACCGTTGAATAAGATTCACCACTTTATTTTTAGTTCTATGTGCTTAAAAAAATAACCAAAAACACCTGTGTCAAAGTTACTACTGTTACTTTCTGCACAAAAATATTGCTTAGGGGGGGGCCATGGCCCCTGTGCCCCCTTCCCTTATAACCACCGGTGTTTTTTTGCTTTAAAGAACTTACTTAGATAAATCCAAATATCTCATCTTTTCAAAAAACAGTTTATTTTAATTTGGAAACATTTTATTTTAGTAGGTATAAATTACGAAACTTTTTGAAGTATTTATCATAACATTAACCTCACTTTGTAATGTATCACTTAAAAAGAAATTGTCTTATCGTCAATAAAGAATAAATGCACATTTTTTTCTGAAAATCTTAGAAAAGATATTTAAATATGCAGCAAGAGAAACTGATTATTTCAGTTATTTTTGAAAATAAGTTTATATTAGTACGCCCCTGAAGCCTTCAATATGACAACAACCCGACATTTTAATAAAGTTTAAAAAAAAATGTTATATTCTACAATAAAGTATACTACATATTTTTTTCTAAAAAGTGTAGTTTTTGAGAAAATTTTGAAAAACAAGTTTATTCTAAATAATCCCAATTTACGTACGCCATTGAAGAGCTACTTGCTTTACCTAACCTTATTGACCAATACATCGTTGGAAAGGGAATTTTATTCTCCATAAAAAACTGTTCTTTGCAATTTTTGATAAAAAGGTTAGTTTTCGAGAAAATTGCAGAAAACTGAAGAAAAAAACAGGTTTTTGGGGGTTTGGTGCGATTTTCTCCGTCCCTGTCGATTTTTCGCGTTGGCAACAGAGATATTCGGATTCAGCGGGGTCAAATTAGGGGGAAATGGTCTGTTGCCAAAAAGTAATATGATTTGCTTCTTGACCGAAAACGGAAAGCCTTTTAAAATAATATGCTCTGACTAAAAGGAACAGCTAACTCAAAACTTAAGATGCGAAAATGAAAATATATATGAAATAAATGATTCGCAGACAAGAGCTATGACCAAAGTAGGAAAATATATCATACAAAAAGATAAAAAGAGAGAAAATTATGTTTCAGAAGAAATTAAGAAACTGATGAAAGAAAGGCGAAACCTTGAGAAAGAATGAAAAAGAACATTGACAGAATACACAGGAATAAATAAAACTATTAGAAAAATTAAAAAAGAAAATAAAAGAAAGAGCCAAGAAATAAAAGTCGAAAGAGTTATAGAAAATAACAGAAATATGAAATATCTAAGGCCGACCAGGGACAGATGGAAGTAAGATTCATCAGTTTTTAGGCCGACTCTAGGGGCCTACAGACACGCGAACATTTCCAGAGATTAGTACGCGCGTACAAGTTTGCGCATACTAATCTCTTCGTGTGTAGACAATATCCGCCTAAAATATCTCTCGAAGATTAGTTCGCGCGCACAATGTACGCGAGCAAATCTCTCGGTGTCTAGGCAAAACGCATTGATAATATCGTGTTTATGTTTAGAACGTTTAATTTTGTCTTCGTGTGTGTAGGCAATTCCACCAAACGTACATGTATGCAGAGATTAGTTCGCGTACTAATCTCAAGAAATGCTCGCGTGTCTGTAGGCCCCTTATAGGTAGATACAAATAATTAAAATGAAAGAAACTCACACAAGTGTGGAAGGCAGAGAAAGTATACGGCGTGCATCAAGTGAAAAGGCGCCGAAAGGCCGCTTACATGAAGCAATAAACTTGCAGTTGCATGCAAGATTAGTGGGTCTAAATGATACTTATTTGTTTGTCTATATTTAACCGATGTCAAATCGAAATTAAAAAAAATATATATAGAAAATAATCACGTTTTTAGACTTAATTTGGGGGTTGCTGACCCCTCCTATGGGGGGGTGAATGGCTAAATTTTGTTTGAAAATGCTGAAAAATAGTTGATTAAAAAAAACCAAAGTGAAACTAACCCAATTTTTTATTTTCGAAAACACCACTCCCCACTACCTAGGAGGGGGTGCAGAGTGTTTCTGCACCATATGCCAGATCTCCACCACAAAAATTCATGTATCACACAATATTGTATCACAAATAGGCAAGCTGGAGCCTAAAACGGCCTATTTTAAACCTACTCTTTTAACGTTCGCGGGCGTAAAAATATCTCATTATGCTCTATAATGCGTGTGTTGTGATCTTTTTACCCAACTGCAACACGGCGAAAAGAAGGGTAATGTTTTCCGATTCGGATATGTATGTAAATATGTATGTTTGTGTCACGCTAGAGGCTAAACGGCTGAACCGATTTTGACAAAAAAGGTGTCGTTGAATTGCTACTGATCCCGAAGGTGCTATAGGCTATATTTTGTTAAACAGCAATCAACATGGCGGTCACCAGACGCCATTTTGTCACATGATGTAGGCTTTAAGACATACAAGTTATCCAAATTTCAGGCGATTTTAATGAAATTCCTTTGATCACCCATTGCAAATGTCCTCTAATTTACTGTAGTTACTTTGTAACTGCTCCTGTCATTTCCCCCACCCTATTCAAAAACCATATTCGGATAATTTTATCAAATTTAGGGCGATTTCAAAAATTCTTTCTGCATACGCTTTCAGATATTATTTTCAACACCATTTTACTAGTTTCCCTCCCCCCCTTCATCTCTACCTCTCTTCTCCCCGCCCTACTTATTAATAATAGTTGTAGCTGTAACTTTCATAAATATTAAGCGATTTCAAAAGTTCTTTCTGCACACGCTTTAAGACTTTTTTTCCAACATCAATTTACTAGTTTCTCCCTCTCTTCTCCTCACCCTCCTTATTAGTAATAGTTATAGCTATACCTTTCACAAATATAGAGCGATTTTAAAAATTCCTTTGATCACCCATTGCAAATGTCCTCTAATTTACTGTAGTTACTTTGTAACTACTCCTGTCATTTCCCCCACCCTATTCAAAAACCATATTGGAATAATTTTATCAAATTTAGGGCGATTTCAAAAATTCTTTCTGCATACGCTTTCAGATATTATTTTCAACACCATTTTACTAGTTTCCCTCCCCCCCCTTCATCTCTACCTCTCTTCTCCCCGCCCTACTTATTAATAATAGTTGTAGCTGTAACTTTCATAAATATTAAGCGATTTCAAAAGTTCTTTCTGCCCACACTTTAAGACTTTTTTTCCAACATCATTTTACTAGTTTCCCCCTCCCTCTCCCTATCTTCTCCCACCCTCTTTATTAGTAGGTAATGGTTGTAGCCATACTTTTCATAAATATAGAGCGATTTCAAAAATTCTTTTTGCACATGCTTTAAGATTATTTTCGACACCATTTTACTAGTTCCTTCTTTCCTCTCTCCGACTCCACCTTCACTCAATGGAGGTAACACCTCGGGTACCACTGTCCGCGGCCGTAGAAAAACACGGTCTTTTTTGGTGAAACTAGTGAAATGCATAGTGTTTTTTATAAGACTGAATAAGAATTAAACCTAAAAGTTGGAAGTAAAAAAAAATAAATAAAAAAACTGCTAAATTTACTTGTAACTACTATTCGTAAGTGCGCTTTGGGCATCAAAACTAAAAGTTGAAGCATGTCGTCGTATATCTATCAATTTTGTACCCCACTGCGATTAGTAGTTACAAGTAAATTTAGTTGGTTCAAAGAAAATATATATTTGGTTGGGTGCTTTTTTTATTAAAAAATTTTTTTATTAACAAATATACTAAAAATTGTCAAATATCATTGTAAAAGTCAAATATTGCCAGAAGACTTCCTTTTTAAACGAATTACCCATAAATTATAATAAACTTTTAGATTCCTTGTTTTCCTCTGATTTAAAAAATGAATATTTTCCCGTCATTTGACCTGAATCGCTTATTTACCATGATGACTTGACGATAAATCTGAAGCTAAGTCATATATTATTAAACATAAATTTAAATAATAAACCAATATTATAGACAAATAGACTTTAACAATTGAAAAAGAAACCGAGACCAACAAATATTAATCCAAAGGATTACGTATCTAATGTTGTTTGTGTTAAAAAAAAAACAATTTTTTAAATAATTTGTCGACCAATTAGTTTTACGGATACTTCATAGCCCAGTTTCTTAAGAATAAATTTAAGTACTCATACTGCCATCGCTAAGAAGCAAGCCGCATGTAGAAACTTTACGTTTTGAGAAAAACGGGTTTAAAGTTTTATAGTTTTTTACTGTCTTATAATATTTTCCTTTTAGGTTCTTTTTGTATAAACATTTAAAAAAGATAGAAATTCTCAATTGCCCCTGTCCTGAAGATGCAAATAGGTTTGCGAAACATGTTGGATGCCTAAAAAATCCTTCACTATCAATAGGTATCTCCTATGTGATGAAGACGAAATTTTTCAGGAGAGTCAAAAACTTAAATAATATTTTCTGTTTACCTAATATAAAAAATGTATTTGTTGGTTTTCGCAAATATTACACACTGTTCCGGAACGAAGTATAGGATTTTCTAAAACCACAAAAAAAACTGAAAGCCGTGTTTTGTAGTGTGAGGCAAGTAGATCATGCCACACTGTGTCTTAAAATCGCAGCTGATCCTTCAGGCCAGTTATGGTAATTGTGGTCAAACTCAACGCTACACTGGCGAGTTGCATGAAGATAATTCAATTACTGCTGAACTCATTTAAACGAAACTCCAGCAGTTTATTTTGCTGTTATTGAAGAGCCTTCGTTTCAATTTTTGTTAACTTTCATTAAAGCGTTCTTAAGTTATCACTGACCAAATCGGAAATACATAACACTTGTTTTATTTGCTTATTTTTCTTCACCCAGTATATATCAATTTCGTCTATTAAATAAAATCCTTTAATACTGGTGAGTAGAGTAAAAAATATATACATAAAATATTAATAAAAAACCTTTCTTACAATTTTTTGTCGGTGTATTTATTTCTTTATCGCATTTTTGATAAAGAACTGTAGGTATGTTTATGTTTCTTTTTAGACATATATTTTTAGTAAACTTAATTTGCTCTTAGTTATAGAAGCAGTTGTATGTTAATTTATTATAGTAGTAGTGCGCCTTCAATATGAGTTCATATTTACATCCGAACGTGAAGTTTGATCACGAGACCAATAGAAGAACAGTTAGCGCAGGATGTCGGAAAAAAAACATTTTTGGGAAAACTTTTCCCCAAGTTTTCAAAGTCATGGCGTGCATCGAGACTTTAATATGTGAGCACTTTAACAACAAATATTCTGTTATTGTACGATTTGCTTCCTCTATTTGTACAAGTTGCAAGCTGACTTTATCGGAAATGGAAAAGAACCCCAATATGATTTTTTTCCCACATCCTACGAAAACTTGTTAATTTATTATAGTAGTAGTGCACCTTCAATATGAGTTCAAATTTACATCCGAAGGTGAAGTGTGATCACGAGACCAACAGAAGAAAAGTTTGCGCAGGATGTGGGAAAAAAATCATTTTTGGGAAAACTTTTCCCCAAGTTTTCAGTCATGGCGCGCATCGAGACTTTAATATGTGAGCACTTTAACAAAAAATATTCGGTTATGGACGTACGATTTCCTTCCTCTTTTTGTACAAGTTGCAGGCTGATTTTATCGGAAATGGAAAAGAACCCCAATATGACTTTTTTCCCACATCCTGCGCAAACTTTTCTTCTATTGATCTCGTGATCACACTTCACCTTCGGATGTAAATTTGAACTCATATTGACGGCGCACTACTACTATAACAAATTAACATACAACTGCTTGTATATAACCAAAAGCAAATTAAGTTTACTAAAAATATAATGCCTAAAAAGAAACATAAACATACCTACAGTTCTTTATCAAAAATACGATAAAGAAATAAATACACCGACAAAAAATTGTAAGGAAGGTTTTTTATTAATATTTTATGTATATATTTTTTACTCTACTCACCAGTATTAAAGGATTTTATTTAATAGACGAAATTGAAATATAATGGGTGTAGAAGAATAATCAAATAAAACAAGTCTTGTTCTTTAATAACAGCAGAATAAACTGCTGGAGTTTCGCTGAATGAAGCTGAATTATCTTCATGCAACTCGCCAGTGTTGTGTTGAGTTTGATCAAAATGACCATAACTGCCCTGAAGGATCAGCTGCGATTTTAAGACACAGTGTGGCATGATCTACTAGCCTCACACTACTAAACACTGCTTTCAGTTTTTTTTGTGGTTTTAGAAAATCCTATACTTTGTAGCGGAACAGTGTGATTATAGGTCTATTTGTCTATTTAGCCTTCTTCGATCCATCTTTGGACATAGGCCTCCCCCAATATTTTCCACTCTTCTTTATCTGTTGCCGTGTTCATCCATCCAGTTCCCGCATATTTCTTCCCCTCCTTCTTTTATTTTCCCAAAGTCTCCAGTTTAAAATACATTCGTTCCATCGATCTTCTTTCTGTCTGATATTATAACCGTCAAATTTTCCATTTAATTTTGCTGCTTCTCCTCTGACATTCCTTACTTTTGTTTAATTTCTTATCCATTCATTCATTTTTCTATCCGTTAGCTTTACATGTAACATTTGTCTTTCCATTGATCTTTTGCTACCTCATCCATGTTGGATTTTGTAAGTGTCCAGGTCTGGGATGAATAGGTAAGTACAGGAAGGATACATTTGTTATACACTTTCGTTTTGAGGTACTCAGGATATTCTTTATTTTATATATGTAGCTTAATTTCATCTGTTGGGTTTTCCTTGTTTTAGTTTAATAATTTGTCCCAGGTATATATATATATATATATATATATATATATATATATATATATTCCTCTTAACTTGCTTTATTTTTTATTTTTTTATTTTAATCGTGTTATTTTCATTTGTGTTTGTTATGATTTTAGTTTTTGTGTAGTTTATACCCAAGCCTGCGGCTGTATCCAGTTCTTACAGCATTTCTTATCTGTTATTAAGGAGCTATCTTTAGCATATATTTTAGGTGGTTCAAGTATTGCCCGCTTACTTTGATGCCTATTTGTTCCCATTCTCGGTTTTTAAAAACATCTAAGTCCTGGTTAAATAGTTTAGGGGATATTGTGTTACCCTGTCTGACACCTATTCATCTTCACCTCTTTATTATATTTATTATATTAACAAATTTGATTTGTTTCCATAAAATTATTTAATTTTTTATAATTATTTATAATATTATCATCTATGTGAAAAGCACAAGGTAATTTTTTTGCTAAAAAAATCTAAATTGATTGGCTTATGTTTATTTGAGACCTATTAGTGATATTTTTACAATTGTATGGTAGTAATTATGAATAACATATCTCAATCAATTGATATTTTTGGTCTATTAGTTAATCTAAACGCTATTCATTAATGATAAATAAACACGGATTGTTTGAGATGAAGTAATAAAAAAATTAATAAAACACTCTTTGTCGGTAAATTAATAGACAAGGACAGAAGTAATTTTGTCAATGAAAGTCAGAAAAAACGTTTGCAATTTTTTTGCCATTGAAATTTTCAAAAATAGACAGAAAGGAACTTGATAATTTTGTTTATTATGGCAGTTTTTTTTATGACAAACAGAACAATACACATAGCATAACATAAAAAACAACCTCATACACCAACGTAATGATTAAACATTTAAAAGTGGGGTTAAAAATAAGGGACGGACGTATAAAAAACTGACAGTTGATCCACGGATCACCTAACAAATAGGTGATCCGTGGTTGATCTTTAAAAATTGACATACCAAAGTCGAATTTATAAATCCAGTCGTTTATTTTTCATTAATAATGGCGGCACTATTAATTCCGGCTCCTATAATACACAAAAGCCTAATTTTGAAAGAAGACAGCTGTTCTTATAATGCAAAACTGTTAGAATAGTGTCCGACGCTATTACTGCCTGGTTTTATTGCAATAAGTCCCTATTTATCCCAGTCGCTTTAAGGACAAGCACTATTTAAATAAAGTAATTGCCTTATTACTATTACTGCTAGTCTTATTTAAAAAATCGGTAATAATAATAAAAATAAAAAGTATCTATTATTGACTAAAATAATTAGTATTTATTTGAAATAGCCCTGCTAAGCCCAAGATATTTTTTTTCTTCTCAGACGTCTCTTCTCATCTTTGGCTTTTTGTCTTGTCTAGAGCCCCTGTTTGTATAGTCTCTTTTAACCTTTTATAATGTCTAGAGGCACAGTATGTGTAGTCTCTATAGGTTTCAACGTTGTTTGATGGAGGTCCATCAAACAATGGTGTCAAGTAGTGTCCAGACAGTTATAAAACATTATTTTAAATGTTACTTTGAATTTTGACCTTTGTTTGCAAATGTCTGCAAAAAAACTAGCCGTATTTAAATTTTATTAATAATGGTTTTTTATCATTTGATTTTTTACTACTTATGTAACTTTATTTTAACCAGTTTTTTAAAATGATGAACCAAAAGGTGCATGAAATCAAATATGTGTTAAATCATGCAACCTAAAATAAATATAATTTTTCTAGACGTAACAAGCTGCTTTAGCGCTATTCTTGATTTTTGGGGAAATTGTATTCCTTTCCCTCGAATACACGGTCTCATTGGTCCACGCATGCAAGGCAATGCAAATACGCACATGACACATTTATTATATGGCCGGAAAATGAAGACGAACTACAGAATTTTCTACACCATTTAAACGGTATTCGACCAACAATCAGTGCACCATGGAAATTGAAAAAGATTCGGCCTTACCCTTTTTGGATGTTCTTGTGAAACGATCAGACAGAAACATTCAAACCACTGTATATAGGAAACCTACACACACGGGACAGTATCTAAAATTTAAGTCTAATCATTATGTTGCTACAAAACAAGGAGTTATAAGAAGTTTGTATTTAAGAGCCATAAATATTTGTAGTAATAATGAAGAATTAACCACAGAAATTAACAACATTAAAAAGGACTTACAACAGAATGGTTATTCCGAGAAATTAATAAACTCAACGATATTTAAAATTAAAAACAAACTAAATGTACCAAATTCTCAAAATAATAATCCGTTAGGTGTTATTAACATTCCATCCAGGGATTTCAGAAAACATAAGACGAATAGCTAAACACTATAATATAAAAACAGTATTTTCTTCGGGAAATACGATAAGAAGTTTTGTAACTAAAACAAATCCAGACAATCCCTCAAATAATAAGGAATGTATTTACCAAATCCCGTGTGAGTGTGGTAAATCATATGTAGGTGAAACGAAACGCCCTCTTCAGGTTAGAGTAAATGAACATCTAAAAAGTACCCAATTAGGGGATATTGAAAAATCCGGTTTAGCAGATCATGCATGGTCAAATGATCACAGGATTCAGTGGTCAGAAGCTAAAGTTTTACATAAGGAGTCGCATTGGCGAAAACGAAAGTTTAATGAAGCTGCGTTTATAATGCAGAATAAAGAAGTTTTCAGTCAACCAAGCACGGACATAGCAAATATATGGAAACCACTCCTTAAGGAAAACAGGCGTCTTAGGATTAAAAAAGGGGGCGGGCCGTCACACCTGACTGCACAACAAGTAGTATAAGTAGTAGCCTAAAGACTAGATTGTTTAGTTTACACTTGAACGGTTACAGATACTTACTAACCGAAACGTCGTGTTTTAAAATAAATAAAGACAATGGAAGTCCGAAATTTTATTTCAAAAACATTTCATGTAAAAAAAAGCCAAGTACGCGAAAATGATATTTTGTAAAAAGAATTGAGATTAAAGTAAAGTCAAGTTCTCCAATAAAAAATTTAACATAAGAGATTATTTCTAAACTTGGCTATTACGGCTGCAAATGACTCTTATGCATGTTTGGCTGTAATAGCAAAGTTTAAAAAAAAATTCCAAACTAGTAAGAACCTTTCATTTTGAAATTTTTATTGGAGAACTTGGCTTTACTTTTCTCTCGATTCTTTATACGGAATATCATTTTCGCGTACTTGGTCGTCTCAAAACCCAAATTAATGAGATGGAATAATATTTCTTGTATTTCTATGATTGGTTTTATTCTTATTCACCAGCGATAAATAGCGCCTTTTTTCGAGGTTTATTATTATTATTTAAAAGACGGAAATAATAGTTTTGGCAATCAATTAAGCCAAAAATATAATTGTATATTTTTTTATTAAACTTGCTATTACCTCCCATAGTTAACGATTTAACAATTTTGTTTTTTTACAATATAACCACCTTGCAAGCCAATTATACATAATAGTAGGGGAGATAAAATACCTTTTGATAATGGAGTCTATCCTAGTTTTATATTTTCCAATAAATCTCCAAAAGCTACAATAAAAATTGACATTTTGTAGAGCTATGTTGCACAATAAAAGTAAAATAAAATAATGAAATTGGTTTTTTTTTAAATACACTTTAAAAAATTTACCTTAGTTGTTTATAAACATTTTTTCAAAAAACAATTTTTTTCGAACGGAAAATTTTCCATCATAAAAGTTTTTTTAAACTCATTGTTTTGAATTTTTCGACAAACATTTTTTCACGAACAAAAATGTATTTTTTGAAAACCGGTTTTTGACACTAAACGTTCTCGAAAAACATTTTTCTTTAAACAGAAATAAAATTAAACTTTTTATATTGAAAAAAAAATGCGTAATTTGGTCTAGCCTAACGCAACCGGACCTGACCTGACTTTACCTAACCCAATCTAACCTAGCACATTATCTCAGGTCAGATCAGGTGAGGTTCGGTTATTATACCAATAAGACTAGGTTATATTTAATACGGAAGTTTTTTTTATAAAACAAACATGTAATTCAAGTACCCTAAAATAGTTAATTAAAAAAAAAAAGATTTCAAAATCTTGTTTTTGAAAAAAAAAATCTGTGACCCGTTTAAAACATTAAAATATCCGGCACCTACCATACTTGTAATGTTTATTTTCATTGTTTTTAGGTCTCTTATAATTCATTTGCAGCTAATGAGTATCAAAACACGACAATTGTGACGTCATTTTTTTTAAAATCATTGTCATACCGATTATTTAATTAGGTGCAAACAAATTACCAGTGGCAAAAGAAGAAGATATACATTTTTTCAAACGTGAAAGTGTCTTTGTTAAAAAAATTAATGGATATATGATGCTATATGTCAGCCTTAAAAACAGTTTTTGGCATATATCTCAGAAACGGAAGATTCTACGAAGTTTTTAGTAATACCGTAAATTATTGAGAAAAACGTGTTCTGCTATATTCTGAACCACATATTGATGATTTGCTCCTTTAAAAAGTTAACATATTTTCAATTTTTAAACTGTCAAAAAACTCTTTGTTTGAAACTCGTATACAATGATTGCGTAGAAATAAAATTTCGGACTTCCATTGTCTTTATTTATTTTAAAAAACTGTTATAGCATTAATAGATTTTGACCAAAATCTAACAGGATTATACGCTATTTTACCTAAAAATTTCGGGAAAATCGGATTCGGAGCTATCGTGGGCCGGACAGACACATACACACACACATGGACAGACGTCACGACGAAGCGAAGGTAAAAATGTTCAGGATTGTTAATAAAGTTAAATAAATATATTATGTACCTACTGGTATATGCCTAAAAACTATGTTCTTTTAATACGCGCAGTTTAGGCCACAACTATGCTTTCACCTAATTCGATCAAGAAAAGGAAGTAAAAATGGCGTCGTCTCCTGGTCAATAATTAGTGGCTGTTTAATAGTCTAATTTTAAATACATATACGCAACCTTTTAGATGATGTCAAGAAGATCTTAAGGTAAGAATACGAACTATCAACATAACACCAAAAACAATTTTGTAAAAAATTATTTTTGATAGGAGGTCAGATCCACAATCCGCGTTATACGTACGTCGTTCTTCAAAATAAATTAACACTATAGAGAGTGTAAACGGTATGATACTTGTAGATACATAGATATATATTTCGCTTTTGAAAATACAATATTGCCTTAATATACTAATATTTATGCAAAAAAAGTATGTTAGCACGTCACTAAAAAAAGAAAAAAGTTTAAAAGACATTTTTAGAAGAACAAACAAAAGTTTTCATACATAGAAAAACATATACTTTACATTAAGTTGAAGAAAAAATATTTGAGAGAGTAATAACACTTTTCTATCACAAAACATTGCATTTTTAGTGCATGATTATAAATTTCCGATTTCTAGTTTCGTAGTTTTTCGGATGTTTTTGGCCATTTATTTATACTTTTTCGTACGTAGATAAGAAGTGAATAAATAAATAAGGATTAGAGATTTAAAAAGATCTTTCCAGGATGTTCTTTCTCTTGATTTAGTCATGTATCTTCTACTTATACCAGCTTAAGAATGTCCAGCGACACGGTATCTCTTATGTTTAAAATTACAAATGAACAAGAACTAAGTTTTTCCAATACGTGATCAATATGTCTATTCCAAGTCCATGAATTAAATACGTTCCAAGTTAGTTTCTGGTCTATATAAAGTGTCTCTAAAAGGTCTGTACAAAATCTTAGCACATATTCCTGAGGTATTCGTTCGATCGCAGTTCAGTACGGTTATATTGCATCGTACCTGCATGATAGTGCTAACGAGGTCAAAGTCGGAGTTTGTTTTGTTTACAATAAACCTCGCGCGCGAGATACCTGTGTTGAGAATCTATATACAATGTGTATTATAAATATTATATCATGTTTAAAAGCAAAAAAAGTGTACCATCACCTGTGAAACTTGTTTTAAAAATTAGCGAATAGCCCAAACAAAATCAAGAAAAAATGGATAATGCCGAATTATTTCAGGATAGCCATGCTAGAACACAAAATGAAGAAGTTTTATATAGCGAATGGAAAAAATCCCAAAACGAAAAAAAATCACTTATTGTACAAGTGGATTATCTCCGAAGTCAACTGGAAAGTATGCAAAGAAAATTTGCAGATTTAGAGACAAAAGTCACTAAAAAAGAAGAGTCTGACATGGACTACATTACTGATGAGGACGATCTGGCAAGAGAAACTGAGTGGATCAGACAAAAAGGAAAAGGTTGGAAAAAACGTCGAATGGATACTTCACTCTCACCACCACAACAAAGCTCGGGCACTGGAGAGCCCTCCAATAAAACACAAAATGAAGAACCCCCAACTAAGGTTAAAAAAGCTCCATTACCTCCACCGATTATGGTAAATGGCGTAAATAATTTTAATGATATTTATGAAAAGTTAAATATCATACAAGGAGTTAAAATAAAAGTTTTAAATAACGAAAATATTAAAATAAATGTACAAGACGCAGACAGCTATCGGCTGGTTACTAAAATGCTTAATGAAATAAAGCATCAATGGCACTCATACGAAAACAAACAAATAAGGCCAATTAGAGTAATAGCGACTAGGCTACACTTCTCATGTGACCCACAAAAAATTGTAGCTGATCTACAAAAAAAAGGTTTTAAGGCACTGGAGGCCAGCAACAAACTTAAATGGAGAACAAGACAACCTCTTAACATGTTTATGCTCACATTTAGCCACGATGAAGATATCAACAAAATTTTTGAAATTTCCAGTATCCTTGGGATTGAAGTGGAAATAAAAGCACTAAAAACCTCAAAGTTAGTCCCTCAATGCAAAAGATGCCAATCTTATGGACACACGCAAAAATATTGCGCTAAAGAACCACGTTGCGTAAAATGCACGGGGAAACATCTTACTGTAGAATGCCTCAAACCAAAAGAATCTGAGCCAAAATGCATTCACTGTGGAGGCAAGCATCCTACAGAGGATGCCTTGTTGCTAAGGAAATACAAAAATTGAAAAATAAACCTAAGAAACCGAATCTCATACCAAACGTGAGTACAAATAGACAAAACCAACAGACAAGAAACACAGTCACACAAAACTCTGTGACAAGGACATACAGCCACTATACCTGATATTAATATCAGTAGTCAAAATACTATGGAACAAACACTACAATTAATTTTGGAGAAATTGAACAAACTTGATGAGCGATTAACTAAACTAGAAAGTAGCAATAACGGAGCTACCAATATGCCTCAAAATGGTCAGTAATCTTAGAATCCTAGCTTGGAATGCCAATGGTCTCTTGCAACATCAGCAAGACTTGCAAGTTATTCTAGACATAGAAAAAATTGACGTCTGTCTTGTGTCAGAAACGCATTTCACTAACCAGTCTCACATTAAATTTAAAGGTTATAAAGTGTATCATACAACTCACCCTAGCAATACTGCACATGGGGGAAGTGCTGTAATAATTAAAGAAAATATATCACACTATGAGGAGATGGGATATAAAACCATAGAGATTCAAGCTACATTAGTAAGTGTAAAAACCAAAACATATACATTAGTCATAAGTGCTGTCTATATACCACCAAGGCACTTACTAAAGAAAAATCAATATCTTAATTTTCTCAGAAAATTAGGAAACCGTTTTATAATTGGAGGTGACTTTAATGCAAAAAATACCTACTGGGGATCTAGACTGACGAATTCTAAAGGAAAAGAACTTTTGCAAGCTATTAGTGAATATCAATGTGAGCCGATATCAACTGGTAAGCCCACATACTATCCAACAGATCCAGGAAAAATTCCAGATCTAATTGATTTTTTTATAGTAAAAAATATATCTTTAAGTTTTGTAGATATAGAAGAAAGTTTTGATTTACACTCAGATTATTCACCTATTATTCTAACTCTTAGTAAAAACATAATATAGAAAGAAGCAAATATCTCACTAGTTAATAAACTGACTGACTGGATTAGTTTTAAACAAAGTCTGTCAGAAAAAATAAACCTATCAGTACCATTGCAAACGCCAGAACAAATCGATAAAGAAGTTGATTATTTTGTTACAAATATTCAACAAGCAGCTTGGGAAAACAGTCCAAAACCAAAGAGAATTTTTAAGGGAAAAAACTATCCAAAGGAAATTAGATACCTTATATTGGAAAAAAGGAAACTAAGAAGAAAGTGGCAACAAAGCCGTGATCCTCGGGACAAAACAAATCTCAACAACATGACGCAGCGCATTAGGCGAGAAATTCTAGTAATAAAAAATGAATCTATTAACCATTTTCTTAATGAACTTACAGATGATAAAAATACCGACTATTCCCTTTGGAAAGCAACCAAAGATTTTAAAAGACCAATTATCCAAATTCCACCCATACGAAAATCTAAGAACCAGTGGGCAAGGAGTAACGAAGAAAAAGCAGATATTTTTGCAAGTCATTTAGAAAAAACATTTCAGCCCCACGAAGCACCAGATGAACACTTTCATTTAAATGAACCCCATCAAATCGAGGACCATATTAAGCTTACATCACCAAAAGAAATATTAACAGAAATCAAAAATATTAATTCGAAAAAAGCCCCAGGGTATGACCTTATTAACGGGGTAGTCATAAAACAACTCCCCAGAAAAGCTATCGTAAAACTATGCAACCTAATTAATGCGTCTTTTAGGCTTAGGTACGTACCTAAACTGTGGAAAGTTGCAGAAGTTATCATGATTCCAAAACCGGGAAAACCACTCCATGACGTGTCATCTTACAGGCCAATATCTTTGCTGCCAATTATATCCAAGCTCTATGAAAAATTATTGCTTAAAAGAATAAAACCCATCATAGAAAGACAAGAAATTATTCCATCTCATCAATTTGGTTTTCGAGACAAGCATTCCACGATAGATCAAGTACACAGAATTACTAATATAATATAAAAAGCACTAGAAGAGGGAAAAGTTTGTTCCACAGTTTTTCTAGATGTAGCACAAGCATTTGACAAAGTGTGGCATGAAGGCCTTAATTTTAAACTAAAAAGGTTTCTGCCAAAACAGTATTCGGATATTTTGGAATCATACATATCTGATAGACATTTTAGAGTAAAACAGGAAGACTCATACTCAAATTTAAGAGAAATTCAAGCAGGCGTGCCCCAGGGTAGCGTACTAGGCCCTTATCTATACTTATTATTCACTTGTGATATCCCAAAGCCAGAAAATTGTCACTTAGCAACATTTGCCGATGATACTGGTTTATTGACGGTAGAAAAATCTATTGAAAAATGCATAGAGAAACTTCAGGATGCAGTCACCCAAATTCACAGTTGGACCACAAAGTGGCGAATAAAATTAATTGAAACCAAATCAGTTCATGTTGATTTTACAAACAAAAATATAAATCACATACAAATAACAATTAACAACATTCCAGTACCATATTCGAATCAGGCAAAATATCTAGGTATGACACTTGATACCAAATTGCGCTGGAAAGCACATGTTAAGAAAAAAAAAAGAAGAACTTGAGATAAGGTATAGAAAAATGAACTGGCTAATTGGAAGGAAGTCCAATTTAACAATTCATAATAAGTTACTGCTTTATAGACAAATACTGAAACCAGTATGGACATATGGTATTCAACTATGGGGTTCTGCTAAAGAGAGTAACATTCTAGTTGTACAGAGATTTCAAAATAAAGTATTAAGAAACATTGTGAATGCACCTTGGTACGTTCGAAATAGTGACCTCCATCGAGATCTAAAAATCGAAACTGTAGCAGAGACTATAAAAAAGTACGCAAAAAGCCATGAAGATAGACTCCATCGGCATGTGAATGTGGAAGGAATTCAGCTTCTAGACAATACTATGCTAGTTCGACGACTAAAAAGTGTGAAGCCGTTTGAGCTAGTAAACTAAGTGAATTACACATAAAACAAAATAATGCTATAAACACAACACAATTGTGAGTTACAGACTAAACAAAGCGGGGAGAACTGTTGAGTGAACCCTAAGTTTAAATCTGACTTTTCTAGTAAATTAAGTTAAAACAAAATTGCTAATTAGTCTTACTGACTAGATTGTAATAAAAAAAACACAGTGTGTTTGACAAATAAAAAAAAAATAAATATATTCCTGAGGTCAAAATAAATCGATTTAATGCAAATTACCTTAGTCCAAAATTGCTCCGTTTCAGAGATACAGGGTGGTGAATTTAAAAATTAAAAATCGATTTTCTTAAAATTTATGAACATGTCTCAACGCATTACTTTAAAAATTGGTACTCGGGGGTTTTTTGGAATGCGAAACCTAAATATGGACACTTTTTCACTGTGGCCGTTAGAGGGCGCTTCACAATGCTCATCTTATGGTTTAAAATGACAATAACTTTTTTCTCAGTGTATTTTTCAACTTTTTTTGTTGATAAAATAATTTCCTGAACTTTTTTAAGCAAAAAAGGTACTTTTGATAAAATCTGCTAGGGTGAGCCGTTTTCGGGATATTTCCGTTTTTAGGGTTCGATGCCGCAACGGAATATTGAAATTATTTTGGATCAAGAGATTTTACTGCTACCTTTAAGGATTAAATTTAGCCAGTAAATGAGTTATGAATTTATTTTGTCGTTTAATCATTTTCGGTAGGTATCAGTCAATTTCTGGGAAAATAGTTTCACTTGGTTCAATTAAAATAAAAAACACCCTGTATCTCTGAAACGGAGCAATTTCGGACTAAAGTAAGTTGCTTTAAATCGACTTATTTTGATCTCAGGAATATGTGCTAAGATTTTGTAGAGACCTTTTAGAGACACCCTTTATATTCACAACACAAATTTACTGATTTCAATGCTTTCAATTAATTGCCCTTCCACTCTAAGCAGAACACTTGAATCCGTCGATGCGTTCTTTGAAAGAAATTTCATGAACACTGTTTTTGTGTTGTTTAATTTAATGCTTCACAATATTTTAATGGGTGATATAGGAGGCCAAAGTAGGAAAAAAACTGAGGGGTGGCTAGCTATTTCCTTTTGATGTGCAGGTTAGGGGAACAAAAATCGGCGATCGAGCCACCCCTGGAAAAAAACTTTATATAATATGGGGGAAAAGCTTTTTGGGATATAACCCCTCTGTTTTCAAGATATACGATTTTTACAGTATGAGGAGCTGGGGAAAATGGATTTTATCAAAAAAGAAAATCTACCACCAGCTAAATGATCTGGCTAATTATACTTAAAAATGTTGTATACATTTTCTTGATAAAATAACAAGTTAAGGAGTTACAGGCTGCAAAAATTACCTCAAAAATTAGTTAAACATTTAAAAAAAATAAACTTCTTATTTTTACTTACATCAAATTAAAAAAAAATATTAATATGTTATTATTATATCTACCTAGAGACTTGTTTTAAAATTAAATACAAATAAATAAAACATCAACAAAAATATCGTGTTTAATAATTTTTGCCGTGTTTTTTAAAGAAGTTATAACCAAAAATGTTTTAAATATCGCCAAACTTGATGCCCTGTATCTCAAAAACAAACGTAACCCCCATGTTATATGAATCTTTTTCTTATGTTGACCTCCTCTATCAGTCATTAAAATAATGTGAGTAATACCATTTACAACCTGTATAATTTTTGTGAATTCTCTGGTATTCCATCATAAAATTATTATTAAAAGCTGAAAGAATAAAAGTATTTTAAGAGCAATCTGACATTCGCTTTTTGTGGACTCATCTTTATTTTTTTTAACATAATTAGACAAAGAGAGGGAAAACAAACACTAAACAAGATATTGTTTTAGAAACGAAATTGATTTCTTTGAATGAAATACAGGGTATGTTAAAAAGCCGAAGTGAAAAAACGAAAACCATGCATTTCATCTATTAGCTGATAATCCAAAAAGACTGGATCAACTCGACATTTAAGTTAAAAAAGGGGCTTGAACAGGAACAAAATATATGT
This sequence comes from Aspidapion aeneum, assembly GCA_963576565.1. NCBI lineage: Eukaryota > Metazoa > Arthropoda > Insecta > Coleoptera > Brentidae > Aspidapion > Aspidapion aeneum. The sequence continues at coordinate 39,425,160 of OY755045.1, forward strand.
AGAGAATAGCCAAGAAGGACGATGACGCATTACTAACCAGAAACAAAATATAACACTACCAAACACACAAATCAAAGCTTTAAAAGCAAAACAAACGTGATGCTACTGTATCAGCAACTCCACAGTCAAATTAAAAACGATGCTTCAAGAGACAAAATATCTGGAAACATAAAAGAACATCACTACCAAACATATAAGCCTGAATTAGAAGTTAAAGCAACCTTACTAAAGGTATATTGGAAAAAAATATAAAATTATTGCGTATTAACCAAAACAACTTTATACATTTTACTATTGAAGACGGTAGTGGATTCGAAAAATTTAGAAACAAATGCGGATATCCAAAGAAGAATACTAAATATAATATATAACGACGAAGGCCTGAACAAAAATTTATCAGTTGAAAACACAAAAAAGTAGAAACCAGATATACGGAAGAACGTGACGCAAAGAGCACTGAGTACCAGCAACTCCACAGTCAAGTTAAAAGAAATGGAAGAAACAACTTAGAAGGCCAAAATATAAAAGAACAGTACAACCAAACATATAAGCCGAACCGGACCGAACCGAACCAATCTTAATAAAGGAATTGAATAAAATCCATTAAAAAAAAATTATTGCGTTTTAACCAAAATCACGTTAAACGTTTTACTATTGAGGGACAGGATATCGAGGACATTGAAGCATTTACATAACTTGGTAGTGTGTAACGCGAAAATGGAGAAAGATATGCCGATATCAAAAGAAGAACGTGGCGCAAAGAGTACTGAGTACCAGCAATATTCAGAAACATAAGAGAACAGCACAATCAAACATATAGGCCAAACACTATAAGAGTTAAAGCAACCTGTATAAAAATATAAACTTAAAATCCGAATTGAAAAAAAAAAACAAATTATTGCGTATTCACCAAAATGCCTTTAAACATTTTACTATTGAGGAAAAAGATATTGAGGACATTAAAGCATTTACATATATTAGTGGTGTGGTATGCAAAAATGGAGAAACAAATGAAGACATCAAAAGAAGAATACCAAATAAACAACAAAAAAGTATAAATTAATGAAACTATATCTGCAGAAGAACGTGATGCAAAGAGTACTGAGTTCTACCAGCAGTTAAATTTAAAAAACATGCTTATACGTTATAGAAACAAAAGAAAATGTACTCGGGAAATAACTCAAAAGGCTGAAAAGGTAGCAATAGAACAGAACAATCAAACATATAAGCCAACGCTTTAAAAGTACGTATCGCAAAACACTTATTATTGCATATTAACATAAAACGATATTTAGGACGTTAAGGCATTAACATATCTTGATAGTGTAGTAAGCAAAAATGGAGAAACAAATACCGACATCAAGAGCAGAATATAAAATTGACAACAATATATTGATTAAAAACGCAAAAAATCAGAAATCAATAAAGCCATAGGACATATCTACAGATCAACGTAACACTAAAAGAACTGAGCATTACCAACCACACATCAGTCAAGTCAAGATAAAAAAATAACATACGTTGAGAGACATAAGAAAACAACTCTGTGGGTCTCTTTCGTTTCTTGTAAAAAACACCAGTTATGGCTAAATTTCCTTAGGACTGATGGTATTGATGTAGCAAAATCAAGGGATCAGATTTGTTTCAGATCAAGATCATTAAAATTGGGATGCATCAAAAATATTACTGGCAAGGTTCATTAAAAAAAAATCGTTGAGCGTTATTAATGAAATCAGATTTGTCTCAGGTATCTTTAATATTGGGGTGCTGGTTCTCTTTTTCTGATTTTTCAGTTTGATAAAATAATATTACGCTAATTTTCCTTGATCTACTCTGTACATTCCCATACATCCGAAGAAGATCTCATCTTTAGTCTAGCTGTAGGAAACCTATTTAAAAAAATGTGTGATTTACTATAAGACCTTGAATATAGGATGTCCAGCTGAGGTTTGAGATGATAAGTTTTTACAAGATATTTTAATAATTTTCGGACTAGTGATGCAGTGGTGGGGACGCTATAAATACTGAGATGGGTCGACGCTCCAAATCACAGTCTGTCCAGTTGACCCAAAAAATTTACCATGAGGTTCCTTTTGGTAAGTGCAAATTATATTTTAAACTTTCAAAGTGATTAAGTAATTAATTGAGTTCACGAATTATAAGTTATCTTGTGGTGGAGTGATAATTTTAGTGAAATGAAATGAAAATTATGGTCTTTCTTCAATTGCATTCTTTTGAAAAATTGGCCTATTGTAAAGGTCACAAAAGGATGTCACTATAGCATTAGGTTACTAAAAAATTTGTCTAAATACCATTTACTTCAATCATGGGAAAGTTACGTTAGCAATGATAACAGTGTAGATGTTTTTAAAAGGAATAAACAACTCATTTGAAAAGACCCTTAAAAACCTTTATTAGCGTCTTCATTAATAAGGATAGTGTTAGGTTGTTAGGGTTACTTGGTTATTAAGTTACTTGGTTGTTAAGGTTACTTGACTGTTGTGACCTTTAAATAAGGACTAAAACATTCAGTAAAATATTAGAGGCGAGGTTAATATAGCAAGCTAATTTTCCAAAATATAAAAGTAAAAAACAAGTTTTCGCAAAAGCTTTTTGGGATAAAACCTCACTATCTATAGATTTTCGTTTTTATAAAATGCTTCTTTACTTTTTGTAATGATTGTTTACTTATTGCTAAAAATAATAAGTGAAATTGAAAATTTAAAAATTAAAGTTTTTTTGTTAATAGTAATTATGGTGCTAAGTTGCTAGGCTAGGGGATATACTTGACTTTTATGACATTTAAATAACCATCTTATAGACATGCGAATTTTAAAGGGGAAACATGTCTGGAGAGTTTTTTATTTTAACAAAAGAATATTAATGATCGTGCTTCTAATTATTAGCCAGAAAATAGCTCTTTTATAAAAAAAAACTTTAAACTGTTTCAGACTTTTTAGAAAATTAAATTTATTATAATTTGTTTTAAGTTGTGTTTCACTTTCTTGTTTATAACATGCTTTTTGTGCTTTTTGTAACGAATAATTTTTTACAACTCGTTTATTTATTACCAAAAACAATTAAGGGTTTCCATATTTTTTGTGATAAATAGGTTAAAATAAATATCTAAACGTACAGCTTACCCAAACCAAAATAACATATCAGCATGTTTGGTTTTAAATTATTTCAATCACTTACATGCAACTTGCTATTTTTAGAACATATTTGTTCAGTTTTTAGTGTTAATTTGATTCCTTTTGAATATTTTTCATAAAATAGCAATGTAGTAAGAAGTGTGTCCTTTAACCTATAGTCCACAGTAAATCTGTCTATTTTTTAAGTGATGAGTAACATGCTGAATTTTCGTACATAGTTTTATTTTGCCAAGACCCCAACTTGTTCCTCTGCGAAAATTCTTGAAAGTGATTCCTAACCAAGTGCGCGGGCGCAGACGAGCTTTAAGCTTCGGACTGACAAAACCAAGCATGCAATTGTGGTGACAATGTTGCTATTTACTTTCAAATACAGTTTTCTTAAGCCACAGACAAAAATTGTCGTGCTAATTATTTGGCTATTGTTTTTTTGTGGATAAAAAAATGTGTTTAAAAGCAAATGGTACCATTGTCCTCAACATTGCATGCTTAGTTGAGTTAGACGGAAGCTCGAAAGATTTCTGCGCCCACGCACTTCCTTTCAAGACTTTTCGCAGAGGAAAAAGTTGGGTTTCTCTGCAAATAAAGATATGGACGTTACTCATCACTTAAAAAGTAGACCGCTGTTTTATGGACTTCTATTATAAGGTTGATTTTGTTAATTTATTTCCACTCTGCTGTGACATGTTTTTAATCAAAATTATACATTATATTAAAATGCATAGTCTAAAAATCTTAATTTAACACATGCAAATTAGATAGATAAAATTAATTATGCAAAAAAAATGCGCTGATATTATCAAAGTATTACAAAATAGGTCAAAAAGAATATGTGTAACGGTGATGATATTTTTTAACATTTTTCTCACTTGGCCTTAATTGAATAAAGTTTCCATATATACATACATATTTAATTTGGAAACCAATACTTTTATTATCAAAGTAAATAACTAGTAGGAATGTCTGGGAATGCATTTTATGTTAACGTTTAGAAAATTATGTTTTTTATGTTTTCCTTAACTTTGAAACTGTAACGATTGAGCTCTTGAATGTTGAATTGAATGAATGAATGAATGTATGTAATCGACTTTTTATTTTGGAATATATAGGTGGTAAAAAAGGCTTTTGAAAGTACTTGTTTACTTGTCTGATACCTTCCTAGCTTGCCTATTAGCACACTTTAAGTGAACTCCACTATATATCAGCCTTGAAAACAGTTTTTTGTAAATATCTAAGAAATGAAAGCTCCTACAAAAATTTAGTCTACTATATTCTGAAAACGGCATATTGATGCGATGCTTCGTTAGAAAGTTAGCATTTTTTTAATTCTATAATTGTCAAAAAACTGTCATTAGCCTTCATGGATTGTAACTAAAATCTAATCTGCTTGTTACAGTATCGAACACTATTTTACTTGAAAATTTTATTAAAATCTGTTCAGCGGTTTAGGAGCTATTTTGTTACGGACAAACATACACACACAGACAGACATCACGACGATATTGCTAAGATATATCAAAATACACCCAAATAACACATTTTCGCGGGCTAGGAAGGTAAAAAAATCGAAAAATGCTAGAAAATGACGATATTAGAGGGATATATATTAGAGCAGTGAGCGCCTTTTCCGTAGGAAAGAATTCGCTCTTGTCATTTAAATAAGAAAAACTTATTATCAGTTACCCCAGATAACCCTAACTGCCACATATACATAAGTAGCATCTTTATTGGTAGTTGAAATCGGCATAGTTTGTCCCTTGGTCTATTAGTTTAAGAACCTTGACTAGAAAATCACAAGTCTATTTTTAATCAGATTTAATTTTCTAGAGGCTCACTCACTATTTGATTTATTATTAAAACCGCAAAATTCATAAAAAACAGAATTAATAATTAGTATCGTAGCCGCTTACGTCCAAACTTGAAATATCAACAACTTTTCTGAATTTTTACATAATCCCAAATTTTAATTTTAGGTCCATTAATATGTATATTTTTGGATTTTTCATGGCCATTCGGATGATTCCCAAAAGTTCAAAACCGCATTAAAAATTTATTCATAATAAATTTTAATTATACAAATTTGTTTTCGTGGATTTTCCTTTAAGGAAACAAGGAAATGATTTTATGCTTTTATCATATTTATTTATTGAAAAATTATTTCATTTTGCAATATATTGGTATTAACTACTATATTGGTGGGCAACGAAATAATTAACAAGAAACAAAATATCAAAAACCAAATTTTGAATGAAAAAATACGAAATGATGCGTTGGCACTTTTTATAAATCAAAGGTCATTTCAATATCCAAGTAGTAATATCAGCAAAGCAGAAGGCTTGGGTGTACCACAAATTACCCTCATCGATACAACTCTCCTGGTTATTTTAGTTTTTCGATTAGATATTTTAGTATTCGATATTTTGTTTTTCGATATTTATTTCATGACCCATTGATGTTCTTGTCTTATCCATTCTCTGTACATGTCCCAACCAAACTAAGCTTCTATTCTTGACGAATTTTACGATGTTTGCGCCATCTATTAGCTGTTCTAATGATTATCCTCTGGTTACTTCCTTTATAATAAAGTTTTCTTTGTTTGTGTTTGCTCCTAAGTATGTAGATTTTTTCACTTGCTCTAAACTATAACCAAGTACGTAAATTATTATCATTTCTCTCGTTGTTTTTTGAGAAGTTAATGTATTTCGTTTTTGACTCATTTATTTTGAGTCCTTGTTTTTTTGGCTTCTGTATCAAGTACTGTTTCAATTTTGGTCAAAAATCTTTCGTCTGTACTATGAACAAAAATCTCATCTGCGTAGCTAGCTATCTACGTTGATTTGTTGCCAATGTATCCGCTTGTTTCAAACATCTTAATAGGAGCTTTTACATGCCTTACTCCTTAAGTTAAAGAAAATGGCACTGAGAACTGCTTATTAATTATCACTACAGCTTTGATACCCTGAATAGAAGTATAGAACGCTTTATTTATTTTGAGGAGATTTCCAAAGAGGCTAAATCCTGCGTCATTTCTACATCAAATCTACATAAACTTAACTAGTGTGCCAATAACAAATAATTGATCTAAAAAAGATCAGTTGGGGCGGAATCCACATTGATATTCTCTGACAGCCAGCTCAGAATACTCCAATAGTCTGCTGTATTAAGCTATTGACAATTTTGGCAATTTAGCTTATTACCCTTTTGTAAATTGGCGGTATAATACCTCAGGAATTTGCTCTTGTGTCAAGCTCATGTATACGTCGCTATAAATACTTCCCGCCATTTTTTACTAGCTCATCGGGTACGTTGTCAAATCCAAAAGCTTTTGAATTTTTCAGACATTTGACTACAGTAACAACCTCTTCATTATTTAATAATATACCAATCACCTAATTGAAAACATATTCTTAATTTTGGTCAATTTATTTAATTAATTTTAATATTTTTGCAACTATGATGTCCCCTGTAAACGCAAATTTCAAAGTGCAAAACATCTAAATGTTAGTGTTAAAATATTAAATTTAGTTTAAATTTGACTTTCTTATTTTTTAGTTGGCTACCATTGTAGCTCTTGCCAGTGCTGCAACCAAGGTCGCAAAACCGAAACGTCAACTGCCCTACACCTACGGCGCACCTGGCAATGCATTCGGCGTTCCACAAGTTCACTCTTACAGCGGAGCTGGCAACATCGACCACAGTTTCTCTTCAAACCTGAACAGTTTGCCAAGTGCAAATGATGCTTCATTTGGCCAGGTTTCCTTCTCTTCTACCCCATCTCCTCTGTCTGGTGTGCAGTTCTCGAGTTCTTCAGAATTTCCATCCGCAGCGGCTCTAGGTAAGAATCAATTAATAGAAATCGCCAGATCTTTAAAATGGCGCAGATATTTATACTAGACTATTACAATATCCCATAACAGACACAAAATGGAAAATGTGCTTATTGTTTTAGGGTTCTCTACCGCAGCTCCCTTCGACTCATCCAGCTTCCAAAGTGTAGCAGGATTCGAAGGCTCTACACCTTCACCGTTATCTTACTCCAATGGGTTCCAACAATCCTTCGATGTCTCATCACTCAACGCAGGTGCCCCATTCCAGCAATCGTTCGATGCTTCATCTTTTAACGGTTTTAGTGCAGGTGGTGGTCCATCTGTTTCCTTCCAAGTTTCCACGCCTGCGCCTTCATACTCCGGTGATTACCAACAATCATTCCAATCTTCATCCGTTAATGGAGGCTCTCCAGTTGTCTCTAGCTTCCAGGTGTCAACTCCAGCGCCTTCATACCAAGGTATTGTATATCTCAATTCAAGTATAATATAACATATAAAACCTTTAAAAAAAGTAACTTAACTTTTGTACTTCTTTATTTGATAAACAGTTTTTCCTGTCTTTTCTTATAACCAAAACTTAACTATTTAGATGCCGCAGAATATCATTCAGGATTCCAGCAACAAACAAGCTACAGCTCTGGAGGAGCTGATTCAGGATCTGCTAACGCTCACTCTGCTGAATCTGTCACCCACCAGACTGGTAACTATTTTTTTTTTTAAATAATTCGTCGAAAAAAACGATTTTGTTGCCCAAAATATCTTTTAAAAATAGTCTAGTTTTTACAAGCGAAAAAAAATCAATAGATTTCATTCAACTGAACTTTCTCGGATTGAAATAGCTTTGAAAGATAGATTGGCGTTTAGTGTATATTTTGTTATAATCATAAGCTAAATAGGGACGAAATCCCTTAAGTTTGTAAAAATATATTTGACTACATTAGTTATTTCTGAATTAAAGGTGGAAGCATCAACGAAGCTTTCGGTGTATCAAACTCTGTGTCAGGTGCTTCAGCCGACAGCGTGGTAGTCGGAAATGGACCCGTGGTCGAACCCAAAGTTACCAAAAATGTGTACTTCTATGAAGCGCCCGAAGACGAGGAATTGGTTGTGAAACCAAGGATACAGTACGAAAACCAACAACCAACCAAATCTTACAAGATCATCTTCGTTAAGGCACCAAGCTACAAGACCAACTTGCCAATTGAGGTAAGCAAATAATGCAGTAATTATGTCACAGAGAGGAACTAGGCCTAGCGTCAAATTGTAAATAATTCTTCTGATGCCTATTCGTTTTATTTTGACAATACGTCTATAACAAAAAGTGCTTTAAGAAATTGAATCCCGTCTATTCCAGTATTGAAGCTTTGCAGTACAGTTATTTAAATTTAACTTAAATTAAAACATTTTAGCTAAAACCAAAATTGATTGAACGTGAATAAACTAAAAATATAATTTCGTTGTAGATTCCAGCACCACCAGCCCATGAAGAAAAGACCCTCGTCTACGTGCTTGTCAAGAAACCAGAAGCTAACGCCGTCGTTAACGTCAGAGCCGGAGCTGCCCCAGTTCAGACCAAACCTGAAGTTTTCTTCATCAAATACAAGACTCAACAAGAAGCTGAAGCAGCTGTCGCTAAAATTCAAAGTCAACAAGGTAAGCATAAATCTAAATAAGTTTGCTCGTAAAAGTATTACATGAAAAAAAATTATTTAGTTAGTTCATTGCCATTCAAAAAGAAAACTAAAGAAATCCAAACTGACCAATTAAGATGGTATAAACATATGGAATATGTGGGTACAAAGGATGCATAAAAATAGAATAACAAAGAAAGTACTAAACTAGACGAAGTAAAAAGAAAAAAGAAAGGCTTAGGGAACATGAAGATATCAGAGTAAGATGGGTTAAAATAGAACCTCTGGGAGGATTTAAACCAATGAAAAGTGAAAATCGGAAAAGGTTATAGGCTGATTTATGTATCTATATAAAGTTCATAGAAACTGTTGTTTCGTTATAGGTATCCAGAACTCCGGAAATGGTTTTGCTAGTGGCAGCAGAGCCTCATCTGTTGATGTATCGGCCGTGTTGGGTTCTCGTGCTGGATTCCCTGAAGGTGCAACTGTACAGAACGTTGGTGTAATCAGCCAAACACAAGCGAATGCTTTGGGTAGTCAAAGTGGATCAGCTCACGTTGCTGGATCTGGCACTTCCTCAGGTAACGAATTTTCTAAATTACAGCGCTTTTATGTGGAATTTAAATGAACATACACCTGTCTCATCCGTTTTTGCGATAAAATTTTGCAATAATTATATTGATTTTTGGATGCAGCTGCTTTAAAAAGCTAAATAGAGGAACATCCACATTATAGATTCCTGGACTTTTGCCTCTTATGATTAGTTAAAGTGTGGTAGCTAAATCGCATGATCATATTATTGCAGTTTTTCTTTTATACTATTATAAACTGAAGTATTTTCACAGCTATTTAAATTTCATTTACCATTGTTCCTAAACTGTCATTTGCTAACACATTGTATTTGTTAACAAAAATTTTTTATTGGTTTTTAGTGGGTTTATTGATCTTTGTAAATCAAAATGTCAAAAAAGGCGTTTAATTTAAATAAAAAATGGCGTTGGCGTACACCTCTCTCGATTTTACTTATATTTATGTATACTATAATTGTATTTTGCTAAAAAATGTTTCTATAAAGATATTTTCACAAAATTTAAATTTTAAATAAGCAAGGCGAATTGGTTAAATTACAATATTTTCAAAAGACTAAGATTAGCGAAACCACATGGCATAATCTAGTAACACCATTTTTAAAGGGCTTAAAAAATGAGCACTTTAATAATAATAAATCCTTCTTTATAGATACCTGAGTTTTTCAAATCTTTAAAAATAGTACCCACTGTACAGATACACACAGAGAAAAACGGCAAAATCATATTCGTATCAAACAATAAAAATGATAGGAGAATATAAACAAAGAAATTCTCTTAACCTCACTTTGGTTTTCCTCTAGGCTCCTCTCACGAGGAACATTCCTCTTACGTAGAAATCAACAGCCGCTCCGATGCTGGCGCAACCCAAGTCCAACACCCAGCATCATACGTTCAACAACAAGTAGTATCCGTTTCCACCCAGTCCCCAGAAAGCAACGTCAGATTTTCTCTTTCGCCAGTAACTGCCGGTCCTCAAATCTACGAAACCGGAACTTACAATGAAAACGAAGTATCCGGAAACGCAGGTCTGTTGGGAATCAGTGAAGGTTTGCTCCAAGGCAAATTCGGTTTGACTGTTAGCCATGAAGGTAGCTCTGCCAGTGAAGGAGCTTCTGGTGTCGTGGGAGAAGAGGAAGCTCAAGTAAATGAAGATGTATCTGAAGATTCATCCGCCGACTCTTCAGCTGAAGGATCTGCCTCAGCCGAGGCTGGAGATGAATCTAGCGCCGAAGTTGGGGGTTCAGCTGCAAGTTTGGGAGGCAATGTTCACGTAGGTTCACTTGCTTCTCTTGCCGGTGGTTTTTTGGGCTAAATTATTAAACAAATTTAATTTTAATTTAAACATACTGCCAAATGACTGCTCAAGATTTTGCCATAATAATACTCATGATTCATTAAGACTATAGTCTCAATTTCTGATGAATGATAACTAGTTTGTCTAAGTAACACAAGGGGTGTATTGGTGATGATTGAAACAAACTCTAATGGTAGAACATTTTTCTTGCTACCTTTGCTAAAATAATGATAATTGTAAAAGTATATTATAAGCAGTCATTTTATTACCAAGTTTATTATATCACCACCGATATACCCCTTTAGAATCATAAATTTGATTTTACCTTTTGTACAATATTGATTATTTTTGTAAATACAAACCTGTCTGATTTTAGTAGTAAATAAAATTTAGAAAATCATAAAAAATATGTTTGTTTTATTTTTCTTAGTTCTCAAGGGGTAGATCGGTAGGTATAGGGTAGCTATTTCCAAATCCTACTTGCCTTCAACAAAAGAGGTTTTTTTTAACTCTTCGATTTTTGTTTCAAGGCTTTTCTTGGTAAATTCATGTGTCTATAGTAACCCATATAAACCAGACATGAGATCCGTATAGTGACAGGACTTTTTTACGGGTCACTGCCGACTAAGAGTACCCATGCACAGAATGGGAATAACAGAAGAGACCGAATGTAGACTCTGTATGGAGGATGATAAAACAGTTAGACATATACTGTAAGAATGTCCGGCTATTGCACGTTTACGTCAAAACACTTTCGGTAAACCTCAGATCGACTCAGAAGATCTGAACAGTGTCTCACCCAAACTGATAGCTAACCTTTTTGGAGGATAAGGCATACAGTGGTGAGAAACCACTCAAAAGTGAGCCACAATAGACCCACTAGTGGTCGCAGTGGAAGGGCTGCAAGGCCCACTCATATATGAATCATCAAATCAATCAACCCATATAAACTGGATGGGAACCCCTCCAAAAATCTTAAAAAAGAAATAATCTCCTTTTTGTGGAACTTTTTTTAAAAGGATTATATGCAATACCTTTGGAGACAATAGTCTTTCGAAAATTTTAAAGTTTATGATTATTAATAATATCTTAAAAACAAATTGGTTAAATTAAAAAAGAACAAGGTTAGTTTCCTAATTCAGATTTAGGGGTAGACTTCATCCCCAAAATAATAGTAGTACAACCGTATTGATAAGGGTACCATTCAAACTTTACATTTGTTTTATTTCCAATTAACAGATCCGTTTCCATATTTGGGAAACCATAATATTAAAATAGTACTAAAACTTTAGAACATTTAAAATCTTAAATCTGTGTGAGTGTTCCGTTTGAGGGATGACCCTACATCTATAAGTTTACGATCATTTGGAAAATATGTGTTATTTTAATTGCACTCTTAAAACTAAACAGACTCAACACAAAAAATGTCAATAAGATGCAACAATTCAAAACCTTTTCTATAAAAATCAAATTTGGCTATACTTGGCTAGATACAGTCCTTTTATACATTTAATATTTTTGAAAGGAGTGTTCAGTTTGAGGGATGACTCTACATCTATAAAATTACGATCATTTGGAATATATGTGTTATTTTCATTGCACTCTTAAAACTAGACAGACTCAACTCAAAAAATGTCAATAAGAGTATAATATGCAATAATTCAAAACCTTTTCTATAAAAATAAAATTTGGCTATACTTGGCTAGATACAGATAGATGGCTATTTTTTTACAAGCAAAATTCAATTATAAGGCAAAAGAAGGCACGTTTTAAGCATTTTTGTTGCATCAATGCTTTTTAAGACCAATGTATGCCCCTATAGTATACAGGGTGAGTCATAAATAGTTATTTCAAGACTAAACGTGTATCCGCAAACGCTTAGTTACGGAGCAACAGGGCGTTAAAATTTTCCCTGCCTCAATTCTAAAATATAAAAAAATTATTTTGCTTTGTTAAGAAACTTTTAGATTTCTGGTATTTTTAGTATCTACTACGGTTATGAAAAAAAAAATTAAAAACAATTTTTTGTAATTTGCTAAATTTGGTTCAATAGTCATTTAGCATAACCTGTTTTATTTTATTCTTGAGAACAGCAGGAGGTACAAAAAACTACAGGATACCAAAAAGTTTTTCTAAAAAATTTAGAATACATTTTGTATTTTGGAATTCACTAGTAGCGCACTAAAAAGAAGTTCCAGGGGTGAAAGAGGGGCACAACAACTGAAAACATACCACCCTGTGGAGTTTTGAAAGTAGTTCGCCTGTTTAATTATGTAGACGTTATTGCATAATCTGTTTGTTAAATTTGAGTTAAATATATCAAAATTTACAGAAGTTATTAAAAAAAAACTCCAAAAACTCAACACTCTGCAGCTCCGTAACTAAACATATACTCTATTAGTCTTAAAATAAGCCAAGGAATCACCCCACTTCATTTTTCCTCCTGCTTATGAATCACCCATGAACCTTAAAAGGGGCTATATACTACTAACAAATACTTACAGCTTGATGAATTTAATAATTAAATCATTAACAGAAAACTTAAGACATTCATTAATGTTAATATGCTTATGCATTTAAAAACACATTAAAGCCATACCTAAAAAATAACTAAATATGATACCATTACTAATTCTTTAAAAATTATCCGTTAATCTAACCTTATTGTTAGCCAGAAAAATAAAGCTTTTAAACAAAAACCAGTATTCTAAAAAATATTAATAGATGCATTACAATAACTTAAATAATATTTTCTGTAGGTTACCGCAGGACTAATCCCGTTTAACACAACTAATTCTGAACCATCTCAAGAAAATGTAAAGGCCACAACTAATAAACTAACCGTCACAGAAAAGCGTTCAACAATGTCAGTCAGTGGTGTTCAGGCCAATGTGCTAGAGGATAATCAACCTGCTAACTCTGAAATAGATGTAAGCTTGGCGAATGATGATATTACAACAGGAAATGCTATTGCTAGCCTTGTAGAAGACAAGGAATTAATTAAGCCTGAAAAATTAATCAAAATAGTAACTAACCAACCCACTAAAAATGAACAATTAACAGAACATGTTACCATAGGTAGTGTAGAAAACAAGCTGTCAATAAATCCTGAAACCATCAACGCAGCTACAGATCATATCACTATAACTCTTATAGATGACAACTCTTTAATTAACTCTGCGAAATCTATAAATGTAGTGAGTAACCAATCTAATGAACCCGATCATTTACCAGAGAATAGTATTGCCAATATTAAGGAAAATGGTCCTATTGTTAGCATTGTAGACGATAAAGTCTCAACCAGTCAGTCTTCTGAAACTGACCAATCAACAGGGTTTGTTGTTCTCAGTGATGTACAACAAACTAGCCACAGCTCCAAAATATCTGATAAAATTATAGAACAACAACCAACAATTCTTAACGTTGCAGAAGAGAATGTTTCAACTAACCAGCCTACGAAAATTAACCAATCAACAGATGTTATTGAGTTCATGGATGTAGAACTAACTAGTCATAACTCTGAAATATCTGACAAAGATACGGAACAACAAACAATCGTTAACGTTGCAGAAGAGAAGGTATTAACTAACCAGCCTACTGAAACTGACCAATCAGCAGAAGTTATTCTTGTCAATGATGTAGAACTAACTGGCCCGAGCTCTGGAACATCTGACGTAGGTACAGGACAACAACAAACTATCGTTAACGTTGCAGAAGAGAACGTTTCAACTACCCAGCTAACTGAAACTGAACAATCAACAGAGGTTGTTATTGTCAGTGATATAGAACCAATTAGCCATTACTCTGGAATATCTGACAAAGGAATAGCACAACCACGAACAATCGTTAACGTTGCAGAAGAGAACGTTTCAACCGAAGTTGTTGTTGTTGTCAGTGATGTAGAACAAACTAGCCACAATTCTCAAATCTCTGATCAAACTTTAGAACAACAACCAACAGTTGTTAACGTTGCAGAAGAGAATGTTTCAACTAACCAGCCTACTGAAACTGACCAATCAACAGAAACTATTGTTGTCAGTGATGTAGAACAAACTAGCCAAAATTCTCAAATATCTGACAAAACTACAGAACAACAACTAGCAACTGTTAACGTTGCAGAAGAGAACGTTTCAACTAACCAGCCTACTGAAACTGACCAATCAACAGAAACTATTCTTGTCAGTGGTGGAGAACTAGATAGCCATAACTCTGAAATATCTAACAAAGGTACAGCACAACCACGAACAATTGTTAACGTTGCAGAAGAAAACGTTTCAACTAATCAGCCAACTGAAATTGAACAATTATCAGAAGCTGTTTTAGTCACTGATGTAGAACAAACTAGTCATAACTCTCACATATCTGATAAAACTACAGAACAACAACCAACAATTGTTAACGTTGCAGAAGAGAACGTTACAACTAAGCAGTCTACTGAAGCTGACCAATCAACAGAAACTATTGTTGTCAGTGATGCAGAACTAACTAGCCATAACTCTGAAATATCTGACAAAGGTACAGAACAACAACAAACAATTGTTAACGTTGCAGAAGAAAACGTTTTAACTAACCAGCCAACTAAAACTGAACAATCAACACAGGTTGTTATTGCAGGTGATGTAGAACCAACTAGCCGTAACTCTGAAATATCTGACAAAGGTGTAGCACAACCACGAACAATCGCTAACGTTGCAGAAGAGAATGTTTCAACTGAAACTGACCAATTATCAGATGCTGTTGTTGTTGTCAGTGATGTAAAACAAACTAGCCATAACGCTGAAGTATCTGACCAAGGTACAGTACAAAAACAAACATTCGTTAACGTTGCAGAAGAGAACGTTTCAAGTAACCAACCAATTGAAACTGAACAATCAACAGAAGTCGTTGTTGTCAGTGATGTAGAACTAACTAGCCATAACTCTGAAATATTTGATAAAGGTGCAGAACAACAACAAATAATTGTTAACGTTGCAGAAGAGAACGTTTCAACTAACCAGTCAACAGAAACTGAACAATCAACAGAGGTTATTGTTGTCAGTGACAAAAAACTAACTAGCCATAACTCTGAAATATCTGCAGAAGCTACAGAAGTCACAACTAACAGCTCAAGTGAAACACAAGAGCAATCGACTGAGGCTCTTCTAATTCGTGTATCACAAGACAGGACTTTACTAAAACCTCGTTTCCAGGTTTCTTATCCAAGTGCAGACCTTGAAGTTCCAAAAGAATCAACTGCGAACATTTCAGAAGATAAAGATATTTCCGAGAATGTTGTAGACTCATCACTAGGTGCATCGGAATATCAAAATTTTGTGGCAAATGTTGAGGTGGCTAGTAATAGTGTTGATCAGAGCAGGCATTATTTGCCACCCATTCCAAGTCCAACTCCAAGTGAGAGTAAACTGATTGAAAGTAGATTGTATCTGCCCCCAGCGCCAACTAAATAATTAAAATACTATAAACTATATATTATATTACTACTTGTTTTAGAAAATCCATTAGTTACCTAAGTTACCTCTTTATTTAAATGATAGAGTTACCTAACTAAAGTGCCATTTTGTCTAAGGAAATAATTATTTATTTTAGGTCATAAAAACTGCTTTTGTAGATAAAAAACAAAAAAAAATGGGTTCAAGGGTAAGGTTTGGATGAAAGCGTCAGCAAAAAACTTAACTTGCTGACGTTTTAAGTTTATTTTGTTTTTTTTTTAAGCTACAAAAAGTTTTTGTTAAAAAAGCATATAAAGCATAAAAAATAGGTTTGTAATATTTTAACAGCCTACGAAAAATATAGAATGATAAGTGATTTAAGTGCCATTTTGTATGTATGATAAATAAAAGTGCACAGTACACCGGCCTATTTTTTAAGAGATGAGTAACAAGCTGAATTTTTGTACATTATTTTGCCGAATTGAGAAAAAAAATATCAAGTTACTAATTCTTTACTGTTGCTTTTTTATCTCCTATTTTACTACTACTGTGTCGGTTTAGAACGTTTTCCTACGTTGTCCGACGCCTAGTCTGTACCTCCTTCGATCCTTCTTCTTCAGCTTTTTTTGACTGATTGATCTTTGGATTGCCTGTTGCTATTCCAGTTTAGCCCTCTTTTTCTGCGCCCTATTGGTTGCCATTCTAGGACCTGCTGTGGTAATCTTTCGTTATTCATCCGTTGTACATGGCCGTAGCATATCAGTTGCCTTTTAGTGATGTCATCCGTTATGCTTCCCTAGACTCCCATTCTTTCTTTTATGATCTCATTTCTTATATGATATGTTCTAGATATTCTCATTGATCTTCTTATTGCATGCATTTCGACACTTTCCATTTTTCTTTGTATTTTTCTGTTACGCGACAAGTGTCTATTCCATACAACAGTG
Source organism: Aspidapion aeneum (assembly GCA_963576565.1). Taxonomy (NCBI): domain Eukaryota; kingdom Metazoa; phylum Arthropoda; class Insecta; order Coleoptera; family Brentidae; genus Aspidapion; species Aspidapion aeneum. The sequence goes on from OY755045.1 coordinate 39,442,030, forward strand.
TACTTTTCACCATTGTTTCATATATGTAAAATTTAACTTTTTTTATCTCTGCTCCATAAAATACTGTTAAGATATCCAAAAACCTTTTTTGCTTTTCCTATTAGTTCCTATTCCTTTACAGTTTGTTCCGGTCTTATCAAATGTATACATACTCATTGCATGGAAATATTGGTTGTACATTGTCTAGTTTTAACTCACTTGATTCGTTTCCAATACATAAGTACTGTGTCTTGTCCACGTTCACTGTTAACGTTCACTTTTGGTATTCTTCCGTTCACTGTCTTATCGGTCGGTTCATAAACTCTAGTGTGTATATGGTAAATCGGTCGTTAAGTTGTATTTCCATGCCGTGTAGTTTAAGTTTCCAGTTTTTTAGAGCTACTGCGATATATACTTTAAAAAGAGTTGAAGAGATACAACATCCCTGTCTTAAGCCTTTCGTTACCAGGAATTCTTTTAACAGTCGATTTCCAATTTTAATTTTAGATTTTGACCCTTTGTATAGTCCTTTTATCGGTTTTATGTATGTGTGATTGATATTAGTTTGTTCTAACACTGTAACGGTGTCATATACTTTTTATCCCCTAATTTACGAGTTGAAAAAAGGAATAATAAAAAATTAGTAACCGATTTTTTTTCTATAGCTTAGAATGAAAACTTGCTTGGTTTACTCAGTCCGACGCTCAAAAGATGTCTGCGCCGGCGCAAGTTGGGCGTCTCAGAAAATAAATCTATTTACGAAAATTTAGCCGGTTACTAATCACTTAAAAAATAGGCCGGTGTACTGTGGACTAAAAATATACCTTTTTGTTTTATTTCTTTAAGAATTACTGGGTGTGCAAAAGAAATGCATTTTTTATTTAGTTAAGTAACTTGTGAGAATACCTATAACAATTATTTAATTTAATAAACATAAAAAATTGCCGCAGCCGAAACAAATTACAAGCGTTGTACTTGTCACGTACTCATGTTACTTTCTCCTTTTTAACAAAACGGCATAAAAATGCCGCCAGTACTTAAATTTTTTTATATGAAGATTTTTTTCGTTGATCGCTATGTAATTTTGTGCAGTTAAAATAAAGTTTACGAACTGAAAAACACTGCGCCTCTTTTGATTCGCGTACTCCACCTTTTTTTAAAAAAGATTAAGAGATGTTGCATAAATTTTGACATTTTTGGGAGCGGTTGTGTGCAAAAATCTTACTTAAAAGAATGCTTCCGCCGCGCAAGATATTATGTTAAATATACAGTGTGTCCCAACGAAAACGAAACAGAGGCGTTTTTGGGTATTTAGAATATTTTTTCGAAAAATTCCTCGGACACGTCGATTTTGTTTGCGAGGGGGACACCTTTTGGCTATCTTAAAATTTTTGTAGCAC